>OY720334.1:17780440-19121907 GCA_963082935.1 Malus x robusta | reverse complement strand
TTATGCTTTCTTTGTTAAAGTAGTCTTCTAAGCTACTTTCATGTGTTTTCAGGGTTAAAGGACGTATTACATGAAATGATGCAATTTGGAGCTTTTGGAGCAAAATGTGAGCTTGGATTGAATAGGACATGCTTGGAACACAAGGTTGGGATGAAATTGAAGAGTTGAAGATTTGAGGTTTCCTACTTGAAGTAGGAAAGCTATGCCTAAAAGTTTCCATTTTGGGTTGATCTTTCCCAATTCGGAATTGGCAACCAAAGTTTCTAAAGTTGGAAGTTTCTATTCTTGGAGGTTTCCAATTTCGTGAGTTTCTATTCTCGACTTTGGGCTTTTGGATGACCCATCCTTACCTCTTGGACCTATGCAGCACCTAAACCCTAACCCAAGCCCACCTAATTAACATGCAAAATCTGGTTACAAACCCTAGCCCTAGCCCACTTAGTGGCCGAACCCTAGGCCCTTTTCTCTTTAAAAATCTGATTACAAACCCTAGCCCATGTTCACTTAATTGCCGCACAAACCCTAGCCCAATCTGATTTAATTAGGGTTTTAGGTGCCTATTTATATGCTCCTAAACACCCTAGCCGAAAATCATCATTCATTCTACACAAAATCAGAAAATCATTCAGCCATTCTCCATTCACGCCAGAATCTGTCCATCACTTTTGCCGAGCCAAACCTTCACCCAAATCCATAGTTTCTGACCTAAAACCCTCCTAGCCGTGCCCTACACCTATCCTAGATAGTTTTCCACCATTCCCCCTCATCCAAAGTCATCCAAATTCATCCAAAAACCCCTTAAATCCTCACTGCCGCAGCAAGGAGAAGAAGCAAGTTTCTGTGCAGATTTCAAAGTGGAATTCTTGGGCATTTTAGGTGTAATCTTTCTTACGTCTTTGATGTTTCAATTAAATAAACTTATTGTTGTGAGTATGAGGAACTAAACCCCCTTAGTTGGGGGGTGATTCAAAACCATGTACATGCTTGCAATTTGATTCGATTACATTCAGTTGTTATTTCATAAGTTATGGATTCAATTCGTTCATCTATTTGATTGATAATTTATTTGTGTATGTTGATTGAGAGTGCACGCTTACTTTTCATGCATAAATATGATGCTAGATTATGAGGGAGTTTCACCTAATAGTTACAATCTTATAATCACAAGTAGTGAAGGTCGCTTGAAACCGATCGCGTTGAATGAATTCTTAGCATAAGTTTCATGCAATTCATAGTAACGAATGCTTCGTCAATGCTTATGTTTTTCATAGAACGTAATGATTCTTGCTTGTATCTCTATTATGCAATTCATGTAGGGAACTTGTAGGGAATGTTTTGGGTTGTCGTATGCAATCATCCAACTTAATAACTTGTGGAAAAACTGAGGGTTAATTAGTGCAATTCACGGTTAATTTGGGGCGTTGAGTATTCATAGTTTATCGGAAGAACAACTGAAAATCGTTTTGCTTGCAAGTGTGACATGTGTGGAGAAGAATCCCCTAACTAGCCTTTTATCCATTCTTTTCACCAAAATCGTTTTACAATCTGTTTTAATTTAAGTTTCTGTTTTGTTTTAAAATTTCGTCCAAAACAAATCCCCCTTTAGGTTAGAGTCTTAGATTAGTTAGAAAGTGTTTTGATTTGTGTTTCTAGGTGTTTTGATTCAAGTTTTCATCAAATTTCGTCCAAATTAGTGTAGGTGCTCAAAACTGCCCAGAAAGTGGTTTTTAGGCAGTTTTGAGCCTTCTAGTTGCTGTTTTAGTTTTTAGGTTTGTTTAAGTGTTTTAACTTTTAGTTTTGTATTCTTTGAGTCTAGTTTAGTGTTTTAAACTTCGTTTTTAAGTTTTTAAGTCAGTTTCCAAGTGTTTAGCAATCCCTCCTAATCCCCGGTTTAGAACGATCCCTACTTACATCTTTACTACAATTTGACAAAAGAGGGTTTAATTTGTGTGCTAGTTAATATCATATCACTAGCAAAAGCTAAGTGTGGGGGAATTTGATAGGAGCATATTTATGCGCCTTAGTTAGCTAGTTCTTATGCATTTTTGTTATGTTTTCTTCGTTAAAGTAGTCTTTTAAGCTACTTTCATGTGTTTTCAGGTTAAATGACGTATTACATGAAATGATGCAAGTTGGAGCTTTTGGAGCAAAAAGTGAGCTTGGATTGAAAAGGACATGCTTGGAACACAAGATTGGGACGGAATTGGAGAGTTGAAGATTTGAGGTTTCCTACTTGAAGTAGGAGAGCTAAGCCTAAAAGTTTCCTTTTGGGTTGATCTTTCCTAAATCGGAATTGGCAACCAAAGTTTCTAAAAGTTGGAAGTTTCTATTCTTGGAGGTTTCCATTTTCGTTAGTTTCTATTCTTGGCTTTGGGCTTTTAGATGACCTAAACCCTAATTCCTTGTGGATCCTAAGCCCATGCCGCACCCTAGGGCCTAATCATCTAAAATCTGCCATGTTAAACCCTAGTCCATTTCTCCAAAACCCAAGCCGCACCTTTCCACCTAGAAGCCCTATTTTACAAACCCTAAACCTTAGTCCACTTAAGTGCCGCACCTAACCCTAGCCCATTGTTTTCACCCTAGCCGCACACATCCTTCCCTCTACACAAAATCAGAAAACCATCTCCCTTTCCCCACCTTGCCGTAGCCACCATCACCCAAAATCCTTCCTTGCCGCAGCCATTCATCCATTCCAGCAACTTTCCCCACTTTGCCGCGCCACCATACACCTCCTTTACCCTTTGCCGAACCACCATATCATCCCAAATCCATCCCTAAACCGAAATCACATCCAAACAGCCCCTAAATCCTCACTGCCGCAGCAAGGAGAAGAAGAAAGAGGAGCTTTCTGTGCAGATTTCAAAGTGGAATTCTTGGGCATTTTAGGTGTAATCTTTCTTACGTCTTTGATGTTTCAATTCAATAACCTTTATGTTGTGAGTATGAGGAACTAATCCCCCGTAGTTGGGGGGTGATTCGAAACCATGTACATGCTTGCAATTTGATTCGATTACATTCAGTTGTTATTTCATAAGTTATGGATTCAATTCGTTCATCTATTTGATTGATAACTTATTTGTGTATGTTGATTGAGAGTGCACGCTTAGTTTTCATGCATGAATATGATGCTAGATTATGAGGGAGTTTCACCTAATAGTTACAATCTTATAATCACAAGTAGTGAAGATCGCTTGAAAACGATCGCGTTGAATGAATTCTTAGCATAAGGTTCATGCAATTCATAGTAACAAATGCTTCGTCAATGCTTATGTTTTTCATAGAACGTAATGATTCTTGCTTGTATCTCTATTATGCAATTCATGTAGGGAACTTGTAGGGAATGTTTTGGGTTGTCGTATGCAATCATCCAACTTAATAACTTGTGGAAAAACTGAGGGTTAATTAGTGCAATTCACGGTTAATTTGGGGCGTTGAGAATTCATAATTCATTGGAAGAACAACTGAAAATCGTTTCGTTTGCAAGTGTGACATGTGTGGAGAAGAACCTCCTAACTAGCCTTTTCACAATCTATTTCACCAAAATCGTTTTTACAATCTGTTTAGTTTCAAGTTTCTGTTTTGTTTTCAAAATTCGTCCAAAACAAATCCCCTTTTAATTTGAAGTCTTAGATTAGTTAGAAAGTGTTTTGATTTGTGTTTCTAAGTGTTTTGATTCAAGTTTTCATCAAATTTCGTCCAAATTAGTGTAGGTGCTCAAAACTGCCCAGAAAGTGGTTTTTAGGCAGTTTTGAGCCTTCTAGTTGCTGTTTTGGTTTTTAGGTTTGTTTAAGTGTTTTAACTTTTAGTTTTGCATTCTTTGAGTCTAGTTTAGTGTTTTTAACCTTGTTTTTGAGTTTTTAAGTCAGTCTCCAAGCGTTTAGCAATCCCTCCTAATCCCCGGTCTAGAACGATCCCTACTTACATCTTTGCTACAATTTGACAAAAAGAGGGTTTAATTTGTGTGCTTATCTATTTCGCATCAGCGGCAATGGTGGTTCTTCCCTTGCTGTGGCCTTGTTATTCTCCTCTTCTTTGAGCAGCAGATGTTCATTCATGTTTTGGCTAGGTTTAGATGTCTTCGGTTCACCTCCAACCTCCATAGCACTTCCCAAAGTGACAGCATCATGGATTTCAAAATCTTCCTTCAAATTTTCAATAGTTGAGCTGGAGAGTTCACTTTGCTCTTGAATTTGTGCCATGAACTCCATAATTTCCCAATTTGCTTCTCTAATTCTCCCGTCTTCTTAGCTTGATTTTGCATATCTTTGTTTCCATTTTCTACTTCCTGGTTTAAAGAGGTGAGTAACTTATTAAACATATCATTATCCAAAGACGTACCTGAATTGAATTGGGCAGATTGTTGTGGTGGCTGCATAGGTCTTGAATAGAATTCCTCTTCTTGCTGCCAATACCCATCTTGTTGGAATTGTTGAGGTTCTCCCCACATGTAATCTGAATAATCTCTCCAATCCGAATTGTAAGCGTTGGAAAACATGTTGTTCCCTGATTGGCTATGGCCTTGATAACCCCAAACATCTTCATTCGCAGCGAATTGAGAACATTGATGAGTTGGATATCCTTGCCCATAGGACACACCATCTGTAGGGACACTTTGCATTGTGGTCCTTTCGGCATATTGTGACAATTGAGAAGTAAGTTTTGCCAATTGAGCTTGAATGGTAGCAAAATCCATGTCTTACTTCTCTAGGACTTGAAATCAAGGAAACAAAACTAAATGAAATATCATGAGTAAAAATAAAAGACACAAATAGAAACAAAGTCAGTAACTAAAACAAAAAACATGAAAAAGAAACAACGGGGGATTAGCAAAGTTGCTAATCCCCGGCAACGGCGCCAAATTTTGATGCGATGAAAGTTAAACACTCAAATTAAACCCTCTTGTTGTCAAATTGTAGTATAAATGCAAGTAGGGATCATTCTAAACCGGGGATTAGGAGGGCTTGCTAAAACCTCTAAACTTACTCAAAACATAAAAACAAAGTTAAAAATGTTAGAATAGACTCAAGGGACTCAAAACTGCCTAAAAACACAACTTGGGCAGATTTGACTCTAACACAACTTTTGACGAATTTAGTGGTTTTGGCTTGAATCAAAACACTCAAAAACACAAACAAAACCGAAATTTAACACTTTGAAACAAGAAAGTAAAATGGGGATTTTGGTTTTGATGAATTTGAAACAAACAAACAAGTTATAAAATTAGGCAGATTGTAAGACAAATTTGAGGAATACGGTGATGGATGGATTAGTTAGAGGTCTGTTTTTCAATAAACTATGATGCTCAACACCCCATATTAACCGTGATGCACAAATTAACCCTCAGATTTTCCTTTACTCATTGAATTGGATGAATGCATGCGACAACTGATAGGAGCATATTTATGCGCCTTAGGTAGCTAGTTCTTATGCGTTTTCGTTATGTTTTCTTAGTTTAAGTAGTCTTTTAAACTAGTTTTATTTATTTTCAGGTTTTAAGGGCAAAGTATGCAAAGTGGTGCATTTTGGAGCACAATTGAGCTTGGATTGGACATCACATACTTGGAGCCAAAAGAATGGATGAATTTGAAGACTTGAAGATGATGATTCCTACTTGAACAAGGTTTCCTAGTTGAAGTAGGAAAGCGCTTACATGAAGGAGGATTCCTAATCAATATAGGAGTCCTAGTTGAACAAGGTTTCCTACTTGAAAGAGGAAAGTTAGAACTCAATGGCCTCAAGTTTCAAGTCCAAGAAGGAGAAGGAATCCAAGAAGATAAGGAATTAGCTCAAAAGAAGTAACATTATCCAAAACCTTATCCATCCTTATCTTATCTTATCCTATCCTAACCCTATCCTAACTTCATTCCAGCTGCATGGGGGATTTATTTTCAGATTAGGACACATTAAAATAGGTTTCTAGAAGCCCTATCCTCTTCTCCTAAATCAATGCCGCACCTAGCCCTTGTTAGAATCTGTTTTCCTTGCCTTGCAAGGCTTTCTAGAAGCCTTATCTTGCATTATCCATACCTGCCGCACTTTTGGGCCTTTTCCCTTGTAAATTCTGAATGTTTAAACCTATTTCCTGATGGATTTGGGTTATCCAAGTCCATATCTGATTACCCTAGGGTTTTAAGTGCCTATATATACTCTCATTCACCCCTTGGCTGAACCACCACCTCTCATATCTCACAATTCAAGCCAGAAATTCACTCTCAATCTCTGCCACACCCTTCCACCACCATTCTCCCAAATTTCTGCAAAAAACAACCCCTAGCCGCACCACCCATCAATCCTAAACCCTTCCATACGTCCCCCATCCATTCTACACCATTTAATAACCCAAAAACATGTCCAAAGTCCCTGTGCCGCAACAAGGAGGAAGGAGGAATCGTGGATGCACCTGCTGCGAAGTTGGAGCGTTTTAGGTGTTCTCTTTCTTTGTATTTCAATGTCTAAACTTATTTATCTTTGCTTTGTGCGTATGAGGAACTAAAGCCCCCTTGGCTAGGGGGGATTCGAAACCATGTTTTATGCTTGCTATATGATTTGATTACTTCTAATTGCGTTTCATAAATTGTGAATTCAATTTGCTTATCTATTTGAATGAAACTAATTTGTATGTGTTGGTTGAGAGTGCACGCTTAATTTTCATGCATAAATCTAATGCTAGGATATAAGGAATTTTCACCTAATCGTTATGAATTTATATTCACAAGTAGTAAAGGTTGTTGATCACAATTGTGTTAAGTAAATTCTTGGCATAAGTATCATGCGCTTTCATAGTTACGAGTGCCTCGTCAATACTTATGATTTCCATTGAACGTTATCTTTAATTGTATCTCTATTATGCGGTTTCATGTAGGGAACTTTTGAGGAATAATTTGGTTGCGATGCGCTTTTTCCATCCAATTCATTGACATAAGGGAAATCTGAAAGTTAATTTAAGCGTATCTAATTGACTTGGGGTGTTGGGAATTCATGGTTTATTGAAAAGCAATTGGAAATCGGTTCGTATGCAAGTGTGACATGTGTGGAGAAGAACCCCTTAGCTAGCCTTCCATCCATTCACTTTTATCAAATTCGTTTTAGAATCTGTTCAATTTACAAGTTTTGTTTTTGTTTTCAATTTTCGTCTAAACCAATTCCCCATTTATTTTAAAGTGTTAGATTAGTTAGAAATTAATTTAGTTTGTGTTTTTAAGGGTCTAGAGTCAAGTTATAACCCAATTTCGTTCAGTTTAGTGTTAGGTGTTCAAAACTGCCCAGAAAGTGTTTTTAAGGCAGTTTTGAGTGTTTATTTGCTGCTTTGAGTCTTTTGGTTTGTTTTGGTGTTTTATAGTTTAGTTTTGCATTCTTTGAGTCTAGTTTAGTGTTTAAACTTTGTTTTTACGTTTTGAGTCAGTTTTCAAATGATTTGGTAATCCCTCCTAATCCACGGCCTAGAACGATCCTTACTTACATACTTTGCTACAATTGAGAAAAAGAGGGTTTAATTTGTGTGCTTATATTTTTCGCATCAACAACCCAAATCATTCTCTAAAAGTCCCCTATATGAATGCATAATAGAGATACAATCAGAGATCATTACATTCAATGAAAATCATAAGTGTTGACGAGGCAATTAAAACTATGAATGCATGATACAATTGCCAAGAATTCAATTAACGCGATTGTGATAAACTGATGTGAAAATTATGTTGACACACAAATTAACCCTCTTTTTATCAATTGTAGCAAAGTATGTAAGTAGGGATCGTTCTAAACCGGGGATTAGGAGGGATTGCAAAATCACTTGAAAACTGACTCAAATACGTAAAAACAAGTTTAAAATACTAAACTAGACTCAAAGAATGCAAAACTAAACTTTAAAACACCAAAACAAACCAAAAGACTCAAAACAGCCCAGAAACACTCAAAACTGCCTTAAAACCACAATCTGGGCAGTTTGGAACACTAGATACAAACTTGGACGAAAATTGGTTTTAACTTGACCTAAGACACTTAAAAACACAAACTAAAGTGATTTCTAACTACTATGACTCAACCAAATAAAGTGGGATTGATTTTGGACGAATTTAACTTTTAAAACAAGAACTTTGAAAACAAACTTTGACAAAAACGATTTTAGGTAATTTAAGATGGTAAAAGGCTAGTTAGAAGGTTCCTTCTCCACACATGAAACATATGCATACGACTCAATTTCCAATTACTTCTTTCAATAAACCATGAATGACAATGCCCCAAATTAACTAGATTAACCAATTAATTCTCAGATTTCCCTAGATTCATTGAATTGAATGGGATACGCATTACAACCAAATTATTCTTATCAAGGACCCTAACTATGGAATACGCATGATAGAGACACATATCAAAGATCATTAAGTTCAATGGAAATCATAAGCATTGACGAGGCATTCATAACTATGGGATACGCATGTTACTCTTGCCTAGGATTTACTTAACACAATCGTGACTAGCGACTTTTACTACTTATGAATATAAGTTAATAACGATTAGGTGAAATTCCCTTATACTCTAGCATCAAATTCATGCATGCAAACTAAGTGTCGACCCTCAATCAACATACATAAACATGTTATCAATCAAATAGATAAGTAAACCACATTCACGATTCATGAAATCATAATTGGACAAAATCAAGTCATATAAAACATATGATCATGGCTTTGAATTCCCCTCTAACTATAAAGAAATTAGTTCCTCATGTTCGCAAATAAACAAAGATAAATAAATATAAACATTGACATAAAGATAGAAAACACCTAGAAACGCTCCGACAATCCAACGTCTTGAATGGCATGCACGACTCCAAGTTGTCTTCCTTCTTCTCCTTGCAAACTCACGGCACTAGAGGTATGATTGGTGAATGGTGTAGTGAAAATATGGTAGAGGATGGTGAATGAAAGGGTGCGGCAAGGCCTTGTATTTATAGGCTGAAAATCCCATCTCCTAGGTAGCCAAGGACAAGGTTTTAAAGGCCTAAGTTGCATAGGATAATAACATACAATCCTATAAGGAAAACAAGTCAAAAACCCAAAGGGATTGGGAGATAAGGTGCGGCACAAAGAGTGTGAAAAGATAAGGCTTCTAGAAACCAAAAATCCCAAGGGAAATAGGTATTGGGTGCGGCATATATCTAGGGTTCTAGAAGATAATGCAAGGCAGATTTTTAGGCTTCTAGAAAGGTTCCTAGGTGCCATCTTTGTAGGATAAGATAAGATCTTCTAGAAATCCCATTTTAAGCATCCTAATCTAGTTAGAAACCCTCCTAAATGGCTGGAATGTGGATAATTTAGGATTAGGATAAGATATGATAGGTTAAGGTTTGTTTGGATAAGATAAGCTAAGATAAGGTTATGGATGAGGTTTTGGATAAGATCCTTATCTTGAGCTGATTCTTTGGCTTTAATTCTTCTTCTTCATGTAGGAAACCTTGCTTGAATATGAAACTTCATGTCTCTAGGAATCCATCTTCAATTGAACTCCTACATTGATTAGGAATCCTTCTTCCTTTAGGAATCCTTCATGTAAGCCCTTTCCTACTTCAACAAGGAAACTTTGTATCTTCAATTCTTCAACTTTGAAACGCCTTCCTAGCTTCATCAATCCCTCAAATTCGTCCATCCCTTGTGCTTCATGTGCATGAACTCCATTTTAGCCCAATTTTGCTCCAAAATGCTCCAAATTGCATCCTTTTGCTCACTTTGTCTCTAAAACCAGAAAACACATGAAAATAGCTTAAAAGACTAACTTAACCAAGAAAACACAACGTAAATGCATAAGAACTAACTAAATAAGACGCATAAATATGCTCCTATCATAAACAACCTTCACTACTCATGAATATAAACTTGTAACGATTAGGTGAAACTCATTTATATTCTAGCATCTAATTCATGCATGAAAACTAAGTATGCATCCTTAATAAACATACAAGAATCAGTTACGAATAAAATAGATAATTGAATTGCAATCTCAACTTATCAAATCACAATTGGAAGAAATCAATTCAAATCTCAAGCATGTTCATGGCTTCAAACTTCCCCCTAACTAAATAGGGGTTTAGCCACTCATAATTGCAACAAAAGTAGAAAATAACAAAGTAGACATTGAAAGCAAGAACGAAGTACACCTAAAATGCTCCAAAGTTCCAAGCTTGTAACGCCAAGGACCTTTGTTTTCACCACCTTGTTGTAGCACAAGTGTCTAGGATGTGTATGGATATATGGATGGAATGGATTTGCACGGCTAAGAGATGAATGTGTATGGATTGGTGAGATGTAGTATGGCTAGATGAATGGATTGAGGTCACGGCAAGGAAATTGTGTTTGTGAATGAAGTTGTGAGATGTGAAATGTAGTGTCTTTGGATGATGGGCCCCAAATTATGGTGAAGGATGGATGTATTTATAGGCTAGGGAGAGGAGTGTATGGAGTTGTAATGAGTGGATGTAATGGGTGTAGTGGGTGAGTGTTGTGGTAATGAGTTGATGTAATGGGTGTAGTGGGTAGATGTTTGGTAATGAGTGGATGTAGTGGGTGTAGTGGATGAGTGTTTGGTAATGAGTGGGTGTAATGGGTGTAGTGGGTGGATGTTTGGTAATGAGGGGATGTAATGGGTGTAGTGGATGAGTGTTTGGTAATGAGTGGGTGTAATGGGTGTAGTGGATGAGTGTTTGGTAATGAGTGGTTGTAATGGGTGTAGTGGATGAGTGTTTGGTAATGAGTGGGTGTAATGGGTGTAGTGGATGAGTGTTTGGTAATGAGTGGATGTAATGGGTGTAGTGGATGGATGTTTGGTAATGAGTGGATGTAATGGGTGTAGTTGATGGATGTTTGGAGTTGTAGGTCAACACACTTGCACACACACACATGCAGATTTCTAGCCTTCAAAAACATCCATCCTCATGTCTCCATGCTTGCACTATCCAATCTTGGCTAAAAAATGCTCCAAAATGCACTTTCTTGCCAACTTTGTTATTATGACCTACAAACACACGAAAATAGCTTAAAATACATAATTAACTAAGAAATAACAACACAAATGCACAAGAACAAGCTAACTAAGTCGCATAAATATGTTCCTATCAATGTCTCCATGCTTGCACTATCCAATCTTGGCCCAAAAATGCTTCAAAATGCTCCAAATAGCACTTTGTTGCCAACTTTGTTATTTGAACCTACAAACACATGAAAGCTTAAAGTACTAAAATAACTAGAATTAACCTAAGTAAATGCCAATAAACAAGCTAACTAAGTTGCATAAATATGCACCTATCAATGCTCACGGCTAGGGAATCGTATATAGTTATGGTGAAGGGTGGATGTATTTATAGGCTAGGGAGAGGAGTGTATAGAGTTGTAATGAGCGGTTGTAATGGGTGTGGGTCACGGCAAGGGGGGAATAATGGCTGAATGTGTTTGTGAATGTGGTTGTCCATCTTTCTTTCCTTTTTGCATATGTGTTTGCTGTCATCTAATCATCATTTCCACTTGTACAAGTTGTTACACTTACACACACATATGCTCTTTATCATTTCAGCCACAAATCAACCCAATTTCTACCCAAGCCGTGCCTTTCTTTCACATGTGTGTGCTGTCCATGTACTCATCATTTCCACTCCTTCATTCTTTATTTTCTGTTGCCATGCCTTGCTTTTCTTGCTATTTTCTCTCTTTATTTCTACATGTACCAGCTATTACACTTGCACACACATGTTCCTCATCATTTCAGCCACTAATCCACCTATTTTCTGCCCATGCCAAGCTGTCCATGGTGTGCCTTTCTCTTTGCCCATATGTGTGTTTCCTTTTACATTTGCACACCCATGTTCTTCATCATTTCAGCCACTAGTCCACCCATTTTCTGCCCATGCCAAGCTGTCCATGGTGTGTGTCTTTCCTTTGCCCATGTGTGTATGTTTCCTCTTACACTTACACACACATGTTCCTTATCATTTCAGCCACTAATCCACCCATTTTCTACCCATGCCAAGCTGTCCATGGTGTGTCTTTCTCTTTGCATGTGTGCCGTGCTGTCCATGTGTGTATACATGTTGTCTTTGAATGTGCACACACATGCTCTTCACCATTTCAGCCCAAAATCAACACATTTGCACACACACATGCTGATTTCCAGCCTTCTAATCTTCAAAAACGTCCATCCTCATGTCTCCATGCTTGCACTATCCAATCTTGGCTCAAAAATGCTCGAACATGCACCAAAATGCACTTTCTTGCCAACTTTGTTATTAGGACCTACAAACACAAGAAAATAGCTTAAAAATACATAATTGACTAAGAAATAACAACATAACTGCACAAGAACAAGTTAACTAAGTCGTATAAATATGCTCCTATCAAATTCCCCACACTTAGCTTTTGCTAGTCCTCGAGCAAAACAACATAAACGAAACAACAGAACATAACCTAAACCTTCCAACATTTGCCTCAGGGATTTTTAATGAAACATGACATGCCAAAGATCATCACTAACATAGATTTAAGCAATCCTTACCCTTGAGCATACTTAATCATAATCACCATTCACTAGTTCACATTTAATCAATTAAAACAACATTTTGAAGGTAGTAACATGCCGTAGAGAATTCCCTCAATTCCTTACTAGATACTCTCTATTTTCACACACATTTTCTGACTACACACCCTACACTAGTTATATGTGAGAAGATTCATGTAAACATGAAAGACTAGTACTCACATATGTTACAACAAAGAAAACAATTTCTGGAGTTAATAAGCATGATTAAATATGATCTCATGAATGGAATGTTACTACTTAGATGCGAGAACCAATGACACCATATGCTCATACCAAATTCAAACTCCACAAATTGAAACACATAATACTCAAGATAGAAGTCAAGGGTTGCAAAGGGGCTTGGGAGTAATGGCTAACAAAGGAAGGATAGGGGTAACAAACGTTCTTAAAGTGATAGCAAGGAAATCAATGAAATCGTCACTTGGAATTCACTTTAGAATGCAGAATCAACTTTTAAATACAAGGGTTCTTTTCATTCTATTTTCCACACATTTTTCTTTTTCTTTTTCTTTGCTACCCGTGCCTTATTAAGGACTTTGGCACACACACACAACAAGAATCACTTCCCCCACACTTGTTTTCTGCAATACATTAATAAAAAGGAATTCATTTTGAGTCATGCTTTACTATGCTTCAAGAACAAGGGTATGTATGGTTCTAATCTAGGCTAGGTGAGGACAGTGTGGGTTAACAAAGAACATAGCCTACACAAGGCTCAATGGGGTTAAACTTAAACATATAATGAAGTAGGATACACGGCAGTTTGGCTTTGGTGGTGGTCACTACACAACTTCATCTTGAATATGTGTTATACAAATCAATAGCATGCTTTGAATGAAATGGGCATGAGTTCTAGCATTTGGAACCAAATGATGAAACGCCTTCTAAGTAGTAACCAAGCAAAGAAAAATGAGATCATGCAACGACTTTAGAAAACAAGAATGCACAGATTATTAACTCTCCAAATAAACATTTCAGGCTCAAGTCCCACCAGGTTGTAGCGTTAATTTGACTTCTTTCCTTCAAGCATGTTACAAAACTGATTTTTCTTTTATGTTGCATGTGAATTCATAAATTTAAACCACAACCAAGCATACACCAAAGAGTAAATCAAATTTTCATCCATGTTTATAACTCTCTTTAACAGTCATGTAATTAAATACTAAATCCTCATCATTGTGTTGAAAGGTACCCTAAGACACAAACAAACACATAAAAACAACTCTTTTTGGGTTTTTCAAATTTTTATGAGATTTTCGGATTTATATGTCAAAACACACTAAAACAGTCCAAAACATCTTAAAAAAACTTAAAACAGCAAGGAACAACACTAGAAAATGGTGATAAACTCATACGAATTTCATGCAAAACAATGGTTACCCCCCCCCCCCCACACTTAGATCAAACATTTTCCTCAATGTTTCAAGCATAAACTCACACAAAACCAAGCAACCAAACAAACAACGAATAAACATGTGATAGGAGCATATTTATGCGACTTAGTTAGCTTGTTCTTGTGCATTTATGTTGTTTTTCTTTAGTTATTTTAGTGTTTAAAGTCATTTTCGTGCAATTTCAGGTTTAGAGACGAAGTATGCAAAGAAGTGCAAAATGGAGCATTTTAGAGCAAAATTGAGCTGGAATGGAGTGTATGCTAATGGAGCACAAGGAATGGATGAGTTTGAAGGTCAAAGGAGCTTAAGAAATGAAGAAATGAAAGTGAAGAACAAAGAATTCAGATTTGGAAACCAAAGTTTCTAAAGTTGGAAGTTTCTATTCTTGGAGGTTTCCATTTTCGAGAGTTTCTATTTTTGGCTTTGGGCTTTTAGATGACCTAAACCCTAATTCCTTGTGGACCCTAACCCTAGCCGCACCTAGGCCTCTAGAATATCTGATTTCCTTGCCTTGCAAGGCATTCTAGAAGGCCCATCTCTAAACCCTAACCCTAGCCGCACCTTAGGCCTTATTCCCACTAAAAATCTGATTGTTTTAACCTAATTTCTGGTGGATTTGGGCTTCTAGAAACCCTAATCTGATTACCCTAGGGTTTTGGATGCCTATATATACTCATTATAACCCCTAGATCAGATCATCATCTCCCATACACAATCATTCACGCCAGAAATCTGCCCTTAATTTCTGCCGCACCTTCCCATCACCAAAGTCCCAAAATTCTGCCCAAAATCATCCCTAGCCGTACCCCCATCAACCCTAAACCTTCCCATACCATTCCCCATCCATTCTACACCACAAATAACCCCAAAAACCTGTTCTAAAGTTCTCTGCCGCAGCAAGGAGGAAGGAGAATTCGTTGATGAGCTTGCTGCCAAGTTGGAGCGTTCTAGGTGTTTTCTTTCTTTGGATTTTAATTTCTAAATTTATGTATCTTTGCTTTGCGAGTATGAGGAACTAAACCCCCCCTTGGCTAGGTGGGGATTCGAAACCATGTTTATGCTTGCTATATGATTTGATTACTTCTAATTGCGTTTCATAAGTTGTGAATTCAATTTACTTATCTACAAGAATTAAAACTGATTTGTGTATGTTGGTTGAGGGTCGACACTTAATTTGCATGCATGAATTTGATGCTAGGATATAAGGAAATTTCACCTAATCGTTATGGACTTATATTCACAAGTAGTAAAGGTTGATGATCTCAATCGCGTTAAGTAAATTCTTGGCATAAGTTTCATGCAATCATAGTAACAAGTGCTCCGTCAATGCTTATGGTTTTCATAGAACTGAATGATTCTTGCTTGTATCTCTATTATGCAATCATGTAGGGGACTTGTGGGGAATGCTTTGGGTTGTCGTATGCAATCATTCAATTCAATAACTTAAGGAAACTCTGAGGGTTAATTTAAGCGGACCTAATTAACTTGGGGGGTTGAGAATTCATGGTTTATTGAAAAGCAATTGGAAATCGTTTCGTATGCAAGTATAACATGTGTGGAGATGAACACCTTAGCTAGCCTTCCATCCATTCATTTAAATCAATTTCGTTTTTAAAATCTGTCTAGTTTACAAAGTTTGTTTTGTTTTTAATTTCGTCCAAATTCAATCCCCCTTTACTTTGTTGAGTCATAATAGTTAGAAATCACTTTAGTTTGTGTTTTTAAGTGTTTTGAGTCAAGTTAAAACCTATTTTGGTCCAAATCTTGTTTAGAGTCCAAAACTGCCCAGAAAGTGGTTTAAAGGCAGTTTTGAGTGTTTTGGTTCTGTTTTGAGTCTTTTGGTTTGTTTTGGTGTTTTAAGTCATAGTTTTACATTCTTTCAGTCTAGTTTAGTGTTTTAAACTTGTTTTTACGTTTTTGAGTCAATTCCAAGTGATTTTGCAATCCCTCCTAATCCCCGGCCTAGAACGATCCCTACTTACATACTTGCTACAATTGATAAAAAGAGGGTTAATTTGAGTGCTAGTTATCATATCAACATGACAAGTATAGCAAAGTAAAAACCAGACAGAGTAGAGTTTAAGAACGCAAATCTGGTTTTGGAGATTGGTGTGAAAATTTTGTTGACATACAAATTAAACCCTATTGATGACAATTGTAGTAATGATGCAAGTAGGGATCGTTCTAAACCGGGGATTAACTAGGGATGCTAATGAACACAAATAAGACTCAAAAACACTAAACTAGACTCTATAGACTCAAAACTAACTTAAAACACTAAAAACAGCAAGACAATTAAAAAGACTCAATTCTAGATGTAGCAAGTGATTTGGACGAAAATAGAACTTCAAAGACTCAAAAGACTTAAAAGAAACACGTTTTGACTCTAAAAACAAGATTTAAAAGCAAGGGGGTTGATTTGGACAAATTTAACTTTTAAAACAAAACTTTGAGAACAAACTTGACAAAAACGTTTTAATGTAGATTAAGATGGTGAAAGGCTAGTTAGAAGGTTCCTTCTCCACACATGAAACATATGCATACGACTCGATTTCCAATTACTCTTTCAACAAACCATGAATGACAATGCCCCAAATTAACTAGATCAACCAATTCTCAGATTTCCCTAGATTCATTGAATTGAATGGGATACGCATTACAACCAAATTATTCTTATCAAGGACCCTAACTATGGAATACGCATGATAGAGACACATATCAAAGATCATTAAGTTCAATGGAAATCATAAGCATTGACGAGGCATTCATAACTATGGGATACGCATGTTACTCTTGCCTAGGATTTACTGAACGCAATCGTGACTAGTGACTTTTACTACTTATGAATATAAGTTAATAACGATTAGGTGAAATTCCCTTATACTCTAGCATCAAATTCATGCATGCAAACTAAGTGTTGACCCTCAATCAACATACATAAACATGTTATCAATCAACTAGATAAGTAAACCACATTCACGATTCATGAAATCATAATTGGAAGAAATCAAGTCATATAAAACATATGATCATGGCTTTGAATTCCCCTCTAACTATAAAGAAATTAGTTCCTCATGTTCGCAAATAAACAAAGATAAATAAATATAAACATTGACATAAAGATAGAAAACACCTAGAAACGCTCCGACAATCCAACGTCTTGAATGGCATGCACGGCTCCAAGTTGTCTTCCTTGTTCTCCTTCGCAAGTCATGGCACAATGAGGGTGTGATGGATGAATGATGTAGTGAAAATCTGGTAGAGGGTGGTGAATGAATAGGTGCGGCAATGGGTTGTATATATAGGCTGAAAATTCACATTCCTAGGTAGCAAAGGACAAGGTTTTAAAGACCTAAACTACATAGGATAATAACATACAATCCTACAAGGAAAACAAGTCAAAAACCCAAAGGAATTGGGAGATAAGGTGCAGCACAAAGAGTGTGAAATGATAAGGCTTCTAGAAACCAAAATCCTGAAGGAAATAGGGTAGAAAATTCGGCACAAAGTTAGGGTTCTAGAAGGATCATACAAGGCAGATTTTTAGGGGTTTCTAGAAAGGTTCTAGGCACCCTTTGTGTAGGATAAGGTTAGATCTTCTAGAAATCCCATTTTAAGCATCCTAATCTAGTTAGAAACCCCCCTAATTGGCTGAAATGTGGATAGTTTAGGATAAGGATAAGATAGGATAAGATAAGGTTTATTTGGATAAGATAAGCTAAGATAAGGTTATGGATGAGGTTTTGGATAAGATTCCTTATCTTGAGCTGATTCTTTGGCTTTAATTCTTCTTCTTCATGTAGGAAACCTTGCTTGAGTAGGAAACTTCATTCGTCTAGGAATCCATCTTCAATTAGGACTCCTTCTTTGATTAGGAATCCTTCGTGTAAGCCCTTTCCTACTTCAATTAGGAAACTTTGTATCTTCAATTCTTTAACTTTGAAACGCGAAGTAGCTTCATCAATCCCTCAAATTCGTCCATCCCTTGTGCTTCATGTGCATGAACTCCATTTTAGCCCGATTTTGCTCCAAAACGCTCCAAATTGCATCCTTTTGCTCACTTTGTCTCTAAAACCTGAAAACACATGAAACTAGCTTAAAAGACTAACTTTAACTCAGAAAACACAACATAAATGCATAAGAACTAACTAACTAAGGCGCATAAATATGCTCCTATCAAATTCCCCCACACTTAGCTTTTGCTAGTCCTCGAGCAAAATAATGAAACAAAACATAACCTAAACCTTCGAACAATAGCCTCAGGGATTTCCAATGGTACATGACACGCCAAAGATCACCACTTACATAGATTTTAGCCATCCCTACTCTCGAGCACATACTTAATCATAGTCATCACTTACTAGCTCACATTTAATCAATTAAAACAATGTTTTGAATGTAGTAACATGCCTTAGAGAATCCCTCAATTCCTCACTAGATATGCACTCAATTTTCACTCAGATTTTCTAACCACACACCCTACACTAGTTATATGTGAGAAGATTGATGTAAATATGAAAACTAATGCTCACATATGTTATGACAAGAAAAGCATTTTCTGGAATTATGAATGTATGTATATGGTCTCATGAATGGAATGCTACTACTTAGATGCGAGAACCAGGGATATCATATGCTCATACCAATTCCAAACTCCACATATTGAAACACATAACAATCAAGATAGAAGCAAAGGGTTGTAACGGGGCTAAGGTATTGGCTAACAAAGAAAGGTAAGGATAAACAAACATTCTTAAAGAATAATAAGCAAGGTATGAAATTGACACTTAGAATTCACTTTTGCATGCAAAAATCAATGTTTAAACCCAAGGGGAATACTCATGCAACACTTTAGGGTCTAATTCAACTTTTTGGACCCTTGCTTCAACAACCAACAACTTAGAGCTCATTTTATGCTCTTTCAACTCCTTTTCATACTTTTCACACTTTTCTCTTTTTTTCTTTCTTTTTCTACGAATTTTCCTTTTTTTTTTTTTTTTTTTTTCTAACCCGTGCCCTCCTCACTTCTTTTGGCACACAAACTTTCCCTTCCCCCACACTTAGTTTTCTGCACAACATTGATCAAAAGGAATTCCCTCTGAATCATGCTTTATTATCCTTTAAGAACAAGGGTATGGATAGTCCTACTCTAGGCTAGGTAAGGATAATGTGGCTAACAACAAAAATAGGCTAAATACGGCTCAAAGGGGTTAATCCTACAAAACAATATGCATGGGTTGAAGCCGCTGGAATTTCTAGGTGTTTCTTTTCCTTTGATTTCAATGTTTAATTTCAATTCTCTTTGTTTTGTGCGTATGAGGAACTAAACCCCCCCTTGGCTAGGGGGGATTCGAAATACATGATTATGCTTGCTATATGATTTGATTACTTTCAATTGCGTTTCATAAGTTGTGAATTCAATTTACTTATCTATGTGAATTACATTGATTTGTGTGTGTTGGTTGAGAGTGCACGCTTAATTATCATGCATAAATTGAATGCTAGGATATAAGGAAATTTCACCTAATCGTTATGGACTTATATTCACAAGTAGTAAAGGTTGATGATCTCAATCGCGTTAAGTAAATTCTTGGCATAAGTTTCATGCAATCATAGTAACAAGTGCTTCGTCAACGCTTATGGTTTTCATAGAACGTAATGATTCTTGCTTGTATCTCTATTATGCAATCATGTAGGGGACTTGTGGGGAATGCTTTGGGTTGTCGTATGCAATCATCCAATTCAATAACGTTAGGAAAATCTGAAGGTTAATTTAAGCGAACCTAATTAACTTGGGGCGTTGAGAATTCATGGTTTATTGGAAAGCAATTGGAAATCGTTTTGTATGCAAGTATAACATGTGTGGAGATGAACCCCTTAGCTAGCTTACCATCCATTCATATTCAACAAATTCGTTTTTACAATCTGTTCTATTTTACAAAGTTTGTTTTGCTTTTAAATTCGTTCAAAACCAATCCCCCTTTGTTTTAAAGTGTCAAATTAGTTAGTAAGTGTTTTAGTTTGTGTTTTTAAGTGTCTTAGGTCAAGATAAAACTCAATTTTCGTCAAAATCTTGTTTAGAGTCCCAAACTGCCTTAAAACCAATTTCTGGGCAGTTTTGAGTGTTTTTGTGTTGTTTTGAGTGTTTTTGTTTGTTTTGGTATTTTAAAGCTTAGTTTTGTATTCTTTGAGTCTATTTTAGTATTTTAAACTTGTTTTTACATTTTTGAGTCAATTCCAAGTGATTTTGCAATCCCTCCTAATCCCCGGTCCAGAACGATCCCTACTTACATACATTGCTACAATTGATAAAAAGAGGGTTAATTTGAGTGTCAACATAATTTTCACATCACTGTTATGCACTCAATTTTAAGCTTTGAATGAAATGGGTATGAGTTCTAATATTTGGATCTATAATGATGAAACGCCTTCTAAGTAGCAACCAAGCAAAGAATGATAAGATCATGCAACGACTTTAGAAAACAATAATTCACAGATTTTAACTCTCCAAAGAATGTTAAGGCTCAAGTCTCACAGGGTTGTAGCGTTAGTTTGAGTTACTTCCTTCAAGCATGTTACAAAAACTGATTTTTACTTTGCGATTACATGTGAATTCGTAAACAACAACGATGACCAAGCATAAACAAAAGAGCATATCAACTTCCATCCATGTTTGTAACTTTCTTTAACGGTCATGCAATTAAAACCCAAATCCTCATCATTGTGTTGGAAGGTACTCTAAGACACAAACACACAAAAACAACTTTAAAACGACTCTTTTTGGGTTTTTTCAAAACTTTTTTCAAATTTTTTCTTGAATTTTCGGATTTTCTAGTAAAGCCACATAAAAACACATCAAAACATTCTAAAAACACTTAAAAACAATGAAAAACAACCTTTGAAATGTTAGGTGGTAAAATCCTCCGAATTTGACACAAAAACACTTTGTTTACCCCCCCACACTTAAACCAAACATTGTCCTCAATGTTTCAAACATAGACGCACACAAAAACAAGCAGATAACACAACTAGCAAACATGACAAATATGGCAAAGTAAAAGCAATAAAGAGTAGGGTTTAGAAACGCAAATCTGATTATGATGCCGGAGCTTCCTAGGTCGTCTTTATTTGCATGGGTTGCCTCCCAAGAAGCGCTTGCTTTAACGTCTTCCAGCCGGACGATGCTTCCAATCAAGCTTGAATAGGGCCCACGGGTAGGAGGTTGACTTCCTCCACGGTCTCCTCCTCAAAAGGTGTGAAATATGGCTTCAAACGATGTCCATTGACTTTGAACTCTTGTTGCGTCCTCAAGCTTTGAATTTGAACTGCACCATGCGGAAAAACATTAGTAACAATAAAAGGTCCAATCCACCTAGAACGCAACTTACCTGGAAACAACCGAAGGTGAGAATTGAAAAGTAGCACTTTCTGCCCGACAGAGAACGTCTTGCTCCGAATCATCTTGTCATGGAATGCCTTCGTCTTCTCCTTGTAAATACGAGAGTTCTCGTAAGCTTCATTCCTAACTTCCTCAAGCTCGTTCATTTGAAGTTTCCTACGTAGACCTGCGGCATCCATGTCCATATTAAAGGTTTTGATGGCCCAATGTGCTTTATGCTCTAACTCAACCGGAAGATGGCATGGTTTCCCATAAACTAGCCGAAATGGGGACATTCCAATTGGTGTTTTGTAGGCCGTCCGATACGCCCATAATGCATCATTTAAGCGCAAGCTCCAATCTTTCCGGTTTGGCCCTACGGTCTTCTCCAAAATCTGCTTGATTTCTCTATTTGAAACCTCCGTTTGCCCACTTGTTTGAGGATGATAAGGTGTTGCCACCTTATGCGTGACACCATATTTCTTGAGTAGCGCTTCAATGGTGCGATTGCAGAAATGGGAGCCTCCATCACTTATAAGTACCCGCGGCATTCCAAACCTTGCAAAAATGTTAGTCTTAACAAAATCTGCAACCACTTTAGAATCATTAGTACGGGTGGCTCTTGCTTCCACCCATTTCGAAACATAATCAACCGCAAGTAGAATATAAACAAAACCATGAGATGAAGGAAAAGGACCCATGAAATCTATGCCCCACACATCAAAAATTTCAACATTAAATATGGGGCTTTACGGCATTTGGTCCTTTGGGCCTATATTTCCAGTTCGTTGACAACGATCACATGCAATGCAAAAAGTTCTAGCATCCTTAAAAACAGTAGGCCAATAAAAACCACATTCAAGTACTTTACGTGCAGTCCTCTGAGTGCCAAAGTGACCTCCACATGCATAAGTGTGACAAAAGTTTAAAATAGAATTAATTTCAGAATCATGCACACACCTACGAATGATTTGATCAGGGCCATATTTCCATAAGTAAGGATCATCCCACACATAATTTCGTGCACCATGTTTAAGTTTATCACGTTGGTTTTTATTGAACTCGCTTGGAATGACTTTAGATGCTAAATAATTAACTAAATCTGCATACCATGGCATACTAACCTCAATCGACATCAATTGCTCATCCGGGAAAGTCTCTGGGATCGGCACAACATCTTCTTCATGCACCAAACGGCTCAAGTGATCAGCCACAACGTTCTCACTTCCTTTCTTGTCTCGGATTTCGAGATCAAACTCTTGGAGGAGGAGCATCCATCGAATAAGCCTTGGTTTAGCCTCCTTTTTCGTGAGCAAGTACTTCAACGTTGCATGATCAGTGTAAATTATTACTTTAGTACCAAGTAAATAAGAACGAAACTTATCTAAAGCAAAAACAATAGCAAGAAGTTCTTTTTCCGTTGTGGAATAGTTCAATTGCGAATCGTTCAAGGTCCGAGAGGCATAATATATGACGTGTGGCTGTTTTCCTTCCTTTGTCCCAAAACAGCGCCTAGAGCATAATCAGATGCATCGCACATAAGCTCGAACGGAATGCTCCAATCTGGTGGCCGAATGATGGGGGCCGAAGTTAGCATCTCTTTGAGGTGTTTGAACGCCTTTTCACATTCCTCGTTGAAGTCGAAGGTCACATCCTTTTGGAGAAGTCGGCATAGGGGTGTGGAAATCTTTGAAAAATCCTTGATGAATCGCCTATAAAATCCTGCGTGGCCAAGAAAAGAACGAACCTCTCTAACCGAAGTTGGAGAGGGTAAGTAGCGTACAAGATCTATTTTCGATTTATCAACTTCAATTCCCCTTTCAGGAACGATATGCCCTAAAACGATGCCTTGTTTTACCATAAAGTGACACTTTTCCCAATTTAAAACAAGGTTCGTTTCAACGCATCGTTTTAAGATTAATGTGAGATTTTCCAAGCACCCATCAAACGAATCGCCAAAGACACTAAAATCATCCATGAATACTTCAATAATCTTTTCAATAAAATCAGAAAAGATACTTACCATACATCGTTGGAACGTGGCCGGTGCATTGCATAATCCGAATGGCATGCGCTGGTAAGCAAAAGTACCAAATGGGCATGTGAAGGTGGTCTTTTCTTGGTCGTCCGAAGCTATGACAATTTGATTATATCCCGAATAACCGTCAAGAAAACAATAAAAAGAATGACCGGCTAACCTTTCTAACATTTGATCAATGAATGGTAGTGGAAAGTGGTCCTTCCTTGTGGTGTTGTTGAGCTTCCTATAGTCAATGCACACTCTCCAACCTGTTTGGATACGGGTTGGCACAAGCTCATCTTCGGCATTCTTCACCACAGTGACTCCTGACTTCTTCGGGACAACTTGAACCGGTGAGACCCAACGGCTATCCGAGATTGGATAAATCACTCCACAATCGAGAAGCTTTATAATCTCCTTTTTCACGACTTTCATCATCGGAGGGTTGAGCCGGCGTTGAGCCTCTCGAGTTGGTTTAGCCCCCTCCTCTAGAAATATGCGATGCATGCATGTTGTAGGGCTAATTCCCTTAATATCGGCCAATGTCCATCCAATGGCTGTTTTGTGCTCTTTTAACACTCGAATCAACTTTTCTTCCTCTAATGCCGTGAGTGATGAAGAGACAATGACGGGCAACGTCACTTTCTATCCCAAGAATGCATACTTTAAATGATCCGGCAACGGTGTAAGTAGGAATCGTTCTAGACCGGGGATTAGGAGGGATTGCTAAACACCTGGAAACTGACTTAAAAACTCAAAAACAACGTTTAAAACACTAAACTAGACTCAAAGAATGCAAAACTAAAGTTTAAAACACTTAAACAAACCTAGAACTCAAAACAGCAACTAGAAGACTCAAAACTGCCTAAAAACCACTTTCTGGGCAGTTTTGAGCACTTACACTAATTTGGACGAAATTGGTTGAAAACTTGACTCAAAACATCTAGAAACACAAATCAAAACACTTTCTAATTAATCTAAGACTTCAAAATAAAGGGGAATTTGTTTTGGACGAAAATTGAAAACAAAACAGAAACTTTAATTAACACAGATTGTAAAAACGATTTTTGGTGAAATAGATGGTTAAAAGGCTAGTTAGGAGGTTCTTCTCCACACATGTCACACTTGCAAACAAAACGATTTTCAGTTGTTCTTCCGATAAACTATGAATACTCAATGCCCCAAGTTAACCGTGAATTGCACTAATTAACCCTCAGTTTTTCCACAAGTTATTAAGTTGGATGATACGACAACCCAAAACATTCCCTACAAGTTCCCTACATGAATTGCATAATAGAGAAACAAGCAAGAATCATTACGTTCTATGAAAAACATAAGCATTGACGAAGCATTTGTTACTATGAATTGCATGAAACTTATGCTAAGAATTCATTCAACGCGATCGTTTTCAAGCGATCTTCACTAGTTGTGATTATAAGATTGTAACTATTAGGTGAAACTTCCTCATAATCTAGCATCATATTCATGCATGAAAACTAAGCGTGCACTCTCAATCAACATACACAAATAAGTTATCAATCAAATAGATGAACGAATTGAATCCATTGATGCGAAATAGATAAGCACACAAATTAAACCCTCTTTTTGTCAAATTGTAGCGAAGATGTAAGTAGGGATCGTTCTAGACCGGGGATTAGGAGGGATTGCTAAACGCTTGGAAACTGACTTAAAAACTCAAAAACAAAGTTAAAAACACTAAACTAGACTCAAAGAATGCAAAACTAAAAGTTAAAACACTTAAACAAACCTAAAGACCAAAACAGCAACTAGAAGGCTCAAAACTGCCTGAAAACCACTTTCTGGGCAGTTTTGAGCACCTACACTAATTTGGACGAATTTGGCAAAACTTATGACTCAAAACACTTAAAAACACCAAAGAGGACAGATTATGAAGACTCAAACTTAACAAAATATGGGGGAATTGTGTTTGGACGAATTTGAACTAAATGCACAGATTGTAATTTAAAACAGATTGTAAACTAAATGTGATGAATCAATGGGTGATGGAATGGCTAAGGGGTTCTTCTCCACACATGAAATTTATGCAACGTACATCGATTTCCAGTTATCAATTCAATAAGTTATGAACCTCGACACTCCAAGTTAATTAGGTTCGCTTAAATTAACTTTCAGATTTCCCTAGAATCATTGAATTGGATGAATATGCATCGCAAACAAATTATTCCTAACAAGTTCTCTATATGAACAGCACGATAAAGATACAAGTTAGAATCATTAAGTTCTTTGGAAATCATAAGCATCGACAAGGCATTCGTAACTATGAAAAGCATGATACTCTTGCCAGGAATCTACTTAACACGATCGTGACTAGCGACCTTCACTACTTGCGAATATAAATTCATAACGATTAGGTGAGACAAATTTATATCCTAGCACCAAATTCAAGCATGCAAATTAAGCGTGCACTCTCAATCAACATACAAGAACAAGTTTTGAATTAAACGGTTAAGCAAATTGTATTCACGACTTATGAAACGATAACTGGAAGTAATCAACTTATTTCACATAAACAAACATGGTTTCGAATACACCCTTAGCCAAAATGAATTTAGCCAATCATACTCAATGAAAAACAAAGATTACAAGAAGTAGACATTGAAATATAAGATAGAATACACCTAAAATTGTTCAACAACTCAGATTGAAGAAGCCAAACAACTTTGTGAACTGTCTCCTTCTCTTCCCCTTGCGGCAGATTGGAATGATGTGGTTTGTGGGCTGTTTTTGTGATGTAGAATGGATTATGGGTGGTATAGAGGCACGACAAGGCTTGGGGATGGTGTGTGGATGTTGGGTGGAAGGTGTGGAGATGAAGAATGGTGGTGGAAATCGGCTGGAATGAAGGAGAAGTGGTTTCTGAGGTTGTGGATGGGTTTTGACGAATTTTGGGAGAGTGTGTGGCTGAATGGGCTAAGGTTAGGGTTTGTAGAAACCCTAACAAGGCAAGGCAAAGTGATTCTAGAGGGCCCAGGTGCGGCATAGGATGAAGGTCCACAAGGAATTTGGGTTTAGGTCATCTAAAAGCCCAAAGCCAAGAATAGAAACTCACGAAAATGGAAACCTGATATGATATTTTACTAGCACACAAATTAAACCCTCTTTTTGTCAAATTGTAGTGAAGATGTAAGTAGGGATCGTTCTAGACCGGGGATTAGGAGGGATTGCTAAACACTTGGAAACTGACTTAAAAACTTAAAAACGAAGTTTAGAACACTAAACTAGACTCAAAGAATACAAAACTAAAAGTTAAAACACTTAAACAAACCTAAAAACTAAAACAGCAACTAGAAGGCTCAAAACTGCCTAAAAACCACTTTCTGGGCAGTTTTGAGCACCTACACTAATTTGGACGAAATTTGATGAAAACTTGAATCAAAACACCTAGAAACACAAATCAAAACACTTTCTAACTAATCTAAGACTCTAACCTAAAGGGGGATTTGTTTTGGACGAAATTTTAAAACAAAACAGAAACTTAAATTAAAACAGATTGTAAAACGATTTTGGTGAAAAGAATGGATAAAAGGCTAGTTAGGGGATTCTTCTCCACACATGTTACACTTGCAAGCAAAACGATTTTCAGTTGTTCTTCCGATAAACTATGAATACTCAACGCCCCAAATTAACCGTGAATTGCACTAATTAACCCTCAGTTTTTCCACAAGTTATTAAGTTGGATGATTGCATACGACAACCCAAAACATTCCCTACAAGTTCCCTACATGAATTGCATAATAGAGATACAAGCAAGAATCATTACGTTCTATGAAAAACATAAGCATTGACGAAGCATTCGTTACTATGAATTGCATGAAACTTATGCTAAGAATTCATTCAACGCGATCGGTTTCAAGCGACCTTCACTACTTGTGATTATAAGATTGTAACTATTAGGTGAAACTCCCTCATAATCTAGCATCATATTTATGCATGAAAAGTAAGCGTGCACTCTCAATCAACATACACAAATAAATTATCAATCATAATGAACGAATTGAATCCATAACTTATGAAATAACAACTGAATGTAATCGAATCAAATTGCAAGCATGTACATGGTTTTGAATCACCCCCCAACTAAGGGGGTTTAGTTCCTCATACTCACAACAATAAGTTTATTTAATTGAAACATCAAAGACGTAAGAAAGATTACACCTAAAATGCCCAAGAATTCCACTTTGAAATCTGCACAGAAACTTGCTTCTTCTCCTTGCTGCGGCAGTGAGGATTTAAGGGGTTTTTGGATGAATTTGGATGACTTTGGATGAGGGGGAATGGTGGAAAACTATCTAGGATAGGTGTAGGGCACGGCTAGGAGGGTTTTAGGTCAGAAACTATGGATTTGGGTGAAGGTTTGGCTCGGCAAAAGTGATGGACAGATTCTGGCGTGAATGGAGAATGGCTGAATGATTTTCTGATTTTGTGTAGAATGAATGATGATTTTCGGCTAGGGTGTTTAGGAGCATATAAATAGGCACCTAAAACCCTAATTAAATCAGATTGGGCTAGGGTTTGTGCGGCAATTAAGTGAACATGGGCTAGGGTTTGTAATCAGATTTTTAAAGAGAAAAGGGCCTAGGGTTCGGCCACTAAGTGGGCTAGGGCTAGGGTTTGTAACCAGATTTTGCATGTTAATTAGGTGGGCTTGGGTTAGGGTTTAGGTTCTGCATAGGTCCAAGAGGTAAGGATGGGTCATCCAAAAGCCCAAAGTCGAGAATAGAAACTCACGAAATTGGAAACCTCCAAGAATAGAAACTTCCAACTTTAGAAACTTTGGTTGCCAATTCCGAATTGGGAAAGATCAACCCAAAATGGAAACTTTTAGGCATAGCTTTCCTACTTCAAGTAGGAAAACTCAAATCTTCAACTCTTCAATTTCATCCCAACCTTGTGTTCCAAGCATGTCCTATTCAATCCAAGCTCACATTTTGCTCCAAAAGCTCCAAATTGCATCATTTCATGTAATACGTCCTTTAACCCTGAAAACACATGAAAGTAGCTTAAAAGACTACTTTAACAAAGAAAGCATAACAAAAATGCATAAGAACTAGCTAACTAAGGCGCATAAATATGCTCCTATCAGCTAGTCCTCGAGCAAAACAAACACAAGAAAGAAAACAAAACGAAACAACTAACCAAAACAAAACCTAAACCTTCCAACGTTTGCCTCAGGGATTTCCAATTCACATGACATGTTAAAGATTGTTATCCCCACAGATTTGAGTCATCTCTACACAAGCACATACTTAATTAAAGCCACTACTTACTAATTCACAAGTAATCAATTAAAACAATGCTTTGAATGTAGTAACATGCCTTAGAGAATTCCCTCAATTCCTTACAAGATATACACTCTATTTTCACACAGATTTTCTGACTACACACCCTATACTAGTTATATGTGAGAAGATTGATGTGAATATGAAAACGAATGCTCACATATATGTATAACAAGAAAAGCATTTTCCGGAGTAAATGACATGTTTAGATATGATCTCATGAATGGAATGCTATTACTTAGATGCGAGAACCAGTGACACCATATGCTCATACCAAATTCAGACTCCACAAATTGAAACACATAACACTCAAGATAGAAGTTACGGGTTGTAATGGGGCTTGGGGTATTGGCTAACAAGGAAAGGATAGGGAAAACAAACGTTCTTCAAGCGATAGTAAGCAAAGTAATGAACTTGAGACTTAGAATTCATTTCGATTGCAGAAATTAACTTTAACACACAAGAGGAAGACTTAAACAACTCCTTAGGGTCAAATTCATTGTTTTGGACCCTTACTTCAACAAAAAATACTTTGGAACTCTTTTTCTCAACTTTTCAACTCTTTTTTTCATACTTTTCATACTTTTTCTTCATTTTTTTTTTCTTTTCCGTGCCTATGGCACACAAAATCACAAAAGAAATACTTCCCCCACACTTGTTTTCTGCCAAAATAAATAAAAAGGAATTCAATTTGAATCATGCTTTACTATGCTTTGAGAACAAGGGTAAGGATGATCCTAATCTAAGCTAGGTAAGGATAATGTGGGTTAACAAACAACATAGGCTAAACAAGGCTCAACGGGGTTAAACTTAAACATAAAATGAAATGGGATACACGGCAGTTTGGCTAAGGTGGTGGTAACTACACAACTTCATCTTGAATATGTGTTATGCAAATCAATAACATGCTTTGAATGAAATGGGCATGAGTTCTAGCATTTGGAACTAAATGATGAAACGCCTTCTAAGTAATAACCAAGCAAGAATAATGAGATCATGCAACGAATTTAGAAACCAACAATGCACAGATTTTAACTCTCCAAATAAACGTTTAGGCTCAAGTCTCACAAGGTTGTAGCGTTAGTTTGAGTTCCTTCCTTCAAGCATGTTACAAAAACTGATTTTTTTTTTTTTTTATGATTGCATGTGAATTCATAAGTTATAACCACAACTAAGCATAAACAAAGAGTAAAACAAACTTTCATCCATGTTAATCACTCTCTTTAACAGCCATGTAATTACAAACCGAATCCTCATCATTGTGTTGGAAGGTACCCTAAGACACAAACAAACACACAAAAACAACTCTTTTTGGGTTTTTAAAACAAATTTTTCAAATTTTTATGTGATTTTCGGATTTTTAGAACAACCTATACTAAAACACACTAAAACTGCTCAAAAACACTTAAAAACAGCAAAGAACAAGTCTCCAAGTTAAAGGTGATAAAATCCCACAAATTTGCATCTAAAACACTTAGTTACCCCCCCACACTTAAATCAAACATTGTCCTCAATGTTTCAAGCATAAAATCGCACTAAACAAAAAGAAACACACAAACAGAACTAAAACAACTAAATAGGCAGATTCGAAATAAACAACAAAGTGAAGAGTTTAGGAACGCAAATCTGGAACTGGAGTGATTCCTTGGTCTTCCTTTGTCGAATTGCATGGGTTGCCTCCCAAGTAGCGCTTTCTTTTACGTCTTGCAGCCAAACGAAAAGCCCATTCACTCTCCATTTGTGCCCACGGCACCCAAAGAAATGTCCTCCACGGTTTGTTCAACACAGTTCTCATATTATGGCTTCAAACGATGTCCGTTCACTTGGAATTCATGACCTGTTTTGAGACTTTGAATCTGGATGGCACCATAAGAAGATACGTTAGTAATAACAAACGGTCCAATCCACTTAGAACGTAACTTACCGGGAAACAAACGTAAACGGGAATTAAACAATAGCACTTTCTGCCCAATTGAGAATGATTTCCCACGGATCATGTTGTCATGGAAAGCTTTGGTCTTTTGCTTGTAAATGCTTGCATTATCATACGCCTCGCGCCGTATCTCATCAAGCTCATTCAATTGCAATCTCCTTTGACTACATGCTTCCTCGAGGTTCATGTTAAACTTCTTGATGGCCCAAAGTGCTTTGTGCTCCAATTCAACAGGAAGATGGCACGCCTTGCCATAGACAAGTCGGAAGGGGGACATCCCAATGGGGGTTTTGTACGCCGTACGATATGCCCAAAGTGCATCATCTAACCGTAAGCTCTAATCCTTCCTCGTTGGCCCAACGGTCTTCTCTAGGATTTGCTTGATCTCCCGGTTGGAAACCTCGGCTTGACCATTCGTTTGAGGATGGTAAGGTGTAGAAACCTTATGTGTGACACTGTATTTCCTCAATAACGCGTCAATGGTCCGATTGCAAAAGTGTGTCCCTCCGTCACTACTGATCACTCGTGGCATTCCGAACCTTGCAAAAATGTTAGTTCTAATAAAATCTGCAACCACCTTAGAATCATTAGTCCGGGTGGCCTTGGCTTCCACCCATTTTGACACATAATCAACCGCAAGCAAAATATATGTAAAACCATACGAAGAAGGAAAAGGACCCATAAAATCAATACCCCAAACATCAAAAATTTCAACATTTAGGATAGAAACCTGCGGCATTTGGTCCTTTGCACTAATACCACCCATTCGTTGGCATTTATCACATGTTAAGCAAAAAGTTTTAGCATCTTTAAAAATACTAGGCCAATAAAATCCACATTGTAACACCTTAAGGGCTGTGCGTTGTGTGCCAAAGTGCCCTCCACATGCATATGTGTGACAAAAACTCAAAATTGAATGACATTCAGAATCATGCACACAACGACGTATAATCTGATCGGGACAAAATTTCCATAAGTACGGATCATCCCACACATAAAACCGTGCATCATGCCTAAGTTTATCACGTTGGTGCCTAGTGAACTCACTCGGAATACGTTTTGACACCAAAAAATTAACAATATCGGCATACCAAGGTGCACTAACCTTAATGGACAATAATTGTTCATCTGGGAATGTCTCCAAAATCGGCAAAGACTCCTCATTATGCACCATTCGGCTTAGGTGGTCAGCCACCACATTCTCACTTCCCTTCTTGTCCCGAATCTCAATGTCAAACTCTTGAAGTAGCAATATCCATCGAATTAGCCGTGGCTTGGCCTCCTTTTTGGTGAGCAAGTACTTCAGAGCTGCATGATCAGTAAAAACAATTACTTTAGTTCCAATAAGATATGATCAAAATTTATCTAAAGCAAAGACACCTGCAAGAAGTTCTTTTTCCGTAGTGGAGTAGTTCAATTGTGCATCGTTCAACGTCCGAGAGGCGTAGTAAATGACATGTGGCCTCTTGTCCTTTCTTTGTCCTAAAACAGCTCCTAAGGCATAGTCGGATGCATCACACATGAGCTCGAAAGGTAGACTCCAATCCGGTGGAACAATGATGGGTGCCGTGGTCAACAACTCCTTGAGTTGTTTGAATGATTCCGTGCACTCCTTGGTGAATTCAAACGCCACTTCTTTTTGTAGGAGTCGGCAAAGAGGTTGTGCAATCTTCGAGAAATCTTTGATAAACCTACGATAAAATCCTGCATGGCCAAGAAACGAACGAACCTCTCTAACCGAAGTCGGAGAGGGTAAGTGACGTACAAGATCTATTTTCGACTTATCAACCTCAATACCCTTTTCAGATATTATATGACCTAAAACGATGCCTTGTTTAACCATAAAATGACACTTTTCCCAATTAAGCACAAGGTTAGTTTCAACACAACGTTTTAGGATCACACTGAGATTATGTAAGCAACTATCAAACGAATCACCAAATACGCTAAAATCATCTATAAACACTTCAATTATCTTTTCTACGTGATCAGAAAATATACTCATCATGCATCTTTGAAATGTAGCAGGTGCATTACATAAACCAAAAGGCATGCGACGATATGCAAATGTACCAAACGGGCATGTAAAAGTGGTTTTTTCTTGGTCTTCAGGTGAAATGACAATTTGATTATAACCAGAATAACCATCAAGAAAACAATAGAAAGCATAACCCGCTAACCTCTCAAGCATTTGGTCAATGAACGGCAATGGGAAGTGGTCCTTCCTCGTGGTGGTGTTTAGCTTCCTATAGTCAATGCACACCCTCCAACCGGTTTGAATACGTTGAGGGACAAGCTCATTCTCTGCATTAGCTACCACCGTCACTCCGGATTTCTTTGGTACGCATTGAACCGGCGAAACCCACCTACTATCCGAGATTGGATAGATAACCCCACAATCTAGAAGCTTTATGATCTCCTTCTTCACTACTTCCATCATAGGAGGGTTGAGACGGCGTTGAGCCTCTCTAGTTGGTTTGGCCCCCTCCTCAAGAAATATGTGATGCATACAAGTCGTAGGGCTTATACCTTTGATGTCGGCCAATGTCCAACCTAGGGCAGATTTGAACTCCTTCAAAACTCGAAGCAACTTCTCCTCCTCTTGTGCCGTGAGGGAGGAGGAAATGATGGCAGGTAGTGTTTCATTTTCTCCCAAGAAAATGTACTTCAAATGACTTGGCAACGGTTTGAGTTCAAGGACAGGTGCCTGAATTATAGATGGAAGCAATTTGTTAGTCGAAATGGGAATGGACTCACGGTTAGTATACTTACCATCAAGCTTAGGTGAGGACTCAAGGGCAGCCACAACTTCAAGTAATTCCTCACTAGGGGCCACGGCATGGCCTAGTCCATTCATGCCGTGGGCATGCATGCAATCTGCCCCTTTGTTTGTGCATTCCACGCCTTGTGTAATGACTTTTTCAAGCGCATCTTCGTTCAAATCTTCGAGATATCCCTGCACCAACGAGTCAATTATATCAATAGAAAAGCATGAATGGTCCTCACTAGGGTATTTAATGGAATCAGAAAGATTAAAATTAACAACTTCCCCATCGAATTCCATGGACAAAGTTCCACTATACACGTCAATCTTTGTCCGGGCCGTCTTCATGAATGGCCTTCCAAGTAGAATGGGCAGTGAAGGAGCATGGTCCGATTCATCCATTTCGAGAACATAGAAATCCGCCGGGAAGACCAAATGATTAACCTGCACAAGAACATCTTCCAACACTCCCTTTGGATAGGCGTTAGATCTATCGGCCAACTGTATTATTACCCCATCATTTTTCAATGCTCCTAAGTTCATAGATGCATAAATGGAATATGGCATAACAATTATAGAAGCACCTAAATCAAGCATGGCAGATTCAAATCTAGTATTCCCAATAACACAAGGAATGGTAAAGCTACCTGGATCTTTACATTTGGGCGGTAGTTTACGTTGCAAGATTGCGGACACATTCTCACCTACCTTTACCACTTCCTTGGTCGACATCCTCTTCCTCGTGGTACACAACTCTTTCAAGAACTTAGCATACCTCGGAACTTGTTTGATTGCATCTAACAAAGGTATGTTAACTTGAACTTTCCGAAAGGTTTCAAGGATATCCTTTTCTGCCTCTTCTTTCTTCGTTTGCATGAACCTACTAGGAAAAGGCACATTTGAAGGGAAAACATTAGTATGAACCGAATTTGACACATTTTTACCTTTGGGGGACAAATTGGGCAGATTTGGGACCATAGGGACTTGCGGCAAAGGTGGAACCACCTTTGCCGTGGGTTGCTTTGGTTCCTCCTCTTCCATTTGCAAAAGTTCATCCTCGTTATGATCTGTTTTTGATGAAGAACCTGCCCCAACTTCCTTACCACTTCTTAGGGTGATTGCTTTGGCACTTTCGAACCCTCCCTTCGGATTTGGAATGGTGGAACTAGGGAGTTGTCCGGGATCTCGAAACTTACCTACAAACTCGGCAATCTGCCCAATTTGGTTGAAAACTTGACTCAAAACACCTAGAAACACAAATCAAAACACTTTCTAATTAATCTAAGACTTCAAAATAAAGGGGAATTTGTTTTGGACGAAAATTGAAAACAAAACAGAAACTTTAATTAACACAGATTGTAAAAACGATTTTTGGTGAAATAGATGGTTAAAAGGCTAGTTAGGAGGTTCTTCTCCACACATGTCACACTTGCAAACAAAACGATTTTCAGTTGTTCTTCCGATAAACTATGAATACTCAATGCCCCAAGTTAACCGTGAATTGCACTAATTAACCCTCAGTTTTTCCACAAGTTATTAAGTTGGATGATACGACAACCCAAAACATTCCCTACAAGTTCCCTACATGAATTGCATAATAGAGAAACAAGCAAGAATCATTACGTTCTATGAAAAACATAAGCATTGACGAAGCATTTGTTACTATGAATTGCATGAAACTTATGCTAAGAATTCATTCAACGCGATCGTTTTCAAGCGATCTTCACTACTTGTGATTATAAGATTGTAACTATTAGGTGAAACTTCCTCATAATCTAGCATCATATTCATGCATGAAAACTAAGCGTGCACTCTCAATCAACATACACAAATAAGTTATCAATCAAATAGATGAACGAATTGAATCCATTGATGCGAAATAGATAAGCACACTAATTAAACCCTCTTTTTGTCAAATTGTAGCAAAGATGTAAGTAGGGATCGTTCTAGACCGGGGATTAGGAGGGATTGCTAAACGCTTGGAAACTGACTTAAAAACTCAAAAACAAAGTTAAAAACACTAAACTAGACTCAAAGAATGCAAAACTAAAAGTTAAAACACTTAAACAAACCTAAAGACCAAAACAGCAACTAGAAGGCTCAAAACTGCCTAAAAACCACTTTCTGGGCAGTTTTGAGCACCTACACTAATTTGGACGAAATTTGATGAAAACTTGAATCAAAATACTTAGAAACACAAATCAAAACACTTTCTAACTAATCTAAGACTCCAAATTGAAGGGGGATTTGTTTTGGACGAAAATTTAACACAAAAACAGAAACTTTAACTAAAACAGATTGTAAAAACGATTTTGGTGAAAAGGGTGGATAACTTGACACACAAATTAAACCCTATTTGTGACAATTGTAGTAATGATGTAAGTAGGGATCGTTCTAACCGGGGATTAACTAGGGGTGCTAATCTAATACAAATCGACTTAGAAACACAAAAACTAAACTTAAAGACTCTAATTAGACTACTAAGATTCAAAACAGATTTGAAACACTCAAATCTGCCCAAAACTGACTAAACAAGCTAATTGACTCAAACAGCAACTAAGACAAGATCTGACTTAAAAACTCAAAAAACAAAGTTTAAAACACTAAACTAGACTCAAAGAACACAAAACTAAAAGTTAAAACACTTAAACAAACCTAAAACCCAAAACAGCAACTAGAAGACTCAAAACTGCCTAAAAACCACTTTCTGGGCAGTTTTGAGCACCTACACTAATTTGGACGAATTTGGCAAAACTTATGACTCAAAACACTTAAAAACACCAAAGAGGACAGATTATGAAGACTCAAACTTAACAAAATATGGGGGAATTGTGTTTGGACGAATTTGAACTAAATGCACAGATTGTAATTTAAAACAGATTGTAAACTAAATGTGATGAATCAATGGGTGATGGAATGGCTAAGGGGTTCTTCTCCACACATGAAATTTATGCAACGTACATCGATTTCCAGTTATCAATTCAATAAGTTATGAACCTCAACACTCCAAGTTAATTAGGTTCGCTTAAATTAACTTTCAGATTTCCCTAGAATCATTGAATTGGATGAATATGCATCGCAAACAAATTATTCCTAACAAGTTCTCTATATGAACAGCACGATAAAGATACAAGTTAGAATCATTAAGTTCTTTGGAAATCATAAGCATCGACAAGGCATTCGTAACTATGAAAAGCATGATACTCTTGCCAGGAATCTACTTAACACGATCGTGACTAGCGACCTTCACTACTTGCGAATATAAATTCATAACGATTAGGTGAGACAAATTTATATCCTAGCACCAAATTCAAGCATGCAAATTAAGCGTGCACTCTCAATCAACATACAAGAACAAGTTTTGAATTAAACGGTTAAGCAAATTGTATTCACGACTTATGAAACGATAACTGGAAGTAATCAACTTATTGCACATAAACAAACATGGTTTCGAATACACCCTTAGCCAAAATGAATTTAGCCAATCATACTCAATGAAAAACAAAGATTACAAGAAGTAGACATTGAAATATAAGATAGAATACACCTAAAATTGTTCAACAACTCAGATTGAAGAAGCCAAACAACTTTGTGAACTGTCTCCTTCTCTTCCCCTTGCGGCAGATTGGAATGATGTGGTTTGTGGGCTGTTTTTGTGATGTAGAATGGATTATGGGTGGTATAGAGGCACGACAAGGCTTGGGGATGGTGTGTGGATGTTGGGTGGAAGGTGTGGAGATGAAGAATGGTGGTGGAAATCGGCTGGAATGAAGGAGAAGTGGTTTCTGAGGTTGTGGATGGGTTTTGACGAATTTTGGGAGAGTGTGTGGCTGAATGGGCTAAGGTTAGGGTTTGTAGAAACCCTAACAAGGCAAGGCAAAGTGATTCTAGAGGGCCCAGGTGCGGCATAGGATGAAGGTCCACAAGGAATTTGGGTTTAGGTCATCTAAAAGCCCAAAGCCAAGAATAGAAACTCACGAAAATGGAAACCTGATATGATATTTTACTAGCACACAAATTAAACCCTCTTTTTGTCAAATTGTAGTGAAGATGTAAGTAGGGATCGTTCTAGACCGGGGATTAGGAGGGATTGCTAAACACTTGGAAACTGACTTAAAAACTTAAAAACGAAGTTTAGAACACTAAACTAGACTCAAAGAATACAAAACTAAAAGTTAAAACACTTAAACAAACCTAAAAACTAAAACAGCAACTAGAAGGCTCAAAACTGCCTAAAAACCACTTTCTGGGCAGTTTTGAGCACCTACACTAATCTGGACGAAATTTGATGAAAACTTGAATCAAAACACCTAGAAACACAAATCAAAACACTTTCTAACTAATCTAAGACTCTAACCTAAAGGGGGATTTGTTTTGGACGAAATTTTAAAACAAAACAGAAACTTAAATTAAAACAGATTGTAAAACGATTTTGGTGAAAAGAATGGATAAAAGGCTAGTTAGGGGATTCTTCTCCACACATGTTACACTTGCAAGCAAAACGATTTTCAGTTGTTCTTCCGATAAACTATGAATACTCAACGCCCCAAATTAACCGTGAATTGCACTAATTAACCCTCAGTTTTTCCACAAGTTATTAAGTTGGATGATTGCATACGACAACCCAAAACATTCCCTACAAGTTCCCTACATGAATTGCATAATAGAGATACAAGCAAGAATCATTACGTTCTATGAAAAACATAAGCATTGACGAAGCATTCGTTACTATGAATTGCATGAAACTTATGCTAAGAATTCATTCAACGCGATCGGTTTCAAGCGACCTTCACTACTTGTGATTATAAGATTGTAACTATTAGGTGAAACTCCCTCATAATCTAGCATCATATTTATGCATGAAAAGTAAGCGTGCACTCTCAATCAACATACACAAATAAATTATCAATCATAATGAACGAATTGAATCCATAACTTATGAAATAACAACTGAATGTAATCGAATCAAATTGCAAGCATGTACATGGTTTTGAATCACCCCCCAACTAAGGGGGTTTAGTTCCTCATACTCACAACAATAAGTTTATTTAATTGAAACATCAAAGACGTAAGAAAGATTACACCTAAAATGCCCAAGAATTCCACTTTGAAATCTGCACAGAAACTTGCTTCTTCTCCTTGCTGCGGCAGTGAGGATTTAAGGGGTTTTTGGATGAATTTGGATGACTTTGGATGAGGGGGAATGGTGGAAAACTATCTAGGATAGGTGTAGGGCACGGCTAGGAGGGTTTTAGGTCAGAAACTATGGATTTGGGTGAAGGTTTGGCTCGGCAAAAGTGATGGACAGATTCTGGCGTGAATGGAGAATGGCTGAATGATTTTCTGATTTTGTGTAGAATGAATGATGATTTTCGGCTAGGGTGTTTAGGAGCATATAAATAGGCACCTAAAACCCTAATTAAATCAGATTGGGCTAGGGTTTGTGCGGCAATTAAGTGAACATGGGCTAGGGTTTGTAATCAGATTTTTAAAGAGAAAAGGGCCTAGGGTTCGGCCACTAAGTGGGCTAGGGCTAGGGTTTGTAACCAGATTTTGCATGTTAATTAGGTGGGCTTGGGTTAGGGTTTAGGTTCTGCATAGGTCCAAGAGGTAAGGATGGGTCATCCAAAAGCCCAAAGTCGAGAATAGAAACTCACGAAATTGGAAACCTCCAAGAATAGAAACTTCCAACTTTAGAAACTTTGGTTGCCAATTCCGAATTGGGAAAGATCAACCCAAAATGGAAACTTTTAGGCATAGCTTTCCTACTTCAAGTAGGAAAACTCAAATCTTCAACTCTTCAATTTCATCCCAACCTTGTGTTCCAAGCATGTCCTATTCAATCCAAGCTCACATTTTGCTCCAAAAGCTCCAAATTGCATCATTTCATGTAATACGTCCTTTAACCCTGAAAACACATGAAAGTAGCTTAAAAGACTACTTTAACAAAGAAAGCATAACAAAAATGCATAAGAACTAGCTAACTAAGGCGCATAAATATGCTCCTATCAGCTAGTCCTCGAGCAAAACAAACACAAGAAAGAAAACAAAACGAAACAACTAACCAAAACAAAACCTAAACCTTCCAACGTTTGCCTCAGGGATTTCCAATTCACATGACATGTTAAAGATTGTTATCCCCACAGATTTGAGTCATCTCTACACAAGCACATACTTAATTAAAGCCACTACTTACTAATTCACAAGTAATCAATTAAAACAATGCTTTGAATGTAGTAACATGCCTTAGAGAATTCCCTCAATTCCTTACAAGATATACACTCTATTTTCACACAGATTTTCTGACTACACACCCTATACTAGTTATATGTGAGAAGATTGATGTGAATATGAAAACGAATGCTCACATATATGTATAACAAGAAAAGCATTTTCCGGAGTAAATGACATGTTTAGATATGATCTCATGAATGGAATGCTATTACTTAGATGCGAGAACCAGTGACACCATATGCTCATACCAAATTCAGACTCCACAAATTGAAACACATAACACTCAAGATAGAAGTTACGGGTTGTAATGGGGCTTGGGGTATTGGCTAACAAGGAAAGGATAGGGAAAACAAACGTTCTTCAAGCGATAGTAAGCAAAGTAATGAACTTGAGACTTAGAATTCATTTCGATTGCAGAAATTAACTTTAACACACAAGAGGAAGACTTAAACAACTCCTTAGGGTCAAATTCATTGTTTTGGACCCTTACTTCAACAAAAAATACTTTGGAACTCTTTTTCTCAACTTTTCAACTCTTTTTTTCATACTTTTCATACTTTTTCTTCATTTTTTTTTTCTTTTCCGTGCCTATGGCACACAAAATCACAAAAGAAATACTTCCCCCACACTTGTTTTCTGCCAAAATAAATAAAAAGGAATTCAATTTGAATCATGCTTTACTATGCTTTGAGAACAAGGGTAAGGATGATCCTAATCTAAGCTAGGTAAGGATAATGTGGGTTAACAAACAACATAGGCTAAACAAGGCTCAACGGGGTTAAACTTAAACATAAAATGAAATGGGATACACGGCAGTTTGGCTAAGGTGGTGGTAACTACACAACTTCATCTTGAATATGTGTTATGCAAATCAATAACATGCTTTGAATGAAATGGGCATGAGTTCTAGCATTTGGAACTAAATGATGAAACGCCTTCTAAGTAATAACCAAGCAAGAATAATGAGATCATGCAACGAATTTAGAAACCAACAATGCACAGATTTTAACTCTCCAAATAAACGTTTAGGCTCAAGTCTCACAAGGTTGTAGCGTTAGTTTGAGTTCCTTCCTTCAAGCATGTTACAAAAACTGATTTTTTTTTTTTTTATGATTGCATGTGAATTCATAAGTTATAACCACAACTAAGCATAAACAAAGAGTAAAACAAACTTTCATCCATGTTAATCACTCTCTTTAACAGCCATGTAATTACAAACCGAATCCTCATCATTGTGTTGGAAGGTACCCTAAGACACAAACAAACACACAAAAACAACTCTTTTTGGGTTTTTAAAACAAATTTTTCAAATTTTTATGTGATTTTCGGATTTTTAGAACAACCTATACTAAAACACACTAAAACTGCTCAAAAACACTTAAAAACAGCAAAGAACAAGTCTCCAAGTTAAAGGTGATAAAATCCCACAAATTTGCATCTAAAACACTTAGTTACCCCCCCACACTTAAATCAAACATTGTCCTCAATGTTTCAAGCATAAAATCGCACTAAACAAAAAGAAACACACAAACAGAACTAAAACAACTAAATAGGCAGATTCGAAATAAACAACAAAGTGAAGAGTTTAGGAACGCAAATCTGGAACTGGAGTGATTCCTTGGTCTTCCTTTGTCGAATTGCATGGGTTGCCTCCCAAGTAGCGCTTTCTTTTACGTCTTGCAGCCAAACGAAAAGCCCATTCACTCTCCATTTGTGCCCACGGCACCCAAAGAAATGTCCTCCACGGTTTGTTCAACACAGTTCTCATATTATGGCTTCAAACGATGTCCGTTCACTTGGAATTCATGACCTGTTTTGAGACTTTGAATCTGGATGGCACCATAAGAAGATACGTTAGTAATAACAAACGGTCCAATCCACTTAGAACGTAACTTACCGGGAAACAAACGTAAACGGGAATTAAACAATAGCACTTTCTGCCCAATTGAGAATGATTTCCCACGGATCATGTTGTCATGGAAAGCTTTGGTCTTTTGCTTGTAAATGCTTGCATTATCATACGCCTCGCGCCGTATCTCATCAAGCTCATTCAATTGCAATCTCCTTTGACTACATGCTTCCTCGAGGTTCATGTTAAACTTCTTGATGGCCCAAAGTGCTTTGTGCTCCAATTCAACAGGAAGATGGCACGCCTTGCCATAGACAAGTCGGAAGGGGGACATCCCAATGGGGGTTTTGTACGCCGTACGATATGCCCAAAGTGCATCATCTAACCGTAAGCTCTAATCCTTCCTCGTTGGCCCAACGGTCTTCTCTAGGATTTGCTTGATCTCCCGGTTGGAAACCTCGGCTTGACCATTCGTTTGAGGATGGTAAGGTGTAGAAACCTTATGTGTGACACTGTATTTCCTCAATAACGCGTCAATGGTCCGATTGCAAAAGTGTGTCCCTCCGTCACTACTGATCACTCGTGGCATTCCGAACCTTGCAAAAATGTTAGTTCTAATAAAATCTGCAACCACCTTAGAATCATTAGTCCGGGTGGCCTTGGCTTCCACCCATTTTGACACATAATCAACCGCAAGCAAAATATATGTAAAACCATACGAAGAAGGAAAAGGACCCATAAAATCAATACCCCAAACATCAAAAATTTCAACATTTAGGATAGAAACCTGCGGCATTTGGTCCTTTGCACTAATACCACCCATTCGTTGGCATTTATCACATGTTAAGCAAAAAGTTTTAGCATCTTTAAAAATACTAGGCCAATAAAATCCACATTGTAACACCTTAAGGGCTGTGCGTTGTGTGCCAAAGTGCCCTCCACATGCATATGTGTGACAAAAACTCAAAATTGAATGACATTCAGAATCATGCACACAACGACGTATAATCTGATCGGGACAAAATTTCCATAAGTACGGATCATCCCACACATAAAACCGTGCATCATGCCTAAGTTTATCACGTTGGTGCCTAGTGAACTCACTCGGAATACGTTTTGACACCAAAAAATTAACAATATCGGCATACCAAGGTGCACTAACCTTAATGGACAATAATTGTTCATCTGGGAATGTCTCCAAAATCGGCAAAGACTCCTCATTATGCACCATTCGGCTTAGGTGGTCAGCCACCACATTCTCACTTCCCTTCTTGTCCCGAATCTCAATGTCAAACTCTTGAAGTAGCAATATCCATCGAATTAGCCGTGGCTTGGCCTCCTTTTTGGTGAGCAAGTACTTCAGAGCTGCATGATCAGTAAAAACAATTACTTTAGTTCCAATAAGATATGATCAAAATTTATCTAAAGCAAAGACACCTGCAAGAAGTTCTTTTTCCGTAGTGGAGTAGTTCAATTGTGCATCGTTCAACGTCCGAGAGGCGTAGTAAATGACATGTGGCCTCTTGTCCTTTCTTTGTCCTAAAACAGCTCCTAAGGCATAGTCGGATGCATCACACATGAGCTCGAAAGGTAGACTCCAATCCGGTGGAACAATGATGGGTGCCGTGGTCAACAACTCCTTGAGTTGTTTGAATGATTCCGTGCACTCCTTGGTGAATTCAAACGCCACTTCTTTTTGTAGGAGTCGGCAAAGAGGTTGTGCAATCTTCGAGAAATCTTTGATAAACCTACGATAAAATCCTGCATGGCCAAGAAACGAACGAACCTCTCTAACCGAAGTCGGAGAGGGTAAGTGACGTACAAGATCTATTTTCGACTTATCAACCTCAATACCCTTTTCAGATATTATATGACCTAAAACGATGCCTTGTTTAACCATAAAATGACACTTTTCCCAATTAAGCACAAGGTTAGTTTCAACACAACGTTTTAGGATCACACTGAGATTATGTAAGCAACTATCAAACGAATCACCAAATACGCTAAAATCATCTATAAACACTTCAATTATCTTTTCTACGTGATCAGAAAATATACTCATCATGCATCTTTGAAATGTAGCAGGTGCATTACATAAACCAAAAGGCATGCGACGATATGCAAATGTACCAAACGGGCATGTAAAAGTGGTTTTTTCTTGGTCTTCAGGTGAAATGACAATTTGATTATAACCAGAATAACCATCAAGAAAACAATAGAAAGCATAACCCGCTAACCTCTCAAGCATTTGGTCAATGAACGGCAATGGGAAGTGGTCCTTCCTCGTGGTGGTGTTTAGCTTCCTATAGTCAATGCACACCCTCCAACCGGTTTGAATACGTTGAGGGACAAGCTCATTCTCTGCATTAGCTACCACCGTCACTCCGGATTTCTTTGGTACGCATTGAACCGGCGAAACCCACCTACTATCCGAGATTGGATAGATAACCCCACAATCTAGAAGCTTTATGATCTCCTTCTTCACTACTTCCATCATAGGAGGGTTGAGACGGCGTTGAGCCTCTCTAGTTGGTTTGGCCCCCTCCTCAAGAAATATGTGATGCATACAAGTCGTAGGGCTTATACCTTTGATGTCGGCCAATGTCCAACCTAGGGCAGATTTGAACTCCTTCAAAACTCGAAGCAACTTCTCCTCCTCTTGTGCCGTGAGGGAGGAGGAAATGATGGCAGGTAGTGTTTCATTTTCTCCCAAGAAAATGTACTTCAAATGACTTGGCAACGGTTTGAGTTCAAGGACAGGTGCCTGAATTATAGATGGAAGCAATTTGTTAGTCGAAATGGGAATGGACTCACGGTTAGTATACTTACCATCAAGCTTAGGTGAGGACTCAAGGGCAGCCACAACTTCAAGTAATTCCTCACTAGGGGCCACGGCATGGCCTAGTCCATTCATGCCGTGGGCATGCATGCAATCTGCCCCTTTGTTTGTGCATTCCACGCCTTGTGTAATGACTTTTTCAAGCGCATCTTCGTTCAAATCTTCGAGATATCCCTGCACCAACGAGTCAATTATATCAATAGAAAAGCATGAATGGTCCTCACTAGGGTATTTAATGGAATCAGAAAGATTAAAATTAACAACTTCCCCATCGAATTCCATGGACAAAGTTCCACTATACACGTCAATCTTTGTCCGGGCCGTCTTCATGAATGGCCTTCCAAGTAGAATGGGCAGTGAAGGAGCATGGTCCGATTCATCCATTTCGAGAACATAGAAATCCGCCGGGAAGACCAAATGATTAACCTGCACAAGAACATCTTCCAACACTCCCTTTGGATAGGCGTTAGATCTATCGGCCAACTGTATTATTACCCCATCATTTTTCAATGCTCCTAAGTTCATAGATGCATAAATGGAATATGGCATAACAATTATAGAAGCACCTAAATCAAGCATGGCAGATTCAAATCTAGTATTCCCAATAACACAAGGAATGGTAAAGCTACCTGGATCTTTACATTTGGGCGGTAGTTTACGTTGCAAGATTGCGGACACATTCTCACCTACCTTTACCACTTCCTTGGTCGACATCCTCTTCCTCGTGGTACACAACTCTTTCAAGAACTTAGCATACCTCGGAACTTGTTTGATTGCATCTAACAAAGGTATGTTAACTTGAACTTTCCGAAAGGTTTCAAGGATATCCTTTTCTGCCTCTTCTTTCTTCGTTTGCATGAACCTACTAGGAAAAGGCACATTTGAAGGGAAAACATTAGTATGAACCGAATTTGACACATTTTTACCTTTGGGGGACAAATTGGGCAGATTTGGGACCATAGGGACTTGCGGCAAAGGTGGAACCACCTTTGCCGTGGGTTGCTTTGGTTCCTCCTCTTCCATTTGCAAAAGTTCATCCTCGTTATGATCTGTTTTTGATGAAGAACCTGCCCCAACTTCCTTACCACTTCTTAGGGTGATTGCTTTGGCACTTTCGAACCCTCCCTTCGGATTTGGAATGGTGGAACTAGGGAGTTGTCCGGGATCTCGAAACTTACCTACAAACTCGGCAATCTGCCCAATTTGGTTGAAAACTTGACTCAAAACACCTAGAAACACAAATCAAAACACTTTCTAATTAATCTAAGACTTCAAAATAAAGGGGAATTTGTTTTGGACGAAAATTGAAAACAAAACAGAAACTTTAATTAACACAGATTGTAAAAACGATTTTTGGTGAAATAGATGGTTAAAAGGCTAGTTAGGAGGTTCTTCTCCACACATGTCACACTTGCAAACAAAACGATTTTCAGTTGTTCTTCCGATAAACTATGAATACTCAATGCCCCAAGTTAACCGTGAATTGCACTAATTAACCCTCAGTTTTTCCACAAGTTATTAAGTTGGATGATACGACAACCCAAAACATTCCCTACAAGTTCCCTACATGAATTGCATAATAGAGAAACAAGCAAGAATCATTACGTTCTATGAAAAACATAAGCATTGACGAAGCATTTGTTACTATGAATTGCATGAAACTTATGCTAAGAATTCATTCAACGCGATCGTTTTCAAGCGATCTTCACTACTTGTGATTATAAGATTGTAACTATTAGGTGAAACTTCCTCATAATCTAGCATCATATTCATGCATGAAAACTAAGCGTGCACTCTCAATCAACATACACAAATAAGTTATCAATCAAATAGATGAACGAATTGAATCCATTGATGCGAAATAGATAAGCACACTAATTAAACCCTCTTTTTGTCAAATTGTAGCAAAGATGTAAGTAGGGATCGTTCTAGACCGGGGATTAGGAGGGATTGCTAAACGCTTGGAAACTGACTTAAAAACTCAAAAACAAAGTTAAAAACACTAAACTAGACTCAAAGAATGCAAAACTAAAAGTTAAAACACTTAAACAAACCTAAAGACCAAAACAGCAACTAGAAGGCTCAAAACTGCCTAAAAACCACTTTCTGGGCAGTTTTGAGCACCTACACTAATTTGGACGAAATTTGATGAAAACTTGAATCAAAATACTTAGAAACACAAATCAAAACACTTTCTAACTAATCTAAGACTCCAAATTGAAGGGGGATTTGTTTTGGACGAAAATTTAACACAAAAACAGAAACTTTAACTAAAACAGATTGTAAAAACGATTTTGGTGAAAAGGGTGGATAACTTGACACACAAATTAAACCCTATTTGTGACAATTGTAGTAATGATGTAAGTAGGGATCGTTCTAACCGGGGATTAACTAGGGGTGCTAATCTAATACAAATCGACTTAGAAACACAAAAACTAAACTTAAAGACTCTAATTAGACTACTAAGATTCAAAACAGATTTGAAACACTCAAATCTGCCCAAAACTGACTAAACAAGCTAATTGACTCAAACAGCAACTAAGACAAGATCTGACTTAAAAACTCAAAAAACAAAGTTTAAAACACTAAACTAGACTCAAAGAACACAAAACTAAAAGTTAAAACACTTAAACAAACCTAAAACCCAAAACAGCAACTAGAAGACTCAAAACTGCCTAAAAACCACTTTCTGGGCAGTTTTGAGCACCTACACTAATTTGGACGAATTTGGCAAAACTTATGACTCAAAACACTTAAAAACACCAAAGAGGACAGATTATGAAGACTCAAACTTAACAAAATATGGGGGAATTGTGTTTGGACGAATTTGAACTAAATGCACAGATTGTAATTTAAAACAGATTGTAAACTAAATGTGATGAATCAATGGGTGATGGAATGGCTAAGGGGTTCTTCTCCACACATGAAATTTATGCAACGTACATCGATTTCCAGTTATCAATTCAATAAGTTATGAACCTCAACACTCCAAGTTAATTAGGTTCGCTTAAATTAACTTTCAGATTTCCCTAGAATCATTGAATTGGATGAATATGCATCGCAAACAAATTATTCCTAACAAGTTCTCTATATGAACAGCACGATAAAGATACAAGTTAGAATCATTAAGTTCTTTGGAAATCATAAGCATCGACAAGGCATTCGTAACTATGAAAAGCATGATACTCTTGCCAGGAATCTACTTAACACGATCGTGACTAGCGACCTTCACTACTTGCGAATATAAATTCATAACGATTAGGTGAGACAAATTTATATCCTAGCACCAAATTCAAGCATGCAAATTAAGCGTGCACTCTCAATCAACATACAAGAACAAGTTTTGAATTAAACGGTTAAGCAAATTGTATTCACGACTTATGAAACGATAACTGGAAGTAATCAACTTATTGCACATAAACAAACATGGTTTCGAATACACCCTTAGCCAAAATGAATTTAGCCAATCATACTCAATGAAAAACAAAGATTACAAGAAGTAGACATTGAAATATAAGATAGAATACACCTAAAATTGTTCAACAACTCAGATTGAAGAAGCCAAACAACTTTGTGAACTGTCTCCTTCTCTTCCCCTTGCGGCAGATTGGAATGATGTGATTTCTGGGCTGTTTTTGTGATGTAGAATGGATTATGGGTGGTATAGAGGCACGACAAGGCTTGGGGATGGTGTGTGGATGTTGGGTGGAAGGTGTGGAGATGAAGAATGGTGGTGGAAATCGGCTGGAATGAAGGAGAAGTGGTTTCTGAGGTTGTGGATGGGTTTTGACGAATTTTGGGAGAGTGTGTGGCTGAATGGGCTAAGGTTAGGGTTTCTAGAAACCCTAACAAGGCAAAGTGATTCTAGAGGGCCCAGGTGCGGCATAGGATGAAGGTCCACAAGGAATTTGGGTTTAGGTCATCTAAAAGCCCAAAGCCAAGAATAGAAACTCACGAAAATGGAAACCTCCAAGAATAGAAACCTCCAACTTTTAGAAACTTTGGTTGCCAATTCCGATTTAGGAAAGATCAACCCAAAATGGAAACTTTTAGGCTTAGCTTTCCTACTTGAAGTAGGAAACCTCAAATCTTCAACTCTTCAATTTCATCCCAACCTTGTGTTCCAAGCATGTCCTTTTCAATCCAAACTCACTTTTTGCTCCAAAAGCTCCAAATTGCATCATTTCATGTAATATGTCCTTTAAACCTGAAAACACATGAAAGTAGCTTAAAAAACTACTTTAACGAAGAAAACATAACAAAGATGCATAAGAACTAGCTAACTAAGGCGCATAAATATGCTCCTATCAAATTCCCCCACAGTTAGCTTTTGCTAGTCCTCGAGCAAAACAAACCGAAACTAACAAAACCTAAACCTTCCAACGTTTGCCTCAGGGATTTCCAATGCACATGACATGTTAAAGATTGTTATCCCCACAGATTTGAGTCATCTTTACACAAGCACATACTTAATTAAAGCCACCACTTACTAATTCACAAGTAATCAATCAAAACAATGCTTTGAATGTAGTAACATGCCTTAGAGAATTCCCTCAATTCCTTACAAGATATACACTATATTTTCACTCAGATTTTCTAACTCCACACCCTACACTAGTCATATGTGAGAAGATTGATGTAGATATGAAAACGAATGCTCACATATATGTATCACAAAGAACGCAATTTCTAGACTTAAGAAGCATGTTTAGATATGATCTCATGAATGGAATGCTACTACTTAGATGTGAGAACCAGTGACATCATATGCTCATACCAAATTCAAACTCGACAAATTGACACACATAACACTCAAGATAGAAGTTAAGGGTTGTAATGGGGCTTGGGGTATTGGTTAACAAGGAAAGGATAGGGAAAACAAACGTTCTTCAAGCAATAGTAAGCAAAGCAATGAAATTGAGACTTAGAATTCACTTAGATTGCAGAAATTAACTTTAAAACACAAGGGGGAGACTTAAACAACTCCTTAGGGTCAAATTCATTGTTTTGGACCCTTACTTCAACAAACAATACTTTGGAACTCTTTTTTCATACTTTTCATACTTTTTCTTCATTTTTTTTTTCTTTTTCCACGAATTTTTTTTTCTTTTCTTTCTTTCCACACGTGCCTATGGCACACAAAATCACAAAAGAAATACTTCCCCCACACTTGTTTTCTGCCAACATAAATCAAAAGGAATTCAATTTGAATCATGCTTTACTATGCTTTAAGAACAAGGTATGGATGGTCCTAATCTAGGCTAGGTGAGAAAAACATGGGTTAACAAATAACGAAGGCTAACAAGGCTCAATGGGGTTAAAACCTACAAATCACAATGACATAGGGCACACGGCTTTTTGGCTAAGGTGGTGGTCACTACACAACTTCATCTTGAATGTGTGTTATGCAAATCAACAACATGCTTTGAATGAAATGGGCATGAGTTCTAGCATTTGGAACTAAATGATGAAACGCCTTCTAAGTAGCAACCAAGCAAAGAATAATGAGATCATGCAACGACTTTAGAAAACAAAGAATGCACAGATTTTAACTCTCCAAATAAACGTTTAGGCTCAAGTCTCACAAGGTTGTAGCGTTAGTTTGAGTTCCTTCCTTCAAGCATGTTACAAAAACTGATTTTTTGTTTTATGATTGCATGTGAATTCATAAGTTATAACCACAACTAAGCATAAACAAAGAGTAAATCAAACTTTCATCCATGTTAATCACTCTCTTTAACAGCCATGTAATTACAAACCGAATCCTCATCATTGTGTTGGAAGGTACCCTAAGACACAAACAAACACACAAAAACAACTCTTTTTGGGTTTTTAAAAACAAATTTTTCAAATTTTTATGTGATTTTCGGATTTTTACTTCAAAACACACTAAAACACATCAAAACTGCTCAAAAACACTTAAAAACAGCAAGGAACAAGTCTCCAAGTTAAGGGTGATAAAATCCCACGAATTTGCATCTAAAACACTTAGTTACCCCCCACACTTAAATCAAACATTGTCCTCAATGTTTCAAGCATAAAATCACACTAAACAAAAAAAAACACACAAACAGCAACTAAAACAACTAAATAGGCAGATTCGAAATAAACAACAAAGTGAAGAGTTTAGGAACGCAAATCTGGAATTGGAGTGATTCCTTGGTCTTCCTTTGTTGAATTGCATGGGTTGCCTCCCAAGTAGCGCTTTCTTTTACGTCGTACTGCCGGACGAAGAGCTCAGTCACTCCTCAATGGAGCCCACGGCATGGAGTGGGATCTCCTCCAAAACCTACCCCACAAAGTTCTTGTACATTGCATCCTTGAACGGAAATGGATAGTGATGTTTGTTGATGGGTGCATTGTGTTGCCTAAGGTTCATGTTCATGCGCCCACCATCGGGGATTTTCTTGGGTACCTGCACCAAAGACGGGAACCACCTATCAACTTTAATGGGAATTGGATTTGGATTAGGTGGCTTACCTATATGATGTGATGAAGTGGCAGCAACATGAATTTTTTTCCTCATGGTATTCTCGGCCTCATCTTGCACGGTTCTTGAAGCAACCTTTGTGTTAGGGGCTGAATGATTCGTCCCTATCTTTTCTAGTGTATCAATAACACAACAAGAACGAACAACGTTAGGAGTCTCAATGGATTCAGAAATTTTAAAACAAATCATATCACCACCAAATGCCATAGTTACTTCTCCTTTGGCTACATCAATCTTGGTTTGAGCCGTTTTCATGAAAGGTCGTCCAAGGAGAATGGGCAATGAAGGAGCATGATCCGATTCATCCATCTCAAGAACATAGAAATCCGTCGGGAAGACTAAGTGATAAACCTGCACAAGAACATCTTCCAAAACTCCCTTTGGATAGGCGTTAGATCTATCGGCCAATTGTATTATTACCCCATCATTTTTTAACTTGCCTAGGTTCATAGATGCATAAATTGAATATGGCATAACATTTATGGATGCACCTAAGTCTAACATGGCAGATTTGAACCTAGTATTACCAATGACACAAGGAATGGTGAAACTACCCAGATCTTTGCATTTAGGAGGTAGTTTACGTTGTATCATAGCAGACACATTCTCACTTACCTGTACCACTTCTTTCTCCCGAAAACATTTCTTTGTTGTACAAAGCTTCTTCAAACACTTGGCGTACTTCGGAATTTGCTTGATTGCATCCAAGAGAGGTATGTTAACTTGAACCTTCCTAAATGTCTCTAGAACATCTTTTTCCTCCTCTTCATTCTTGAATTGCAAAAATCTGCTAGGAAAGGGCACATTGGGTGGAATAATGTTAGAATTAACCAAACTTGGACTCATCTTACCTAGGGTGGACGGATTGGATGGCTTAGGGGCCATGGGTGCTTGCGGCAAAGGTGGTGCTACATTTGCCGTGAGTGGACTTGGTGTCTCCTCTTCAGATTTCAACATTTCATCCTCTTTGGGACCTGATTTTGGTGGTGTAGAACCTGCCCCAACTTCTTTTCCACTCCTTAGCATGATTGCATTTGCGGTTTCAAAGCCTCCTTTTGGATTCGCAATGGTTGAACTAGGAAGCTTTCCTTGTTCTCTAAACTGCCCAACAAACTCGGCAATCTGCCCAATTTGTTTCTCAAGTTGATCCACCCTTTTGTCTTGGATTTGCATAGCCTTAGCTTGATCTTCCTGTCCATTAGACAACTTAGTTAGTATCTTAAGAAGGGCATCATTGTCAAGAGACGTACCTGAGGCATTTGGGCCGGATTGGGCTTGGTTTTGGGGTGGGCCGTAGGTTTTGGGAAAGAACCCCAGGGGTTGTTGCCTAAAGCCTCCTTGGTTCTGAGGTTGTTGGGGCTCCCTCCACTTGAAATTTGGGTGGTCTCGCCACCCCGGATTGTACGTGTTGGAGTATGGATCATGTCTTGGCTGATTTTGGCTTTGAAACCCAATGGCATTCGCACTCTCCCATCCGCCATTCTCGATGAGTTGAGGACATTTTTCGGAGACATGTCCTTGGATAGAACATACGCCACACACCACAGGTCCTTGTATCTTCATTCCCTCGGCCATCTGTGAAACAATAGAAGTAAGATTAGCCAATTGTGAATGAAGATCGGAAGTTGAACTTACCTCATGCACTTGGTGCCGTGGGGGTCCTCTTTGGCCTACACCCTCGTACTGTTGAGCGTTCAACGCTCTATTAGCAATCAAGACCTTGGCAGCCATGGGTGTTTTGTCCACCAATGCTCCCCCCGCCGAAGCATCAAGCATTTGACGTTCTAGAGGTAGGAGACCCTCGTAGAAGTATTGCAAAAGCAACTCCTCCTTCATCTGATGCTGTGGACAAGAAGCAACAAGTGATTTAAATCGTTCATAATATGTAGGAAAAGACTCACCTTCTTCTTGCTGAATTCCGCTTATCTTTTTGCGTAGGAGGATGATGCGAGAAGTCGGAAAGAACTTCTCCAAGAACGCTCTCTTCATACTCTCCCATGATGTGACAGTGCCGGGAGCTAACTCATATAACCAATCCTTGGCTTTATCCGTCAAAGAGAATGGAAAAGCCTTCATCTTCAATATATTTCCGTCAACATTGACGGGAGTCATACTAGAGCAAACTACTTCAAATTCTTTCAAATGTTTGTTAGGATCTTCCATGGACAAGCCATGGTATTTAGGAATATGATGAAGCAAACTTGACTTTAATTCAAACTCATCCGTCTTACCTTGGGCAGCCATGGTATTTAGGAGGGATTGCTAAATCACTTGAAAACTAACTCAAATACGTAAAAACAAGTTTAAAACACTAAACTAGACTCAAAGAATGCAAAACTAAACTTTAAAACACCAAAACAAACCAAAAGACTCAAAACTGCCTTAGAAACACTTTCTGGGCAGTTTCTGACACCATGGAAGAATTTGGACGAAAATTGAACTTCAAAGACTCAAAAGACTTAAAGGAAACAAGTTTTGACTCTAAAAACAAGACTTAAAAGCAAGGGGATTGATTTGGACGAATTTAACTTTTAAAACAAAAACTTTGAAAACAAACTTGACAAAAACGATTTGATGTAGATTAAGATGGTGAAAGGCTAGTTAGAAGGTTCCTTCTCCACACATGAAACATATGCATACGACTCGATTTCCAATTACTCTTTCAACAAACCATGAATGACAATGCCCCAAATTAACTAGATCGACCAATTAATTCTCAGATTTCCCTAGATTAATTGAATTGAATGGGATACGCATTACAACCAAATTATTCTTATCAAGGACCCTAACTATGGAATACGCATGATAGAGACACATATCAAAGATCATTAAGTTCAATGGAAATCATAAGCATTGACGAGGCATTCATAACTATGGGATACGCATGTTACTCTTGCCTAGGATTTACTTAACACAATCGTGACTAGCGACTTTTACTACTTATGAATATAAGTTAATAACGATTAGGTGAAATTCCCATATACTCTAGCATCAAATTCATGCATGCAAACTAAGTGTCGACCCTCAATCAACATACATAAACATGTTATCAATCAACTAGATAAGTAAACCACATTCACGATTCATGAAATCATAATTGGAAGAAACCAAGTCATATAAAACATATGATCATGGCTTTGAATTCCCCTCTAACTATAAAGAAATTAGTTCCTCATGTTCGCAAATAAACAAAGATAAATAAATATAAACATTGACATAAAGATAGAAAACACCTAGAAACGCTCCGACAATCCAACGTCTTGAATGGCATGCACGGCTCCAAGTTGTCTTCCTTGTTCTCCTTTGCAAGTCACGGCACAATGAGGGTGTGATGGATGAATGATGTAGTGAAAATCTGGTAGAGGGTGGTGAATGAATAGGTGCGGCAATGGGTTGTATATATAGGCTGAAAATTCACATTCCTAGGTAGCTAAGGACAAGGTTTTAAAGACCTAAACTACATAGGATAATAACATACAATCCTACAAGGAAAACAAGTCAAAAACCCAAAGGAATTGGGAGATAAGGTGCAGCACAAAGAGTGTTAAATGATAAGGCTTCTAGAAACCAAAATCCTAAAGGAAATAGGGTAGAAAATTCGGCACAAAGTTAGGGTTCTAGAAGGATCATACAAGGCAGATTTTTAGGGGTTTCTAGAAAGGTTCTAGGCACCCTTTGTGTAGGATAAGGTTAAGATCTTCTAGAAATCCCATTTTAAGCATCCTAATCTAGTTAGAAACCCCCCTAATTGGCTGAAATGTGGATAGTTTAGGATAAGGATAAGATAAGGTTTATTTGGATAAGATAAGCTAAGATAAGGTTATGGATGTGGTTTTGGATAAGATTCCTTATCTTGAGCTGATTCTTTGGCTTTAATTCTTCTTCTTCATGTAGGAAACCTTGCTTGAGTAGGAAACTTCATTCGTCTAGGAATCCATCTTCAATTAGGACTCCTTCTTTGATTAGGAATCCTTCATGTAAGCCCTTTCCTACTTCAATTAGGAAACTTTGTATCTTCAATTCTTTAACTTTGAAACGCGAAGTAGCTTCATCAATCCCTCAAATTCGTCCATCCCTTGTGCTTCTTGTGCATGAACTCCATTTTAGCCCAATTTTGCTCCAAAACGCTCCCAATTGCATCCTTTTGCTCACTTTGTCTCTAAAACCTGAAAACACATGAAACTAGCTTAAAAGACTAACTTTAACTAAGAAAACACAACATAAATGCATAAGAACTAACTAACTAAGGCGCATAAATATGCTCCTATCAGTCCCCTACATGACATCATAATAGAGATACGATCAAAGATCATTACGTTCAATTAAAACCATAAGCAACGACAAAGCACTTGCAACAATGACATCATGTCACTTATGCTAGGAATTGAACTTAACGCGATTGTGACTAGCAACCTTCACTACATATGAATATAAGTTTGTAACGATTATGTGAAACATCCTTATACTCTAGCATCATATTTATGCATGCCAATTAAGTGTCAACCCCTAATAAACAAACACAAATAAGTTATTAATCAAGTAGTTAAGCCAATTGCATTCACGATTCAAGAATTCATAACTGGAATTTATCAAATCAAATTGCACACATAGTCATGGCTTTGAAATCACCCCTAACCAATAGGGGTTTCAGCCACTCATGTTCATAGCAAAACGAAAGGGAAAGAAATTACACATTGAAATCATGAAACGAATTACACCTAGAATGCACCAACAATGCAGCTTGGACATCCAAGGATCCTTTCTTCTTCCTCCTTGCTGCAACGCACAAGTAGGTGAGTTTTGGGGATTAGGGATGGTGTAGAAGGGTGGAAAGGTGTTTAGGATGGATGTATGGTGCGGCTAGGAGTGTTTGGGGTCAAAAACTATGGACACTGGTGAAGGATGGGTGCGGCAAAGGGAGGTGGAATGGTTTCTGCGTGAATGGGAGTGAATGTCCTCTTGTGGCTGCACAAAAGAAGTTTATTTAAAGGGTTTAGGAAATGAAAACCCTAAGTTATTTAGGTAATCAGAAATTAAGACTAAGGTTTCTAGAAATAGGAAACAAAATCAGAAACTTAAGGTAAATTGACTAAGAGGTGCGGCTAGGGTATGAAACACAAAAGGAATGTGTTTTAATTCAGAAAATAGGAAAGAATCACTCTCCCTTGCACGGCAAGGAAGAGGAAAGGTCATGGGATGCGGCTGTGATGTAGGAAAGGTTTAGGGAAAGGTTTAAATGTCCTAAAATTGGAGGGAAAGGGTTCCCTTGCACAACAAGGAAGATGGAATTGTGGAAAAAGCATGTGACGTGCGGCATTGATGTAGACCATGCAAGAAATGTGTGCTTGATGTCCTAGAATACTTAGGAGGCCTTCAAAGTTGATAACACTTAGCGACACTTAGGAAAGGTCAAACCAAAGTAGGAAACCTTGGCTTAACTTTCCTACTTCAAGTAGGAATCCTTGTTCTTCTAGGAATCCTCATGTGATTAGGAATCCATCTTCGATTAGGAATCCTTCTTCGATTAGGAATCCTTCGTTGATTAGGAATCCTAATTTCTTCAAGTCTTCAATTCATCCACTCCTTTTGCTCCAAAAGGCTCCAAATTACATCATTTTGCACACTTCGGCTTTGGAATCTGAAAACACACAAAAATGACTTTAAACACTAAAATAACTAAGGAAACACAACGTAAATGCACGAGAACAAGCCAATTAAGTCGCATAAATATACTCCTATCAAATTCCCCCACACTTAGCTTTTGCTAGTCCTCGAGCAAAACAAAGAAATAAAACAAAACAAAACAAATAAAACACAACCTAAACCTTCCAACATTTGCCTCAGGGATTTCCAATGCACATGACATGGTAAAAATCATTATCCCCACATATTTGAGTCATCTCTACACTTAAGCACATACTTAATCATAGTCACTACTTACTTGTTCACAATTAATCAATTTAAACAATGTTTTGAATGTAGTAACATGTCCTAGAGAATTCACTCAATTCCTTACAAGATATGCACTCAATTTTCACTCAGATTTTCTAACTACACACCCTATACTAGTTATATGTGAGAAGATTGATGTAGATATGAAAACGAATGCTCACATATATGTATGGATGGTGGAGAATGGTTATGGATGGTGCGGCAAAGGTCTAGGGACAGGTTCTTTGGGGTTATGGATGGTGGAGAATGGTTATGGATGGATGTAGTAGTGTTTAGGGGAAGGGAATGGTGCGGCAAAGGTGTGGAGAAGTGTTTGGACGAATTTCTGAATTTATGGGATGAATGAATGTGTATGAGAGGTGGTATCAATGAATGGGTGCGGCACCATGTATTTATAGGGTCCTAAAAGTCTAGCAAATCAGATTAGGACTTGGAGGATTAAATCCCATCAGGAAAGGGCTTAAAACAATCAGATTTTGGGTAGGAAAGGTCCTCCTATATGGATAAGGTGTCCTAAATGGATAAGGACTCCTCATTTCACTTGGAAACTTTACCTATTAGGATTAGGAAATCTTCTTTGTAGCTGCAACTTGATGCCATTTGGATTTAACTTTCCTACTTTGAGTAGGAAACCTTGTATGAGTAGGAATCTTCATTCTTCTAGGAATCCATCTTTAACTAGGAATCCCTCGTTTGATTAGGAATCCTTCTTCAATTAGGAATCCTTTGTTGACTAGGATTTCATCTCTTGATTAGGCGCTTTCCTACTTCGACTAGGAAACCTTGTTCAAGTAGGAAACATCATCTTCAAATCTTCAATTTCGTCCATCCTCTTGGCTCCAAGCATATGATGTCCATTCCAAGCTCAAATGTGCTCCAAAATGCATCCTTTTGCATACTTTACCCTTAGAACCTGAAAATACATCAAACTAGCTCAAAAGACTACTTTAACTAAGGAAAAACAATGTAAATGCACAAGAACAAGCTAACTAAGGTGCATAAATATGCTCCTATCAAATTCCCCCACACTTAGCTTTTGCTAATCCTCGAGCAAAACAAAACGAAACAAAGTAACAAAAATGAAATAAAACAAGTAAAACATAACTTAAACCTTCCAACGATTGCCTCAGGGATTTCCAATGCGCATGACATGTTAAAAATCATCATCCCCACAGATTTTAGCCATCTTTACGCTTAAGCACATACTTAATCATAGTCACTACTTATTAGTTCACAAATAACCACTTAAAACATGATTTTGAATGTAGTAACATGCCTTAGAGAATCCCTCAATTCCTTACTAGATATGCACTCAATTTTCACACAGATTTTCTGACTACACACCGTATACTACTTATATGTGAGAAGATAGATGTAAATATGAAAACGAATGCTCACATATATGTATGACAAAGAAAGCACTTTTCGGAGTTAATACGCATGTTTATCAATATGATCTCATGAATGGAATGCTACTACTTAGATGCGAGAACCAATGACACCATATGCTCAAACCAATTTCAAACTCCACAAATTGAAGTACACAACACTCAAGATTAAAGTCAAGGGTTGTAACGGGGCTTAAGGTATTGGCTAACAAAAACGGATATGGAAAACAATAGTAAGCAAAGTATGGAAATCGAAACTTAGAATTCACTTTAGTATGCCGAAATCAATTTCAAAACAGAAGGGAAGACTCAAACAATCAATTAGGGCCGAATGCAACTCTTTGGACCCTTTCTTCAACAACAACACTTTGAAACTCTTGTTCACATGCCTTTCAACTATTTTGCATGTTTTTTCACAACTTTTTCTTTTTTTCTTTTCATTTTCCACGAAATTTTCTCTTTCTTTTTCTTCTTTGCCGTGCCTCATTCAAGACTTTTGCACATCCCCATAGTACTAATCCTTCCCCCACACTTGTTTTCCGCAATACATTGATCAAAAGGAATTCATCTTGCGTTATGCATTACTACGTTTTTAAGAACAAGGGTGTGGATGGTCCTAATCTAGGCTAGGTAAGGCTAATGTGGTTAACAAGGAAAATAGGCTAAACAAGGCTCAACGGGGTTAAAACCTACAAAACATAATGGAATAGGGATATATGGCTTTTTGGCTATGGTGGACACTGCACAACTTAATCTTGAATATGTGTTATGCAAATCAATGACATGTTTTGAATGAAATGGGCATGAGTTCTAGTGTTTGGTTCTATGTGATGAAACACCTTCTAAGTAGCAACCAAGCAAAGACTAATGAGATCATGCAACGATTTTAGAAAACAAAGAATGCACAGATTTTAACTCTCCAAATAAACGTTTAGGCTCAAGTCTCACAAGGTTGTAGCGTTTGTTTGAGTTCCTTCCTTCAAGCATGTTACAAAAACTAATTTTTTTTCTTCTTTATGATTACATGTGAATTCATAAGTTATAACCACAACCAAGCATAAACCAAAGAGTAAATCAAACCTTCATCCATGTTAATCATTCTCTTTAACAGTCATGCAATTACAAACCGAATCATCATCATTGTGTTGGAAGGTACCCTAAGACACAAACAAAAACACAAAAACGACTCTTTTTGGGTTTTTAAAACAAATTTTTTCAAATTTTTATGGGATTTTCGGATTTTTAGAACAACATATACTAAAACACACCAAACCAGCTTAAAAAGGCTTAAAAACAGCAAGAAACAACATTAGAAATCATGAGTGAGAAAACCCTACGAATTTGCAAGAAAACACTTTGGTTACCCCCCCACACTTAAATCAAACATTGTCCTCAATGTTTCAAGCATAAACTAACATAAATAACAAACAACCAAAACAAAACAGCAACTAAACAATCTAACATGGCATAAACGAAATCAACAACAAAGAGAAGGGTTTAGGAACGCAAATCTGGAATTGGAGTGCTTTCTCGGTCTTCCTTTGTTGAATGCATGGGTTGCCTCCCAAGTAGCGCTTGCTTTAACGTCATACAGCCGGACGATGCTCCATTGAAGGTTTATGGCACCCCACGGCATGGAGGGGTGCAACTACAATCTGTCCGACGAACCACTTCATGCTTTGGGTCCTTGAATGGAGTGGGATAATGATCCTTTCTTATTGTCGTGTTTTGCTTTTCTACATCAACACGAATTCTCCCACGACGTTGAATTCGATTAGGTACCTGCACCACATGAGGTAACAACCTATTAGTTGAAATGGGAATCGAATTTGGAATAGGTGGCTTACCTTTGTACGGCAAAGGAGTGGTAGCACAATGGACGGATGCACAAGGGTTACTCATGGCCAATTGTGGTGCTTCCAAGGTTGGAGCCGTGCACTCCTTGTGCTCTACTCCAAGTTCCTTCTCGGTGGTAGTTCGAAAAACATCCTTCTTGATCTTTGTTGAACATTTTATCCCTATGTGTTTAATTACATTAATGGCACAACAAGAACGAATATCATTAGTATTCTCAATCGATTCAGGAATCTTAAAGTTAATCATATCACCACTAAAGGCCATAGTTACTGCTCCCTTGGCCACGTCAATCTTGGTTTGAGCCGTTTTCATGAATGGTCGTCCAAGTAAGAGTGGTGATGGTGGAGAGTGGGTTGAGTCCTCCATATCAAGCACATAGAAATCTGCAGGAAAAATCAAATGGTCTACCTGCACCAAAATATCTTCCAACATTCCCTTGGGATATGCATTAGATCGATCGGCTAATTGAATAATAACGCCATCATTTCTAAGCTTTCCTAGATTCATAGATGCATAAACAGAATATGGCATGACATTTATAGATGGACCTAAATCTAACATAGCATGATCAAACCTCGTATTGCCAATAACACAAGGGATAGTGAAACTACCTGGATCTTTGCATTTAGGTGGTAACTTTCTTTGCAACAATGCAGATACATTCTCTCACTTACGTGTACCACCTCCTTCTCCCGAATCCGTTTCCTTGTTGTACAAAGCTTCTTAAAAAACTTGGCATACTTCGGGATTTGCTTGATAGCGTCAAGGAGTGGGATATTGACATGCACCTTTCTAAACGTCTCAAGAACGTCTTTTTCCTCTTCTTCGTTCTTGGCTTGCAAAAATCTGCTAGGAAAGGGTACATCCGGAGGAATGACATTAGAATTAATTGGAATAGAACTTTTCTTACCTATGGTGGACGGATTGGATGCATTAGGTGGGTGCGGCAAGGATTGTTCAATCCCTGCCGTGGCTTTTGCTTGCTCTTCCTCTTCAAGCTCCTCTTCCACTTTGAATTCTGCACGTCAAGCTCCTCTTTCTTCTTCTCCTTGCTGTGGTGATGCGAAATAGATAAGCACACAAATTAAACCCTCTTTTTGTCAAATTGTAGTAAAGACGTAAGTAGGGATCGTTTTAAACCGGGGATTAGGAGGGATTGCTAAACACTTGGAAACTGACTTAAAAACTCAAAAACAAAGTTTAAAACACTAAACTAAACTCAAAGAATGCAAAACGAAAGGTTAAAACACTTAAACAAACATAAAACCCAAAACAGCAACTAGAAGACTCAAAACTGCCTAAAAACCACTTTCTGGGCAGTTTTGAGCACCTACACTAATTTGGACGAAATTGGTTGAAAACTTGAATCAAAACACTTAGAAACACAAATCAAAACACTTTCTAACTAATCTAAGACTTCAAAATAAAGGGGGATTTGTTTTGGACGAAAATTGAAAACAAAACAGAAACTTTAAACTAAACAGATTGTAGAACGTTTTTGGATGAAAAGGATGGATAAAAGGCTAGTTAGGAGGTTCTTCTCCACACATGTCACACTTGCAAACAAAACGATTTTCAGTTGTTCTTCCAATAAATTATAAATACTCAATGCCCCAAATTAACCGTGAATTGCACTAATTAACCCTCAGTTTTTCCACAAGTTATTAAGTTGGATGATTGCATACGACAACCCAAAACATTCCCTACAAGTTCCCTACATGAATTGCATAATAGAGAAACAAGCAAGAATCATTAAGTTCTATGAAAAACATAAGCATTGACGAAGCATTCGTTACTATGAATTGCATGAAACTTATGCTAAGAATTCATTCAACGCGATCGTTTTCAAGCGATCTTCACTACTTGTGATTATAAGATTGTAACTATTAGGTGAAACTCCCTCATAATCTAGCATCATATTCATGCATGAAAACTAAGCGTGCACTCTCAATCAACATACACAAATAAGTTATCAATCAAATAGATGAACGAATTGAATCCACAACTTATGAAATAACAACTGAATGTAATCAAATCATATTGCAAGCATATACATGGTTTCGAATCCCCCCCTAACCAAGGGGGGTTTAGTTCCTCATACGCACAACACAAAGAATATCAAAATTAAACATGGAATTCAAAGGAAAGACAACACCTAAAACGTTCCAGCAATCCTCAATTGAATGGCATGAACGTCCCAAGCTCCTCTCCTCCTCTTGGCTGCGGCACAAAGACTAGAGACAGGTTCTAGGGGTTATTTGGATGGATGAGTAGGTAAGGAATGATATGGTAGTGTTTAGGGGACATGGGGGTTGCGGCAAAGTGTGAAAATATGGCAGATTGGTGAAGGAAGGCTGCGGCAAGGGGGCTGAATGTGTTTGGCCGAATTTCTGAATTGTGGAGGGGGTGATGATGGCCAAAGGATGTATAACCGCATATGTATAGGCAGCCAAACCCTAAAGAAATCAGGTTAGACAAATGGGCTAGGGTTTGGGTGCGGCAAAGGGTTGGAAATCCACCAGAAAATAGGATTTCTAGAACATTAGGTGCAGCATGGGCTTAGGGTAGATGGATTAGGGTTTAACTTGGCAGAAATTAAATGATTAGGCCCTAGGGTGTGGCTGATTAAGTGGGCTAGGATTAGGGTTTAGGTGCGGCATAGGCTTAGGGTCCACAAGGAGTTTAGGGTTTATGTCATCTAAAAGCCCAAAGCCAAGAATAGAAACTCACGAAAATGGAAACCTTCAAGAATAGAAACTTCCAACCCTAAATGATGAAACGCCTTCTAAGTAATAACCAAGCAAGAATAATGAGATCATGCAACGAATTTAGAAAACAACAATGCACAGATTTTAACTCTCCAAATAAACGTTTAGGCTCAAGTCTCACAAGGTTGTAGCGTTAGTTTGAGTTCCTTCCTTCAAGCATGTTACAAAAACTGATTTTTTTTTCTTTATGATTGCATGTGAATTCATAAGTTATAACCACAACTAAGCATAAACAAAGAGTAAATCAAACTTTCATCCATGTTAATCACTTTCTTTAACAGCCATGTAATTACAAACCGAATTCTCATCATTGTGTTGGAAGGTACCCTAAGGCACAAACAAACAAACAAAAACAACTCTTTTTGGGTTTTTAAAACAAAATTTTCAAATTTTTTTTTATGTGATTTTCGGATTTTTAGAACAACCTATACTAAAACACACCAAAACTGCTCACAAACACTTAAAAACAGCAAAGAACAAGTCTCCAAGTTAAGGGTGATAAAATCCCACAAATTTGCATCTAAAACACTTAGTTACCCCCCCCCACACTTAATTCAAACATTGTCCTCAATGTTTCAAGCATTAAACCACACTAAACAAAAAGAAACACACAAACAGCAACTAAAACAACTAAATAGGCAGATTTGAAATAAACAACAAAGTGAAGAGTTTAGGAACGCAAATCTGGAATTGGAGTGATTCCTTGGTCTTCCTTTGTCGAATTGCATGGGTTGCCTCCCAAGTAGCGCTTTCTTTAACGTCGTACAGCCGGACGAAAAGCTCATTCATTCTCCATTTGTGCCCACGGCACCCAAAGAAATGTCCTCCACGGTTTGTTGAACAAAGTTCTCATAATATGGCTTCAAACGGTGTCCGTTCACTTGGAATTCATGACCTGTTTTGAGACTTTGAATCTGGATGGCACCATAAGAAGATACGTTAGTAATAACAAACGGTCCAATCCACTTAGAGCGTAACTTACCGGGAAACAAACGTAAACGGGAATTGAACAATAGCACTTTCTGCCCAATTGAGAATGATTTCCCACGGATCATGTTGTCATGGAAAGCGTTGGTCTTTTGCTTGTAAATGCTTGCATTATCGTACGCCTCGCGCCGTATCTCATCAAGCTCATTCAATTGCAATCTCCTTTGACTACCTGCTTCCTCGAGGTTCATGTTAAACTTCTTGATGGCCCAAAGTGCTTTGTGCTCCAATTCAACAGGAAGATGGCACGCCTTGCCATAGACAAGTCGGAAGGGGGACATCCCAATGGGGGTTTTGTACGCCGTACGATACGCCCAAAGTGCATCATCTAACCGTAAACTCCAATCCTTCCTCGTTGGCCCAACGGTCTTCTCTAGGATTTGCTTGATCTCCCGGTTGGAAACCTCGGCTTGACCATTCGTTTGAGGATGGTAAGGTGTAGAAACCTTATGTGTGACACTGTATTTCCTCAATAATGCGTCAATGGTCCGATTGCAAATGTGTGTCCCTCCGTCACTAATGATCACTCGTGGCATTCCGAACCTTGCAAAGATGTTAGTTCTAATAAAATCTGCAACCACTTTAGAATCATTAGTCCGGGTGGCCTTGGCTTCCACCCACTTCGACACATAATCAACCGCAAGCAAAATATATGTAAAACCATACGAAGAAGGAAAAGGACCCATAAAATCAATACCCCAAACATCAAAAATTTCAACATTTAGGATAGAAACCTGCGGCATTTGGTCCTTTGCACTAATACCACCCATTCGTTGGCATTTATCACATGTTAAGCAAAAAGTTTTAGCATCTTTAAAAATACTAGGCCAATAAAATCCACATTGTAACACCTTAAGGGCTGTGCGTTGTGTGCCAAAGTGCCCTCCACATGCATATGTGTGACAAAAACTCAAAATTGAATGACATTCAGAATCATGCACACAACGACGTATAATCTGATCGGGGCAAAATTTCCACAAGTACGGATCATCCCACACATAAAACCGTGCATCATGCCTAAGTTTATCACGTTGGTGCCTAGTGAACTCACTCGGAATACGTTTCGACACCAAAAAATTAACAATATCGGCATACCAAGGTGCACTACCCTTAATGGACAGCAATTGTTCATCCGGAAATGTCTCCAAAATCGGCAAAGACTCCTCATTATGCACCATCCGGCTTAGATGGTCAGCCACCACGTTCTCACTTCCCTTCTTGTCCCGAATCTCTATGTCGAATTCTTGAAGTAGCAATATCCATCGAATAAGCCGTGGCTTGGCCTCCTTTTTGGTGAGCAAGTACTTCAGAGCTGCATGATCAGTGAAAACAATTACTTTAGTTCCAATAAGATATGATCGAAATTTATCTAAAGCAAAGACAACGGCAAGAAGTTCTTTTTCCGTAGTGGAGTAGTTCAATTGTGCATCGTTCAACGTCCGGGAGGCGTAGTAAATGACATGCGGCCTCTTGTCCTTTCTTTGTCCTAAAACAGCTCCTAAAGCATAGTCGGACGCATCACACATGAGCTCGAAAGGTAGACTCCAATCCGGTGGAACAATGATGGGTGTCGTGGTCAACAACTCCTTGAGTTGTTTGAATGATTCCGTGCACTCCTTTGTGAATTCAAACGCCACTTCTTTTTGTAGGAGTCGGCAAAGAGGTTGTGCTATCTTCGAGAAATCTTTGATAAACCTACGATAAAATCCTGCATGGCCAAGAAACGAACGACCCTCTCTAACCGAAGTCGGAGAGGGTAAGTGACGTACAAGATCTATTTTCGACTTATCAACCTCAATACCCTTTTCAGAAATTATATGACCTAAAACGATGCCTTGTTTAACAATAAAATGACACTTTTCCCAATTAAGCACAAGGTTAGTTTCAACACAACGTTTTAGGATCACACTTAGATTATGTAAGAACCTATCAAACGAATCACCAAATACGCTAAAATCATCCATAAACACTTCAATTATCTTTTCTACGTGATCAGAAAATATACTCATCATGCATCTTTGAAATGTAGCAGGTGCATTACATAAACCAAAAGGCATGCGACGATATGCAAATGTACCAAACGGGCATGTAAAAGTGGTTTTTTCTTGGTCTTCAGGTGAAATGACAATTTGATTATACCCAGAATAACCATCCAGAAAACAATAAAAAGCATAACCCGCTAACCTCTCAAGCATTTGGTCGATGAACGGCAATGGGAAGTGGTCCTTCCTCGTGGTGGTGTTTAGCTTCCTATAGTCAATGCACACCCTCCAACCAGTTTGAATACGTTGAGGGACAAGTTCATTCTCAGCATTAGCTACCACCGTCACTCCGGATTTCTTTGGTACGCATTGAACCGGCGAAACCCACCTACTATCCGAGATTGGATAGATAACCCCACAATCTAAAAGCTTTATGATCTCCTTCTTCACTACTTCCATCATCGGAGGGTTGAGACGGCGTTGAGCCTCTCTAGTTGGTTTGGCCCCCTCCTCAAGAAATATGTGATGCATACAAGTCGTAGGGCTTATACCTTTGATATCGGCCAATGTCCAACCTAGGGCAGATTTGAACTCCTTCAAAACTCGAAGCAATTTCTCCTCCTCTTGTGAGGAGGAAATGATGGCAGGTAGTGTTTCATTTTCTCCCAAGAAAATGTACTTCAGATGACTTGGCAAAGGCTTGAGTTCAAGGATAGGTGCCTGAATTATAGATGGAAGCAATTTGTTAGTCGAAATGGGAATGGACTCACGGTTAGTATACTTACCATCAAGCTTAGGTGAGGATTCAAGGGCAGCCACAACTTCAAGTAATTCCTCATTAGGGGGCACGGCATGGAATGAATCTTGTATGCCGTGGGCATGCATGCAATCTGCTCCCTTTGTTTTGAGTTCCATGCCTCGTGTAATGACTTTTTCAAGCGCATCGTCATTCAAATCGTCGAGATATCCCTGCACCAAAGAGTCAATTATATCAATAGAAAAGCATGAATGGTCATCACTAGGGTATTTAATGGAATCAGAAAGATTAAAATTAACAACTTCCCCATCGAATTCCATGGACAAAGTTCCACTATACACGTCAATCTTCGTCCGGGCCGTCTTCATGAATGGCCTTCCAAGTAGAATGGGCAGCGAAGGAGCATGGTCCGATTCATCCATTTCGAGGACATAGAAATCCGCCGGGAAGACCAAATGATTAACCTGCACAAGAACATCTTCCAACACTCCCTTTGGATAGGCGTTAGATCTATCGGCCAACTGTATTATTACCCCATCATTTTTCAATGCTCCTAAGTTCATAGATGCATAAATGGAATATGGCATAACATTTATAGAAGCACCTAAATCAAGCATGGCAGATTCAAATCTAGTATTCCCAATAACACAAGGAATGGTAAAGCTACCTGGATCTTTACATTTGGGCGGTAGTTTACGTTGCAAGATTGCGGACACATTCTCACCTACCTTTACCACTTCCTTAGTCGACATCCTCTTCCTAGTGGTACACAACTCCTTCAAGAACTTAGCATACCTCGGTACTTGTTTGATTGCATCTAACAAAGGTATGTTAACTTGCACTTTCCTAAAGGTTTCAAGGATATCCTTTTCTGCCTCTTCTTTCTTCGTTTGCATGAACCTACTAGGAAAAGGCACATTTGAAAGGAAAACATTAGTATGAACCGAATTTGACACATTTTTACCTTTGGGGGACAAATTGGGCAGATTTGGGACCATAGGAACTTGCGGCAAAGGTGGAACCACCTTTGCCGTGGACTGCTTTGGCTCCTCCTCTTCCATTTGCAAAAGTTCATCCTCGCTATGATCTATTTTTGATGAAGAACCTGCCCCAACTTCCTTACCACTTCTTAGGGTGATTGATTTGGCACTTTCGAACCCTCCCTTCGGATTTGAAATGGTGGAACTAGGGAGTTGTCCGGGATCTCGAAACTTACCTACAAACTCGGCAAGCTGCCCAATTTGTTTCTCAAGTTGATCCACCCTCTTATCTTGGTTCTGCATAGCCTTAGCTTGATCTTCCTGCCCATTAGACAACTTAGTTAGTATTTTAAGAAGTGCATCATTGTCAAGAGACGTACCTGAGGCACTTGGGCCAGATTGGGCTTGATTTTGAGGTGGGCCGTAGGGTTTGGGAAATAACCCCGGGGGTTGTTGCCTAAAACCTCCTTGGTTTTGATGTTGTTGTGCCTCTCTCCATTTGAAGTTTGGATGGTCTCGCCACCCCGGATTATATGTGTTGGAGTATGGATCATGGCGTGGCTGATTTTGGCTCTGAAACCCAATGGCATTCGCACTCTCCCATCCGCCATTCTCGATGAGTTAAGGACACTTTTCGGAAGCATGTCCTTGAATAGAACATACGCCACACACCACAGGTCCTTGTATCTTCATTCCCTCGGCCATCTGTGAGACAATAGAAGTAAGGTTAGCCAATTGTGAATGAATATCGGAAGTTGAACTTACCTCATGTACTTGGTGCCGTGGGGGTCCTCTTTGGCCTACACCCTCGTACTGTTGAGCGTTCAACGCTCTATTAGCAATCAAGACCTTGGCCGCCATGGGTGTTTTGTCCACCAATGCTCCTCCCGCCGAAGCATCGAGCATTTGACGTTCTAGAGGTAGGAGACCCTCGTAGAAATATTGCAAGAGCAACTCCTCCTTCATCTGATGCTGTGGACAAGAAGCAACAAGTGATTTAAATCGTTCATAATACGTAGGAAAAGACTCACCTTCTTCTTGCTGGATTCCGCTTATCTTTTTGCGTAGGAGGATGATGCGAGAAGTTGGGAAGAACTTCTCCAAGAATGCTGTCTTCATACTCTCCCAAGAAGTGACAGTGCCGGGAGCTAACTCATATTACCAATCCTTGGCTTTATCCATCAAAGAGAATGGAAAAGCCTTCATCTTCAAAATATTTCCGTCAACATTGACGGGAGTCATACTAGAGCAAACTACTTCAAATTCTTTCAAATGTTTGTTAGGATCTTCCATGGACAAGCCATGGTATTTAGGAATATGATGAAGTAAACTTGACTTTAATTCAAACTCATCTGTCTTACCTTGGGCAGCCGTGGGGTATTGAATGCACAAGGGTGCGGCATTATCCAAACCTGAGGCGGAAAGCTCCTTGAGTGTACGGTTGTCCACCGCCATGCCTTGGACTTCTTCAAATATCCCTGCCGTGGCTTCCTCCTCCCCTTCTTGTACGTTTTCTTCAAGGTCAGATTCGGAGTTGGGTGGATGGTGTTCTTGCTGGCTTCTAGCTCTTCTCAACTTCCTCTCAAAATCGTCGTCAAACTCCAAGATGTTTGCACGAATCGTTTGAGAGCTTCTAGTCATACATTAGTACCTAAGAAACAAGAAACAAAATTAGGTCAGAAACTTAAACAAAGTCAGAAACAAAGTGAAATAAAAGAAACAAAAACAATCCAAGGGATTAGCATTGCTAATCCCCGGCAACGGCGCCAAAATTTGGTATGATATTAATTAGCACACAAATTAAACCCTCTTTTTGTCAAATTGTAGTAAAGATGTAAGTAGGGATCGTTCTAGACCGGGGATTAGGAGGGATTGCTAAACACTTGGAAACTGACTTAAAAACTCAAAAACAAAGTTTAAAACACTAAACTAAACTCAAAGAATGCAAAACTAAAAGTTAAAACACTTAAACAAACCTAAAAACCAAAACAGCAACTAGAAGGCTCAAAACTGCCTAAAAACCACTTTCTGGGCAGTTTTGAGCACCTACACTAATTTGGACGAAATTTGATGAAAACTTGAATCAAAATACTTAAAAACACAAATCAAAACACTTTCTAACTAATCTAAGACTTCAAATTAAAGGGGGATTTGTTTTGGACGAAAATTTAACACAAAACAGAAACTTAAATTAAAACAGATTGTAAAACGATTTTGGTGAAAAGAATGGATAAAAGGCTAGTTAGGAGGTTCTTCTCCACACATGTCACACTTGCAAACAAAACGATTTTCAGTTGTTCTTCCAATAAACTATGAATACTCAACGCCCCAAGTTAACCGTGAATTGCACTAATTAACCCTCAGTTTTTCCACAAGTTATTAAGTTGGATGATTGCATACGACAACCCAAAACATTCCCTACAAGTTCCCTACATGAATTGCATAATAGAGATACAAGCAAGAATCATTACGTTCTATGAAAAACATAAGCATTGACGAAGCATTTGTTACTATGAATTGCATGAAACTTATGCTAAGAATTCATTCAACGCGATCGTTTTCAAGCGATCTTCACTACTTGTGATTATAAGATTGTAACTATTAGGTGAAACTTCCTCATAATCTAGCATCATATTCATGCATGAAAACTAAGCGTGCACTCTCAATCAACATACACAAATAAGTTATCAATCAAATAGATGAACGAATTGAATCCATAACTTATGAAATAACAACTGAATGTAATCGAATCAAATTGCAAGCATGTACATGGTTTCGAATCACCCCCCAACTACGGGGGTTTAGTTCCTCATACTCACAACACAAAGTTTATTGAATTGAAACATCGAAGACATAAGAAAGATTACACCTAAAATGCCAAAGAAGTTCACTTTGAAATCTGCACAGAAAGCTCTTCTTTCTTCTTCTCCTTGCTGCAGCAGAGATGATTTAGGGGGTTTTTGGGTGAATTTGGATGACTTTGGATGAGGGGGAATGGTGGAAAACTATCTAGGATAGGTGTAGGGCACGGCTAGGAAGGTTTTAGGTCAGAAACTATGGATTTGGGTGAAGGTTGGGCTCGGCAAAGGTGAGGGACAGGTTCTGGCGTGAATGGAGGTTGCTGGATGTGTTTTTGGGTTTTAGAAGGGAGTTAGGAGGGTAGGGTGGTGCGGCAAGGTGTGGGGAAGGGTTATGGAGGTGTGGAATGGTGTCTAAAGGTGGAGGATGGTGGCTGGAATCGATGGTGGCTGCGGCAAGGAAGGAATTAGGGTGATGGTGATTTTCTGATTTGTGTAGGGGGATGGATGTGCGGCTAGGGTCATTAGAGGAGTATAAATAGGCACTTAAAAACCCTAGCAATCAGATTTTGTATGGGAAAAAGGCCTAGGGTTCGGCTGGTTTAGTGGGCTAAGGTTTAGGGTTTGTAAAATAGGGCTTCTAGGTGGAAAGGTGCGGCTTGGGTTTAGGAGAGATGGACTAGGGTTTAACATGGCAGATTTTAGAAGATGAGGCCCTAGGGTGCGGCATGGGCTTAGGATCCACAAGGAATTAGGGTTTAGGTCATCTAAAAGCCCAACGCCGAGAATAGAAACTCTCGAAATTGGAAACCTCCAAGAATAGAAACTTCCAACTTTAGAAACTTTGGTTGCCAATTCCGATTTAGGAAAGATCAACCCAAGAAGGAAACTTTTAGGCCTAGCTCTCCTACTTCAAGTAGGAAACCTCAAATCTTCAACTCTTCAATTCCGTCCCAACCTTGTGTTCCAAGCATGTCCTTTTCAATCCAAGCTCACTTTTCGCTCCAAAAGCTCCAAATTGCATCATTTCATGTAATACGTCCTTTAATCCTGAAAACACATGAAGGTAGCTTAAAAGACTACTTTAATGAAGAAAACATACAACGATGCATAAGAACTAGCTAACTAAGGCGCATAAATATGCTCCTATCAACAAGTTGCTGAAAGAGGAAGCATAGGGAGCAAAGCCCACGGCCAAGGATGACCAAACCTTGCCGCCACCACCTAGTCCTCCTAAACCGTCCCCAACCACCAAGGTAAGTCCCAATTCGAATTTTTCTAGTTCTATTCCATTAAATGTGCCCTTTCCTGGCAGGTTCAGGCAATCAAAGAAGGAAGAAGCCGAGAAGGACATTCTAGAGACCTTCCGGAAAGTTCAAGTCAATATTCCGCTCCTTGATGCGATTAAGCAAGTCCCGATGTATGCTAAGTTCTTAAAAGAACTTTGTACAACAAGGAGACGGATTTCGAACAAAGAGGTGGTTCAAGTAAGTGAAAATGTCTCTGCTGTGTTACAAAGGAAATTACCCCCTAAATGCAAAGATCCGGGTAGTTTTACAATTCCTTGCGTTATTGGTAATACTAAGTTTGAACAATGCATGTTAGACTTAGGGGCTTCGATTAATGTTATGCCATACTCTATTTATGCATCTATGAACTTAGGTGAGCTTAAAAATGATGGTGTGATAATTCAATTAGCCGATCGTTCTAATGCATATCCAAAGGGTGTTTTGGAAGATGTTTTGGTGCAAGTTGGTAACTTGATTTTTCCAGCGGATTTCTACGTGCTTGACATGGAGGATTCCCCCCATTCCACCCCATTGCCGATTCTATTAGGGAGGCCCTTCATGAAAACAGCCCGCACCAAGATAGATGTGTTTAAAGGAACTTTAACGATGGAATTTGATGGGGAAGTCATTGATTTCAATCTTTCTGAAAGTATTAAATTTCCTAAGGACGATCATTCTTGCTTTTCTATTGATATAATTGATGATTTGGCGCAGGATTTTCTCGATTGTTTGGAGGGGGATACCCTTGAAACGACAATTGCACAAGGAATTGGGCAAACATCTGGTTTTGCCGTGCCTAGAAGTGAGGAGGAGGCCGAGATAGTGGCTGCCCTTGAGTCACTACCTCAACACCATGGTAAGCCTTCTAACCCAATTTCAATTCTAGTTTCCACTAATAAGTTGTTACCCTCAGTGATTCAGGCACCCGTACTTGAGCTTAAACCGTTGCCCAATCATTTAAAGTACGTCTTTCTGGGAGACAACGAGACATTGCCCGTCATTGTCTCCTCATCACTCACGGCCATAGAAGAGGAGAAGTTGATCCGAGTGTTGAAAGAGCACAAGACGGCCATTGGGTGGACTTTGGCCGATATTAGGGGAATTAGCCCGACTACGTGCATGCATCGCATACTTCTAGAGGAGAGGGCTAAACCCACTCGAGAGGCTCAGCGCCGTCTCAACCCTCCAATGATGGAAGTTGTGAAAAAGGAGATTATCAAACTTCTTGATTGTGGAGTGATTTATCCGATCTCTGATAGTCGTTGGGTGTCACTGGTGCAATGTGTTCCAAAGAAGTCCGGAGTGACCGTGGTGAAGAATGCCGAGAATGAGCTTGTGCCAACCCGTATCCAAACAGGTTGGCGAGTGTGCATTGATTATAGGAAGCTCAACGCCACCACAAGGAAGGACCACTTCCCTTTGCCGTTCATTGATCAAATGCTTGAAAGGTTAGCCGGTCATTCTTTTTATTGTTTCCTTGATGGTTATTCTGGATATAATCAGATTGTCATAGCACCGGATGACCAAGAAAAGACAACTTTCACATGCCCCTTTGGTACTTTTGCTTATCGTCGCATGCCTTTTGGGTTATGCAATGCTCCGGCCACGTTTCAAAGGTGTATGGTAAGTATCTTTTCAGATTTTGTGGAAAAGATTATTGAGGTATTTATGGATGATTTCAGTGTGTTTGGTGATTCATTTGATGGTTGTTTGGAAAATCTCACACTAATTTTGAAACGATGTGTAGAAACTAACCTTGTGCTTAATTGGGAAAAATGTCACTTTATGGTTAGACAAGGCATAGTTCTAGGGCATATTGTGTCAGAAAGAGGAATTGAAGTGGATAAATCGAAAATAGATCTTGTACGCTACTTACCCTCTCCTACTTCGGTTCGAGAGGTTCGTTCGTTTCTTGGTCATGCAGGATTTTATAGGCGATTTATCAAGGACTTCTCCAAGATCTCAAACCCTCTTTGCCGTCTCCTCCAGAAAGATGTGTCGTTTGACTTCAACGAGGAGTGTGAGAAGGCGTTCAATCACCTCAAAGAAATGCTCACTTCGGCCCCTATCATAGTTCCACCGGATTGGAGCCTTCCTTTTGAGCTTATGTGCGATGCTTCCGATTATGCATTAGGAGCTGTTTTGGGGCAAAGGAAGGAAAAGAGGCCGCATGTTATCTATTATGCCTCTCGGACTTTAAATGATGCACAATTGAATTATTCTACCACTGAAAAAGAACTTCTTGCTGTTGTATTTGCTTTAGATAAATTCCGTTCTTATTTGCTTGGTACTAAAGTTATTATTTATACTGACCATGCAGCATTGAAGTATTTGTTCACCAAGAAGGAGGCCAAACCACGACTCATTCGTTGGATGCTTCTTCTCCAAGAATTCGATATCGAAATCCGGGACAAGAAGGGCAGTGAAAACGTGGTGGCTGACCACTTGAGCCGTATGGTGCATGAGGAGGATGCCGTGCCTATCATAGAGACATTCCCAGATGAGCAACTGATGTCCGTCAAGGTAAGTGAACCGTGGTATGCTGATTTGGTGAATTACTTGGTGTCTAAACATGTTCCTAGTGAATTACTTAAACACCAATGTGATAAATTGAAGAAAGAGGCACGGTTTTATGTGTGGGATGACCCGTATTTATGGAAATATTGCCCTGACCAAGTTATACGTAGGTGTGTGCACGATTCTGAGTTTAATGCTATTCTAACCTTTTGTCACACTTATGCTTGTGGGGGACACTTTGGCACTCAAAGAACAGCACTTAAGGTGTTAGAATGTGGTTTCTATTGGCCTACCATCTTTAGGGATGCTAGAACATTTTGCATGTCTTGTGATAGATGCCAAAGAACGGGCAATATTGGTCCTAAACAACAAATGCCGCAAACCCCCATTTTTAGTGTTGAAATCTTTGATGTTTGGGGTATTGATTTTATGGGTCCCTTTCCTTCGTCACATGGGTTTCTTTATATATTGCTTGTTGTGGACTATGTGTCGAAATGGGTGGAAGCAAAAGCCACCCGAACTAATGATTCTCGAGTAGTTGCAGATTTTGTGAAAACTAACATTTTTGCAAGGTTTGGAATGCCACGAGTACTAATCAGTGATGGAGGTTCCCATTTTTGTAATCGAACCATCGAGGCGTTGCTCAAGAAATACAATGTCACGCATAAGGTGGCCACACCTTATCACCCTCAAACGAGCGGGCAAGCCGAGGTTTCGAATAGGGAAATCAAGCAGATTCTTGAGAAGACCGTGGGGCCTACAAGGAAGGATTGGAGTTTACGCTTAAACGATGCATTGTGGGCGTATCGCACTGCTTACAAAACCCCCATTGGGATGTCACCCTTTCGGCTCATCTATGGGAAGCCATGCCATCTTCCCGTCGAGTTAGAGCATCGTGCACATTGGGCCGTCAAAACGTTCAATATGGACCTTGCTGCCGCAGGTTTACGTAGGAAGCTTCAATTGTGTGAGCTTGATGAAATCCGAAATGAAGCATATGAGAATGCCCGGATTTACAAGGAGAAAACGAAGGCATTCCATGACAAGATGATTCGTGCCAAGACGTTCGCTATTGGGCAGAAAGTGTTGTTGTTCAATTCTCGCCTTCGGTTGTTTCCGGGTAAGTTGCGTTCCAAATGGGTTGGTCCTTTTATTGTCACTAATGTTTTCCCTCACGGTGCAGTGCAAATCAAAAGTTTAAGGACGCAGCAAGAATTCAAAGTGAATGGGCATCGATTGAAGCCCTATTACGAGACGTTTGAGGAGCATGTCGTGGAGGAGGTACCCCTCCATGCCGTGGAACCTAGTCAAGCTTAAACGGAGGTACCGTCCGGCTGGAAGACGTTAAAGCAAGCGCTACTTGGGAGGCAACCCATTCATGCAACAAAGGAAGACTTAGAGAGCACTCTAATTCCAGATTTGCGTTCCTAACCCTTCTCTTTGTTGATTATTTCATTTCTGCCATGTTAGATTGTTTAGTTGCTGTTTTGTTTGGCTTTGTGTTATTTATGTTAGTTTATGCTTTGAAACATTGAGGACAATGTTTGATTTAAGTGTGGGGGGGTAACCAAAGTGTTTTGATGCAAATTCGTAGGGTTTTCTCACCCATAATTTCCAATGTTGTTTCTTGCTGTTTTTAGGTGTTTTTAGGCTGTTTTGATGCATTTTAGTGTGTTTTGACATAAAATCCGAAAATCCCATAAAAATTTGAAAAATTGTTTTGAAAAAATCAAAAGGAGTTGTTTTTGTGTGTTTGTTTGTGTCTTAGGGTACCTTCCAACACAATGATGAGGATTCGGTTTGTAATTGCATGACTGTTAAAGAGAATGATTAACATGGAGGAAAGTTTGATTTACTCTTTGTTTATGCTTGGTTGTGGTTATAACTTATGAATTCACATGCAATCATAAAAAAAAAAAAAAAAAAAAAAAAAAATTTAGTTTTTGTAACATGCTTGAAGGAAGGAACTCAAACTAACGCTACAACCTTGTGAGACTTGAGCCTAAACGTTTATTTAGAGAGTTAAAATCTGTGCATTCTTTGTTTTCTAAAGTCGTTGCATGATCTCATTATTCTTTGCTTGGTTGCTACTTAGAAGGCGTTTCATCATTTAGTTCCAAATGCTAGAACTCATGCCCATTTCATTCAAAGCATGTTATTGATTTGCATAACACATATTCAAGATAAAGTTGTGTAGTTACCACCACCTTAGCCAAACTGCCGTGTATCCCATATCATTTTATGTTTAAGTTTAACCCCGTTGAGCCTTGTTTAGCCGATGTTGTTTGTTAACCCACATTATCCTTACCTACCTTAGATTAGGACCATCCTTACCCCTGTTCTTAAAGCATAGTAAAGCATGATTCGAATTGAATTCCTTTTGATCTATGTTAGCAGAAAACAAGTGTGGGGGAAGTATTTTTCATGAGGAATTGTGTGCCATAGGCACGGCAATGAAAAGAAAAAAAAAAAAAAAAAAAAATTCGTGGAAAAAGGAAAAAAAAAAATATGAAAGTATGAAAAAAAAAAAAGAGTTGAAAAGTTGAGGAAAAGAGTTCCAAAGTATTGTTTGTTGAAGTAAGGGTCCAAAACAATGAATTTGACCCTAAGGAGTTGTTTAAGTCTCCCCCTTGTATGTTAAAGTTAATTTCTGCAATCTAAGTGAATTCTAAGTCTCAATTTCATTACTTTGCTTACTATCGCTTAAAGAACGTTTGTTTTCCCTATCCTTTCCTTGTTAGCCAATACCCCAAGCCCCATTACAACCTTTAACTTCTATCTTGAGTGTTATGTGTTTCAATTTGTGGAGTTTGAATCTGGTATGAGCATATGGTGTCACTGGTTCTCGCATCTAAGTAGTAGCATTCCATTCATGAGATCATATCTAAACATGCTTCTTAACTCTAGAAATTGCGTTCTTCGTGAAACATATATGTGAGCATTCGTTTTCATATCTACATCAATCTTCTCACATATAACTAGTATAGGGTGTGTAGTCAGAAAATCTGTGTGAAAATTGAGTGCATATCTAGTGAGGAATTGAGCAAATTCTCTAAGGCATGTTACTACACTCAAAATCATGTTTTAATTGGTTAAATGTGATCTAGTACGTGGTGACTATAATTAAGTATGTGCTTAAGTGTAAAGATGGCTAAAATCTGTGGGAATGATGATTTTTAATATGTCATGTGCATTGGAAATCCCTGAGGCAAATGTTGGAAGGTTTAGGTTGTTTTTGTTTGTTTTGTTTCTTGTTGTTTTCTTTTGTTTCTTTGTTTTGCTCGAGGACTAGCAAAAGCTGAGTGTGGGGGAATTTGATAGGAGCATATTTATGCGCCTTAGTTAGCTAGTTCTTATGCATTTTTGTTATGTTTTCTTCGTCAAAGTAGTCTTTTAAGCTACTTTCATGTGTTTTCAGGGTTAAAGGACATATTACACGAAATGATGCAATTTGGAGCTTTTGGAGCAAAATGTGAGCTGGAATGTGGTGTATGCAAATGGAGCATGAGGAATGGACGAGTTTGAAGGTCAAAGGAGCTTAAGAATGAAGAAATGAAAGTGATGAACTAAGAATTCGGAATTGGAAACCAAAGTTTCTAAAGTTGGAAGTTTCTATTCTTGGAGGTTTCTAATTTCGAGAGTTTCTATTCTCGGCTTTGGGCTTTTGGATGACCCATCTTTGCCTCTTGGACCTATGCCGCACCTAACCCTAACCCTAGCCCACTTAATCAGCCGCACCTAGGCCTTGTTCACATGAAAAAAATCTGATTACTTACCCTAAGCCCATGCCGCACCTAATGTTCTAGAAACCCTAGTTTTTGGTGGATTTCCTAACCCTAGCCGCACCTAAACCCTAGCCCATTTGTCTAACCTGATTTCTTTAAGGTTTGGCTGCCTATATATATGTGTTTTACCTCCCTTGGCCGAAGACCACCCTCTCCATACTCAGAAATTCGTCCATACTTCCAGCCACACCATTCTACACATCCAAAAATCCCAAAAACACAATTCTAGCCATTTTTCTTCCTTGCCGCAACTTTCCACCCCCAAACTTCCATATTTCTGCCACAATTCACCCTTGCCGTGCCTTCCCACCACCATCACCACCTTGTGCAGCCACCATTGGAGGAGGAAGAAGTAGTGTCGTGCAGTCCAAAGGAGGGAGAAACCTTGCACATGCAATCTGCCATTAGTGGAGTGTTTGGAGTTCTTTCTTCTCTTGTTTCTGTTTTCATGTTTAATTTAATTTGCGTTTCAATTATGTTAAACATGTGGAACTAATTTGTTTTTAGTTAGAGGTGAATTTGAAGCCATGGACATATGTTTTATATGATTTGATTTCTTCCAATTATGATTTCAGAAATTGTGAATGTGATTTACTTATCTATTTGATTGATAACATGTTTATGTATGTGGGTTGAGGGTCGACACTTAATTTGCATGCCTAAACTTGATACTAGGATATAAGGGAATTTCACCTAATCGTTATTAACTTATATTCATAAGTAGTGAAAGTCGCTAGTCACGATTGCGTTAAGTAAATCCTAGGCAAGAGTAACATGCGTATCCCATAGTTATGAATGCCTCGTCAATGCTTATGATGTCCATTGAACTTAAGGATCTTTGATATGTGTCTCTATCATGCGTATTCCATAGTTAGAGTCCTTGATAAGAATAATTTGGTTGTAATGCGTATTCCATTCAATTCAATGAATCTAGGGAAATCTGAGAATTAATTGGTGCAATCTAGTTAATTTGGGGCATTGTCATTTATGGTTTGTTGGAAGAGTAATTGGAGATTGAGTTGTATGCGTATGTTCATGTGTGGATAAGGAACCCTCTAACTAGCTTCTCACCATTCTATTTAATCACAATCTGTTTTGCTTTACATTTGTTTTTAAAGTTTGAGTTTTAAAGTTTTAATTTCGTCAAAATCATTCCCCCATTTATTTCAAAGTGTTAGATTAGTTAGAAATCCATTTAGTTGTGTTTTTAAGTGTTTTGAGTCAAGTCATAGTCCAAATTCGTCCAAACTAGTGTTAGGTACTCAAAACTGCCCAGAAAGTGGTTTTAAGGCAGTTTTGAGCCTTTTAGTTGCTGTTTTGAGTTTTTAGTTTGTTTAGGTGTTTTAAACCTTAGTTTTTGATAGGAGCATATTTATGCGCCTTAGTTAGCTAGTTCTTATGCATTTCCATGGTGTTTTCTTAGTTAAAGTAGTCTTTTAAGCTAGTTTTATGTGTTTTCAGGTTTTAAGGCCAAATGATGCAAGGAGATGCATTTTGGAGCTTTTTGGAGCAAAATTGGGCTTGGAATGATTATCACATAATTGGAGCCAAGGTTTGGACGAATTTGAGGACTTGAAGATGATGATTCCTACTTGAACAAGGTTTCCTAGTTGAAGTAGGAAAGTGCTTACATGAAGGAGGATTCCTAATCGACGAAGGATTCCTAATCAACGAAGGATTCCTATTTGAAGATGGATTCCTAATCACATAAGGATTCCTAATTGAAGATGGATTCCTAATCACATGAGGATTCCTAGAAGAACAAGGATTCCTACTTGAAATAGGAAAGTTAAGCCAAAGTTTCCTACTTTGGTTTGATTTTTCCTAAATGTCCCTAAAAGTTCCAGCAATTATGAAGACTTCCTAAGCATTGTAGGACATCAAATACACATCTCTTGCACCTTTTGAACCCTTGGTGCACTCCCCTTGGTATTTCCTCTTCCTTATTTCCTGATTCTAAGCTTTAAAACACTTTCCTTTTGTGTTTTAAGCCCTAGCCGAATTTCCCTTGCCCTTTCCTTTAATTTTCTGATTTGTTTCCTTAATTCTAGAACTTTAGACTTAATTTCTGTTTACCAAAATAGTCTAGGGTTTTTAATTTCCTAATCCCTTTAAATAAACATCCTTGTGCAGCCACAAACAATCCCGATTGAGATCCATTCACGCCAGAAACCTTTCCCCTACCTTTGCCGTGCCCATCCTTCACCCAAATCCATATTTTCTGAACCCAAACCCCCCTAGCCGAGCCATACACCCATCCTAGACACTTTTCCACCATTCTACCTCATCCAAAACCCATCCAAACCATCTCCATACCTTGTGCCGCAGCAAGAAGGAAGAAGGAGTGCTCTTGAATGTGCTTGCTAGTCTATTGCAGATTGCTGGAACTTTTAGGTGTAATCTTTCTTATGTTTTCAATGTTTCAATTCAATAAACTTTGTGTTGTGAGTATGAGGAACTAAACCCCCTTAGTTGGGGGGTGATTCGAAACCATGTACATGCTTGCAATATGATTTGATTACATTCAGTTGTTATTTCATAAGTTGTGGATTCAATTCGTTCATCTACTTGATTGATAACTTATTTGTGTATGTTGATTGAGAGTGCACGCTTAGTTTTCATGCATGAATATGATGCTAGATTATGAGGGAGTTTCACCTAATAGTTACAATCTTATAATCACAAGTAGTGAAGGTCGCTTGAAAACGATCGCGTTGAATGAATTCACTAGTTTCATGCTCATCATAGTAACGAATGCCTCGTCAACACTTATAGTTCTCATTGTGCTTCATGATTCTTGATTGTATCTTTATTGTGCTCATCACGTAAGGAACCTTTGAGGAATGCTTTGAATTGTTGTATGCGCTTTCCCATCCAATTCATTAACTTAAGGAGAACTTGAAGGTTAATTTAAGCGTATCTAATTAACTTGGGGTGTTGAGTTTCATAATTTATTGGAAGAACAACTGAAAATCGTTTTGTTTGCAAGTGTGTCATGTGTGGAGAAGAACCTCCTAACTAGCCTTCTACCCATCTATTTCACCAAAATCGTTTTTACAATCTGCCCTATTTCCAATCTGTTTTCTTTATTTTAATTTTCGTCAAAACAAAATCCCCCTTTATTTTAGAGTCCTAGATTAGTTAGAAAGTGTGTTAGTTTATGTTTTCTAGTGTTTTGAGTCAAGTTATAACATAAATTCGTCCAAATTTGTGTTAGTACTCAAAACTGCCCAGATTGTACTTCTAAGGCAGTTTTGAGTGTTTATTTGCTGTTTTGGTTCCTTTGCTTTGTTTTGGTGTTTTAACTTTTAATTTTACATTCTTTGAGTCTAGTTTAGTGTTTTAAACTTTGTTTCTGAGTTTTTAAGTCAGTTTCCAAGTGTTTAGCAATCCCTCATAATCCCCGGTTTAGAACGATCCCTACTTACATCTTTACTATAATTTGACAAAAGAGGGCTTAATTTGTGTGCTTAATATATTTCGCATCAGTTTTGCATTAATTGAGTCTAGTTTAGCGTTCTACAGTATATTTTTATGTTCTTGAGTCAGTTTTACAGTGATTAGCATCCCTAGTTAATCCCCGGTTAGAACGATCCCTATTTGCTCATATACTACAATTGTCATCCATAGGGTTTAATTTGTGTGTCAAGTCAATTTTCACATCATACAACCTTGTGAGACTTGAGCCTTAACAATCTTTGGAGAGTTAATAATCTGTGAATTTGTTGTTTTCTAAAGTCGTTGCATGATCTCATCATTCTTTGCTTGGTTGCTACTTAGAAGGCGTTTCATCATTATAGATCCAAATATTAGAACTCATACCCATTTCATTCAAAACTTAAAATTGAGTGCAGAACAAATAACAAGATGAAGTTGTTTAGTAGTTATCACCAGAGCCAAAAAGCCTTCAACCCATGCATTTGTTTTGTAGGTTTAACCCCTTTGAGCCGTATTTAGCCTATTTTTGTTGTTAGCCGCATTATCCTTACCTAGCCTAGAGTAGGACTATCCGTACCCTTGTTCTTAAAAGATAATAAAGCATGACTTAGAGGGAATTCCTTTTGATCAATGTTGTGCAGAAAACTAAGTGTGGGGGAAGGGAAAGTTTGTGTGCCAATAGAAGTAAGGAGGGCACGGGTTAGAGAAAGAAAGAAAAAAAGAAAAAAAAAGAAAATTCGTATAAAAAGAAAGAAAGAAAAAGAGAAAAGTGTGAAAAGTATGAAAAGGAGTTGAAAGAGCATAAAATGAGCTCTAAGTTGTTGGTTGTTGAAGCAAGGGTTCAAAAAGTTCAATTAGACCCTAAGTGTTGCATGAGTCTTTCCCTTGGGTTTAAACATTGATTTTTGCATGCAAAAGTGAATTCTAAGTGTCAATTTCATAACTTGCTTATTATTCTTTAAGAATGTTTGTTTATCCTTACCTTTCTTTTTAGCCAATACCTTAGCCCCGTTACAACCCTTTGCTTCTATCTTGATTGTTATGTGTTATGTGTGGAGTTTGGAATTGGTATGAGCATATGATATCCCTGGTTCTCGCGTCTAAGTAGTAGCATTCCATTCATGAGATCATATACATACATTCATAATTCCAGAAAATGCTTTTATTGTCATAACATATGTGAGCATTAGTTTTCATATTTACATCAATCTTCTCACATATAACTAGTGTAGGGTGTGTGGTTAGAAAATCTGAGTAAAAATTGAGTGCATATCTAGTGAGGAATTGAGGGATTCTCTAAGGCATGTTACTACATTCAAAACATTGTTTTAATTGATTAAATGTGAGCTACTAAGTGATGACTATGATTAAGTATGTGCTCAAGAGTAGGGATGGCTAAAATCTATGTGAGTGGTGATCTTTGGCGTGTCATGTTGCATTGGAAATCCCTGAGGCGATTGTTGGAAGGTTTAGGTTATGTTATGGTTTGTTTTGTTTGCTTTGTTTTGCTCGAGGACTAGCAAAAGCTAAGTGTGGGGGAATTTGATAGGAGCATATTTATGTGACTTAGTTAGCTTGTTTTCTTACATTTTCATAGTTTGTTTATGTTTATTATAGTGTTTTAAGCTATTTTCGTGGGTTTGTGGGTTCATATTACAAAGTTGGCAAGAAAGTGCATTGTGGAGCATTTTGAGGCAGTTTTGGGCACCAAATGGATAGCTTATGAATGGAGCAAGATGGATGGACGAATTTGAAGTTCAAGAGGCTAGGAATGAGTTGAAAAGAGTGAAGAAATAAATCCAAGTCAAGGAAGATAAGAAATCAGCTCAAAAGAAGGAACATTATCCAAAACCTTATCTAATCTTATCTTATCCTATCCTTGCCTAACCTAACCTTATCTTATCCTATCTTATCCCAATCAATTTGTGCCTTGATTCTAGCTATTTCTAAGGGATAATTATGTATTTAAACTATATATTTCAGATTCTAGAACCTTATCCTTCTAGAACCCCTAAATTGGTGCTAAAACACCTTTTCTAGAAGCACCTAAAAATCTGGCGTTTTCCCCCTTTTCTAGAAGCTCTAGAACCTGAAATCTCAATCCTTTTCCCTCTTGATTTAGGCCAAATGTATCCCTTTCCTTGTAGGAATTAGTGCCGCACCTTATTGACCTAATCCCCTTTGGTTTTTTATTGTTTTAACCCATTCCACTTGGGTTTTGGTTTCACAATCCTTATCCCATTTTAATTTCAGAAACCTATCCAAATCCTAAGGGATTTGGACATGAATTCCAGCCTATAAATACCAACCCTTGCCGCACAAATCATTCACCATCCTCTACCATAATTTACTACACCATTCACCCATCCACACCTCATTGTGCCGTGAGTTTGCAAGGAGAAGAAGGAAGAACTCTTGGAGCCGTGCATGCCATTCAAGGAGCTTGGATTGTGGAGCGATTCTAGGTGTTTTCTATCTTTATGTCAATGTTTATATTTATTTATCTTTGTTTATTTGCGAACATGAGGAACTAATTTCTTTATAGTTAGAGGGGAATTCAAAGCCATGATCATATGTTTTATATGACTTGATTTCTTCCAATTATGATTTCATAAATCGTGAATGTGGTTTACTTATCTATTTGATTGATAACTTGTTCTTGTGTGTTGATTAAGGATGCATACTTAGTTTGCATGCATGAATTTGATGCTAGAATATAAGGGAATTTCACCTAATCGTTATTAACTTATATTCATAAGTAGTAAAAGTCGCTAGTCACGATTGTGTTAAGTAAACCCTCGGCAAGAGTAACATGCGTATCCCATAGTTATGAATGCCTCGTCAATGCTTATGATTTCCATTGAACTTAATGATCTTTGATATGTGTCTCTATCATGCGTATTCCATAGTTAGGGTCCTTGATAAGAATAATTTGGTTGTAATGCGTATCCCATTCAATTCAATGAATCTAGGGAAATCTGAGAATTAATTGGTCGATCTAGTTAATTTGGGGCATTGTCATTCATGGTTTGTTGAAAGAGTAATTAGAAATCGAGTCGTATGCATATGTTTCATGTGTGGAGAAGGAACCTTCTAACTAGCCTTTCACCATCTTAATCTACATCAAATCGTTTTTGTCAAGTTTGTTTTCAAAGTTTTTGTTTTCAAAGTTAAATTCGTCCAAATTAATCCCCTTGCTTTTAAGTCTTGTTTTTAGAGTCAAAACTTGTTTCCTTTAAGTCTTTTGAGTCTTTGAAGTTCTATTTTCGTCCAAATCACTTGTTAGGTCTAGAATTGAGTCTTTTTTATTGTTATTTGTTGTTTTTAGTGTTTTAAGTTAGTTTTGAGTCTATAGAGTCTAGTTTAGTGTTTTTGAGTCTTATTTGTGTTGATTAGCATCCCGTCTAATCCCCGGCTAGAACGATCCCTACTTACATATACTACAATTATAGGGTTTTAATTTGAGTGTCAAGTTAATTTTCACATCATTAGGCGTCTTGGCCAATTCTGAAGGCATCACCAACTTGTATGCAACTTCATCGATTCCTTTAGTGATCAAAACGGTCTGATATGTTTAAGACTTGTCTTGTCTTCCTTTTCAAATCGTACTATTTCTTTTCGTGGTGAAATTTCCAAAAATATAAAATCATCTACGTTACACCCGATTAGTGGCATATCCATCTGTTAATCTCTTTTGCCATGATTGGCTACTTTCAGGTTAAACTTAATCACCTGAATATTCTGAGAAGACTCATCCATAGTCTCAGGGCCTACTAAAACTCTTTCGTGATCGAATCTTTCTTTACCCAGAAGCATTCCATCCACAAATCCGCAAAAATCGACACACATGACACATTTCATGGACCTTATGGCGTTACTTCGGAAACTGCGCAACCAACATACTTAAGAAACTCAGCAGTTCCGTAAACCAATTCTCCTATCCATAAAACAAATAAGTGCTGTTGCACTGTCTGGGAAAAGTTGTTACTCAACACTGGAGTAAATGTACAAACTTGTTACGTTAACCAACTCTTACTTTAAATTCGACCATAACCATCTTGTGTACAAGGAAGCTTGTACACATAATCCAAAGTAATCTTTTTCCATTTCCGCTGTGAAACAGAAAATAGCTGTCTCAATCCAAGGTTTATTTCTTTCTGCCTCAATCTGCTGACCAATAAAAATGTTGAATGGTATGATAAATCTTATTACTTTTGGAATATTGCAGAAGCTGAACAGTGTACTTCGTCCAAAATTGCTTGCTTTAAACCCACGGCATTGGGCACATACGTTCTGTTTTCTTGTATTCCTATGCCATCCGATTCTCGAACCCTGTAATCATTCTTTTTCCCTTCTTTCCTTGCCTTGGTTAATTCTTAAATTTCTTCGTTAACCATTTGAGTCTCGAGTACGACCTTACCAAAAAGACTTAACTTGAAAATTAGCAAGTACGGCTTCTTCTCGATCTTCCATTCCACAAGAAGACAATCATGGCAAGCGTGCCAGACATTAATTCTTACTGTAGTCTTCTCACCAAGTGCTTCAGCTAGAACAATTTTACGATCTCCCTGGTCGTACAATCATGTTCATTAAACTATTCAATCCACCTTTGTTTTTTTTTCTAAGATTAAGATCCTTCCGAGTAAGCAGATATTGGAGACTCTTTCGATTCATAAAATCTTGCATTCTCACCAAAATATAATGTACTTCACAGCAAGGATGGTAATCGTAATTTCCAAATCGCAAGTAGGGTAATTCATCTCATGAGGTTCCATTTGTCGTGAAACATATACAATCACCCTAACATTTGCATCAACATGCATCCAAGACCATTCAAGAACATCACTAAAATTTTATACTTGCCGCTATTCTCTGGGAATACTAAAATACGTGCATGAGTGAGGAAATATTTTAGTTGTTGAATCGTTTGCTCACAATTATCATTCCACTCAAACTTACCCTCTTTTCTCAACAATCTCGTTAATGACAAAGCAATGACTGAAAAATCTTTCGCAACCATCCAAGATAGCCTGGTAAGCTAAGAAATTCCGAATCTCAATTATGGCTTGTGGTTGTTCCAAATTTTTTTTTTGTTTTTTTTTTTTTTAATTTCTGCTAACTTTTAAGGATTCACTTGAATACCTTAAGAATATATAACATATCCCAGAAATGCTGCTTGATTCATCCAACATTAGCATTTGCTAAACTTAGCATACGACCAACGTTCTCTTAATCTTTGCTTCACCGACTTAATATGTTTTACATGCTCTGCTCTGGCTCAGAGTATACCAGAATATCATCAACGAAAACGATAACAATCTATCATGGCATTCCTGGAATACTTCATCCATCAACTCATAAAACAGCATGAGTATCTGTCTAGCATCACCAAAGTTCATAAAGACCATAACAAGTCCAGAAAACAATCTTAGGAACAACGTCACTCATAATCTTCAATTGGTAATAACCAGACCTCAAATCAATCTTTGAAAGTACCCAAGCACCTCTGAGCTGATCAAATAAACATCAGTACACCACAATGGATAACGATTCTCAATCGTTACCCGATTCCATTATCTATAATCAATGAATAGTCTTTAAAGTCCATTTTCTTTCTCATCACCGAACTGGGGCTCCTCAAAAGTGTTGTACTAGGTTGAATGAAACTTTTGTCAACCAATTCTTTCAACTAAATTTCCAATTCCCTTATCTCATCATGAACTGATCTCTATATCATAAAATTTGTACCTGGCAACAATTCAATAGTGAACTCCACATCTCTGCCTGAAAGCAATCCAGGTAATTTCTCAGGGAAGACATCAAGAAAAGTCTAACCCCTTTAACATCCTTCACACTACTCTGAGCAACATCATTTAGCATCACATGAGCTAAGTATTTTTGGCAGCCTTTCGAAAACAATCTTTTTGCTCTCACAGCATAAATAACGGCTTAACTCAATCCACTTTGCATGCCCATCAAAGTAACCTTTGATCAATCAAATTGATGGAAAGTAACTAATTTCCCGTAGCAATCCATCTTGTCATGATTTAACGCAATTAAACTATCCCTAAAATCACTTTCAGTTCATCGATGTCCCACGAAATAATATTCACTGGCATAACTTTATCTTTCACCATACTGAACACCTTGAACAACACCAAACTCATGTAAGTAACCTACCTGTTTACTTACTTAACAGATCCAACAAATAAGTTATAAATATTACGGTCTGCAGCCCGCAATACAGATAACTCACTGCTGTCTCGATAAGTAAGTAACAATTCCTGAAGGTGTAATACTATCATCTTGTTCTTCATTAGAAATACACATATACGCCTCGATTATGCTCCAACATTACTTACTTTGGCATCGTCGTCCATAATAAGAAATATATCAGCCGGAGTCAACTAGAATGACTTGTACGGCTGATTCTCTAGCTCCACCATCTATGCTAGCACATTAGTCGGAGTCACTTATAGTGACCTGTGCGACTTACACATCAATTTCCCAGTAATACGTCGGCCGGATCCACATCTTGTGGTCTGTACAGCCGAGCCTATAACTCACCAATTTCTCATGTGTCAGCCGGATCCACCTCTTGTGGTATGTACAGCTGAACATTTGACTCATCAAATATCTCTGTACCCACTGTCAATCCGACCAAACTACTAAGTCCGTAAACCTGCTGAATCGATACTATGATGTCAGGGAAAACTGTTGGGTACAACTGATTCTAGGGACAATTCATAACTCTATGTCCCATCTGTCCACATGAACACATTCACTGATTCCTACACTTTCCAAAGTGTCTAATATTCTACCTGCTGCACAAAGGTACCTTTCCTTTATTCAAATCACCTTGTCTCTGAGATCTGAAATCACCAATAAATCTATCACTTCGCCTCTGACCAGTGGCGTTAAAACCTCAGCTGGAAGAATTAGCTCTAGCTTCACTTCTTTTGGAACTCTGATTATTTTGAGGTCCTTGATATGACAGATCATTAACTTCATCATCTTTCATCTAATTCCCATTCTTTTCTTATTCCTCTTTACTTTAGCTGATCATATTCTCAAAGTCCTCGATTTTCAACAACATCTCGTAAATTCTTGGTAAAAAGTACACTGGATAGTGGTCACCCAAGATTACCACTTCCTCTTGTCACGCAGCCAAAAACAACATAACACCTCAACCAAAATTAACAATAATATCCAAATGGAATTGAGGCGAGTCTGAAAGCTTTCTATAATACTCATTTGTCGTCATCTTTCCTTGTCTCACATTTGCAAACTCTTGCTTACTACCATCATAATATGCTGGAGAAATAATTCTTTTCTTTAACAAATCCTTAAACAATTCTAAATCGGTTGTTTCCTCCGGTGACAACAAATAATACTCCTGTTTCCACCAGGATACAAGTTCATAACCCAAAACCAGGTAGTCGTCTCGACCCACCTATTGAGAAGAAGATTCCTTTGATTTTGCATAATCCAAAACATCTTTTCAAATGATTAAGTCATCACTCTGCTCCCTCAGGTTCATCATTTCCATAAAGTGATTCAAATTCAACTCATAATAAGTCTCCAATGGTTAATTTAGGTAATAGACTGAATCACCATAGTAATAGTTTCCCCTACACTGCTATATCAGGGAGACTAGGTTCATCTGAACTACGTGGCTTGCTACGAGGCGGTATAGTTCTGACAGAATTCACTCGGAAATTCTCAAGATGTCCAGAATTGCAACTAGGCTCTGATACCAACTGACACAACTCGTCCCAAAGGAGGGCATGCTGGCCGTCACGTGGGAGTGACGTAACCATTTACACAATACGGAAGCTTTAAATTTACAACTCCTAAGATGATATACCCGAAGGTGAGTCCTAATTTTGTCCATTCTGTCAGAACACCGTTGAATTCCTCGTAGTCACCACACCTCTGCAATCTTGAACCTGGAGGGGTGCAAAACCAAGTTGAGTGGGTCAGTAAAGCAAATCTTTTCCAAATCCAAACATTTCTCAAAACGTTGTAACCCTCTCCGTAAAACTTGTATACTTTCCCAGAAATGTAAAATATAAATATATATATATTCTCAAAACTTCAAATCACTATCTCAACATTTTTCATTACAAATATGCCATGCCAATTTCAACAGTTTAGTATGAATGCATTAACATAAATCAGGTGGAAGAAAATAAACAACCGGAGACCCTACAATGGTCATGTACGGCTGAATTTAGAGCTCAAAATCTCATCTAACCGGAGTCACCAACTGTGACCTGTACGGCCCTGCCGGAGTCACCTAGTATGACCTGTACGGCACTACACTGCACATAAGTCGGAACTACCTAATGTAATATGTACGACTTAATGGTGTAATAATATGCTCTAGTGCTTTTCTCATCAATCATCTGTGCACATAATCTAAGGTCACCTACCAGTCGGAACCCTTCTAATGGTCTATACGACTGGCATGTCGGAACCACCCCCGGTGGTCTGTACGACTAGATATTTAAGTCAAAGGCTTCTAAAAATAGGAAATCAAATCAGAAAATAAAAGGAAAGGTCAAGGAAATTCGGCCAGGGTTTAAAGCATAAAAAGGAAGGTGTTTTAATGCTCCAAAACAGGAAAGAGCCCTCTCCCTTGCACGGCAAGGAAGAGGAAAGGGCAAGGGAGTATGGCAAGGGGTCCATAAGGGTTCTAGGCTTTTGTTTTGTGTCCTAGAATGCTTAGAAAATCTTCATAATTGCTGGAACTTTTAGGGACAATTAGGAAAAATCAAACCAAAGTAGGAAACCTTGGCTTAACTTTCCTACTTCAAGTAGGAATCCTTGTTGGAGTAGGAATCCTTGTTCTTCTAGGAATCCTCATGTGATTAGGAATCCATCTTCAATTAGGAATCCTTCGTTGATTAGGAATCCTTCGTTGATTAGGAATCCTTCGTCGATTAGGAATCCTTCGTCGATTAGGAATCCTCCTTTATGTAAGCACTTTCCTACATCAACTAGGAAACCTTGTTCAAGTAGGAATCATCATCTTCAAGCCTTCAAATTCGTCCAAACCTTGGCTCCAAATATGTGACATGCATTCCAAACTCCATTTTACTCCAAAAAGCACCATTTTGCTTCTTTTTGCACACTTTGACCTTAGAACCTGAAAACACACAAAAGTGACTTTAAACACTAAAATAGCTAAGTAAACACAACCTAAATGCACGAGAACAAGCCAATTAAGTAGCATAAATATGCTCCTATCACTTAGTGGGCTTGTTCTCATGCATTTATGTTGTTTTTCTTGAGTTATTTCAGTGTTTAAAGTCAGTTTCGTGCCATTTCAGGTTTTAGAGACAAATTATGCAAGAAGTGCGAAATGGAGCATTTTAGAGCAAAACTGAGCTGGAATGTTGTGTATGCTAATGGAGCACAAGAAATGGACGAGTTTGAAGGTCAAAGAAGCTTAAGAAATGAAGAAATGAAAGTGAAGAACAAAGAATTCGGAATTGGAAACCAAAGTTTCTAATGTTGGAAGTTTCTATTCTTGGAGGTTTCCGTTTTTTAGAGTTTCTATTCTTGGCGTTGGGCTTTTGGATGACCTATCCTTACCTCTTGGACTTGAGCCGCACTTCCTAGCCCATTCTCTCTTAAATTCTGACTTATTAGGGCCTTTCGTTGTGGATTTGGGTTATACAAATCCCTTTCTAAAACTAAGTGGACTTAAGCCCTAATTCTTTGTGGATATTTACCCTATGTCGCACCCAAACCCTAGCCCATTGCCAAATCTGATCTCCCTAATCCTATGCCGCACCTAGGGTTTTAAAATACATGATTTCCTTGCCTTGCAAGGCATTCTAGAAGGCCCATCTCTAACCCTAACAAACCAGCCGCACCCTAGGCCTTTTCCCACTAAAATTCTGATTGTTTTAACCTATTTTCTGGTGGATTTGGGTTTCTAGAAACCCTAATCTGATTGCTAGGGTTTTGAAGTGCTTATATATACTCCTTAAAACCCTTTTGGCCGAACCATCACCTCCCATATTCATTCTACACGCCAAAACCCTAGTTCTAAGTCTTGCCGCAACCTTCCATCCCCAAATCCCCAACTTTCTGCCCAAATTCAACCTTGCCGCACCTTCCCACCACCATAACCACCTTGTGCCGCCACCATTGAAGGAGAGGAGGATTAGTGCCGTGCAGTCCAAAGGAAGGAAGAAACTTGGCACATGCAATCCGCAACTATTGGAGTGTTTGGAGTTCTTTCTTCTCTTGTTTCTGTTTTCATGTTTAATTTAACTTGCTGTTCAATTATGTTAAACATGTGGAACTAATTTCTTTTTAGTTAGAGGCGAATTTGAAGCCATGGACATATGTTGGTTATGATTTGATTTACTCCAGTTATGAATTCAAGAACTTTAGATGTGGTTTACTTTTCTGTTTTGATTAAGAACTTGTTTATATATGTGGGTTGAGGGTCGACACTTAATTTGCATGCCTAAGCTTGATGCTAGAATATAAGGGAATTTCACCTAATCGTTATGAACTTATATTCATGAGTAGTAAAGATCGCTAGTCACGACTGTGTTTAAGTAAACCCTAGGTTGGATTAACATGCATATTCCATAGTTATATTCTAGTCGATGTTTATGATTTCCGTTGAAAACTTAATGATCTTTGTCGAATGTCTCTATCATGCGTATTCCATAGTTAGGGACTTTGATGAGGAATAATTTGGTTGTAATGCGTATCCCATTCAATCCAATGAATCTAGGGAAATCTGAAAGTTAATTTAAGCGAACCTAATGAACTTGGAGCATTGTCATTCATTGTTTGTTGAAGTCATAACTGGGAATCAAATTATATGCATATGTTCATGTGTGGATAAGGAACCCTCTAACTAAGCTTCTCATCATTCTATTTCATCACAATCTGTTTTGTTTGAAGTTTGTTTACAAGTTTCTGTTTTAATTTCAATTTCGTAAGAATCAATCCCCCATTTATTTTAAAGTGTTAGATTAGTTAGAAATTGATTTAGTTTGTGTTTTTAAGTGTCTTGAGTCAAGTTATAGTCCAATTTCGTCCAAATTAGTGTTAGGTGCTCAAAACTGCCCAGAAAGTGTTTTTAAGGCAGTTTTGAGTATTTTGAGGGCTGTTTGAATCTTTTGGTTTGTTTTAGTGTTTTAGAGTTTAGTTTTGCATTCTTTGAGTCTAGTTTAGTGTTCTACATTATGTTTTTACGTTTTGAGTCAGTTTCACATTGATTAGCATCCCTAGTTAATCCCCGGTCTAGAACGATCCCTATTTCCTCATATACTACAATTGTCATCCATAGGGTTTAATTTGTGTGTCAACATAATTTTCACATCAGTAGGTGAGAATGTCTCCGCCATCTTGCAACGCAAACTACCCCCCAAATGCAAAGATTCGGGTAGTTTTACAATTCCTTGTGTCATTGGTAACACTTGCTTTAAATCTGCCATGTTAGGCTTAGGTGCTTCTATAAATGTTATGCCATACTCAATTTATTGATAGGAGCATATTTATGCGACTTCGTTGGCTTGTTCTTAAGCATTTATGTTGTTTTTCTTTAGTTATTTTAGTGTTTAAAGTCATTTTCATGCAATTTGAGGTTTAGAGACGAAGTATGCAAAGAAGTGCAAAATGGAGCATTTTAGAGCAAAATTGAGCTGGAGTGTTGTGTATGCTAATGGAGCACAAGGAATGGATGAGTTTGAAGGTCAAAGGAGTTTAAGAAATGAAGAAATGAAAGTGAAGAACAAAGAATTCAGATTTGGAAACCAAAGTTTCTAAAGTTGGAAGTTTCTATTCTTGGAGGTTTCCATTTTCGAGAGTTTCTATTTTTGGCTTTGGGCTTTGAGATGACCTAAACCCTAATTCCTTGTGGACCCTAACCCCAGCCGCACCTAGGCCTCTAGAATATTTGATTTCCTTGCCTTGCAAGGCATTCTAGAAGGCCCATCTCTAAACCCCTAACCCTAGCCGCACCTTAGGCCTTATTCCCACTAAAAATCTGATTGTTTTAACCTAATTTCTGGTGGATTTGGGCTTCTAGAAACCCTAATCTGATTACCCTAGGGTTTTGGATGCCTATATATACTCATTATAACCCCTAGATCAGATCATGATCTCCCATACACAATCATTCACGCCAGAAATCTGCCCTTGATTTCTGCCGCACCTTCCCATCACCATAGTCCCAAAATTCTGCCCAAAAATCATCCCTAGCCGTACCCCCATCAACCCTAAACCTTTCCATACCATTCCCCATCCATTCTACACCACAAATAACCCCAAAAACCTGTTCTAAACTTCTCTGCCGTAGCAAGGAGGAAGGAGAATTCTTGGATGCGCTTGCTGCCAAGTTGGAGCGTTCTAGGTGTTTTCTTTCTTTGGATTTTAATTTCTAAATTTATGTATCTTTGCTTTGCGAGTATGAGGAACTAAACCCCCCTTGGCTAGGGGGGGGATTCGAAATACATGTTTATGCTTGCGATATGATTTGATTACTTCTAATTGCGTTTCATAAGTTGTGAATTCAATTTACTTATCTATGTGAATTACATTGATTTGTGTGTGTTGGTTGAGAGTGCACGCTTAATTATCATGCATAAATTGAATGCTAGGATATAAGGAAATTTCACCTAATCATTATGGAATTATATTCACAAGTAGTAAAGGTTGATGATCTCAATCGTGTTAAGTAAATTCTTGGCATAAGTTTCTTGCAATCATAGTAACAAGTGCTTCGTCAATGCTTATGGTTTTCATAGAACTTAATGATTCTTGCTTGTATCTCTATTATGCAATCATGTAGGGGACTTGTGGGGAATGCTTTGGGTTGTCGTATGCAATCATCCAATTCAATAACGTTAGGAAAATCTGAAGGTTAATTTAAGCGGACCTAATTAACTTGGGGCGTTGAGAATTCATGGTTTATTGAAAAGCAATTGGAAATCGTTTTGAATGCAAGTATAACATGTGTGGAGATGAACCCCTTAGCTAGCTTTCCATCCATTCAATTTCGTAAAAACCAAATCCCCCTTTGTTTTCAAGTGTCAAAATAGTTAGAAATCAATTTAGTTTGTGTTTTTAAGTGTCTTGAGTCAAGTCAAAACCAATTTTCGTCCAAATTCTTCCTTAGTGTCCAAAACTGCCCAGAAAGTGTTTTTAAGGCAGTTTTGAGTGTTTACTTGCTGTTTTGAGTCCTTTCGTTTGTTTAAGTGTTTTAAAGGTTAAGTTTTGCATTCTTTGAGTCTAAATTAGTGTTCTAAACTTGTTTTTACGTATTTGAGTCAGTTTTCAAGTGATTTAGCAATCCCTTCTAATCCCCGGCCTAGAACGATCCCTACTTACATTCCATACTATAATTGATAAAGAGAGGGTTAATTTGAGTGCTAGTTAATATCATATCATTTATGCATCTATGAATTTAGGAGTGTTGAAAAATGATGGTGTAATCATACCATTGGCCGATAGATCTAACGCCTATCCAAAGGGAGTTTTGGAAGATGTTTTAGTGCAGGTTAATCACTTAATCTTCCCGGCGGATTTCTATGTTCTCGAAATGGATGAATCGGACCATGCCTCTTCACAACGGCTCGGACAAAGATTGATGTGTATAATGGAACTTTGTCCATGGAATTTGATGGGGAAGTTGTTAATTTTAATCTTTCTGATTCTTTTAAGTACCCTAGTGAAGATCATTCATGTTTCTCTATTGATATAATTGATTCTTTGGCGCAGGGATATCTTGAAGATTTGAATGACGACGTCCTTGAAAAAGTCATTACAAGAGGCATGCAACTCAAAACCAAGGAGGCAGCCCCTATGTTAAGCCACGGGACACATGAATCACTTCATGCCATGCCTCCTAGTGAGAAAATCAGTGAGATGGTTGCTGCCCTTGAGTTGTTGCCTACGCATGATGGTAAGTTTCCTAATCGTGAGTCAATTCCTATTTCGACTAACAAGTTGCTTCCGTCAATAATTCAGGCACCTGTCCTTGAACTCAAACCCTTACCAAGCCATTTGAAGTACATTTTCTTGGGAGAAAATGAGACCCTGCCCGCCATCATCTCCTCATTCGTCACGACACAAGAAGAAGAGAAATTAGTTCAAGTTTTGAAGGAGTTTAAATCTGCCCTAGGATGGACATTGGCCGATATCAAAGGTATAAGTCCCACAACATGTATGCATCACATATTTCTTGAGGAGGGGGCCAAACCAACTAGAGAGGCTTAACGCCGTTTTAACCCTCCGATGGTGGAAGTTGTGAAAAAGGAGATAATCAAGCTCCTTGATTGTGGTGTGATTTATCCCATCTCCGATAGCCGTTGGGTTTCACCTATCCAATGTGTGCCCAAGAAATCTGGAGTGACGGTTGTCGAGAATGCGGAGAATGAGCTTGTGCCCATCCAAATTCAAACCGGTTGGCGAGTGTGCATTGATTATAGGAAGCTAAACGCAACCATAAGGAAAGATCACTTCCCATTGCCGTTCCTTGATCAAATGCTCGAAAGGTTAGCAGGTCATTCCTTTTATTGCTTTCTTGATGGATACTCCAGTTATAATCAAATTGTTATTGCCCCGGATGATCAAGAAAAGACCACTTTTACTTGTCCCTTTGGAACGTTTGCATATCGACGCATGCCATTCGGTTTGTGCAATGCTCCTACCACGTTTCAAAGGTGTATGGTTAGCATCTTTTCTGATTATGTTGAGAGGATTATTGAGATATTCATGGATGATTTTAGTGTGTTTGGTAATTCATTCGATAATTGCTTGGATAATCTCACTTTAATCTTGAAACGTTGTGTTGAAACAAACCTTGTGTTAAATTGGGAGAAATGTCATTTTATGGTTAAACAAGGTATTGTTTTGGGTCGTATAATCTCTGAATGAGGAATTGAGGTTGATAAGTCTAAAATAGATCTTGTACGCTACTTACCCTCTCCTACTTCGGTGAGAGAGGTTCGTTCTTTTCTTGGTCATGCAGGATTCTATCGACGATTTATCAAGGACTTTTCCAAGATTGCACAGCCCCTATGTCGTCTCCTCCAAAAGGAAGTGTCTTTCAGAGTTCAACGAGGCGTGTGAGGAAGCATTCAACCATCTCAAAGAACTCCTCACCACAATGATAGGAGCATATTTATGCGCCTTAGTTAGCTAGTTCTTGTGCATCTAAGTTTTTTTTCCTTAGTTAAAGTAGTCTTTTAAGCTAGTTTTATGTATTTTCAGGTCTTAAGGGCAAAGTATACAAAAAGATGCATTTTGGAGCCTTTTGGAGCATAATTGAGCTTGGATTGGACCTCACATACTTGGAGCCAAAAGAATGGACGAAATTGAAGATTTGAACATTTGAGGAGTCCTAGTTGAAGAAGGAATCCTAGTCCAAGAAGGAGTCCTAGTTGAAGAAGGATTCCTAATCAACGAAGGAGTCCTAGTTAAGAATGAATTCATAGTCAAAAACGGATTCCTAGAAGAATAAGGATTCCTACTCAAACAAGGTTTCCTACTTGAAGTAGGAAAGTTAAGCCTAAAAGTTTCCTATTTTGGGTTGAACTTTCCTAAACCTAGATGGCCTTAAGTTCCAGATATTTTGAAGGTTTCCTAAGCATTTTTGGAGACAAAAGAAGGTTCTAGAACACTCCCCATAAGGTGCCGCACCAATTCCTTCTAGATGACCTATTTTCCTTGCCTTGCAAGGCTTTCTAGGGTTTTAACTGCCTATATACACTTATAAACCCCCTTGGCCGAATTTACCACCTCCCATATTCATAAATCACGCCAGAAACTCATCTACCCTCTCTGCTGCAACCCTCACTCACCATACTCCATATTTTCTGACCCTAAACACCTTGCCGCACCTCCCATGAATCCTAAATCCTTCCATACCATTCCTTACCCATTCTCCCATACAAATACCATCCAAACCCTGCCTTTAGACCAAGTGCCATAGCAAGGAGGAAGGAGAAATCGTGGATGCACCTGCTGCGAAGTTGGAGCGTTTTAGGTGTTCTCTTTCTTTGGATTTTAATGTCTAAATTTATGTATCTTTGCTTTGCGAGTATGAGGAACTAAACCCCCCTTGGCTAGGGGGGGATTCGAAACCATGTTTATGCTTGCTATATGATTTGATTGCTTCTAATTGCGTTTCATAAATTGTGAATTCAATTTGCTTATCTATTTGAATTAAACCGATTTGTGTGTGTTGGTTGAGAGTGCACGCTTAATTTTCATGCATAAATCTAATGCTAGGATATAAGGAATTTTCACCTAATCGTTATGAACTTATATTCACAAGTAGTAAAGGTTGTTGATCACGATTGTGTTAAGTAAATTCTTGGCATAAGTTTCTGATAAGTCACATTTTGCATGCATTTATATCTTCCATATTTGGCGTCTTTGTGATGTTTTGGATTAAGCTAGTTGCATTTTACATTATTTGGTGTTAGTGTGCAGCCAAGTGTGTAATAAGATCAATTGGAAGGCAAATGAAGTAAAAGCACGCCTTTTGGTAGCTGAGCATTATTCCAAACGTGGAAAGGATTCTTGGGAGTTAATTTGAAGTCCAAATGAAGAATCTAGGACTAATGTGGCTGCTGAAATTCAGGAGAAGATGTGTTAGGAAAGTGGTGCATTGGAGTCACATTGGGTGGTTCCACACAACTTGTGCCGTGTATTCCCTTGCCTTGTCCAGCTCCCTTTTGCACCAAAAACATCCACTCCCATTAATTAAACCATTCAGCCACTTTTACACCAACATCACGCACCATGCCGTGCATTTTCATCCCTTGTTCCAGCTTGGTGCAACCAATTCCAGGTTGTCCACTCCCTTGTTGTAGACATTGCACATGCATCTTCAATTAAATAAACCACATACATGCATATTATCCTTGTGCCGTGCATCCACCATCCCAGAAATCCACCCATTCCAGCTCACATATGCACTTCCAGCTCACATATGCATTTCCAGCTCCATTCTTTATGTTGGCAGCCACATTCCCCTCCTATAAAACCATGCAAAATCACTTCTCTTGGGGTCATTCAGATATTCCATCATTCCCTCACATAGCTGTTCCATTTTCTGTCCATTTTCTCTCCCATTTACAGAAACCATTCAATCATAGCCGATCCACCTCATTTACAACACATTTGGAGAACCAACACCGAAGGCTACTCTTAAGGGATTTCGACATCAGTTTGATTCAAGGGTTTCTTCTTCTTAATTCTATGTTCACTCATGTTATTTATTTTTATGTCAAACCTTTGTAAACATGAAGTGTAACTAATCTTTCTCTAGGGATTCGATGTAGCCTTGCAAGATTGCCATGTATGCTTGATCAAACCTTTGCAAGATTGCCACCACATTTGGTCTCTCTATTTCTTGTTTCATTCTCTGATTTAATTGTGACTTAGTGTGTTGATTAGTATGCTTGATCACCATTTGAATTAACCACAGGTTGTTTAGCCAAGATTAAAGCACACATCATGCATATTCTTGGTGGATATGTGAATGAATGAAGGGAATGTTTTGCAAACATCCTGCCGAGTGTTTCCTTTGGTTTCATGAAAGTTTCTTGTGCATGACATATTCTTGATTAGGAACCAAAGTTGCACATCACAATTAGGTTCATGATTAAGGACATTTGATCAAATCCACACATCATATGGTTGATCATATCTAAGTGAAACAAACTCAAGAAATATGTAGGTGACTGAGTATAAACTGATTTAACAAACATGGACTTGGTTTAGCAATGGTGAAACCGAATCCCTAGCTTCATCTCCATTGGTGCTGTCCCATTCTATTAGTTGTTGATTCATTTATTTGTGTTTACTTCATTTTCTTGTGCTTTCAAGTTACAACAACAAATCTGCTTAATTTGATTAGTTTTATTCATTTCATAGAGTTCTTGCAAAACAAGTAATTGTATAGGTCCAATTAGTCCCTGTGGATTCGACACCCTTGCTTGTGCCATTATACTAAACATATTTTAGCATTAGGAAGGAACTCAACAACAAAAATGGCGCCGTTGCCGGGGACTGATTTCAGTCCCTTATAATTGCTTGTTTTGATATTAAACTTTGTTCTTTTCATTGTAGGTAGATTTCTGATTTTTTATTCAAACTTGTGTTATCTTGTCTCAGGTAGTATATGTCAAATAGACTTGCTGAGTTAGGCCAAAGAATTGAACGGTTAAAGGGCAACACTTTGGATAGCTTTGTGCCATCAAGTTCCCCCATTATCCGTGAAGAAGAGGAAGAGAATTCATCTAGTTCAACAAGTAAAGGATCTGAGCACTTTAATTGGGAAAGAGAGGAAGAGATGGCGGGCAACCAAGATGAGCTTCGAGCTTTGGAGGACTTTGCTCAACCATTCATACCAAATTCACCTTCATGCATCTTGCTGCCCACAGAAGCTAGAAACTATGATCTTAAATCTTCACATTTCCATATGCTTCCCTCTTTTTATGGTTTACCTAATGAAGACCCTTTAGCTCATATTAAAGAGTTTTACAATGTTGTGAGTGGTTTACCTTTGCAGGGAGTAAGTGAAGCAAATTTGAGGATGAAAGTGTTTCCTTACACCTTGAAAGATAGGGCCAAGGGTTGGTTGATGACTCTAACACCAGGTTCCCTCACCACATGGGATGCCGTGGCTAAGAAATTCTTGGAGAAGTTCTTTTCCACTCAAAAGACAGCCACATTAAGGGGACAAATCTTCAACTTCAAACAAGATGATGGAGAACCTTTCAATGAGTGTTGGGAGCGCTTTAAAGGCCTTTTGCTGCAATGTCCACACCATGGGTTACCTTTTCACTTACAAATGCAAATTTTCTATGATGGACTAACCCAAACATGTCAATCAACTGTTGATAATGCAGCAGGTGGAGCTTTGAAGAAAAAGAATGCTCAAGAGTCATACAACATTTATGAGATGTTGGGGTCTAATGCCCAACACAAAGATTTAAGGGGTAAGAAAGTTGGAGTCTATGAAACAAGCTCTAATCATGATCTTTCTTTGCAGGTAGCTAACCTAGAAAGGAAGCTTGAATCCGTGCTCAACATGGTGCCAAAAGCAAATGAAGTGTGTGCCATTTGCAACATACCAAGCCATCCTACTCATCAATGTCCATCTAGGGAGGCTTACCCCGAGTATGTTCAAGAGCAAGTGAACCTCATGAATTCTTACAATCAAAGGCCAAGGAATGATGTGTATTCTAATACATATAACTCAAGTTGGAGAGATCATCCCAACCTTTCATGGAAGAACAACAATCAATTCCAAAATTTCCAACCAAAACCTGCCACTACTCTTGAGGATACGGTTAAGTTGTTAGCCCAAAATACCTTGCAATTCCAACATACCACAAATAGCACTCTCCAACAACATTCGGCGGCTCTAACCAAAATGGAGACACAATTGGGGCAGATTGCAGATGCCTTGAACCAAAGAGAGGTTGGAAAGTTTCCAAGCCAACCCGTGATACTCCAAAGGAACCAAGAGCAAGCCAAAGCAATCACTACACTTAGAAGTGGTAAGGTTATTGATAATAGAGTTGGCAATGAAGTTACTAATGAATCTGATCATGTGAATGCAGGGGTTACTCAAGGAGAAAATGAGAAACCAAATGAGGAACCAAGCCATGCTACTTCCTCATTTGAAGCACCAAATCTTAACAAGGCCGAGAAACCATACACTCCACCAATACCATTCCCTGGAAGACTTGCCAAGAGCAAGCAGGATAAGTCATTTAAGGAAATTTTTGATATACTAAGTAAAGTGAATGTTAACTTACCTTTGCTTGATGTCATTAGGAACATGCCGGCGTATGGGAAGTTCTTCAAGGAGTTAAACAGCTACAAAAGGAAGTATGGACCACATGAGAAGGTGGTGGTGTCCGAGAATGTGAGTGCCGTTTTGCAAAGAAAACTTCCACCAAAGCTCAAGGATCCAGGAAGTTTCTCTATCAACATCACCATAGGGGACAAGAAAGTAGAGAAGGCGATGCTTGATTTGGGTGCTAGCATCAACTTAATGCCTTATTCCGTGTACCTTCAACTAGGTTTGGGGGATTTGAAAGCCACCACCATCTCATTACAACTTGCAGACAGATCCGTGAAATATCCAAGAGGTATAGTAGAAGATATTCTAGTTCAAGTTGATAAACTAATCTTACCTGCAGATTTTGTAGTGTTGGACATGGAAGAAGCGCCTATACATGACCGAGAGTTGCCTATCTTGCTTGGGAAACCTTTTATGGCCACGGCCAAGACCATCATTGATGTGCAAAATGGACTCCTCACTATGACAGTGTTAGGAGAGACAGTTCAATTCAAAGTGTTTGAATCTCTTTCTCATCCTCCTTCATCTCTTGATTGTTATGCCATTGATGTGCTTGATCCACTTGTTTTATCTAAGTTCTTGCAGGCACAATCTAATGAACCATTACAAACTGTTTTGAGTCAATCTCAAGATGAGTTTGATGACGAAGATGCACTAATGGAAGAGCTAGCTGCCTTGGAAGCATTGGCACCGTATCCTTTGAATGTTTCACCTCTTTTAGAGCCTTTAGAATCATCAATGTCACATCTAACTCCTTCCACTGTTAAGGCACCAAAACTTGAACTTAAACCACTTCCACCACATCTAAAATATGCATATCTAGCTGAATTTGAAACTCTTCCAGTTATCATAGCTTCTGATCTCACCCCAAATGAAGAAGATAAACTAATTAGGGTGTTAAAAGAGTTCAAATCAGCTTTTGGTTGGTCTATTGCAGATATCAAGGGAATAAGCCCTACCATGTGCATGCATAGGATTCTTTTGGAGGAAGGAGCAAAGTCAACCCGTGAACCACAAAGAAGGCTCAACCCACACATGAAGGAAGTTGTGAGGAATGAAGTGTTGAAGTTGTTAGATGTGGGGATCATATATCCCATTTCTGATAGCAAATGGGTGAGTGCTATTCAAGTGGTACCTAAGAAGGTGGGAATCACAGTGTTGAAGAATGAAAACAAAGAGCTTGTGCCCACAAAGCCCACGGCTAGTTGGCGTGTTTGCACCGATTACAGGAAGTTGAATTCTAGCACTAGAAAAGATTACTTTCCTATGCCTTTCATAGATCAAATGCTTGAGAGATTGGCAGGTTACTCACACTATTGTTTTCTTGATGGTTACTCAGGTTACAATCAAATTGCAATTGCTCCGGAGGATCAAGAGAAAACAACCTTTACTTGCCCATTTGGCACATTTGCATATAGGAGAATGCCTTTTGGACTTTGCAATGCTCCAGCAACATTCCAAAGATACATGTTGGCAATCTTTTCTGACATGGTAGAAAGATTCATTGAGGTATTCATGGATGACTTCTCAGTGTTTGGTTCCTCTTTTGATGAATGTCTTAACCATCTCTCTTTAGTACTTCAAAGATGTCAGGAAACAAATTTGGTTCTCAATTGGGAAAAGTGCCAATTTATGGTGAAACAAGGAATTGTGTTGGGACATGTAATCTCTAGCAAAGGAATGGAAGTGGACAAAGCCAAAATTGACGTCATCACCAATATGGTAGCTCCCACAACTGTGAAGGGAGTAAGAAGTTTTTTGGGACATGCAGGCTTTTATCGTCGTTTCATTAAGAACTTTTCAATGATCACTCGTCCATTATGCAATCTGTTAGCTAAAGATGTTGTATTTCATTTTGATAAAGCTTGTATGGATGCATTCAATACTTTGAAATATGAACTAACCTCGGCCCCTATTATTATGGCACCAGATTGGTCTTTACCTTTTGAATTAATGTGTGATGCCTCTGACTATGCTATTGGTGCAGTTTTAGGGCAAAGGGTGAACAAGCTTCCACATGTGATCTAGTATGCAAGCCGGACTCTACATGATGCTCAACTTAACTATTCCACAACTGAAAAGGAGTTGCTTGCTATTGTTTTTGCCTTAGAGAAGTTTCGGTCATATCTTGTGGGATCTAAAGTTATTGTGTTTTCTGATCATGCAGCCCTTAGGTACTTGATGACAAAAAAGGATGCTAAACCACGCTTAATTAGATGGATACTCTTACTACAAGAGTTTGACTTGGAAATTCGAGATAAGAAGGGAAGTGATAATGTTGTGGCTGACCATTTGTCACGGCTTAATGAGAACCATGGAGTTGGACGACCTTTGCCTCTAAATGAATCATTTCCAGATGAACAACTCCTTGTTGTTCAAGAAAAAGAACCATGGTATGCTGATTTTGTTAATTATCTTGCTTGTGGTGTAATGAGAAATGACCTTTCTTTTCAGGAAAGAAAGAAGTTCCTTGCCATGGTAAAGCACTACGTTTGGGACGAACCATATTTGTTTAAATATTGCCCTGACCAAATCATTAGGAGATGTGTCCCAGAGAGTGAGCAACAAAGCATTCTAACATTCAGCCATACATTGGCATGTGGAGGACATTTTGGTGCCAAAAAGACATCTCTCAAGGTTTTACAATCTGGTTTCTTTTGACCTACTTTATTCAAAGATGCTTTTGATTTTTGTTCTAAGTGTGATAGGTGCCAGAAAATGGGAACTATAAGTGTTGACGAGGCATTCGTTACTATGATGAGCATGAAACTAGTGCCAATAATTCATTCAACGCGATCGTTTTCAAGCGACCTTCACTACTTGTGATTATAAGATTGTAACTATTAGGTGAAACTCCCTCATAATCTAGCATCATATTCATGCATGAAAACTAAGCGTGCACTCTCAATCAACATACACAAATAAGTTATCAATCAAGTAGATGAACGAATTGAATCCACAACTTATGAAATAACAACTGAATGTAATCAAATCATATTGCAAGCATGTACATGGTTTCGAATCACCCCCCAACTAAGGGGGTTTAGTTCCTCATACTCACAACACAAAGTTTATTGAATTGAAACATTGAAAACATAAGAAAGATCACACCTAAAAATTCCAGCAATCTAAATTGCACAGCAGGAACGTCTAAGAACCTTCCTCCTCTTCCTTGGTTGCGGCACAGGGGTTTGTGGTGGTTTTTGGGGGTGATGGATGGAGTAGAATGGTGGAAAAGTGTGTAGGATAGGTGTATGGCACGGCTAGGGTGGTTTTGGGTCAGAAAATATGGTGAATGATGAAGGATAGGTGCTGTTGAAGATGGAGAATGGTTTCTGGCGTGAAGGATTATTTTCTGGATGAATGGTCCTCTTTGTGGCTGCACACACATGTTTATTTAAAGGGATTAGGAAATTAAAAACCCTAGCTAATTAGGTAAACAGAAATTTAAGTCAAAGGCTTCTAAAAATAGGAAATCAAATCAGAAAATAAAAGGAAAGGTCAAGGAAATTCGGCCAGGGTTTAAAGCATAAAAAGGAAGCTGTTTTAATGCTCCAAAACAGGAAAGAGCCCTCTCCCTTGCACGGCAAGGAAGAGGAAAGGGCAAGGGAGTATGGCAAGGGGTCCATAAGGGTTCTAGGCTTTTGTTTTGTGTCCTAGAATGCTTAGAAAATCTTCATAATTGCTGGAACTTTTAGGGACAATTAGGAAAAATCAAACCAAAGTAGGAAACATTGGCTTAACTTTCCTACTTCAAGTAGGAATCCTTGTTGGAGTAGGAATCCTTGTTCTTCTAGGAATCCTCATGTGATTAGGAATCCATCTTCAATTAGGAATCCTTCGTTGATTAGCAATCCTTCGTTGATTAGGAATCCTTCGTCGATTAGGAATCCTTCGTCGATTAGGAATCCTCCTTCATGTAAGCACTTTCCTACTTCAACTAGGAAACCTTGTTCAAGTAGGAATCATCATCTTCAAGCCTTCAAATTCGTCCAAACCTTGGCTCCAAATATGTGACATGCATTCCAAACTCCATTTTGCTCCAAAAAGCTCCATTTTGCTTCTTTTTGCACACTTTGACCTTAGAACCTGAAAACACACAAAAGTGACTTTAAACACTAAAATAGCTAAGTAAACACAACCTAAATGCACGAGAACAAGCCAATTAAGTAGCATAAATATGCTCCTATCACTTAGTGGGCTTGTTCTCATGCATTTATGTTGTTTTTCTTGAGTTATTTCAGTGTTTAAAGTCAGTTTCGTGCCATTTCAGGTTTTAGAGACAAATTATGCAAGAAGTGCGAAATGGAGCATTTTAGAGCAAAACTGAGCTGGAATGTTGTGTATGCTAATGGAGCACAAGAAATGGACGAGTTTGAAGGTCAAAGAAGCTTAAGAAATGAAGAAATGAAAGTGAAGAACAAAGAATTCGGAATTGGAAACCAAAGTTTCTAATGTTGGAAGTTTCTATTCTTGGAGGTTTCCGTTTTTTAGAGTTTCTATTCTTGGCGTTGGGCTTTTGGATGACCTATCCTTACCTCTTGGACTTGAGCCGCACTTCCTAGCCCATTCTCTCTTAAATTCTGACTTATTAGGGCCTTTCGTTGTGGATTTGGGTTATACAAATCCCTTTCTAAAACGAATTGAATTCACAACTTATGAAATAACAACTGAATGTAATCGAATCAAATTGCAAGCATGTACATGGTTTCGAATCACCCCCAACTAAGGGGGTTTAGTTCCTCATACTCACAACATAAAGTTTATTGAATTGAAACATCGAAGACATAAGAAAGATTACACCTAAAACGCCCAAGAATTCCAACTTGAATTTCTGACGTCAAGCTCCTCTTCTCTTCTCCTTGCTGCGGCAGAGATGGTTTAGGGGCTGTTTGGATGTGTTTTTGGTTTTGGAAGAGAATTAGGATGGTATGGTGGTGCGGCAAGGTGTGTGGGTGGTGTATGGAAGTGTATAATGGTGTCTAGAGGTGGAGAATGGTGGCTGGAATGGATGAAGGCTGCGGCAAGGTGGTGACTAGGGTTTTGACGAATTTCTGATTTGTGGAGAGGGAAGATGATCTAGGAGGTGGTAAGTTCGGCCAAAAGCTTTAAAGGAGTATATATAGGCACTTAAAAACCCTAGCAATCAGATTAAGGTTTCTAGAAGCCCAAATCCACAGAAAATAGGTTAAAACAATCAGATTTTGTATGGGAAAAGGCCTAGGGTTCGGCTGGTTTAGTGGGCTAGGGTTAAGGCTTCTAGAACACCTTGCAAGGCAAGGAAATCAGGTATTTAAAACCCTAGGTGCGGCATAGGCTTGGGGAGATCAGATTTGTCAATGGGCTAGGGTTTAGGTTTGTAAAATAAGGCTTCTAGGATGGAAAGGTGCGGCATTGGCTTAGGGTTTCTAATCAGATTTTTGCATGTGAACAAGGCCTAGGTGTGGCTGATTAGGTGGGCTAGGGTTAGGGTTTAGGTGCGGCATAGGTCCAAAAGGTAAGGATGGGTCATCCAAAAGCCCAACGCCAAGAATAGAAACTCTCGAAATTGGAAACCTCCAAGAATAGAAACTTCCAACTTTAGAAACTTTGGCTGCCGAATCCGATTTAGGAAAGATCAACTCAAAATGGAAACTTTTAGGCTTAGCTTTCCTACTTCAAGCAGGAAACCTCGAATCTTCAATTCTTCAATTTCATCCCAACCTTGTGTTCCAAGCATGTCCTTTTCAATCCAAACTCACTTCTTCGCTCCAAAAGCTCCAAATTGCATCATTTCATGTAATATGTCCTTTAAACCTGAAAACACATGAAAGTAGCTTAAAAGACTACTTTAACGAAGAAAACATAACAAAGATGCATAAGAACTAGCTAACTAAGGCGCATAAATATGCTCCTATTAAATTCCCCCACACTTAGCTTTTGCTAGTCCTCAAGCAAAACAAACAAAAGAAAGGAAACAAAACGAAACCAACTAACCAAAACAAAACCTAAACCTTCCAACGTTTGCCTCAGGGATTTCCAATGCACATGACATGTTAAAGATTGTTATCCCCACAAATTTGAGTCATCTTTACACAAGCACATACTTAATTAAAGCCACCACTTACTAATTCACAAGTAATCAATTAAAACAATGCTTTGAATGTAGTAACATGCCTTAGAGAATTCCCTCAATTCCTTACAGGATATACACTCTATTTTCACTCAGATTTTCTAACTCCACACCCTACACTAGTCATATGTGAGAAGATTGATGTAGATATGAAAACGAATGCTCACATATATGTATCACAAAGAACGCAATTTCTAGAGTTAAGAAGCATGTTTAGATATGATCTCATGAATGGAATGCTACTACTTAGATGCGAGAACCAGTGACACCATATGCTCATACCAAATTCAAACTCCACAAATTGAAACACATAACACTCAAGATAGAAGTTAAGGGTTGTAATGGGGCTTGGGGTGTTGGTTAACAAGGAAAGGATAGGGAAAACAAATGTTCTTCGAGCAATAGTAAGCAAAGTAATGAAATTGAGACGTAGAATTCACTTAGATTGCAGCAATTAACTTTAAAACACAAGGGGAAGACTTAACAACTCCTTAGGGCCGAATTCATTGTTTTGGACCCTTACTTCAACAAACAATACTTTGGAACTCTTTTTTCAAACTTTTCATACTTTTTTCTTCATATTTGTTTTTCTTTTCTTCTCTTTGCCGTGCCTATGGCACAATTCCTCACGAAAAAAATACTTCCCCCACACTTAGTTTCTGCCAACATAGATCAAAAGGAATTCAATTCGAATCATGCTTTACTATGCTTTAAGAACAAGGGTATGGATGGTCCTAAACTAGGCAAGGTGAGGAAAACATGGGTTAACAAATAACGAAGGCTAACAAGGCTCAATGGGGTTAAAACCTACAAATCACAATGACATAGGGCACACGGCTTTTTGGCTAAGGTGGTGATCACTACACAACTTCATCTTGAATATGTGTTATGCAAATCAATAACATGCTTTGAATGAAATGGGCATGAGTTCTAGCATTTGGAACTAAATGATGAAACGCCTTCTAAGTAGCAACCAAGCAAAGAATAATGAGATCATGCAACGACTTTAGAAAACAAAGAATGCACAGATTTTAACTCTCCAAATAAACGTTTAGGCTCAAGTCTTACAAGGTTGTAGCGTTAGTTTGAGTTCCTTCCTTCAAGCATGTTACAAAAACTGATTTTTTTCTTTTATGATTGCATGTGAATTCATAAGTTATAACCACAACTAAGCATAACAAAGAGTAAATCAAACTTTCATCCATGTTAATCACTCTCTTTAACAGCCATGTCATTACAAACCGAATCCTCATCATTGTGTTGGAAGGTACCCTAAGACACAAACAAACACACAAAAACAACTCTTTTTGGGTTTTTAAAACAAATTTTTCAAATTTTTATGTAATTTTCGGATTTTTACTTCAAAACACACTAAAACACACCAAAACTGCTCAAAAACACTTAAAAACAGTAAAGAACAAGTCTCCAAGTTAAGGGTGATAAAATCCCACGAATTTGCATCTAAAACACTTAGTTACCCCCCCACACTTAAATCAAACATTGTCCTCAATGTTTCAAGCATAAAACCACACTAAACAAAAAGAAACACACAAACAGCAAATAAAACAACTAAATAGGCAGATTTGAAATAAACAACAAAGTGAAGAGTTTAGGAACGCAAATCTGGAATTGGAGTGATTCCTTGGGCTTCCTTTGTTGAATTGCATGGGTTGCCTCCCAAGTAGCGCTTTCTTTAACGTCGTACAGCCGGACGAAAAGCACAATCATGCCCCATTGGGGCCCACGGCACTCTCATACATTGCATCTTTGAACGGTAATGGATAGTGATGTTCGTTGATGGGTGCGTTGTGTTGCCTAAGGTTCATGTACATGCGCCCACCATCGGGGATTTGCTTGGGTACCTGCACCATAGAAGGGAACCACCTATCAACTTTAATGGGAATTGGATTTGGATTAGGTGGCTTACCTATGTGATGTGATGAAGTGGCAGCAAGGTAGACGTTCTTCCCCATGGTCCTTTCGGCCAATTTGAGCACTGTGAGGGCAGTGGCCGTATGGTCCTTGTTCTCCACTCCAATTCCCTCGTCTTGCATGGTTCTTGATGCATCATTTGTGCTTGGTGCGGAATGATCCGTTCCTATCTTTTCTATTGTATCAATAACACAACAAGAACGAACAACGTTAGAAGTCTCAATGGATTCAGAAATTTTAAAACAAATCATATCACCACCAAATGCCATAGTTACTTCTCCTTTGGCCACATCAATCTTCGTTTGAGCCGTTTTCATAAATGGCCTTCCAAGGAGGATGGGCAATGAAGGGGTATGGTCTGATTCATCCATTTCGTGGACATAGAAATCCGCCGGGAAGACCAAATGATTAACCTGCACAAGAACATCTTCCAAAACTCCCTTTGGATAGGCGTTAGATCTATCGGCCAATTGTATTATTACCCCATCATTTTTAAGTGCACCTAGATTCATAGATGCATAAACAGAATATGGCATAACATTAATAGATGCTCCTAAATCTAGCATGGCAGATTTGAAACGGGTATTACCAATGACACATGGAATTGTAAAGCTCCCCGGATCTTTGCATTTGGGGGGTAGTTTACGTTGCAAGATGGCGGAGACATTCTCGCTTACATGTACCACTTCTTTCTCCCGGGCACGTTTCTTTGCCGTACAAAGCTTCTTTAAACACTTGGCATACTTCGGGATTTGCTTGATTGCATCCAAGAGAGGTATATTAACTTGAACCTTCCTAAATGTCTCTAGCACATCTTTTTCCTCCTCTTCATTCTTGGATTGCAAAAATCTGCTAGGAAATAGCACATTGGGTGGAATAATGTTAGCATTAACCAAACTTGGACTCATCTTACCTAGGGTGGAAGGATTGGATGGCTTAGGGGCCATGGGTGCTAGAGGCAAAGGTGGTGCTACCCTTGCCGTGAGTGGACTTGGTGTCTCCTCTTCAGATTTCCACATTTCATCCTCTTTGGGACCTGATTTTGGTGGTGTAGAACCTGCCCCAACTTCTTTTCCACTCCTTAGCATGATTGCATTTGCGGTTTCAAAGCCTCCTTTTGGATTCGCAATGGTTGAACTAGGAAGCTTTCCTTGTTCTCTAAACTGCCCAACAAACTCGGCAATCTGCCCAATTTGTTTCTCAAGTTGATCCACCCTTTTGTCTTGGATTTGCATAGCCTTAGCTTGATCTTCCTGTCCATTAGACAACTTAGTTAGTATCTTAAGAAGTGCATCATTGTCAAGAGACGTACCTGAGACACTTGGGCCGGATTGGGCTTGATTTTGGGGTGGGCCGTAGGTTTTGGGAAAGAACCCCGGGGGTTGTTGCCTAAAGCCTCCTTGGTTCTGAGGTTGCTGGAGCTCCCTCCATTTGAAGTTTGGATGGTCTCGCCACCCCGGATTATACGTGTTGGAGTATGGATCATGCCTTGACTGATTTTGGCCTTGAAACCCAATGGCAATCGCACTCTCCCATCCGCCATTCTCGATGAGTTGAGGACATTTTTCGGAGACATGTCCTTGGATAGAACATACGCCACATACCACAGGTCCTTGCATCTTCATTCCCTCGGCCATCTGTGAAACAATAGAAGTAAGATTAGCCAATTGTGAATGAAGATCGGAAGTTGAACTTACCTCATGTACTTGGTGCCGTGGGGGTCCTCTTTGGCCTACCCCCTCGTACTGTTGAGCGTTCAACGCTCTATTAGCAATCAAGACCTTGGCAGCCATGGGTGTTTTGTCCACCAATGCTCCCCCCGCCGAAGCATCAAGCATTTGACGTTCTAGAGGTAGGAGCCCCTCGTAGAAGTATTGCAAAAGCAACTCCTCCTTCATCTGATGCTGTGGACAAGAAGCAACAAGTGATTTAAATCATTCATAATATGTAGGAAAAGACTCACCTTCTTCTTGCTGGATTCCGCTTATCTTTTTGCGTAGGAGGATGATACGTGAAGTTGGAAAGAACTTCTCCAAGAACGCTCTCTTCATACTCTCCCATGATGTGACAGTGCCGGGAGCTAACACATATAACCAATCCTTGGCTTTATCCATCAAAGAGAATGGAAAAGCCTTCATCTTCAATATATTTCGGTCAACATTGACGGGAGTCATACTAGGGCAAACTACTTCAAATTCTTTCAAATGTTTGTTAGGATCTTCCATGGACAAGCCATGGTATTTAGGAATATGATGAAGCAAACTTGACTTTAATTCAAACTCATCCGTCTTACCTTGGGCAGCCCTGGGGTATTGAATGCACAAGGGTGCGGCATTATCCAAACCTGAGGCGGAAAGCTCCTTGAGTGTACGGTTGTCCACCGCCATGCCTTGGACTTCCTCAAAGATCCCTGCCGTGGCCTCCTCCTCCTCTTCTTGTACGTTTCCTTCACAATCAGATTCGGAAGTTGGTAGATGGTGTTCTTGCTGACTTCTAGCTCTTCTCAACTTCCTCTCAAAATCGTCGTCAAACTCCAAGATGTTCGCACGAATCGTTTGAGAGCTTCTAGTCATACATTAGTACCTAAGAAACAAGAAACAAAATTAGGTCAGAAACTTAAACAAAGTCAGAAACAAAGTGAAATGCAAGAAACAAAAACAATCCAAGGGATTAGCAAAATTGCTAATCCCCGGCAACGGCGCCAAAAATTTGATATGATATTAAATAGCACACAAATTAAACCCTCTTTTTGTCAAATTGTAGTGAAGATGTAAGTAGGGATCGTTCTAGACCGGGGATTAGGAGGGATTGCTAAACACTTGGAAACTGACTTAAAAACTCAAAAACAAAGTTAAAACACTAAACTAGACTCAAAGAATGCAAAACTAAAAGTTAGAACACTTAAACAAACCTAAAAACCAAAACAGCAACTAGAAGGCTCAAAACTGCCTAAAAACCACTTTCTGGGCAGTTTTGAGCACCTACACTAATTTGGACGAAAATTGATGAAAACTTGAATCAAAATACTTAGAAACACAAATCAAAACACTTTCTAACTAATCTAAGACTTCAAATTAAAGGGGGATTTGTTTTGTACGAAAATTTAACACAAAACAGAAACTTTAACTAAAACAGATTGTAAAAACGATTTTGGTGAAATAGATGGTTTAAAGGCTAGTTAGGAGGTTCTTCTCCACACATGTCACACTTGCAAACAAAACGATTTTCAGTTGTTCTTCCGATAAACTATGAATACTCAACGCCCCAAGTTAACCGTGAATTGCACTAATTAACCCTCAGTTTTTCCACAAGTTATTAAGTTGGATGATTGCATACGACAACCCAAAACATTCCCTACAAGTTCCCTACATGAATTGCATAATAGGGATACAAGCAAGAATCATTACGTTCTATGAAAAACATAAGCATTGACGAAGCATTTGTTACTATGAATTGCATGAAACTTATGCTAAGAATTCATTCAACGCGATCGTTTTCAAGCAATCTTCATTACTAGTGATTATAAGATTGTAACTATTAGGTGAAACTCCCTCATAATCTAGCATCATATTCATGCATGAAAACTAAGCGTGCACTCTCAATCAACATACACAAATAAGTTATCAATCAAATAGATGAACGAATTGAATCCATAACTTATGAAATAACAACTTAATGTAATCGAATCAAATTGCAAGCATGTACATGGTTTCGAATCACCCCCCAACTAAGGGGGTTTAGTTCCTCATACTCACAACATAAAGTTTATTGAATCGAAACATCGAAGACATAAGAAAGATTACACCTAAAACGCCCAAGAATTCCAACTTGAATTCCACCATATGTCCCTTTTCCTCGCAGGTTTTTGATTCCCAAGGAAGAAGATAGTGAAAAAGACATCGTGGAAGCCCTTCCCAAGGTGCAAAGTGATATCCCAATTCTTGGTACACCAAAACAAGTTCCAGATTGTGTTGAAATCCCTGAAGAGAATTGTACACCAAGAAGAAGGATTCAAGAGAAGGAAGTGGTTGGGGAGTATCTAGAATTCATCAAAGAGCATGTACTTGAGACAACCATCCCCAAAGAAGTTGAATTTGATGACATGGGACAAATCACTGCCCTAATGACCACTCTGGCCGAGAGCAAGCCTTGTGAAATTGTTGAATATGCTGCTACTTTCGAGTCCTCATTGTAGCACAGTGGTGAGCCACCTCCTCCAATTCCGATCCCCATTTCAATTAATAGGTTGTTACCTTCTTTGGCGCAGGTGCCAAATCGAATCCAAATGGGTGGGAGAATTTACACAAACTTTAGGAAGCTCAATGCCATAATCAGAAAGGATCACTATCCCCCTCCAGTCATAGATCCAATGCATGGAAGTTCTGAGGACCATGTCATGGAGGATGTACTCGCGTTCTTGTCGCAACACACAGGTAAGCTACCTCCTCAAATTTCAAGTTCGTTTTATACTAACATGCTGTTGAGTTCAATGATCCAGGCACCCATTTTAGAATTTAAACCATTACCGGATCATTTCAAGTATCACCTTCCATTCAAAGATCAATTCGATGTCGTGGGCTCCAATGGGGAGTGAATGAAAGTATCGTCCGGCTGCAAGACGTTAAAGCAAGCGCTACTTGGGAGGCAACCCATGCATTCGACAAAGGAAGACCTAGAGAGCACTTAAATTCCAGATTTGCGTTCCTAAACCCTTCTCTTTGTTGTTATTTTGTTTCTGCCATTTAGATTGTTTAGTTGCTGTTTTCTTTGCTTGTTGGTTATTTGTGTTAGTTTATGGTTGAAACATTGAGGACAATGTTTGATTTAAGTGTGGGGGGGGTAACCAAAGTGTTTTGATACAAATTCGTAGGGTTTTATCACCCATATTTTCAAATGTTGTTCCTTGCTGTTTTTAGGTGTTTTTAGGCTGTTTTGGTGTGTTTTAGTATTGTTGTTCTAAAAATCCGAAAATCCCAGAAAAAAATTGAAAAATTGTTTTGAAAACCCAAAAAGAGTTGTTTTTAAGTTGTTTTTGTGTGTTTGTTTGTGTCTTAGGGTACTCTTTGTTTATGCTTGGTTGTGGTTATAACTTATGAATTCACATGTAATCATAAAGAAAAAAAATTAGTTTTGTAACATGCTTGAAGGAAGGAACTCAAACAAACGCTACAACCTTGTGAGACTTGAGCCTAAACGTTTATTTGGAGAGTTAAAATCTATGCATTGTTGTTTTCTAAAGTCGTTGCATGATCTCATTATTCTTTGCTTGGTTATTACTTAGAAGGCGTTTCATCATTTAGTTCCAAATGCTAGAACTCATGCCAATTTCATTCAAAACATTTTATTGAATTGCATAACACATATTCAAGATGAAGATAGTAGTTACCACCATAGCCAAAAAGCCTTCATTCCATGCATTTGTTTTGTAGGTTTAACCCCGTTGAGCCTTGTTTAGCCTATGTTGTTTGTTAACCCACATTATCCGTACCTAGCCTAGTTTAGGACCATCCATACCCTTGTTCTTAAAGCATAGTTAAGCATGATTCAAATTGAATTCCTTTTGATTAATGTATGGCAGAAAATAAGTGTGGGGGAAGTGTGAATTAGTGTGCCATAGGCACGGCATGAAAGAAAAGAAAAAAAAAAAAAAAAAAAAGAAGAAAAAGAGAAAAGTTGTGAAAAGAATGAAAAAAAAAAGAGTTGGAAAAAGATGTGAAAAAAGAGTTCTAAGATATGGTTGTTGAAGAAAGGGTCCAAAACATCGAATTCGGCCCTAAATATTGCTTAAATCTTCCCTTCGTGTCTAAAAGTTGATTTCTGCAATCTAAGTGAATTCTAAGTTTCAATTTCATTACTTTGCTTGCTATTGCTTTAAGAACGTTTGTTATCCTTATCCTTCATTTGTTAGCCAACACCCCAAGCCCCGTTACAACCGTTGACTTCAATCTTGAGTGTTATGTATTTCAATTTGTGGAGTTTAAAATTGGTATGAGCATATGGTGTCACTGGTTCTCGCATCTAAGTAGTAGCATTCCATTCATGAGATCATATTGATAAACATGCGTATTAACTCCGGAGAGTGCTTTCTTTGTGATACATATATGTGAGCATTCTTATTCATATTTACATAAATCCTTTCACGTATAACTAGTATAGGGTGTGTAGTCAGAAAATTTGTGTGAAAATTGAGTGCATATCTAGTAAGGAATTGAGCAAATTCTCTAAGGCATGTTACTACATTCAAAATCATGTTTTAATTGGTTAAATGTGAACGAGTACGTGGTGACTATGATTAAGTATGTGCTTAAGTGTGAAGATGACTAAAATCTGTGGGAATGATGATTTTTAATCTGTCATGTGCATTGAAAATCCCTGAGGCAATTGTTGGAAGGTTTAGATTGTGTTTTTGTTTTGTTTTGTTTCTTTGTTTTGCTCGAGGACTAGCAAAAGCTAAGTGTAGGGGAATTTGATAGGAGCATATTTATGCGACTTAGTTGGCTTGTTCTTATGCATTTATGTTGTTTTTCTTTAGTTATTTAGTGTTTAAAGTCATTTTCGTGCAATTTCAGGTTTAGAGACAAAATATGCAAAGAAGTGCAAAATGGAACATTTTAGAGCAAAATTGAGCTGGAATTCTTGGAGCGTTCAAGTGATTTTGCAATCCCTCCTAATCCCCGGCCTAGAACGATCCCTACTTACATTCCATACTACAATTGATAAAAAGAGGGTTAATTTGTGTGTCAACATAATTTTCACATCACAAGCCCCATTATAACCCTTAACTTCTATCTTGAGTGTTATGTGTTTCAATTTGTGGAGTTTGAATTTGGTATGAGCATATGGTGTCACTGGTTCTCGCATCTAAGTAGTAGCATTCCATTCATGAGATCATATCTAAACATGCTTCTTAACTCTAGAAATTAAGTTCTTTGTGATACATATATGTGAGCATTCGTTTTCATATCTACATCAATCTTCTCACATATGACTAGTGTAGGGTGTGTAGTTAGAAAATCTGAGTGAAAATAGAGTGTATATCTTGTAAGAAATTGAGGGAATTCTCTAAGGCATGTTACTACTTTCAAAGCATTGTTTTAATTGATTACTTGTGAATTAGTGAGTAGTGGCTTTAATTAAGTATGTGCTTGTGTAAAGATGACTCAAATCTGTGGGGATAACAATCTTTAACATGTCATGTGCATTGGAAATCCCTGAGGCAAACGTTGGAAGGTTTAGGTTTTGTTTTGGTTAGTTTGTTTCGTTTTGTTTTCTTTCTTTTGTTTGTTTTGCTCGAGGACTAGCAAAAGCTAAGTGTGGGGGAATTTGATAGGAGCATATTTATGCGACTTAGGGGGCTTGTTCTCATGCATTTATGTTGTTTTTCTTGAGTTATTTCAGTGTTTAAAGTCATTTTCATGCAATTTCAGGTTTAGAGACGAAGTATGCAAAGAAGTGCGAAATGGAGCATTTTAGAGCAAAATTGAGCCGGAATGTTGTGTTTGCTAATGGAGCACGAGGAATGGACGAGTTTGAAGGTCAAATGAGCTTAAGAAATGAAGAAATGAAAGTGAAGAACAAAGAAGTCGGAATTGGCAACCAAAGTTTCTAAAGTTGGAAGTTTCTATTCTTGGAGGTTTCCATTTTCGTGAGTTTCTATTCTTGGCTTTAGGCTTTTAGATGACCTAAACCCTAATTCCTTGCTAACCCTAGCCCATTAAACTTGCCGCACCCTAGGCCCTTTTTCCCACTAAAATTCTGATTGTTTTAACCTATTTTCTGGTGGATTTGGGTTTCTAGAAACCCTAATCTGATTTGCTAGGGTTTTTAAGTGCCTATATATATTCATTAAACCCTTATGCCGCAGCTATGACCCTCTCCATACTTTAGAAATTCGTCCAAATAATTTTCCCCACCTTGCCGCAGCCTTCATTCACCAATCTGCCATATTTCCATACTTTGCCGCAACCCCCATGTCCCCAAAACACTACCATATCATCCCTTACCTACTCATCCATCCAAATAACCCCTAGAACCTGTCTCTAATCCTTGTGCCGCAGCCAAGAGGAGGAGAGAAAGCTTGGGACGTTCATGCCATTCAATTGAGGGTTGCTGGAACGTTTTAGGTTTTTTCTTTCCTTTGAATTCCATGTTTAATTTTGATATTCTTTGCGTTGTGAGTATGAGGAAGTAAACCCCCCTTGGTTAGGGGGGGAATTCGAAACCATGTACATGCTTGCAATATGATTTGATTACATTCGGTTGTTATTTCATAAGTTGTGGATTCAATTCGTTCATCTACTTGATTGATAACTTATTTGTGTATGTTGATTGAGAGTGCAAGCTTAGTTTTCATGCATGAATATGATGCTAGATTATGAGGGAGTTTCACCTAATAGTTACACTCTTATAATCACAAGTAGTGAAGGTCGCTTGAAAACGATCGCGTTGAATGAATTCTTGGCATAAGTTTCATGCAATTCATAGTAACGAATGCTTCGTCAATGCTTATGTTTTTCATAGTAATGAATTCTTTGTGTCTTCCAACGCTTCGGAACCTTCTAATGTTGCTCAAACGCAAGGCCATTCCGGTTTAGGAAAGATCAACCCAAAAAGGAAACTTGTAGGCTTAGCTTTCCTACTTCAAGTAGGAAACCTCAAATCTTCAACTCTTCAATTTCATCCCAACCTTATGTTCCAAGCATGTCCTTTTCAATCCAAGCTCACTTTTTGCTCCAAAAGCTCCAAATTGCATCATTTCATGTAATATGTCCTTTAAACCTGAGAACACATGAAAGTAGCTTAAAAGACTACTTTAACGAAGAAAACATAACAAAAATGCATAAGAACTAGCTAACTAAGGCGCATAAATATGCTCCTATCAACGTACAAGAAGAGGAGGAGGAGGCCACGGCAGGGATATTTGAAGAAGTCCAAGGCATGGCGGTGGACAACCGTACACTCAAAGAGCTTTCCGCCTCAGGTTTGGATATGGCCGCACCCTTGTGCATTCAATACCCCACGGCTGCCCAAGGTAAGACGGACGAGTTTGAATTAAAGTCAAGTTTGCTTCCTCATATTCCTAAATACCATGGCTTGTCCATGGAAGATCCTAACAAACATTTGAAAGAACGAGTTTGAATTAAAGTCAAGTTTGCTTCCTCATATTCCTAAATACCATGGCTTGTCCATGGAAGATCCTAACAAACGTTTGAAAGAATTTGAAGTAGTTTGCTCTAGTATGACTCCCGTCAATGTTGACGGAAATATCTTGAAGATGAAGGCTTTTCCATTCTCTTTGATGGATAAAGCCAAGGATTGGTTATACGAGTTAGCTCCCGGCACTGTCACTTCTTGGGAGAGTATGAAGAGAGCATACTTGGAGAAGTTCTTTCCAACTTCTCGCATCATCCTCCTACGCAAAAAGATAAGCGGAATTCAGCAAGAAGAAGGTGAGTCTTTTCCTACATATTATGAACGATTTAAATCACTTGTTGCTTCTTGTCCACAACATCAGATGAAGGAGGAGTTGCTTTTGCAATATTTCTACGGGGGGTCTCCTACCTCTAGAACGTCAAATGCTTGATGCTTCGGCGGGGGGAGCATTGGTGGACAAAACACCCATGGCTGCCAAGATCTTGATCTCTAATCGAGCGTTGAACGCTCAACAATATGAGGGAGTAGGCCAAAAGGGACCCCCACGGCACCAAGTACATGAGGTAAGTTCAACTTCCGATCTTCATTCACAATTGGCTAATCTTACTTCTATTGTTTCACAGATGGCCGAAGGAATGAAGATGCAAGGACCTGTGGTGTGTGGCGTATGTTCAAAGCCAAAATCAGTCAAGACATGATCCATACTCCAACACGTATAATCCGGGGTGGCGAGACCACCCAAATTTCAAGTGGAGGGATCCCCAACAACCTCAAAATCAATGAGGCTTTAGGCAACAACCCCCGGGGTTCTTTCCCAAAACCTACGGGCCACCCCAAAATCAAGCCCAATCCGGCCCAAGTGCCTCAAGTACGTCTCTTGACAATGATGCACTTCTTAAGATACCAACTAAGTTGTCTAATGGGCAGGAAGATCAAGCTAAGGCTATGCAAAACCAAGATAAAAGGGTGGATCAACTTGAGAAACAAATTGGGCAGATTGCCAAGTTTGTAGGTAAGTTTCGAGATCCCGGACAACTCCCTAGTTCCACCATTCCAAATCCGAAGGGAGGTTTCGAAAGCGCCAAAGCAATCACCCTAAGAAGTGGTAAGGAAGTTGGGGCAGGTTCTTCATCAAAAACAGGTCATAACGAGGATGAAAATTTGCAAATGGAAGAGGAGGAATCAAAGCAACCCACAGCAAGTCTCCAATGCCCCTAAACCTTCAAATCTGTCCAATAAGGGTAAGAATGTGTTAAATTCAAGTCCTACTAATGTTTTTCCTTTGAATGTTCCCTTTCCTAGTAGATTTTTGCAATCCAAGAACGAAAAGGAGGAAAAAGATGTTCTAGAGACGTTTAGAAAGGTGCATGTCAACATTCCCCTCCTTGATGCCATAAAGCAAATCCCGAAGTATGCCAAGTGTTTAAAGAAGCTTTGTACGACAATGAAACGTACCCGGGAGAAAGAAGTGGTACATGTAAGCGAGAATGTCTCCGCCATCTTTTAACGTAAACTACCCCCCAAATGCAAAGATCCGGGGAGCTTTACAATTCCGTGTGTCATTGGTAATACCCGTTTCAAATCTGCCATGCTAGATTTAGGAGCATCTATTAATGTTATGCCATATTCTGTTTATGCATCTATGAATCTAGGAGCACTTAAACATGATGGTGTAATCATACAATTGGCCGATAGATCTAACGCTTATCCAAAGGGAGTTTTGGAAGATGTTTTAGTGCAGGTTGATCATTTAGTCTTCCCAGCGGATTTCTATGTCCTCGAAATGGATGAATCGGACCATGCCCCTTCATTGCCCATCCTCCTTGGAAGGCCATTTATGAAAACGGCTCAAACGAAGATTGATGTGGCCAAAGGATTAGTAACTATGGCATTTAGTGGTGACATGATTACTTTTAAAATTTCTGAATCCATTGAGACTCCTAATGTTGTTCATTCTTGTTGTGCCATTGATAAATTTGAAAGGATAGGACCGGACCGTTCGGCACCAAGCACAAAGGATGCATCAAGAACCATGCAAGACGAGGGAATTGGAGTGGAGAACAAGGACCATACGGCCACTGCCCTCAAAGTGCTCAATTGGCCGAAAGCACCATGGGGAAGAACGTTTACCTTGCTGCCACTTCATCACATCACATAGGTAAGCCACCTAATCCAAATCCAATTCCCATTAAAGTTGATAGGTGGTTCCCTTCTATGGTGCAGGTACCCAAGCAAATCCCCGATGGTGGGCGCATGTACATGAACCTTAGGCAACACAACGCACCCATCAACAAACATCACTATCCATTACCGTTCAAAGATGCAATGTATGAGAGTGCCGTGGGGCAGGTTGTGGAGGAGATCCCACTCCTTGTCGTGGGCTCCAATGGGGCATGATTGTGTTCTTCGTCCGGCTGCAAGACGTTAAAGAAAGCGCTACTTGGGAGGCAACCCATGCAATTCAACAAAGGAAGACTGATAGGAGCATATTTATGCGCCTTAGTTAGCTAGTTCTTATGCATTTTTGTTATGCTTTCTTTGTTAAAGTAGTCTTTTAAGCTACTTTCATGTGTTTTCAGGGTTAAAGGACGTATTACATGAAATGATGCAATTTGGAGCTTTTGGAGCAAAATGTGAGCTTGGATTGAATAGGACATGCTTGGAACACAAGGTTGGGATGAAATTGAAGAGTTGAAGATTTGAGGTTTCCTACTTGAAGTAGGAAAGCTATGCCTAAAAGTTTCCATTTTGGGTTGATCTTTCCCAATTCGGAATTGGCAACCAAAGTTTCTAAAGTTGGAAGTTTCTATTCTTGGAGGTTTCCAATTTCGTGAGTTTCTATTCTCGACTTTGGGCTTTTGGATGACCCATCCTTACCTCTTGGACCTATGCAGCACCTAAACCCTAACCCAAGCCCACCTAATTAACATGCAAAATCTGGTTACAAACCCTAGCCCTAGCCCACTTAGTGGCCGAACCCTAGGCCCTTTTCTCTTTAAAAATCTGATTACAAACCCTAGCCCATGTTCACTTAATTGCCGCACAAACCCTAGCCCAATCTGATTTAATTAGGGTTTTAGGTGCCTATTTATATGCTCCTAAACACCCTAGCCGAAAATCATCATTCATTCTACACAAAATCAGAAAATCATTCAGCCATTCTCCATTCACGCCAGAATCTGTCCATCACTTTTGCCGAGCCAAACCTTCACCCAAATCCATAGTTTCTGACCTAAAACCCTCCTAGCCGTGCCCTACACCTATCCTAGATAGTTTTCCACCATTCCCCCTCATCCAAAGTCATCCAAATTCATCCAAAAACCCCTTAAATCCTCACTGCCGCAGCAAGGAGAAGAAGCAAGTTTCTGTGCAGATTTCAAAGTGGAATTCTTGGGCATTTTAGGTGTAATCTTTCTTACGTCTTTGATGTTTCAATTAAATAAACTTATTGTTGTGAGTATGAGGAACTAAACCCCCTTAGTTGGGGGGTGATTCAAAACCATGTACATGCTTGCAATTTGATTCGATTACATTCAGTTGTTATTTCATAAGTTATGGATTCAATTCGTTCATCTATTTGATTGATAATTTATTTGTGTATGTTGATTGAGAGTGCACGCTTACTTTTCATGCATAAATATGATGCTAGATTATGAGGGAGTTTCACCTAATAGTTACAATCTTATAATCACAAGTAGTGAAGGTCGCTTGAAACCGATCGCTTTGAATGAATTCTTAGCATAAGTTTCATGCAATTCATAGTAACGAATGCTTCGTCAATGCTTATGTTTTTCATAGAACGTAATGATTCTTGCTTGTATCTCTATTATGCAATTCATGTAGGGAACTTGTAGGGAATGTTTTGGGTTGTCGTATGCAATCATCCAACTTAATAACTTGTGGAAAAACTGAGGGTTAATTAGTGCAATTCACGGTTAATTTGGGGCGTTGAGTATTCATAGTTTATCGGAAGAACAACTGAAAATCGTTTTGTTTGCAAGTGTGACATGTGTGGAGAAGAATCCCCTAACTAGCCTTTTATCCATTCTTTTCACCAAAATCGTTTTACAATCTGTTTTAATTTAAGTTTCTGTTTTGTTTTAAAATTTCGTCCAAAACAAATCCCCCTTTAGGTTAGAGTCTTAGATTAGTTAGCAAGTGTTTTGATTCAAGTTTTCATCAAATTTCGTCCAAATTAGTGTAGGTGCTCAAAACTGCCCAGAAAGTGGTTTTTAGGCAGTTTTGAGCCTTCTAGTTGCTGTTTTAGTTTTTAGGTTTGTTTAAGTGTTTTAACTTTTAGTTTTGTATTCTTTGAGTCTAGTTTAGTGTTCTAAACTTCGTTTTTAAGTTTTTAAGTCAGTTTCCAAGTGTTTAGCAATCCCTCCTAATCCCCGGTCTAGAACGATCCCTACTTACATCTTCACTACAATTTGACAAAAAGAGGGTTTAATTTTAGAGCAAAATTGAGCCGGAATGTTGTGTATGCTAATGGAGCACGAGGAATGGACGAGTTTGAAGGTCAAAGGAGCTGAAGAAATGAAGAAATTAAAGTGAAGAACAAAGAAGTCGGAATTGGCAACCAAAGTTTCTAAAGTTCGAAGTTACTATTCTTGGAGGTTTCCATTTTCGTGAGTTTCTATTCTTGGCTTTGGGCTTTTAGATGACCTAAACCCTAATTCCTTGCTAACCCTAGCCCATTAAACTTCCGCACCCTAGGCCCTTTTTCCCACTAAAATTCTGATTGTTTTAACCTATTTTCTGGTGGATTTGGGTTTCTAGAAACCCTAATCTGATTTGCTAGGGTTTTTAAGTGCCTATATATATTCATTAAACCCTTATGCCGCAGCTATGACCCTCTCCATACTTCAGAAATTCGTCCAAATAATTTTCCCCACCTTGCCGCAGCCTTCATTCACCAATCTGCCATATTTCCATACTTTGCCGCAACCCCCATGTCCCCAAAACACTACCATATCATCCCTTACCTACTCATCCATCCAAATAAGCCCTAGAACCTGTCTCTAATCCTTGTGCTGCAGCCAAGAGGAGGAGAGAAAGCTTGGGACGTTCATGCCATTCAATTGAGGGTTGCTGGAACGTTTTAGGTGTTGTCTTTCCTTTGAATTCCATGTTTAATTTTGATATTCTTTGTGTTGTGAGTATGAGGAACTAAACCCCCCTTGGTTAGGGGGGGAATTCGAAACCATGTACATGCTTGCAATATGATTTGATTACATTCAGTTGTTATTTCATAAGTTGTGGATTCAATTCGTTCATCTACTTGATTGATAACTTATTTGTGTATGTTGATTGAGAGTGCACGCTTAGTTTTCATGCATGAATATGATGCTAGATTATGAGGGAGTTTCACCTAATAGTTACACTCTTATAATCACAAGTAGTGAAGGTCGCTTGAAAACGATCGCGTTGAATGAATTCTTGGCATAAGTTTCATGCAATTCATAGTAACGAATGCTTCGTCAATGCTTATGTTTTTCATAGAACTTAATGATTCTTGCTTGTATCTCTATTATGCAATTCATGTAGGGAACTTGTAGGGAATGTTTTGGGTTGTCGTATGCAATCATCCAACTCAATAACTTGTGGAAAAACTGAGGGTTAATTAGTGCAATTCACGGTTAATTTGGGGCGTTGAGTATTTATAATTCATTGGAAGAACAACTGAAAATCGTTTTGTTTGCAAGTGTGACATGTGTGGAGAAGAACCTCCTAACTAGCCTTTTATCCATCCTTTTCATCCAAAAACGTTTTACAATCTGTTTAGTTTTAAGTTTCTGTTTTGTTTTCAATTTTCGTCCAAAACAAATCCCTCTTTATTTTGAAGTCTTAGATTAGTTAGAAAGTGTTTTGATTTGTGTTTCTAAGTCTTTTGATTCAAGTTTTCACCCAATTTCGTCCAAGTTCTTGTTAGGTTCTCAAAACTGCCCAGAAAGTGGTTTTTAGGCAGTTTTGAGTCATTAGGTTGCTGTTTTGAGTTTTAGGTTTGTTTAAGTGTTTTAACCTTTAGTTTTGTATTCTTTGAGTCTAATTTAGTGTTTTAAACTTTGTTTTTTGAGTTTTTAAGTCAGTTTCCAAGTGTTTAGCAATCCCTCCTAATCCCCGGTCTAGAACGATCCCTACTTACATCTTAGCTACAATTTGACAAAAAGAGGGTTTAATTTGTGTGCTTATCTATTTCGCATCAAAGTGCTTCGTCAATGCTTATGGTTTTCATAGAACTTAATGATTCTTGCTTGTATCTCTATTATGCAATCATGTAGGGAACTTGTGGGGAATGCTTTGGGTTGTCGTATGCAATTCATCCAATTCAATAACTTAAGGAAAATCTGAGGGTTAATTTAAGTGGACCTAATTAACTTTGGGCATTGAGAATTCATGGTTTATTGAGAAGCAATTGGAAATCGTTTTGTATGCAAGTGTGACATGTGTGGAGATGAACCCCTTAGCTAGCCTTCCATCCATTCACTTTCACCAAATTCGTTTTAAAATCTGTTCAGTTTAGTTTACTTGTTTTGTTTTTAAATTCGTCCAAAATCAATCCCCCTTATTTTCAAGTGTCATATTAGTTAAAAATCAATTTAGTTTGTGTTTTTAAGTGTCTTGAGTCAAGTTAAAATCAATTTTCGTCCAAATTCTTCCTTAAAAATTCGTTTTTAAGTGTTTGTTTTCTGTTTTCAGTCCCTTGGTTTGTTTTAGTGTTTTAAAGTTTAGTTTTGCATTCTTTGAGTCTAGTTTAGTGTTTTAAACTTGTTTTTACGTATTTGAGTCAGTTTTCAAGTGATTTAGCAATCCCTCCTAATCCCCGGCCCAGAACGATCCCTACTTATACATATACTACAATTGTCAACAAGAGGGTTAATTTGTGTGTTTAGTTATTTTACACATCAGATTTCCATTGAACGTAATGATCTTTGATTGTATCTTTATTATGCGCTTTCATATAGAGAACTTTTGAGGAATAATTTGATTGCGATGCGCTTTTTCCGTCCAATTCATTGACATAAGGGAAATCTGAAAGTTAATTTAGGCGGACCTAATTAACTTGGAGTGTTGAGTATTCATGGTTTATTGAATTGCAATTTGAAATCCTTTTGTATGCAAGTATGACATGTGTGGAGATGAATCCCTTAGCTAGCTTTCCATCCATTCACTTTTCTCACATTCGTTTTAGAATCTGTTCAATTTACAAAGTTTGTTTTTGTTTTCAATTTTCGTCAAAACCAAATCCCCATTTATTTTAAAGTGTTAGATTAGTTAGAAATCAATTTAGTTTGTGTTTTTTAAGTGTCTTTAGTCAAGTAATAACTTAATTTCGTCCAAGTTAGTGTTTTGTGCTCAAAACTGCCCAGAAAGTGTTTTTAAAGCAGTTTTGAGTGTTTTGATAGAAGCATATTTATGCGACTTAGTGGGCTTGTTCTCCTGCATTTATGTTGTTTTTCTTGAGTTATTTCAATGTTTAAAGTCAGTTTCATGCAATTTCAGGTTTAGAGACAAAGGATGCAAATAAGTGCGAAATGGAGCATTTTAGAGCAAAATTGAGCTGGAATGTTGTGTATGCTTATGGAGCACAAGGAATGGACGAGTTTGAAGGTCAAAGGAGTTTAAGAAAGGAAGAAATGAAAGTGAAGAACAAAGAATTCGGAATTGGAAACCAAACTTTCTAAAGTTGGAAGTTTCTATTCTTGGAGGTTTCCATTTTCGAGAGTTTCTATTCTTGGCTTTGGGCTTTTAGATGACCTAGCCTTTCCCCCCTAACCCTTGCCGCACCTAGGGCTTTAGAAATATGATTTCCTTGCCTTGCAAGGCATTCTAGAAGGCCCATTCCTTTACCCTAGTAACCAGTGATGCGAAATATATTAAGCACACAAATTAAACCCTCTTTTTGTCAAATTGTAGTAAAGATGTAAGTAGGGATCGTTCTAGACCGGGGATTAGGAGGGATTGCTAAACACTTGGAAACTGACTTAAAAACTAAGAAACAAAGTTTAAAACACTAAACTAAACTCAAAGAATGCAAAACTAAAGGTTAAAACACTTAAACAAACATAAAACCCAAAACAGCAACTAGAAGACTCAAAACTGCCTAAAAACCACTTTCTGGGCAGTTTTGAGCACTTACACTAATCTGGACGAAATTGGTTGAAAACTTGAATCAAAACACCTAGAAACACAAATCAAAACATTTTCTAACTAATCTAAGACTTCAAAATAAAGGGGGATTTGTTTTGGACGAAAATTGAAAACAAAACAGAAACTTTAATTAGCACAGATTGTAAAAACGAGTTTGGTGAAATAGATGGTTAAAAGGCTAGTTAGGAGGTTCTTCTCCACACATGTCACACTTGCAAACAAAACGATTTTCAGTTGTTCTTCCGATAAACTATGAATACTCAACGCCCCAAGTTAACCGTGAATTGCACTAATTAACCCTCAGTTTTTTCACAAGTTATTAAGTTGGATGATTGCATACGACAACCCAAAACATTCCCTACAAGTTCCCTACATGAATTGCATAATAGAGATACAAGCAAGAATCATTACGTTCTATGAAAAACATAAGCATTGACGAAGCATTTGTTACTATGAATTGCATGAAACTTATGCTAAGAATTCATTCGACGCGATCGTTTTCAAGCGATCTTCACTACTTGTGATTATAAGATTGTAACTATTAGGTGAAACTCCCTCATAATCTAGCATCATATTCATGCATGAAAACTAAGCGTGCACTCTCAATCAACATACACAAATAAGTTATCAATCAAATAGATGAACGAATTGAATCCACAACTTATGAAATAACAACTGAATGTAATCGAATCAAATTGCAAGCATGTACATGGTCTCGAATTAGCCCCCAACTAAGGGGGTTTAGTTCCTCATACTCACAACATAAAGTTTATTGAATTGAAACATCGAAGACATAAGAAAGATTACACCTAAAACGCCCAAGAATTCCAACTTGAATTTATGTACGTCAAGCTCCTCTTCTCTTCTCCTTGCTGCGGCAGAGATGGTTTTGGGGGTTTTTGGATGTGGTTTTGGTTTACGAAGGGAATTAGGATGGGATGGTGGTGCGGCAAGGTGTATGGGTGGTGTATGGAGGTGGATGGTGGCTTCGGCAAGGTTGGGAAGTGGCTGGAATGGATGGTGGCTGATAGGAGCATATTTATGCGCCTTAGTTAGCTAGTTCTTATGCATTTTTGTTATGCTTTCTTTGTTAAAGTAGTCTTTTAAGCTACTTTCATGTGTTTTCAGGGTTAAAGGACGTATTAATGAAATGATGCAATTTGGAGCTTTTGGAGCAAAATGTGAGCTTGGATTGAATAGGACATGCTTGGAACACAAGGTTGGGATGAAATTGAAGAGTTGAAGATTTGAGGTTTCCTACTTGAAGTAGGAGAGCTAAGCCTAAAAGTTTCCTTTTTGGGTTGATCTTTCCTAAATCGGAATTGGCAACCAAAGTTTCTAAAAGTGGAAGTTTCTATTCTTGGAGGTTTCCAATTTCGTGAGTTTCTATTCTCGACTTTGGGCTTTTGGATGACCCATCCTTACCTCTTGGACCTATGCAGCACCTAAACCCTAACCCAAGCCCACCTAATTAACATGCAAAATCTGGTTACAAACCCTAGCCCTAGCCCACTTAGTGGCCGAACCCTAGGCCCTTTTCTCTTTAAAAATCTGATTACAAACCCTAGCCCATGTTCACTTAATTGCCGCACAAACCCTAGCCCAATCTGATTTAATTAGGGTTTTAGGTGCCTATTTATATGCTCCTAAACACCCTAGCCGAAAATCATCATTCATTCTACACAAAATCAGAAAATCATTCAGCCATTCTCCATTCACGCCAGAATCTGTCCATCACTTTTGCCGAGCCAAACCTTCACCCAAATCCATAGTTTCTGACCTAAAACCCTCCTAGCCGTGCCCTACACCTATCCTAGATAGTTTTCCACCATTCCCCCTCATCCAAATTCATCCAAAAACCCCTTAAATCCTCACTGCCGCAGCAAGGAGAAGAAGCAAGTTTCTGTGCAGATTTCAAAGTGGAATTCTTGGGCATTTTAGGTGTAATCTTTCTTACGCCTTTGATGTTTCAATTAAATAAACTTATTGTTGTGAGTATGAGGAACTAAACCCCCTTAGTTGGGGGGTGATTCAAAACCATGTACATGCTTGCAATTTGATTCGATTACATTCAGTTGTTATTTCATAAGTTATGGATTCAATTCGTTCATCTATTTGATTGATAATTTATTTGTGTATGTTGATTGAGAGTGCACGCTTACTTTTCATGCATAAATATGATGCTAGATTATGAGGGAGTTTCACCTAATAGTTACAATCTTATAATCACAAGTAGTGAAGGTCGCTTGAAACCGATCGCGTTGAATGAATTCTTAGCATAAGTTTCATGCAATTCATAGTAACGAATGCTTCGTCAATGCTTATGTTTTTCATAGAACGTAATGATTCTTGCTTGTATCTCTATTATGCAATTCATGTAGGGAACTTGTAGGGAATGTTTTGGGTTGTCGTATGCAATCATCCAACTTAATAACTTGTGGAAAAACTGAGGGTTAATTAGTGCAATTCACGGTTAATTTGGGGCGTTGAGTATTCATAGTTTATCGGAAGAACAACTGAAAATCGTTTTGCTTGCAAGTGTGACATGTGTGGAGAAGAACCCCCTAACTAGCCTTTTATCCATTCTTTTCACCAAAATCGTTTTACAATCTGTTTTAATTTAAGTTTCTGTTTTGTTTTAAATTTTCGTCCAAAACAAATCCCCCTTTAGGTTAGAGTCTTAGATTAGTTAGAAAGTGTTTTGATTTGTGTTTCTAGGTGTTTTGATTCAAGTTTTCATCAAATTTCGTCCAAATTAGTGTAGGTGCTCAAAACTGCCCAGAAAGTGGTTTTTAGGCAGTTTTGAGCCTTCTAGTTGCTGTTTTGATCTTTAGGTTTGTTTAAGTGTTTTAACTTTTAGTTTTGCATTCTTTGAGTCTAGTTTAGTGTTTTAAACTTCGTTTTTGAGTTTTTAAGTCAGATCTTGTCTTAGTTGCTGTTTGAGTCAATTAGCTTGTTTTGGGCAGATTTGAGTGTTTCAAATCTGTTTTGAATCTTAGTAGTCTAATTTGAGTCTTTAAGTTTAGTTTTTGTGTTTTTAAGTCAGTTTCCAAGTGTTTAGCAATCCCTCCTAATCCCCGGTCTAGAACGATCCCTACTTACATCTTCACTACAATTTGACAAAAAGAGGGTTTAATTTGTGTGCTAGTAAAATATCATATCAAATTTTGGCGCCGTTGCCGGGGATTAGCAACTTTGCTAATCCCTTGGTTCTTTTCTTTTCGTTTAGTTTGTTTTTGTTTTTGTTTTAGTTTCTGACTTAGTTTTGTTTTCCTTGTTTTGTGTTACTTTTGATATTTGATTTAGTTCTCTTTCTTTGATTTAAGGTACTAGAGAAGTAAGACATGGATTTTGCTAAACTTCAAGCTCAAATGGCGAATCTTACTTCTCAATTATCACAATATGTCGAAATGACCACAAGACAAAGTATCCCAACATTTGATTGGAGTGATCATTCAAACTCTATGTGGTGGGGACCTCAACCAGTTCAACACGAAGCATATTGGCAGCCATATGAGGAGTTCTATTCAAGACCTATGCAGCCACCGCACCCTCATATACAATATGCTCAATCAAACTTAGATTCGTCAATAGATTATAATCAACTTCTTAATGAAATAAATTCTTTGGTGCAGGGCTCACAAAATCAAGCCAAGGAGGCTCAACAAGATGCATATTGGCAGCTATATGAGGAGTTCTACACCACGCCATATGCACCACCACAACCTCCCCCACAATTGTCCCAAACAAATTCAGGTACGTCGATGGTTAATGACCAAATTGTTCAATTACTCACCTCTTTGACACAGGAAGAAGAAAATCAAACCATGAGGATTAAAAATCAAGCCAACAAGATGGATGAATTAGAGAAACAAGTTGGGCAGATTATGGAGTTCATGGCATAAATTCAAGAACAAAGTGAAGTCTCCAACTCAACTATTGAAAATTCGAAGGAAGATTTTGAAATCCATGATGCTATCACTTTGGGAAGTGCTATGGAGGTTGGAGCTGACCTAATAACGTCCAAACATTGCCTAGAAGTGGATGAGGAGCTGCTGATTCAAGAGGAGGAAGAAGACATACACACGGCAAGGGTAGAACAACCCTTGCCGCAAACCCCTAAGCCTTCTAACCCACCCACCACAAGTAAGGACGTCCCAATTACATTTCATTCTAATGTTATTCCTCCCAATGTCCCTTTTCCTAGCAGGTTTTTGATTCCCAAGCATGAAGAGAGTGAACAAGACATTGTGGAAGCTCTTCCAAAGGTGCAAAAGGATATTCCAATTCTTGGTGCAACAAAGCAAGTTCTAGATCGTGTTGAATATTTCAAAGGCCTTTGTACACCAAGAAGAATGATTCAAGAGAAAGTAGTGGCTGGAGAATTCATTACAGAGGACGTGTTTGAAGTAACAAAGCCCAAAGAAGTTGAGTTTGATGACACGGGACAAATCACAACCATTGTAGTAAACCTGGCCAAGTCCAATATCCCTGAAACTTTCAAAGGAGTGGTGTTTGTCATTGAGTTCTTGTCGGACAAAGCAAGTAAGTCATCTTCTCCAATTTCCATTACATTTTATACTAACTTGCTGATTTTGATGAATCAGGTACCTACACTAGAATCTAAACCAATGCCGGTTCATTTCAAGTATCATCGTCCATTCAAAGATCAAATCCATGCCGTGGGACCTAGGGGAGCTTTAAGAGAAGCATTCAAATAAGGACGATTGAGGACAATGCCGTGGGACCTAGGAATTGCTCTAACAACCAGATTTGAGTTTCTAAAACCCATCATTTTGTTGCTTGTTTCTAATCTGCCAGTTTTGTTTTTAACTTGCTGTTTGTGTGTTTTCTTTGCTTGTTGGTTATTTGTGTTAGTTTATGGTTGAAACATTGAGGACAATGTTTGATTTAAGTGTGGGGGGGGGGGGGGGTAACTAAGTGTTTTTTATGCAAATTCATGGGATTTTATCACCCTTAACTTGGAGACTTGTTCTTTGCTGTTTTTAAGTGTTTTTGAGCAGTTTGAGTGTGTTTTAGTGTGTGTTGAAGTAAAAATCCGAAAATCACATAAAAACTTGAAAAATTTGTTTTAAAAACCCAAAAAGAGTTGTTTTTGTGTGTTTGTTTGTGTCTTAGGGTACCTTCCAACACAATGATGAGGATTCGGTTTGTAATTACATGGCTGTTAAAGAGAGTGATTAACATGGAATAAAGTTTGTTTTACTCTTTGTTTATGCTTAGTTGTGGTTATAACTTATGAATTCACATGCAATCATAAAAGAAAATATCAGTTTTTGTAACATGCTTGAAGGAAGGAACTCAAACTAACGCTACAACCTTGTGAGACTTGAGCCTAAACGTTTATGTGGAGAGTTAAAATCTGTGCATTCTTTGTTTTCTAAGTCGTTGCATGATCTCATTATTCCTTGCTTGGTTGCTACTTAGAAGGCGTTTCATCATTTAGTTCCAAATGCTAGAACTCATGCCCATTTCATTCAAAGCATGTTATTGATTTGCATAACACATATTCAAGATGAAGTTGTGTAGTTACCACCACCTTAGCCAAAAAGCCGTGTGCCCTATGTCATTGTGATTTGTAGGTTGTAACCCCGTTGAGCCTTGTTAGCCTATTCTTTGTTAACCCATGTTTTCCTCACCTAGCCTAGTTTAGGACCATCCATACCCTTGTTCTTAAAGCATAGTAAAGCATGATTCGTATTGAATTCCTTTTTGATCTATGTTGGCAGAAAACAAGTGTGGGGGAAGTATTTTTCATGAGGAATTGTGTGCCATAGGCACGGCAAAGAAAAGAAAAGAAAGAAAAAAAAGAAAGGGAAAAAAAAAAGAAAAGAAAAAGAAAAAAAATATGAAGAAAAAAAAGTATGAAAAGTTTGAAAAAAAAATAAAGTTTCAAAGTATTGTTTGTTGAAGTGAGGGTCCAAAACAATGAATTCGGCCCTAAGGAGTTGTTTAAATCTTTCCCTTGTGTGTCAAAGATAAATTCTGCAATCTAAAGGAATTCTAAGCATTAATTTCATTACTTTGCTTATTATGCTTTAAGAATGTTTGTTTTCCTTACCTTCCATTGTTAGCCAGTCACCCCTAGCCCCATTACAACCCTTAACTTCTATCTTGAGTGTTATGTGTTTCAATTTGTGGAGTTTGAATTTGGTATGAGCATATGGTGTCACTGGTTCTCGCATCTAAGTAGTAGCATTCCATTCATGAGATCATATCTAAACATGCTTCTTAACTCTAGAAATTGCGTTCTTTGTGATACATATATGTGAGCATTCGTTTTCATATCTACATCAATCTTCTCACATATGACTAGTGTAGGGTGTGGAGTTAGAAAATCTGAGTGAAAATAGAGTGTATATCTTGTAAGGAATTGAGGGAATTCTCTAAGGCATGTTACTACATTCAAAGCGTTGTTTTAATTGATTACTTGTGAATTAGTAAGTAGTGGCTTTAATTAAGTATATGCTTGTGTAAAGATGACTCAAATCTGTGGGGATAACAATCTTTAACATGTCATGTGCATTGGAAATCCCTGAGGCAAACGTTGGAAGGTTTAGGTTTTGTTTTGGTTAGTTTCGTTTTGTTTTCTTTGTTTTGTTTGTTTTGCTCGAGGACTAGCAAAAGCTAAGTGTGGGGGAATTTGATAGGAGCATATTTATGCGCCTTAGTTAGCTAGTTCTTATGCATTTTTGTTATGCTTTCTTTGTTAAAGTAGTCTTTTAAGCTACTTTCATGTGTTTTCAGGGTTAAAGGACGTATTAATGAAATGATGCAATTTGGAGCTTTTGGAGCAAAATGTGAGCTTGGATTGAATAGGACATGCTTGGAACACAAGGTTGGGATGAAATTGAAGAGTTGAAGATTTGAGGTTTCCTACTTGAAGTAGGAGAGCTAAGCCTAAAAGTTTCCTTTTTGGGTTGATCTTTCCTAAATCGGAATTGGCAACCAAAGTTTCTAAAAGTGGAAGTTTCTATTCTTGGAGGTTTCCAATTTCGTGAGTTTCTATTCTCGACTTTGGGCTTTTGGATGACCCATCCTTACCTCTTGGACCTATGCAGCACCTAAACCCTAACCCAAGCCCACCTAATTAACATGCAAAATCTGGTTACAAACCCTAGCCCTAGCCCACTTAGTGGCCGAACCCTAGGCCCTTTTCTCTTTAAAAATCTGATTACAAACCCTAGCCCATGTTCACTTAATTGCTGCACAAACCCTAGCCCAATCTGATTTAATTAGGGTTTTAGGTGCCTATTTATATGCTCCTAAACACCCTAGCCGAAAATCATCATTCATTCTACACAAAATCAGAAAATCATTCAGCCATTCTCCATTCACGCCAGAATCTGTCCATCACTTTTGCCGAGCCAAACCTTCACCCAAATCCATAGTTTCTGACCTAAAACCCTCCTAGCCGTGCCCTACACCTATCCTAGATAGTTTTCCACCATTCCCCCTCATCCAAAGTCATCCAAATTCATCCAAAAACCCCTTAAATCCTCACTGCCGCAGCAAGGAGAAGAAGCAAGTTTCTGTGCAGATTTCAAAGTGGAATTCTTGGGCATTTTAGGTGTAATCTTTCTTACGCCTTTGATGTTTCAATTAAATAAACTTATTGTTGTGAGTATGAGGAACTAAACCCCCTTAGTTGGGGGGTGATTCAAAACCATGTACATGCTTGCAATTTGATTCGATTACATTCAGTTGTTATTTCATAAGTTATGGATTCAATTCGTTCATCTATTTGATTGATAATTTATTTGTGTATGTTGATTGAGAGTGCACGCTTACTTTTCATGCATAAATATGATGCTAGATTATGAGGGAGTTTCACCTAATAGTTACAATCTTATAATCACAAGTAGTGAAGGTCGCTTGAAACCGATCGCGTTGAATGAATTCTTAGCATAAGTTTCATGCAATTCATAGTAACGAATGCTTCGTCAATGCTTATGTTTTTCATAGAACGTAATGATTCTTGCTTGTATCTCTATTATGCAATTCATGTAGGGAACTTGTAGGGAATGTTTTGGGTTGTCGTATGCAATCATCCAACTTAATAACTTGTGGAAAAACTGAGGGTTAATTAGTGCAATTCACGGTTAATTTGGGGCGTTGAGTATTCATAGTTTATCGGAAGAACAACTGAAAATCGTTTTGCTTGCAAGTGTGACATGTGTGGAGAAGAACCCCCTAACTAGCCTTTTATCCATTCTTTTCACCAAAATCGTTTTACAATCTGTTTTAATTTAAGTTTCTGTTTTGTTTTAAATTTTCGTCCAAAACAAATCCCCCTTTAGGTTAGAGTCTTAGATTAGTTAGAAAGTGTTTTGATTTGTGTTTCTAGGTGTTTTGATTCAAGTTTTCATCAAATTTCGTCCAAATTAGTGTAGGTGCTCAAAACTGCCCAGAAAGTGGTTTTTAGGCAGTTTTGAGCCTTCTAGTTGCTGTTTTGATCTTTAGGTTTGTTTAAGTGTTTTAACTTTTAGTTTTGCATTCTTTGAGTCTAGTTTAGTGTTTTAAACTTCGTTTTTGAGTTTTTAAGTCAGATCTTGTCTTAGTTGCTGTTTGAGTCAATTAGCTTGTTTTGGGCAGATTTGAGTGTTTCAAATCTGTTTTGAATCTTAGTAGTCTAATTTGAGTCTTTAAGTTTAGTTTTTGTGTTTTTAAGTCAGTTTCCAAGTGTTTAGCAATCCCTCCTAATCCCCGGTCTAGAACGATCCCTACTTACATCTTCACTACAATTTGACAAAAAGAGGGTTTAATTTGTGTGCTAGTAAAATATCATATCAGTGGCTGCGGCTAGGAATGGGAGTAGGGTTTAGGCGATTTCTGATTTGTAGAGTGGGTGATAGCTGCGGCAAGTGGGGGAATACATATATATAGGCACCTAAAACCCTAAATAAATCAGATTGGGCTAGGGTTAGGTGCGGCTACTTAAGTGGACTAGGGTTAGGGTTTGTAAAATAGGGCTTCTAGGATGGAAAGGTGCGGCATGGGCTTAGGGTTTATAATCAGAGTTTTGCATGTGAACAAGGCCTAGGTGCGGCTGATTAAGTGGGCTACGGTTAGGGTTTAGGTGCGGCATAGGTCCAAGAGGTAAGGATGGGTCATCCAAAAGCCCAAAGCCGAGAATAGAAACTCACGAAAATGGAAACCTCCAATTCCGATTTAGGAAAGATCAACCCAAAATGGAAACTTTTAGGCTTACCTTTCCTACTTCAAGTAGGAAACCTCAAATCTTCAACTCTTCAATTCCATCCCAACCTTGTGTTCCAAGCATGTCCTTTTCAATCCAAGCTCACTTTTTGCTCCAAAAGCTCCAAATTGCATCATTTCATGTAATATGTCCTTTAAACCTAAAAACACATGAAAGTGGCTTAAAAGACTACTTTAACGAAGAAAACATAACAAAGATGCATAAGAACTAGCTAACTAAGGCGCATAAATATGCTCCTATCAACCAGCCGCACCCTAGGCCCTTTTCCCACTTAAATTCTAATTGTTTTAACCTAATTTCTGATGGATTTGGGTTTTAGAGGCCCTAATCTGTTTGCCCTAGGGTTTGTAGTGCTTATATATATGTGTTTTAACCCCTAGGCCGAACTACAACCTGCTACATTCATTCAAAATTCCAGAAACCCTAGTTCTATAATCTGCCTCACCTTCCCACCATTGTTGCCGAGCTTTCCACCATCTTCCATCCATCCACCACTCATCCACACTCATCCTACAACCCTTGCCGTGCCTCTACAACCCCCAAATTCCATTCTACGTCATCAAAACAATCCAAGAAGCATCACCATACAATCTGCCGCAAGCAACAAAGGGGACAGATTCTCTACAATTGTTTGGCTTTTCAATCTGAGTTGTTGAACGATTTTAGGTGTTTTCTATCTTATATTTCAATGTCTAATTCATGTAATCTTTGTTTTGCTTTAAGTATGATTGGCTAAATTCGTTTTGGCTAAGGGTGGATTCAAAACCATGATTATATATGTGAAATAAGTTGATTACTTCCAGTTATCGTTGCATAAGTCGTGAATACAATTAGCTTAACCGTTTGATTTAGAACTTATTCTTGTATGTTGATTGAGAGTGCACGCTTAATTTGCATGCTTGAATTTGATGCTAGGATATAAGTTTGTTTCACCTAATCGTTATGAATTTATATTCGCAAGTAGTAAAGGTCGCTAGTCACGATCGTGTTAAGTAGATTCCTGGCAAGAGTATCATGCTTTTCATAGTTACGAATGCCTTGTCGATGCTTATGATTTCCAAAGAACGTAATGATTCTAACTTGTATCTTTATCATGCTGTTCATATAGAGAACTTGTTAGGAATAATTTGTTTGCGATGCATATTCATCCAATTCAATGATTCTAGGGAAATCTGAAGGTTAATTTAAGCGGACCTAATTAACTTGGAGTGTCGAGATTCATAACTTATTAATTCGATAACTGGAAATCGATTTAGGTTGCATATATTTCATGTGTGGAGAAGAACCCCTTAGCTATTCCATCATCCATTGATTCATTACAATTTTATCTTACAATCTGTTTTTGTTTCACAATCTGCCCATTTAGTTATTTTCGTCCAAATCAAATCCCCATTTGTTTTGAAGTCCTAGATTAGTTAGAAAGTGTGTTGGTTTATGTTTTTAAGTGTTTTGGTACAAGTTAAAACACAAATTCGTCCAATTTGGTGCTTTGTGTTCAAAACTGCCCAGAAAGTGTTTTTAAGGCAGTTTTGAATCTTTTGGTTGCTGTTTTGAGTTTTTGGTTTGTTTTAGTATTTTAAACATTAGTTTTGCATTCTTTGAGTCTAATCTAGTGTTCTAAACTTTGTTTTTACGTTTCTAATTCAGTTTTCAAGTGATTAGTACCCCTAGTTAATCCCCGGTTAGAACAATCCCTACTTACATCGTTACTACAATTGTCACAATTAGGGTTTAATTTGTGTGTTAACATAATTTTCACATCAAATTTTGGCGCCGTTGCCGGGGATTAGCAAAGTTGCTAATCCCTTGTCTTGAGTCTTGTTTAAATTGTTTCGTTTTCTGTTTTGTTTTTGAATTGTGCACCGTGTGTGTGTGTAGTGTTTTTGTGCCGTGTATAGGCACCTTATTTCCTTACTTGTGCCAAGTCTATTAAGTTGGTTACTAACCTTGTTTGCTCATGTGTGTAGGTACTAGTTTATGACCCGTAGCTCACAACCTGTTCGTGAGCATATCTTCGACTTTGACGGTGATTTTGAGAGGACTTTGAGAAGGAAAAAGAAAGTGCAAGAGTCTAATCCTCCTAGTCCCGAACCTGAATTAGAAGAGCAAGAAGTTGAGGTTGAAGAGGAGGCCACGGCAAGAGTTGAAGAGGAAGTACCAACCATGGCAGTCGACAATCGAACCATCAAGGAGCTTTCTGCCTCGGGTTTGGCCAATGCAGCCCCTCTTTGCATCCAATACCCTAGGGCAACCCCTGCTAAGACCGATGAATTTGAGTTGAAGTCAAGTTTGCTACATCATATACCCAAGTTCCATGGGTTATCAATGGAGGACCCCAATAAGCATTTAAAGGAGTTCGAAGTAGTATGCTCAAGTATGACACCGGTGAACGTGAACAGCAACATATTGAAGATGAAGGCCTTTCCCTTTTCTTTGTTGGAGAAGGCCAAGGATTGGTTGTATGAGTTGGCTCCCGGCACTGTCACATCATGGGAGAGCATGCAGCGAGCTTTCTTAGAGAAGTTCTTCCCGACATCACGAGTCATTCTTCTTCGAAAGAAGATTAGTGGAATTCAGCAAAGCCCAGGTGAATCTTTTCCATCTTATTATGAACGATTTAAATCACTTGTTGCTTCTTGTCCACAGCATCAGATGAAGGAGGAGCTACTTCTTCAATACTTTTACGAAGGTCTTTTACCACTTGAACGGCAAATGTTGGATGCGTCCGCGGGAGGAGCTCTAGTGGACAAGACACCCAGGGATGCCAAAACTCTCATTGCGAATCGAGCACTCAATGCACAACAATATGAAGGTGTTGGGCAAAGAGACACCCCACGGTCACATCATGTAAATGAGGTAAGTTCTATTTCTGAGTTACAATCCCAAATGGCTAACCTTACGTCTATGTTATCGCAGTTGGTTGAAGGCCCCAAAACGCAAGGAACTACAGTCTGTGGTGTATGCTCCATTCAAGGACATCAATCTGAGCAATGCCCTCAATTAATTGAGAATGGAGGGTGGGAATCTGCCAATGCTGTGGGTTATGGGACTCAAAACCAACCAAGGGGTGATCCTTTCTCCAGCACATAAAATCAGGGATGGCGTGACCACCCCAATTTCAGATGGAGAGATGCACCACAATATGGCCAACAAAGTGGATTTCGACAACCCCTAGGATTCTTTCCAAGGTCAATGGCACCACAACCACCTCCTCAAGCACAATCATCCCAAACCAACCCAGGTACCTCTATGAATGACGATAAAACATATCAGTTACTAACCACCATGGCGCAGGGAATGCAGAACCAAGCAAAGGAGGTTAATGAGCTAAAGAAGCAAATGGGCCAAATGGCCGAGTTTTTGGGACAATTCCGTGAAAATGGTAAGTTACCAAGCACTACGGTGGTCAATCCCAAGGGTGGTTTCGAATCTGCAAAGGCTATCACACTACGAAGTGGAAAAGAAGTGAGAAACAAAGAAGATAAGAAGATGCAAATCGAAGAAGAGGAGCAATCCTACCCCACGGCAAGGGTAGCATCACCAATGCCGCAGCCACCTAAGACATCCCATCCCTCCATCTCAGGTAAGAATGTCCCAAATGTTGTGGTTTCGAACACTAATCTGCCCAATGTTCCTTTCCCTCGCAGATTTGCACAATCGAAGAAGGAAGAAAGCGAAAAGGACATTTTGGATACTTTTCGAAAAGTCCAAGTAAACATTCCTTTACTTGATGCTATTAAGCAAGTGCCCAGGTACGCAAAGTTTTTAAAAGAGTTATGCACAACTAGGAAAAGAATTTCAAACAAAGAAGTTGTGAAAGTAAGTGAAAATGTATCCGCGGTTTTGCAACGAAAGTTACCTCCAAAGTGTAAGGATCCAGGGAGCTTTACTATCCATGCGTAATTGGAAACACTAGATTTGAACAATGCATGTTAGATTTAGGTGCTTCTATTAATGTTATGCCATATTCCATTTATGCATCAATGAACCTTGGTGAGTTAAAACAAGATGGCGTTATAATTCAATTGGCCGATCGTTCTAACGCTTATCCCAAGGGAGTCCTTGAGGATGTTTTAGTGCAGGTAAATCATCTTATCTTTCCTGCAGATTTTTATGTCTTAGAAATGGAGGATTCGAGCCATGCTCCATCATTGCCAATCTTGCTAGGCCGACCATTCATGAAAATAGCGAGAACAAAGATAGACGTGTTTATGGGAACATTAACCATGGAGTTTGATGGGGACATTATTCGTTTTAATCTTTCTGAAACCATTAAATACCCAATGGAGGACCATTCTTGTTTCGCTATTGACATTGTTGATTCTTTGGCACAGGTACACTTGGATCGAATGAACGATGATGCACTTGAAATAGCCTTAGTGCACGGCATAGGAGCAAGAAACAAGTGTGGGGGAATCCATGCAACCCACAGTATGGACTTTAACCCTATTGTCGTGCCCCCTTGTGGTGAAGTGGTTGAAATGGTCGCGGCCCTCGAGTCATTGCCATCACATTCTGGTAATTCTCCACTCTCAATTTTAGATTCGGTTTTGGCTAACAAGTTGATAGGAGCGTATTTATGCGCCTTAGTTAGCTAGTTCTTATGCATTTCCATGGTGTTTTCTTAGTTAAAGTAGTCTTTTAAGCTAGTTTTATGTGTTTTCAGGTTTTAAGGCCAAAGGATGCAAGAAGATGCATTTTGGAGCTTTTTGGAGCAAAATTGGGCTTGGAATGATTATCACATAATTGGAGCCAAGGTTTGGACGAATTTGAGGACTGATAGGAGCGTATTTATGCGCCTCAGTTAGCTAGTTCTTATGCATTTCCATGGTGTTTTCTTAGTTAAAGTAGTCTTTTAAGCTAGTTTTATGTGTTTTCAGGTTTTAAGGCCAAAGGATGCAAGAAGATGCATTTTGGAGCTTTTTGGAGCTTTTTGGAGCAAAATTGGGCTTGGAATGATTATCACATAATTGGAGCCAAGGTTTGGACGAATTTGAGGACTTGAAGATGATGATTCCTACTTGAACAAGGTTTCCTAGTTGAAGTAGGAAAGTGCTTACATGAAGGAGGATTCCTAATCGACGAAGGATTCCTAATCGACGAAGGATTCCTAATCAACGAAGGATTCCTAATTGAAGATGGATTCCTAATCACATGAGGATTCCTAGAAGAACAAGGATTCCTACTCCAATAAGGATTCCTACTTGAAATAGGAAAGTTAAGCCAAAGTTTCCTACTTTGGTTTTATTTTTCCTAAATGTCCCTAAAAGTTCCAGCAATTATGAAGACTTCCTAAGCATTCTAGGACATCAAATACACATCTCTTGCACCTTTTGAACCCTTGCCACACTCCCCTTGGTATTTCCTCTTCCTTATTTCCTGATTCTAGGCTTTAAAACACTTTCCTTTTGTGTTTTAAACCCTAGCCGAATTTCCCTTGCTATTTCCTTTAAGTTTCTGATTTTATTTCCTAATTCTAGAATCCTTAGACTTAATTTCTGATTTCCTAATCAACCTAGGGTTTTAATTTCTGTTTTCCTTTAAATAAACCTCCTTGTTGCAGCCACAAAACAGAAATTAAGTCTAAGGATTCTAGAATTAGGAAATAAAATCAGAATTTTAAAGGAAATAGCAAGGGAAATTCGGCTAGGGTTTAAAACACAAAAGGAAAGTGTTTTAAAGCCTAGAATCAGGAAATAAGGAAGAGGAAATACCAAGGGGGGCGGCAAGGGTTCAAAAGGTGCAAGAAATGTGTATTTGATGTCCTAGAATGCTTAGGAAGTCTTCATAATTGCTGGAACTTTTAGGGACATATAGGAAAAATCAAACCAAAGTAGGAAACTTTGGCTTAACTTTGATATGATATTAACTAGCACTCAAATTAACCCTCTTTTTATCAATTGTAGTATGGAATGTAAGTAGGGATCGTTCTAGGCCGGGGATTAGGAGGGATTGCTAAATCACTTGAAAACTGACTCAAATACGTAAAAACAAGTTTAGAACACTAATTTAGACTCAAAGAATGCAAAACTAACCTTTAAAACACTTAAACAAACCAAAGGACTCAAAACTGCCTTAAAAACACTTTCTGGGCAGTTTTGGACACTAAGGAAGAATTTGGACGAAAATTGGTTTTGACTTGACTCAAGACACTTAAAAACACAAACTAAATTGATTTCTAACTATTTTGGCACTTGAAAATAATGGGGGATTTGGTTTTGACGAATTTGAAAACAAAACAAAAACTTTGTAAAACAAAACAGATTGTAAAAACGAATTTGATTGAATTGAATGGATATAAAGCTAGCTAAGGGGTTCATCTCCACACATGTTATACTTGCATTCAAAACGATTTCCAATTGCTTTTCAATAACCCATGAATTCTCAACGCCCCAAGTTAATTAGGTCCGCTTAAATTAACCTTCAGATTTTCCTAACGTTATTGAATTGGATGATTGCATACGACAACCCAAAGCATTCCCCACAAGTCCCCTACATGATTGCATAATAGAGATACAAGCAAGAATCATTAAGTTCTATGAAAACCATAAGCATTGACGAAGCAAGTAGGGCAGATTGCGGAGTTCATGGGCCAATTTCGAGAGCAAGGTAAGTTGCCAAGTTCAACCGTTGTCAATTTGAGTCAATCCGAGGGGAGGAGTCGAAACTGCCAAGGCCATCACGCTAAGGAGCGGGAAAGAAGTAGGAACTGAGCCACAACCATCGAAATCTGCCCTCAAGGAGGACGAGAAGTTGCAGATTGAGGAGGAGGACCAAGCAAAGGCCACGACAAGGGTAGAAACACCCTTGCCGCAACCACCCAAGCATTCCAATTAGGCCACCATAGGTAAGGAAGGTCCAATTCAAGTTAATTCTAATGTCATTCCTCTGAATGTACCGTTTCCTAGCAGATTTTTGCAAGCCAAGAACGAAGAGGAGGAGAAAGATGTTCTTGAGACGTTTAGGAAGGTGCATGTCAATATCCCACTCCTTGATGCTATAAAGCAAATCCCGAAGTATGCCAAGTTTTTGAAGAAGTTTTGTACAACAAGGAAACAGATTCAGGAGAAAGAGGTGGTACACGTAAGTGAGAATGTATCTGCATTGTTGCAAAGAAAGTTACCACCTAAATGCAAAGATCCAGGTAGTTTCACTATCCCTTGTGTTATTGGCAATACGAGGTTTGATCATGCTATGTTAGATTTAGGTGCATCTATAAATGTCATGCCATATTCTGTTTATGCATCTATGAATCTTGGAAAGCTTAAAAATGATGGTGTTATTATTCAATTAGCCGATCGATCTAATGCATATCCCAAAGGAGTGTTGGAAGATGTTTTGGTGCAGGTAGACCACTTGATTTTTCCTGCAGATTTCTATGTGCTTGATATGGAGGAGTCAACCTACTCTCCACCATCACCACTCTTACTTGGACGACCATTCATGAAAACGGCTCAAACCAAGATTGACGTGGCCAAGGGAGCAGTAACTATGGCCTTTGGTGGTGATATGATTAACTTTAAGATTTCTGAATCGGTGGGGAATACTAATGATGTTCGTTCTTGTTGTGCTATTAATGTAATTGAACATATAGGGACGGAATGTTCAACACTAGTCAAGAAAAATGTACCACAACCCACCATCAAGGAAGGAATTGGAGTGAACAATAAAGAGTGCACGGCCCCAACCTTTAAATCACCAAATCTGGCCGAGTGCACCTCTTGTGCATCTGTCCATAGTGCTACTTAGAAGTCGTTGCATGATCTCATTATCCTTTGCTTGGTTACTACTTAGAAGGCGTTTCATCATTTAGTTCCAAATGCTAGAACTCATGCCTATTTCATTCAAAGCATGGTATTGATTTGCATAACACATATTCAAGATGAAGTTGTGTAGTGACCACCACAAAAGCCAAATTGCCGTATGCCCTAATTCATTATATGTTTAAGTTTAACCCCGTTGACTTGTTTAGCCTTTTCTTTGTTAAACCACACTATCCTCACCTAGCCTAGATTAGGACCATCCATACCCTTGTTCTTGAAGCATAGTAAAGCATGACTCAATTGAATTCCTTTTGATCAATGTATTGCAGAAAACAAGTGTGGGGGAAGGGATTTGATATGTGTGTGTGCCAAAGTTCATAATAAGGCACGGCAAAGTGTTGTTTGTTGAAGAAAGGGTCTAAAACATTGAATTTGACCCTAAGTGTTGCATGAATTCTCCCCTTGTGTTTAAAAGTTGATTTCTGCATTCTAAAGGGAATTCTAAGTTTCAATTTCATTACTTTGCTTGCTATTGCTTTAAGAACATTTGTTATCCCTATCTTTCTTTGTTAACCATTACCCTTAGCCTCGTTACAACCCTTCACTTCTATCTTGAGTGTTGTGTGTTTCAATTTGTGGAGTTCGAAATTGGTTTGAGCATATGGTGTCACTGGTTCTCGCATCTAAGTAGTAGCATTCCATTCATGAGATCATATTTATATACATGTTATTAACTCCGGAAATTGCTTTCTTTGTTATACATATATGTGAGCGTTCGTTTTCATATTTACATCAATCCTCTCACATATAACTAGTATAGGGTGTGTAGTTAGAAAATCGGTGTGAAAATTGAGTGCATATCTAGTAAGGAATTGAAGGAATTCTCTAAGGCATGTTACTACATTCAAAACATCGTTTTAATTGGTTAAATGTGAGCTAGTAAGTAGTGCCTATGATTAAGTATGTGCTCAAGTGTAAGAATGACTAAAAGTTGTGGGAATGATGATTTTTAACATGTCATGTGCATTGGAAATCCCTGAGGCAATCGTTGGAAGGTTTAGGTTGTGTTTCGTTTATTTCGTCTCGTTTTTCTTTTGTTTCTTTGTTTTGCTCGAGGACTAGCAAAAGCTAAGTGTGGGGGAATTTGATAGGAGCATACTTGGATTGGACATCACATACTTGGAACCAAAAGAATGGACGAAATTGAAGATTTGAAGATTTGAGGAGTCCAAGTTGAAGAAGGATTCCTAGTCCAAGAAGGAGTCCTAGTTGAAGAAGGATTCCTAGTCCAAGAAGGAGTCCTAGTTGAAGAAGGATTCCTAATCAACGGAGGAGTCCTAGTTAAGAATGGATTCATAGTCAAAAACGGATTCCTAATCAAACAAGGTTTCCTACTTGAAGTAGGAAAGTTAAGCCTAAAAGTTTCCTATTTTGGGTTGAACTTTCCTAAACCTAGATGGCCTTAAGTTCCAAATATTTTGAAGGTTTCCTAAGCATTTTTGGAGACAAAAGAAGGTTCTAGAACACTCCCCATAAGGTACCGCACCAATTCCTTCTAGATGACCTATTTTCCTTGCCTTGCAAGGCTTTCTAGAAGCCCTAACCACACTCCCTAAATCTGCCACACCTTGTGGACTTTCTCCCCTTTTAATTCTGATTTCTTGGCCCTTTTCCTTGTGGACTTGGGTTATTCAAGTCCATATCTGTTTTACCTAGGGTTTTAAGTGCCTATATATACTCATAAACCCCCTTGGCCGAATTTACCACCTCCCATATTCATAAATCACGCCAGAAACTCATCTACCCTCTCTGCCGCAACCCTCACTGATAGGAGCATATTTATGCGCCTTAGTTAGCTAGTTCTTATGCATTTTTGTTATGCTTTCTTTGTTAAAGTAGTCTTTTAAGCTACTTTCATGTGTTTTCAGGGTTAAAGGACGTATTACATGAAATGATGCAATTTGGAGCTTTTGGAGCAAAATGTGAGCTTGGATTGAATAGGACATGCTTGGAACACAAGGTTGGGATGAAATTGAAGAGTTGAAGATTTGAGGTTTCCTACTTGAAGTAGGAAAGCTATGCCTAAAAGTTTCAATTTTGGGTTGATCTTTCCCAATTCGGAATTGGCAACCAAAGTTTCTAAAGTTGGAAGTTTCTATTCTTGGAGGTTTCCAATTTCGTGAGTTTCTATTCTCGACTTTGGGCTTTTGGATGACCCATCCTTACCTCTTGGACCTATGCAGCACCTAAACCCTAACCCAAGCCCACCTAATTAACATGCAAAATCTGGTTACAAACCCTAGCCCTAGCCCACTTAGTGGCCGAACCCTAGGCCCTTTTCTCTTTAAAAATCTGATTACAAACCCTAGCCCATGTTCACTTAATTGCCGCACAAACCCTAGCCCAATCTGATTTAATTAGGGTTTTAGGTGCCTATTTATATGCTCCTAAACACCCTAGCCGAAAATCATCATTCATTCTACACAAAATCAGAAAATCATTCAGCCATTCTCCATTCACGCCAGAATCTGTCCATCACTTTTGCCGAGCCAAACCTTCACCCAAATCCATAGTTTCTGACCTAAAACCCTCCTAGCCGTGCCCTACACCTATCCTAGATAGTTTTCCACCATTCCCCATCATCCAAAGTCATCCAAATTCATCCAAAAACCCCTTAAATCCTCACTGCCGCAGCAAGGAGAAGAAGCAAGTTTCTGTGCAGATTTCAAAGTGGAATTCTTGGGCATTTTAGGTGTAATCTTTCTTACGTCTTTGATGTTTCAATTAAATAAACTTATTGTTGTGAGTATGAGGAACTAAACCCCCTTAGTTGGGGGGTGATTCAAAACCATGTACATGCTTGCAATTTTATTCGATTACATTCAGTTGTTATTTCATAAGTTATGGATTCAATTCGTTCATCTATTTGATTGATAATTTATTTGTGTATGTTGATTGAGAGTGCACGCTTACTTTTCATGCATAAATATGATGCTAGATTATGAGGGAGTTTCACCTAATAGTTACAATCTTATAATCACAAGTAGTGAAGGTCGCTTGAAACCGATCGCGTTGAATGAATTCTTAGCATAAGTTTCATGCAATTCATAGTAACGAATGCTTCGTCAATGCTTATGTTTTTCATAGAACGTAATGATTCTTGCTTGTATCTCTATTATGCAACTCATGTAGGGAACTTGTAGGGAATGTTTTGGGTTGTCGTAAGCAATCTTCCAACTTAATAACTTGTGGAAAAACTGAGGGTTAATTAGTGCAATTCACAGTTAATTTGGGGCGTTGAGTATTCATAGTTTATCGGAAGAACAACTGAAAATCGTTTTGCTTGCAAGTGTGACATGTGTGGAGAAGAACCTCCTAACTAGCCTTTTATCCATTCTTTTCATCAAAATTTGTTTTACAATCTGTTTCTTTTATAATCTGCCATTTAATCTATTTTCGTCCAAATCAAATCCCACCTTATTTCTTTGAGTCATTTTACTTAGAACTTGTCTGAGAATATGTTTTTAGGTGTTTTAGGTCATTAGGAAATCAAATTTCGTCCAAATTAGTGTAGGTGCTCGAAACTGCCCAGAAAGTGGTTTTTAGGCAGTTTTGAGCCTTCTAGTTGCTGTTTTAGTTTTTAGGTTTGTTTAAGTGTTTTAACTTTTAGTTTTGTATTCTTTGAGTCTAGTTTAGTGTTTTAAACTTCGTTTTTAAGTTTTTAAGTCAGTTTCCAAGTGTTTAGCAATCCCTCCTAATCCCCGGTTTAGAACGATCCCTACTTACATCTTTACTACAATTTGACAAAAGAGGGTTTAATTTGTGTGCTAGTTAATATCATATCACTCACTCACCATACTCCATATTTTCTGACCCTAAACACCTTGGCGCACCCCCCATCAATCCTAAATCCTTCCATACCATTCCTTACCCATTCTCCCATACAAATACCATCCAAACCCTGCCTTTAGACCAAGTGCCTGATAGGAGCATATTTATGCGACTTAGTTGGCTTGTTCTTGTGCATTTATGTTGTTTTTCTTGAGTTATTTTAGTGTTTAAAGTCATTTTCGTGCAATTTCAGGTTTTAGAGACAAAGTATGCAAAGAAGTGCGAAATGGAGCATTTTAGAGAAAAATTGAGCTGGAATGTTGTGTATGCTTATGGAGCACAAGGAATGGACGAGTTTGAAGGTCAAATGAGCTTAAGAAATGAAGAAATGAAAGTGAAGAACAAAGAATTCGGAATTGGAAACCAAAGTTTTTAAAGTTGGAAGTTTCTATTCTTGGAGGTTTCCATTTTTGAGAGTTTCTATTCTTGTAGCAAAGATGTAAGTAGGGATCGTTCTAGACCGGGGATTAGGAGGGATTGCTAAACACTTGGAAACTGACTTAAAAACTCAAAAACAAAGTTTAAAACACTAAACTAGACTCAAAGAATGCAAAACTAAAGGTTAAAACACTTAAACAAACCTAAAACTCAAAACAGCAACTAGAAGGCTCAAAACTGCCTAGAAACCACTTTCTGGGCAGTTTTGAGCACCTACACTAATCTGGACGAAATTGGTTGAAAACTTGAATCAAAACACCTAGAAACACAAATCAAAACACTTTCTAACTAATCTAAGACTTCAAAATAAAGGGGGATTTGTTTTGGACGAAAATTGAAAACAAAACAGAAACTTTAATTAACACAGATTGTAAAAACGATTTTGGTGAAATAGATGGTTAAAAGGCTAGTTAGGAGGTTCTTCTCCACACATGTCACACTTGCAAACAAAACGATTTTCAGTTGTTCTTCCGATAAACTATGAATACTCAACGCCCCAAGTTAACCGTGAATTGCACTAATTAACCCTCAGTTTTTCCACAAGTTATTAAGTTAGATGATTGCATACGACAACCCAAAACATTCCCTACAAGTTCCCTACATGAATTGCATAATAGAGATACAAGCAAGAATCATTACGTTCTATGAAAAACATAAGCATTGACGAAGCATTTGTTACTATGAATTGCATGAAACTTATGCTAAGAATTCATTCGACGCGATCGTTTTCAAGCGATCTTCACTACTTGTGATTATAAGATTGTAACTATTAGGTGAAACTCCCTCATAATCTAGCATCATATTCATGCATGAAAACTAAGCGTGCACTCTCAATCAACATACACAAATAAGTTATCAATCAAATAGATGAACGAATTGAATCCACAACTTATGAAATAACAACTGAATGTAAGCAACTATCAAACGAATCACCACATACGCTAAAATCATCCATAAACACTTCAATTATCTTTTCTACATAATCAGAAAATATACTCATCATGCATCTTTGAAATGTAGCAGGTGCATTACATAAACCAAAAGGCATGCGACGATATGCAAATGCACCAAACGGGCATGTAAAAGTGGTTTTTTCTTGGTCCTCAGGTGAAATGACAATTTGATTATACCCAGAATAACCATCAAGAAAACAATAGAAAGCATAACCCGCTAACCTCTCAAGCATTTGGTCAATGAACGGCAATGGGAAGTGGCCATTCCTCGTGGTGGTGTTTAGCTTCCTATAATCAATGCACACCCTCCAACCGGTTTGAATACGTTGAGGGACAAGCTCATTCTCAGCATTAGCTACCACCGTCACTCCGGATTTCTTTGGTACGCATTGAACAGGCGAAACCCACCTACTATCCGAGATTGGATAGATAACCCCACAATCTAAAAGCTTTATGATCTCCTTTTTCACTACTTCCATCATCGGAGGGTTGAGACGGCGTTGAGCCTCTCTAGTTGGTTTGGCCCCCTCCTCAAGAAATATGTGATGCATACAAGTCGTAGGGCTTATACCTTTAATATCGGCCAATGTCCAACCTAGGGCAGATTTGAACTCCTTCAAAACTCGAAGCAACTTCTCCTCCTCTTGTGCCGTGCGGGAGGAGGAAATGATGGCAGGTAGTGTTTCATTTTCTCCCAAGAAAATGTACTTCAGATGGCTTGGCAAAGGCTTGAGTTCAAGGATAGGTGCCTGAATGATAGATGGAAGCAATTTTTTAGTCGAAATGGGAATGGACTCATGGTTAGTATACTTACCATCAAGCTTAGGTGAGGACTCAAGGGCAGCCACAACTTCAAGTAATTCCTCATTAGGGGGCACGGCATGGGATGACTCTTGTATGCCGTGGGCATGTATGCAATCTGCCCCCTTTGTTTTGAGTTCCATGCCTCGTGTAATGACTTTTTCAAGCGCATCGTCATTTAAATCGTCGAGATATCCCTGCGCCAAAGAGTCAATTATATCAATAGAAAAGCATGAATGGTCCTCACTAGGGTATTTAATGGAATCAGAAAGATTAAAATTAACAACTTCCCCATCGAATTCCATGGACAAAGTTCCACTATACACGTCAATCTTCGTCCGGGCCGTCTTCATGAATGGCCTTCCAAGTAGAATGGGCAGCGAAGGAGCATGGTCCGATTCATCCATTTCGAGGACATAGAAATCCGCCGGGAAGACCAAATGATTAACCTGCACAAGAACATCTTCCAAAACTCCCTTTGGATAGGCGTTAGATCTATCGGCCAATTGTATTATTACCCCATCATTTTTCAATGCTCCTAAGTTCATAGATGCATAAATGGAATATGGCATAACATTTATAGAAGCACCTAAATCAAGCATGGCAGATTCAAATCTAGTATTCCCAATAACACAAGGAATGGTAAAGCTACCTGGATCTTTACATTTGGGAGGTAATTTGCGTTGCAAGATGGCAGACACATTCTCACCTACCTTGACCACTTCCTTGGTCGACATCCTCTTCCTCGTGGTACACAACTCCTTCAAGAACTTAGCATACCTCGGAACTTGCTTAATTGCATCTAACAAAGGTATGTTAACTTGAACTTTCCTAAAGGTTTCAAGGATATCCTTTTCTGCCTCTTTTTTCTTCGTTTGCATGAACCTACTAGGAAAAGGCACATTTGGAGGGAAAACATTAGTATGAACTGAATTGGACACATTCTTACCTTTGTGGGACGAATTGGGCAGATTTGGGACATTAGGGACTTGCGGCAAAGGTGGAACCACCTTTGCCGTGGGCTGCTTTGCTTCCTCCTCTTCCAATTGCAAAAGTTCATCCTCGTTATGACCTGTTTCTGATGAAGAACCTGCCCCAACTTCCTTACCACTTCTCAGGGTGATTGCTTTGGCACTTTCGAACCCTCCCTTCGGATTTGGAATGGTGGAACTAGGGAGTTGTCCGGGATCTCGAAACTTACCTACAAACTCGGCAATCTGCCCAATTTGTTTCTAAAGTTGATCCACCCTCTTATCTTGGTTTTGCATAGCCTTCGCTTGATCTTCCTGCCCATTAGACAACTTAGTTAGTATTTTAAGAAGTGCATCATTGTCAAGAGACGTACCTGAGGCACTTGGGCCGGATTGGGCTTGATTTTGGGGTGGGCCGTAGGTTTTGGGAAAGAACCCCGGGGGTTGTTGCCTAAAGCCTCCTTGGTTCTGAGGTTGCTGGGGCTCCCCCCATTTGAAGTTTGGATGGTCTCGCCACCCCGGATTATACGTGTTGGAGTATGGATCATGCCTTGACTGATTTTGGCCTTGAAACCCAATGGCATTCGCACTCTCCCATCCGCCATTCTCGATGAGTTGAGGACATTTTTCGGAGACATGTCCTTGGATAGAACATACGCCACATACCACAGGTCCTTGCATCTTCATTCCCTCGGCCATCTGTGACACAATAGAAGTAAGATTAGCCAATTGTGAATGAAGATCGGAAGTTGAACTTACCTCATGTACTTGGTGCCGTGGGGGTCCTCTTTGGCCTACACCCTCGTACTGTTGAGCGTTCAACGCTCTATTAGCAATCAAGACCTTGGCAGCCATGGGTGTTTTGTCCACCAATGCTCCCCCCGCCGAAGCATCAAGCATTTGACGTTCTAGAGGTAGGAGCCCCTCGTAGAAGTATTGCAAAAGCAACTCCTCCTTCATCTGATGCTGTGGACAAGAAGCAATAAGTGATTTAAATCGTTCATAATATGTAGGAAAAGACTCACCTTCTTCTTGCTGGATTCCGCTTATCTTTTTGCGTAGGAGGATGATACGTGAAGTTGGAAAGAACTTCTCCAAGAACGCTCTCTTCATACTCTCCCAAGAAGTGACAGTGCCGGGAGTTAACTCATATAACCAATCCTTGGCTTTATCCATCAAAGAGAATGGAAAAGCCTTCATCTTCAATATATTTCCGTCAACATTGACGGGAGTCATACTAGAGCAAACTACTTCAAATTCTTTCAAATGTTTGTTAGGATCTTCCATGGACAAGCCATGGTATTTAGGAATATGATGAAGCAAACTTGACTTTAATTCAAACTCATCCGTCTTACCTTGGGCAGCCCTGGGGTATTGAATGCACAAGGGTGCGGCATTATCCAAACCTGAGGCGGAAAGCTCCTTGAGTGTACGGTTGTCCACCGCCATGCCGTGGACTTCCTCAAAGATCCCTGCCGTGGCCTCCTCCTCCTCTTCTTGTACGTTTTCTTCAAGGTCAGATTCGGAGTTGGGTGGATGGTGTTCTTGCTGGCTTCTAGCTCTTTTCAACTTCCTCTCAAAAACGTCGTCAAACTCCAAGATGTTTGCACGAATCGTTTGAGAGCTTCTAGTCATACATTAGTACCTAAGAAACAAGAAACAAAATTAGGTCAGAACTTAAACAAAATCAGCAACAAAGTGAAATACAAGAAACAAAAACAATCCAAGGGATTAGCAAAATTGCTAATCCCCGGCAACGGCGCCAAAATTTGATGCGAAATAGATAAGCACACAAATTAAACCCTCTTTTTGTCAAATTGTAGCAAAGATGTAAGTAGGGATCGTTCTAGACCGGGGATTTGGAGGGATTGCTAAACACTTGGAAACTGACTTAAAAACTCAAAAACAAAGTTTAAAACACTAAACTAGACTCAAAGAATGCAAAACTAAAGGTTAAAACACTTAAACAAACCTAAAACTCAAAACAGCAACTAGAAGGCTCAAAACTGCCTAAAAACCACTTTCTGGGCAGTTTTGAGCACCTACACTAATCTGGACGAAATTGGTTGAAAACTTGAATCAAAACACCTACAAACACAAATCAAAACACTTTCTAACTAATCTAAGACTTCAAAATAAAGGGGGATTTGTTTTGGACGAAAATTGAAAACAAAACAGAAACTTTAATTAACACAGATTGTAAAAACGATTTTGGTGAAATAGATGGTTAAAAGGCTAGTTAGGAGGTTTTTCTCCACACATGTCACACTTGCAAACAAAACGATTTTCAGTTGTTCTTCCGATAAACTATGAATACTCAATGCCCCAAGTTAACCGTGAATTGCACTAATTAACCCTCAGTTTTTCCACAAGTTATTAAGTTGGATGATTAGATACGACAACCCAAAACATTCCCTACAAGTTCCCTACATGAATTGCATAATAGAGATACAAGCAAGAATCATTACGTTCTATGAAAAACATAAGCATTGACGAAGCATTTGTTACTATGAATTGCATGAAACTTATGCTAAGAATTCATTCAACGCGATCGTTTTCAAGCGATCTTCACTACTTGTGATTATAAGATTGTAACTATTAGGTGAAACTCCCTCATAATCTAGCATCATATTCATGCATGAAAACTAAGCGTGCACTCTCAATCAACATACACAAATAAGTTATCAATCAAATAGATGAACGAATTGAATCCACAACTTATGAAATAACAACTGAATGTAATCGAATCAAATTGCAAGCATGTACATGGTTTCGAATTACCCCCCAACTAAGGGGGTTTAGTTCCTCATACTCACAACATAAAGTTTATTGAATTGAAACATCGAAGACATAAGAAAGATTACACCTAAAACGCCCAAGAATTCCAACTTGAATTTCTGCACGTCAAGCTTCTCTTCTTTTCTCCTTGCTGCGGCAGAGATGATTAAAGGGCTTTTTGGATGTGGTTTTGGTTTAGGAAGGGAGTTAGGATGATATGGTGGTGCGGCAAGGGGTATGGATTGTGTATGGAAATGTAGAGTGGTGTATGGAGGTGGATGGTGGCTGCGGCAAGGATGGGAATTAGCTGGAATGTATTAGGGTGATGGTGGCTGCGGCAAGGAATGGGAGTAGGGTTTTATGAATTTCTGATTTGTGGGAAGGGAGATCATGTGCGGCAAGGTATAAAATACATATATATAGGCACCTAAAACCCTAAATAAATCAGATTGGGCTAGGGTTAGGTGCGGCTACCTAAATGGACTAGGGTTAGGGTTTGTAAAATAGGGCTTCTAGGATGGAAAGGTGCGGCATGGGCTTAGGGTTATGATCAGATTTTTGCATGTGAACAAGGCCTAGGTGCGGCTGATTAAGTGGGCTAGGGTTAGGGTTTAGGTGCGGCATAGGTCCAAGAGGCAAGGATGGGTCATCCAAAAGCCCAAAGCCGAGAATAGAAACTCACGAAAATGGAAACCTCCAAGAATAGAAACTTTGGTTACCAATTCCGATTTAGGAAAGATCAACCCAAAATGGAAACTTTTAGGCTTAGCTTTCCTACTTCAAGTAGGAAACCTCAAATCTTCAACTCTTCAATTCCATCCCAACCTTGTGTTCCAAGCATGTCCTTTTCAATCCAAGCTCACATTTTGCTCCAAAAGCTCCAAATTCCATCATTTCATGTAATATGTCCTTTAAACCTGAAAACACATGAAAGTAGCTTAAAAGACTACTTTAACGAAGAAAACATAACAAAGATGCATAATAACTAGCTAACTAAGGCGCATAAATATGCTCCTATCACGCACCCCCCATCAATCCTAAATCCTTCCATACCATTCCTTACCCATTCTCCCATACAAATACCATCCAAACCCTGCCTTTAGACCAAGTGCCTGATAGGAGCATATTTATGCGACTTAGTTGGCTTGTTCTTGTGCATTTATGTTGTTTTTCTTGAGTTATTTTAGTGTTTAAAGTCATTTTCGTGCAATTTCAGGTTTTAGAGACAAAGTATGCAAAGAAGTGCGAAATGGAGCATTTTAGAGAAAAATTGAGCTGGAATGTTGTGTATGCTTATGGAGCACAAGGAATGGACGAGTTTGAAGGTCAAATGAGCTTAAGAAATGAAGAAATGAAAGTGAAGAACAAAGAATTCGGAATTGGAAACCAAAGTTTTTAAAGTTGGAAGTTTCTATTCTTGGAGGTTTCCATTTTTGAGAGTTTCTATTCTTGGCTTTGGGCTTTTAGATGACCTATCCTTACCTTCTTAGACTTAGGCCGCACCTTCCGAGCCCAATCTGGTATGATATTAACTAGCACTCAAATTAACCCTCTTTTTATCAATTGTAGCAAAGTATGTAAGTAGGGATCGTTCTAGACCGGGGATTAGGAGGGATTGCTAAATCACTTGAAAACTGACTCAAATACGTAAAAACAAGTTTAAAACACTAAACTAGACTCAAAGAATGCAAAACTAAACTTTAAAATTGATAGGAGCATATTTATGCGCCTTAGTTAGCTAGTTCTTTTGCATTTTCATGGTGTTTTCTTAGTTAACGTAGTCTTTTAAGCTAGTTTTATGTGTTTTCAGGTTTTAGAGACAAAGTATGCAAGGAAGTGCGAAATGGAGCATTTTAGAGCAAAATTGAGCCGGAATGTTGTGTATGCTAATGGAGCATGAGGAATGGACGAGTTTGAAGGTCATAGGAGCTTAAGAAATGAAGAAATGAAAGTGAAGAACAAAGAAGTCGGAATTGGCAACCAAAGTTTCTAAAGTTGGAAGTTTCTATTCTCGGAGGTTTCCATTTTCGGTAGTTTCTATTCTTGGCTTTGGGCTTTTAGATGACCTAAACCCTAATTCCTTGTGGACCCTAAGCCCATGCCGCACCCTAGGGCCTAATCATTTAATTTCTGCCAAGTTAAACCCTAATCTATCTCCCCTAGGGTTTGTGCCGCACCTAATGTTCTAGAAACCCTATTTTCTGGTGGACTAAAGTCTTTGCCGCACCTAAACCCTAGCCCATCACTTAAACCTGATTTCCCTAGGGTTTGTGGTGCCTATATATATGTGTTCTCAAGCCTTGCCGCATATACCACCCCCTCCACAATTCAGAAATTCGTCCAAATATATTTCCACACCTTGCCGCAACTTTCCTTCACCAATCTGCCATATTCCCATACCTTACCGCAACCCCCATGTCCCCAACACACTACCATATCATCCCTTACCTACTCATCCATCCAAATAACCCCTAGAACCTGCTTCTAGTCCTTGTGCCGCAGCCAAGAGGAGGAGAGAAAGCTTGGGACGTTCATGCCATTCAATTGAGTGTTGCTGGAACGTTTTAGGTGTTGTCTTTCCTTTGAATTCCATGTTTAATTTTGATATTCTTTGTGTTGTGAGTATGAGGAACTAAACCCCCCTTGGTTAGGGGGGAATTCGAAACCATGTACATGCTTGCAATATGATTTGATTACATTCAGTTGTTATTTCATAAGTTGTGAATTCAATTCGTTCATCTATTTGATTGATAACTTATTTGTGTATGTTGATTGAGAGTGCACGCTTAGTTTTCATGCATGAATATGATGCTAGATTATGAGGGAGTTTCACCTAATAGAATCTTATAATCACAAGTAGTGAAGGTCGCTTGAAAACGATCGCGTTGAATGAATTCTTGGCATAAGTTTCATGCAATTCATAGTAACGAATGCTTTGTCAATGCTTATAATTTTCATAGAACTTAATGATTCTTGCTTGTATCTCTATTATGCAATTCATGTAGGGAACTTGTAGGGAATGTTTTGGGTTGTCGTATGCATTCATCCAACTAAATAACTTGTGGAAAAACTGAGGGTTAATTAGTGCAATTCACGGTTAATTTGGGGCGTTGAGTATTTATAATTCATTGGAAGAACAACTGAAAATCGTTTTGTTTGCAAGTGACACATGTGTGGAGAAGAACCTCCTAACTAGCCTTTTATCCATCCTTTTCATCCAAAAACGTTTTACAATCTGTTTAGTTTTAAGTTTCTGTTTTGTTTTCAATTTTCGTCCGAAACAAATCCCCCTTTATTTTGAAGTCTTAGATTAGTTAGAAAGTGTTTTGATTTGTGTTTCTAAGTGTTTTAATTCAAGTTTTCACCCAAATTCGTCCAAGTTCTTGTTAGGTTCTCAAAACTGCCCAGAAAGTGGTTTTTAGGCAGTTTTGAGTCATTAGGTTGCTGTTTTGAGTTTTAGGTTTGTTTAAGTGTTTTAACCTTTAGTCTTGCATTCTTTGAGTTTAGTTTAGTGTTTTAAACTTTGTTTTTGAGTTTTTAAGTCAGTTTCCAAGTGTTTAGCAATCCCTCCTAATCCCCGGTCTAGAACGATTCCTACTTACATCTTTACTACAATTTGACAAAAAGAGGGTTTAATTTGTGTGCTTATCTGTTTCGCACCAAAAACACCAAAGCAAACCAAAAGACTCAAAACAGCACCAAAACACTCAAAACTGCCTTAAAAACACAATCTGGGCAGTTTTGAACACTAGACACAAACTTGGACGAAAATTAGTTTTAACTTGACCTAAGACACTTAAAAACACAAACTAAAGTGATTTCTAACTAATATGACTCAACAAAGTAAAAGGGGATTGATTTTGGACGAATTTAAAAACAAAACAAACGTTGTAAACTAGAACAGATTTTAAAAACGAATTTGATTGAATTGAATGGATGGAAGGCTAGCTAAGGGGTTCATCTCCACACATGTTATACTTGCATTCGAATCGATTTCCAATTGCTTTTCAATAAACCATGAATTCTCAACGCCCCAAGTTAATTAGGTTCGCTTAAATTAACCTTCAGATTTTCCTAACGTTATTGAATTGGATGATTGCATACGACAACCCAAAGCATTCCCCACAAGTCCCCCACATGATTGCATAATAGAGATACAAGCAAGAATCATTAAGTTCTATGAAAACCATAAGCATTGACGAAGCACTTGTTACTATGATTGCATGAAACTTATGCCAAGAATTTACTTAACGCGATTGAGATCATCAACCTTTGCTACTTGTGAATATAAGTCCATAACGATTAGGTGAAATTTCCTTATATCCTAGCATTCAATCTATGCATGATAATTAAGCGTGCACTCTCAACCAACACACACAAATCAATGTAATTCACATAGATAAGTAAATTGAATTCACAACTTATGAAACACAATTAGAAGTAATCAAATCATAACGCAAGCATAAACATGTATTTCGAATTCCCCCCTAGCCAAGGGGGGGTTTAGTTCCTCATACGCACAAAACAAAGAGAATTGAATTTAAACATCGAAATCAAAGGAAAAGAAACACCTAGAAATTCCAGCGGCGTGAACTTGAATTGCATGAACTTCCAAGCATCCTTCTCCTCCTCCTTGGTGCGGCAAAGGTTCTAGGGACAGGGTTAAGGCCTTAGGTGTATAGATGAATGGTTATGGAGGGATGTAGTAGTGTTTAGGGGAAGGGAATGGTGCGGCAAAGGTGTGGAGAGGGTTTGGGCGAATTTCTGACTTTGTGGATTGAATGAATGTGTATGAGAGGTGGTGTCAATGAATGGGTGTGGCACACATATTGAGAGGTGGTGTAAACTAGAACAGATTTTAAAAACGAATTTGATTGAATTGAATGGATGGAAGGCTAGCTAAGGGGTTCATCTCCACACTTGCATTCGAATCGATTTCCAATTTCTTTTCAATAAAACATGAATTCTCAACGCCCCAAGTTAATTAGGTCCGCTTAAATTAACCTTCAGATTTTCCTAACGTTATTGAATTGGATGATTGCATACGACAACCCAAATTATTCCTCAAAAGTTCCCTACATGAAAGCACATAATAGAGATACAATCAAAGATCATTACGTTCAATGGAAATCATAAGTATTGACGAGGCACTCGTAACTATGAAAGCGCATGAAACTTATGCCAAGAATTCACTTAACGCAATTGTGATCAACAACTTTTACTACTTATGAATATAAGTTCATAACGATTAGGTGAAACTCCCTTACATTCTAGCATCAAACTCATGCATGTAAATTAAGCGTGCACTCTCAACCAACATACACAAATCAGTTTTAATTCATATAGATAAGTGAATTGAATCCACAACTTATGAAACGCAATTAGAAGTAATCAAATCATATAGCAAGCATAATCATGGTTTCGAATCCCCCCCTAGCCAAGGGGGGGGTTTAGTTCCTCATACGTATGAAACAAAGAGTATAGAATTTAAACATTGAAATCAAAGGAAAGGAAACACCTAAAACTTCCAGCAATTCGGACTTGAATGGCATGCACGTTCCAAGGTTTCTCCTTCTCTTTGCCACGGCACTTGGACTTTGGACAGGTTCTTTGGTCTATTTAAATGGTGGAGAATGGATGGGGAATGGGTGATGGTGTTTAAGGTTGATGGGGGGTGCGGCTAGGGATGATTTTGGGCAGAAATTAGGGACTATGGTGATGGAAAGGTGCGGCAGAAAGCAAGGACTGATTTCTGGCGTGAATGGTTGTGTATGAGAGGTGGTGGTTTAATCTAGGGGTTGATATGAGTATATATAGGCACTTAAAACCCTAGGGGAATCAGGTATGGACTTGAATAACCCAAATCCACAAGGAAATAGGCTTAGAAATCAGAATCCACAAGGGAAAAGGTCCACCAAGGTGCGGCAGGTTTATAGGATATGGATAGGCCTTCTAGAATGCCTTGCAAGGCAAGGAAAACAAGTTCTAGAAAGGGGATAGGTGCGGCACCTTATGTGTGCAGGGATAGGGCTTCTAGAAATCTGATTTTAAGCACTCTAATCTAGTTAGGAACCCCCCTCCCTTGCAGCTAAAATATCAATGAATTCGGATTTGGATAAGATAGGATAGGATAAGGTTTGTTTGGATAAGATAAGCTAAGATAAGGTTATGGATGATGTTTTGGATAAGATTTCTTCACTTGAGCTGATTCTTTGACCTTAACTCTCCTTCGTCAAGTAGGAAACCTTGCTTGAGTAGGAATCCTCATTCTTCTAGGAATCCATCTTTGACTATGAATCCATCCTTAACTAGGACTAATCCGTTGATTAGGAATCCTTCTTCAATTAGAAATCCTTCGTAGATTAGGAATCCTCAAATCTTCAAATCTTCATTCTCGTCCATTCCCTTGGCTCCAAGTATGTGACTTCCATTCCAAGCTCCATTTTGCTCCAAAAGGCTCCAAATTGCATCATTTAATGTAATATGCCCTTAAAACCTGAAAACACATGAAACTAGCTTAAAAGACTACTTTAAACTAAGAAAACATAACAAAAATGCATAAGAACTAGCTAACTAAGGCACATAAATATGCTCCTATCACTAGGATATTAGTTTGTTTCACGTAATCGATATGAATTTATATTCGCAAGTAGTGAAGGTCGCTAGTCACGATCGTGTTAAGTAGATTCCTGGCAAGAGTATCATGCTTTTCATAGTTACGAATGCTTTGTCAATGCTTATGATGTCCAAAGAACGTAATGATTCTAACTTGTGTTTTTATCATGATGTTCATATAGAGAACTTGTTAGGAATAATTTGTTTGCGATGCATATTCGTCCAATTCAATGATTCTAGGGAAATCTGAAGGTTAATTTAAGCGGACCTAATTAACTTGGAGTATCGAGGTTCATAACTTATTAAATTGATAACTGGAAATTGATTTAGGTTGCATATATTTCATGTGTGGAGAAGACCCCCTTAGCTATTCCATCATCCATTAATTCAACATAATTTTGTCTTACAATCTGCCCATTTAGTTTATTTTCGTCCAAACACAATTCCCCCATATTTTGTTGAGTCTTAGTCATTAAAATCTGTTCTATTTTGTGTTTTTAAGCATTTGGAGTCATAAACACTTTCAAATTCGTCCAAATCAAGTTCTAGTTTTTGTTTGAGTCAATTGGATTGTTTTAGGCAGTTTTGAGTGTTTCAAATCTGTTTTGAGTCATAGTAGTCTTGTTAGAGTCTTTAAGTTTAGTTTTTGTGTTTTTAAGTCAATTTATATTAGATTAGCACCCCTAGTTAATCCCCGGTTAGAACGATCCCTACTTACATCATTACTACAATTGTCACAAATAGTTTTCGTGGATGCACCTGCTGCGAAGTTGGAGCGTTTTAGGTGTTCTCTTTCTTTGGATTTTAATGTCTAAATTTATGTATCTTTGCTTTCCGAGTATGAGGAACTAAACCCCCCTTGGCTAGGGGGGATTCGAAACCATGTTTATGCTTGCTATATGATTTGATTGCTTCTAATTGCGTTTCATAAATTGTGAATTCAATTTGCTTATCTATTTGAATTAAACTGATTTGTGTGTGTTGGTTGAGAGTGCACGCTTAATTTTCATGCATAAATCTAATCCTTGGATATAAGGAATTTTCACCCAATCGTTATGAACTTATATTCACAAGTAGAAAAGGTCGCTGATCACGATCATGTTAAGTAAATTCTTGGCATAAGTTTCATGCACTTTCATAGTTACGAGTGCCTCGTCAATACTTATGATTTCCATTGAACGTAATGATCTTTGATTGTATCTTTATTATGCGCTTTCATATAGAGAACTTTTGAGGAATAATTTGATTGCGATGCGCTTTCATATAGAGAACTTCTGTTCAATTTACAAAGTTTGTTTTTGTTTTCAATTTTCGTCAAAACCAAATCCCCATTTATTTTAAAGTGTTAGATTAGTTAGAAATCAATTTAGTTTGTGTTTTTAAGTGTCTTGAGTCAAGTAATAACTTAATTTCGTCCAAGTTAGTGTTTTGTGCTCAAAACTGCCCAGAAAGTGTTTTTAAATCAGTTTTGAGTGTTTGGTCGCTGTTTTGAGTCTTTCGGTTTGTTTTGGTGTTTTAAAGTTTAGTTTCGCATTTCTTGAGTCTAGTTTAGTGTTTTAAACTTGTTTTTATGTATTTGAGTCAGTTTTCAAGTGATTTAGCAATCCCTCCTAATCCCCGGTCTAGAACGATCCCTACTTACATACTTTGCTACAATTGATAAAAAGAGGGTTTAATTTGTGTGCTTATATATTTCACATCACACAACACCAATCATAACCCCACCAGATTGGTCCATTCCCTTCGAATTAATGGGTGATGCATCGGATTACGCACTTGGAGCTATTTTGGGCCAAAGGAAAAACAAGCAGCCACATGTTATTTATTATGCTTCACGCACTTTAAATGATGCCCAATTGAATTACTCCACAACTGAAAAAGAACTTTTGGCGGTTGTATTTGCATTAGATAAGTTTAGATCATATCTAATTGGCACTAAAGTAATTGTTTTCACTGACCATGCAGCCTTGAAGTACCTTCTCACCAAAAAAGAGGCCACATCAAGACTCATTCGTTGGATGCTCCTACTTCAAGAGTTCGATATTGAAATTAGGGACCAGAAAATGCTTTTCTTGTCATAACATATGTGAGCATTAGTTTTCATATTTACATCAATCTTCTCACATATAACTAGTGTAGGGTGTGTGGTTAGAAAATCTGAGTGAAAATTGAGTGCATATCTAGTGAGGAATTGAGGGATTCTCTAAGGCATGTTACTACATTCAAAACATTGTTTTAATTGATTAAATGTGAGCTAGTAAGTGATGACTATGATTAAGTATGTGCTCAAGAGTAGGGATGGCTAAAATCTATGTAAGTGGTGATCTTTGGCGTGTCATGTACCATTGGAAATCCTTGAGGCTATTGTTGGAAGGTTTAGGTTATGTTTTGTTTCATTGTTTTGCTCGAGGACTAGCAAAAGCTAAGTGTGGGGGAATTTGATAGGAGCATATTTATGCGCCTTAGTTAGTTAGTTCTTATGCATTTATGTTGTGTTTTCTTAGTTAAAGTTAGTCTTTTAAGCTAGTTTCATGTGTTTTCAGGTTTTAGAGAAAAAGTGAGCAAAAGGATGCAATTTGGAGCGTTTTGGAGCAAAATTGGGCTAAAATGGAGTTCATGCACATGAAGCACAAGGGATGGACGAATTTGAGGGATTGATGAAGCTACTTCGCGTTTCAAAGTTAAAGAATTGAAGATACAAAGTTTCCTAATTGAAGTAGGAAAAGGCTTACATGAAGGATTCCTAATCAAAGAAGGAGTCCTAATTGAAGATGGATTCCTAGACGAATGAAGTTTCCTACTCAAGCAAGGTTTCCTACATGAAGAAGAAGAATTAAAGCCAAAGAATCAGCTCAAGATAAGGAATCTTATCCAAAACCTCATCCATAACCTTATCTTAGCTTATCTTATCCAAATAAACCTTATCTTATCCTATCTTATCCTTATCCTAAACTATCCACATTTCAGCCAATTAGGGGGGTTTCTAACTAGATTAGGATGCTTAAAATGGGATTTCTAGAAGATCTTAACCTTATCCTACACAAAGGGTGCCTAGAACCTTTCTAGAACCCTAACTTTGTGCCGAATTTTCTACCCTATTTCCTTTAGGATTTTGGTTTCTAGAAGCCTTATCATTTCACACTCTTTGTGCTGCACCTTATCTCCCAATTCCTTTGGGTTTTTGACTTGTTTTCCTTGTAGGATTGTATGTTATTATCCTATGTAGTTTAGGTCTTTAAAACCTTGTCCTTTGCTACCTAGGAATGTGAATTTTCAGACTATATATACAACCCATTGCCGCACCTATTCATTCACCACCCTCTACCAGATTTTCACTACATCATTCATCCATCACACCCTCATTGTGCCGTGACTTGCAAAGGAGAACAAGGAAGACAACTTGGAGCCGTGCATGCCATTCAAGACGTTGGATTGTCGGAGCGTTTCTATGTGTTTTCTATCTTTATGTCAATGTTTATATTTATTTATCTTTGTTTATTTGCGAACATGAGGAACTAATTTCTTTATAGTTAGAGGGGAAGTCAAAGCCATGATCATATGTTTTATATGACTTGATTTCTTCCAATTATGATTTCATTAAGACTTCGAATTCACTTAGTTTGCAGAAATTAACTTAAAAACACAAGGGGAAGACTTAGACAACTCTTTAGGGCCGAATCCATTGTTTTGGACCCTTACTTCAACAAACAATACTTTGGAACTCTTTTTCTCAACTTTTCAACTTTTTTTTCAAACTTTTCATACTTTTTTTCTTAATTTTTTTTTCTTTTTCCACGATTTTTTTTCTTTGCCGTGCCTATGGCACACAATTCCTCATGAAAAATACTTCCCCCACACTTGTTTTCTGCCAACATAGATCAAAAGGAATTCAATTCGAATCATGCTTTAGTATGCTTTAAGAATAAGGGTATGGATGGTCCTAAACTAGGCTAGGTGAGGAAAACATGGGTTAACAAATAACGAAGGCTAACAAGGCTCAATGGGGTTAAAACCTACAAATCACAATGACATAGGGCACACGGCTTTTTGGCTAAGGTGGTGGTCACTACACAACTTCATCTTGAATGTGTGTTATGCAAATCAATAACATGCTTTGAATGAAATGGGCATGAGTTCTAGCATTTGGAACTAAATGATGAAACGCCTTCTAAGTAGCAACCAAGCAAAGAATAATGAGATCATGCAACGGCTTTTAGAAAACAAAGAATGCACAGATTTTAACTCTCCAAATAAACGTTTTGGCTCAAGTCTCACAAGGTTGTAGCGTTAGTTTGAGTTCCTTCCTTCAAGCATGTTACAAAAACTGATTTTTTTTCTTTTATGATTGCATGTGAATTCATAAGTTATAACCACAACTAAGCATAACAAAGAGTAAATCAAACCTTCATCCATGTTAATCACTCTCTTTAACCGCCATGTAATTACAAACCGAATCCTCATCATTGTGTTGGAAGGTACCCTAAGACACAAACAAACACACAAAAACAACTCTTTTTGGGTTTTTTAAAACAAATTTTTCAAATTTTTATGTGATTTTCGGATTTTTGCATCAAAACACACTAAAACACACCAAAACTGCTCAAAAACACTTAAAAACAGCAAGGAACAAGTCTCCAAGTTAAGGGTGATAAAATCCCACGAATTTGCATCTAAAACACTTAGTTACCCCCCCCCCCCCCACACTTAAATCAAACATTGTCCTCAATGTTTCAAGCTTAAAATCGCACTAAACAAAAAGAAACACACAAATAGCAACTAAAACAACTAAATAGGCAGATTCGAAATAAACAACAAAGAGAAGGGTTTAGGAACGCAAATCTGGAATTGGAGTGATTCCTTGGTCTTCCTTTGTTGAATTGCATGGGTTGCCTCCCAAGTAGCGCTTTCTTTTACGTCGTACAGCCGGACGAATAGCCCATTCACTCTCCATTTGTGCCCACGGCGCCCAAAGAAATATCCTCCACGGTTTGTTCAACAAAGTTCTCATAATATGGCTTCAAACGGTGTCCGTTCACTTGGAATTCATGACCTGTTTTGAGACTTTGAATCTGGATGGCACCATAAGAAGATATGTTAGTAATAACAAACGGTCCAATAAACTTAGAACGTAACTTACCTGGAAACAAACGTAAACGGGAATTGAACAATAGCACTTTCTGCCCAATTGAGAATGATTTCCCACGGATCATGTTGTCATGGAAAGCCATGGTCTTTTGCTTGTAAATGCTTGCATTATCGTACGCCTCGTGCCGTATCTCATCAAGCTCATTCAATTGCAATCTCCTTTGACTTCCTGCTTCCTCGAGGTTCATGTTAAACTTCTTGATGGCCCAAAGTGCTTTGTGCTCCAATTCAACAGGAAGATGGCACGCCTTGCCATAGACAAGTCGGAAGGGGGACATCCCAATGGGGGTTTTGTACGCCGTACGATACGCCCAAAGTGCATCATCTAACCGTAAACTCCAATCCTTCCTCGTTGGCCCAACGGTCTTCTCTAGGATTTGCTTGATCTCACAGTTTGAAACCTCGGCTTGGCCATTCGTTTGAGGATGGTAAGGTGTAGAAACCTTATGGGTGACACTGTATTTCCTCAATAACGCTTCAATGGTCCGATTGCAAAAGTGTGACCCTCGGTCACTAATGATCACTCGTGGCATTCCGAACCTTGCAAAAATGTTAGATCTAATTAAATCTGCAACCACTTTAGAATCATTAGTCCGGGTGGCCTTGGCTTCCACCCACTTCGACACATAATCAACCGCAAGCAAAATATATGTAAAACCATACGAAGAAGGAAAAGGACCCATAAAATCAATACCCCAAACATCAAAAATTTCAACATTTAGGATAGAAACCTGCGGCATTTGGTCCTTTGCACTAATACCACCCATTCGTTGGCATTTATCACATGTTAAGCAAAACGTTTTAGCATCTTTAAAAATACTAGGCCAATAAAATCCACATTGTAACACCTTAAGGGCTGTGCGTTGTGTGCCAAAGTGCCCTCCACATGCATATGTGTGACAAAAACTCAAAATTGAATGACATTCAGAATCGTGCACACAACGACGTATAATCTGATCGGGGCAAAATTTCCATAAGTACGGATCATCCCACACATAAAACCGTGCATCATGCCTAAGTTTATCACGTTGGTGCCTAGTGAACTCACTTGGAATACCAAGGTGCACTAACCTTAATGGACAGCAATTGTTCATCGGGGAATGTCTCCAAAATCGGCACCAACTCCTCATTATGCACCATTCGGCTTAGGTGGTCAGCCACCACGTTTTCACTTCCCTTCTTGTCCCGAATCTCTATGTCGAACTCTTGAAGTAGCAATATCCATCGAATTAGTCGTGGCTTGGCCTCCTTTTTGGTGAGCAAGTACTTCAGAGCTGCATGATCAGTGAAAACAATTACTTTAGTTCCAATTAGATATGATCGAAATTTATCTAAAGCAAAAACAACGGCAAGAAGTTCTTTTTCCGTAGTAAATGACATGCGGCCTCTTGTCCTTTCTTTGTCCTAAAACAGCTCCTAAAGCATAGTCGGACGCATCACACATGAGCTCGAAAGGTAGACTCCAATCCGGTGGAACAATAATGGGTGCCGTTGTCAACAACTCCTTGAGTTGGTTGAATGATTCCGTGCACACCTTAGTGAATTCAAACGCCACTTCTTTTTGTAGGAGTCGGCAAAGAGGTTGTGCTATCTTCGAGAAATCTTTGATAAACCTACGATAGAATCCTGCATGACCAAGAAACTATATGACCTAAAACGATGCAAGATCTATTTTCGACTTATCAACCTCAATACCGAAGTCGGAGAGGGTAAGTGACGTACAAGATCTATTTTCGACTTATCAACCTCAATACCCTTTTCAGAAATTATATGACCTAAAACGATGCCTTGTTTAACCATAAAATGACACTTTTCCCAATTAAGCACAAGGTTAGTTTCAACACAACGTTTTAGGATCACACTTAGATTATGTAAGCAACTATCAAACGAATCACCAAATACGCTAAAATCATCCATAAACACTTCAATTATCTTTTCTACATAATCAGAAAATATACTCATCATGCATCTTTGAAATGTAGCAGGTGCATTACATAAACCAAAAGGCATGCGACGATATGCAAATGCCCCAAACGGGCATGTAAAAGTGGTTTTTTCTTGGTCCTCAGGTGAAATGACAATTTGATTATACCCAGAATAACCATCAAGAAAACAATAGAAAGCATAACCCGCTAACCTCTCAAGCATTTGGTCAATGAACGGCAATGGGAAGTGGCCATTCCTCGTGGTGGTGTTTAGCTTCCTATAATCAATGCACACCCTCCAACCGGTTTGAATACGTTGAGGGACAAGCTCATTCTCAGCATTAGCTACCACCGTCACTCCGGATTTCTTTGGTACGCATTGAACAGGCGAAACCCACCTACTATCCGAGATTGGATAGATAACCCCACAATCTAGAAGCTTTATGATCTCCTTTTTCACTACTTCCATCATCGGAGGGTTGAGACGGCGTTGAGCCTCTCTAGTTGGTTTGGCCCCCTCCTCAAGAAATATGTGATGCATCCAAGTCGTAGGGCTTATACCTTTAATATCGGCCAATGTCCAACCTAGGGCAGATTTGAACTCCTTCAAAACTCGAAGCAACTTCTCCTCCTCTTGTGCCGTGCGGGAGGAGGAAATGATGGCAGGTAGTGTTTCATTTTCTCCCAAGAAAATGTACTTCAGATGGCTTGGCAAAGGCTTGAGTTCAAGGATAGGTGCCTGAATGATAGATGGAAGCAATTTTTTAGTCGAAATGGGAATGGACTCATGGTTAGTATACTTACCATCAAGCTTAGGTGAGGACTCAAGGGCAGCCACAACTTCAAGTAATTCCTCATTAGGGGGCACGGCATGGGATGACTCTTGTATGCCGTGGGCATGTATGCAATCTGCCCCCTTTGTTTTGAGTTCCATGCCTCGTGTAATGACTTTTTCAAGCGCATCGTCATTTAAATCGTCGAGATATCCCTGCGCCAAAGAGTCAATTATATCAATAGAAAAGCATGAATGGTCCTCACTAGGGTATTTAATGGAATCAGAAAGATTAAAATTAACAACTTCCCCATCGAATTCCATGGACAAAGTTCCACTATACACGTCAATCTTCGTCCGGGCCGTCTTCATGAATGGCCTTCCAAGTAGAATGGGCAGCGAAGGAGCATGGTCCGATTCATCCATTTCGAGGACATAGAAATCCGCCGGGAAGACCAAATGATTAACCTGCACAAGAACATCTTCCAAAACTCCCTTTGGATAGGCGTTAGATCTATCGGCCAATTGTATTATTACCCCATCATTTTTCAATGCTCCTAAGTTCATAGATGCATAAATGGAATATGGCATAACATTTATAGAAGCACCTAAATCAAGCATGGCAGATTCAAATCTAGTATTCCCAATAACACAAGGAATGGTAAAGCTACCTGGATCTTTACATTTGGGAGGTAATTTGCGTTGCAAGATGGCAGACACATTCTCACCTACCTTGACCACTTCCTTGGTCGACATCCTCTTCCTCGTGGTACACAACTCCTTCAAGAACTTAGCATACCTCGGAACTTGCTTAATTGCATCTAACAAAGGTATGTTAACTTGAACTTTCCTAAAGGTTTCAAGGATATCCTTTTCTGCCTCTTTTTTCTTCGTTTGCATGAACCTACTAGGAAAAGGCACATTTGGAGGGAAAACATTAGTATGAACTGAATTGGACACATTCTTACCTTTGTGGGACGAATTGGGCAGATTTGGGACATTAGGGACTTGCGGCAAAGGTGGAACCACCTTTGCCGTGGGCTGCTTTGCTTCCTCCTCTTCCAATTGCAAAAGTTCATCCTCGTTATGACCTGTTTCTGATGAAGAACCTGCCCCAACTTCCTTACCACTTCTCAGGGTGATTGCTTTGGCACTTTCGAACCCTCCCTTCGGATTTGGAATGGTGGAACTAGGGAGTTGTCCGGGATCTCGAAACTTACCTACAAACTCGGCAATCTGCCCAATTTGTTTCTAAAGTTGATCCACCCTCTTATCTTGGTTTTGCATAGCCTTCGCTTGATCTTCCTGCCCATTAGACAACTTAGTTAGTATTTTAAGAAGTGCATCATTGTCAAGAGACGTACCTGAGGCACTTGGGCCGGATTGGGCTTGATTTTGGGGTGGGCCGTAGGTTTTGGGAAAGAACCCCGGGGGTTGTTGCCTAAAGCCTCCTTGGTTCTGAGGTTGCTGGGGCTCCCCCCATTTGAAGTTTGGATGGTCTCGCCACCCCGGATTATACGTGTTGGAGTATGGATCATGCCTTGACTGATTTTGGCCTTGAAACCCAATGGCATTCGCACTCTCCCATCCGCCATTCTCGATGAGTTGAGGACATTTTTCGGAGACATGTCCTTGGATAGAACATACGCCACATACCACAGGTCCTTGCATCTTCATTCCCTCGGCCATCTGTGACACAATAGAAGTAAGATTAGCCAATTGTGAATGAAGATCGGAAGTTGAACTTACCTCATGTACTTGGTGCCGTGGGGGTCCTCTTTGGCCTACACCCTCGTACTGTTGAGCGTTCAACGCTCTATTAGCAATCAAGACCTTGGCAGCCATGGGTGTTTTGTCCACCAATGCTCCCCCCGCCGAAGCATCAAGCATTTGACGTTCTAGAGGTAGGAGCCCCTCGTAGAAGTATTGCAAAAGCAACTCCTCCTTCATCTGATGCTGTGGACAAGAAGCAATAAGTGATTTAAATCGTTCATAATATGTAGGAAAAGACTCACCTTCTTCTTGCTGGATTCCGCTTATCTTTTTGCGTAGGAGGATGATACGTGAAGTTGGAAAGAACTTCTCCAAGAACGCTCTCTTCATACTCTCCCAAGAAGTGACAGTGCCGGGAGTTAACTCATATAACCAATCCTTGGCTTTATCCATCAAAGAGAATGGAAAAGCCTTCATCTTCAATATATTTCCGTCAACATTGACGGGAGTCATACTAGAGCAAACTACTTCAAATTCTTTCAAATGTTTGTTAGGATCTTCCATGGACAAGCCATGGTATTTAGGAATATGATGAAGCAAACTTGACTTTAATTCAAACTCATCCGTCTTACCTTGGGCAGCCCTGGGGTATTGAATGCACAAGGGTGCGGCATTATCCAAACCTGAGGCGGAAAGCTCCTTGAGTGTACGGTTGTCCACCGCCATGCCGTGGACTTCCTCAAAGATCCCTGCCGTGGCCTCCTCCTCCTCTTCTTGTACGTTTTCTTCAAGGTCAGATTCGGAGTTGGGTGGATGGTGTTCTTGCTGGCTTCTAGCTCTTTTCAACTTCCTCTCAAAAACGTCGTCAAACTCCAAGATGTTTGCACGAATCGTTTGAGAGCTTCTAGTCATACATTAGTACCTAAGAAACAAGAAACAAAATTAGGTCAGAACTTAAACAAAATCAGCAACAAAGTGAAATACAAGAAACAAAAACAATCCAAGGGATTAGCAAAATTGCTAATCCCCGGCAACGGCGCCAAAATTTGATGCGAAATAGATAAGCACACAAATTAAACCCTCTTTTTGTCAAATTGTAGCAAAGATGTAAGTAGGGATCGTTCTAGACCGGGGATTTGGAGGGATTGCTAAACACTTGGAAACTGACTTAAAAACTCAAAAACAAAGTTTAAAACACTAAACTAGACTCAAAGAATGCAAAACTAAAGGTTAAAACACTTAAACAAACCTAAAACTCAAAACAGCAACTAGAAGGCTCAAAACTGCCTAAAAACCACTTTCTGGGCAGTTTTGAGCACCTACACTAATCTGGACGAAATTGGTTGAAAACTTGAATCAAAACACCTACAAACACAAATCAAAACACTTTCTAACTAATCTAAGACTTCAAAATAAAGGGGGATTTGTTTTGGACGAAAATTGAAAACAAAACAGAAACTTTAATTAACACAGATTGTAAAAACGATTTTGGTGAAATAGATGGTTAAAAGGCTAGTTAGGAGGTTTTTCTCCACACATGTCACACTTGCAAACAAAACGATTTTCAGTTGTTCTTCCGATAAACTATGAATACTCAATGCCCCAAGTTAACCGTGAATTGCACTAATTAACCCTCAGTTTTTCCACAAGTTATTAAGTTGGATGATTAGATACGACAACCCAAAACATTCCCTACAAGTTCCCTACATGAATTGCATAATAGAGATACAAGCAAGAATCATTACGTTCTATGAAAAACATAAGCATTGACGAAGCATTTGTTACTATGAATTGCATGAAACTTATGCTAAGAATTCATTCAACGCGATCGTTTTCAAGCGATCTTCACTACTTGTGATTATAAGATTGTAACTATTAGGTGAAACTCCCTCATAATCTAGCATCATATTCATGCATGAAAACTAAGCGTGCACTCTCAATCAACATACACAAATAAGTTATCAATCAAATAGATGAACGAATTGAATCCACAACTTATGAAATAACAACTGAATGTAATCGAATCAAATTGCAAGCATGTACATGGTTTCGAATTACCCCCCAACTAAGGGGGTTTAGTTCCTCATACTCACAACATAAAGTTTATTGAATTGAAACATCGAAGACATAAGAAAGATTACACCTAAAACGCCCAAGAATTCCAACTTGAATTTCTGCACGTCAAGCTTCTCTTCTTTTCTCCTTGCTGCGGCAGAGATGATTAAAGGGCTTTTTGGATGTGGTTTTGGTTTAGGAAGGGAGTTAGGATGATATGGTGGTGCGGCAAGGGGTATGGATTGTGTATGGAAATGTAGAGTGGTGTATGGAGGTGGATGGTGGCTGCGGCAAGGATGGGAATTAGCTGGAATGTATTAGGGTGATGGTGGCTGCGGCAAGGAATGGGAGTAGGGTTTTATGAATTTCTGATTTGTGGGAAGGGAGATCATGTGCGGCAAGGTATAAAATACATATATATAGGCACCTAAAACCCTAAATAAATCAGATTGGGCTAGGGTTAGGTGCGGCTACCTAAATGGACTAGGGTTAGGGTTTGTAAAATAGGGCTTCTAGGATGGAAAGGTGCGGCATGGGCTTAGGGTTATGATCAGATTTTTGCATGTGAACAAGGCCTAGGTGCGGCTGATTAAGTGGGCTAGGGTTAGGGTTTAGGTGCGGCATAGGTCCAAGAGGCAAGGATGGGTCATCCAAAAGCCCAAAGCCGAGAATAGAAACTCACGAAAATGGAAACCTCCAAGAATAGAAACTTTGGTTACCAATTCCGATTTAGGAAAGATCAACCCAAAATGGAAACTTTTAGGCTTAGCTTTCCTACTTCAAGTAGGAAACCTCAAATCTTCAACTCTTCAATTCCATCCCAACCTTGTGTTCCAAGCATGTCCTTTTCAATCCAAGCTCACATTTTGCTCCAAAAGCTCCAAATTCCATCATTTCATGTAATATGTCCTTTAAACCTGAAAACACATGAAAGTAGCTTAAAAGACTACTTTAACGAAGAAAACATAACAAAGATGCATAATAACTAGCTAACTAAGGCGCATAAATATGCTCCTATCACGCACCCCCCATCAATCCTAAATCCTTCCATACCATTCCTTACCCATTCTCCCATACAAATACCATCCAAACCCTGCCTTTAGACCAAGTGCCTGATAGGAGCATATTTATGCGACTTAGTTGGCTTGTTCTTGTGCATTTATGTTGTTTTTCTTGAGTTATTTTAGTGTTTAAAGTCATTTTCGTGCAATTTCAGGTTTTAGAGACAAAGTATGCAAAGAAGTGCGAAATGGAGCATTTTAGAGAAAAATTGAGCTGGAATGTTGTGTATGCTTATGGAGCACAAGGAATGGACGAGTTTGAAGGTCAAATGAGCTTAAGAAATGAAGAAATGAAAGTGAAGAACAAAGAATTCGGAATTGGAAACCAAAGTTTTTAAAGTTGGAAGTTTCTATTCTTGGAGGTTTCCATTTTTGAGAGTTTCTATTCTTGGCTTTGGGCTTTTAGATGACCTATCCTTACCTTCTTAGACTTAGGCCGCACCTTCCGAGCCCAATCTGGTATGATATTAACTAGCACTCAAATTAACCCTCTTTTTATCAATTGTAGCAAAGTATGTAAGTAGGGATCGTTCTAGACCGGGGATTAGGAGGGATTGCTAAATCACTTGAAAACTGACTCAAATACGTAAAAACAAGTTTAAAACACTAAACTAGACTCAAAGAATGCAAAACTAAACTTTAAAATTGATAGGAGCATATTTATGCGCCTTAGTTAGCTAGTTCTTTTGCATTTTCATGGTGTTTTCTTAGTTAACGTAGTCTTTTAAGCTAGTTTTATGTGTTTTCAGGTTTTAGAGACAAAGTATGCAAGGAAGTGCGAAATGGAGCATTTTAGAGCAAAATTGAGCCGGAATGTTGTGTATGCTAATGGAGCATGAGGAATGGACGAGTTTGAAGGTCATAGGAGCTTAAGAAATGAAGAAATGAAAGTGAAGAACAAAGAAGTCGGAATTGGCAACCAAAGTTTCTAAAGTTGGAAGTTTCTATTCTCGGAGGTTTCCATTTTCGGTAGTTTCTATTCTTGGCTTTGGGCTTTTAGATGACCTAAACCCTAATTCCTTGTGGACCCTAAGCCCATGCCGCACCCTAGGGCCTAATCATTTAATTTCTGCCAAGTTAAACCCTAATCTATCTCCCCTAGGGTTTGTGCCGCACCTAATGTTCTAGAAACCCTATTTTCTGGTGGACTAAAGTCTTTGCCGCACCTAAACCCTAGCCCATCACTTAAACCTGATTTCCCTAGGGTTTGTGGTGCCTATATATATGTGTTCTCAAGCCTTGCCGCATATACCACCCCCTCCACAATTCAGAAATTCGTCCAAATATATTTCCACACCTTGCCGCAACTTTCCTTCACCAATCTGCCATATTCCCATACCTTACCGCAACCCCCATGTCCCCAACACACTACCATATCATCCCTTACCTACTCATCCATCCAAATAACCCCTAGAACCTGCTTCTAGTCCTTGTGCCGCAGCCAAGAGGAGGAGAGAAAGCTTGGGACGTTCATGCCATTCAATTGAGTGTTGCTGGAACGTTTTAGGTGTTGTCTTTCCTTTGAATTCCATGTTTAATTTTGATATTCTTTGTGTTGTGAGTATGAGGAACTAAACCCCCCTTGGTTAGGGGGGAATTCGAAACCATGTACATGCTTGCAATATGATTTGATTACATTCAGTTGTTATTTCATAAGTTGTGAATTCAATTCGTTCATCTATTTGATTGATAACTTATTTGTGTATGTTGATTGAGAGTGCACGCTTAGTTTTCATGCATGAATATGATGCTAGATTATGAGGGAGTTTCACCTAATAGAATCTTATAATCACAAGTAGTGAAGGTCGCTTGAAAACGATCGCGTTGAATGAATTCTTGGCATAAGTTTCATGCAATTCATAGTAACGAATGCTTTGTCAATGCTTATAATTTTCATAGAACTTAATGATTCTTGCTTGTATCTCTATTATGCAATTCATGTAGGGAACTTGTAGGGAATGTTTTGGGTTGTCGTATGCATTCATCCAACTAAATAACTTGTGGAAAAACTGAGGGTTAATTAGTGCAATTCACGGTTAATTTGGGGCGTTGAGTATTTATAATTCATTGGAAGAACAACTGAAAATCGTTTTGTTTGCAAGTGACACATGTGTGGAGAAGAACCTCCTAACTAGCCTTTTATCCATCCTTTTCATCCAAAAACGTTTTACAATCTGTTTAGTTTTAAGTTTCTGTTTTGTTTTCAATTTTCGTCCGAAACAAATCCCCCTTTATTTTGAAGTCTTAGATTAGTTAGAAAGTGTTTTGATTTGTGTTTCTAAGTGTTTTAATTCAAGTTTTCACCCAAATTCGTCCAAGTTCTTGTTAGGTTCTCAAAACTGCCCAGAAAGTGGTTTTTAGGCAGTTTTGAGTCATTAGGTTGCTGTTTTGAGTTTTAGGTTTGTTTAAGTGTTTTAACCTTTAGTCTTGCATTCTTTGAGTTTAGTTTAGTGTTTTAAACTTTGTTTTTGAGTTTTTAAGTCAGTTTCCAAGTGTTTAGCAATCCCTCCTAATCCCCGGTCTAGAACGATTCCTACTTACATCTTTACTACAATTTGACAAAAAGAGGGTTTAATTTGTGTGCTTATCTGTTTCGCACCAAAAACACCAAAGCAAACCAAAAGACTCAAAACAGCACCAAAACACTCAAAACTGCCTTAAAAACACAATCTGGGCAGTTTTGAACACTAGACACAAACTTGGACGAAAATTAGTTTTAACTTGACCTAAGACACTTAAAAACACAAACTAAAGTGATTTCTAACTAATATGACTCAACAAAGTAAAAGGGGATTGATTTTGGACGAATTTAAAAACAAAACAAACGTTGTAAACTAGAACAGATTTTAAAAACGAATTTGATTGAATTGAATGGATGGAAGGCTAGCTAAGGGGTTCATCTCCACACATGTTATACTTGCATTCGAATCGATTTCCAATTGCTTTTCAATAAACCATGAATTCTCAACGCCCCAAGTTAATTAGGTTCGCTTAAATTAACCTTCAGATTTTCCTAACGTTATTGAATTGGATGATTGCATACGACAACCCAAAGCATTCCCCACAAGTCCCCCACATGATTGCATAATAGAGATACAAGCAAGAATCATTAAGTTCTATGAAAACCATAAGCATTGACGAAGCACTTGTTACTATGATTGCATGAAACTTATGCCAAGAATTTACTTAACGCGATTGAGATCATCAACCTTTGCTACTTGTGAATATAAGTCCATAACGATTAGGTGAAATTTCCTTATATCCTAGCATTCAATCTATGCATGATAATTAAGCGTGCACTCTCAACCAACACACACAAATCAATGTAATTCACATAGATAAGTAAATTGAATTCACAACTTATGAAACACAATTAGAAGTAATCAAATCATAACGCAAGCATAAACATGTATTTCGAATTCCCCCCTAGCCAAGGGGGGGTTTAGTTCCTCATACGCACAAAACAAAGAGAATTGAATTTAAACATCGAAATCAAAGGAAAAGAAACACCTAGAAATTCCAGCGGCGTGAACTTGAATTGCATGAACTTCCAAGCATCCTTCTCCTCCTCCTTGGTGCGGCAAAGGTTCTAGGGACAGGGTTAAGGCCTTAGGTGTATAGATGAATGGTTATGGAGGGATGTAGTAGTGTTTAGGGGAAGGGAATGGTGCGGCAAAGGTGTGGAGAGGGTTTGGGCGAATTTCTGACTTTGTGGATTGAATGAATGTGTATGAGAGGTGGTGTCAATGAATGGGTGTGGCACACATATTGAGAGGTGGTGTAAACTAGAACAGATTTTAAAAACGAATTTGATTGAATTGAATGGATGGAAGGCTAGCTAAGGGGTTCATCTCCACACTTGCATTCGAATCGATTTCCAATTTCTTTTCAATAAAACATGAATTCTCAACGCCCCAAGTTAATTAGGTCCGCTTAAATTAACCTTCAGATTTTCCTAACGTTATTGAATTGGATGATTGCATACGACAACCCAAATTATTCCTCAAAAGTTCCCTACATGAAAGCACATAATAGAGATACAATCAAAGATCATTACGTTCAATGGAAATCATAAGTATTGACGAGGCACTCGTAACTATGAAAGCGCATGAAACTTATGCCAAGAATTCACTTAACGCAATTGTGATCAACAACTTTTACTACTTATGAATATAAGTTCATAACGATTAGGTGAAACTCCCTTACATTCTAGCATCAAACTCATGCATGTAAATTAAGCGTGCACTCTCAACCAACATACACAAATCAGTTTTAATTCATATAGATAAGTGAATTGAATCCACAACTTATGAAACGCAATTAGAAGTAATCAAATCATATAGCAAGCATAATCATGGTTTCGAATCCCCCCCTAGCCAAGGGGGGGGTTTAGTTCCTCATACGTATGAAACAAAGAGTATAGAATTTAAACATTGAAATCAAAGGAAAGGAAACACCTAAAACTTCCAGCAATTCGGACTTGAATGGCATGCACGTTCCAAGGTTTCTCCTTCTCTTTGCCACGGCACTTGGACTTTGGACAGGTTCTTTGGTCTATTTAAATGGTGGAGAATGGATGGGGAATGGGTGATGGTGTTTAAGGTTGATGGGGGGTGCGGCTAGGGATGATTTTGGGCAGAAATTAGGGACTATGGTGATGGAAAGGTGCGGCAGAAAGCAAGGACTGATTTCTGGCGTGAATGGTTGTGTATGAGAGGTGGTGGTTTAATCTAGGGGTTGATATGAGTATATATAGGCACTTAAAACCCTAGGGGAATCAGGTATGGACTTGAATAACCCAAATCCACAAGGAAATAGGCTTAGAAATCAGAATCCACAAGGGAAAAGGTCCACCAAGGTGCGGCAGGTTTATAGGATATGGATAGGCCTTCTAGAATGCCTTGCAAGGCAAGGAAAACAAGTTCTAGAAAGGGGATAGGTGCGGCACCTTATGTGTGCAGGGATAGGGCTTCTAGAAATCTGATTTTAAGCACTCTAATCTAGTTAGGAACCCCCCTCCCTTGCAGCTAAAATATCAATGAATTCGGATTTGGATAAGATAGGATAGGATAAGGTTTGTTTGGATAAGATAAGCTAAGATAAGGTTATGGATGATGTTTTGGATAAGATTTCTTCACTTGAGCTGATTCTTTGACCTTAACTCTCCTTCGTCAAGTAGGAAACCTTGCTTGAGTAGGAATCCTCATTCTTCTAGGAATCCATCTTTGACTATGAATCCATCCTTAACTAGGACTAATCCGTTGATTAGGAATCCTTCTTCAATTAGAAATCCTTCGTAGATTAGGAATCCTCAAATCTTCAAATCTTCATTCTCGTCCATTCCCTTGGCTCCAAGTATGTGACTTCCATTCCAAGCTCCATTTTGCTCCAAAAGGCTCCAAATTGCATCATTTAATGTAATATGCCCTTAAAACCTGAAAACACATGAAACTAGCTTAAAAGACTACTTTAAACTAAGAAAACATAACAAAAATGCATAAGAACTAGCTAACTAAGGCACATAAATATGCTCCTATCACTAGGATATTAGTTTGTTTCACGTAATCGATATGAATTTATATTCGCAAGTAGTGAAGGTCGCTAGTCACGATCGTGTTAAGTAGATTCCTGGCAAGAGTATCATGCTTTTCATAGTTACGAATGCTTTGTCAATGCTTATGATGTCCAAAGAACGTAATGATTCTAACTTGTGTTTTTATCATGATGTTCATATAGAGAACTTGTTAGGAATAATTTGTTTGCGATGCATATTCGTCCAATTCAATGATTCTAGGGAAATCTGAAGGTTAATTTAAGCGGACCTAATTAACTTGGAGTATCGAGGTTCATAACTTATTAAATTGATAACTGGAAATTGATTTAGGTTGCATATATTTCATGTGTGGAGAAGACCCCCTTAGCTATTCCATCATCCATTAATTCAACATAATTTTGTCTTACAATCTGCCCATTTAGTTTATTTTCGTCCAAACACAATTCCCCCATATTTTGTTGAGTCTTAGTCATTAAAATCTGTTCTATTTTGTGTTTTTAAGCATTTGGAGTCATAAACACTTTCAAATTCGTCCAAATCAAGTTCTAGTTTTTGTTTGAGTCAATTGGATTGTTTTAGGCAGTTTTGAGTGTTTCAAATCTGTTTTGAGTCATAGTAGTCTTGTTAGAGTCTTTAAGTTTAGTTTTTGTGTTTTTAAGTCAATTTATATTAGATTAGCACCCCTAGTTAATCCCCGGTTAGAACGATCCCTACTTACATCATTACTACAATTGTCACAAATAGTTTTCGTGGATGCACCTGCTGCGAAGTTGGAGCGTTTTAGGTGTTCTCTTTCTTTGGATTTTAATGTCTAAATTTATGTATCTTTGCTTTCCGAGTATGAGGAACTAAACCCCCCTTGGCTAGGGGGGATTCGAAACCATGTTTATGCTTGCTATATGATTTGATTGCTTCTAATTGCGTTTCATAAATTGTGAATTCAATTTGCTTATCTATTTGAATTAAACTGATTTGTGTGTGTTGGTTGAGAGTGCACGCTTAATTTTCATGCATAAATCTAATCCTTGGATATAAGGAATTTTCACCCAATCGTTATGAACTTATATTCACAAGTAGAAAAGGTCGCTGATCACGATCATGTTAAGTAAATTCTTGGCATAAGTTTCATGCACTTTCATAGTTACGAGTGCCTCGTCAATACTTATGATTTCCATTGAACGTAATGATCTTTGATTGTATCTTTATTATGCGCTTTCATATAGAGAACTTTTGAGGAATAATTTGATTGCGATGCGCTTTCATATAGAGAACTTCTGTTCAATTTACAAAGTTTGTTTTTGTTTTCAATTTTCGTCAAAACCAAATCCCCATTTATTTTAAAGTGTTAGATTAGTTAGAAATCAATTTAGTTTGTGTTTTTAAGTGTCTTGAGTCAAGTAATAACTTAATTTCGTCCAAGTTAGTGTTTTGTGCTCAAAACTGCCCAGAAAGTGTTTTTAAATCAGTTTTGAGTGTTTGGTCGCTGTTTTGAGTCTTTCGGTTTGTTTTGGTGTTTTAAAGTTTAGTTTCGCATTTCTTGAGTCTAGTTTAGTGTTTTAAACTTGTTTTTATGTATTTGAGTCAGTTTTCAAGTGATTTAGCAATCCCTCCTAATCCCCGGTCTAGAACGATCCCTACTTACATACTTTGCTACAATTGATAAAAAGAGGGTTTAATTTGTGTGCTTATATATTTCACATCACACAACACCAATCATAACCCCACCAGATTGGTCCATTCCCTTCGAATTAATGGGTGATGCATCGGATTACGCACTTGGAGCTATTTTGGGCCAAAGGAAAAACAAGCAGCCACATGTTATTTATTATGCTTCACGCACTTTAAATGATGCCCAATTGAATTACTCCACAACTGAAAAAGAACTTTTGGCGGTTGTATTTGCATTAGATAAGTTTAGATCATATCTAATTGGCACTAAAGTAATTGTTTTCACTGACCATGCAGCCTTGAAGTACCTTCTCACCAAAAAAGAGGCCACATCAAGACTCATTCGTTGGATGCTCCTACTTCAAGAGTTCGATATTGAAATTAGGGACCAGAAAATGCTTTTCTTGTCATAACATATGTGAGCATTAGTTTTCATATTTACATCAATCTTCTCACATATAACTAGTGTAGGGTGTGTGGTTAGAAAATCTGAGTGAAAATTGAGTGCATATCTAGTGAGGAATTGAGGGATTCTCTAAGGCATGTTACTACATTCAAAACATTGTTTTAATTGATTAAATGTGAGCTAGTAAGTGATGACTATGATTAAGTATGTGCTCAAGAGTAGGGATGGCTAAAATCTATGTAAGTGGTGATCTTTGGCGTGTCATGTACCATTGGAAATCCCTGAGGCTATTGTTGGAAGGTTTAGGTTATGTTTTGTTTCATTGTTTTGCTCGAGGACTAGCAAAAGCTAAGTATGGGGGAATTTGATAGGAGCATATTTATGCGCCTTAGTTAGTTAGTTCTTATGCATTTATGTTGTGTTTTCTTAGTTAAAGTTAGTCTTTTAAGCTAGTTTCATGTGTTTTCAGGTTTTAGAGACAAAGTGAGCAAAAGGATGCAATTTGGAGCGTTTTGGAGCAAAATTGGGCTAAAATGGAGTTCATGCACATGAAGCACAAGGGATGGACGAATTTGAGGGATTGATGAAGCTACTTCGCGTTTCAAAGTTAAAGAATTGAAGATACAAAGTTTCCTAATTGAAGTAGGAAAAGGCTTACATGAAGGATTCCTAATCAAAGAATGAGTCCTAATTGAAGATGGATTCCTAGACGAATGAAGTTTCCTACTCAAGCAAGGTTTCCTACATGAAGAAGAAGAATTAAAGCCAAAGAATCAGCTCAAGATAAGGAATCTTATCCAAAACCTCATCCATAACCTTATCTTAGCTTATCTTATCCAAATAAACCTTATCTTATCCTATCTTATCCTTATCCTAAACTATCCACATTTCAGCCAATTAGGGGGGTTTCTAACTAGATTAGGATGCTTAAAATGGGATTTCTAGAAGATCTTAACCTTATCCTACACAAAGGGTGCCTAGAACCTTTCTAGAAACCCCTAAAAATCTGCCTTGTATGATCCTTCTAGAACCCTAACTTTGTGCCGAATTTTCTACCCTATTTCCTTTAGGATTTTGGTTTCTAGAAGCCTTATCATTTCACACTCTTTGTGCTGCACCTTATCTCCCAATTCCTTTGGGTTTTTGACTTGTTTTCCTTGTAGGATTGTATGTTATTATCCTATGTAGTTTAGGTCTTTAAAACCTTGTCCTTTGCTACCTAGGAATGTGAATTTTCAGACTATATATACAACCCATTGCCGCACCTATTCATTCACCACCCTCTACCAGATTTTCACTACATCATTCATCCATCACACCCTCATTGTGCCGTGACTTGCAAAGGAGAACAAGGAAGACAACTTGGAGCCGTGCATGCCATTCAAGACGTTGGATTGTCGGAGCGTTTCTATGTGTTTTCTATCTTTATGTCAATGTTTATATTTATTTATCTTTGTTTATTTGCGAACATGAGGAACTAATTTCTTTATAGTTAGAGGGGAAGTCAAAGCCATGATCATATGTTTTATATGACTTGATTTCTTCCAATTATGATTTCATGAATCGTGAATGTGGTTTACTTGTCTAGTTGATTGATAACATGTTTATGTATGTTGATTGAGGGTCGACACTTAGTTTGCATGCATGAATTTGATGCTAGAGTATAAGGGAATTTCACCTAATCGTTATTAACTTATATTCATAAGTAGTAAAAGTCGCTAGTCACGATTGTGTTAAGTAAATCCTAGGCAAGAGTAACATGCGTATCCCATAGTTATGAATGTCTCGTCAATGCTTATGATTTCCATTGAACTTAATGATCTTTGATATGTGTCTCTGTCATGCGTATTCCATAGTTAGGGTCCTTGATAAGAATAATTTGGTTGTAATGCGTATCCCATTCAATTCAATGAATCTAGGGAAATCTGAGAATTAATTGGTCAATCTAGTTAATTTGGGGCATTGTCATTCATGGTTTATTGAAAGAGTAATTGGAAATCGAGTCGTATGCATATGTTTCATGTGTGGAGAAGGAACCTTCTAACTAGCCTTTCACCATCTTAATCTACATCAAATCGTTTTTGTCAAGTTTGTTTTCAAAGTTTTTGTTTTAAAAGTTAAATTCGTCCAAATCAATCCCCTTGCTTTTAAGTCTTGTTTTTAGAGTCAAAACTTGTTTCCTTTAAGTCTTTTGAGTCTTTGAAGTTCAATTTTCGTCCAAATTCTTCCATGGTGTCAGAAACTGCCCAGAAAGTGTTTCTAAGGCAGTTTTGAGTGTTTGTTTGCTGTTTTGAGTCTTTTGGTTTGTTTTGGTGTTTTAAAGTTTAGTTTTGCATTCTTTGAGTCTAGTTTAGTGTTTTAAACTTGTTTTTACGTATTTGAGTCAGTTTTCAAGTGATTTAGCAATCCCTCCTAATCCCCGGCCTAGAACGATCCCTACTTACATACTTACTACAATTGATAAAAAGAGGGTTAATTTGTGTGTCAACATAATTTTCACATCAAATTTTGGCGCCGTTGCCGGGGATTAGCAACTTTGCTAATCCCTTGGATTGTTTTATTTGAATTTGTTTAATTGAGTCCAGATTTTTACTTTGTTTTGTTTCTTGTTTTTAGGTACTAGTTTATGACTCGGAGCTCTCATCCGGTTCGTGAACACATCTTGGAATTTGACGACGATTTTGAACGAGAGTTGAGACGAAAGAGGAAGAACCCGGAACCTAGTGAATCAAGTGCAAGTTCCGAGTCCGTTTCTAAATTTGAAGAGGAAGTGGAAGACATGGCAGCGGACAACCGAACGATCAAGGAGCTTTACTACACCATATTCAGAAGTACCATGGGTTGTCCATGGAGGAGCCTAACAAGCACTTGAAAGAGTTCGAGGTGGTGTGTTCAAGCATGACTCCAATCAATGTCGACGGGAGTATATTGATGATGAAGGCCTTTCCCTTTTCTCTCCTGGACAAGGCGAAAGATTGGTTATATGAATTAGCACCCGGAACGGTCACATCTTGGGAAAGCATGAAGCGAGCGTTCTTGGAGAAGTTTTTCCCAACTTCTCGAGTCATCCTCCTACGAAAAAGGATAAGTGGAATTCAACAAGAAGAAGGTGAGTCTTTTCCTACGAATTATGAACGTTTTAAATCTCTTGTTGCTTCTTGTCCACAACATCAAATGAAGGAGGAGCTTCTGCTACAATACTTCTCCGAGGGACTTCTACCAATCGAAAGACAAATGCTAGATGCCTCGGCGGGAGGAGCTTTGGTGGACAAGACCCCCACGACAGCAAAGACTTTGATTGCCAATCGAGCGTTGAACGCTCAACAATACGAAGGTGTTGGCCAAAGAGGCACCCCACGGCAACACCAAGTGAATGAGGTAAGTGCCATAACCGAACTTCAAAATCAAATGGCTAACCTTACTACGTTGCTTTCTCAGGTTGTAGAAGGGCCAAGAGTTCAAAATGTAAGTGCGTGTGGCGTATGTTCCATGCAAGGATATCCTACGGACAAGTGCCCACAATTGATCGAGAACGGAGGGTGGGAGACCCTCAATGCTGTGGGCTTTGGGCAGCAATACCAACAAAGGAATGATCCCTTTTCCAACACCTACAATCCCGGTTGGCGTGATCATCCAAATTTCGAATGGCGAGAACCCCAACAAGGCCAACAACAAAGCACATTTAGGCAACAACCCCCGGGTTTCTATCAAAAGCCATTTGCACCAACTCAACCCCTAGCACAACCCGCCCAAAAATCAGGTTCGTCTATTGATAATGATCAAATTTTTAATTTACTAACTTCTATGGCGCAGGGAATGCAAACTAGGGACAAGAAGGTGGACGAGTTGGAGAAGCAAGTAGGGCAAATTGCCGAGTTTATGGGGCAGTTTCGAGAGCAAGGAAGACTACCTAGTTCAACCGTTGCAAATCCAAAAGGGGGTTTCGAAACCGCCAAAGCAATTACATTGAGGAGTGGCAAACAAGTTGGAACTGAACCCCAAGCATCCCACGAAAGTCATGAAGATGATGAAAAGTTGCAGTTTGAGGAGAACACACAAGCAAAACCCACGGCAAAGAGGGAACCACTTTTGCCGCAGCCATCTTGCAATTCCAACCCATATAATTCGGCCAAGGTAAGTTCAATTCCGACTTCTCCTAGTTCTATTCCACTAAACGTGCCTTTTCCTAGCAGGTTAAGGCAATCCAAGAAGGAAGAAACCGAGAAAGACATTTTGGAGACATTTCGGAAAGTGCAAGTCAATATACCTCTTCTTGACGCAATTAACCAAGTACCCAGGTACGCCAAGTTTTTGAAGGAACTATGTACAACAAGAAAGAGAATTTCAAACAAAGAGGTGGTCCAGGTAAGTGAGAATGTTTCCGCTGTTTTGCAAAGAAAACTACCTCCTAAATGCAAAGATCCAGGTAGCTTTACAATTCCATGTGTTATAGGCAATACTAAATTTGAACATGCTATGTTAGATCTAGGAGCTTCAATTAACGTCATGCCATACTCAATATATGCATCCATGAACTTAGGGGAACTTAAAAACGATGGTGTTTTAATTCAATTAGCCGATCGTTCTAATGCATATCCGAAAGGAGTTTTGGAAGATGTGTTGGTGCAGGTGGATAACTTGATATTTCCAGCGGATTTCTATGTCTTAGAGATGGAGGACTCACCAAATGTCACCCCATTGCCGATTTTACTTGGGAGGCCCTTCATGAAAACAGCACGCACCAAGATCGTTGTGTTAAAGGGACGTTGACAATGGAATTTGATGGGGAGATTATTAACTTTAACATTTCTGAAGCTATGAAATTTCCTAAAGATGATCATTCTTGTTTTTCTATTGATATACTGGATGAATTGGCGCAGGATTATCTTGACATGTTGGAAGACGATCCACTCGAAACGACAATTGCACAAGGACTTGGCACAAAACCCAATCTGGTCGTACCAAAGGATGAACATGCCGAGCTTGTGGCTGCCTTGGAATCATTGCCACAACATCATGGTAAGCCGTCTAACCCAATTCCAATTCCCATTTCCATTTGGACTCTAAACAAGATTTTGACGAAAATAGATTTTAACTTGACTCAAAACACTTAAAAACACAAACTAACACACTTCCTAACTAATTTGACACTTGAAAACAAAGGGGGATTTGGTTTTTTACGAAATTGAAAACAAAACATAAACTTGTAAATCAAAACAGAATTTAAAATGAATTTGATTGAATTGAATGGATGGAAAGGTAGCTAAGGGGTTCATCTCCACACATGTTATACTTGCATTCAAAACGATTTCCAATTGCTTTTCAATAACCCATGAATTCTCAACGCCCCAAGTTAATTAGGTCCGCTTAAATTAACCTTCAGATTTTCCTAACATTATTGAATTGGATGATTGCATACGACAACCCAAAGCATTCCCCACAAGTCCCCTACATGATTGCATAATAGAGATACAAGCAAGAATCATTAAGTTCTATGAAAACCATAAGCATTGACGAAGCACTTGTTATTATGATTGCATGAAACTTATGCCAAGAATTTACTTAACGCGATTGAGATCATCAACCTTTACTACTTGTGAATATAAGTCCATAACGATTAGGTGAAATTTCCTTATATCCTAGCATTCAATCTATGCATGATAATTAAGCGTGCACTCTCAACCAACACACACAAATCAATGTAATTCACATAGATAAGTAAATTGAATTCACAACTTATGAAACGCAATTAGAAGTAATCAAATCATAATGCAAGCATAAACATGTATTTCGAATCCCCCCCTAGCCAAGGGGGGGTTTAGTTCCTCATACGCACAAAACAAAGAGAATTGAATTTAAACATTGAAATCAAAGGAAAAGAAACACCTAGAAATTCCAGCGGCGTGAACTTGAATTGCATGAACTTCCAAGCATCCCTCTCCTCCTCCTTGGTGCAGCAAAGGGTCTAGGGACAGGGTTAAGGCCTTAGGTGTATGGACGAATGGTTATGGAGGAATGTAGTAGTGTTTAGGGGATGGGGATGGTGCGACAAGACTTAAAAACTGGGGAGAAAGGTGTTTGGTGGCTGCGGCAAAGGTGTGGAGAGGGTTGGACGAATTTATGAATTTGTGGAATGAATGAATGTGTATGAGAGGTGGTGATCTGACCTAGGGGTGAATATGAGTATATATAGGCACTTAAAACCCTAGGGGAATCAGATATGGACTTCTAGAATCCAAATCCACAAGGAAAAAGGTTAAGAAATCAGAATAGAAAGGGGAAAAGGATAAGAAGGTGCGGCTGGATAAGGGATAGAGGATAAGGCTTCTAGAATGCCTTGCAAGGCAAGGAACAAGGGCATCTAGAAGGCTAGGTGCGACACCAATGTAGAGATTAGGGATAGGGCTTCTAGAAAGCCCCAAAACTGATAGGAAATATATGAAACCCACGGCAAGGAGGGGAACTCTTCTAGAAACTTCTCATTTGTGTCCTACAACACTTAGGAGTCCTTCTAGCATTAGGAAAACATGTCTCAATCCTCCCTTGACTAGAAATTCTTCTCCTTCTTCATCTTGGAAACCTTTCCTTCTAGGACTTGGAAATCTTCTTTGTTGCTGAAACTTGATGCCATTCGGGGTTTACATTTCCTAATCCAAGTAGGAAACCTTGTTCAACTAGGAATCTTCATCTTCTAGGTTTCCCAATTCAACTAGGAAACCTAATTCAACTAGGAATCATCGTCTTCAAATCTTCAATTTCGTCCATCCTCATGGCTCCAAGCATATGATCTTCATTTCAAGCTCTAATTTGCTCCAAAAAGCTCCAAAATGCTTCCCTTTGCATACTTTGCCTTTAAAACCTGAAAACACAAAAAACTAGCTTAAAAGACTACTTTACTAAGGAAAAACACTATAAATGCACAAGAACAAGGTAAACTAAGGCGCATAAATATGCTCCTATCAAATTCCCCCACACTTAGCTTTTGCTAGTCCTCGAGCAAAACAAAACGAAACAAGTAACAAATGAAACAAAACGAGTAAAACACAACCTAAACCTTCCAACAATCTGATAAGAACATATTTATGCGCCTTAGTTAGCTTGTTCTTGTGCATTTACATTGTTTTTCCTTAGTTAAAGTAGTCTTTTGAACTAGTTTGATGTATTTTCAGGTTCTAAGGGTAAAGTATGCAAAAGGATCCATTTTGGAGCCTTTTGGAGCACATTTGAGCTTGGAATGGACATCATATGCTTGGAGCCAAGAGGATGGACGAAATTGAAGATTTGAAGATGATGTTTCCTACTTGAACAAGGTTTCCTAGTCAACAAAGGATTCCTAATTGAAGAAGGATTCCTAATCAACGAGGGATTCCTAGTTGAAGATGGATTCCTAGAAGAATGAAGATTCCTACTCAAACAAGGTTTCCTACTCGAAGTAGGAAAGTTAAATGCAAATGGCATCAAGTTGCAGCTACAAAGAAGATTTCCTAATCCTAATAGGCAAAGTTTCCAAGTGAAATGAGGAGTCCTTATCCATTTAGGACACCTTATCCATTTAGGACACCTAAACCTTATCCTTATCCCTTAATGCTGTACCCTAGGTCTTCTAGAAACCTGAATTCCTTGCCTTGCATGGCCATCTAGAAGCCTTATCCTTCTAATTCATTCCTGCCGCACCTAGGAGGACCTTTCCTACCTAAAATCTGATTGTTTTAAGCCCTTTCCTGATGGGATTTAATCCTCCAAGTCCTAATCTGATTAGCTAGACTTTTAGGACCCTATAAATACATGGTGCCGCACCCATTCATTCATACCACCTCTCATACACATTCATTCATCCCATAAATTCAGAAATTCGTCCAAACACTTATCCACACCTTTGCCGCACCATTCCCTTCCCCTAAACACTACTACATCCATCCATAACCCCAAAGAACCTGTCCCTAGACCTTTGCCGCACCAAGGAGGAGGAGAAGGAAGCTCGGAAGTTCATGCAATTCAAGTCCTCGTCGCTGGAAATTCTAGGTGTTTCTTTTCCTTTGCTTTCAATGTTTAAATTCAATTCTCTTTGTTTTGTGCGTATGAGGAACTAAACCCCCCCCCTTGGCTAGGGGGGATTCGAAATACATGTTTATGCTTGCGTTATGATTTGATTACTTCTAATTGGGTTTCATAAGTTGTGAATTCAATTTACTTATCTATGTGAATTATATTGATTTGTGTGCGTTGGTTGAGAGTGCACGCTTAATTATCATGCATAGATGGAATGCTAGGATATAAGGAAATTTCACCTAATCGTTATGGACTTATATTCACAAGTAGTAAAGGTTGATGATCTCAATCGCGTTAAGTAAATTCTTGGCATAAGTTTCATGCAATCATAGTAACAAGTGATTCGTCAATGCTTATGGTTTTCATAGAACTTAATGATTCTTGCTTGTATCTCTATTATGCAATCATGTAGGGGACTTGTGGGGAATGTTTTGGGTTGTCGTATGCAATCATCCAATTCAATAACGTTAGGAAAATCTGAAGGTTAATTTAAGCGGACCTAATTAACTTGGGGCGTTGAGAATTCATGGTTTATTGAGAAGCAATTGGAAATCGTTTTGAATGCAAGTATAACATGTGTGGAGATGAACCCCTTAGCTAGCCTTCCATCCATTCAATTCAACCAAATTCGTTTTACAATCTGTTTTGTTTTACAAAGTTTTTGTTTTGTTTTCAAATTCGTCAAAACCAAATTCCCCTTTATTTTCAAGTGTCAAAATAGTTAGAAATCAATTTAGTTTGTGTTTTTAAGTGTCTTGAGTCAAGTCAAAACCAATTTTCGTCCAAATTCTTCCTTAGTGTCCAAAACTGCCCAGAAAGTGTTTTCAAGGCAGTTTTGAGTGTTTTGGTGCTGTTTTGAGTCTTTTGGTTTGTGTTGGTGTTTTAAAGTTTAGTTTGCATTCTTTGAGTCTAGTTTAGTGTTTTAAACTTGTTTTTACGTTTTTGAGTCAATTCCAAGTGATTTTGCAATCCCTCCTAATCCCCGGCCTTAGAGAATCCCTCAATTCCTTACTAGATATGCACTCAATTTTCACACAGATTTTCTGACTACACACCCTGTGAGAAGATAGATGTAAATATGAAAACGAATGCTCACATATATGTATGACAAAGAAAGCACTTTTCGGAGTTAATAAGCATGTTTATCAATATGATCTCCTGAATGGAATGCTACTACTTAGATGCGAGAACCAATGACACCATATGCTCAAACCAATTTCAAACTCCACAAATTGAAATACACAACACTCAAGATTAAAGTCAAGGGTTGTAACGGGGCTTAAGGTATTGGCTAACAAAAACGGATATGGAAAACAAACGTTCTTTAAAACAATAGTAAGCAAAGTATGGAAATCGAACCGCATAATTCACTTTAGAATGCATAAATCAACTTTTCAACACAAAGGGAAGACTCAAACAATCAATTAGGGCCGAATGCAACTCTTTGGACCCTTTCTTCAACAAACAACACTTTGGAACTCTTTTCACATGCTTTTCAACTATTTTGCATGTTTTTCACAACTTTTCTTTTTTTCCTTTCTATTTTTCACGAATTTGTTTTTCTTTTTTTTCTCATTTTTTTCTCTTCTTTGCCGTGCCTCATTCAAGACTTTGGCACATCCCCATATTACTAATCCTTCCCCCAAAATTGTTTGCCGCACACATTGATCAAAAGGAATTCATCTTGCATTATGCTTTACTATGTTTTAAGAACAAGGGTGTGGATGGTCCTAATCTAGGCTAGGTAAAGCTAATGTGGTTAACAAGGAAAATAGGCTAAACAAGGCTCAACGGGGTTAAAACCTACAAAACATAATGGAATAGGGATATACGGCTTTTTGGCTATGGTGGACACTACACAACTTAATCTTGAATATGTGTTATGCAAATCAATGACATGTTTTGAATGAAATGAGCATGAATTCTAGTGTTTGGTTCTAAGTGATGAAACGCCTTCTAAGTAGCAACCAAGCAAAGACTAATGAGATCATGCAACGACTTTAGAAAACAAAGAATGCACAGATTTTAACTCTCCAAATAAACGTTTAGGCTCAAGTCTCACAAGGTTGTAGCGTTAGTTTGAGTTACTTCCTTCAAGCATGTTACAAAAACTAATTTTTTTTTTCTTTATGATTACATGTGAATTCATAAGTTATAACCACAACCAAGCATACACAAAGAGTAAATCAAACTTTTATCCATGTTTATAACTCTCTTTAACCGTCATGCAATTACGAACCGAATCCTCATCATTGTGTTGGAAGGTACCCTAAGACACAAACAAAAACACAAAAACGCCTCTTTTTGGGTTTTTTAAAAAAAATTTTTCAAATTTTTTATGGGATTTTCGGATTTTTGGAACAACATATACTAAAACTCATCAAAACAGCCTAAAAACACCTAAAAACAGCAAGAAACAACGTTTGAAATTATGGGTGACAAAACCCTACGAATTTGCATCAAAAACACTTTGGTTACCCCCCCCCCCCACACTTAAATCAAACATTGTCCTCAATGTTTCAAGCATAGACTCACACAAATAACAAACAAACAAACAAAACAACATCTAAACAACCTAACATGGCAGAAACGAAATGAACAACAAATAGAAGAGTTTAGGAACGCAAATCTGGAATTGGAGTGCTTTCTCGGTCTTCCTTTGTTGAATGCATGGGTTGCCTCCCAAGTAGCGCTTTCTTTAACGTCGTACAGCCGGACGAAGACTTCATTCACTCCTTGCTAGGGCCCACGGCATCCAAGGGTATGTCATCCACGGCATGGTCCACAAAGGTGTCATAATAGGGCTTCAAACGATGCCCGTTCACCTTGAATTCTTGTCCCGTTTTTAAGCTTTGGATTTGGACTGCACCATGAACAAAAACATTAGTAATAACAAACGGTCCAATCCACTTAGAACGTAACTTACCGGGAAACAAACGTAGACGGGAATTGAACAATAGCACTTTCTGCCCAATTGAGAATGATTTCCCACGGATCATGTTGTCATGGAAAGCTTTGGTCGTTTGCTTGTAAATGCTTGCATTATACGCCTCGTGCCGTATCTCATCAAGCTCATTCAATTGCAATCTCCGTTGACTTCCCGCTTCATCGAGGTTCATGTTAAACTTCTTGATGGCCCAAAGTGCTTTGTGCTCCAATTCAACGGGAAGATGGCACGCCTTGCCATAGACAAGTCAGAAGGGGGACATCCCAATGGGGGTTTTGTACGCCGTACGATACGCCCAAAGTGCATCATCTAACCGTAAGCTCCAATCCTTCCTTGTTGGCCCAACGGTCTTCTCAAGTATTTGCTCCAATGCCTTGTGCAATGACCAATTCAAGTGCATCGTCGTTCAATTTGTCAAAATGGTGCTGCGACAAAAAGTCAATTACATCAATAGCAAAACATGAATGATTCTCACTAGGGTACTTCATAGAATCGGAAAGACTGAAATTAATAACTTCCCCATCAAATTCCATTGTCAAAGTGCCATTATAGATGTCAATCTTCGTCCTAGCAGTTTTCATGAATGGCCTTCCAAGGAGGATGGGCAATGAAGGGGCATGGTCCGATTCATCCATTTCAAGTACGTAAAAATCCGCCGGGAAGATCAAATGATTAACCTGCAGTAAAACATCTGGATCTTTGCATTTTGGGGGCAGCTTGCGTTGTAAGATGGCTGAGACGTTTTCACCTACTTTAACCACCTCCTTGGTCGAAATCCTCCTCCTATTGGTGCAAAGTTCCTTCAAGAACTTGGCGTACCTCGGGACTTGCTTGATTGCATCCAAAAGGGGGATATTGACTTGAACTTTGAACGTCTCCAAAATGTCTTTTTCCGCTTCTTCTTTCTTTGTTTCCTTAAACCTACAAGGAAAAGGAACATTTGCAGGAAAATCATTAGTAGAAACTGAACTTGAGACGTTTTTACCTTTATTGGATGAATTGGACGAATTGGGATCACTTGGAACTTGCGGCACAGTTGGTTCCACCTTGGCTGTGAGTGGCCTTTGCTCCTCCTCCTCAATTCTCAACTCGTCCTCCTCGTTGGAACGTGACTTGGATGGTTTGAGGTCAGATCCGACTTGCTTTCCACTTCGCAAATGCATAGCTTTTGCAGATTCGAATCCACCTTTCGGATTGACCACCGTTGAGCTTGGCAACCTTCCTTGCTCACGAAATTGCCCCATGAACTCGGCAATTTGTCCCACTTGCTTCTCTGATGTGAAAATTATGTTGACACACAAATTAACCCTCTTTTTATCAATTGTAGTAAGTATGTAAGTAGGGATCGTTCTAGGCCGGGGATTAGGAGGGATTGCAAAATCACTTGAAAACTGACTCAAATACGTAAAAACAAGTTTAAAACACTAAACTAGACTCAAAGAATGCAAAACTAAATTTTAAAACACCAAAACAAACCAAAAGACTCAAAACAGCCCAAAAACACTCAAAACTGCCTTAAAACCACAATCTGGGCAGTTTTGAACACTAGACACAAACTTGAACGAAAATTGGTTTTAACTTAACCTAAGACACTTAAAAACACAAACTAAAGTGATTTCTCACTACTATGACTCAACTAAGTAAAGGGGGATTGATTTTGGACGAAATTAACTTTTAAATCAAGAACTTTTAAAACAAACTTTGACAAAAACGATTTTTAGGTAAATTAAGATGGTAAAAGGCTAGTTAGAAGGTTCCTTCTCCACACACGAAACATATGCATACGACTCGATTTCCAATTACTTCTTTCAACAAACCATGAATGACAATGCCCCAAATTAACTAGATCAACCAATTAATTCTCAGATTTCCCTAGATTCATTGAATTGAATGAGATACGCATTACAACCAAATTATTCTTATCAAGGACCCTAACTATGGAATACGCATGATAGAGACACATATCAAAGATCATTAAGTTCAATGGAAATCATAAGCATTGACGAGGCATTCATAACTATGTGATACGCATGTTACTCTTGCCTAGGATTTACTTAACACAATCGTGACTAGCGACTTTTACTACTTATGAATATAAGTTAATAACGATTAGGTGAAATTCCCTTATACTCTAGCATCAAATTCATGCATGCAAACTAAGTGTCGACCCTCAATCAACATACATAAACATGTTATCAATCAACTAGATAAGTAAACCACATTCACGATTCATAAAATCATAATTGGAAGAAATCAAGTCATATAAAACATATGATCATGGCTTTGAATTCCCCTCTAACTATAAAGAAATTAGTTCCTCATGTTCGCAAATAAACAAAGATAAATAAATATAAACATTGACATAAAGATAGAAAACACCTAGAAACGCTCCGACAATCCAACGTCTTGAATGGCATGCACGGCTCCAAGTTGTCTTCCTTGTTCTCCTTTGCAAGTCACGGCACAATGAGGGTGTGATGGATGAATGATGTAGTGAAAATCTGGTAGAGGGTGGTGAATGAATTAGGTGCGGCAATGGGTTGTATATATAGGCTGAAAATTCACATTCCTAGGTAGCAAAGGACAAGGTTTTAAAGACCCAAACTGCATAGGATAATAACATACAATCCTACAAGGAAAACAAGTCAAAAACCCAAAGGGAATGGGAGATAATGTGCGGCACAAAGATAGGAGATGATAAGGCTTCTAGAAATCTGAAATTCCAAGGGAAATAAGGTATAGGGTGCGGCACTTATCTAGGAAGGGATAAGGCTTCTAGAAATCCCATTTTAAGCATCCTAATCTAATTAGAAACCCTCCTACATGACTGGAATGTGGATAGTTTAAGATTAGGATAAGATAGGATAGGATAAGGTTTGTTTGGATAAGATAAGCTAAGATAAGGTTATGGATGAGGTTTTGGATAAGATTCCTTATCTTGAGCTGATTTTTTACTTTAATTCTTCTTCTTCACATAGGAAACCTTGCTTGAGTAGGAAACTTCGTTCGTCTAGGAATCCATCTTCAATTAGGACTCCTACATTGATTAGGAATCCTTCTTCATTTAGGAATCCTTCATGTAAGCCCTTTCCTACTTCAACTCAGAAACTTTGTATCTTCAATTCTTCAACTTTGAAACGCCTTCCTAGCTTCCTCAATCTCTCAAATTCGTCCATCCCTTGTGCTTCATGTGCATGAACTCCATTTTAGCCCAATTTTGCTCCAAAATGCTCCAAATTGCATCCTTTTGCTTACTTTGTCTCTAAAACCTGAAAACACATGAAAATAGCTTAAAAGACTAACTTAACTAAGAAAACACAACATAAATGCATAAGAACTAACTAACTAAGGCACATAAATATGCTCCTATCATTCTCCAAGTTGTCCACCCTCTTGTCTTGGATTTGCCTTTCTTTGTTTTGAGTTTGGACTTCCTGCGTTAAAGTAGTAAGTAATTGAAAAATCTTATCATTATCACTTGAATTACCTGCACTGCTTTGAGGAGGTTCTGATTGGGCTTGTGGTGGTGCCAGCGGCTTTTGATAGAACCCCGGGGGTTGTTGCCTAAATCCGCTTTGTTGTTGACCTTGTTGGGGGTCTTGCCATTTGAAATTCGGATGATCACGCTAACCGGGATTGTAAGTATTGGAAAATGGATCACCACGTGATTGGTATTGGTTGCCATATCCCACGGCATTGAGTGTCTCCCACCCTCCATTCTCGATCAATTGTGGGCATTTGTCCGTATGGTGGTTTTGCATGGAGCATACGCCACAAGAAGCTACGGTTTTGACTGTTGGACCTTCCAGCACCTGAGAAAGCAACGTAGTAAGGTTAGCCATTTGATTTTGAAGTTCGGTTATAGCACTTACCTCATTGACTTGATGTTGCCGTGGCATGCTCCTTTGTCGAACACCTTCGTATTGTTGAGCGTTCAACGCTCGATTAGTAATCAACATCTTTGCAGCCATAGGGGTCTTGTCCACCAATGCTCCTCCCGCTACATTTGACGTTCGATTGGTAGAAGTCCGTCGTAGAAGTATTGTAGAAGAAGCTCCTCCTTCATTTGATGTTGTGGACAAGAAGCAACAAGAGATTTAAAACGTTCATAATACGTAGGAAAAGACTCACCTTCTTCTTGTTGAATGCCACTTATCCTTTTGCGTAGGAGGATGACTCGAGAAGTTGGGAAAAACTTCTCCAAGAAAGCTCGTTTCATGCTTTCCCATGATGTGACAGTTCCGGGAGCCAACTCGTACAACCAATCTTTCGCCTTCTCTAGGAGAGAAAAGGGGAAAGCCTTCATCTTCAAGATGTTCTCATCCACATTCACCGGAGTCATGCTTGAGCAAACGACTTCAAACTCTTTCAAGTGCTTGTTCAGATTTTCCATGGACAGCCCATGGTACTTCGGAATGTGATGTAACAAGCTTGACTTCAATTCGAACTCGGCAATTTTGTCCGAAGCCGCCCTAGGGTATTGGATACATAGAGGTATGGCATTATCCAATCCCGAAGCGGAAAGCTCCTTGATCGTTCGGTTGTCCGTTGCCATGTCTTCCACTTCCTCTTCAAATTCAGAAACGGACTCGGAACTTGCACTTGATTCACTAGGTTCCGGGTTCTTCCTCTTTCGTCTCAACTCACGCTCAAAATCGTCGTCAAAGTCTAAAATATGTTCGTGAACCGGATTAGAACTCCGAGTCATAAACAAGTACCTAAAACAAGAAACAAAATAACATAAGAATCTGTTCTAATAAGAAAAACGAAAATAACAATCCAAGGGATTAGCAAAGTTGCTAATCCCCGGCAACGGCGCCAAAAATTTGATATGATATTAACTAGAACTCAAATTAAACCCTCTTTTTATCAATTGTAGTATATGTAAGTAAGTAGGGATCGTTCTAGGCCGGGGATTAGGAGGGATTGCAAAATCACTTGGACTTGACTCAAAAACGTAAAAAACAAGTTTAAAACACTAACTAGACTCAAAGAATGTAAAACTATAACTTAAAACACCAAAACAAACCAAAAGACTCAAAATAACACAAAAACACTCAAAACTGCCTTTAAACCACTTTCTGGGCAGTTTTGGACTCTAAACAAGATTTTGACGAAAATAGGTTTTAACTTGACTCAAAACACTTAAATACACAAACTAACACACTTCCTAACTAATTTGACACTTGAAAACAAAGGGGGATTTGGTTTTTTATGAAATTGAAAACAAAACATAAACTTGTAAATCAAAACAGAATTTAAAACGAATTTGATTGAATTGAATGGATGGAAAGGTAGCTAAGGGGTTCATCACCACACATGTTATACTTGCATTCAAAAAGATTTCCAATTGCTTTTACATAACCCATGAATTCTCAATGCCCCAAGTTAATTAGGTCCGCTTAAATTAACCTTCAGATTTTCCTAACATTATTGAATTGGATGATTGCATACGACAACCCAAAGCATTCCCCACAAGTCCCCTACATGATTACATAATAGAGATACAAGCAAGAATCATTAAGTTCTATGAAAATCATAAGCATTGACGAAGCACTTGTTACTATGATTGCATGAAACTTATGCCAAGAATTTACTTAACGCGATTGAGATCATCAACCTTTACTACTTGTGAATACAAGTCCATAACGATTAGGTGAAATTTCCTTATATCCTAGCATTCAATCTATGCATGATAATTAAGCGTGCACTCTCAACCAACGCACACAAATCAATGTAATTCACATAGATAAGTAAATTGAATTTACAACTTATGAAACGCAATTAGAAGTAATCAAATCATAACGCAAGCATAAACATGTATTTCGAATCCCCCCTAGCCAAGGGGGGGTTTAGTTCCTCATACGCACAAAACAAAGAGAATTGAATTTAAACATTGAAATCAAAGGAAAAGAAACACCTAGAAATTCTAGCGGCGTGAACTTGAATTGCATGAACTTCCAAGCATCCCTCTCCTCCTCCTTGGTGCGGCAAAGGTTCTAGTGATAGGAGCATATTTATGCGCCTTAGTTAGCTTGTTCTTGTGCATTTATATTGTTTTTCCTTAGTTAAAGTAGTCTTTTGAGCTAGTTTGATGTATTTTCAGGTTCTAAGGGTAAAGTATGCAAAAGGATGCATTTTGGAGCTTTTTGGAGCCTTTTGGAGCACATTTGAGCTTGGAATGGACATCATATGCTTGGAGCCAAGAGGATGGACGAAATTGAAGATTTGAAGATGATGTTTCCTACTTGAACAAGGTTTCCTAGTCGAAGTTGGAAAGCGCCTAATCAAGAGATGAAATCCTAGTCAACAAAGGATTCCTAATTGAAGAAGGATTCCTAATCAACGAGGGATCCCTAGTTGAAGATAGATTCCTAGAAGAATGAAGATTCCTACTCAAACAAGGTTTCCTACTCGAAGTAGGAAAGTTAAATCCAAATGGCATCAAGTTGCAGCTACAAAGAAGATTTCCTAATCCTAATAGGCAAAGCCATCTAGAAACCTGAATTCCTTGCCTTGCAAGGCCATCTAGAAGCCTTATCCTTCTAATTCATTCCTGCCGCACCTAGGAGGACCTTTCCTACCCAAAATCTGATTGTTTTAAGCCCTTTCCTGATGGGATTTAATCCTCCAAGTCCTAATCTGATTTGTTAGACTTTTAGGACCCTATAAATACATGGTGCCGCAACCATTCATTCATACCACCTCTCATACACATTCATTCATTCAGAAATTCGTCCAAACACCATTCCCCCTAGTTCTAAGTTTTTGCCGCACCATTCCCTTCCCCTAAACACTACTACATGATGCGAAATAGATAAGCACACAAATTAAACCCTCTTTTTGTCAAATTGTAGCAAAGATGTAAGTAGGGATCGTTCTAGACCGGGGATTAGGAGGGATTGCTAAACACTTGGAAACTGACTTAAAAACTCAAAAACAAAGTTTAAAACACTAAACTAGACTCAAAGAATGCAAAACTAAAGGTTAAAACACTTAAACAAACCTAAAACTCAAAACAGCAACCTAATGACTCAAAACTGCCTAAAAACCACTTTCTGGGCAGTTTTGGGAACCTAACAAGAACTTGGACGAATTTGAGTGAAAACTTGAATCAAAACACTTAGAAACACAAATCAAAACACTTTCTAACTAATCTAAGACTTCAAAATAAAGGGGGATTTGTTTTGGACGAAAATTGAAAACAAAACAGAAACTTAAAACTAAACAGATTGTAAAACGTTTTTGGATGAAAAGGATGGATAAAAGGCTAGTTAGGAGGTTCTTCTCCACACATGTCACACTTGCAAACAAAACGATTTTCAGTTGTTCTTCCAATAAATTATAAATACTCAACGCCCCAAATTAACCGTGAATTGCACTAATTAAGCCTCAGTTTTTCCACAAGTTATTAAGTTGGATGATTGCATACGACAACCCAAAGCATTCCCTACAAGTTCCCTACATGAATTGCATAATAGAGATACAAGCAAGAATCATTAAGTTCTATGAAAAACATAAGCATTGACGAAGCATTTGTTACTATGAATTGCATGAAACTTATGCTAAGAATTCATTCAACGCGATCGTTTTCAAGCGATCTTCACTACTTGTGATTATAAGATTGTAACTATTAGGTGAAACTCCCTCATAATCTAGCATCATATTCATGCATGAAAACTAAGCGTGCACTCTCAATCAACATACACAAATAAGTTATCAATCAAATAGATGAACGAATTGAATCCACAACTTATGAAATAACAACTGAATGTAATCAAATCATATGCAAGCATGTACATGGTTTCGAATTACCCCCCAACTAAGGGGGTTTAGTTCCTCATACTCACAACACAAAGTTTATTGAATTGAAACATCGAAGACATAAGAAAGATTACACCTAAAACGTCGAAGAATTCCACTTTGAATTTCTGCACGTCAAGCTCCTTTTCTTCTTCTCCTTGCTGCGGCAGAGATGGTTAAGGGGATTTTTGGATGTGATTTTGGTTTAGGAAGGGAGTTAGGATGGTATGGTGGTGCGGCAAGGGGTAAGGATGGTGTATGGAGGTGTAGAATGGTGTATGGAGGTGGAGAATGGTTGCGGTAAGGTGTGGGAAGTGGCTGGCATGGATGGAGGAGTGGCGGCTAGGGTATTAGGGTGATGGTGGCTGCGGCAAGGATTGGGAAATAGGGTTGGATGATTTTCTGAATTGTGGAGAGGGAGGATGTCTGCGGCAAGGTGGTAAAACACATATATATAGGCACCTAAAACCCTAAAAAAATCAGATTAGACAATGGGCTAGGGTTTAGGTGCGGCTACTTAAGTGGACTAGGGTTAGGGTTTGTAAAATAGGGCTTCTAGAATGGAAAGGTGTGGCTGGTTAGTGGGAGTGTGGATAGGGCTTCTAAAAAGCCCAAAACCAAGAGAAACTAAGCCCTAACCCAAGGCAAGGATGAGAAAATATTCTAACACCTTTCTTTGTGTCTTCCAACGCTTCGGAACCTTCTAATGTTGCTCAAACGCAAGGCCATTCCGGTTTAGGAAATATCGACCCAAAATGGAAACTTTTAGGCTTAGCTTTCCAAGTAGGAAACCTCAAATCTTCAACTCTTCAATTTCATCCCAACCTTGTGTTCCAAGCATGTCCTTTTCAATCCAAGCTCACTTTTTGCTCCAAAAGCTCCAAATTGCATCATTTCATGTAATATGTCCTTTAAACCTGAAAACACGTGAAAGTAGCTTAAAAGACTACTTTAACGGAGAAAACATAACGAAAATGCATAAGAACTAGCTAACTAAGGCGCATAAATATGCTCCTATCACTACATCCATCCATAACCATGCATCCATACCCCTAAGGCCCTAAACCTGTCCCTAGACCCTTTGCCGCACCAAGGAGGAGGAGAAGGAAGCTCGGAAGTTCATGCAATTCAAGTTCGCGTCGCTGGACTTTCTAGGTGTTTCTTTTCCTTTGATTTCAATGTTTAAATTCAATTCTCTTTGTTTTGTGCATATGAGGAACTAAACCTGATGTGAAAATTAACTAGCACACAAATTAACCCTCTTTTTATCAATTGTAGTATGGAATGTAAGTAGGGATCGTTCTAGGCCGGGGATTAGGAGGGATTGTAAAATCACTTGGAATCGACTTAAAAACGTAAAAACAAGTTTAAAACACTAAACTAGACTCAAAGAATGCAAAACTAAACTTTAAAACACCAAAACAAACCAAAAGACTCAAAACAGCACCAAAACACTCAAAACTGCCTTAGAAACACAATCTGGGCAGTTTTGGACACTAAGCACCAAATTGGACGAATTTGGGTTTAAACTTGAATCAAAACACTTAAAAACACAAAGTAAAACACTTACTACCTAATTTGACACTTTGAAACAAAGGGGGATTGGTTTTGGACGAAATTAAAAACAAAACAAACTTTGTTAATAAGAACAGATTGTAAAAACGAATTTGATTTAAATGAGTGAATGGAAGGCTAGCTAAGGGGTTCATCTCCACACATGTTATACTTGCATACAAAACGATTTCCAATTGCTTCCCAATAAACCATGAATTCTCAATGCCCCAAGTTAATTAGGTCCGCTTAAATTAACCTTCAGATTTTCCTAACGTTATTGAATTGGATGATTGCATACGACAACCCAAAACATTCCCCACAAGTCCCCTACATGATTGCATAATAGAGATACAAGCAAGAATCATTAAGTTCTATGAAAACCATAAGCATTGACGAAGCACTTGTTACTATGATTGCATGAAACTTATGCCAAGAATTTACCTAACGCGATTGAGATCATCAACCTTTACTACTCGTGAATATAATTCCATAACGATTAGGTGAAATTTCCTTATATCCTAGCATTCAATTTATGCATGATAATTAAGCGTGCACTCTCAACCAACACACACAAATCAATGTAATTCACATAGATAAGTAAATTGAATTCACAACTTATGAAACGCAATTAGAAGGAATCAAATCATAACGCAAGCATAAACATGTATTTCGAATCCCCCCCCAGCCAAGGGGGGGTTTAGTTCCTCATATGCACAAAACAAAGAGAATTGAATTTAAACATTGAAATCAAAGGAAAAGAAACACCTAGAAATTCCAGCGACGCGAACTTGAATTGCATGAACTTCCGAGCTTCCTTCTCCTCCTCCTTGGTGCGGCAAAGGACTTTAAGGACAGGTTGGGACTTTAGGTGTATGGATGCATGGTTATTGATGGATGTAGTAGTGGTTAGGGGATGGGGATGGTGCGGCAAGACTTAAAACTAGGGGGAATGGTGTTTGGTGGGTGCGGCAAGAGTGTAGAGAGGGTTGGACGAATTTCTGGAATTAATTGTGAATTGTGGTGAGTGGTCATCTGATTTAAGGGTTAATATGAGTATATATAGGCACTTAAAACCCTAGGGGAATCAGATATGGATTAGAAAAACCCAAATCCACAAGGAAATAGGTCTAAACAATCAGATTTGCAAAGGAAAAGGGATAAGGGTGCGGCAGCAATGGGAGAAGGTGATAAGGTTTCTAGAATGCCTTACAAGGCAAGGAATTAAGGTATCTAGAAGCTAGGGTGCGGCACCAATGTAGGGATTAAGGATAGGGCTTCTAGAAAGCCCTAAAACTGATAGGAATTGCATAAAACCCACGGCAAGGATGGAAACTTTCTAGAAACTTCTCATTTGTGTCCTACAACACTTAGGAGTCCTTCTAGCATTAGGAAAACATGTCACAATCCTCCCTGAATTGGAATTCTTCTCCTACTTAATCTTGGAAACCTTTTCCTTCTTGAACTTGGAAATCTTCTTTGTAGCTGCAACTTGATGCCATCCGGATTTAACTTTCCTACTTCGAGTAGGAAACCTTGTTTGAGTAGGAATCCTTTGTTGACTAGGATTTCATCTCTTGATTAGGCGCTTTCCTACTTCGACTAGGAAACCTTGCTCAAATAGGAAACATCATCTTCAAATCTTCAATTTCGTCCATCCTCTTGGCTCCAAGCATATGATGTCCATTCCAAGCTCTAATTTGCTCCAAAAGGCTCCAAAATGCATCCTTTTGCATACTTTGCCCTTAGAACCTGAAAACACATAAAACTAGCTTAAAAGACTACTTTACTAAGGAAAAACACTATAAATGCACAAGAACAAGCTAAACTAAGGCGCATAAATATGCTCCTATCAAATTCCCCCACACTTAGCATTTGCTAGTCCTCGAGCAAAACAAAACGAAACAAAGTAAATAAACGAAACAAAAACGAGTAAAACACAATCTAAACCTTCCAACAATCGCCTCAGGGATTTCCAATGCACATGACATGTTAAAAATCATCATTCCCACAGATTTTAGCCATCGTTACGCTTAAGCACATACTTAATCATAGTCACTACTCATTAGTTCACAAATAACCAATTAAAACATGATTTTGAATGTAGTAACATGCCTTAGAGAATCCCTCAATTCCTTACTAGATATGCACTCTATTTGCACACAGATTTTCTGACTACACACCCTATACTAGTTATATGTGAGAAGATAGATGTAAATATGAAAACGAATGCTCACATATAATTATGACAAAGAAAGCACTTTTTCGGAGTTAATACGCATGTTTTATCACTATGATCTCATGAAAGGAATGCTACTACTTAGATGCGAGAACCAATGACACCATATGCTCAAACCAATTTCCAACGCCACAAATTGAAATACACAACACTCAAGATTAAAGTCAAGGGTTGTATAAATCAACTTTTCAACAATAGTAAGCAAAGTATGGAAATCGAAACGCAGAATTCACTTTAGAATGCATAAATCAACTTTTCAACACAAAGGGAAGACTCAAACAATCAATTAGGGCCGAATGCAACTCTTTAGACCCTTTCTTCAACAAACAACACTTTGGAACTCTTTTTCACATGCTTTTCAACTCCTTTTCATTCTTTTCACAACTTTTTCTTTTTTTTTTTCTTTCTATTTTGCACGAATTTTTCTTTTTTCTTTCTTTTGCGTGCCTCATTCAAGACCTTGGCACATCCCCATATTCCTAATCCTTCCCCCACACTTGTTTTCCGCAATACATTGATCAAAAGGGATTCATCTTGCGTTATGCTTTACTACGTTTTAAGAACAAGGGTGTGGATGGTCCTAATCTAGGCTAGGTGAGGATAATGTGGTTAACAAAGAAAATAGGCTAAACAAGGCTCAACGGAGTTAAAACCTACAAAACATAATGGAATAGGGATATACGGCTTTTTGGCTATGGTGGACACTACACAACTTAATCTTGAATATGTGTTATGCAAATCAATGACATGTTTTGAATGAAATGGGCATGAGTTCTAGTGTTTGGTTCTAAGTGATGAAACGCCTTCTAAGTAGCAACCAAGCAAAGAATAATGAGATCATGCAACGACTTTAGAAAACAAAGAATGCACAGATTTTAACTCTCCAAATAAACGTTTAGGCTCAAGTCTCACAAGGTTGTAGCGTTAGTTTGAGTTACTTCCTTCAAGCATGTTACAAAAACTGATTTTTTTTTCTTTATGATTACATGTGAATTCATAAGTTATAACCACAACCAAGCATAAACCAAAGAGTAAATCAAACTTTTATCCATGTTTATAACTCTCTTTAACCGTCATGCAATTACAAACCGAATCCTCATCATTGTGTTGGAAGGTACCCTAAGACACAAACAAAAACACAAAAACGACTCTTTTTGGGTTTCTAAAACAAATTTTTCAAATTTTTATGGGATTTTCGGATTTTTAGAACAACCTATACTAAAACACACCAAAACAGCCTAAAAACAGCAAGAAACAACATTTGAAATTATGGGTGACAAAACCCTACGAATTTACATCAAAAACACTTTGGTTACCCCCCACACTTAAATCAAACATTGTCCTCAATGTTTCAAGCATAGACTCACACAAATAACAAACAAACAAACAAACAGCAACTAACATACTAAACATGGCAGAAACGAAATAAACAACAAAGAGAAGGGTTTAGGAACGCAAATCTGGAATTGGAGTGCTTTCTCGGTCTTCCTTTGTTGAATGCATGGGTTGCCTCCCAAGTAGCGCTTGCTTTAACGTCGTACAGCCGGACAAAGACCTCATTCACTCCTTGCTAGGGCTCACGGCATCCAAGGGTTTGTCATCCACGGCATGCTCCACAAAGTTGTCATAATAGGGCTTCAAACGATGCCCGTTCACCTTGAATTCTTGTCCCGTTTTGAAGCTTTGGATTTGGACTGCACCATGAACAAAAACATTAGTAATAACAAATGGTCCAATCCACTTAGAACGTAACTTACCGAGAAACAAACGTAAACGGGAATTGAACAATAGCACTTTCTACCCAATTGAGAATGATTTCCCACGGATCATGTTGTCATGGAAAGCTTTGGTCTTTTGCTTGTAAATGCTAGCATTATCGTACGCCTCATGCCGTATCTCATCAAGCTCATTCAATTGCAATCTCCGTTGACTTCCCACTTCATCGAGGTTCATGTTAAACTTCTTGATGACCCAAAGTGCTTTGTGATAGGAGCATATTTATGCGCCTTAGTTAGCTAGTTCTTATGCATTTCCATGGTGTTTTCTTAGTTAAAGTAGTCTTTTAAGCTAGTTTTATGTGTTTTCAGGTTTTAAGGCCAAAGGATGCAAGAAGATGCATTTTGGAGCTTTTTGGAGCAAAATGGAGCTTGGAATGCATGTCACATATTTGGAGCCAAGGTTGGACGAATTTGAAGGCTTGAAGATGATGATTCCTACTTGAACAAGGTTTCCTAGTTGAAGTAGGAAAGTGCTTACATGAAGAAGGATTCCTAATCGAAGAAGGATTCCTAATCGACGAAGGATTCCTAATCAACGAAGGATTCCTAATTGAAGATGGATTCCTAATCACATGAGGATTCCTAGAAGAACAAGGATTCCTACTTGAAGTAGGAAAGTTAAGCCAAGGTTTCCTACTTTGGTTTGATTTTTCCTAATTGTCCCTAAAAGTTCCAGCAATTATGAAGATTCTCTAAGCACTTTGGGACACCAAACAAAGGCCCTAAACCACTCTAGGACATGTGCCGCACTTCCCTCACCCTTTCCTCTTCCTTGCCGTGCAAGGGAGAGGGTTTCTTTCCCAAAATCTGATTTAAAACACCTTCCTTTTTATGCTTTAAAATCCTGGCCGAATTTCCTTTGCTATTTCCTTTAATTTCTGATTTGATTTCCTATTTTTGGAAGCCTTTGACTTAAATTTCTGTTTACCTAATTAGCCTAGGGTTTTTAATTTCCTAATCCCTTTAAATAAACATGTGTGTGCAGCCACAAAGAGGAGGATTCATCCAGAAAATAACCTTTCACGCCAGAAATCATTCTCCATCTTCAACAGCCCTATTCCTTCACCATTCACCATATTTTCTGACCTAAAACCACCCTAGCCGTCCCATACACCGATCCCAGCCATAAACCCATCATTCTACACCATCCATAAGCCCTAAAACTCACCCACTTGTGCGTTGCAGCAAAGAGGAAGAAGGAAGGATCCTTGGATGTTCAAGCTTCATCGTTGGTGCATTCTAGGTGTAATTCGTTTCATAATTTCAATATGTAATTTCTTTCTCTTTCGTTTTGCTATGAACATGAGTGGCTAAACCCCCTTAGTTGGGGGGTAATTCGAAACCATGTACAAGCTTGCAATTTGATTCGATTACATTCAGTTGTTATTTCATAAGTTATGGATTCAATTCGTTCATCTATTTAATTGATAACTTATTTGTGTATGTTGATTGAGAGTGCACGCTTAGTTTTCATGCATGAATATGATGCTAGATTATGAGGGAGTTTCACCTAATAGTTACAATCTTATAATCACAAGTAGTGAAGATCGCTTGAAAACGATCGCGTTGAATGAATTCTTAGCATAAGTTTCATGCAATTCATAGTAACAAATGCTTCGTCAATGCTTATGTTTTTCATAGAACGTAATGATTTTTGCTTGTAACTCTATTATGCAATTCATGTAGGGAACTTGTAGGGAATGTTTTGGGTTGTCGTATGCAATCATCCAACTTAATAACTTGTGGAAAAACTGAGGGTTAATTAGTGCAATTCACGGTTAACTTGGGGCGTTGAGTATTCATAGTTTATCGGAAGAACAACTGAAAATCGTTTTGTTTGCAAGTGTGACATGTGTGGAGAAGAACCTCCTAACTAGCCTTTTAACCATCTATTTCACCAAAATCGTTTTTACAATCTGTGTTAGTTAAAGTTTCTGTTTTTGTGTTAAATTTTCGTCCAAAACAAATCCCCCTTTAATTTGAAGTCTTAGATTAGTTAGAAAGTGTTTTGATTTGTGTTTCTAGGTGTTTTGATTCAAGTTTTCATCAAATTTCGTCCAAAATAGTGTAGGTGCTCAAAACTGCCCAGAAAGTGGTTTTTAGGCAGTTTTGAGCCTTCTAGTTGCTTTTTTGGTTTTTAGGTTTGTTTAAGTGTTTTAACTTTTAGTTTTGGGTTGTCGTATGCAATCATCCAACTTAAACTATGAATGTTTTGGGTTGTCGTATGCAATCATCCAACTTAATAACTTGTGGAAAAACTGAGGGTTAATTAGTGCAATTCACGGTTAACTTGGGGCGTTGAGTATTCATAGTTTATCGGAAGAACAACTGAAAATCGTTTTGTTTGCAAGTGTGACATGTGTGGAGAAGAACCTCCTAACTAGCCTTTTAACCATCTATTTCACCAAAATCGTTTTTTACAATCTGTGTTAATTAAAGTTTCTGTTTTGTTTTCAATTTTCGTCCAAAACAAATCCCCCTTTATTTTGAAGTCTTAGATTAGTTAGAAAGTGTTTTGATTTGTGTTTCTAAGTATTTTGATTCAAGTTTTCATCAAATTTCGTCCAAATTAGTGTAGGTGCTCAAAACTGCCCAGAAAGTGGTTTTTAGGCAGTTTTGAGCCTTCTAGTTGCTTTTTTGGTTTTTAGGTTTGTTTAAGTGTTTTAACTTTTAGTTTTGTATTCTTTGAGTCTAGTTTAGTGTTTTTAACTTTGTTTTTGAGTTTTTAAATCAGTTTCCAAGCGTTTAGCAATCCCTCCTAATCCCCGGTCTAGAACGATCCCTACTTACATCTTTGCTACAATTTGACAAAAAGAGGGTTTAATTTGTGTGCTTAATATATTTCGCATCAAATTTTTGGCGCCGTTGCCGGGGATTAGCAATTTTGCTTATCCCTTGGATTGTTTTTGTTTCTTGTATTTCACTTTGTTGCTGATTTTGTATAAGTTCTGACCTAATTTTGTTTCTTGTTTCTTAGGTACTAATGTATGACTAGAAGCTCTCAAACGATTCGTGCAAACATCTTGGAGTTTGACGGCGATTTTGAGAGGAAGTTGAGAAGAGCTAGAAGCCAGCAAGAACACCATCCACCCAACTCCGAATCTGACCTTGAAGAAAACGTACAAGAAGAGGAGGAGGAGGCCACGGCAGGGATCTTTGAGGAAGTCCAAGGCATGGCGGTGGACAACCGTACACTCAAAGAGCTTTCTGCCTCAGGTTTGGATAATGCCGCACCCTTGTGCATTCAATACCCCAGGGCTGCCCAAGGTAAGACGGATGAGTTTGAATTAAAGTCAAGTTTGCTTCATCATATTCCTAAATACCATGGCTTGTCCATGGAAGATCCTAACAAACATTTGAAAGAATTTGAAGTAGTTTGCTCTAGTATGACTCCCGTCAATGTTGACGGAAATATATTGAAGATGAAGGCTTTTCCTTTCTCTTTGATGGATAAAGCCAAGGATTGGTTATATGAGTTAGCTCCCGGCACTGTCACATCATGGGAGAGTATGAAGAGAGCGTTCTTGGAGAAGTTCTTTCCAACTTCACGTATCATCCTCCTACGCAAAAAGATAAGCGGAATTCAGCAAGAAGAAGGTGAGTCTTTTCCTACATATTATGAACGATTTAAATCACTTGTTGCTTCTTGTCCACAGCATCAGATGAAGGAGGAGTTGCTTTTGCAATACTTCTACGAGGGGCTCCTACCTCTAGAACGTCAAATGCTTGATGCTTCGGCGGGGGGAGCATTGGTGGACAAAACACCCATGGCTGCCAAGGTCTTGATTGCTAATAGAGCGTTGAACACTCAACAGTACGAGGGTGTAGGCCAAAGAGGACCCCCACGGCACCAAGTACATGAGGTAAGTTCAACTTCCGATCTTCATTCGCAATTGGCTAATCTTACTTCTATTGTGTCACAGATGGCCGAGGGAATGAAGATGCAAGGACCTGTGGTATGTGGCGTATGTTCTATCCAAGGACATGTCTCCGAAAAATGTCCTCAACTCATCGAGAAGGGCGGATGGGAGAGTGCGAATGCCATTGGGTTTCAAGGCCAAAATCAGTCAAGGCATGATCCATACTCCAACACGTATAATCCGGGGTGGCGAGACCATCCAAACTTCAAATGGAGGGAGCCCCAGCAACCTCAGAACCAAGGAGGCTTTGGGCAACAACGCCCAGGGTTCTTTCCCAAAACCTACGGCCCACCCCAAAATCAAGCCCAATCCGGCCCAAGTGCCTCAGGTACGTCTCTTGACAATGATGCACTTCTTAAGATACTAACTAAGTTGTCTAATGGACAGGAAGATCAAGCTAAGGCTATGTGAAACCAAGACAAAAGGGTGGATCAACTTGAGAAACAAATTGGGCAGATTGCCGAGTTTGTAGGTAAGTTTCGAGATCCCGGACAACTTCCTAGTTCTACCATTCCAAATCCAAAAGGAGGCTTTGAAACCGCAAATGCAATCATGCTAAGGAGTGGAAAAGAAGTTGGGGCAGGTTCGACACCACCAAAATCAGGTCCCAAAGAGGATGAAATGTTGAAATCTGAAGAGGAGACACCAAGTCCACTCACGGCAAGGGTAGCACCACCTTTGCCGCAAGCACCCATGGCCCCTAAGCCATCCAATCCGTCCACCCTAGGTAAGACGAGTCCAAATTTGGTTAATTCTAACATTATTCCACCCAGTGTGCCCTTTCCTAGCAGATTTTTGCAATCCAAGAACGAAGAGGAGGAAAAAGATGTTCTAGAGACGTTTAGAAAGGTGCAGGTCAACATTCCCCTCCTTGATGCCATAAAGCAAATCCCGAAGTATGCCAAGTGTTTAAAGAAGCTTTGTACGACAAAGAAACGTACCCGGGAGAAAGAAGTGGTACATGTAAGCGAGAATGTCTCCGCCATCTTGCAACGTAAACTACCCCCCAAATGCAAAGATCCGGGGAGCTTTACAATTCCATGTGTCATTGGTAATACCCGTTTCAAATCTGCCATGCTAGATTTAGGAGCATCTATTAATGTTATGCCATATTCTGTTTATGCATCTATGAATCTAGGTGCACTTAAAAATGATGGGGTAATAATACAATTGGCCGATAGATCTAACGCTTATCCAAAGGGAGTTTTGGAAGATGTTCTTGTGCAGGTTAATCATTTGGTCTTCCCGGCGGATTTCTATGTCCTCGAAATGGATGAATCAGACCATGCCCCTTCATTGCCCATCCTCCTTGGAAGGCCATTTATGAAAACGGCTCAAACAAAGATTGATGTGGCCAAAGGAGAAGTAACTATGGCATTTGGTGGTGATATGATTTGTTTTAAAATTTCTGAATCCATTGAGACTCCTAACGTTGTTCGTTCTTGTTGTGTTATTGATACAATAGAAAAGATAGGAACGGATCATTCCGCACCAAGCACAAAGGATGCATCAAGAACCATGCAAGACGAGGGAATTGGAGTGGAGAACAAGGACCATACGGCCACTGCCCTCACAGTGCTCAAATTGGCCGAAAGGACCATGGGGAAGAACGTCTACCTTGCTGCCACTTCATCACATCACATAGGTAAGCCACCTAATCCAAATCCAATTCCCATTAAAGTTGATAGGTGGTTCCCTTCTATGGTGCAGGTACCCAAGCAAATCCCCGATGGTGGGCGCATGTACATGAACCTTAGGCAACACAACGCACCCATCAACGAACATCACTATCCATTACCGTTCAAAGATGCAATGTATGAGAGTGCCGTGGGCCCCAATGGGGCATGATTGTGCTTTTCGTCCGGCTGTACGACGTTAAAGAAAGCGCTACTTGGGAGGCAACCCATGCAATTCAACAAAGGAAGACCAAGAAATCACTCCAATTCCAGATTTGCGTTCCTAAACCCTTCTCTTTGTTGTGAATTTCGTTTCTGCCATGTTTAGTATGTAGTTGCTGTTTGTTTGTTTGTTTGTGTTTTGGGTGAGTTATGCCTTAAAACATTGAGGACAATGTTTGAGTTAAGTGTGGGGGGGTAATCAAAGTGTTTTCTTGCAAATTCGTAGGGTTTTGTCACCCATAATTTCAAATGTTGTTTCTTGCTGTTTTTAGGTGTTTTTGACCTGTTTTGGTGTGTTTTCTTGCAAATTCGTAGGGTTTTGTCACCCATAATTTCAAATGTTGTTTCTTGCTGTTTTTAGGTGTTTTTGACCTGTTTTGGTGTGTTTTAGTATAGGTTGTTCTAAAAATCCGAAAATTCCATAAAAATTTGAAAAATTTGTTTTAAAAACCCAAAAAGAGTTGTTTTTGTGTGTTTGTTTGTGTCTTAGGGTACCTTCCAACACAATGATGAGGATTTGGTTTTTAATTGCATGACTGTTAAAGCGAGTGATTAACATGGATGAAAGTTTGATTTACTCTTTGTTTATGCTTGGTTGTGGTTATAACTTATGAATTCACATGCAATTATAAAGGAAAAATCAGTTTTTGTAACATGCTTGAAGGAAGGAACTCGAAGTAACGCTACAACCTTGTGAGACTTGAGCCTAAACGTTTATTTGGAGAGTTAAAATCTGTGCATTCTTTGTTTTCTAAAGTCGTTGCATGATCTCATTATTCTTTGCTTGGTTGCTACTTAGAAGGCGTTTCATCATTTAGTTCCAAATGCTAGAACTCATGCCCATTTCATTCAAAGCATGTTATTGATTTGCATAACACATATTCAAGATGAAGTTGTGCAGTGATCACCACCTTATATCATTGTGATTTGTAGGTTTTAACCCCATTGAGCCTTGTTAGCCTTCGTTATTTGTTAACCCATGTTTTCCTCACCTAGCCTAGTTTAGGACCATCCATACCCTTGTTCTTAAAGCATAGTAAAGCATGATTCGAATTGAATTCCTTTTGATCTATGTTGGCAGAAACTAAGTGTGGGGGAAGTATTTTTTTTTCGTCAGGAATTGTGTGCCATAGGCACGGCAAAGAAAAGAAAAAAAAAATTTCGTGGAAAAAGAAAAAAATGAAGAAAAAGTATGAAAAGTATGAAAAAAGAGTTGAAAAGTTGAGAAAAAGAGTTCCAAAGTATTGTTTGTTGAAGTAAGGGTCCAAAACAATGAATTTGACCCTAAGGAGTTGTTTAAGTCTCCCCCTTGTGTTTTAAAGTTAATTTCTGCAATCTAAGTGAATTCTAAGTCTCAATTTCATTGCTTTGCTAACTATTGCTTGAAGAACGTTTGTTTTCCCTATCCTTTCCTTGTTAACCAACACCCCAAGCCCCATTACAACCCTTAACTTCTATCTTGAGTGTTATGTGTTTCAATTTGTGAAGTTTGAATTTGGTATGAGCATATGGTGTCACTGGTTCACGCATCTAAGTAGTAGCATTCCATTCATGAGATCATATCTAAACATGCTTCTTAACTCTAGAAATTGCATTCTTTGTGATACATATATGTGAGCATTCGTTTTCATATCTACATCAATCTTCTCATATATGACTAGTATAGGGTGTGTAGTTAGAAAATCTGAGTGAAAATAGAGTGTATATCTTGTAAGGAATTGAGGGAATTCTCTAAGGCATGTTACTACATTCAAAGCATTGTTTTAATTAATTACTTGTGAACTAGTAAGTTGTGGCTTTAATTAAGTATGTGCTTATGTGTAAAGATGACTCAAATCTGTGGGGATAACAATCTTTAATACGTCATGTGCGTTCGAAATCCCTGAGGCAAACGTTGGAAGGTTTAGGTTTTGTTTTGGTTAGTTTGTTTCGTTTTGTTTTCTTTCTTTTGTTTGTTTTGCTCGAGGACTAGCAAAAGCTAAGTGTGGGGGAATTTGATAGGAGCATATTTATGCGCCTTAGTTAGCTAGTTCTTATGCATTTCCATGGTGTTTTCTTAGTTAAAGTAGTCTTTTAAGCTAGTTTTATGTGTTTTCAGGTTTTAAGGCCAAAGGATGCAAGAAGATGCATTTTGGAGCTTTTTGGGGCAAAATGGAGCTTGGAATGCATGTCACATATTTGGAGCCAAGGTTGGACGAATTTGAAGGCTTGAAGATGATGATTCCTACTTGAACAAGGTTTCCTAGTTGAAGTAGGAAAGTGCTTACATGAAGAAGGATTCCTAATCGAAGAAGGATTCCTAATCGACGAAGGATTCCTAATCAACGAAGGATTCCTAATTGAAGATGGATTCCTAATCACATGAGGATTCCTGGAAGAACAAGGATTCCTACTTGAAGTAGGAAAGTTAAGCCAAGGTTTCCTACTTTGGTTTGATTTTTCCTAATTGTCCCTAAAAGTTCCAGCAATTATGAAGATTCTCTAAGCACTTTGGGACACCAAACAAAGGCCCTAAACCACTCTAGGACATGTGCCGCACTTCCCTCACCCTTTCCTCTTCCTTGCCGTGCAAGGGAGAGGGTTTCTTTCCCAAAATCTGATTTAAAACACCTTCCTTTTTATGCTTTAAAATCCTGGCCGAATTTCCTTTGCTATTTCCTTTAATTTCTGATTTGATTTCCTATTTTTGGAAGCCTTTGACTTAAATTTCTGTTTACCTAATTAGCCTAGGGTTTTTAATTTCCTAATCCCTTTAAATAAACATGTGTGTGCAGCCACAAAGAGGAGGATTCATCCAGAAAATAACCTTTCACGCCAGAAATCATTCTCCATCTTCAACAGCCCTATTCCTTCACCATTCACCATATTTTCTGACCTAAAACCACCCTAGCCGTCCCATACACCGATCCCAGCCATAAACCCATCATTCTACACCATCCATAAGCCCTAAAACTCACCCACTTGTGCGTTGCAGCAAAGAGGAAGAAGGAAGGATCCTTGGATGTTCAAGCTTCATCGTTGGTGCATTCTAGGTGTAATTCGTTTCATAATTTCAATATGTAATTTCTTTCTCTTTCGTTTTGCTATGAACATGAGTGGCTAAACCCCCTTAGTTGGGGGGTAATTCGAAACCATGTACAAGCTTGCAATTTGATTCGATTACATTCAGTTGTTATTTCATAAGTTATGGATTCAATTCGTTCATCTATTTAATTGATAACTTATTTGTGTATGTTGATTGAGAGTGCACGCTTAGTTTTCATGCATGAATATGATGCTAGATTATGAGGGAGTTTCACCTAATAGTTACAATCTTATAATCACAAGTAGTGAAGATCGCTTGAAAACGATCGCGTTGAATGAATTCTTAGCATAAGTTTCATGCAATTCATAGTAACAAATGCTTCGTCAATGCTTATGTTTTTCATAGAACGTAATGATTTTTGCTTGTATCTCTATTATGCAATTCATGTAGGGAACTTGTAGGGAATGTTTTGGGTTGTCGTATGCAATCATCCAACTTAATAACTTGTGGAAAAACTGAGGGTTAATTAGTGCAATTCACGGTTAACTTGGGGCGTTGAGTATTCATAGTTTATCGGAAGAACAACTGAAAATCGTTTTGTTTGCAAGTGTGACATGTGTGGAGAAGAACCTCCTAACTAGCCTTTTAACCATCTATTTCACCAAAATCGTTTTTACAATCTGTGTTAGTTAAAGTTTCTGTTTTTGTGTTAAATTTTCGTCCAAAACAAATCCCCCTTTAATTTGAAGTCTTAGATTAGTTAGAAAGTGTTTTGATTCAAGTTTTCATCAAATTTCGTCTAAATTAGTGTAGGTGCTCAAAACTGCCCAGAAAGTGGTTTTTAGGCAGTTTTGAGCCTTCTAGTTGCTTTTTTGGTTTTTAGGTTTGTTTAAGTGTTTTAACTTTTAGTTTTGCATTCTTTGAGTCTAGTTTAGTGTTTTTAACTTTGTTTTTGAGTTTTTAAATCAGTTTCCAAGCGTTTAGCAATCCCTCCTAATCCCCGGTCTAGAACGATCCCTACTTACATCTTTGCTACAATTTGACAAAAAGAGGGTTTAATTTGTGTGCTTAATATATTTCGCATCACTTTGTGCTCCAATTCAACGGGAAGATGGCACGCCTTGCCATAGACAAGTCGGAAGGGGAACATCCCAATGGGGGTTTTGTACGCCGTACGATATGCCCAAAGTGCATGATCTAACCGTAAGCTCCAATCCTTCCGTGTTGGCCCAACGGTCTTCTCAAGTATTTGCTTGATCTCTCGGTTGGAAACCTCGGCTTGGCCATTCGTTTGAGGATGGTAAGGTGTAGAAACCTTATGGGTGACACTGTATTTCCTCAATAACGCTTCAGTTGTCCGATTGCAAAAGTGTAACCCTCCATCACTAATGATCACTCGTGGCATTCTGAACCTTGCAAAAATGTTAGTTCTAATAAAATCTGCAACCACTTTAGAATCATTAGTCCGGGTGGCCTTGGCTTCCACCCATTTCGACACATAATCAACCGCAAGCAAAATATACATGAAACCATACGAGGAAGGGAAGGGACCCATAAAATCAATACCCCAAACATAAAAAATTTCAACATTTAGGATAGAAACCTGCGGCATTTGGTCCCTTGCACTAATACCATGTTGGCATTTATCACATGTTAAGCAAAAAGTTTTAGCATCTTTAAAAATACTCGGCCAATAGAATCCACATTGTAACACTTTGAGGGCTGTGCGTTGTGTGCCAAAGTGCCCTCCACATGCATATGACAAAAACTCAAAATTGAATGACATTCGGAATCGTGCACACAACGACGTATAATTTGATCGGGGCAAAATTTCCACAAGTACGGATCATCCCACACATAAAACCGTGCATCATGCCTAAGTTTATCACGTTGGTGCCTATTGAACTCACTTGGAATACGTTTTGACACCAAAAAATTAACAATATCGGCATACCAAGGTGCACTAACCTTTATGGACAGCAATTGTTCATCGGGGAATGTCTCCAAAATCGGCAAAGACTCCTCATTATGCACCATTCGGCTTAGGTGGTCAGCCACCACGTTCTCGCTTCCTTTCTTGTCACGAATCTCGATGTCGAACTCTTGAAGTAGCAACATCCAACGAATTAGCCGTGGCTTGGCCTCCTTTTTGGTGAGTAAGTACTTCAACGCTGCATGGTCAGTGAAAACAATTACTTTAGTACCAATTAGATATGATCTAAACTTATCTAAAGCAAAAACAACGGCAAGAAGTTCTTTTTCCGTAGTGGAGTAGTTCAATTGTGCATCGTTCAACGTCCGTGAGGCGTAGTAGATGACATGCGGCCGCTTGTCCCTTCTTTGTCCTAAAACAGCTCCTAACGCATAGTCGGACGCATCACACATGAGCTCGAAAGGTAGACTCCAATCCGGTGGGACAATGATGGGTGCCGTGGTCAACAACTGCTTGAGTTGGTTGAATGATGCCGTGCACTCCTTGGTGAATTCAAACGTCACGTCTTTTTGTAGGAGACGGCAAAGAGGTTGTGCAACCTTCGAGAAATCCTTGATAAACCTACGATAGAATCCTGCATGGCCAAGAAAAGAGCGAACCTCTCTAACCGAAGTTGGAGAGGGTAAGTGACGTACAAGATCTATTTTTGACTTATCAACCTCAATACCGTTTTCAGAGACTATATGACCTAAAACTATGCCTTGTTTAACCATGAAATGGCATTTTTCCCAATTAAGAACAAGGTTACTTTCAACGCAACGTTTTAAGATTAAACTAAGATTATGCAAGCAACCATCAAAAGAATCACCAAATACGCTAAAATCATCCATAAACACTTCAATGATTTTCTCTACATAATCAGAAAATATGCTCATCATGCCTCTTTGAAATGTAGCCGGTGCATTACATAAACCAAACGGCATGCGACGATATGCAAATGTACCAAACGGGCATGTAAAAGTGGTTTTTTCTTGATCTTCGGGTGTTATGACAATTTGATTATAACCAGAATAACCATCAAGAAAACAATAGAAAGCATAACCGGCACTACTTGTGAATAAGCGACCTCCACTACTTGTGAATATAAGTTTGTAACTATTAGGTGAAACTCCCTTATACTCTAGCTTCATATTCATGCATGCAAACTAAGTAGGCCTCCTTAATCAACATACACGAATAAGTTATCAATCAAGCAGTTAAACAAATTGAATTCACAACTTATGAAATCACAACTGAAGGTAATCAATTCATATTGCAAATATAATCATGGTTTCGAAATTCCCCCTAGCCAAGAGGGGTTTAGTTCCTCATACTCGCAAAACAAAGATACATAAATTTAGATATTGAAAACAAAGAATGAAAACACCTAGAAACGCTCCAACAATCCAACGTCTTGAATGGCAAGCACGTCCAAGGGTCTCCTTCCTTCTTCTTTGCTGCGGCACAAGGGATGGGTGATGGTTTTTGTGGTGATTTGTGGTGGTGGATGGATATAGGTTGGTTATGGTGAAGGGTGGAATCCCCAAAAGCTGCTGCAAGGGTCTTTATTTATAGGGCAAGGAAGGGCTACGAATTTGAAGTAGTTTTAGGCAAGGATTTAGCTTTCCAAATCTCCAAGGAAACCTAACAGAAATTAATGAATTTAGGAGAGGAAAATATATGGCAGATTTGAAGGAAAAGAGGTAAATAATTGTGGCAGAGAAAAGGAAAGTGAATAGAGGTCAGAAATTTGAAGGAAAAAGGGAAGGTAAGTGCAGGAATTAAAGAGAAAAAGAAGGGAAATTCGGCAAAGATTTTAGGGCAGATTTTAGGAATGTGTTTTGGGTCACAAAATAGGTAAGAACCTCTCCCCTTGTGTGGCAAGGCTTTAGAACAAAGGGGAATGTAATTTTGGGTCAGAAAATAGGTAAGGAGTTGAGGTAGGGTGCAGTAAGGATGGAAGAAACAAAAGGGGAATGTGAATTAAAATCAGAAAATAGGAAAGGAGAGGATCCCATGTGCGGCAAGGATTAGGGATAGGTCTAGGCCTCCTAAAATCATATAATTAAGTGTCCTAAATGATTTAGGAACCCCTTTTGTGGGTGGAACATATGTGACTTAGGATTAGGAAAGTGTAGAGCCAAAGATGGAAACCTTCACAAATGGAAACCTCTAAGAATAGAAACTTCCAACTTTAGAAACTTTGGCTTCCAATTTTGAACTCTTCATTCTTCATTTGTCTTGAATCCAATTCTTCACATCTTCATTCAATCCTAAGCTCATTTGATCTTCAATTTCGTCAATCTTCTTAGCTCCAAGCATGTGCAATCCATTTGATGCCCAAAACTACTCCAAAAGGCTCCAAAATACACTTCTTTGCCACTTTAAACCATTGGACCTACAAACACACGAAAATAGCTTAAAATACTAAAATAACTACGAACTAACAACGTAAATGCACAAGAACAAGCTAACTAAATGGCATAAATATGCTCCTATCATCCATCGTCAGAGTGCCGTTATAGACGTCAATCTTTGTCCTAGCTGTTTTCATGAATGGCCTTCCAAGGAGGATGGGCAATGAAGGGGCATGGTCCGATTCATCCATCTCGAGTACGAAGAAGTCCGCCGGGAAGATCAAATGATTAACCTGTACTAAAACATCTTCCAAAACTCCCTTTGGATAGACGTTAGATCTATCGGCTAATTGTATGATCACACCATCGTTTTTTAACGCTCCTAGGTTCATAGATACATAAATTGAATATGACATGACATTTATAGATGCACCTAGGTCTAACATGGCAGATTCAAACCTAGAATTACCAATAACACACAGAATTGTAAAACTACCCGGATCTTTGCATTTTGGGGGCAGCTTGCGTTGTAAGATGGCTGAGGCGTTTTCATCTACTTTGACCACCTCCTTGGTTGAAATCCTCCTCCTATTGGTGCAAAGTTCCTTCAAGAACTTGGCATACCTCGGGACTTGCTTGATTGCATCCAAAAGGGGGATATTGACTTGAACTTTCTGGAACGTCTCCAAAATGTGCTTTTCCGCTTCTTCTTTCTTCGTTTGCTTAAACCTACTAGGAAAAGGAACATTCGCAGGGAAATCATTAGTAGGAACTGAACTTGACACGTTTTTACCTTTATTGGATGAATTGGACGAATTGGGATCCTTTGGAAATTGCGGCACAATTGGTTCCACCTTGGCCGTGAGTGGCCTTTGCTCCTCCTCCTCAATTCTCAACTCTTCCTCCTCGTTGGAACGTGACTTGGATGGGTTGAGGTTAGATCCGACTTGCTTTCCACTTCGCAAATGCATAGCTTTTGCAGATTCGAATCCACCTTTCGGATTGACCACCGTTGAGCTAGGCAACCTTGCTTGCTCACGAAATTGCCCCATGAACTCGGCAATTTGTCCCACTTGCTTCTCCAAGTTGTCCACCCTCTTGTCTTGGATTTGCCTCTCTTTGTTTTGAGTTTGGACTTCCTGCGTCAAAGTAGTAAGTAATTGAAAAATCTTATCATTATCACTTGAATTACCTACATTGCTTTGGGCGCGTTGTGCTTGGGCTTGTGGTGGTGCCAACGGCTTTTGATAGAAACCCGGGGGTTGTTGCCTAAATCCGCTTTGTTGTTGGCCCTGTTGTGGTTCTCGCCATTTGAAATTCGGATGATCGCGCCAACCTGGGTTGTAAGTATTGGAAAATGGATCACCACGTGATTGGTATTGGTTGCCATATCCCACGGCATTGAGTGTCTCCCACCCTCCATTCTCGATCAATTGTGGGCACTTGTCCGTAGGGTGTCCTTGCGTAGAGTATACGCCACAAGAAGCTACGGTTTTGACTTTTGGACCTTCCACCACCTGAGAAAGCAATGTAGTAAGGTTAGCCATTTGATTTTGAAGTTCGGTTATGGCACTTACCTCATTGACTTGATGTTGCCGTGGCATGCTCCTTTGTCCAACACCTTCGTATTGTTGAGCGTTCAACGCTCGATTCGAAATCAACATCTTTGCAGCCGTAGGGGTCTTATCCACCAATGCTCCTCCCGCCGAGGCATCTAGCATTTGACGTTCAATAGGTAGAAGTCCCCCGTAGAAGTATAGTAGAAGTAGCTTCTCCTTCATTTGATGCTGTGGACATGAAGAACCAAGAGATTTAAAACGTTCATAATATGTAGGAAACGACTCACCTTCATCTTGTTGAATTCCACTTATCCTTTTTCGTAGGAGAATGACTCGAGAAGTTGGGAAAAACTTCTCTAAGAACGCTTTTTTCATGCTCTCCCATGATGTGACAGTTCCGGGAGCCAATTCGTACAACCAATATTTCGCCTTCTCTAGGAGAGAAAAGGGAAAGGCCTTCATCTTTGATGTGAAAATTAACTTGACACACAAATTAAACCCTATTTGTGACAATTGTAGTAATGATGTAAGTAGGGATCGTTCTAACCGGGGATTAACTAGGGGTGCTAATCTAATACAAATCGACTTAGAAACACAAAAACTAAACTTCAAGACTCTAATTAGACTACTAAGATTCAAAACAGATTTGAAACACTCCAATCTGCACAAAACTGACTAAACAAGCTAATTGACTCAAACAGCAACTAAGACAAGATTTGGACGAATTTGACAAAACTTATGACTCAAAATACTTAAAAACACCAAAGAGGACAGAATATGAAGACTCAAACTTAACAAAATATGGGGGAATTGTGTTTGGACGAATTTGAACTAAATGCACAGATTGTAAATTAAAACAGATTGTAAACTAAATGTGATGAATCAATGGGTGATGGAATGGCTAAGGGGTTCTTCTCCACACATGAAATTTATGCAACATAAATCGATTTCCAGTTATCAATTCAATAAATTATGAACCTCGACACTCCAAGTTAATTAGGTTCGCTTAAATTAACTTTCAGATTTCCCTAGAATCATTGAATTGGATGAATATGCATCGCAAACAAATTATTCCTAACAAGTTCTCTATATGAACAGCATGATAAAGATACAAGTTAGAATCATTAAGTTCTTTGGAAATCATAAGCATCGACAAGGCAATTGTAACTATGAAAAGCATGATACTCCTGCCATGAATCTACTTAACACGATCGTGACTAGCGATCTTCACTACTTGCGAATATAAATTCATAACGATTAGGTGAAACAAACTTATATTCTAGCACCAAATTCCAGCATGCAAATCAAGTGTGCACTCTCAATCAACATACAAGAATAAGTTTTGAATTAAACGGTTAAGCAAATTGTATTCACGACTTATGAAACGATAACTGGAAGTAATCAACTTATTTCACATAAATAAACATGGTTTCGAATACACCCTTAGCCAAAACGAATTTAGCCAATCATACTCAATGAAAAACAAAGATTACAAGAAGTAGACATTGAAATATAAGATAGAATACACCTAAAATTGTTCAACAACTCAGATTGAAGAGCCAAACAACTTTGTGAACTGTCTCCTTCTCTTCCCCTTGCGTCAGATTGGGATGGTGTGGTTTCTGGGCTGTTTTTGTGATGTAGAATGAATTATGGATGGTATAGAGGCACGGCAAGGCTTGGGGATGGTGTGTGGGTGTTGTGTGGAAGGTGTGGATATGAAGAATGGTGGTGGAAATCGGCAGAGATGGAGGAGGAATGGTTTATGAGGTTGTGGATGGGTTTTGACGAATTTGGGAGAGTGTCTGGCTGAATGGACCCTTTTGTGGCTTCAACAAGGAGGTTTATTTAAAGGAAAACAGAAATTAAAACCCTAGGTTCATTAGGAAATCAGAAATTAAGTCTAAGGATTCTAGAATTAGGAAATAAAATCAGAAACTTAAAGGAAATAGCAAGGGAAATTCGGCTAGGGTTTAAAACACAAAAGGAAAGTGTTTTAAAGCCTAGAATCAGGAAATAAGATCAGAAACTTAAAGGAAATAGCAAGGGAAATTCGGCTAGGGTTTAAAAGGTGCAAGAAATGTGTATTTGATGTCCTAGAATGCTTAGGAAGTCTTCATAATTGCTGGAACTTTTAGGGACATTTAGGAAAAATCAAACCAAAGAAGGAAACTTTGGCTTAACTTTCCTATTTCAAGTAGGAATGAATCCTTGTTGGAGTAGGAATCCTTGTTCTTCTAGGAATCCTCATGTGATTAGGAATCCATCTTCAATTAGGAATCCTTCGTTGATTAGGAATCCTTCGTCGATTAGGAATCCTTCGTTGATTAGGAATCCTTCGTCGATTAGGAATCCTCCTTCATGTAAGCACTTTCCTACTTCAACTAGGAAACCTTGTTCAAGTAAGAATCATCATCTTCAAGTCCTCAAATTCGTCCAAACCTTGGCTTCAATTATGTGATAATCATTCCAAGCCCAATTTTGCTCCAAAAAGCTCCAAAATGCATCTTCTTGCATCCTTTGGCCTTAAAACCTGAAAACACATAAAACTAGCTTAAAAGACTACTTTAACTAAGAAAACACCATGGAAATGCATAAGAACTAGCTAACTAAGGCGCATAAATATGCTCCTATCAAATTCCCCCACACTTAGCTTTTGCTAGTCCTCGAGCAAAACAAAGAAATAAAACAAAACAAAACAAAACAACTAAAACACAACCTAAACCTTCCAACAATTGTCTTAGGGATTTCCAATGCACATGACATGTTAAAAATTGTTATCCCCATAGATTTTAGTCATCTGTACACATGAGCACATACTTAATCATAGTCACCACTTACTAGTTCACAATTCACCAATTAAAACGATGTTTTGAATGTAGTAACATGCCTTAGAGAATTCGCTCAATTCCTTACAAGATATGCACTCAATTTTCACTCAAATTTTCTAACTACACACCCTATACTAGTTATATGTGAGAGGATTGATGTAGATATGAAAACGAATGCTCACATATATGTATCACAAAGAACGCAATTTCTAGAGTTAAGAAGCATGTTTAGATATGATCTCATGGATGGAATGCTACTACTTAGATGCGAGAACCAGTGACACCATATGCTCATACCAATTTCAAACTCCACATATTGAAACGCACAACACTCAAGATTGAAGTTAAGGGTTGTAACGGGGCTAGGGGTGATTGGCTAACAACGAAAGGTAAGGAAAACAAACGTTCTTAAAGCATAATAAGCAAAGTAATGAAATCTAGACTTAGAATCACTTATGATTGCAGAAACTCACTTAGACACACAAGGGGAAGATTCATACAACTCTGAGGGCCATATTCAACGTTTTGGACCCTTTCTTCAACTACCAGAAACATGTGAACTTATTTTCACTGATTTCATACTCTTTTTTTTTTCTTTCTTTCCACAACTTTTTCTTTTCTTTTTCTTTTTCCACGAAATTTTTTTCTTTTTTTTTTTTTTTTTTCTTTTTATTTTCACTCATGCCTTATTTCTTTTCTTGGCATATCAACACACACATACAAATTCCCCCACACTTGTTTTCTGCCATACATTAATCAAAAGGGATTCAATTTGAATCATGCTTTACTATGCTTTGAGAACAAGGGTAAGGATGATCCTAATCTAAGCTAGGTAAGGATAATGTGGGTTAACAAACAACATAGGCTAAACAAGGCTCAACGGGGTTAAACTTAAACATAAAATGAAATGGGATACACGGCAGTTTGGCTAAGGTGGTGGTAACTACACAACTTCATCTTGAATATGTGTTTTGCAAATCAATAACATGCTTTGAATGAAATGGGCATGAGTTCTAGCATTTGGAACTAAATGATGAAACGCCTTCTAAGTAATAACCAAGCAAAGAATAATGAGATCATGCAACGACTTTAGAAATCAACAATGCACAGATTTTAACTCTCCAAATAAACGTTTAGGCTCAAGTCTCACAAGGTTGTAGCGTTTGTTTGAGTTCCTTCCTTCAAGCATGTTACAAAAACTGATTTTTTCTTTTATGATTGCATGTGAATTCATAAGTTATAACCACAACTAAGCATAACAAAGAATAAATCAAACTTTCATCCATGTTAATCACTCTCTTTAACAACCATGTAATTACAAACCGAATCCTCATCATTGTGTTTGGAAGGTACCCTAAGACACAAACAAACAGACAAAAACAACTCTTTTTGGGTTTTTAAAACAAAATTTTCAAATTTTTCTTGGATTTTCGGATTTTTAGAGCAACACATACTAAAACACACCAAAACAGCCTAAAAAGACCTAAAAACAGCAAGGAACAACATTTAAAATTATGGGTGAGAAAACCCTACGAATTTGCATCAAAAACACTTATTTACTCCCCCACACTTAAATCAAACATTGTCCTCAATGTTTCAAGCATAAATTCACACAAAACACAAAGAAACACACAAACAGCAAGTTAAAAACAAAACTGGCAGATTAGAAACAAGCAACAGAGTGAAGGGTTTTAGAAACTCAAATCTGGTTGTTAGAGCAATTCCTAGGTCCCACGGCATTGTCCTCAATCTTCCTTATTTGAATGCTTCTCTTTAAGCTCCCCTAGGTCCCACGGCATGGATTTGATCATTGAATGGACGATGATACTTGAAATGAACCGGCAATGGTTTAAATTTGAGAGTGGGTGCCTGAATCATTAACAACATGTAAGTATAAAATGTAATGGAAATTGGAGTAGATGACTTACTTTTTCTCTCCGTAAAGAACTCAAGGATGAACACCACTTCTTTTAAAGTTCCAGGGACTTTGAATTTGGCCAGATTTACTACGATGGTTGTGATTTGTCCCGTGTCATCAAACTCAAATTCTTTGGGCTTTGTTGTTTCAAATACGTCCTCTTTGATGAATTCTTGATATTCTCCAGCCACTACTTTCTCTTGAATCATTCTTCTTGGTGAACAAGGTTCTTTGAATACTTCAACACAATCTGGAACTTGATTTGGTTTGCCAAGTATTGGGATATCACCTTGCACCATTGGAAGAGCTTCCACAACTTCTTTTTCACTCTCTTCTTGCTTGAGAATCAAAAACCTGCGAGGAAAAGGGACATCTGGTGGAATGGGGTAAAAAGCAATTGAATTTGGAACCACCTTACCTGAGTTGGACGGCATAGGGACTCTAGGAGGCTGCGACAAGGGTTGTTCTTCTTCCTCCTCCTCAATTAGTAGATGTTCGTCCTCCTCTTGGCTTTGTTTGGACGCCTTTGGTTCAGCTCGAACCTCCATGGCACTTCCCAAAGTGATGGCTTCAGTAATTTTAAAATCTTCCATTGGATTTACAATGTTTGCGTTGGAGAATTCACTTTGTTCTTGAATTTGTGCCATGAACTCCATGATCTGCCCAACTTGCTTCTCTAATTCATCCATCTTTTTGGCTCGATTTTGCATCCTCTTGGTTTGATTTTCTTGCCCCTGAGACAAATTGGTGAGTAACTTAAGAAGTGTATCATTATCCAAGGACGTATCTGAACTTGTTTGGGAAGATTGTGGAGGAGGCTGTGGTGGTGCATATGGCCACTGATAGAACTCCTCAGATGGCTATGAGTATTCTTCTTGTTGTGAGCCCTGCGTCAAAGAGGTTAGTACATCAAGAATTTCATCATAACTCATAGGCATACTTGAATTCGATTGGATTTGTTGTGGGGAAGGCGGTGGTGGCTGCATAGGTCTGGAATAAAACTCCTCCTCTTGCTGCCAATATCCATCTTGTTGGAATTGTTGCGGTTCCCCCCACATATAATTTGAATGATCTCTCCAATTCGATTTGTAAGTGTTGGAAAACATGTTGTTGCTTGGTTGATCATAGCCTTGATAACCCCAAGCATCTCCGTTTGCAGTGAATTGAGGACGTTGATAAGTTGGATATCCGTGCCCATAGGACACACCACATGTAGGGACACTTTTCATTGTGGTCCTTTCGATATATTACGTTAACTGAGAAGTAAGATTCGTTATTTGAGCTTGAAGATTAGCAATTGCCATGTCTTACTTCTCTAGTACCTAAAATCAAAGAAAGAAAACTAAATCAAATATCAAAAGTGAAATAAAACAAGGAAAACAAAACTAAGTCAGAAACTAACACAGAAACAAACTAAACAAAAAGAAAAGAACCAAGGGATTAGCAACTTTGCTAATCCCCGGCAACGGCGCCAAAATTTGATGTGAAAATTAACTTGACACACAAATTAACCCTATTTGTGACAATTGTAGTAATGATGTAAGTAGGGATCGTTCTAACCGGGGATTAACTAGGGGTGCTAATCTAATACAAATCAACTTAGAAACACAAAAACTAAACTTAAAGACTCTAATTAGACTACTAAGATTCAAAACAGATTTGAAACACTCAAATCTGCCCAAACTGACTAAAACAAGTTAATTGACTCAAACAGCAACTAAGACAAGATTTGGACGAATTTTGGTTTCCTAATGATCTAAAATACCTAAAACATATTCTAAGACAAGTTCTAAGTAAAATGACTCAAAGAAATAAGGTGGGATTTGATTTGGACGAAAATAACTAAATGGGCAGATTGTAATTTAAAACAGATTGTAAACTAAATGTGATGAATCAATGGGTGATGGAATGGCTAAGGGGTTCTTCTCCACACATGAAATTTATGCAACGTAAATCGATTTCCAGTTATCAATTCAATAAGTTATGAACCTCGACCTCCAAGTTAATTAGGTCCGCTTAAATTAACTTTCAGATTTCCCTAGAATCATTGAATTGGATGAATATGCATCGCAAACAAATTATTCCTAACAAGTTCTCTATATGAATAGCATGATAAAGATACAAGTTAGAATCATTACGTTCCTTGGAAATCATAAGCATCGACAAGGCATTCGTAACTATGAAAAGCATGATACTCTTGCCAGGAATCTACTTAACACGATCGTGACTAGCGACCTTCACTACTTGCGAATATAAATTCATAACGATTAGGTGAGACAAACTTATATCCTAGCACCAAATTCAAGCATGCAAATTAAGCGTGCACTCTCAATCAACATACAAGAATAAGTTATAAATCCAACGGTTAAGCAAATTGTATTCACGATTTAGGAAACGATAACTGGAAGTAATCAACTTATTTCACATAAATAAACATGGTTTCGAATACACCCTTCGCCAAAACGAATTTAGCCAATCATACTTAAAGCAAAACAAAGATTACATGAATTAGACATTGAAATATAAGATAGAAAACACCTAAAATCGTTCAACAACTCAGATTGAAGTGCCAAACAATTTGTAGAGAATCTGTCCTCCTTGTTGCTTGCGGCAGATTGTATGGTGATGCTTCTTGGATTGTTTTGATGACGTAGAATGGATTATGGAGGGTGTAGGGTCACGGCAAGGCTTGAGGATGGTGTATGGGTGTTGTGTGGAAGGTGTGGAGATGAAGAATGGTGGTAGAAATCGGCTGGAATGAAGGAGAGGTGCGGCAAGGTGGGAAATAGGGTTTTGGACGAATTTCTGAATATGGAGAGGGTGGTCTTCGGCCAAGGGAGGTAAAACACATATATATAGGCAGCCAAACCCTAAAGAAATCAGGTTAGACAAATGGGCTAGGGTTTAGGTGCGGCTAGGGTTAGGAAATCCACCAAAAACTAGGGTTTCTAGAACATTAGGTGCGGCATGGGCTTAGGGTAAGTAATCAGATTTTTTTCATGTGAACAAGGCCTAAGTGCGGCTGATTAAGTGGGCTAGGGTTAGGGTTAGGTGCGGCATAGGTCCAAGAGGCAAAGATGGGTCATCCAAAAGCCCAAAGCCGAGAATAGAAACTCTCGAAATTGGAAACCTCCAAGAATAGAAACTTCCAACTTTAGAAACTTTGGTTTCCAATTCCGAATTCTTAGTTCATCACTTTCATTTCTTCATTCTTAAGCTCCTTTGACCTTCAAACTCGTCCATTCCTCGTGCTCCATTTGCATACACCACATTCCAGCTCACTTTTTGCTCCAAAAGCTCCAAATTGCATCATTTCGTGTAATATGTCCTTTAACCCTGAAAACACATGAAAGTAGCTTAAAAGACTACTTTGACGAAGAAAACATAACACAAACACATGAAAGTAGCTTAAAAGACTACTTTTATCCATCCTTTTCATCCAAAAACGTTTTAGGTTCTCAAAACTGCCCAGAAAGTGGTTTTTAAGCAGTTTTGAGTCATTAGGTTGCTGTTTTGAGTTTTATGTTTGTTTAAGTGTTTTAAACTTTAGTTTTGCATTCTTTGAGTCTAGTTTAGTGTTTTAAACTTTGTTTTTATGTTTTTAAGTCAGTTTTCAAGTGTTTAGCAATCCTTCCTAATCCCCGGTTTAGAACGATCCCTACTTACATCTTTACTACAATTTGACAAAAGAGGGTTTAATTTGTGTGCTTATCTATTTCGCATCAAATTTTTGGCGCCGTTGCCGGGGATTAGCAACTTTGCTAATCCCTTGGATTGTTTTTTTTTTTGTTTCTTTTATGTCACTTTGTTTCTGATTTTGTTTAAGTTTCTGACCTAATTTTGTTTCTTGTTTCTTAGGTACTAGTTTATGACTAGAAGCTCTCAAACGGTTCTTGCGAACATCTTGGAATTTGACGACGACTTTGAGAGGAATTTGAGAAGAGCTAGAAACCAGCAAGAACACAATCCACCCAATTCCGAATCTGACCTTGAAGAAAACGTACAAGAAGTGGAGGAGGCCACGGCAGGGATATTTGAAGAGGATCAAGGCATGGCGTTAGAGAACCGTACAGTCAAAGAGCTCTCGGCCTCGGGATTGGATAATGCCGCACCCTTGTGCATCCAATACCCCACGGCTGCCCAAGGTAAGACGGAAGAGTTTGAATTAAAGTCAAGTTTGCTTCATCATATTCCTAAATACCATGGCTTGTCCATGGAAGATCCTAACAAACATTTGAAAGAATTTGAAGTAGTTTGTTCTAGTATGACTCCCGTTAACGTTGACGGAAGTATTTTGAAGATGAACGCTTTTCCATTCTCTTTGATGGATAAAGCCAAGGATTGGTTATATGAGTTAGCTCCTGGCACTGTCACATCTTGGGAGAGTATGAAGAGAGCGTTCTTGGAGAAGTTCTTTCCAACTTTTCGCATCATCCTCCTACGCAAAAAGATAAGCAGAATCCAGCAAGCAGAAGGTGAGTCTTTTCCTACATATTATGAACGATTTAAATCACTTGTTGCTTCTTGTCCACAACATCAGATGAAGGAGGAGTGGCTTTTGCAATACTTCTACGAGGGTCTCCTACCTCTAGAACGTCAAATGCTTGATGCTTCGGCGGGGGGAGCATTGGTGGACAAAATACCCATGGCTGCCAAGATCTTGATCTCTAATCAAGCGTTGAACGCTCAACAATACGAGGGAGTAGGCCAAAGGGGACCCCCACGGCACCAAGTACATGAGGTAAGTTCAACTTCCGATCTTCATTCACATTTGGCTAATCTTACTTCTCTTGTGTCTCAGATGGCCAAGGGCATGAAGATGCAAGGACCAATTGTATGTGGCGTATGTTCCATCCAAGGACATTGATAGGAGCATATTTATGCGCCTTAGTTAGCTTGTTCTTGTGCATTTACATTGTTTTTCCTTAGTTAAAGTAGTCTTTTGAGCTAGTTTTATGTATTTTCAGGTTCTAAGGGCAAAATATGCAAAAGGATGCATTTTGGAGCCTTTTGGAGCAAATTAGAGCTTGGAATGGACGTCATATGCTTGGAGCCAAGAGGATGGACGAAATTGAAGATTTGAAGATGATGTTTCCTACTTGAGCAAGGTTTCCTAGTCGAAGTAGGAAAGCGCCTAATTGAAGAAGGATTCCTAATCTACAAAGGATTCCTAATTGAAGAAGGATTCCTAATCTACAAAGGATTCCTAATTGAAGAAGGATTCCTAATCTACGAGGGATTCCTAGTTGAAGATAGATTCCTAGAAGAATGAAGATTCCTACTCAAACAAGGTTTCCTACTCGAAGTAGGAAAGTTAAATCTAAATGGCATCAAGTTGGAGCTACAAAGAAGATTTCCAAGTCCAAGAAGGAAAGGTTTACAAGATGAAGTAGGAGAAGAATTCCAAGTCAAGAGAGCATTGGGACATGTTTTCCTAATGCTAGAAGGACTCCTAAGTGTTGTAGGACACAAACGAGAAGTTTCTAGAAAGTTTACATCCTTGCCGTGGGTTTTATGCAATTCCTATCAGTTTTTAGGGCTTTCTAGAAGCCCTATCCTTAATCCCTACATTGGTGCCGCACCTTAGCTTCTAGATACCCTAATTCCTTGCCTTGCAAGGCATTCTAGAAACCTTATCACCTTATCCCATTGCTGCCGCACCCTTATCCCTTTTCCTTTGCAAAATCTGATTGTTTAGACCTATTTCCTTGTGGATTTGGGTTTTTCTACTCCATATCTGATTCCCCTAGGGTTTTAAGTGCCTATATATACTCATATTAACCCCTAAATCAGGACACCACTCACCACAATTCACAATTAATTCCAGAAATTCGTCCAACCCTCTCTACACTCTTGCCGCACCCACCAAACACCATTCCCCTTAGTTTTAAGTCTTGCCGCACCATCCCCATCCCCTAAACACTACTACATCCATCCATAACCATGCATCCATACACCTAAAGTCCCAACCTGTCCCTAAAGTCCTTTGCCGCACCAAGGAGGAGGAGAAGGAAGCTCGGAAGTTCATGCAATTCAAGTTCGCGTCGCTGGAATTTCTAGGTGTTTCTTTTCCTTTGATTTCAATGTTTAAATTCAATTCTCTTTGTTTTGTGCGTATGAGGAACTAAACCCCCCCTTGGCTAGGGGGGGATTCGAAATACATGTTTATGCTTGCATTATGATTTGATTACTTCTAATTGCGTTTCATAAGTTGTGAATTCAATTTACTTATCTATGTGAATTACATTGATTTGTGTGTGTTGGTTGAGAGTGCACGCTTAATTATCATGCATAAATTGGGTGCTAGGATATAAGGAAATTTCACCTAATCGTTATGGACTTATATTCACAAGTAGTAAAGGTTGATGATCTCAATCGCGTTAAGTAAATTCTTGGCATAAGTTTCATGCAATCATAGTAACAAGTGCTTCGTCAATGCTTATGGTTTTCATAGAACTTAATGATTCTTGCTTGTATCTCTATTATGCAATCATGTAGGGGACTTGTGGGGAATGTTTTGGGTTGTCGTATGCAATCATCCAATTCAATAACGTTAGGAAAATCTGAAGGTTAATTTAAGCGGACCTAATTAACTTGGGGCGTTGAGAATTCATGGTTTGTTGAAAAGCAATTGGAAATCATCTTCAAGTCTTCAAATTCATCCAAACCTTGGCTCCAAATATGTGACATGCATTCCAAACTCCATTTTGCTCCAAAATGCTCCAAAATGCCTCTTCTTGCATCCTTTGGCCTTAAAACCTGAAAACACATAAAACTGACTTTAAACACTAAAATAGCTAAGTAAACACATCCTAAATGCACGAGAACAAGCCAATTAAGTAGCATAAATATGCTCCTATCAAATTCCCCCACACTTAGCTTTTGCTAGTCCTCGAGCAAAACGAAATAAACAAAACGAAACAAAGTAAACAAACACACTCTAATCCTTCCAACACTTGTCTTAGGGATTTCTAATGCACATGACATGTTAAAAATCATCATCCCCACAGATTTTGGTTTTCCCCACCCTTTAGCAAATACTTAATCATAGTCACCACATACTAGTTCACATATAACCATTTAAAACGATGTTTTGAATGTAGTAACATGCCTTAGAGAATTCGCTCAATTCCTTACAAGATACACTCTTATTTTCACTCCGATTTTCTGACTACACACCCTACACTAAGTATATGTGAGAAGATTGATGTAAACATGTAGACTAGTACTCACATATGTATTAGCAAAGAGAGCAATTTCTGGAATTTATTAACATGTGTATATGTATGATCTCATGAATGGAATGCTACTACTTAGATGCGCGAACCAGTGACACCATATGCTCATACCAATTTCAAACTCCACATATTGAAACGCACAACACTCAAGATTGAAGTTAAGGGTTGTAACGGGGCTAAGGGTGATTGGCTAACAACGAAAGGTAAGGAAAACAAACGTTCTTAAAGCATAATAAGCAAAGTAATGAAATTGATGCTTAGAATTCCTTTTGAATGCAGCAACTAACCTTGAAACACAATGGGTTTATTCATTCAACTTTTAGGGCCAAATTCACTCTTTATGGACCCTTTCTACAACAAACAACACTTGTGAGCTTTTCCTCACTTATTTCAAACTCTTTTCTTTTCTTTTCAACACTTTTTCCTTCTCTTTTTCTTTTTCCACGAATTTTGTTTTTTTTTTTTTTTTCTTTTCATGCCTTATTTCTTTTCTTGGCATATCAACACACACACACACAAATTCCCCCACACTTGTTTTCTGCCAAACATTAATCAGAAGGGATTCAAATTGAATCATGCTTTACTATGCTTCAAGAACAAGGGTATGGATGGTCCTAATCTAAGCTAGGTAGGGGTTATGTGGGTTGACAACAAATATGGCTAAACAAGGCTCAACGGGGTTAAACTTAAACACAATGCACAGAGGGTTGGCTTTTTGGCTCTTGGTTCACTAAACAACTTCATCTTGCTCATGTGTTATGCAATTCAATATCATGCTTTGAATGGAATGGGCATGAGTTCTAGCATTTGGAACTAAATGATAAAACGCCTTCTAAGTAGTAACCAAGCAAAGAATGATGAGATCATGCAACGACTTTAGAAAACAAGAATGGACAGATTAATAACTCTCCAAAGAACGTATTAGGCTCAAGTCTCTCAAGGTTGTAGCGATAGTTTGAGTTCCTTCCTTCAAGCATGTTACAAAAACTGATTTTTTTTTCTTTGTGATTACATGTGAATTCGTAAGCTATAACCACAACCAAGCATAAACAAAAGAGCATATCAAACTTCCATCCATGTTTATAACTCTTTTTAACAGCCATGCAATTAAAAACCAAATCCTCATCATTGTGTTGGAAGGTACCCTAAGACACAAACAAACACACACAAACTACTCTTTTTGGGTTTTTCAAAACAAATTTTTCAAATTTTTATGAGATTTTCGGATTTCTATGTCTAAACACTCCAAAATGCTTCCAAAGATACTAAAAACACTTAAAACAGCAAGAAACAACATTGTAAGTGATAGGTGAATAAAACCCACGAATTTTCATGCAAACATATTGTTTACCCCCCCCCCACACTTAAATCAAACATTGTCCTCAATGTTTCAAGCATAAACTAACATAAACAAAAATCAAACAAACAAACAGCAACTAAACACACTAATCATGGCAGATTGTAAACAACAAAGAAAAGGGTTTGAGAAATTCAAATCGGGAATTGGAGTGATTCCAAGAAATTCCTTTGTTGATTGCATGGGTTGCCTCCCACGAAGCGCTTTCTTTAACGTCTTGCAGCCGGACGATGCTCCTTTGAAGGTTTATGGAACCCCACGGCATGGAGGGGTGCTTCCTCTACGCCTTGTCCTTCGAACCACTTCATGCTTGGGGTCCTTGAATGGAATGGGATAATGATCCTTTCGTAGTGTCGTGTTGTGCTTCTCTAAATCAACACGAACTCGCCCACCATATTGACTTTGATTAGGTACCTGCACCATACAAGGTAACAACCGATTAGTTGAAATGGGAATTGAAATTGGATTAGGTGGCTTACCTAGGTGCGGCATAGAAGTGGTAGAACAATGGACAGATGCACAAAGGTTGCACTTGGCCAAATTTGGTGACTTCAAGGTTGAAGCCGTGCATTTTTTGTTGCTCACTCCAATTCCCTCCTCGATGGTAGTTCGAGGTGCATTCTTCTTGACTAGTGTTGAACATTCCTGCCCTATATTTTCAATTACATTAATGGCACAACAAGAACGAACATCATTAGTATTCTCAATCGATTCAGGAATCTTAAAGTTAATCATATCACCACCAAAGGCCATAGTTACAGCTCCCTTGGCCACATCAATCTTGGTTTGAGCCGTTTTCATGAAAGGTCGTCCAAGTAAGAGTGGTGATGATGGAGAGTGGGTTGAGTCCTCCATATCAAGTACGTAGAAATTTGCAGGAAAAATCAAGTGGTCTACCTGCACCAAAACATCTTCCAACACTCCCTTGGGATATGCATTAGATCGATCGGCTAATTGAATTATAACGCCATCATTTTTAAGCTTTCCTAGATTCATGGATGCATAAACGGAATATGGCATAACATTAATTGATGCACCTAAATCTAGCATAGCATGCTCAAATCTTGTATTACCAATTACACAAGGGATTGTGAAACTACCCGGATCTTTGCATTTAGGTGGTAGCTTCCTTTGCAACATTGCAGAGACATTCTCGCTTACATGTACCACCTCCTTCTCCCAAATCCGCTTCCTTGTTGTACAAAGCTTCTTCAAGAACTTGGCATACTTCGGGATTTGCTTGATTGCATCCAAAAGAGGTATGTTAACTTGAACTTTCCTAAATGTCTCTAGAACATCTTTTTTCCTCCTCTTCATTCTTGGATTGCAAAAATCTGCTAGGAAAGGGCACATTGGGTGGAATAATGTTAGAAGTACCTGGGTTGGTTTGGGATGATTGTGCTTGAGGAGGTGGTTGTGGTGCCACTGGCCTTGGAAAGAAACCCGGGGGTTGTAGGAATCCACTTTGTTGGGCAGGTTGTTGTGCATCTCTCCATCTGAAATTTGGGTGGTCACGCCATCCTTGATTGTATGTATTAGAGAAAGGATCACCCCTTGGTTGGTTTTGATTCCCATAAACCACGGCATGGGCAGATTCCCACCCTCCATTTTCAATTAATTGAGGGCATTGATCCGATTGGTGTCCTTGAATGGAGCATACACCACAGATTGTAGTTCCTTGCGTTTTGGGGCCTTCAACAAACTGCGATAACATAGAAGTGAGGTTAGCCATTTGGGATTGTAACTCAGAAATAGAACTTACCTCATTTACATGATGTGGCCGTGGGGTATCTCTCTGCCCAACACCTTCATATTGTTGTGCGTTGTGTGCCCGGTTCGCAATGAGAGTCTTGGCAGCCACCGGAGTCATGTCTGATATGATATTTTACTAGCACACAAATTAACCCTCTTTTGTCAAATTGTAGTAAAGATGTAAGTAGGGATCGTTCTAAACCGGGGATTAGGAGGGATTGCTAAACACTTGGAAACTGACTTAAAAACTTAAAAACGAAGTTTAAAACACTAAACTAGACTCAAAGAATACAAAACTAAAAGTTAAAACACTTAAACAAACCTAAAAACTCAAACAGCAACTAGAAGGCTCAAAACTGCCTAAAAATCACTTTCTGGGCAGTTTTGAGCACCTACACTTATTTGGACGAAAATTGATGAAAACTTGAATCAAACTACTTAGAAACACAAATCAAAACACTTTCTAACTAATCTAAGACTTCAAATTAAAGGGGAATTTGTTTTGGACGAAAATTGAACACAAAACAGAAACTTTAAATAAAACAGATTGTAGAAACGATTTTGGTGAAAAGAATGGATAAAAGGCTAGTTAGGAGGTTCTTCTCCACACATGTCACACTTGCAAACGAAACGATTTTCAGTTGTTCTTCCGATAAACTATGAATACTCAACGCCCCAAATTAACCGTGAATTGCACTAATTAATCCTCAGCTTTTCCACAAGTTATTAAGTTGGATGATTGCATACGACAACCCAAAACATTCCCTACAAGTTCCCTACATGAATTGCATAATAGAGAAACAAGCAAGAATCATTACGTTCTATGAAAAACATAAGCATTGACGAAGCATTCGTTACTATGAATTGCATGAAACTTATGCTAAGAATTCATTCAACGCGATCGGTTTCAAGCGACCTTCACTACTTGTGATTATAAGATTGTAACTATTAGGTGAAACTCCCTCATAATCTAGCATCATATTCATGCATGAAAACTAAGCGTGCACTCTTAATCAACATACACAAATAAATTATCAATCAAATAGATGAACGAATTGAATCCATAACTTATGAAATAACAACTGAATGTAATCGAATCAAATTGCAAGCATGTACATGGTTTTGAATCACCCCCCAACTAAGGGGGTTTAGTTCCTCATACTCACAACAATAAGTTTATTTAATTGAAACATCAAAGACGTAAGAAAGATTACACCTAAAATGCCCAAGAATTCCACTTTGAAATCTGCACAGAAACTTGCTTCTTCTCCTTGCTGCGGCAGTGAGGATTTAAGGGGTTTTTGGATGAATTTGGATGACTTTGGATGAGGGGGAATGGTGGAAAACTATCTAGGATAGGTGTAGGGCACGGCTAGGAGGGTTTTAGGTCAGAAACTATGGATTTGGGTGAAGGTTTGGCTCGGCAAAAGTGATGGACAGATTCTGGCGTGAATGGAGAATGGCTGAATGATTTTCTGATTTTGTGTAGAATGAATGATGATTTTCGGCTAGGGTGTTTAGGAGCATATAAATAGGCACCTAAAACCCTAATTAAATCAGATTGGGCTAGGGTTTGTGCGGCAATTAAGTGAACATGGGCTAGGGTTTGTAATCAGATTTTGCATGTTAATTAGGTGGGCTTGGGTTAGGGTTTAGGTGCTGCATAGGTCCAAGAGGTAAGGATGGGTCATCCAAAAGCCCAAAGTCGAGAATAGAAACTCACGAAATTGGAAACCTCCAAGAATAGAAACTTCCAACTTTAGAAACTTTGGTTGCCAATTCCGAATTGGGAAAGATCAACCCAAAATGGAAACTTTTAGGCATAGCTTTCCTACTTCAAGTAGGAAACCTCAAATCTTCAACTCTTCAATTTCATCCCAACCTTGTGTTCCAAGCATGTCCTATTCAATCCAAGCTCACATTTTGCTCCAAAAGCTCCAAATTGCATCATTTCATGTAATACGTCCTTTAACCCTGAAAACACATGAAAGTAGCTTAAAAGACTACTTTAACAAAGAAAGCATAACAAAAATGCATAAGAACTAGCTAACTAAGGCGCATAAATATGCTCCTATCAATGTCCACCAATGCACCACCCGCCGAGGCATCTAGCATTTGGTGTTCCATGGGAAGGAGTCCTTCGTAGAAGTATTGAAGGAGCAACTCCTCCTTCATTTGATGCTGTGGACAAGAAGCAACAAGAGTTTTAAAACGTTCATAATATGTTGGAAATGACTCACCTTGGCTTTGTTGGATGCCACTAATGCGTTTCCTCAAAAGAATGACTCTTGAGGTTGGAAAGAATTTTTCCAAAAACGCTCGTTTCATGCTCTCCCACGAGGTAACCGTCCCCGGGGCCAATTCATACAACCAATCTTTAGCTTTATCCATTAGAGAGAATGGAAAAGATTTCATCTTCAAAATATTGCCATCAACATTTACCGGCGTCATGCTTGAACAAACAACTTCAAACTCCTTCAAGTGTTTGTTTGGGTCTTCCATGGACAGCCCATGGTACTTTGGAACATGATGTAACAAGCTCGACTTCAATTCGAACTCTTCGGTCTTCCCTTGGGCTGCCGCGGGGTATTGGATGCAAAGAGGGGCTGCATTATCCAAACCCGAGGCAGAAAGCTCCTTAATGGTTCGGTTGTCCGCTGCCATGGTTGGTACTTCTTCTTCAACTCTTGCCGTGGCCTCCTCTTCAACCTCAACTTCTTGCTCTTCTAATTCAGGTTCGGGACTAGGAGGATTAGACTTGTGCAATTTCTTTTTCCTTCTCAACGTCCTCTCAAAATCACCGTCAAAGTCGAAGATATGCTCACGAACAGGTTGTGAGCTACGGGTCATAAACTAGTACCTGCACACAAGAGCAAACAACGTTAATAACCAACTTAATAGACTCGGCACAAGTAAGGAAATAAGGTACCTATACACGGCACAAAAACAAAACACACACACACGGTGCAAAATTCAAAAACAAAACAGAAAACGAAACAATTTAAACAAGACTCAAGACAAGGGATTAGCAACTTTGCTAATCCCCGGCAACGGCGCCAAAATTTGATGTGAAAATTAACTTGACACACAAATTAAACCCTATTTGTGACAATTGTAGTAATGATGTAAGTAGGGATCGTTCTAACAGGGGATTAACTAGGGGTGCTAATCTAATACAAATCGACTTAGAAACACAAAAACTAAACTTAAAGACTCTAATTAGACTACTAAGATTCAAAACAGATTTGAAACACTCAAATCTGCACAAAACTGACTAAACAAGCTAATTGACTCAAACAGCAACTAAGACAAGATCTGACTTAAAAACTCAAAAAACAAAGTTTAAAACACTAAACTAGACTCAAAGAACACAAAACTAAAAGTTAAAACACTTAAACAAACCTAAAACCCAAAACAGCAACTAGAAGACTCAAAACTGCCTAAAAACCACTTTCTGGGCAGTTTTGAGCACCTACACTAATTTGGACGAATTTGGCAAAACTTATGACTCAAAACACTTAAAAACACCAAAGAGGACAGATTATGAAGACTCAAACTTAACAAAATATGGGGGAATTGTGTTTGGACGAATTTGAACTAAATGCACAGATTGTAATTTAAAACAGATTGTAAACTAAATGTGATGAATCAATGGGTGATGGAATGGCTAAGGGGTTCTTCTCCACACATGAAATTTATGCAACGTAAATCGATTTCCAGTTATCAATTCAATAAGTTATGAACCTCGACGCTCCAAGTTAATTAGGTTTGCTTAAATTAACTTTCAGATTTCCCTAGAATCATTGAATTGGATGAATATGCATCGCAAACAAATTATTCCTAACAAGTTCTCTATATGAACAGCACGATAAAGATACAAGTTAGAATCATTAAGTTCTTTGGAAATCATAAGCATCGACAAGGCATTCGTAACTATGAAAAGCATGATACTCTTGCCAGGAATCTACTTAACACGATCGTGACTAGCGACCTTCACTACTTGCGAATATAAATTCATAACGATTAGGTGAGACAAATTTATATCCTAGCACCAAATTCAAGCATGCAAATTAAGCGTGCACTCTCAATCAACATACAAGAACAAGTTTTGAATTAAACGGTTAAGCAAATTGTATTCACGACTTATGAAACGATAACTGGAAGTAATCAACTTATTTCACATAAATAAACATGGTTTCGAATACACCCTTAGCCAAAACGAATTTAGCCAATCATACTCAATGAAAAACAAAGATTACAAGAAGTAGACATTGAAATATAAGATAGAATACACCTAAAATTGTTCAACAACTCAGATTGAAGAAGCCAAACAACTTTGTGAACTGTCTCCTTCTCTTCCCCTTGCGGCAGATTGGAATGATGTGGTTTCTGGGCTGTTTTTGTGATGTAGAATGGATTATGGGTGGTATAGAGGCACGGCAAGGCTTGGGGATGGTGTGTGGATGTTGGGTGGAAGGTGTGGAGATGAAGAATGGTGGTGGAAATCGGCTTGAATGAAGGAGGAATGGTTTCTGAGGTTGTGGATGGGTTTTGACGAATTTTTGGAGAGTGTGTGGCTGAATGGAATATTTTGTGGCTGCACACACTTGTTTATTTAAAGGGATTAGGAAATTAAAAACCCTAGCTAATTAGGTAAACAGAAATTTAAGTCAAATGTTTCTAAAAATAGGAAATCAAATCAGAAAATAAAAGGAAAGGTGAAGGGAAATTCGGCCAGGTTTTAAAGCAAAACAAGGAAGGTGTTTTAAATCAGATTTTTGGGAAAGAAACCCTCTCCCTTGCATGGCAAGGAAGAGGAAAGGGTGAGGGAAGTGCGGCACATGTCCTAGAGTGGTTTAGGCTTTTGTTTTGTGTCCTAGAATGCTTAGAAAATCTTCATAATTGTTGGAACTTTTAGGGACAATTAGGAAAAATCAAACCAAAGTAGGAAACCTTGGCTTAACTTTCCTACTTCAAATAGGAATCCTTGTTGGAGTAGGAATCCTTATTGGAGTAGGAATCCTTGTTGGAGTAGGAATCCTTATTCTTCTAGGACTCCTCATTTGATTAGGAATCCTTCGTTGATTAGGAATTCTTCTTCGATTAGGAATCCCCTTCATGTAAGCACTTTCCTACTTCAACTAGGAAACCTTGTTCAAGCAGGAATCATCATCTTCAAGTCTTCAAATTCGTCCAAACCTTGGCTCCAAATATGTGACATGCATTCCAAACTCCATTTTGCTCCAAAATGCTCCAAAATGCCTCTTCTTGCATCCTTTGGCCTTAAAACCTGAAAACACATAAAACTGACTTTAAACACTAAAATAGCTAAGTAAACACATCCTAAATGCACGAGAACAAGCCAATTAAGTAGCATAAATATGCTCCTATCAAAAACCCAAAAAGAGTTTTTTTTGTGTGTTTGTTTGTGTCTTAGGGTACCTTCCAACACAATGATGAGAATTCGATTTGTAATTACATGGCTGTCAAAGAAAGTGATTAACATGGATGAAAGTTTGATTTACTCTTTGTTTATGCTTAGTTGTGGTTATAGCTTACGAATTCACATGTAATCACAAAGAAAAAAAAAATCAGTTTTTGTAACATGCTTGAAGGAAGGAACTCAAACTATCGCTACATGAGCCTAATACGTTCTTTGGAGAGTTATTAATCTGTCCATTCTTGTTTTCTAAAGTCGTTGCATGATCTCATCATTCTTTGCTTGGTTACTACTTAGAAGGCGTTTTATCATTTAGTTCCAAATGCTAGAACTCATGCCCATTCCATTCAAAGCATGATATTGAATTGCATAACACATGAGCAAGATGAAGTTGTTTAGTGAACCAAGAGCCAAAAAGCCAACCCTCTGTGCATTGTGTTTAAGTTTAACCCCGTTGAGCCTTGTTTAGCCATATTTGTTGTCAACCCACATAACCCCTACCTAGCTTAGATTAGGACCATCCATACCCTTGTTCTTGAAGCATAGTAAAGAATGATTCAATTTGAATCCCTTCTGATTAATGTTTGGCAGAAAACAAGTGTGGGGGAATTTGTGTGTGTGTGTTGATATGCCAAGAAAAGAAATAAGGCATGAAAAGAAAAAAAAAAAAAAAAACAAAATTCGTGGAAAAAGAAAAAGAGAAGGAAAAAGTGTTGAAAAGAAAAGAAAAGAGTTTGAAATAAGTGAGGAAAAGCTCACAAGTGTTGTTTGTTGTAGAAAGGGTCCATAAAGAGTGAATTTGGCCCTAAAAGTTGAATGAATAAACCCATTGTGTTTCAAGGTTAGTTGCTGCATTCAAAAGGAATTCTAAGCATCAATTTCATTACTTTGCTTATTATGCTTTAAGAATGTTTGTTTTCCTTACCTTCCATTGTTAGCCAATCACCCCTAGCCCCGTTACAACCCTTAACTTCAATCTTGAGTGTTGTGCATTTCAATATGTGGAGTTTGGAATTGGTATGAGCATATGGTGTCACTGGTTCGCGCATCTAAGTAGTAGCATTCCATTCATGAGATCATACATATACACATGTTAATAAATTCCAGAAATTGCTCTCTTTGCTAATACATATGTGAGTACTAGTCTACATGTCTACATCAATCTTCCCACACTTAGCTTTTGCTAGTCCTCGAGCAAAACAAACAAAACAAAGAAAACAAAACGAAACTAACCAAAACAAAACCTAAACCTTCCAACGTTTGCCTCAGGGATTTCCAATGCACATGACATGTTAAAGATTGTTGTCCCCACAGATTTGAGTCATCTTTACACAAGCATATACTTAATTAAAGCCACCACTTACTAGTTCACAAGTAATCAATTAAAACAATGCTTTGAATGTAGTAACATGCCTTAGAGAATTCCCTCAATTCCTTACAAGATATACACTCTATTTTCACTCAGATTTTCTAACTCCACACCCTACACTAGTCATATGTGAGAAGATTGATGTAGATATGAAAACGAATGCTCACATATATGTATCACAAAGAACGCAATTTCTAGAGTTAAGAAGCATGTTTAGATATGATCTCATGAATGGAATGCTACTACTTAGATGCGAGAACCAGTGACACCATATGCTCATACCAAATTCAAACTCCACAAATTGAAACACATAACACTCAAGATAGAAGTTACGGGTTGTAATGGGGCTTGGGGTATTGGCTAACAAGGAAAGGATAGGGAAAACAAACGTTCTTCAAGCGATAGTAAGCAAAGTAATGAACTTGAGACTTAGAATTCATTTAGATTGATGAAATTAACTTTAACACACAAGGGGAAGACTTAAACAACTCTTTAGGGTCAAATTCATTGTTTTGGACCCTTACTTCAACAATACTTTGGAACTCTTTTTGTTTTTTTTTTTTTTTTTTTTTTTCACGAATTTTTTTTTTTTCTTTTCTTTTCTCACACGTGCCTATGGCACACAAAATCACAAAAGAAATACTTCCCCCACACTTGTTTTCTGCCAACATAAATCAAAAGGAATTCAATTTGAATCATGTTTTACTATGCTTTAAGAACAAGGGTATGGATGGTCCTAATCTAAGCTAGGTGAGGAAAACGTGGGTTATCAAAGAATAGGCTAAACAAGGCTCAACGGGGTTAAAAACCTACAAAACATAATAACAGAGGGGATTTACGGCTTTTTGGCTATGGTGGTGGTCACTACACAACTTTATCTTGAATATGTGTTATGCAATTCAATGACATGCTTTGAATGAAATGGGCATGAGTTCTAGCATTTGGAACTAAATGATGAAACGCCTTCTAAGTAATAACCAAGCAAAGAATAATGAGATCATGCAATGACTTTAGAAATCAACAATGCACAGATTTTAACTCTCCAAATAAACGTTTAGGCTCAAGTCTCACAAGGTTGTAGCGTTTGTTTGAGTTCCTTCCTTCAAGCATGTTACAAAAACTGATTTTTTCCTTTATGATTACATGTGAATTCATAAGTTATAACCACAACTAAGCATAAACAAAGAGTAAATCAAACTTTCATCCATGTTAATCACTCTCTTTAACAGCCATGTAATTACAAACCGAATCCTCATCATTGTGTTGGAATGTACCCTAAGACACAAACAAACACACAAAAACAACTCTTTTTGGGTTTTTAAAACAAATTTTTCAAATTTTTATGTAATTTTCGGATTTTTACTTCAAAACACAATAAAACACACAAAAACTGCTCAAAAACTTAAAAACAGCAAGGAACAAGTCTCTAAGTTAAGGGTGATAAAATCCCATGAATTTGCATCAAAAACACTTAGTTACCCCCCCCCCCCCACACTTAAATCAAACATTGTCCTCAATGTTTCAACCATAAACTAACACAAATAACCAACAAGCAAAGAAAACACACAAACAGCAGGTTAAAAACAAAACTGGCAGATTAGAAACAAGCAACAAAATGATGGGTTTTAGAAACTCAAATTTGGTTGTTAGAGCAATTCCTAGGTCCCACGGCATTGTCCTCAATCGTCCTTATTTGAATGCTTCTCTTAAAGCTCCCCTAGGTCCCACGGCATGGATTTGATCTTTGAATGGACGATGATACTTGAAATGAACCGGCATTGGTTTAGATTCTAGTGTAGGTACCTGATTCATCAAAATCAGCAAGTTAGTATAAAATGTAATGGAAATTGGAGAAGATGACTTACTTGCTTTGTCCGACAAGAACTCAATGACAAACACCACTCCTTTGAAAGTTTCAGGGATATTGGACTTGGCCAGGTTTACTACAATGGTTGTGATTTGTCCCGTTGATAGGAGCATATTTATGCGCCGTAGTTAGCTAGTTCTTATGCATTCTTGTTATGTTTTCGTCGTTAAAGTAGTCTTTTAAGCTACTTTCATGTGTTTTCAGGGTTAAAGGACGTATTACATGAAATGATGCAATTTGGAGCTTTTGGAGCGAAACGTGAGCTTGGATTGAAAAGGACATGCTTGGAACACAAGGTTGGGACGGAATTGAAGAGTTGAAGAGTTGAGGTTTCCTACTTCAAGTAGGAGAGCTAAGCCTAAAAGTTTCCTTTTTGGGTTGATCTTTCCTAAATCGGAATTGGCGACCAAAGTTTCTAAAGTTGGAAGTTTCTATTCTTGGAGGTTTCCAATTTCGAGAGTTTCTATTCTCGGCGTTGGGCTTCTAGATGACCTAAACCCTAACCCAAGCCCACCTAATTAACATGCAAAATCTGATTACAAGCCCTAGCCCACTTAGTGGCCGAACCCTAGGACCTAATTACCTAAAATCTGCCATGTTAAACCCTAGCCCATTTTTCCTAAACCCAAGCCGCACCTAACCCTAGCCCATTGTTAAAAATCTGATTTCATTAGGGTTTTGAAAGGCCTATATATATGCTCCTAATGCTTGCAGCCGAATCTCCCTTCCATAATTCAGAAATTCGTCCAAACCTATTCAGCACCATTTATACATCTTGCAGCAGCCATTCAACCATGCCAACCACCATCCTCCACCTTTAGACACCATTCCACACCTCCATAATCCTTTCCCACATCTTGCCGCACCACCCTACCCTCCTAACTCCTTTCTAAAAACCCAAAAACTCATCCAGCAACTCCATTCACGCCAGAACCTGTCCCTCACCTTTGCCGAGGCCAACCTTCACCCAAATCCATAGTTTCTGACCTAAAACCTTCCTAGCCGTGCCCTACACCTATCCTAGATAGTTTTCCACCATTCCCCCTCATCCAAAGTCATCCAAATTCATCCAAAAACCCCCTAAATCCTCACTGCCGCAGCAAGGAGAAGAAGAAAGAAGAAGTTTCTGGGCAGATTTCAAAGTGGAATTCTTGGGCATTTTAGGTGTAATCTTTCTTACGTCTTTGATGTTTCAATTAAATAAACTTATTGTTGTGAGTATGAGGACTTAAACCCCCTTAGTTGGGGGGTGATTCGAAACCATGTACATGCTTGCAATTTGATTCGATTACATTCAGTTGTTATTTCATAAGTTATGGATTCAATTCGTTCATCTATTTGATTGATAATTTATTTGTGTATGTTGATTGAGAGTGCACGCTTAGTTTTCATGCATAAATATGATGCTAGATTATGAGGGAGTTTCACCTAATAGTTACAATCTTATAATCACAAGTAGTGAAGGTCGTTTGAAACCGATCGCGTTGAATGAATTCTTAGCATAAGTTTCATGCAATTCATAGTAACGAATGCTTCGTCAATGCTTATGTTTTTCATAGAACGTAATGATTCTTGCTTGTATCTCTATTATGCAATTCATGTAGGGAACTTGTAGGGAATGTTTTAGGTTGTCGTATGCAATCATCCAACTTAATAACTTGTGGAAAAACTGAGGGTTAATTAGTGCAATTCACGGTTAATTTGGGGCGTTGAGTATTCGTAATTTATTGGAAGAACAACTGAAAATCGTTTTGCTTGCAAGTGTGACATGTGTGGAGAAGAACCTCCTAACTAGCCTTTTATCCATTCTTTTCATCAAAACTTGTTTTACAATCTGTTTCGTTTATAATCTGCCATTTAATCTATTTTCGTCCAAATCAAATCCCACCTTATTTCTTTGAGTCATTTTACTTAGAACTTGTCTTAGAATATGTTTTTAGGTGTTTTAGGTCATTAGGAAATCAAATTTCGTCCAAATTAGTGTAGGTGCTCAAAACTGCCCAGAAAGTGGTTTTTAGGCAGTTTTGAGCCTTCTAGTTGCTGTTTTGATCTTTAGGTTTGTTTAAGTGTTTTAACTTTTAGTTTTGCATTCTTTGAGTCTAGTTTAGTGTTTTAAACTTTGTTTTTGAGTTTTTAAGTCAGATCTTGTCTTAGTTGCTGTTTGAGTCAATTAGCTTGTTTAGTCAGTTTTGGGCAGATTTGAGTGTTTCAAATCTGTTTTGAATCTTAGTAGTCCAATTAGAGTCTTTAAGTTTAGTTTTTGTGTTTTTAAGTCAGTTTCCAAGTGTTTAGCAATCCCTCCTAATCCCCGGTCTAGAACGATCCCTACTTACATTTTCACTACAATTTGACAAAAAGAGGGTTTAATTTGTGTGTTAGTAAAATATCATATCAAATTTTGGCGCCGTTGCCGGGGATTAGCAATTTTGCTAATCCCTTGGATTGTTTTTGTTTCTTTTATTTCACTTTGTTTCTGACTTTATTGAAGTTCTGACCTAATTTTGTTTCTTGTGTCTTAGGTACTAATGTATGACTAGAAGCTCTCAAACGATTCGTGCAAACATCTTGGATTTTGACGACAATTTTGAGAGGAAGTTGAGACGAGCTAGAAGCCAGCAAGAACACCATCCACCAACTTCCGAATCTGACCTTGAAGAACACGTACAAGAAGAGGAGGAGGAAGCCACGGCTGGGATATTTGAAGAAGTCCGAGGCATGGCGGTGGACAATCGTACACTCAAGGAGCTTTCCGCCTCAGGTTTGGATAATGCCGCACCCTTGTGTATTCAATACCCCAGGGCTGCCCAAGGTAAGACGGATGAGTTTGAATTAAAGTCAAGTTTACTTCATCATATTCCTAAATACCATGGCTTGTCCATGGAAGATCCTAACAAATATTTGAAAGAATTTGAAGTAGTTTGCTCTAGTATGACTCCCGTCAATGTTGACGGAAATATCTTGAAGATGAAGGCTTTTCCATTCTCTTTGATGGATAAAGCCAAGGATTGGCTATATGAGTTAGCTCCCGGCACTGTCACTTCTTGGGAGAGTATGAAGAGAGCGTTCTTGGAGAAGTTCTTTCCAACTTCTCGCATCATCCTCCTACGCAAAAAGATAAGCGGAATCCAGCAAGAAGAAGGTGAGTCTTTTCCTACGTATTATGAACGATTTAAATCACTTGTTGCTTCTTGTCCGCAGCATCAGATGAAGGAGGAGTTGCTCTTGCAATATTTCTACGAGGGTCTCTTACCTCTAGAACGTCAAATGCTTGATGCTTCGGCGGGGGGAGCATTGGTGGACAAAACACCCATGGCGGCCAAGGTCTTGATTGCTAATAGAGCGTTGAACGCTCAACAGTACGAGGGTGTAGGCCAAAGAGGACCCCCACGGCACCAAGTACATGAGGTAAGTGCAACTTCCGATCTTCATTCACAATTGGCTAATCTCACTTCTATTGTTTCGCAGATGGCCGAGGGAATGAAGATACAAGGACCTGTGGTGTGTGGCGTATGTTCTATTCAAGGACATGTCTCGGAAAAATGTCCTCAACTTATCGAGAATGGCGGATGGGAGAGCGCAAATGCCATTGGGTTTCAAAGCCAAAATCAGCCACGACATGATCCATACTCCAACACATATAATCCGGGGTGGCGAGACCATCCAAACTTCAATTGGAGAGAGCCACAACAACATCAAAACCAAGGAGGCTTTCGGCAACAACCCCCGGGGTTCTTCACCAAGCCGTACACATCCAATCAAAATCAACCCCAACCCGGCCAAAGTGCCTCAGGTACGTCTCTTGACAATGATGCACTTCTTAAGATACTAACTAAGTTGTCTAATGGGCAGGAAGATCAAGCTAAGGCTATGCAACGCCAAGACAAAAGGGTGGATCAACTTGAGAAACAAATTGGGCAGATTGCGGAGTTTGTTGGGCAGTTTAGAGAACAAGGAAAGCTTCCTAGTTCAACCATTGCAAACCCAAAAGGAGGCTTTGAAACCGCAAATGCAATCATGCTAAGGAGTGGAAAAGAAGTTGGGGCAGGTCCTACATCAAAAACAGGTCATAATGAGGATGAACTTTTGAAATTGGAAGAGGAGGCATCAAAGCAGCCCACGGCAAAGGTGGAGCAACCTTTGCCGCAAGCACCCATGGCCCCTAAGCTATCCAATCCGTCCACCCTAGGTAAGATGAGTCCAAGTTTGGTTAATTCTAACATTATTCCACCCAATGTGCCCTTTCCTAGCAGATTTTTACAATCCAAGAATGAAGAGGAGGAAAAAGATGTTCTAGAGACATTTAGGAAGGTTCAAGTTAACATACCTCTCTTGGATGCAATCAAGCAAATTCCGAAGTACGCCAAGTGTTTGAAGAAGCTTTGTACAACAAAGAAACGTTTTCGGGAGAAAGAAGTGGTACAGGTAAGCGAGAATGTCTCCGCCATCTTACAACGTAAACTACCCCCCAAATGCAAAGATCCAGGTAGCTTTACAATTCCTTGTGTCATTGGTAATACTAGGTTCAAATCTGCCATGCTAGATTTAGGAGCATCTATTAATGTTATGCCATATGCTGTTTATGCATCTATGAATCTAGGAGCACTTAAAAATGATGGGGTAATAATACAATTGGCCGATAGATCTAACGCCTATCCAAAGGGAGTGTTGGAAGATGTTCTTGTGCAGGTTAATCATTTGGTCTTTCCGGCAGATTTTTATGTTCTTGAGATGGATGAATCGAATCATGCTCCTTCATTGCCCATTCTCCTTGGACGGCCTTTCATGAAAACGGCTCAAACGAAGATTGATGTGGCCAAAGGAGAAGTAACTATGGCATTTGGTGGTGATATGATTTGTTTTAAAATTCCTGAATCTATTGAAACGCCTAATGTTGTTCGTTCTTGTTGTGTTATTGATAAAATAGAAAAGATAGGGACGGATCATTCAGCCCCTAGCACAAAGGTTGCTTTAAGAACCATGCAAGATGAGGGAATTGGAGTGGAGCATAAGGACCCCACGGCCACTGCCCTTAAGATACCTAATGTGGCCGAGAATACCATGAGGAAAAAAGTTCATGTTGCTGCCACTTCGTCACATCACATAGGTAAGCCACCTAATCCAAATCCAATTCCCATTAAAGTTGATAGGTGGTTCCCTTCTTGGGTGCAGGTACCCGCGCAGCTCCCCGATGGCGGCCTAATTTACATGGATTGTAGGATGCTCAACGCCCCAATCAAGGAGAAGTACTATCCCCTTCCATTCATAGAGTTAGAGGATGAGATCCCACTAGATGCCGTGGGTCCCAATGGGGAGTGACTGAGTTTCGTCCGGCTGTACGACGTTAAAGAAAGCGCTACTTGGGAGGCAACCCATGCAATTCGACAAAGGAAGACCAAGGAATCACTCCAATTCCAGATTTGCGTTCCTAAACTCTTCACTTTGTTATTTATTACAAATTCTGCCTATATAGTGTTTTAGTTGCTGTTTATGCGTTTCTTTGTGTTTAGTGTGATTTAATGCTTGAAACATTGAGGACAATGTTTGAATTAAGTGTGGGGGGGGTAACTAAGTGTTTTAGATGCAAATTTGTGGGATTTTATCACCCTTAACTTGGAGATTTGTTCTTTGCTGTTTTTAAGTGTTTTTGAGCAGTTTTGGTGTGTTTTAGTATAGGTTGTTCTAAAAATCCGAAAATTCCATAAAAAAATTGAAAAATTTGTTTTAAAAACCCAAAAAGAGTTGTTTTTGTGTGTTTGTTTGTGTCTTAGGGTACCTTCCAACACAATGATGAGGATTCGGTTTGTAATTGCATGACTGTTAAAGAGAGTGATTAACATGGATGAAAGTTGTTTTACTCTTTGTTTATGCTTAGTTGTGGTTATAACTTATGAATTCACATGCAATCATAAAAGAAAAAAATCAGTTTTTGTAACATGCTTGAAGGAAGGAACTCAAACTAACGTTACAACCTTGTGAGACTTGAGCCTAAACGTTTATTTGGAGAGTTAAAATCTGTGCATTCTTTGTTTTCTAAAGTCGTTGCATGATCTCATTATTCTTTGCTTGGTTGCTACTTAGAAGGCGTTTCATCATTTAGTTCCAAATGCTAGAACTCATGCCCATTTCATTCAAAGCGTGTTATTGATTTGCATAACACACATTCAAGATGAAGTTGTGTAGTGACCACCACTGTAGCCAAATTGCCATGTATCCCATATCATTTTATGTTTAAGTTTAACCCCGTTGAGCCTTGTTAGCCTATTCTTTGTTAACCCATGTTTTCCTCACCTAGCCTAGTTTAGGACCATCCATACCCTTGTTCTTAAAGCATAGTAAAGCATGATCCGTATTGAATTCCTTTTGATCTATGTTGGCAGAAAACAAGTGTGGGGGAAGTATTTCTTTTGTGATTTTGTGTGCCATAGGCATGTGTAGAAAAAAAAAAAAAAAAAAAAAAAAAAAAGTATGAAAAGTTTGAAAAAAAAAAAAAAATAAAGTTTCAAAGTAGTGTTTGTTGAAGTGAGGGTCCAAAACAATGAATTCGGCCCTAAGGAGTTGTTTAAATCTTTCCCTTGCGTGTCAAAGATAAATTCTGCAATATAAAGGAATTCTAAGCATTAATTTCATTACTTTGCTTATTATGCTTTAAGAATGTTTGTCTTCCTTACCTTCCATTGTTAGCCAATCACCCCTAGCCTCATTACAACCCTTAACTTCTATCTTGAGTGTTATGTGTTTCAATTTGTGGAGTTTGAATTTGGTATGAGCATATGGTGTCACTGGTTCTCGCATCTAAGTAGTAGCATTCCATTCATGAGATCATATCTAAACATGCTTCTTAACTCTAGAAATTGCGTTCTTTGTGATACGTATATGTGAGCATTCGTTTTCATTTCTACATCAATCTTCTCACATATGACTAGTTTAGGGTGTGGAGTTAGAAAATCTGAGTGAAAATAGAGTGTATATCTTGTAAGGAATTGAGGGAATTCTCTAAGGCATGTTACTACATTCAAAGCATTGTGTTAATTGATTACTTGTGAACTAGTAAGTGGTGGCTTTAATTAAGTATGTGCTTGTGTAATGATGACTCAAATTAGTGGGGATAACAATCTTTAACATGTCATGTGCATTGGAAATCCCTGAGGAAAACGTTGGAAGGTTTAGGTTATGTTTTGGTTAGATTGTTTCGTTTTGTTTTCTTTGTTTTGTTTGTTTTGCTCGAGGACTAGCAAAAGCTAAGTGTGGGGGAATTTGATAGGAGCATATTTATGCGCCGTAGTTAGCTAGTTCTTATGCATTCTTGTTATGTTTTCGTCGTTAAAGTAGTCTTTTAAGCTACTTTCATGTGTTTTCAGGGTTAAAGGACGTATTACATGAAATGATGCAATTTGGAGCTTTTGGAGCGAAACGTGAGCTTGGATTGAAAAGGACATGCTTGGAACACAAGGTTGGGACGGAATTGAAGAGTTGAAGAGTTGAGGTTTCCTACTTCAAGTAGGAGAGCTAAGCCTAAAAGTTTCCTTTTTGGGTTGATCTTTCCTAAATCGGAATTGGCGACCAAAGTTTCTAAAGTTGGAAGTTTCTATTCTTGGAGGTTTCCAATTTCGAGAGTTTCTATTCTCGGCGTTGGGCTTCTAGATGACCTAAACCCTAACCCAAGCCCACCTAATTAACATGCAAAATCTGATTACAAGCCCTAGCCCACTTAGTGGCCGAACCCTAGGGCCTAATTACCTAAAATCTGCCATGTTAAACCCTAGCCCATTTTTCCTAAACCCAAGCCGCACCTAACCCTAGCCCATTGTTAAAAATCTGATTTCATTAGGGTTTTGAAAGGCCTATATATATGCTCCTAATGCTTGCAGCCGAATCTCCCTTCCATAATTCAGAAATTCGTCCAAACCTATTCAGCACCATTTATACATCTTGCAGCAGCCATTCAACCATGCCAACCACCATCCTCCACCTTTAGACACCATTCCACACCTCCATAATCCTTTCCCACATCTTGCCGCACCACCCTACCCTCCTAACTCCTTTCTAAAAACCCAAAAACTCATCCAGCAACTCCATTCACGCCAGAACCTGTCCCTCACCTTTGCCGAGGCCAACCTTCACCCAAATCCATAGTTTCTGACCTAAAACCTTCCTAGCCGTGCCCTACACCTATCCTAGATAGTTTTCCACCATTCCCCCTCATCCAAAGTCATCCAAATTCATCCAAAAACCCCCTAAATCCTCACTGCCGCAGCAAGGAGAAGAAGAAAGAAGAAGTTTCTGGGCAGATTTCAAAGTGGAATTCTTGGGCATTTTAGGTGTAATCTTTCTTACGTCTTTGATGTTTCAATTAAATAAACTTATTGTTGTGAGTATGAGGACTTAAACCCCCTTAGTTGGGGGGTGATTCGAAACCATGTACATGCTTGCAATTTGATTCGATTACATTCAGTTGTTATTTCATAAGTTATGGATTCAATTCGTTCATCTATTTGATTGATAATTTATTTGTGTATGTTGATTGAGAGTGCACGCTTAGTTTTCATGCATAAATATGATGCTAGATTATGAGGGAGTTTCACCTAATAGTTACAATCTTATAATCACAAGTAGTGAAGGTCGTTTGAAACCGATCGCGTTGAATGAATTCTTAGCATAAGTTTCATGCAATTCATAGTAACGAATGCTTCGTCAATGCTTATGTTTTTCATAGAACGTAATGATTCTTGCTTGTATCTCTATTATGCAATTCATGTAGGGAACTTGTAGGGAATGTTTTAGGTTGTCGTATGCAATCATCCAACTTAATAACTTGTGGAAAAACTGAGGGTTAATTAGTGCAATTCACGGTTAATTTGGGGCGTTGAGTATTCGTAATTTATTGGAAGAACAACTGAAAATCGTTTTGCTTGCAAGTGTGACATGTGTGGAGAAGAACCTCCTAACTAGCCTTTTATCCATTCTTTTCATCAAAACTTGTTTTACAATCTGTTTCGTTTATAATCTGCCATTTAATCTATTTTCGTCCAAATCAAATCCCACCTTATTTCTTTGAGTCATTTTACTTAGAACTTGTCTTAGAATATGTTTTTAGGTGTTTTAGGTCATTAGGAAATCAAATTTCGTCCAAATTAGTGTAGGTGCTCAAAACTGCCCAGAAAGTGGTTTTTAGGCAGTTTTGAGCCTTCTAGTTGCTGTTTTGATCTTTAGGTTTGTTTAAGTGTTTTAACTTTTAGTTTTGCATTCTTTGAGTCTAGTTTAGTGTTTTAAACTTTGTTTTTGAGTTTTTAAGTCAGATCTTGTCTTAGTTGCTGTTTGAGTCAATTAGCTTGTTTAGTCAGTTTTGGGCAGATTTGAGTGTTTCAAATCTGTTTTGAATCTTAGTAGTCCAATTAGAGTCTTTAAGTTTAGTTTTTGTGTTTTTAAGTCAGTTTCCAAGTGTTTAGCAATCCCTCCTAATCCCCGGTCTAGAACGATCCCTACTTACATTTTCACTACAATTTGACAAAAAGAGGGTTTAATTTGTGTGTTAGTAAAATATCATATCACCCGTGTCATCAAACTCAACATCTTTGGGCTTTGTTACTTCAAACACGTCCTCTGTAATGAATTCTCCAGCCACTACTTTCTCTTGAATCATTCTTCTTGGTGTACAAAACATCGTTTTAAATGGTATGTTACTACATTCAAAACATCGTTTTAAATGGTTATATGTCAACTAGTATGTGGTGACTATGATTAAGTATTTGCTAAAGGGTGGGGAAAGCCAAAATCTGTGGGGATGATGATTTTTAACATGTCATGTTGCATTGGAAATCCCTGAGACAAATGTTGGAAGGATTAGAGTGTGTTTGTTTACTTTGTTTCGTTTTGATAGGAGCATATTTATGCTACTTAATTGGCTTGTTCTCGTGCATTTAGGATGTGTTTACTTAGCTATTTTAGTGTTTAAAGTCAGTTTTATGTGTTTTCAGGTTTTAAGGCCAAAGGATGCAAGAAGAGGCATTTTGGAGCATTTTGGAGCAAAATGGAGTTTGGAATGCATGTCACATATTTGGAGCCAAGGTTTGGACGAATTTGAAGACTTGAAGATGATGATTCCTACTTGAACAAGGTTTCCTAGTTGAAGTAGGAAAGTGCTTACATGAAGGGGATTCCTAATCGAAGAAGAATTCCTAATCAACGAAGGATTCCTAATCAAATGAGGAGTCCTAGAAGAACAAGGATTCCTACTCCAATAAGGATTCCTACTCCAACAAGGATTCCTATTTGAAGTAGGAAAGTTAAGCCAAGGTTTCCTACTTTGGTTTGATTTTTCCTAATTGTCCCTAAAAGTTCCAACAATTATAAAGATTTTCTAAGCATTCTAGGACACAAAACAAAAGCCTAAACCACTCTAGGACATGTGCCACACTTCCCTCACCCTTTCCTCTTCCTTGCCGTGCAAGGGAGAGGGTTTCTTTCCCAAAAATCTGATTTAAAACACCTTCCTTGTTTTGCTTTAAAACCTGGCCGAATTTCCCTTCACCTTTCCTTTTATTTTCTGATTTGATTTCCTATTTTTAGAAGCATTTGACTTAAATTTCTGTTTACCTAATTAGCTAGGGTTTTTAATTTCCTAATCCCTTTAAATAAACAAGTGTGTGCAGCCACAAAAGATCCCATTCAGCCACACACTCTCCCAAATTCGTCAAAACCCATCCACAACCTAAGAAACCACTTCTCCTTCATTCCAGCCGATTTCCACCACCATTCTTGATCTCCACACCTTCCACCCAACATCCACACACCATCCCCATGCCTTGCCGTGCCTCTATACCACCCATAATCCATTCTACATCACAAAAACAGCCCAGAAACCACATCATTCCAATCTGCCGCAAGGGGAAGAGAAGGAGACAGTTCACAAAGTTGTTTGGCTTCTTCAATCTGAGTTGTTGAACAATTTTAGGTGTATTCTATCTTATATTTCAATGTCTACTTCTTGTAATCTTTGTTTTTCATTGAGTATGATTGGCTAAATTCGTTTTGGCTAAGGGTGTATTCGAAACCATGTTTATTTATGTGAAATAAGTTGATTACTTCCAGTTATCGTTTCATAAGTCGTGAATACAATTTGCTTAACCTTTTAATTCAAAACTTGTTCTTGTATGTTGATTGAGAGTGCACGCTTAATTTGCATGCTTGAATTTGGTGCTAGGATATAAATTTGTCTCACCTAATCGTTATGAATTTATATTCGCAAGTAGTGAAGGTCGCTAGTCACGATCGTGTTAAGTAGATTCCTGGCAAGAATATCATGCTTTTCATAGTTACGAATGCCTTGTCGATGCTTATGATTTCCAAAGAACTTAATGATTCTAACTTGTATCTTTATCGTGCTGTTCATATAGAGAACTTGTTAGGAATAATTTGTTTGCGATGCATATTCATCCAATTCAATGATTCTAGGGAAATCTGAAAGTTAATTTAAGCGAACCTAATTAACTTGGAGTGTCGAGGTTCATAACTGATTGAATTGATAACTGGAAATCGATTTACGTTGCATAAATTTCATGTGTGGAGAAGAACCCCTTAGCCATTCCATCACCCATTGATTAATCACATTTAGTTTACAATCTGTTTTAAATTACAATCTGTGCATTTAGTTCAAATTCGTCCAAACACAATTCCCCCATATTTCGTTCAGTTTGAGTCTTCATAATCTGTCCTCTTTGGTGTTTTTAAGTGTTTTGAGTCATAAGTTTTGCCAAATTCGTCCAAATTAGTGTAGGTGCTCAAAACTGCCCAGAAAGTGGTTTTTAGGCAGTTTTGAGTCTTCTAGTTGCTGTTTTGGGTTTTAGGTTTGTTTAAGTGTTTTAACTTTTAGTTTTGTGTTCTTTGAGTCTAGTTTAGTGTTTTAAACTTTGTTTTTTGAGTTTTTAAGTCAGATCTTGTCTTAGTTGCTGTTTGAGTCAATTAGCTTGTTTAGTCAGTTTTGGGCAGATTTGAGTGTTTCAAATCTGTTTTGAATCTTAGTAGTCTAATTAGAGTCTTTAAGTTTAGTTTTTGTGTTTCTAAGTCGATTTGTATTAGATTAGCACCCCTAGTTAATCCCCGGTTAGAACGATCCCTACTTACATCATTACTACAATTGTCACAAATAGGGTTTAATTTGTGTGTCAAGTTAATTTTCACATCACCTAAACCTTCCAACAATCGCCTCAGGGATTTCCAATGCACATGACATGTTAAAAATCATCATTCCCACGGATTTTAGCCATCTTTACGCTTAAGCACATACTTAATCATAGTCACTACTCATTAGTTCACAAATAACCAATTAAAACATGATTTTGAATGTAGTAACATGCCTTAGAGAATCCCTCAATTCCTTACTAGATATGCACTCAATTTTCACTCAGATTTTCTGACTACACACCCTATACTAGTTATGTGAGAAGATTGATGTAAATATGAAAACGAATGCTCACATATATGTATAACAAAGAAAGCACTTTTGCGGAGTTAATAAGCATGTTTATATATAATCTCATGAATGGAATGCTGATAGAAGCATATTTATGCGCCTTAGTTAGCTAGTTCTTATGCATTTTTGTTATGTTTTCTTCGTCAAAGTAGTCTTTTAAGCTACTTTCATGTGTTTTCAGGGTTAAAGGACATATTACACGAAATGATGCAATTTGGAGCTTTTGGAGCAAAAAGTGAGCTGGAATGTCGTGTATGCAAATGGAGCACGAGGAATGGACGAGTTTGAAGGTCAAAGGAGCTTAAGAATGAAGAAATGAAAGTGATGAACTAAGAAGTCGGAATTGGAAACCAAAGTTTCTAAAGATGGAAGTTTCTATTTTTGGAGGTTTCCAATTTCGAGAGTTTCTATTCTCGGCTTTGGGCTTTTGGATGACCTATCTTTGCCTCTTGGACCTATGCCGCACCTAACCCTAACCCTAGCCCATTTAATCAGCCAAACCTAGGCCTTGTTCACATGAAAAAAATCTGATTACCTAACCCTAAGCCCATGCCGCACCTAATGTTCTAGAAACCCTAGTTTTTGGTGGATTTCCTAACCCTAGCCGGCACCCTAAACCCTAGCCCATTACTTGTGCTGATTTCTCTAGGGTTTTGTGGTGCCTATAAATACATATTTTAGGGTTGAATCACCTAATTTTCGTCCATACTTCCAGCCACACCATTCTACACATCCAAAAATCCCAAAAACACAATTCTAGCCATTTTTCTTCCTTGCCGCAGCCTTCCATCTCCAAATCCCCAACTTTCTGCCCTAAATTCATCCTTGCCGTGCCTTCCCACCACCATCACCATCTTGTGCAGCCACCATTGGAGGAGGAAGAAGTAGTGCCGTGCAGTCCAAAGAAGGGAGAAGCCTTGCACATGCAATCTGCCATTAGTGGAGTGTTTGGAGTTCTTTCTTTCTTTGTTTCTGTTTTCATGTTTAATTTGACTTGCTTTTCAATTATGTTAAACATGTGGAACTAATTTCTTTTTAGTTAGAGGTGAATTTGAAGCCATGGACATATGTTTTATATGATTTGATTTCTTCCAATTATGATTTCAGAAATTGTGAATGTGATTTACTTATCTATTTGATTGATAACTTGGTTATGTATGTGGGTTGAGGGTCGACACTTAATTTGCATGCCTAAACTTGATACTAGGATATAAGGGAATTTCACCTAATCGTTATTAACTTATATTCATAAGTAGTGAAAGTCGCTAGTCACGATTGCGTTAAGTAAATCCTAGGCAAGAGTAACATGCGTATCCCATAGTTATGAATGCCTCGTCAATGCTTATGATGTCCATTGAACTTAATGATCTTTGATATGTGTCTCTATCATGCGTATTCCATAGTTAGGGTCCTTGATAAGAATAATTTGGTTGTAATGCGTATTCCATTCAATTCAATGAATCTAGGGAAATCTAAGAATTAATTGGTGCAATCTAGTTAATTTGGGGCATTGTCATTTATGGTTTGTTGGAAGAGTAATTGGAGATTGAGTTGTATGCATATGTTCATGTGTGGATAAGGAACCCTCTAACTAGCTTCTCACCATTCTATTTAATCACAATCTGTTTTGCTTTACATTTGTTTTTAAAGTTTGAGTTTTAAAGTTTTAATTTCGTCAAAATCATTCCCCCATTTATTTCAAAGTGTTAGATTAGTTAGAAATCCATTTAGTTGTGTTTTTAAGTGTTTTGAGTCAAGTCATAGTCCAAATTCGTCCAAACTAGTGTTAGGTACTCAAAACTGCCCAGAAAGTGGTTTTAAGGCAGTTTTGAGCCTTTTAGTTGCTGTTTTGAGTTTGTTTAGGTGTTTTAAACCCTAGTTTTGCATTAATTGAGTCTAGTTTAGTGTTCTACAGTATATTTTTATGTTCTTGAGTCAGTTTTACAGTGATTAGCATCCCTAGTTAATCCCCGGTTAGAACGATCCCTATTTGCTCATATACTACAATTGTCATCCATAGGGTTTAATTTGTGTGTCAAGTCAATTTTCACATCAAATGCTACTACTTAGATGCGAGAACCAGTGACACCATATGCTCATACCAATTTTAAACTCCACAAATTGAAACACATAACACTCAAGATTAAAGTCAAGGGTTGTAACGGGGCTAGGGGAGTTGTCTAACAACAAAAGGATAGGGAAAACAAACGTTCTTTAAGCAATAGTAAGCAAAACAATGAAATCGTACTCAGAATTCCCATTAGCATGCAGAAATTAACTTTTAAACACAAAGGGAAGATTCAACAACAATTGGGGCCGAAGTCACTGTTTTGGACCCTTCCGTCGACAAACAACACTTCAGAACTCTTTTTCACATCTTTTCAACTCCTTTTCATTCTTTTCACAACTTTTTCTTTCTGTTTTTTTTTTCTTTTTATTTTCCACGAAATTTTTCTTTTCTTTCTGCCACCCACAACAAAACTCACTTCCCCCACACTTTTTTTCTGCCAACAATGACCAAAAGGAATTCATTTTGAGTCATTCATTACTATGCTTCAAGAACGAAGGTATGGATGGTCCTAATCTAGGCTAGGTGAGGATAATGTGGGTTAACGAAGAAAACATAGGCTAAACAAGGCTCAACGGGGTTAAAACCTACAAAAACGACTGCATGGAATGAAGGCTTTTTGGCTATGGTGGTAACTACTAACTTCATCTTGAATATGTGTTATGTAATTCAATAACATGTTTTGAATGAAATTGGCATGAGTTCTAGCATTTGGAACTAAATGATGAAACGCCTTCTAAGTAATAACCAAGCAAAGAATAATGAGATCATGCAACGACTTTAGAAAACAACAATGCACAGATTTTAACTCTCCAAATAAACGTTTAGGCTCAAGTCTCACAAGGTTGTAGCGTTTGTTTGAGTTCCTTCCTTCAAGCATGTTACAAAAACTATTTTTTTTTTCTTTATGATTACATGTGAATTCATAAGTTATAACCACAACCAAGCATAAACAAAGAGTAAATCAAACTTTCATCCATGTTAATCATTCTCTTTAACAGCCATGCAATTACAAACCGAATCCTCATCATTGTGTTGGAAGGTACCCTAAGACACAAGCAAACACACAAAACAACTTAAAAACAACTCTTTTTGGGTTTTCAAAACAATTTTTGTGAATTTTTTTCTGGGATTTTCGGATTTTTAGAACAACATATACTAAAAACACATCAAAACAGCCTAAAAACACCTAAAAACAGCAAGGAACAACATTTGAAATTATGGGTGACAAAACCCTACGAATTTGCATTAAAACACTTTGGTTACCCCCCACACTTAAATCAAACATTGTCCTCAATGTTTCAAGCATAAACTAACACAAATAACAAATAAACAAACAAACAGCAACTAACACACTAATCATGGCAGAAACGAAATAAACAACAAAGAGAAGAGTTTAGGAACACAAATCTGGAATTGGAGTGCTTTCTCGGTCTTCCTTTGTTGAATGCATGGGTTGCCTCCCAAGTAGCGCTTGCGTTAACGTCGTACAGCCGGACGATGCTCCATTGAAGGTTTATGGAACCCCACAGCATGGAGGGGTTTTTCCACAACCTGTCCTACGAAATACTTCATTCTTGGGTCCTTGAATGGGATGGGATAATGATCCTTTCTTATTGTCATGTTTTGCTTCTCTAAATCAACATGAACTCTCCCACCACGTTGTCTTCGACTAGGTACCTGCACCATACAAGGTAACAACCTATTAGTTGAAATAGGAATCGAATTTGGAATAGGTGGCTTACCTTTGTACGGCAAAGAAGTGGTAGCACTATGGACATATGCACAAGGGGTGCACTCGGCCAGATTTGGTGATTTCAAGGTTGGGGCCGTGCACTCTGTGTTGTTCACTCCAATTCCTTCCTCGATGGTGGGTTGTGGTACATTCTTGTTGACTAGTGTTGAACATTCCTGCCCTATATTTTTAATTACATTAATAGCACAACAAGAACGAACATCATTAGTATTCTCAACCGATTCAGAAATCTTAAAGTTAATCATATCACCACCAAAGGCCATAGTTACTGCTCCCTTGGCCACGTCAATCTTGGTTTGAGCCGTTTTCATGAATGGTCGTCCAAGTAAGAGTGGTGATGCTGGAGAGTGGGTTGAGTCCTCCATATCAAGCACATAGAAATCTGCAGGAAAAATCAAATGGTCTACCTGCACCAAAACAGCTTCCAACACTCCTTTGGGATATGCATTAGATCGATTGGCTAATTGAATAATAACACCATCATTTTTAAGCTTCCCTAGATTCATAGATGCATAAATGATAGGAGCGTATTTATGCGCCTTAGTTAGCTAGTTCTTATGCATTTCCATGGTGTTTTCTTAGTTAAAGTAGTCTTTTAAGCTAGTTTTATGTGTTTTCAGGTTTTAAGGCCAAAGGATGCAAGAAGATGCATTTTGGAGCTTTTTGGAGCAAAATTGGGCTTGGAATGATTATCACATAATTGGAGCCAAGGTTTGGACGAATTTGAGGACTTGAAGATGATGATTCCTACTTGAAAAAGGTTTCCTAGTTGAAGTAGGAAAGTGCTTACATGAAGGAGGATTCCTAATCGACGAAGGATTCCTAATCCACAAAGGATTCCTAATTGAAGATGGATTCCTAATCACATGAGGATTCCTAATTGAAGATGGATTCCTAATCACATGAGGATTCCTAATTGAAGATGGATTCCTAATCACATGAGGATTCCTAGAAGAACAAGGATTCCTACTCCAATAAGGATTCCTACTTGAAATAGGAAAGTTAAGCCAAAGTTTCCTACTTTGGCTTGATTTTTCCTAAATGTCCCTAAAAGTTCCAGCAATTATGAAGACTTCCTAAGCATTCTAGGACATCAAATACACATCTCTTGCACCTATTGAACCCTTGCCACACTCCCCTTGGTATTTCCTCTTCCTTATTTCCTGATTCTAGGCTTTAAAACACTTTCCTTTTGTGTTTTAAACCCTAGCCGAATTTCCCTTGCTATTTCCTTTAAGTTTCTGATTTTATTTCCTAATTCTAGAATCCTTAGACTTAATTTCTGATTTCCTAATCAACCTAGGGTTTTAATTTCTGTTTTCCTTTAAATAAACCTGCTTGTTGCAGCCACAAAACGGTCCATTCAGCCACACACTCTCCCAAATTCGTCAAAACCCATCCACAACCTCAGAAACCATTCCTCCTCCATCTCTGCCGATTTCCACCACCATTCTTCATATCCACACCTTCCACACAACACCCACACACGATCCCCAAGCCTTGCCGTGCCTCTATACCATCCATAATCCATTCTACATCACAAACACAGCCCAGAAACCACACCATCCCAATCTGCCGCAAGGGGAAGAGAAGGAGACAGTTCACAAAGTTGTTTGGCTCTTCAATCTGAGTTGTTGAACAATTTTAGGTGTATTCTATCTTATATTTCAATGTCTACTTCTTGTAATCTTTGTTTTTCATTGAGTATGATTGGCTAAATTCGTTTTGGCTAAGGGTGTATTCGAAACCATGTTTATTTTTGTGAAATAAGTTGATTACTTCCAGTTATCGTTTCATAAGTCATGAATACAATTTGCTTAACCGTTTAATTCAAAACTTATCCTTGTATGTTGATTGAGAGTGCACACTTGATTTGCATGCTGGAATTTGGTGCTAGAATATAAGTTTGTTTCACCTAATCGTTATGAATTTATATTCGCAAGTAGTGAAGATCGCTAGTCACGATCGTGTTAAGTAGATTCATGGCAGGAGTATCATTCTTTTCATAGTTACAATTGCCTTGTCGATGCTTATGATTTCCAAAGAACTTAATGATTCTAACTTGTATCTTTATCATGCTGTTAATATAGAGAACTTGTTAGGAATAATTTGTTTGCGATGCATATTCATCCAATTCAATGATTCTAGGGAAATCTGAGAGTTAATTTAAGCGAACCTAATTAACTTGGAGTGTCGAGGTTCATAATTTCTTGAATTGATAACTGGAAATCGATTTACGTTGCATAAATTTCATGGGTGGAGAAGAACCCCTTAGCCATTCCATCACCCATTGATTCATCACATTTAGTTTACAATCTGTTTTAATTTACAATCCGTGCATTTAGTTCAAATTCGTCCAAACACAATTCCCCCATATTTTGTTAAGTTTGAGTCTTCATAATCTGTCCTCTTTGGTGTTTTTAAGTATTTTGAGTCATAAGTTTTGTCAAATTCGTCCAAATCTTGTCTTAGTTGCTGTTTGAGTCAATTAACTTGTTTTAGTCAGTTTTGGGCAGATTTGGGTGTTTCAAATCTGTTTTGAATCTTAGTAGTCTAATTAGAGTCTTTAAGTTTAGTTTTTGTGTTTCTAAGTCGATTTGTATTAGATTAGCACCCCTAGTTAATCCCCGGTTAGAACGATCCCTACTTACATCATTACTACAATTGTCACAAATAGGGTTTAATTTGTGTGTCAAGTTAATTTTCACATCAATAAACAGAATATGGCATGACATTTATAGATGCACCTAAATCTAACATAGCCTGATCAAACCTCGTATTGCCAATAACACAAGGGATAGTGAAACTACCTGGATCTTTGCATTTAGGTGGTAACTTTCTTGGCAACAATGCAGATACATTCTCACTTACGTGTACCACCTCTTTCTCCCGTATCCGTTTCCTTGTTGTACAAAGCTTCTTCAAAAACTTGGCATACTTCGGGATTTGCTTTATAGCATCAAGGAGTGGGATATTGACATGCACCTTCCTAAACATCTCGAGAACATCTTTCTCCTCTTCTTTGTTCTTGGCTTGCAAAAAACTGCTAGGAAACGGTACATTCGGAGGAATGACATTAGAATTAACTTGAATTGGACCTTCCTTACCTATGATGGCCGAATTGGAATGCTTGGGTGGTTGCGGCATTGTTGGTTCCACCTTGGCCGTGAGTGGCCTTTGCTCCTCCTCTTCAATTCTCAACTCTTCCTCCTCGTTGGAACGTGACTTGGATGGTTTGAGGTCAGATCCGACTTGCTTTCCACTTCGCAAATGCATAGCTTTTGCATATTCGAATCCACCTTTCAGATTGACCATCGTTGAGCTAGGCAACCTTCCTTGCTCACGAAATTGCCCCATGAACTCGGCAATTTGTCCCACTTGCTTCTCCAAGTTGTCCACCCTCTTGTCTTGGATTTGCCTCTCTTTGTTTTGAGTTTGGACTTCCTGCGTCAAAGTAGTAAGTAATTGAAAAATCTTATCATTATCACTTGAATCACCAACATTGCTTTGGGGAGGTTGTGCTTGGGCTTGTGGTGGTGCCAACGGCTTTTGATAGAAATCCGGGGGTTGTTGCCTAAATCCGCTTTGTTATTGGCCTTGTTGGGGGTCTCGCCATTTGAAATTCGGATGATCATGCCAACCGGGATTGTAAGTATTGGAAAACGGATCACCACGTGATTGGTATTGGTTGCCATATCCCACGACATTGAGTGTCTCCCACCCTCCATTCTCGATCAATTGTGGGCACTTGTCCGTATAGTGGTTTTGCATGGAGCATACGCCACAAGAAGCTACGGTTTTGACTTTTGGACCTTCCATCACCTGAGAAAGCAACGTAGTAAGGTTAGCCATTTGATTTTGAAGTTCGGTTATGGCACTTACCTCATTGACTTGATGTTGCCGTGGCATGCTTCTTTGTCCAACACCTTCGTATTGTTGAGCGTTCAACGCTCGATTAGCAATCAACATCTTTGCAGCCGTAGGGGTCTTGTCCACCAATGCTCCTCCTGCTGAGGCATCTAGCATTTGACGTTCAATTGGTAGAAGTCCCTCGTAGAAGTATTGTAGAAGTAGTTCCTCCTTCATTTGATGTTGTGGACATGAAGCAACAAGAGATTTAAAACGTTCATAATAAGTAGGAAAGGATTCACCTTCATCTTGTTGAATGTCACTTATCCTTTTGCGTAGGAGGATGATTCGAGAAGTTGGGAAAAACTTCTCCAAGTAAGCTCGTTTCATGCTCTCCCATGATGTGACAGTTCCGGGAGCCAATTCGTACAACCAATCTTTCGCCTTCTCTTGGAGAGAAAAGGGAAAGGCCTTCATATTCAAGATGCTCTCATCCACGTTCACCGGAGTCATAAACAAGTACCTAAAACAAGAAACAAAATAACATAAGAATCTGATCTAATAAGAAAAACGAAAATAACAATCCAAGGGATTAGCAAAGTTGCTAATCCCCGGCAACGGCGCCAAAATTTGATATGATATTAACTAGCACTCAAATTAACCCTCTTTTTATCAATTGTAGTATGTAAGTAGGGATCGTTCTAGGCCGGGGATTAGGAGGGATTGCTAAATCACTTGAAAACTGACTCAAAAACGTAAAAACAAAGTTTAAAACACTAACTAGACTCAAAGAATGTAAAACTATAACTTATAACACCAAAAAAAACCAAAAGACTCAAAATAACACAAAAACACTCAAAACTGCCTTAAAACCACTTTTTGGGCAGTTTTGAACTCTAAACAAGATTTTGACGAAAATAGGTTTTAACTTGACTCAAAACACTTAAAAACATAAACTAACACACTCTCTAACTAATTTGACACTTGAAACAAAGGGGGATTTGGTTTTTACGAAATTTAAAACAAAACATAAACTTGTAAATCAAAACAGATTTTAAAACGAATTTGATTGAATTGAATGGATAGAAAACTAGCTAAGGGGTTCATCTCCACACATGTTATACTTGCATTCAAAACGATTTCCAATTGCTTTTCAATAACCCATGAATTCTCAACGCCCCAAGTTAATTAGGTCCGCTTAAATTAACCTTCAGATTTTCCTAACTTTATTGAATTGGATGATTGCATACGACAACCCAAAGCATTCCCCACAAGTCCCCTACATGATTGCATAATAGAGATACAAGCAAGAATCATTAAGTTCTATGAAAACCATAAGCATTGACGAAGCACTTGTTACTATGATTGCATGAAACTTATGCCAAGAATTTACTTAACGCGATTGAGATCATCAACCTTTACTACTTGTGAATATAAGTCCATAACGATTAGGTGAAATTTCCTTATATCCTAGCATCAAATTCATGCATGCAAATTAAGTGTCGACCCTCAACCAACATACACAAATCAGTTTTAATTCTTGTAGATAAGTAAATTGAATTCACAACTTATGAAACGCAATTAGAAGTAATCAAATCATATAGCAAGCATAAACATGGTTTCGAATCCCCCCTAGCCAAGGGGGGTTTAGTTCCTCATACTTGCAAAGCAAAGATACATAAATTTAGAAATTAAAATCCAAAGAAAGAAAACACCTAGAACGCTCCAACTTGGCAGCAAGCTCATCAACGAATTCTCCTTCCTCCTTGCTGCGGCAGAGAACTTTAGAACAGGTTTTTGGGGTTATTTGTGGTGTAGAATGGATGGGGAATGGTATGGGAAGGTTTAGGGTTGATGGGGGTACGGCTAGGGATGATTTTGGGCAGAATTTTGGGACTTTGGTGATGGGAAGGTGCGGCAGAAATCAAGGGCAGATTTCTGGCGTGAATGATTGTGTATGGGAGATGATGATCTGATCTAGGGGTTATAATGAGTATATATAGGCATCCAAACCCTAGGGTAATCAGATTAGGGTTTCTAGAAGCCCAAATCCACCAGAAATTAGGTTAAAACAATCAGATTTTTAGTGGGAATAAGGCCTAAGGTGCGGCTAGGGTTAGGGTTTAGAGATGGGCCTTCTAGAATGCCTTGCAAGGCAAGGAAATCAGATATTCTAGAGGCCTAGGTGCGGCTAGGGTTAGGGTCCACAAGGAATTAGGGTTTAGGTCATCTAAAAGCCCAAAGCCAAGAATAGAAACTCTCGAAAATGGAAACCTCCAAGAATAGAAACTTTGGTTTCCAAATCTGAATTCTTTGTTCTTCACTTTCATTTCTTCATTTCTTAAGCTCATTTGACCTTCAAACTCGTCCATTCCTGGTGCTCCATTAGCATACACTCCATTCTAGCTCAATTTTGCTCTAAAATGCTCCATTTTGCACTTCTTTGCATACTTCATCTCTAAACCTGAAATTGCACGAAAATGACTTTAAACACTAAAATAACTAAAGAAAAACAACATAGATGCTTAAGAACAAGCCAACTAAGTCGCATAAATATGCTCCTATCAGTTCGTCACTTACCCTCTCCAACTTCGGTTAGAGAGGTTCGTTCTTTTCTTGGCCATGCAGGTTTCTATCGTAGGTTTATCAAGGATTTCTCGAAGGTTGCACAACCTCTTTGCCGTCTCCTACAAAAAGACGTGGCGTTTGAATTCACTAAGGAGTGCATGGCATCATTCACCCAACTCAAGGAGTTGTTGACCACAACACCCATCATTGTTCCACCGGATTGGAGTCTACCTTTCGAGCTCATGTGTGATGCGTCCGACTATGCGTTAGGAGCTGTTTTAGGACAAAGAAGGGACAAGAGGCCGCATGTCATCTACTACGCCTCACGGACGTTGAACGATGCACAATTGAACTACTCCACTACGGAAAAAGAACTTCTTGCCGTTGTTTTTGCTTTAGATAAGTTTAGATCATATCTAATTGGTACTAAAGTAATTGTTTTGACTGACCATGCAGCGTTGAAGTACTTACTCACCAAAAAGGAGGCCAAGCCACGACTAATTCGTTGGATGTTGCTACTTCAAGAGTTCGACATCGAGATTCGTGACAAGAAACGAAGGGAGAACGTGGTGGCTGACCACCTAAGCCGAATGGTGCATAATGAGGAGTCTTTGCCGATTTTGGAGACATTCCCCGATGAACAATTGCTGTCCATAAAGGTTAGTGCGCCTTGGTATGCCGATATTGTTAATTTTTTGGTGTCAAAACGTATTCCAAGTGAGTTCAATAGGCACCAACGTGATAAACTTAGGCATGATGCACGGTTTTATGTGTGGGATGATCCGTACTTGTGGAAATTTTGCCCCGATCAAATTATACGTCGTTGTGTGCATGATTCTGAATGTCATTCAATTTTGAGTTTTTGTCACACATATGCATGTGGATTCTATTGGCCGAGTATTTTTAAAGATGCTAAAACTTTTTGCTTAACATGTGATAAATGCCAACGAATGGGTGGTATTAGTGCAAGGGACCAAAAGCCGCAGGTTTCTATCCTAAATGTTGAAATTTTTTATGTTTGGGGTATTGATTTTATGGGTCCCTTCCCTTCCTCGTATGGTTTCATGTATATTTTGCTTGCAGTTGATTATGTGTCCAAATGGGTGGAAGCCAAGGCCACCCGGACTAATGATTCTAAAGTGGTTGCAGATTTTATTAGAACTAACATTTTTACAAGGTTCGGAATGCCACGAGTGATCATTAGTGATGGAGGGTCACACTTTTGCAATCGGACAATTGAAGCGTTATTGAGGAAATGCAGTGTCACCCATAAGGTTTCTACACCTTACCATCCTCAAACGAATGGCCAAGCCGAGGTTTCCAACCGAGAGATCAAGCAAATACTTGAGAAGACCGTTGGGCCAACACGGAAGGATTGGAGCTTACGGTTAGATGATGCACTTTGGGCGTATCGTACGGCGTACAAAACCCCCATTGGGATGTCCCCCTTCCGACTTGTCTATGGCAAGGCATGCCATCTTCCCGTTGAATTGGAGCACAAAGCACTTTAGGCCATCAAGAAGTTTAACATGAATCTCGAGGAAGCGGGAAGTCAAAGGAGATTGCAATTGAATGAGCTGGATGAGATACGGCACGAGGCGTACGATAATGCTAGCATTTACAAGCAAAAGACCAAAGCTTTCCATGGCAACATGATCCGTGGGAAATCATTCTCAATTGGGCAGAAAGTGCTATTGTTCAATTCCCGTTTACGTTTGTTTCCCGATAAGTTACGTTCTAAGTGGATTGGACCATTTGTAATTACTAATGTTTTTGTTCATGGTGCAGTCCAAATCCAAAGCTTGAAAACGGGACAAGAATTCAAGGTGAACGGGCATCGTTTGAAGCCCTATTAAGACAACTTTGTGGAGCATGCCGTGGATGACATACCCTTGGATGTCGTGAGCCCTAGCAAGGAGTGAATGAGGTCTTCGTCCGGCTGTACGATGTTAAAGCAAGCGCTACTTGGGAGGCAACCCATGCATTCAACAAAGGAAGACCGAGAAAGCACTCCAATTCCAGATTTGCATTCCTAAACCCTTGTCTTTGTTGTTTATTTCGTTTATGCCATGTTTAGTATGTTAGTTGCTGTTTGTTTGTTTGTTTGTTATTTGTGTGAGTCTATGCTTGAAACATTGAGGACAATGTTTGATTTAAGTGTGGGGGGGTAACCGAAGTGTTTTTGATGCAAATTCGTAGGGTTTTCTCACCCATAATTTCAAATGTGGGTTCTTGCTGTTTTTAAGCCTTTTTAAGCCATTTTGGTGTGTTTTAATGTGTTTTGAGTCAAAAATCCGAAAATCCCATAAAAATTTGAAAAATTTGTTTTAAAAACCCAAAAAGAGTCGTTTTTGTGTGTTTGTTTGTGTCTTAAGGTACCTTCCAACACAATGATGAGGATTCGGTTTGTAATTGCATGACGGTTAAAGAGAGTTGTAAACATGGATAAAAGTTGATTTACTCTTTGGTTTATGCTTGGTTGTGGTTTTAACTTATGAATTCACATGTAATCATAAAGTAAAAATCCGTTTTTGTAACATGCTTGAAGGAAGTAACTCAAACTAACGCTACAACCTTGTGAGACTTGAGCCTAAACGTTTATTTGGAGAGTTAAAATCTGTGCATTCTTTGTTTTCTAATGTCGTTGCATGATCTCATTATTCTTTGCTTGGTTGCTACTTAGAAGGCGTTTCATCACTTAGAACCAAACACTAGAACTCATGCCCATTTCATTCAAAACATGTCATTGATTTGCATAACACATATTCAAGATTAAGTTGTGTAGTGTCCACCATAGCCCAAAAGCCGTATATCCCTATTCCATTATGTTTTGTAGGTTTTAACCCCGTTGAGCCTTGTTTAGCCTATTTTCTTTGTTAACCACATTATCCTCACCTAGCCTAGATTAGGACCATCCACACCCTTGTTCTTAAAACGTAGTAAAGCATAACGCATGATGAATTCCTTTTGATTAATGTATTGCGGAAAACAAGTGTGGGGGAAGGATTAGGAATATGGGGATGTGCCAAAGTCTTGAATGAGGCACGGAAAAAGAAAAGAAAAAAAAAATTCGTGGAAAAAGAAAAAAGAAAAAAGAAAAAATTGTGAAAAGAATAAAAAGGAGTTGAAAAGATGTGGAAAAGAGTTCTTAAGTGTTGTTTGTTGAAGAAAGGGTCCAAAGAGTTGCATTCGGCCCCAATTGATTGTTTGAGTCTTCCCTTTGTGTTGAAAAGTTGATTTATGCATTCTAAAGTGAATTCTGGGTTTCGATTTCCATACTTTGCTTACTATTGTTTTAAAGAACGTTTGTTTTCCATATCCGTTTTTGTTAGCCAATACCTTAAGCCCCGTTACAACCCTTGACTTTAATCTTGAGTGTAGTGTATTTCAATTTGTGGAGTTTGAAATTGGTTTGAGCATATGGTGTCACTGGTTCTCGCATCTAAGTAGTAGCATTCCATTCATGAGATCATATTGATAAACATGCGTATTAACTCCGAAAAAGTGCTTTCTTTGTCATACATATATGTGAGCATTCGTTTTCATATTTACATCTACCTTCTCACATATAAATAGTATAGGGTGTGTAGTCAGAAAATCTGTGTGAGAATAGAGTGCATATCTAGTAAGGAATTGAGGGATTCTCTAAGGCATGTTACTACATTCAAAATCATGTTTTAATTGGTTATTTGTGAACTAATGAGTAGTGACTATGATTAAGTATGTGCTTAAGCGTAACGATGGCTAAAATCTGTGGGAATGATGATTTTTAACATGTCATGTGCATTGGAAATCCCTGAGGCGATTGTTGGAAGGTTTAGGTTGTGTTTTACTCATTTTGCTTCGTTTGTTTACTTTGTTTCGTTTTGATAGGAGCATATTTATGCGCCTTAGTTAGCTTGTTCTTGTGCATTTACATTGTTTTTCCTTAGTTAAAGTAGTCTTTTAAGCTAGTTTTATGTATTTTCAGGTTCTAAGGGCATAATATGCAAAAGGATGCATTTTGGAGCCTTTTGGAGCAAATTAAAGCTTGGAATGGACATCATATGCTTGGAGCCAAGAGGATGGACGAAATTGAAGATTTGAAGATGATGTTTCCTACTTGAGCAAGGTTTCCTAGTCGAAGTAGGAAAGTGCCTAATTGAAGAAGGATTCCTAGTCAACAAAGGATTCCTAATTGAAGAAGGATTCCTAATCTACGAGGGATTCCTAGTTGAAGATGGATTCCTAGAAGAATGAAGATTCCTACTCAAACAAGGTTTCCTACTCGAAGTAGGAAAGTTAAATCTAAATGGCATCAAGTTGCAGCTACAAAGAAGATTTCCAAGTCCAAGAAGGAAAGGTTTACAAGATGAAGTAGGAGAAGAATTCCAAGTCAAGAGAGGATTGGGACATGTTTTCCTAATGCTAGAAGGACTCCTAAGTGTTGTAGGACGCAAACGAGAAGTTTCTAGAAAGTTTACATCCTTGCCGTGGTTTTTATGCAATTCCTATCAGTTTTTGGGGCTTTCTAGAAGCCCTATCCTTAATCCCTACATTGGTGCCGCACCTTAGCTTCTAGATACCCTAATTCCTTGCCTTGCAAGGCATTCTAGAAACCTTATCACCTTATCCCATTGCTGCCGCACCCTTATCCCTTTTCCTTTGCAAAATCTGATTGTTTAGACCTATTTCCTTGTGGATTTGGGTTTTTCTAATCCATATCTGATTCCCCTAGGGTTTTAAGTGCCTATATATACTCATATTAACCCCTAAATCAGGACACCACTCACCACAATTCACAATTAATTCCAGAAATTCGTCCAACCCTCTCTACACTCTTGCCGCACCCACCAAACACCATTCCCCTTAGTTTTAAGTCTTGCCGCACCATCCCCATCCCCTAAACACTACTACATCCATCCATAACCATGCATCCATACACCTAAAGTCCCAACCTGTCCCTAAAGTCCTTTGCCGCACCAAGGAGGAGGAGAAGGAAGCTCGGAAGTTCATGCAATTCAAGTTCGCGTCGCTGGAATTTCTAGGTGTTTCTTTTCCTTTGATTTCAATGTTTAAATTCAATTCTCTTTGTTTTGTGCGTATGAGGAACTAAACCCCCCCTGGGCTAGGGGGGGGATTCGAAATACATGTTTATGCTTGCGTTATGATTTGATTACTTCTAATTGCGTTTCATAAGTTGTGAATTCAATTTACTTATCTATGTGAATTACATTGATTTGTGTGTGTTGGTTGAGAGTGCACGCTTAATTATCATGCATAAATTGGGTGCTAGGATATAAGGAAATTTCACCTAATCGTTATGGACTTATATTCACAAGTAGTAAAGGTTGATGATCTCAATCGCGTTAAGTAAATTCTTGGCATAAGTTTCATGCAATCATAGTAACAAGTGCTTCGTCAATGCTTATGGTTTTCATAGAACTTAATGATTTTTGCTTGTATCTCTATTATGCAATCATGTAGGGGACTTATGGGGAATGTTTTGGGTTGTCGTATGCAATCATCCAATTCAATAACATTAGGAAAATCTGAAGGTTAATTTAAGCGGACCTAATTAACTTGGGGCTTTGAGAATTCATGGTTTGTTGAAAAGCAATTGGAAATCGTTTTGTATGCAAGTATAACATGTGTGGAGATGAACCCCTTAGCTAGCCTTCCATTCACTCATTTAAATCAAATTCGTTTTTACAATATGTTCTTATTAACAAAGTTTGTTTTGTTTTTAATTTCGACCAAAACCAATCCCCCTTTGTTTCAAAGTGTCAAATTAGTTAGTAAGTGTTTTACTTTGTGTTTTTAAGTGTTTTGATTCAAGTTAAAACCCAAATTCGTCGAATTTGGTGCTTAGTGTCAAAAAACTGCCCAGATTGTCTTTTTAAGGCAGTTTTGAGTGTTTTGGTCCTGTTTTGAGTCTTTTGGTTTGTTTTGGTGTTTTAAAGTTTAGTTTTGCATTCTTTGAGTCTAGTTTAGTGTTTTAAACTTGTTTTTACGTTTTTGAGTCAATTCCAAGTGGTTTTGCAATCCCTCCTAATCCCCGGCCTAGAACGATCCCTACTTACATTCCATACTACAATTGATAAAAAGAGGGTTCATTTGAGTGTCAACATAAATTTCACATCAGACATGTCCCTGAAAAGTGTCCACAGTTGATTGAAAATGGTGGATGGGAAAGCGCCCATGCAATTGGGTTTCAAGGTCAAAACCAACCAAGGAACGATCCATATTCAAACACATATAATCCCAGTTGGAGAGACCACCGAAATTTCAAGTGGAGGGAGCCCCAACAACCTCAAAACCAAGGAGGCTTTAGGCAACAACCCCCGGGGTTCTTCACCAAGCCGTACACACCCAATCAAAACCAACCACAATCTGACCCAAATACTTCAGGTACGTCCCTAGACAATGATGCACTTCTTAAGATACTAACCAAGTTGACTCATGGGCAGGAAAAGCAAACCCAAGCAATGCAAAGCACGAACATTAGGGTAGATCAATTGGAGAAGCAAATTGGGCAGATTGCGGAGTTTGTTGGGCAGTTTAGAGAACAAGGAAAGCTTCCTAGTTCAACCAATTCGAATCCAAAAGGAGGCTTTGAAACCGCAAATGCAATCATGCTAAGGAGTGGAAAAGAAGTTGGGGCAGGTCCTACACCACCAAAATCAGGTCCCAAAGAGGATGAAACGTTGAAATCTGAAGAGGAGACACCAAGTCCACTCACGGCAAAGGTAGCACCACCTTTGCCGCAAGCACCCATGGCCCCTAAGCCATCCAATCTGTCCACCCTAGGTAAGATGAGTCCAAGTTTGGTTAATTCTAACATCATTCCACCCAATGTGCCATTTCCTAGCAGATTTTTGCAATTCAAGAATGAAGAGGAGGAAAAAGATGTTCTAGAGACATTTAGGAAGGTTCAAGTTAACATACATCTCTTGGATGCAATCAAGCAAATCCCGAAGTACGCCAAGTGTTTGAAGAAGCTTTGTACAACAAATAAACGTTTTTAGGAGAAAGAAGTGGTACAGGTGAGCGAGAATGTCTCCGCCATCTTGCAACGCAAACTACCCCCCAAATGCAAAGATCCGGGTAGTTTCACAATTCCGTGTGTCATTGGTAATACCCATTTCAAATCTGCCATGCTAGATTTAGGAGCATCTATTAATGTTATGCCATATTCTGTTTATGCATCTATGAATCTAGGAGCACTTAAACTTGATGGTGTAATCATACAATTGGCCGATAGATCTAACGCTTATCCAAAGGGAGTTTTGGAAGACATTTTAGTGCAGGTTGATCATTTAGTCTTCCCAGCGGATTTCTGTGTCCTCGAAATGGATGAATCGGACCATGCCCCTTCATTGCCCATCCTCCTTGGAAGGCCATTTATGAAAACGGCTCAAACGAAGATTGATGTGGCCAAAGGATTAGTAACTATGGCATTTGGTGGTGACATGATTAGTTTTAAAATTTCTGAATCCATTGAGACTCCTAATATTGCTCATTCTTGTTGTGCCATTGATAAATTTGAAAAGATAGGACCGGACCGTTCCGCACCAAGCACAAAGGATGCATCAAGAACCATGCAAGACGAGGGAATTGGAGTGGAGAACAAGGACCATACGGCCACTGCCCTCACAGTGCTCAAATTGGCCGAAAGCACCATGGGGAAGAACGTTTACCTTGCTGCCACTTCATCACATCACATAGGTAAGCCACCTAATCCAAATCCAATTCCCATTAAAGTTGATAGGTGGTTCCCTTCTATGGTGCAGGTACCCAAGCAAATCCCCGATGGTGGGCGCATGTACATGAACCTTAGGCAACACAGCGCACCCATCAACAAACATCACTATCCATTACCGTTCAAAGATGCAATGTATGAGAGTGCCGTGGGGCAGGTTGTGGAGGAGATCCCACTCCTTGCCGTGGGCTCCAATGGGGCATGATCATGTTCTTCGTCCGGCTGCAAGACGTTAAAGAAAGCGCTACTTAGGAGGCAACCCATGCAATTCAACAAAGGAAGCCCTAGGAATCACTCCAATTCCAGATTTGCGTTCCTAAAACCCTTCACTTTGTTGCTTGTTTCTAATCTGCCCAGTTTTGTTATTTACTTGCTGTTTGTGTGTTTCTTTTTGTTTAGTGTGGTTTTATGCTTGAAACATTGAGGACAATGTTTGATTTAAGCGTGGGGGGGGGGGGGTAATTAAGTGTTTTAGATGCAAATTCGTGGGATTTTATCACCCTTAACTTGGAGACTTGTTCCTTGCTGTTTTTAAGTGTTTTTGAGCAGTTTTGGTGTGTTTTAGTGTGTTTTGAAGTAAAAATCCGAAAATCACATAAAAATTTGAAAAACTTGTTTTAAAAACCCAAAAAGAGTTGTTTTTGTGTGTGTTTTAGGGTAACTTCGAACACAATGATGAGGATTCGGTTTGTAATTACATGGCTGTTAAAAAGAGTGATTAACATGGATGAAAGTTTGATTTACTCTTTGTTTATGCTTAGTTGTGGTTATAACTTATGAATTCACATGCAATCATGAAGAAAAAAAATCAGTTTTTGTAACATGCTTGAAGGAAGGAACTCAAACTAACGCTACAACCTTGTGAGACTTGAGCCTAAACGTTTATTTGGAGAGTTAAAATCTGTGCATTCTTTGTTTTCTAAAGTCGTTGCATGATCTCATTATTCTTTGCTTGGTTGCTACTTAGAAGGCGTCTCATCATTTAGTTCCAAATGCTAGAACTCATGCCCATTTCATTCAAAGCATGTTATTGATTTGCATAACACATAATCAAGATAAAGTTGTGTAGTGACCACCACCATAGCCAAAAAGCCGTAAATCCCCTCTGTTATTACGTTTTGTAGGTTTTTAACCCCGTTGAGCCTTGTTTAGCCTATTCTTTGTTAACCCATGTTTTCCTCACCTAGCCTAGTTTAGGACCACCCTTGTTCTTAAAAGCATAGTAAAGCATGATTCGAATTGAATTCCTTTTGATTTATGTTGGCAGAAACCAAGTGTAGGGGAAGTATTTTTTCGTGAGGAATTGTGTGCCATAGGCACGGCAAAGAAAAGAAAAGAAAAAAAATATTTGTGGAAAAAGAAAAAAATGAAGAAAATGATGCGAAATAGATAAGCACACAAATTAAACCCTCTTTTTGTCAAATTGTAGCAAAGATGTAAGTAGGGATCGTTCTAGACCGGGGATTAGGAGGGATTGCTAAAGACTTGGAAACTGACTTAAAAATTCAAAAACAAAGTTTAAAACACTAAACTAGACTCAAAGAATGCAAAACTAAAGGTTAAAACACTTAAACAAACCTAAAACTCAAAACTGCCTAAAAACCACTTTCTGGGCAGTTTTGAGAACCTACAAAGAACTTGGACGAATTTTAGTGAAAACTTGAATCAAAACACTTAGAAACACAAATCAAAACACTTTCTAACTAATCTAAGACTTCAAAATAAAGGGGGATTTGTTTTGGACGAAAATTGAAAACAAAACAGAAACTTAAAACTAAACAGATTGTAAAACGTTTTTAGATGAAAAGGATGGATAAAATGCTAGTTAGGAGGTTCTTCTTGATATGATATTAACTAGCACTCAAATTAACCCTCTTTTTATCAATTGTAGTATGGAATGTAAGTAGGGATCGTTCTAGGCCGGGGATTAGGAGGGATTGCAAAATCACTTGGAATTGACTCAAAAACGTAAAAACAAGTTTAAAAACACTAACTAGACTCAAAGAATGTAAAACTATAACTTAGAACACCAAAACAAACCAAAAGACTCAAAATAACACCAAAAACACTCAAAACTGCCTTTAAACCACTTTCTGGGCAGTTTTGGACTCTAAACAAGATTTGGACGAAAATAGGTTTGAACTTGACTCAAAACACTTAAAAACACAAACTAAAGTGATTTCTAACTATTATGACTCAACAAAGTAAAGGGGGATTGATTTTGGATGAAATTAAAAACAAAACAAACTTTGTAAACTAGACAGATTTTAAAAACGAAATTGATTTAAATGAATGGATGGAAGGCTAGCTAAGGGGTTCATCTCCACACATGTTATACTTGCATACGAAACGATTTCCAATTGCTTTTCAATAAACCATGAATTCTCAACGCCCCAAGTTAATTAGGTCCGCTTAAATTAACCTTCAGATTTTCCTAACGTTATTGAATTGGATGATTGCATACGACAACCCAAAACATTCCCCACAAGTCCCCTACATGATTGCATAATAGAGATACAAGCAAGAATCATTAAGTTCTATGAAAACCATAAGCATTGACGAAACACTTGTTACTATGATTGCATGAAACTTATGCCAAGAATTTACTTAACGTGATTGAGATCATCAACCTTTACTACTTGTGAATATAAGTCCATAACGATTAGGTGAAATTTCCTTATATCCTAGCATTCAATCTATGCATGATAATTAAGCGTGCACTCTCAACCAACACACACAAATCAATGTAATTCACATAGATAAGTAAATAGAATTCACAACTTAAGAAACGCAATTAGAAGTAATCAAATCATAACGCAAGCATAAACATGTATTTCGAATCCCCCTAGCCAACGGGGGGGTTTATTTCCTCATACGCACAAAACAAAGAGAATTGAATTTAAACATTGAAAGCAAAGGAAAAGAAACACCTAGAAATTCCAGCGACGCGAACTTGAATTGCATGAACTTCCGAGCTTCCTTCTCCTCCTCCTTGGTGCGGCAAAGGACTTTGGACAGGTTCTTTGGGGTTATGGATGGTGGAGAATGGTTATGGATGGATGTAGTAGTGTTTAGGGGAAGGGAATGGTGCGGCAAAGGTGTGGAGAAGTTTTTGGACGAATTTCTGAATTTATGGGATGAATGAATGTGTATGAGAGGTGGTAATCTGATTTAGGGGTTAATATGAGTATATATAGGCACTTAAAACCCTAGGGTAATCAGATATGGACTTGGATAACCCAAATCCACAAGGAAATAGGTTTAAACAATCAAATTTTGCAAAGGAAAAGGGATAAGGTTTAGGTGTCCTAAATGGATAAGGACTCCTCATTGCACTTGGAAACTTTGCCTATTAGGATTAGGAAACCGTTGTCTTTATCATTCCTTCTTCATCTTGGACTCCTTTTCCTTCTTGGAATTGGAATTCTTCTTTGTTGCTGAAACTTGATGCCATTTGGATTTAACTTTCCTACTTCGAGTAGGAAACCTTGTTTGAGTAGGAATCTTCATTCTTCTAGGAATCCATCTCCAACTAGGAATCCCTTGTTGATTAGGAATCCTTCTTCAATTAGGAATCCTTCGTTGACTAGGATTTCATCTTTTAATTAGGCGCTTTCCTACTTCGACTAGGAAACCTTGTTCAAGTAGGAAACATCATCTTCAAATCTTCAATTTCGTCTATCCTCTTAGCTCCAAGCATATGATGTCCATTCCAAGCTCTAATTTGCTCCAAAAGGCTCCAAAATGCATCCTTTTGCATACTTTTCCCTTAGAACCTGAAAATACATAAAACTAGCTCAAAAGACTACTTTAACTAAGGAAAAACAATGTAAATGCACAAGAACAAGCTAACTAAGGCGCATAAATATGCTCCTATCACTTCTCCACACATGTCACACTTGCAAACAAAACGATTTTCAGTTGTTCTTCCAATGAATTATAAATACTCAACGTCCCAAATTAACCGTGAATTGCACTAATTAACCCTCAGTTTTTCCACAAGTTATTAAGTTGGATGATTGCATACGACAACCCAAAACATTCCCTACAAGTTCCCTACATGAATTGCATAATAGAGATACAAGCAAGAATCATTAAGTTCTATGAAAAACATAAGCATTGACGAAGCATTCGTTACTATGAATTGCATGAAACTTATGCTAAGAATTCATTCAACGCGATCGTTTTCAAGCGACCTTCACTACTTGTGATTATAAGATTGTAACTATTAGGTGAAACTCCCTCATAATCTAGCATCATATTCATGCATGGAAACTAAGCGTGCACTCTCAATCAACATACACAAATAAGTTATCAATCAAATAGATGAACGAATTGAATTCACAACTTATGAAATAACAACTGAATGTAATCAAATCATATTGCAAGCATGTACATGGTTTCGAATTCCCCCCTAACCAAGGGGGGTTTAGTTCCTCATACTCACAACACAAAATTTATTGAATTGAAACATCGAAGACATAAGAAAGATTACACCTAAAACGCCAAACAATTCCACTTTGAATTTCTGCACGTCAAGCTCCTCTTTCTTCTTCTCCTTGCTGCGGCAGGGAGGGTTTAGGGGATTTTTGGATGTGATTTTGGTTTAGGAAGCGAGTTAGGATGGTATGGTGGTGCGGCAAGGGGTGTGGGTGGTGTATGGAGGTGTAGAATGGTGGCTGGATTAGAGGAATGGCTGCGGCAAGGAGTGGGAAGGTTGCTGGAATTATTTTCTGAATTGTGGAGAGATGATGATCGGCCAAAGGATGTAAAACACATATATATAGGCACCTAAAACCCTAAAGAAATCAGGTTAGACAATGGGCTAGGGTTTAGGTGCGGCTAGGGTTAAAAATCCACAAGGAATTAGGTTAAACAATCAGATTTTTGCATGGGAAAAGGCCTAGGGTGTGATGTGAAAATTAACTTGACACACAAATTAAACCCTATTTGTGACAATTGTAGTAATGATGTAAGTAGGGATCGTTCTAACCGGGGATTAACTAGGGGTGCTAATCTAATACAAATCGACTTAGAAACACAAAAACTAAACTTAAAGACTCTAATTAGACTACTAAGATTCAAAACAGATTTGAAACACTCAAATCTGCCCAAAACTGACTAAACAAGCTAATTGACTCAAACAGCAACTAAGACAAGATCTGACTTAAAAACTCAAAAAACAAAGTTTAAAACACTAAACAGCAACTAAGACAAGATTTGGACGAATTTGACAAAACTTATGACTCAAAATACTTAAAAACACAAAAGAGGACAGATTATGAAGACTCGAACTTAACAAAATATGGGGGAATTGTGTTTGGACGAATTTGAACTAAATGCACAGATTGTAAACTAAATGTGATGAATCAATGGGTGATGGAATGGCTAAGGGGTTCTTCTCCACACATGAAATTTATGCAACGTAAATCGATTTCCAGTTATCAATTCAATAAATTATGAACCTCGACACTCCAAGTTAATTAGGTTCGCTTAAATTAACTTTCAAATTTCCCTAGAATCATTGAATTGGATGAATATGCATCGCAAACAAATTATTCCTAACAAGTTCTCTATATGAACAGCATGATAAAGATACAAGTTAGAATCATTAAGTTCTTTGGAAATCATAAGCATCGACAAGGCAATTGTAACTATGAAAAGCATGATACTCCTGCCATGAATCTACTTAACACGATCGTGACTAGCGATCTTCACTACTTGCGAATATAAATTCATAACGATTAGGTGAAACAAACTTATATTCTAGCACCAAATTCCAGCATGCAAATCAAGTGTGCACTCTCAATCAACACACAAGAATAAGTTTTGAATTAAACGGTTAAGCAAATTGTATTCACGACTTATGAAACGATAACTGGAAGTAATCAACTTATTTCACAAAAATAAACATGGTTTCGAATACACCCTTAGCCAAAACGAATTTAGCCAATCATACTCAATGAAAAACAAAGATTACAAGAAGTAGACATTGAAATATAAGATAGAATACACCTAAAATTGTTCAACAACTCAGATTGAAGAGCCAAACAACTTTGTGAACTGTCTCCTTCTCTTCCCCTTGCGGCAGATTGGGATGGTGTGGTTTCTGGGCTGTTTTTGTGATGTAGAATGGATTATGGATGGTATAGAGGCACGGCAAGGCTTGGGGATGGTGTGTGGGTGTTGTGTGGAAGGTGTGGATATGAAGAATGGTGGTGGAAATCGGCAGAGATGGAGGAGGAATGGTTTCTGAGGTTGTGGATGGGTTTTGAGGAATTTTGGAGAGTGTGTGGCTGAATGGACTCTTTTGTGGCTGCAACAAGGAGGTTTATTTAAAGGAAAACAGAAATTAAAACCCTAGGTTCATTAGGAAATTAGAAATTAAGTCTAAGGATTCTAGAATTAGGAAATAAAATCAGAAACTTAAAGGAAATAGCAAGGGAAATTCGGCTAGGGTTTAAAACACAAAAGGAAAGTGTTTTAAAGCCTAGAATCAGGAAATAAGATCAGAAACTTAAAGGAAATAGCAAGGGAAATTCGGCTAGGGTTTAAAAGGTGCAAGAAATGTGTATTTGATGTCCTAGAATGCTTAGGAAATCGTCATAATTGCTGGAACTTTTAGGGACATTTAGGAAAAATCAAACCAAAGTAGGAAACTTTGGCTTAACTTTCCTATTTCAAGTAGGAATCCTTGTTGGAGTAGGAATCCTTGTTCTTCTAGGAATCCTCATGTGATTGATGTGAAAATTAACTTGACACACAAATTAAACCCTATTTGTGACAATTGTAGTAATGATGTAAGTAGGGATCGTTCTAACCGGGGATTAACTAGGGGTGCTAATCTAATACAAATCGACTTAGAAACACAAAAACTAAACTTAAAGACTCTAATTAGACTACTAAGATTCAAAACAGATTTGAAACACTCAAATCTGCCCAAAACTGACTAAACAAGCTAATTGACTCAAACAGCAACTAAGACAAGATCTGACTTAAAAACTCAAAAAACAAAGTTTAAAACACTAAACTAGACTCAAAGAACACAAAACTAAAAGTTAAAACACTTAAACAAACCTAAAACCCAAAACAGCAACTAGAAGACTCAAAACTGCCTAAAAACCACTTTCTGGGCAGTTTTGAGCACCTACACTAATTTGGACGAATTTGGCAAAACTTATGACTCAAAACACTTAAAAACACCAAAGAGGACAGATTATGAAGACTCAAACTTAACAAAATATGGGGGAATTGTGTTTGGACGAATTTGAACTAAATGCACAGATTGTAATTTAAAACAGATTGTAAACTAAATGTGATGAATCAATGGGTGATGGAATGGCTAAGGGGTTCTTCTCCACACATGAAATTTATGCAACGTAAATCGATTTCCAGTTATCAATTCAATAAGTTATGAACCTCGACACTCCAAGTTAATTAGGTTCGCTTAAATTAACTTTCAGATTTCCCTAGAATCATTGAATTGGATGAATATGCATCGCAAACAAATTATTCCTAACAAGTTCTCTATATGAACAGCACGATAAAGATACAAGTTAGAATCATTAAGTTCTTTGGAAATCATAAGCATCGACAAGGCATTCGTAACTATGAAAAGCATGATACTCTTGCCAGGAATCTACTTAACACGATCGTGACTAGCGACCTTCACTACTTGCGAATATAAATTCATAACGATTAGGTGAGACAAATTTATATCCTAGCACCAAATTCAAGCATGCAAATTAAGCGTGCACTCTCAATCAACATACAAGAACAAGTTTTGAATTAAACGGTTAAGCAAATTGTATTCACGACTTATGAAACGATAACTGGAAGTAATCAACTTATTTCACATAAATAAACATGGTTTCGAATACACCCTTAGCCAAAACGAATTTGGCCAATCATACTCAATGAAAAACAAAGATTACAAGAAGTAGATATTGAAATATAAGATAGAATACACCTAAAATTGTTCAACAACTCAGATTGAAGAAGCCAAACAACTTTGTGAACTGTCTCCTTCTCTTCCCCTTGCGGCAGATTGGAATGATGTGGTTTCTGGGCTGTTTTTGTGATGTAGAATGGATTATGGGTGGTATAGAGGCACGGCAAGGCTTGGGGATGGTGTGTGGATGTTGGGTGGAAGGTGTGGAGATGAAGAATGGTGGTGGAAATCGGCTGGAATGAAGGAGAAGTGGTTTCTGAGGTTGTGGATGGGTTTTGACGAATTTTGGGAGAGTGTGTGGCTGAATGGGGTCTTTTGTGGCTGCACACACTTGTTTATTTAAAGGGATTAGGAAATTAAAAACCCTAGCTAATTAGGTAAACAGAAATTTAAGTCAAATGCTTCTAAAAATAGGAAATCAAATCAGAAAATAAAAGGAAAGGTGAAGGGAAATTCGGCCAGGTTTTAAAGCAAAACAAGGAAGGTGTTTTAAATCAGATTTTTGGGAAAGAAACCCTCTCCCTTGCACGGCAAGGAAGAGGAAAGGGTGAGGGAAGTGCGGCACATGTCCTAGAGTGGTTTAGGCTTTTGTTTTGTGTCCTAGAATGCTTAGAAAATCTTCATAATTGTTGGAACTTTTAGGGACAATTAGGAAAAATCAAACCAAAGTAGGAAACCTTGGCTTAACTTTCCTACTTCAAATAGGAATCCTTGTTGGAGTAGGAATCCTTATTGGAGTAGGAATCCTTGTTCTTCTAGGACTCCTCATTTGATTAGGAATCCTTCGTTGATTAGGAATCCTTCTTCGATTAGGAATCCCCTTCATGTAAGCACTTTCCTACTTCAACTAGGAAACCTTGTTCAAGTAGGAATCATCATCTTCAAGTCTTCAAATTCGTCCAAACCTTGGCTCCAAATATGTGACATGCATTCCAAACTCCATTTTGCTCCAAAATGCTCCAAAATGCCTCTTCTTGCATCCTTTGGCCTTAAAACCTGAAAACACATAAAACTGACTTTAAACACTAAAATAGCTAAGTAAACACATCCTAAATGCACGAGAACAAGCCAATTAAGTAGCATAAATATGCTCCTATCAGTGATTAGGAATCCATCTTCAATTAGGAATCCTCATGTGATTAGGAATCCATCTTCAATTAGGAATCCTTCGTTGATTAGGAATCCTTCGTCGATTAGGAATCCTCCTTCATGTAAGCACTTTCCTACTTCAACTAGGAAACCTTGTTCAAGTAAGAATCATCATCTTCAAGTCCTCAAATTCGTCCAAACCTTGGCTCCAATTATGTGATAATCATTCCAAGCCCAATTTTGCTCCAAAAAGCTCCAAAATGCATCTTCTTGCATCCTTTGGCCTTAAAACCTGAAAACACATAAAACTAGCTTAAAAGACTTTTTTAACTTAGAAAACACCATGGAAATGCATAAGAACTTGCTAACTAAGGCGCATAAATATGCTCCTATCAGACCCACTTACTATCCGAGATTGGATAGATTACTCCACAATCCAAAAGCTTGATTACCTCCTTCTTCACAACTTCCATCATTGGAGGGTTGAGACGGCGTTGAGCCTGTCGAGATGTTTTGGACCCCTCCTCTAGAAGTATGCGATGCATGCATGTAGTAGGGCTAATTCCCTTGATGTCGGCCAATGTCCATCCAATTGCCGTTTTGTACTCCTTAAGCACTCGCACCAATTTGCTCTCTTCTTGTGCCGTGAGTGAGGATGAAATAATGACGGGCAACGTGTCATCCTCGCCCAAGAAAACATACTTCAAGTGACTAGGCAACGACTTAAGTTCAAGTGTAGGTGCCTGCACAACTGAGGGAAGCATTTTATTAGCCGAAACTGAACTTAAAATAGGGTCCGAATACTTACCCGATTGTGATGGCAATGACTCGAGGGCAGCCACCATCTCAACGACCTCATCATTAGGGGGCACGGCAAAGGACTCCAATTGCATGCCGTGGGCTTCCTTGGTTGTGGCTTCAATGTTGTGCTTGTCCATGCCTTGTGCAATGACCAATTCAAGTGCATCGGCGTTCAATTTGTCAAAATGGTCCTGCGACAAAGAGTCAATTACATCAATAGCAAAACATGAATGATTCTCACTAGGGTACTTCATAGAATCGGAAAGATTGAAATTAATCACTTCCCCATCAGATTCCATCGTTAGAGTGCCATTATAGACGTCAATCTTTGTCCTAGCAGTCTTCATGAATGGCCTTCCAAGGAGGATGGGCAAGGAAGGGGCATGGTCCGATTCATCCATCTCAAGTACGTAGAAGTCCGCCGGGAAGATCAAATGATTAACCTGCACTAACACATCTTCCAAAACTCCCTTTGGATAGGCGTTAGATCTATCGGCTAATTGTATGATTACACCATCGTTTTTCAACGCTCCTAGGTTCATAGATGCATAAATGGAGTATGGCATAACATTTATAGATGCAACTAGGTCTAACATGGCAGATTCAAACCTAGAATTACCAATAACACACGAAATTGTAAAACTACCCGGATCTTTGCATTTCGGGGGCAGCTTGCGTTGTAAGATGGCTGAGACGTTCTCACCTACTTTGACCACCTCCTTGGTCGAAATCCTCCTCCTATTGGTGCAAAGTTCCTTCAAGAACTTGGCGTACCTCGGGACTTGCTTGATTGCATCCAAAAGGGGGATATTGACTTGAACTTTCCGAAACGTCTCCAAAATGTCTTTTTCCACTTCTTCTTTCTTTGTTTGCTTGAACCTACTAGGAAAAGGAACATTGGCAGGAAAATCATTAGTAGAAACCGAACTTGACACGTTTTTACCTTTATTGGATGAATTGGCCGAATTGGACTCAATTGGTGCTTGCGGCAAGGTTGGTTCCACCTTGGCCGTGAGTGGCCTTTGCTCCTCCACCTCAATTCTTAATTCTTACTCTTCGTTGGAACGTGACTTGGATGGTTTGAGGTCAGATCCGACTTGCTTCCCACTTCGCAAATGCATAGCTTTTGCAGATTCGAATCCACCTTTCGGATTGACCACCGTTGAGCTCGGCAACCTTCCTTGCTCACGAAATTGCCCCATGAACTCGGCAATTTGTCCCACTTGCTTCTCCAAGTTGTCCACCCTCTTGTCTTGTATTTGCCTTTCTTTATTTTGAGTTTGGACTTCCTGCGTCAAAGTAGTTAGTAATTGAAAAATCTTATCATTATCACTTGAATTACCTGCATTGCTTTGGGCAGGTTGTGCTTGGGCTTGTGGTGGTGCCAACGGCTTTTGATAGAACCCCGGGGGTTGTTGCCTAAATCCGCCTTGTTGTTGGCCTTGTTGGGGGTCTCGCCATTTGAAATTCGGATGATCACGCTGATATGATATTAACTAGCACACAAATTAAACCCTCTTTTTGTCAAATTGTAGTAAAGATGTAAGTAGGGATCGTTCTAGACCGGGGATTAGGAGGGATTGCTAAACGCTTGGAAACTGACTTAAACACTCAAAAACAAAGTTAAAAACTCTAAACTAGACTCAAAGAATACAAAGCTAAAGGTTAAAACACTTAAACAAACCTAGAACTCAAAACAGCAACTTGAAGACTCAAAACTGCCTAAAAACCACTTTCTGGGCAGTTTTGAGCACCTACACTAATTTGGACGAAATTTGATGAAAACTTGGATCAAAACACTTAGAAACACAAATCAAAACACTTTCTAACTAATCTAAGACTTCAAAATAAAGGGGGATTTGTTTTGGACGAAAATTTAAAACAAAACAGAAACTTTAACTAAAACAGATTGTAAAAACGATTTGGTGAAATAGATGGTTAAAAGGCTAGTTAGGAGGTTCTTCTCCACACATGTCACACTTGCAAACAAAACGATTTTCAGTTGTTCTTCCGATAAACTATGAATACTCAACGCCCCAAGTTAACCGTGAATTGCACTAATTAACCCTCAGTTTTTCCACAAGTTATTAAGTTGGATGATTGCATACGACAACCCAAAACATTCCCTACAAGTTCCCTACATGAATTGCATAATAGAGATACAAGCAAGAATCATTACGTTCTATGAAAAACATAAGCATTGACGAAGCATTTGTTACTATGAATTGCATGAAACTTATGCTAAGAATTCATTCAACGCGATCGTTTTCAAGCGATCTTCACTACTTGTGATTATAAGATTGTAACTATTAGAGCTGCATGATCAGTGAAAACAATTACTTTAGTTCCAATAAGATATGATCGAAATTTATCTAAAGCAAAGACAACGGCAAGAAGTTCTTTTTCCGTAGTGGAGTAGTTCAATTGTGCATCGTTCAACGTCCAGGAGGCGTAGTAAATGACATGCGGCCTCTTGTCCTTTCTTTGTCCTAAAACAGCTCCTAAAGCATAGTCGGACGCATCACACATGAGCTCGAAAGGTAGACTCCAATCCGGTGGAACAATGATGGGTGCCGTGGTCAACAACTCCTTGAGTTGTTTGAATGATTCCATGCACTCCTTTGTGAATTCAAACGCCACTTCTTTTTGTAGGAGTCGGCAAAGAGGTTGTGCTATCTTCGAGAAATCTTTGATAAACCTACGATAAAATCCTGCATGACCAAGAAACGAACGAACCTCTCTAACCGAAGTCGGAGAGGGTAAGTGACGTACAAGATCTATTTTCGACTTATCAACCTCAATACCTTTTTCAGAGATTATATGACCTAAAACGATGCCTTGTTTAACCATAAAATGACACTTTTCCCAATTAAGCACAAGGTTAGTTTCAACACAACGTTTTAGGATCACACTTAGATTATGTAAGCAACTATCAAACGAATCACCAAAGACACTAAAATCATCCATAAACACTTCAATTATCTTCTCTACATAATCAGAAAATATACTCATCATGCATCTTTGAAATGTAGCAGGTGCATTACATAAACCAAAAGGCATGCGACGATATGCAAATGTACCAAACGGGCATGTAAAAGTGGTTTTTTCTTGGTCTTCAGGTGAAATGACAATTTGATTATAACCAGAATAACCATCAAGAAAACAATAGAAAGCATAACCCGCTAACCTCTCAAGCATTTGGTCAATGAACGGCAATGGGAAGTGGTCCTTCCTCGTGGTGGTGTTTAGCTTCCTATAGTCAATGCACACCCTCCAACCGGTTTGAATACGTTGAGGGACAAGCTCATTCTCGGCATTAGCTACCACCGTCACTCCGGATTTCTTTGGTACGCATTGAACCGGCGAAACCCACCTACTATCCGAGATTGGATAGATAACCCCACAATCTAAAAGCTTTATGATCTCCTTCTGCACTATTTCCATCATCGGAGGGTTGAGACGGCGTTGAGCCTCTCTAGTTGGTTTGGCCCCCTCCTCAAGAAATATGTGATGCATACAAGTCGTAGGGCTTATACCTTTGATATCGGCCAATGTCCAACCTAGGGCAGATTTGAACTCCTTCAAAACTCGAAGCAATTTCTCCTCCTCTTGTGCCGTGAGGGAGGAGGAAATGATGGCAGGTAGCGTTTCATTTTCTCCCAAAAAAATGTACTTCAGATGGCTTGGCAAAGGCTTGAGTTCAAGGATAGGTGCTTGAATTATAGATGGAAGCAATTTGTTAGTCGAAATGGGAATGGACTCACGGTTAGTATACTTACCATCAAGCTTAGGTGAGGACTCAAGGGCAGCCACAACTTCAAGTAATTCCTCACTAGGGGGCACGGCATGGAATGAATCTTGTATGCCGTGGGCATGCATGCAATCTGCTCCCTTTGTTTGCGTTCCATGCCTCGTGTAATGACTTTTTCAAGCGCATCGTCATTCAAATCGTCGAGATATCCCTGCGCCAAAGAGTCAATTATATCAATAGAAAAGCATGAATGGTCATCACTAGGGTATTTAATGGAATCAGAAAGATTAAAATTAACAACGTCCCCATCGAATTCCATGGACAAAGTTCCACTATACACGTCAATCTTCGTCCGGGCCGTCTTCATAAATGGCCTTCCAAGTAGAATGGGCAGCGAAGGAGCATGGTCCGATTCATCCATTTCGAGGACATAGAAATCCGCAGGGAAAACCAAATGATTAACCTGCACAAGAACATCTTCCAAAACTCCCTTTGGATAGGCGTTAGATCTATCGGCCAATTGTATTATTACCCCATCATTTTTCAATGCTCCTAAGTTCATAGATGCATAAATGGAATATGGCATAACATTTATAGAAGCACCTAAATCAAGCATGGCAGATTCAAATCTAGTATTCCCAATAACACAAGGAATGGTAAAACTACCTGGATCTTTACATTTGGGAGGTAATTTGCGTTGCAAAATGGCAGACACATTCTCACCTACCTTGACCACTTCCTTGGTCGACATCCTCTTCCTCGTGGTACACAACTCCTTCAAGAACTTAGCATACCTCGGAACTTGCTTGATTGCATCTAACAAAGGTATGTTAACTTGAACTTTCCTAAAGGTTTCAAGGATATCCTTTTCTGCCTCTTCTTTCTTCGTTTGCATGAACCTACTAGGAAAAGGCACATTTGAAGGGAAAACATTAGTATGAACTGAATTGGACACGTTCTTACCTTTGTGGGACGAATTGGGCAGATTTGGGACATTAGGGACTTGCGGCAAAGGTGGAACCACCTTTGCCGTGGGTTGCTTTGATGCCTCCTCTTCCAATTCCAAAAGTTCATCCTCATTATGACCTGTTTTTGATGTAGAACCTGCCCCAACTTCCTTACCACTTCTTAGGGTGATAGCTTTGGCACTTTCGAAACCTCCCTTCGGATTTGGAATGGTGGAACTAGGGAGTTGTCCGGGATCTCGAAACTTACCTACAAACTCGGCAATCTGCCCAATTTGTTTCTCAAGTTGATCCACCCTCTTATCTTGGTTTTGCATAGCCTTCGCTTGATCTTCCTGCCCATTAGACAACTTAGTTAGTATTTTAAGAAGTGCATCATTGTCAAGAGACGTACCTGAGGCACTTGGGCCGGATTGGGCTTGATTTTGGGGTGTGCCGTAGGTTTTGGGAAAGAACCCCGGAGGTTGTTGCCTAAAGCCTCCTTGGTTCTGAGGTTGCTGGGGCTCCCTCCATTTGAAGTTTGGATGGTCTCGCCACCCCGGATTATACGTGTTGGAGTATGGATCATGCCTTGACTGATTTTGGCCTTGAAACCCAATTTCATTCGCACTCTCCCATCCGCCATTCTCGATGAGTTGAGGACATTTTTCGGAGACATGTCCTTGGATAGAACATACGCCACATACCACAGGTCCTTGCATCTTCATTCCCTCGGCCATCTGTGACACAATAGAAGTAAGATTAGCCAATTGTGAATGAAGATCGGAAGTTGAACTTACCTCATGTACTTGGTGCCGTGGGGGTCCTCTTTGGCCTACACCCTCGTACTGTTGAGCGTTCAACGCTCTATTGGCAATCAAGACCTTGGCAGCCATGGGTGTTTTGTCCACCAATGCTCCCCCCGCCGAAGCATCAAGCATTTGACGTTCTAGAGGTAGGAGCCCCTCGTAGAAGTATTGCAAAAGCAACTCCTCCTTCATCTGATGCTGTGGACAAGAAGCAACAAGTGATTTAAATCGTTCATAATATGTAGGAAAAGACTCACCTTCTTCCTGCTGGATTCCGCTTATCTTTTTGCGTAGGAGGATGATACGAGAAGTTGGAAAGAACTTCTCCAAGAACGCTCTCTTCATACTCTCCCATGATGTGACAGTGCCGGGAGCTAACTCATATAACCAATCCTTGGCTTTATCCATCAAAGAGAATGGAAAAGCCTTCATCTTCAATATATTTCCGTCAACATTGACGGGAGTCATACTAGAGCAAACTACTTCAATTTTTTTCAAATGTTTGTTAGGATCTTCCATGGACAAGCCATGGTATTTAGGAATATGATGAAGCAAACTTGACTTTAATTCAAACTCATCCGTCTTACCTTGGGCAGCTCTGGGGTATTGAATGCACAAGGGTGCGGCATTATCCAAACCTGAGGCGGAAAGCTCCTTGAGTGTACGGTTGTCCACCGCCATGCCTTGGACTTCCTCAAAGATCCCTGCCGTGGTCTCCTCCTCCTCTTCTTGTGCGTTTTCTTCAAGGTCAGATTCGGAGTTGGGTGGATAGTGTGCTTGCTGGTTTCTAACTCTTCTCAACTTCCTCTCAAAATCGTCGTCAAACTCCAAGATGTTTGCACGAATCGTTTGAGAGCTTCTAGTCATACATTAGTACCTAAGAAACAAGAAACAAAATTAGGTCAGAAACTTAAACAAAGTCAGAAACAAAGTGAAATAAAAGAAACTAAAACAATCCAAGGGATTAGCAAAATTGCTAATCCCCGGCAACGGCGCCAAAATTTGATATGATATTAACTAGCACACAAATTAAACCCTCTTTTTGTCAAATTGTAGTAAAGATGTAAGTAGGGATCGTTCTAGACCGGGGATTAGGAGGGATTGCTAAACGCTTGGAAACTGACTTAAACACTCAAAAACAAAGTTAAAAACTCTAAACTAGACTCAAAGAATACAAAGCTAAAGGTTAAAACACTTAAACAAACCTAGAACTCAAAATAGCAACTAGAAGACTCAAAACTGCCTAAAAACCACTTTCTGGGCAGTTTTGAGCACCTACACTAATTTGGACGAAATTTGATGAAAACTTGGATCAAAACACTTAGAAACACAAATCAAAACACTTTCTAACTAATCTAAGACTTCAAAATAAAGGGGGATTTGTTTTGGACGAAAATTTAAAACAAAACAGAAACTTTAACTAAAACAGATTGTAAAAACGATTTGGTGAAATAGATGGTTAAAAGGCTAGTTAGGAGGTTCTTCTCCACACATGTCACACTTGCAAACAAAACGATTTTCAGTTGTTCTTCCGATAAACTATGAATACTCAACGCCCCAAGTTAACCGTGAATTGCACTAATTAACCCTCAGTTTTTCCACAAGTTATTAAGTTGGATGATTGCATACGACAACCCAAAACATTCCCTACAAGTTCCCTACATGAATTGCATAATAGAGATACAAGCAAGAATCATTACGTTCTATGAAAAACATAAGCATTGACGAAGCATTTGTTACTATGAATTGCATGAAACTTATGCTAAGAATTCATTCAACGCAATCGTTTTCAAGCGATCTTCACTACTTGTGATTATAAGATTGTAACTATTAGATGAAACTCACTCATAATCTAGCATCATATTCATGCATGAAAACTAAGCGTGCACTCTCAATCAACATACACAAATAAGTTATCAATCAAATAGATGAACGAATTGAATCCATAACTTATGAAATAACAACTGAATGTAATCGAATCAAATTGCAAGCATGTACATGGTTTCGAATCACCCCCCAACTAAGGGGGTTTAGTTCCTCATACTCACAACACAAAGTTTATTGAATTGAAACATCGAAGACATAAGAAAGATTACACCTAAAATGCCAAAGAAGTCCACTTTGAATTCTGCACAGAAAGCTCCTCTTTCTTCTTCTCCTTGTTGCGGCAGAGTTGGTTTAGGGGGTTTTTGGATGGTTTTGGATGACTTTTGATGAGGGAGAATGGTGGAAAACTATCTAGGATAGGTGTAGGGCACGGCTAGGAAGGTTTGGGGTCAGAAAATATGGATTTGGGTGTAGGTTGGGCTCGGCAAAGGTGAGGGACAGGTTCTGGCGTGAATGGAGTTTGCTGGATGTGTTTTTGGTTTTTAGAAGGGAGTTAGGAAGGTAGGGTGGTGCGGCAAGGTGTGGGAAAGGGTTATGGAGGTGTGGAATGGTGTCTAAAGGTGGAGGATGGTGGCTGGAATGGATCAAAGGCTGCGGCAAGGAAGGATTTTGGGTGATGGTGGCTGCGGCCAGGTGGGGAAAGGGAGATGGTTTTCTGATTTTTTGTAGAGGGAGAAGATGATATGCGGCTAGGGTGTAGAACACAAATATATAGGCATCTAAAACCCTAATTAAATCAGATTAGACAACAATGGGCTAGGGTTAGGTGCGGCACTTAAGTGAACATGGGCTAGGGTTTGTAAAATAGGCTTCTAGGATGAAAGGTGCGGCTTGGGTTTTGGAGAAATGGACTAGGGTTTAACATGGCAGATTTTAGATGATTAGGCCCTAGGGTGCGGCATGGGCTTAGGATCCACAAGGAATTAGGGTTTAGGACATCTTAAAGCCCAAAGCCAAGAATAGAAACTCACGAAAATGGAAACCTCCAAGAATAGAAACTTCCAACTTTTAGAAACTTTGGTTGCCAATTCCGATTTAGGAAAGATTAACCCAAAATGGAAACTTTTAGGCTTAGCTTTCCTACTTCAAGTAGGAAACCTCAAATCTTCAACTCTTCAATTCCATCCCATCCTTGTGTTCCAAGCATGTCCTTTTCAATCCAAGCACACGTTTCGCTCCAAACGCTCCAAATTGCATCATTTCATGTAATATGTCCTTTAAACCTGAAAACACATGAAAGTAGCTTAAAAGACTACTTTAACGAAGAAAACATAACAAGATGCATAAGAACTAGCTAACTAAGGCGCATAAATATGCTCCTATCACACGCCAACCGGGATTGTAAGTATTGGAAAATGGATCACCACGTGATTGGTATTGGTTGCCATATCCCACGGCATTGAGTGTCTCCCACCCTCCATTCTCGATCAATTGTGGGCACTTGTCCGTAGGGTGTCCTTGCGTAGAGCATACGCCACAAGAAGCTACGGTTTTGACTTTTGGACCTTCCACCACCTGAGAAAGCAACGTAGTAAGGTTAGCCATTTGATTTTGAAGTTCGGTTATGGCACTTACCTCATTGACTTGATGTTGCCGTGGCATGCTCCTTTGTCCAACACCTTCGTATTGTTGAGCGTTCAACGCTCGATTTGAAATCAACATCTTTGCAGCCGTAGGGGTCTTATCCACCAATGCTCCTCCTGCTGAGGCATCTAGCATTTGACGTTCGATCGGTAGTAGTCCCTCGTAGAAGTATTGTAGAAGTAGCTCCTCCTTCATTTGATGCTGTGGACATGAAGCAACAAGAGATTTAAAACGTTCATAATATGTAGGAAACGACTCACCTTCATCTTGTTGAATTCCACTTATCCTTTTTCGTAGGAGGATGACTCGAGAAGTTGGGAAAAACTTCTCTAAGAACGCTCGTTTCATGCTCTCCCACGATGTGACAGTTCCGGGAGCCAATTCGTACAACCAATCTTTCGCCTTCTCTAGGAGAGAAAAGGGAAACACCTTCATCTTCAAGATGCTTTCATCCACGTTCACCGGAGTCATGCTTAAGCAAACGACTTCAAACTCCTTCAAGTGCTTGTTCGGATCTTCCATGGACAGCCCATGGTATTTCGGAATGTGATGTAACAAGCTTGACTTCAATTCAAACTCGGCAGTTTTGTCCAGAGCCGCCCTAGGGTATTGGATACATAGAGGTGCGGCATTATCCAACCCCGAAGCGGAAAGCTCCTTGATCGTTCGGTTGTCCGCTGCCATGTCTTCTACTTCCTCTTCAAATTCAGAAACGGATTCGGAACTTGCACTTGATTCACTAGGTTCTGGGTTCTTCCTCTTTCGTCTCAACTCACGCTCAAAATCGTCGTGAAAGTCCAAAATATGTTCGTGAACCGGATTAGAACTCCGAGTCATAAACAAGTACCTAAAACAAGAACCAAAATAACATAAGAATCTGATCTAATAAAAAAAACGAAAATAACAATCCAAGGGATTAGCAAAGTTGCTAATCCCCGGCAACGGCGCCAAAATTTGATGTGAAAATTAACTAGCACTCAAATTAAACCCTCTTTTTATCAATTATAGCAATGTATGTAAGTAGGGATCGTTCTAGACCGGGGATTAGGAGGGATTGCAAAATCACTTGGAATTGACTCAAAAACGTAAAAACAAGTTTAAAACACTAAACTAGACTCAAAGAATGCAAAACTAAACTCTAAAACACCAAAACAAACCAAAAGACTCAAAACAGCCCCAAAACACTCAAAACTGCCTTAAAAACACAATCTGGGCAGTTTTGAACACTAAGCACCAAATTGGACGAATTTGGGTTTTAACTTGAACCAAAACACTTAAAAACACAAAGTAAAACACTTACTAACTAATTTGACACTTTGAAACAAAGGGGGATTGGTTTTGGACGAATTTAAAAACAAAACAAACTTTGTAAATTAGAACAGATTGTAAAAACGAATTTGATTTAAATGGGTGAATGGAAGGCTAGCTAAGGGGTTCATCTCCACACATGTTATACTTGCATACGAAACGATTTCCAATTGCTTTTCAATAAACCATGAATTCTCAACGCCCCAAGTTAATTAGGGCCGCTTAAATTAACCTTCAGATTTTCCTAACGTTATTGAATTGGATGATTGCATACGACAACCCAAAGCATTCCCCAGAAGTCCCCTACATGATTGCATAATAGAGATACAAGCAAGAATCATTAAGTTCTATGAAAACCATAAGCATTGACGAAGCACTTGTTACTATGATTGCATGAAACTTATGCCAAGAATTTACTTAACGCGATTGAGATCATCAACCTTTACTACTTGTGAATATAAGTCCATAGCGATTAGGTGAAATTTCCTTATATCCTAGCATTCAATCTATGCATGATAATTAAGCGTGCACTCTCAACCAACACACACAAATCAATGTAATTCACATAGTTAGTAAATTGAATTCACAACTTATGAAACGCAATTAGAAGTAATCAAATCGTAACGCAAGCATAAACATGTATTTCGAATCCCCCCTAGCCAAGGGGGGGTTTAGTTCCTCATATGCACAAAACAAAGAGAATTGAAATTAAACATTGAAATCAAAGGAAAAGAAACACCTAGAAATTCCAGCGGCTTTAACTTGAATTGCATGAACTTCCAAGCATCCTTCTCCTCCTCCTTAGTGCGGCAAGGGACTTAGAGACAGGTTTAGGGCCTTATGTATATGGATGAATGGTTATGGAGGGATGTAGGAATGTTTAGGGGAAGGGGATGTTGCGGCAAAGGTGTAGAATGGTGTTTGGTGGGTGCGGCAAGAGTGTAGAGAGGGTTGGACGAATTTCTGGAAGTAATTGTGAATTGTGGTGAGTGGTAATCTGATTTATGGGTTAACATGAGTATATATAGGCACTTAAAACCCTAGGGGAATCAGATATGGATTAGAAAAACCCAAATCCACAAGGAATTAGGTTAAAACAATCAGAAATTGCAAGGGAAAAGGGATAAGGGTGCGGCAAGGATAAGGTTGATGGGATAAGGCTTCTAGAATACCTTGCAAGGCAAGGAAAATAGGTTCCCTTGCTGAATTAGGTGCGGCACTAAAGGATAGGGCAGATTAGGGCTTCTAGAAACCCTAAAACTGATAGGAACATCTAAAACCCACGACAAGGATGTAAACTTTCTAGAAACTTCTCATTTGTGTCCTACAACACTTAGGAGTCCTTCTAGCATTAGGAAAACATGTCTCAATCCTCTCTTGACTTGGAATTCTTCTCCCACTTCATCTTGGAAACCTTTCCTTCTTGGACTTCGAAATCTTCTTCGTAGCTGCAACTTGATGCCATTCGGGGTTTACATTTCCTACTCCAAATAGGAAACCTTGCTCAAGTAGGAAACATCATCTTCAAATCTTCCATTTTCGTCCATCTTCGTGCTCCAAGCATATGATGTCCATTCCAAGCTCTAATTTGCTCAAAAAGGCTCCAAAATGCATCATTTTGCATACTTTGCCCTTAGAACCTGAAAACACATAAAACTAGCTTAAAAGACTGCTTTACTAAGGAAAAACACTATAAATGCACAAGAACAAGCTAAACTAAGGCGCATAAATATGCTCCTATCACTTAGGTGAGGACTCAAGGGCAGCCACAACTTCAATTAGTTCTTCACTAGGGGGCACGGCATGGCCTAGTCCATGTATGCCGTGGGTTACACTAGAATCTGCCCCCTTGGTTTTGAGTTCCATGCCTCGTGTAATGACTTTTTTTCAAGTGCATCGTCATTCAAATCGTCGAGATATCCCTGCGCCAAAGAGTCAATTATATCAATAGAAAAGCATGAATGGTCCTCACTAGGTTATTTAATGGAATCAGAAAGATTAAAATTAACAACTTCCCCATCAAATTCCATGGACAAAGTTCCACTATACACGTCAATCTTCGTCCGGGCCGTCTTCATGAATGGCCTTCCAAGTAGAATGGGCAGCGAAGGAGCATGGTCCGATTCATCCATTTCGAGGACATAGAAATCCGCCGGGAAGACTAAATGATTAACCTGCACAAGAACATCTTCCAAAACTCCCTTTGGATAGGCATTAGATCTATCGGCCAATTGTATTATTACCCCATCATTTTTCAATGCTCCTAAGTTCATAGATGCATAAATGGAATATGGCATAACATTTATAGAAGCACCTAAATCAAGCATGGCAGATTCAAATCTAGTGTTCCCAATGACACAAGGAATGGTAAAGCTACCTGGATCTTTGCATTTGGGAGGTAGTTTGTCTTGCAAGATGGCGGACACATTCTCACCTACCTTTACCACTTCCTTAGTCGACATCCTCTTCCTAGTAGTACACAACTCCTTCAAGAACTTAGCATACCTCGGGATTTGCTTGATTGCATCTAACAAAGGTATGTTAACTTGAACTTTCCTAAAGGTTTCAAGGATATCCTTTTCTGCCTCTTCTTTCTTCGTTTGCATGAACCTACTAGGAAAAGGCACATTTGAAGGGAAAACATTAGTATGAACTGAATTGGACACATTCTTACCCTTGTTGGATGAATTGGACAGATTTGGGACATTAGGAGCTTGCGGCAAAGGTGGAACCACCTTTGCCGTGGGTTGCTTTGATTCCTCCTCTTCCATTTGCAAAATTTCATCCTCGTTACGACCTGTTTTTTATGAAGAACCTGCCCCAACCTCCTTACCACTTCTTAGGGTGATTGCTTTGGCACTTTCGAAACCTCCCTTCGGATTTGGAATGGTGGAACTAGGGAGTTGTCCGGGATCTCGAAACTTACCTACAAACTCGGCAATCTGCCCAATTTGTTTCTCAAGTTGATCCACCCTTTTATCTTGGTTTTGCATAGCCTTAGCTTGATCTTCCTGCCCATTAGACAACTTAGTTAGTATCTTAAGAAGTGCATCATTGTCAAGAGACGTACCTGAGGCACTTGGGCCGGATTGGGCTTGGTTTTGGGGTGGGCCGTAGGTTTTGGGAAAGAACCCCGGGGGTTGTTGCCTAAAGCCTCCTTGGTTTTGAGGTTGCTAGGGCTCCCTCCACTTGAAATTTGGGTGGTCTCGCCACCCCGGATTATACGTGTTGGAGTATGGATCATGTATTGACTGATTTTGGCTTTGAAACCCAATGGCATTCGCACTCTCCCATCCGCCATTCTCGATGAGTTGAGGACACTTTTCGGAGACATGTCCTTGGATAGAACATACGCCACATACCACAGGTCCTTGCATCTTCATTCCCTCGGCCATCTGTGAAACAATAGAAGTAAGATTAGCCAATTGCGAATGAAGATCGGAAGTTGAACTTACCTCATGTACTTGGTGCCGTGGAGGTCCTCTTTGGCCTACACCCTCGTACTGTTGAGCGTTCAACGCTCTATTAGCAATCAAGACCTTGGCAGCCATGGGTGTTTTGTCCACCAATGCTCCCCCCGCCGAAGCATCAAGCGTTTGACGTTCTAGAGGTAGGAGACCCTCGTAGAAATATTGCAAGAACAACTCCTCCTTCATCTGATGCTGTGGACAAGAAGCAACAAGTGATTTAAATCGTTCATAATATGTAGGAAAAGACTCACCTTCTTCTTGCTGAATTCCGCTTATCTTTTTGCGTAGGAGGATGATGCGAGAAGTTGGAAAGAACTTCTCCAAGTACGCTCTCTTCATACTCTCCCAAGAAGTGACAGTGCCGGGAGCTAACTCATATAACCAATCCTTGGCTTTATCCATCAAAGAGAATGGAAAAGCCTTCATCTTCAAGATATTTCCGTCAACATTGACGGGAGTCATACTAGAGCACACTACTTCAAATTCTTTCAAATGTTTGTTAGGATCTTCCATGGACAAGCCATGGTATTTAGGAATATGATGAAGCAAACTTGACTTTAATTCAAACTCGTCCATCTTACCTTGGGCAGCCGTGGGGTATTGAATGCACAAGGGTGCGGCATTATCCAAACCTGAGGCGAAAAGCTCTTTGAGTGTACGGTTGTCCACCGCCATGCCTTGGACTTCTTCAAATATCCCTGCCGTGGCTTCCTCCTCCTCTTCTTGTACGTTTTCTTCAAGGTCAGATTCGGAATTTGGTGGATGGTGTTCTTGCTGGTTTCTAGCTCTTCTCAACGTCCTCTCAAAATCGTCGTCAAAATCCAAGATGTTTGCACGAATCGTTTGAGAGCTTCTAGTCATACATTAGTACCTAAGAAACAAGAAACAAAATTAGGTCAGAAACTTAAACAAAGTCAGAAACAAAGTGAAATAAAAGAAACAAAAATACTCCAAGGGATTAGCAAAATTGCTAATCCCCGGCAACGGCGCCAAAAATTTGATGCGAAATAGATAAGCACACAAATTAAACCCTCTTTTTGTCAAATTGTAGCAAAGATGTAAGTAGGGATCGTTCTAGACCGGGGATTAGGAGGGATTGCTAAACACTTGCAAACTGACTTAAAAACTCAAAAACAAAGTTTAAAACACTAAACTAGACTCAAAGAAGGCAAAACTAAAGGTTAAAACACTTAAACAAACCTAAAACTCAAAACAGCAACCTAATGACTCAAAACTGCCTAAAAACCACTTTCTGGGCAGTTTTTAGAACCTACAAAGAACTTGGACGAATTTTAGTGAAAACTTGAATCAAAACACTTAGAAACACAAATCAAAACACTTTCTAACTAATCTAAGACTTCAAAATAAAGGGGGATTTGTTTTGGATGAAAATTGAAAACAAAACAAAATAAAGGCAGATTGTAAAACGTTTTTAGATGAAAAGGATGGATAAAAGGCTAGTTAGGAGGTTCTTCTCCACACATGTCACACTTGCAAACAAAACGATTTTCAGTTGTTCTTCCAATGAATTATAAATACTCAACGCCCCAAATTAACCGTGAATTGCACTAATTAACCCTCAGTTTTTCCACAAGTTATTAAGTTGGATGATTGCATACGTCAACCCAAAACATTCCCTACATGTTCCCTACATGAATTGCATAATAGAGATACAAGCAAGAATCATTAAGTTCTATGAAAAACATAAGCATTGACGAAGCATTCGTTACTATGAATTGCATGAAACTTATGCTAAGAATTCATTCAACGCGATCGTTTTCAAGCGACCTTCACTACTTGTGATTATAAGATTGTAACTATTAGGTGAAACTCCCTCATAATCTAGCATCATATTCATGCATGGAAACTAAGCGTGCACTCTCAATCAACATACACAAATAAGTTATCAATCAAATAGATGAACGAATTGAATTCACAACTTATGAAATAACAACTGAATGTAATCAAATCATATTGCAAGCATGTACATGGTTTCGAATTCCCCCCTAACCAAGGGGGGTTTAGTTCCTCATACTCACAACACAAAATTTATTGAATTGAAACATCGAAGACATAAGAAAGATTACACCTAAAACGCCCAACAATTCCACTTTGAATTTCTGCACGTCAAGCTCCTCTTTCTTCTTCTCCTTGCTGCGGCAGGGAGGGTTTAGGGGATTTTTGGATGTGATTTTGGTTTAGGAAGCGAGTTAGGATGGTATGGTGGTGCGGCAAGGGGTGTGGGTGGTGTATGGAGGTGTAGAATGGTGGCTGGATTAGAGGAATGGCTGCGGCAAGGAGTGGGAAGGTTGCTGGAATTATTTTCTGAATTGTGGAGAGATGATGATCGGCCAAAGGATGTAAAACACATATATATAGGTTAAACAATGGGCTAGGGTTTAGGTGCGGCTAGGGTTAAAAATCCACAAGGAATTAGGTTAAACAATCAGATTTTTGCATGGGAAAAGGCCTAGGGTGCGGCTGCTTAAGTGGGCTAGGGTTAGGGTTTGTAAAATAGGGCTTCTAGAATGGAAAGGTGCGGCTGGTTAGTAGGAGTGTGGATAGGGCTTCTAAAAAGCCCAAAACCAAGAGAAACTAAGCCCTAACCCACGGCAAGGATGAGAAAATATTCTAACACCTTTCTTTGTGTCTTCCAACGCTTCGGAACCTTCTAATGTTGCTCAAACGCAAGGCCATTCCGGTTTAGGAAAGATCAACCCAAAATGGAAACTTTTAGGCTTAGCTTTCCTACTTCAAGTAGGAAATCTCAAATCTTCAACTCTTCAATTTCATCCCAACCTTATGTTCCAAGCATGTCCTTTTCAATCCACGCTCACTTTTTGCTCCAAAAGCTCCAAATTGCATCATTTCATGTAATATGTCCTTTAAACCTGAAAACACATGAAAGTAGCTTAAAAGACTACTTTAACGAAGGAAACATAACAAAAATGCATAAGAACTAGCTAACTAAGGCGCATAAATATGCTCCTATCAGAAAAAGTATGAAAAGTATGAAAAAAAAGAGTTGAAAAGTTGAGAAAAAGAGTTCCAAAGTATTGTTTGTTGAAGTAAGGGTCCAAAACAATGAATTTGACCCTAAGAAGTTGTTTAAGTCTCCCCCTTGTGTGTTAAAGTTAATTTCTGCAATCTAAGTGAATTCTAAGTCTCAATTTCATTGCTTTGCTTACTATTGCCTGAAGAACGGTTGTTTTCCCTATCTTTTCCTTGTTAACCAACACCCCAAGCCCCATTGCAACCCTTAACTTTTATCTTGAGTGTTATGTGTTTCAATTTGTGGAGTTTGAATTTGGTATGAGCATATGGTATCACTGGTTCTCGCATCTAAGTAGTAGCATTCCATTCATGAGATCATATCTAAACATGCTTCTTAACTCTAGAAATTGCGTTCTTTGTGATACATATATGTGAGCATTCGTTTTCATATCTACATCAATCTTCTCACATATGACTAGTGTAGGGTGTGTAGTTAGAAAATCTGAGTGAAAATAGAGTGTATATCTTGTAAGGAATTGAGGGAATTCTCTAAGGCATGTTACTACATTCAAAACATTGTTTTAATTGATTACTTGTGAACTAGTAAGTAGTGGCTTTAATTAAGTATGTGCTTGTGTAAAGATGACTCAAATTTGTGGGGATAACAATCTTTAACCTGTCATGTGCATTGGAAATCCCTGAGGCAAACGTTGGAAGGTTTAGGTTTCGTTTTGGTTAGTTTGTTTCGTTTTGTTTCCTTTCTTTTATTTGTTTTGCTCGAGGACTAGCAAAAGCTAAGTGTGGGGGAATTAGGATAGGAGCATATTTATGCTACTTAATTGGCTTGTTCTCGTGCATTTAAGTTGTGTTTTCTTAGTTAAAGTAGTCTTTTAATCTAGTTTTATGTGTTTTCAGGTTTTAAGGCCAAAGGATGCAAGAAGATGCATTTTGGAGCTTTTTGGAGCAAAATGGAGCTTGGAATGCATGTCACATATGTGGAGCCAAGGTTTGGACGAATTTGAAGACTTGAAGATGATGATTCCTACTTGAACAAGGTTTCCTAGTCGACGAAGGATTCCTAATCGACGAAGGATTCCTAATCGACGAAGGATTCCTAATCAACGAAGGATTCTTAATTGAAGATGGATTCCTAATCACATGAGGATTCCTAGAAGAACAAGGATTCCTACTCCAAGAAGGATTCCTACTTCAAATAGGAATGTTAAGCCAAGGTTTCCTACTTTGGTTTAACCTTTCCTAAATGTTCCTAAGTCTTATCAACTTTGGAAGCCTCCTAAGCATTTTAGGACATCAAATACACATTTCTTGCACCTTTTGAACCCTTGCCGCCCCCCTTGGTATTTCCTCTTCCTTATTTCCTGATTCTAGGCTTTAAAACACTTTCCTTTTGTGTTTTAAACCCTAGCCGAATTTCCCTTGCTATTTCCTTTAAGTTTCTGATTTTATTTCCTAATTCTAGAATCCTTAGACTTAATTTCTGATTTCCTAATCAACGTAGGGTTTTAATTTCTGTTTTCTTTTAAATAAACTTCCTTGTTGCAGCCACAAAACATTCCACACACACCCATTCAGTCCCATTCACGCCAGAATTCATCTACCATCCCTAGCCGCACCTATCCTTCACCATTCACCATATTTTCTGACCCAAAACCACCCTAGCCGTCCCATACACCTATCCCAGCCATAAACCCATTCTACACCATCCATAACCCCCAAAAACCATCACAAAACCCTGTGCCGCAACCAAGGAAGAGGAGGAAGGTTCTTAGACGTACCTGCTGTGCAATTTAGATTCCTGGAACTTTTAGGTGTGATCTTTCTTATGTTTTCAATGTTTCAATTCAATAAACTTTGTGTTGTGAGTATGAGGAACTAAACCTCCTTAGTTAGGGGGTGATTCGAAACCATGTACATGCTTGCAATATGATTTGATTACATTCAGTTGTTATTTCATAAGTTGTGGATTCAATTCGTTCATCTACTTGATTGATAACTTATTTGTGTATGTTGATTGAGAGTGCACGCTTAGTTTTCATGCATGAATATGATGCTAGATTATGAGGGAGTTTCACCTAATAGTTACAATCTTATAATCACAAGTAGTGAAGGTCGCTTGAAAACGATCGCGTTGAGTGAATTCTTGGCACTAGTTTCATGCTCATCATAGTAACGAATGCCTCGTCAACACTTATAGTTCTCATTGTGCTTCATGATTCTTGATTGTATCTTTATTGTGCTCATCACGTAAGGAACCTTTAAGGAATGCTTTGAATTGTTGTATGCGCTTTCCCATCCAATTCATTAACTTAAGGAGAACTTGAAGGTTAATTTAAGCGTATCTAATTAACTTGGGGTGTTGAGTTTCATAATTTATTGGAAGAACAACTGAAAATCGTTTTGTTTGCAAGTGTGACATGTGTGGAGAAGAACCTCCTAACTAGCCTTTTATCCATCCTTTTCATCCAAAAACGTTTTACAATCTGTTTTGTTTTAAAGTTTCTGTTTTGTTTTCAATTTTCGTCCAAAACAAATCCCCCTTTATTTTGAAGTCTTAGATTAGTTAGAAAGTGTTTTGATTTGTGTTTCTAAGTGTTTTGATTCAAGTTTTCATCCAATTTCGTCCAAGTTCTTGTTAGGGTCTCAAAACTGCCCAGAAAGTGGTTTTTAGGCAGTTTTGAGTCATTAGGTTGCTGTTTTGAGTTTTATGTTTGTTTAAGTGTTTTAAACTTTAGTTTTGCATTCTTTGAGTCTAGTTTAGTGTTTTAAACTTTGTTTTTATGTTTTTAAGTCAGTTTTCAAGTGTTTAGCAATCCCTCCTAATCCCCGGTTTAGAACGATCCCTACTTACATCTTTACTTCAATTTGACAAAAGAGGGTTTAATATGTGTGCTTATCTATTTCGCATCAGGTGCCATAAACCTTGAATGGAGCATCGACCGGCTGTACGACGTTAAAGCAAGCGCTACTTGGGAGGTAACCCATGCATTCAACAAAGGAAGACCGAGAAAGCACTCCAATTCCAGATTTGCGTTCCTAAACTCTTCTCTTTGTTGTTGATTTTGTTTCTGCCATGTTAGGTTGTTTAGATGTTGTTTTGTTTGTTTGTTTGTTATTTGTGTGAGTCTATGCTTGAAACATTGAGGACAATGTTTGATTTAAGTGTGGGGGGGTAACCAAAGTATTTTGATGCAAATTCGTAGGGTTTTGTCACCCATAATTTCAAATGTTGTTTCTTGCTGTTTTTAGGTGTGGGGGGGTAACCAAAGTAATTTGAAAAATTTGTTTTAAAAAACCCAAAAAGAGTCGTTTTTGTGTTTTTGTTTGTGTCTTAGGTACCTTCCAACACAATGATGAGGATTTGGTTTGTAATTGCATGACGGTTAAAAAGAGTTATAAACATGGATAAAAGTTTGATTTACTCTTTGGTTTATGCTTGGTTGTGGTTATAACTTATGAATTCACATGTAATCATAAAGTAAAAATCAGTTTTTGAAACATGCTTGAAGGAAGTAACTCAAACTAACGCTACAACCTTGTGAGACTTGAGCCTAAACGTTTATTTGGAGAGTTAAAATCTGTGCATTCTTTGTTTTCTAAAGTCGTTGCATGATCTCATTATTCTTTGCTTGGTTGCTACTTAGAAGGCGTTTCATCACTTAGAACCAAACACTAGAACTCATGCCCATTTCATTCAAAACATGTCATTGATTTGCATAACACATATTCAAGATTAAGTTGTGTAGTGTCCACCATAGCCAAAAAGCCGTATATCCCTATTCCATTATGTTTTGTAGGTTTTAACCCCGTTGAGCCTTGTTTAGCCTATTTTCTTTGTTAACCACATTATCCTCACCTAGCCTAGATTAGGACCATCCACACCCTTGTTCTTAAAACGTAGTAAAGCATAACGCAAGATGAATTCCTTTTGATCAATGTATTGCGGAAAACAAGTGTGGGGGAAGGATTAGTAATATGGGGATGTGCCAAAGTCTTGAATGAGGCACGGCAAAGAAGAGAAAAAAAATGAGAAAAGAAAGAAAAAATTCGTGAAAAATAGAAAGGGAAAAAAGAAAAGTTGTGAAAAGCATGCAAAATAGTTGAAAAGAGTTCCAAAGTGTTGTTTGTTGAAGAAAGGGTCCAAAGAGTTGCATTCGGCCCTAATTGATTGTTTGAGTCTTCCCTTCTGTTTTGAAATTGATTTCGGCATACTCAAGTGAATTCTATGTTTCGATTTCCATACTTTGCTTACTATTGTTTTAAAGAACGTTTGTTTTCCATATCCGTTTTTGTTAGCCAATACCTTAAGCCCCGTTACAACCCTTGACTTTAATCTTGAGTGTTGTGTATTTCAATTTGTGGAGTTTGAAATTGGTTTGAGCATATGGTGTCATTGGTTGTCGCATCTAAGTAGTAGCATTCCATTCATGAGATCATATTGATAAACATGCGTATTAACTCCGAAAAGTGCTTTCTTTGTCATACATATATGTGAGCATTCGTTTTCATATTTACATCTATCTTCTCACATATAACTAGTATAGGGTGTGTAGTCAGAAAATCTGGGTGAAAATAGAGTGCATATCTAGTAAGGAATTGAGGGATTCTCTAAGGCATGTTACTACATTCAAAATCATGTTTTAATTGGTTATTTGTGAACTAATGAGTAGTGACTTTGATTAAGTATGTGCTTAAGCGTAAAGATGGCTAAAATCTGTAGGAATGATGATTTTTAACATGTCATGTGCATTGGAAATCCCTGAGGCGATTGTTGGAAGGTTTAGGTTGTGTTTTACTCATTTTGCTTCGTTTGTTTACTTTGTTTCGTTTTGTTTTGCTCGATGACTAGCAAAAGCTAAGTGTGGGGGAATTTGATAGGAGCATATTTATGCGCCTTAGTTAGCTTGTTCTTGTGCATTTACATTGTTTTTCTTTAGTTAAAGTAGTCTTTTGAGCTAGTTTGATGTATTTTCAGGTTCTAAGGGTAAAGTATGCAAAAGGATGCATTTTGGAGCCTTTTGGAGCACATTTGAGCTTGGAATGGACATCATATGCTTGGAGCCAAGAGGATGGACGAAATTGAAGATTTGAAGATGATGTTTCCTACTTGAACAAGGTTTCCTAGTCGAAGTAGGAAAGCGCCTAATCAAGAGATGAAATCCTAGTCAACAAAGGATTCCTAATTGAAGAAGATTTCCTAGTTGAAGATGGATTCCTAGAAGAATGAAGATTCCTACTCAAACAAGGTTTCCTACTCAAAGTAGGAAAGTTAAATCCAAATGGCATCAAGTTGCAGCTACAAAGAAGATTTCCTAATCCTAATAGGCAAAGCCATCTAGAAACCTGAATTCCTTGCCTTGCAAGGCCATCTAGAAGCCTTATCCTTCTAATTCATTCCTGCCACACCTAGGAGGACCTTTCCTACCCAAAATCTGATTGTTTTAAGCCCTTTCCTGATGGGATTTAATCCTCCAAGTCCTAATCTGATTTGCTAGACTTTTAGGACCCTATAAATACATGGTGCCGCAACCATTCATTCATACCACCTCTCATACACATTCATTCATTCAGAAATTCGTCCAAACACCGTTCCCCCTAGTTCTAAGTTTTTCCCGCACCATTCCCTTCCCCTAAACACTATTACATCCATCCATAACCATGCATCCATACCCCTAAGGCCCTAAACCTGTCCCTAGACCCTTTGCCGCACCAAGGAGGAGGAGAAGGAAGCTCGGAAGTTCATGCAATTCAAGTTCGCGTCGCTGGAATTTCTAGGTGTTTCTTTTCCTTTGATTTCAATGTTTAAATTCAATTCTCTTTGTTTTGTGCATATGAGGAACTAAACCCCCCCTTGGCTAGGGGGGATTCAAAATACATGTTTATGCTTGCGATATGATTTGATTACTTCTAATTGCGTTTCATAAGTTGTGAATTCAATTTACTTATCTATGTGAAATACATTGATTTCTGTGTGTTGGTTGAGAGTGCACGCTTAATTATCATGCATAGATTGAATGCTAGGATATAAGGAAATTTCACCTAATCGTTATGGAATTATATTCACAAGTAGTAAAGGTTGATGATCTCAATCGCGTTATGTAAATTCTTGGCATAAGTTTCATGCAATCATAGTAACAAGTGCTTCGTCAATGCTTATGGTTTTCATAGAACTTAATGATTCATGCTTGTATCTCTATTATGCAATCATGTAGGGGACTTGTGGGGAATGTTTTGGGTTGTCGTATGCAATCATCCAATTCAATAACGTTAGGAAAATCTGAAGGTTAATTTAAGCGGACCTAATTAACTTGGGGCGTTGAGAATTCATGGTTTATTGAAAAGCAATTGGAAATCGTTTTGTATGCAAGTGTAACATGTGTGGAGATGAACCCCTTAGCTAGCCTTCCATCCATTCATTTAAACCAAATTCGTTTTAAATTCTGTTCTGTTTTACAAAGTTTTTATTTTGTTTTCAAATTCGTCAAAACCCAATCCCCCTTTGTTTTCAAGTGTCAAATTAGTTAGAAAGTGTGTTAGTTTGTGTTTTTACGTGTGTTGAGTCAAGTTAAAACCTATTTTCGTCCAAATCTTCCTTAGTGTCCAAAACTGCCCATAAATTGTTTTTAAGACAGTTTTGAGTCTTTTTGTGTTATTTTGAATCTTTTGGTTTGTTTTGGTGTTTTAAGTTATAGTTTTACATTCTTTGAGTCTAGTTAGTGTTTTTAAACTTGTTTTTACGTTTTTGATAACAATCTAAGTGATTTTGCAATCCCTCCTAATCCCCGGCCTAAAACGATCCCTACTTACATATTTGCTACAATTGATAAAAAGAGGGTTAATTTGAGTGCTAGTTAATATCATATCATCTAGGGACAGGGTTAAGGCCTTAGGTGTATGGACGAATGGTTATGTGATGTGAGAATTATGTTGACACACAAATTAACCCTCTTTTTATCAATTGTAGTAAGTATGTAAGTAGGGATCGTTCTAGGCCGGGGATTAGGAGGGATTGCAAAATCACTTGAAAACTGACTCAAATATGTAAAAACAAGTTTAAAACACTAACCTAGACTCAAAGAATGCAAAACTAAACTTTAAAACACCAAAACAAACCAAAAGACTCAAAACTGCCTAGAAACACTCAAAACTGCCGTAAAACCACAATCTGGGCAGTTTTGAACACTAGACACACACTTGGACGAAAATTGGTTTTACTTGACCTAAGACACTTAAAAACACAAACTAAAGTGATTTCTAACTACTATGACTCAACTAAGTAAACGGGGATTGATTTTGGACGAATTTAACTTTTAAAACAAGAACTTTGAAAACAAACTTGACAAAAACGATTTTGATGTAAATTAAGATGGTGAAAGACTAGTTAGAAGGTTCCTTCTCCACACATGAAACATATGCATACGACTTGATCTCCAATTACTCTTTCAACAAACCATGAATGACAATGCCCCAAATTAACTAGATTGACCAATTAATTCTCAGATTTCCCTAGATTCATTGAATTGAATATGATACGCATTACACCCAAATTATTCTTATCAAGGACCCTAACTATGGAATACGCATGATAGAGACACATATCAAAGATCATTAAGTTCAATGGAAATCATAAGCATTGACGAGGCATTCATAACTATGGGATACGCATGTTACTCTTGCCTAGGATTTACTTAACACAATCGTGACTAGCGACTTTAACTACTTGTGAATATAAGTCCATAACGATTAGGTGAAATTTCCTTATATCCTAGCATCAAATTCATGCATGCAAATTAAGTGTCGACCCTCAACCAACATACACAAATCAGTTTTAATTCTTGTAGATAAGTAAATTGAATTCACAACTTATGAAACGCAATTAGAAGTAATCAAATCATATAGCAAGCATAAACATGGTTTCGAATCCCCCCCTAGCCAAGGGGGGGTTTAGTTCCTCATACTCGCAAAGCAAAGATACATAAATTTAGAAATTAAAATCCAAAGAAAGAAAACACCTAGAAGGCTCCAACTTGGCAGCAAGATCATCAACGAATTCTCCTTCCTCCTTGCTGCGGCAGAGAACTTTAGAACAGGTTTTGGGTGGTATTTAGGGTGTAGAATGGATGGGGAATGGTAGGGAAAGGTTTAGGGTTGATGGGTGGTACGGCTAGGGTTGATTTTGGGCAGAAAATATGGAATATGGTGGTGGAAAGGTGCGGCAAAGAGGGCCTCTTTGGTTCTGACGTGAATGATGTATATGGGAGGTGATAATCTGATCTAGGGGTTATAATGAGTATATATAGGCATCCAAAACCCTAGGGTAATCAGATTAGGGTTTCTAGAAGCCCAAATCCACCAGAAATTAGGTTAAAACAATCAGATTTTTAGTGGGAATAATGCCTAAGGTGCGGCTAGGGTTAGGGTTTAGAGATGGGCCTTCTAGAATGCCTTGCAAGGCAAGGAAATCAGATATTCTAGAGGCCTAGATGTGGGTAGGGTTAGGGTCCACAAGGAATTAGGGTTTAGGTCATCTAAAAGCCCAAAGCCAAGAATAGAAACTCTCGAAAATGGAAACCTCCAAGAATAGAAACTTCCAACTTTAGAAACTTTGGTTTCCATATCTGAATTCTTTGTTCTTCACTTTCATTTCTTCATTTCTTAAGCTCCTTTGACCTTCAAACTTGTCCATTCCTTGTGCTCCATTAGCATACACTCCATTCCAGCTCAATTTTGCTCTAAAATGCTCCGTTTTTCACTTCTTTGCATACTTCGTCTCTAAACCTGAAATTGCACGAAAATGACTTTAAACACTAAAATAACTAAAGAAAAACAACATAAATGCTTAAGAACAAGCCAACTAAGTCGCATAAATATGCTCCTATCAAATTCCCCCACACTTAGCCTTTGCTAGTCCTCGAGCAAAACAAAGAAACAAAACAAAACAAAAACACAATCTAAACCTTCCAACAATTGCCTCAGGGATTTCCAATGCACATGACATGTTAAAAATCATCACTCCCAAAGATTTTAGTCATCTTCACACTTAAGCACGTACTTAATCATAGTCACCACGTACTAGTTCACATTTAACCAATTAAAACATGATTTTGAATGTAGTAACATGCCTTAGAGAATTTGCTCAATTCCTTACTAGATATGCACTCAATTTTCACACAGATTTTCTGACTACACACCCTATACTAGTTATATGTGAGAAGATTGATGTAAATATGAATACGAATGCTCACATATATGTATAACAAAGAAAACACTTTTCGGAGTTAATAAGCATGTTTAGATATAATCTCATGAATGGAATGCTACTACTTAGATGCGAGAACCAGTGACACCATATGCTCATACCCATTTTAAACTCCACAAATTGAAACACATAACACTCAAGATTAAAGTCAAGGGTTGTAACGGGGCTAGGGGAGTTGGCTAACAACGAAAGGATAGGGAAAACAAACGTTCTTTAAGCAATAGTAAGCAAAACAATGAAATCGTACTCAGAATTCCCATTAGCATGCAGAAATTAACTTTTAAACACAAAGGGAAGATTCAACAACAATTAGGGCCGAAGTCACTGTTTTGGACCCTTCCTTCAACAAACAACACTTAAGAACTCTTTTTCACATCTTTTCAACTCCTTTTCATTCTTTTCACAACTTTTTCTTTCTGTTTTTTTTTTCTTTTTAATTTCCACGAAATTTTTCTTTTTCTTTTCTTTTTCGTGCCTCATTCAAGACTTTGGCACCCCCACAACAAAACTCACTTCCCCCACACTTGTTTTCTGCCAACAATGACCAAAAGGAATTCATTTTGAGTCATTCATTACTATGCTTCAAGAACAAAGGTATGGATGGTCCTAATCTAGGCTAGGTGAGGATAATGTGGGTTAACGAAGAAAACATAGGCTAAACAAGGCTCAATGGGGTTAAACACTACAAAAACGACTGCATGGAATGAAGGCTTTTTGGCTATGGTGGTAACTACTAACTTCATCTTGAATATGTGTTATGTAATTCAATAACATGTTTTGAATGAAATTGGCATGAGTTCTAGCATTTGGAACTAAATGATGAAACGCCTTCTAAGTAATAACCAAGCAAAGAATAATGAGATCATGCAACGACTTTAGAAAACAACAATGCACAGATTTTAACTCTCCAAATAAACGTTTAGGCTCAAGTCTCACAAGGTTGTAACGTTTGTTTCAGTTTCTTCCTTCAAGCATGTTACAAAAACTGATTTTTTTTCTTTATGATTACATGTGAATTCATAAGTTATAACCACAACCAAGCATAAACCAAAGAGTAAATCAAACTTTCATCCATGTTTACAACGCTCTTTAACAGTCATGCAATTAAAAACCGAATCCTCATCATTGTGTTGGAAGGTACCCTAAGACACAAACAAACACACAAAACTACTTTAAAACTACTCTTTTTGGGCTTTTCAAAACATTTTTTTTCAAATTTTTTCTGGGATTTTCGGATTTTTATGTAAAACACACTAAAAGGCATCAAAACAGCCTAAAAACACCTAAAAACAGCAAGGAACAACATTGGAAATTATGGGTGATAAAACCCTACGAATTTGCATCAAAACACTTTGGTTACCCCCCCCACACTTAAATCAAACATTGTCCTCAATGTTTCAAGCATAAACTAACACACATAACACGTAAACAAACAAACAGCAACTAACATAACAAACATGGCAGAAACGAAATAAACAACAAAGAGAAGGGTTTAGGAACGCAAATCTGGAATTGGAGTGCTATCTAGGTCTTCCTTTGTTGAATGCATGGGTTGCCTCCCAAGTAGCGCTTTCTTTAACGTCTTGCAGCCGGACGATGCTCCATTGAAGGTTTATGGAACCCCACGGCATGGAGGGGTTTTCCCACAACCTGCCCTACGAAATACTTCATTCTTTGGGTCCTTGAATGGGATGGGATAATGATCCTTTCTTATTGTCATGTTTTGCTTCTCTAAATCAACATGAACTCTCCCACCACTTTGTCTTCGATTAGGTACCTGCACCATACAAGGTAACAACCTATTAGTTGAAATGGGAATTGAAATTGGAATAGGTGGCTTACCTTTGTACGGCAAAGAAGTGGTAGCACTATGGACATATGCACAAGGGGTGCACTTGGTAAGATTTGGTGATTTCAAGGTTGGCGCTGTGCACTCTTTGTTGTTCACTCCAATTCCTTCCTCGATGGTGGGTTGTGGTACATTCTTCTTGACTAGTGTTGAACATTCCTGCCCTATATGTTCAATTACATTAATAGCACAACAAGAACGAACATCATTAGTATTCTCCACCGATTGATAGGAGCATATTTATGCTACTTAATTGGCTTGTTCTCGTGCATTTAGGATGTGTTTACTTAGCTATTTTAGTGTTTAAAGTCAGTTTTATGTGTTTTCAGGTTTTAAGGCCAAAGGATGCAAGAAGAGGCATTTTGGAGCATTTTGGAGCAAAATGGAGTTTGGAATGCAAGTCACATATTCGGAGCCAAGGTTTGGACGAATTTGAAGACTTGAAGATGATGATTCCTACTTGAACAAGGTTTCCTAGTTGAAGTAGGAAAGTGCTTACATGAAGGGGATTCCTAATCGAAGAAGGAGTCCTAATCAACGAAGGATTCCTAATCAAATGAGGAGTCCTAGAAGAACAAGGATTCCTACTCCAATAAGGATTCCTACTCCAACAAGGATTCCTATTTGAAGTAGGAAAGTTAAGCCAAGGTTTCCTACTTTGGTTTGATTTTTCCTAATTGTCCCTAAAAGTTCCAACAATTATGAAGATTTTCTAAGCATTCTAGGACACAAAACAAAAGCCTAAACCACTCTAGGACATGTGCCGCACTTCCCTCACCCTTTCCTCTTCCTTGCCGCGCAAGGGAGAGGGTTTCTTTCCCAAAAATCTGATTTAAAACACCTTCCTTGTTTTGCTTTAAAACCTGGCCGAATTTCCCTTCACCTTTCCTTTTATTTTCTGATTTGATTTCCTATTTTTAGAAGCATTTGACTTAAATATCTGTTTACCTAATTAGCTAGGGTTTTTAATTTCCTAATCCCTTTAAATAAACAAGTGTGTGCAGCCACAAAAGATCTCATTCAGCCACACACTCTCCCAAATTCGTCAAAACCCATCCACAACCTCAGAAACCACTTCTTCATTCCAGCCGATTTCCACCACCATTCTTCATCTCCACACCTTCCACCCAACATCCACACACCATCCCCAAGCCTTGCCGTGCCTCTATACCACCCATAATCCATTCTACATCACAAAAACAGCCCAGAAACCACATCATTCCAATCTGCCGCAAGGGGAAGAGAAGGAGACAGTTCACAAAGTTGTTTGGCTTGTTCAATCTGAGTTGTTGAACAATTTTAGGTGTATTCTATCTTATATTACAATGTCTACTTCTTGTAATCTTTGTTTTTCATTGAGTATGATTGGCTAAATTCGTTTTGGCTAAGGGTGTATTCGAAACCATGTTTATTTATGTGAAATAAGTTGATTACTTCCAGTTATCGTTTCATAAGTCGTGAATACAATTTGCTTAACCGTTTAATTCAAAACTTGTTCTTGTATGTTGATTGAGAGTGCACGCTTAATTTGCATGCTTGAATTTGGTGCTAGGATATAAATTTGTCTCACCTAATCGTTATGAATTTATATTCGCAAGTAGTGAAGGTCGCTAGTCACGATCGTGTTAAGTAGATTCCTGGCAAGAGTATCATGCTTTTCATAGTTACGAATTCCTTGTCGATGCTTATGATTTCCAAAGAACTTAATGATTCTAACTTGTATCTTTATCGTGCTGTTCATATAGAGAAATTGTTAGGAATAATTTGTTTGCGATGCATATTCATCCAATTCAATGATTCTAGGGAAATCTGAAAGTTAATTTAAGCGAACCTAATTAACTTGGAGTGTCGAGGTTCATAACTTATTGAATTGATAACTGGAAATCGATTTACGTTGCATAAATTTCATGTGTGGAGAAGAACCCCTTAGCCATTCCATCACCCATTGATTCATCACATTTAGTTTACAATCTGTTTTAAATTACAATCTGTGCATTTAGTTCAAATTCGTCCAAACACAATTCCCCCATATTTTGTTAAGTTTGAGTCTTCATAATCTGTCCTCTTTGGTGTTTTAAGTGTTTTGAGTCATAAGTTTTGCCAAATTCGTCCAAATTAGTGTAGGTGCTCAAAACTGCCCAGAAAGTGGTTTTTAGGCAGTTTTGAGTCTTCTAGTTGCTGTTTTGGGTTTTAGGTTTGTTTAAGTGTTTTAACTTTTAGTTTTGTGTTCTTTGAGTCTAGTTTAGTGTTTTAAACTTTGTTTTTTTGAGTTTTTAAGTCAGATCTTGTCTTAGTTGCTGTTTGAGTCAATTAGCTTGTTTAGTCAGTTTTGGGCAGATTTGAGTGTTTCAAATCTGTTTTGAATCTTAGTAGTCTAATTAGAGTCTTTAAGTTTAGTTTTTGTGTTTCTAAGTCGATTTGTATTAGATTAGCACCCCTAGTTAATCCCCGGTTAGAACGATCCCTACTTACATCATTACTACAATTGTCACAAATAGGGTTTAATTTGTGTGTCAAGTTAATTTTCACATCAAATTTTGGCGCCGTTGCCGGGGATTAGCAAAGTTGCTAATCCCTTGTCTTGAGTCTTGTTTAAATTGTTTCGTTTTCTGTTTTGTTTTTGAATTGTGCACCGTGTGTGTGTGTAGTGTTTTTGTGCCGTGTATAGGCACCTTATTTCCTTACTTGTGCCAAGTCTATTAAGTTGGTTACTAACCTTGTTTGCTCGTGTATGTAGGTACTAGTTTATGACCCGTAGATCACAACCTGTTCGTGAGCATATCTTCGACTTTGACGGTGATTTTGAGCGAACTTTGAGAAGAACAAGAAGGCAACAAGCATCCAATCCACCTAGCCCGGAACCTCATTGCGAAGAAAACGAATTTGAAGAGGAAGAAGAGCCCACGGCTAGAGTTGTAGAGGAGAACCAAGAGATGGCAGCGGACAACCGAACCATTAAGGAGCTTTCTGCCTCGGGTTTGGATAATGCAGCCCCTCTTTGCATCCAATACCCCGCGGCAGCCCAAGGGAAGACCGAAGAGTTCGAATTGAAGTCGAGCTTGTTACATCATGTTCCAAAGTACCATGGGCTGTCCATGGAAGACCCAAACAAACACTTGAAGGAGTTTGAAGTTGTTTGTTCAAGCATGACGCCGGTAAATGTTGATGGCAATATTTTGAAGATGAAAGCTTTTCCATTCTCTCTAATGGATAAAGCTAAAGATTGGTTGTATGAATTGGCCCCGGGGACGGTTACCTCGTGGGAGAGCATGAAACGAGCGTTTTTGGAAAAATTCTTTCCAACCTCAAGAGTCATTCTTTTGAGGAAACGCATTAGTGGCATCCAACAAAGCCAAGGTGAGTCATTTCCAACATATTATGAACGTTTTAAAACTCTTGTTGCTTCTTGTCCACAGCATCAAATGAAGGAGGAGTTGCTCCTTCAATACTTCTACGAAGGACTCCTTCCCATGGAACGCCAAATGCTAGATGCCTCGGCGGGTGGTGCATTGGTGGACATGACTCCGGTGGCTGCCAAGACTCTCATTGCGAACCGAGCACACAACGCACTACAATATGAAGGTGTTGGGCAGAGAGATACCCCACGGCCACATCATGTAAATGAGGTAAGTTCTATTTCTGAGTTACAGTCCCAAATGGCTAACCTCACTTCTATGTTATCGCAGTTTGTTGAAGGCCCCAAAACGCAAGGAACTACAATCTGTGGTGTATGCTCCATTCAAGGACACCAATCGGATCAATGCCCTCAATTAATTGAAAATGGAGGGTGGGAATCTGCCCATGCCGTGGGTTATGGGAATCAAAACCAACCAAGGGGTGATCCTTTCTCTAATACATACAATCAAGGATGGCGTGACCACCCAAATTTCAGATGGAGAGATGCACAACAACCTGCCCAACAAAGTGGATTCCGACAACCTCCGGGTTTCTTTCCAAGGCCAATGGCACCACAACCACCTCCTCAAGCACAATCATCACAAAACAACTCAGGTACTTCTATGAATGATGATAAAACTTATCAATTACTGACCACAATGGCGCAGGGAATGCAGAACCAAGCAAAGGAGGTTAATGAGCTAAAGAAGCAAATGGGCCAAATGGCCGAGTTTTTGGGACAATTCCGTGAAAATGGTAAGTTACCAAGCACTACGGTGGTCAATCCCAAGGGTGGTTTTGAAACCGCAAATGCAATCATGCTAAGGAGTGGAAAAGAAGTTGAGGCAGGTCCTACACCACCAAAATCAGGTCCCAAAGAAGATGAAACGTTGAAATCTGAAGAGGAGAACCCAAAGCAACCCACGACAAAGGTGGAGCAACCTTTGCCGCAAGCAACCATTGATCTTAAGTCCTCCAATCCGTCCACCCTAGGTAAGAAAGTTCCAAGTTCAGTTACTTCTAACATTAGTCCACCCAATGTGCCCTTTCCTAGCAGATTTTTGCAATCCAAGAATGAAGAGGAGGAAAAAGATGTTCTAGAGACATTTAGGAAAGTTCAAGTTAACATACCTCTTTTGGATGCAATCAAGCAAATCCCGAAGTATGCCAAGTTCTTGAAGAAGCTTTGTACAACAAGGAAGCGGATTCGGGATAAGGAGGTGGTACATGTAAGCCAGAATGTCTCTGCAATGTTGCAAAGGAAGCTACCATCTAAGTGCAAAGATCCGGGTAGTTTCACAATCCCTTGTGTAATTGATAATACAAGATTTGAGCATGCTATGCTAGATTTAGGTGCATTAATTAATGTTATGCCATATTCCGTTTATGCATCCATGAATCTAGGAAAGCTTAAAAATGATGGCGTTATAATTCAATTAGCCGATCGATCTAATGCATATCCCAAGGGAGTGTTGGAAGATGTTTTGGTGCAGGTAGACCACTTGATTTTTCCTGCAGATTTCTACGTACTTGATATGGAGGACTCAACACTAGGGCAGGAATGTTCAACACTAGTCAAGAAGAATGCACCTCGAACTACCATCGAGGAGGGAATTGGAGTGAGCAACAAAGAATGCACGGCTTCAACCTTGAAGTCACCAAATTTGGCCGAGTGCAACCTTTGTGCATCTGTCCATTGTTCTACCACTTCTATGCCGCACCTAGGTAAGCCACCTAATCCAATTTCAATTCCCATTTCAACTAATCGGTTGTTACCTTGTATGGTGCAGGTACCTAATCAAAGTCAATATGGTGGGCGAGTTCGTGTTGATTTAGAGAAGCACAACACGACACTACGAAAGGATCATTATCCCATTCCATTCAAGGACCCCAAGCATGAAGTGGTTCGAAGGACAAGGCGTAGAGGAAACACCCCTCCATGCCGTGGGGTTCCATAAACCTTCAAAGGAGCATCGTCTGGCTGCAAGACTGATATGATATTAACTAGCACACAAATTAAACCCTCTTTTGTCAAATTGTAGTAAAGATGTAAGTAGGGATCGTTCTAAACCGGGGATTAGGAGGGATTGCTAAACACTTGGAAACTGACTTAAAAACTTAAAAACGAAGTTTAAAACACTAAACTAGACTCAAAGAATACAAAACTAAAAGTTAAAACACTTAAACAAACCTAAAAACTAAAACAGCAACTAGAAGGCTCAAAACTGCCTAAAAACCACTTTCTGGGCAGTTTTGAGCACCTACACTAATTTGGACGAAATTTGATTTCCTAATGACCTAAAACACCTAAAAACATATTCTAAGACAAGTTCTAAGTAAAATGACTCAAAGAAATAAGGTGGGATTTGATTTGGACGAAAATAGATTAAATGGCAGATTATAAAAGAAACAGATTGTAAAACAAATTTTGATGAAAAGAATGGATAAAAGGCTAGTTAGGGGGTTCTTCTCCACACATGTCACACTTGCAAGCAAAACGATTTTCAGTTGTTCTTCCGATAAACTATGAATACTCAACGCCCCAAATTAACCGTGAATTGCACTAATTAACCCTCAGTTTTTCCACAAGTTATTAAGTTGGATGATTGCATACGACAACCCAAAACATTCCCTACAAGTTCCCTACATGAATTGCATAATAGAGATACAAGCAAGAATCATTACGTTCTATGAAAAACATAAGCATTGACGAAGCATTCGTTACTATGAATTGCATGAAACTTATGCTAAGAATTCATTCAACGCGATCGGTTTCAAGCGACCTTCACTACTTGTGATTATAAGATTGTAACTATTAGGTGAAACTCCCTCATAATCTAGCATCATATTTATGCATGAAAAGTAAGCGTGCACTCTCAATCAACATACACAAATAAATTATCAATCAAATAGATGAACGAATTGAATCCATAACTTATGAAATAACAACTGAATGTAATCGAATCAAATTGCAAGCATGTACATGGTTTTGAATCACCCCCCAACTAAGGGGGTTTAGTTCCTCATACTCACAACAATAAGTTTATTTAATTGAAACATCAAAGACATAAGAAAGATTACACCTAAAATGCCAAGAAGTCCACTTTGAATTTCTGCACAGAAAGTCCTCTTTCTTCTTCTCCTTGCTGCGGCAATGAGGGTCTAGGGCTGTTTGGGTGTGATTTTGGTTTAGGGATCGATTTGGGATGATAGGGTGGTGCGGCAAGGGTAAGGGAGGTGTATGGTGGCTCGGCAATGTGGTGGAAGGTTGCTGGAATGGATGGTTGGTTGCGGCAAGGAAGGAATTTGGTGATGGTGGCTGCGGCAAGGAGAGGGGAAAAGGGTTGAGTGATTTTCTGATTTTTAGAATGAAGGATGTGTGCGGCTAGGGGATGGGGGACTAGGGTTTTAGACTAATTTCTGAATATGGAGAGTGAATGGTTCGGCTGCAAGCATTAGGAGCAAATATATAGGCCTTTCAAAACCCTAATGAAATCAGATTTTTAACAATGGGCTAGGGTTAGGTGCGGCTTGGGTTTAGGAGAAATGGGCTAGGGTTTAACATGGCAGATTTTAGGTAATTAGGCCCTAGGGTTCGGCATGGGTTGAAGGTCCACAAGGAAATTTGGGTTTAGGTCATCTAAAAGCCCAACGCCGAGAATAGAAACTCTCGAAATTGGAAACCTCCAAGAATAGAAACTTCCAACTTTAGAAACTTTGGTTACCAATTCCGATTTAGGAAAGATCGGCCCAAAATGGAAACTTTTAGGCTTAGCTTTCCTACTTCAAGTAGGACACCTCGAATCTTTCAACTCTTCAATTCCGTCCCAACCTTGTGTTCCAAGCATGTCCTTTTCAATCCAAGCTCACGTTTCGCTCCAAAAGCTCCAACTTGCATCATTTCGTGTAATACGTCCTTAACCCTGAAAACACATGAAAGTAGCGTAAAAGACTACTTTAACGACGAAAACATAACAAGAATGCATAAGAACTAGCTAACTAAGGCGCATAAATATGCTCCTATCAAAGACGTTAAAGAAAGCGCTACTTGGGAGGCAACCCATGCAATTCAACAGAGGAAGCCCAAGGAATCACTCCAATTCCAGATTTGCGTTCCTAAACCCTTCTCTTTGTTGATTCTTTCTAATTTGCCTATTTAGTTGTTTTACTTGTTGTTTGTGTGTTTCTTTGTGTTTTGTGTGATTCTATGCTTAAAACATTGTGGACAATGTTTGATTTAAGTGTGGGGGGGTAACTAAGTGTTTTTCATGCAAATTCGTGGGATTTTATCACCCATTATTTCAAAACTTGTTCTTTGCTGTTTTTAAGTGTTTTTAGTGTGTTTTTGTGTGTTTTTGTGTGTTTTGAAGTAAAAATCCGAAAATCAAAGAAAAATTTGAAAAATTTGTTTTAAAAAACCCAAAAAGAGTTGTTTTTTTTGTGTGTTTGTTGTGTCTTAGGGTACCTTCCAACACAATGATGAGGATTCGGTTTGTAATTGCATGACTGTTAAAGGGAATGATTAACATGGATGAAAGTTTGATTTACTCTTGGTTTATGCTTGGTTTTGGTTATAATTTATGAATTCACATGTAATCATAAAGGAAAAAAATTAGTTTTTGTAACATGCTTGAAGGAAGGAACTCAAACAAACGCCACAACCTTGTGAGACTTGAGCCTAAACGTTTATTTGGAGAGTTAAAATATGTACATTGTTGATTTCTAAAGTCGTTGCATGATCTCATTATTCTTTGCTTGGTTATTACTTAGAAGGCGTTTCATCATTTAGTTCCAAATGCTAGAACTCATACCCATTTCATTCAAAGCATGTTATTGATTTGCATAACACATATTCAAGATGAAGTTGTGTAGTTACCACCACCTTAGCCAAACTGCCGTGTATCCCATATCATTTTATGTTTAAGTTTAAACCCTTTGAGCCTTGTTTAGCCTATGTTGTTTGTTAACCCACATTATCCTTACCTAGCTTAGATTAGGATCATCCTTACCCTTGTTCTTAAAGCATAGTAAAGCATGATTCGAATTGAATTCCTTTTGATCTATGTTGGCAGAAACCAAGTGTGGGGGAAGAATTTTTTCGTGAGGAATTGTGTGCCATAGGCACGGCAAGGAAAAGAAAAGAAAAAAATAAATAAATAAATTCGTGGAAATAGAAAAAATGAAGAAAAAGTATGAAAAAAAGAGTTGAAAAGTTGAGAAAAAGAGTTCCAAAGTATTGTTTGTTGAAGTAAGGGTCCAAAACAATGAATTTGACCCTAAGGAGTTGTTTAAGTCTCCCCCTTGTGTGTTAAAGTTAATTTCTGCAATCTAAGTGAATTCTAAGTCTAAATTTCATTACTTTGCTTACTATCGCTTGAAGAACGTTTGTTTTCCCTCTCCTTTCCTTGTTAGCCAATACCCCTAGCCTCGTTACAACCCTTAACTTCAATCTTGAGTGTTGTGCGTTTCAATATGTGGAGTTTGAAATTGGTATGAGCATATGGTGTCACTGGTTCTCGCATCTAAGTAGTAGCATTCCATTCATGAGATCATATATATACACATGTTAATAAATTCCAGAAATTGCTCTCTTTGCTAATACATATGTGAGTACTAGTCTACATGTTTACATCAATCTTCTCACATATACTTAGTGTAGGGTGTGTAGTCAGAAAATCGGAGTGAAAATAAGAGTGTATCTTGTAAGGAATTGAGCGAATTCTCTAAGGCATGTTACTACATTCAAAACATCGTTTTAAATGGTTATATGTGAACTAGTATGTGGTGACTATGATTAAGTATTTGCTAAAGGGTGGGGAAAGCCAAAATCTGTGGGGATGATGATTTTTAACATGTCATGTTGCATTGGAAATCCCTGAGACAAATGTTGGAAGGATTAGAGTGTGTTTGTATTCAGAAATCTTAAAGTTAATCATATCACCACCAAAGGCCATAGTTACTGCTCCCTTGGCCACGTCAATCTTGGTTTGAGCCGTTTTCATAAATGGTCGTCCAAGTAAGAGTGGTGATGGTGGAGAGTGGGTTGAGTCCTCCATATCAAGCACATAGAAATCTGCAGGAAAAATCAAGTGATCTACCTGCACCAAAACATCTTCCAACACTCCTTTGGGATATGCATTAGATCGATCGGCTAATTGAATAATAACACCATCATTTTTAAGCTTCCCTAGATTCATAGATGCATAAGCAGAATATGGCATGACATTTATAGATGCACCTAAATCTAACATAGCATGATCAAACCTCGTATTGCCAATAACACAAGGGATAGTGAAACTACCTGGATCTTTGCATTTAGGTGGTAACTTTCTTTGCAACAATGCAGATACATTCTCACTTACGTGTACCACCTCTTTTTCCCGAATCCGTTTCCTTGTTGCACAAAGCTTCTTCAAAAACTTGGCATACTTCGGGATTTGCTTTATAGCATCGAGGAGAGGGATATTGACATGCACCTTTCTAAACGTCTCAAGAACGTCTTGTTCCTCTTCTTCGTTCTTGGCTTGCAAAAATCTGCTAGGAAAGGGTACATCCGGAGGAAGAACATTAGAATTAACTTGAATTGTACCTTCCTTACCCTTATTGGCCGAATTGGATGGCCTGGGTGGTTGCGGTAAGGATTGCTCCTCCTCTTCTATTTGCAACTTCTCGTCCTTCTTTAGGGCAGATTTGGATGGTTTTGGCTCGGTTCCTACTTCTTTTCCGCTCCTTAGCATGATGGCCTTGGCAGTTTCGACTCCTCCCCTCGGATTGACAACAGTTGAACTTGGCAACTCGCCTTGCTCTCGAAATTGGCCCATGAACTCCGCAATCTGCCCTACTTGCTTCTCTAACTCATCCATCCTTTTGTCTCTATTTTGCATACCCTGCGCCATAGAAGTTAGTAATTGAAAAATCTGATCATTATCAATGGACGAACCTGAATTGGTTTGGGTAGGTTGTGCTTGAGGTTGTGTGGGTGCAAACGGCATTTGATAAAAACTCGGGGGTTGTTGCCTAAATGCGCTTTGTTATTGGCCTTGTTGGGGTTCTCGCCATTTGAAATTCGGAAGATCACGCCAACCGGGATTGTAAGTATTGGAAAACGGATCACCACGTGATTGGTATTGGTTGCCATATCCCACGGCATTGAGTGTCTCCCACCCTCCATTCTCGATCAATTGTGGGCACTTGTCCGTATTGTGGTTTTGCATGGAGCATACGCCACAAGAAGTGACGGGTTTGACTTTTGGACCTTCCACCACCTGAGAAAGCAACGTAGTAAGGTTAGCCATTTGATTTTGAAGTTCTGTTATGGCACTTACCTCATTGACTTGATGTTGCTGTGGCATGCTCCTTTGTCCAACACCTTCGTATTGTTGAGCGTTCAACGCTCGATTAGCAATCAACATCTTTGCAGCCGTAGGGGTCTTGTCCACCAATGCTCCTCCCGCTGAGGCATCTAGCATTTGACGTTCAATAGTTAGAAGTCCCTCGTAGAAGTATTGTAGAAGTAGTTCCTCCTTCATTTGATGCTGTGGACATGAAGCAACAAGAGATTTAAAACGTTCATAATAAGTAGGAAATGATTCACCTTCATCTTGTTGAATGCCACTTATCCTTTTACGTAGGAGGATGACTCGAGAAGTTGGGAAAAACTTCTCCAAGAAAGCTCGTGTCATGCTCTCCCATGATGTGACAGTTCCGGGAGCCAATTCGTACAACCAATCTTTCACCTTTTCCATGAGAGAAAAGGGAAAAGCCTTCATCTTCAATATACTCCCGTCAACATTGATTGGAGTCATGCTTGAGCACACCACCTCGAACTCTTTCAAGTGCTTGTTAGGATCCTCCATGGGCAACCCATGGTACTTCGGAATATGGTGTAGCAAACTTGACTTTAACTCGAATTCATCGGTCTTCTCAGGGGCTGCCCTAGGGTATTGGATGCAAAGAGGGGATGCATTGGCCAAACCCGAGGCAGAAAGCTCCTTGATGGTTCGATTGTCGGCTGCCATGGTCGGTGTTTCCTCTTCAAAGCTTGCCTATACACGGCACAAAAACAAAACACACACACACGGCAACGGCGCCAAAATTTGATGTGAAAATTATGTTGACACTCAAATTAACCCTCTTTTTATCAATTGTAGAAAGTATGTAAGTAGGGATCGTTCTAGGCCAGGGATTAGGAGGGATTGCAAAATCACTTGGAATTGACTCAAAAACGTAAAAATAAGTTTAAAAACACTAAATAGACTCAAACAATGTAAAACTATAACTTAAAACACCAAAACCAACCAAAAGACTCAAAATAACACAAAAACACTCAAAACTGCCTTAAAACCACTTTCTGGGCAGTTTTGGACTCTAAACAAGATTTTGACGAAAATAGGTTTTAACTTGACTCAAAACACTTAAAAACACAAACTAACACACTCTCTAACTAATTTGACACTTGAAAACAAAGGGGGATTTGGTTTTTACGAAATTGAAAACAAAACATAACTTGTAAATCAAAACAGATTTTAAAACGAATTTGATTGAATTGAATGGATAGAAAGCTAGCTAAGGGGTTCATCTCCACACATGTTATACTTGCATTCAAAACGATTTCCAATTGCTTTTCAATAACCCATGAATTCTCAACGCCCCAAGTTAATTAGGTCCGCTTAAATTAACCTTCAGATTTTCCTAACGTTATTGAATTGGATGATTGCATACGACAACCCAAAGCATTCCCCACAAGTCCCCTACATGATTGCATAATAGAGATACAAGCAAGAATCATTAAGTTCTATGAAAACCATAAGCATTGACGAAGCACTTGTTACTATGATTGCATGAAACTTATGCCAAGAATTTACTTAACGCGATTGAGATCATCAACCTTTACTACTTGTGAATATAAGTCCATAACGATTAGGTGAAATTTCCTTATATCCTAGCATCAAATTCATGCATGCAAATTAAGTGTCGACCCTCAACCAACATACACAAATCAGTTTTAATTCTTGTAGATAAGTAAATTGAATTCACAACTTATGAAACGCAATTAGAAGTAATCAAATCATATAGCAAGCATAAACATGGTTTCGAATCCCCCCCTAGCCAAGGGGGGGTTTAGTTCCTCATACTCGCAAAGCAAAGATACATAAATTTAGAAATTAAAATCCAAAGAAAGAAAACACCTAGAAGGCTCCAACTTGGCAGCAAGATCATCAACGAATTCTCCTTCCTCCTTGCTGCGGCAGAGAACTTTAGAACAGGTTTTGGGTGGTATTTAGGGTGTAGAATGGATGGGGAATAGTAGGGAAAGGTTTAGGGTTGATGGGTGGTACGGCTAGGGTTGATTTTGGGCAGAAAATATGGAATATGGTGGTGGAAAGGTGCGGCAAAGAGGGCCTCTTTGTTTCTGACGTGAATGATGTATATGGGAGGTGATAATCTGATCTAGGGGTTATAATGAGTATATATAGGCATCCAAAACCCTAGGGTAATCAGATTAGGGTTTCTAGAAGCCCAAATCCACCAGAAATTAGGTTAAAACAATCAGATTTTTAGTGGGAATAAGGCCTAAGGTGCGGCTAGGGTTAGGGTTTAGAGATGGGCCTTCTAGAATGCCTTGCAAGGCAAGGAAATCAGATATTCTAGAGGCCTAGATGCGGGTAGGGTTAGGGTCCACAAGGAATTAGGGTTTAGGTCATCTAAAAGCCCAAAGCCAAGAATTGAAACTCTCGAAAATGGAAACCTCCAAGAATAGAAACTTCCAACTTTAGAAACTTTGGTTTCCAAATCTGAATTCTTTGTTCTTCACTTTCATTTCTGCATTTCTTAAGCTCCTTTGACCTTCAAACTTGTCCATTCCTTGTGCTCCATTAGCATACACTTCATTCCAGCTCAATTTTGCTCTAAAATGCTCCGTTTTTCACTTCTTTGCATACTTCGTCTCTAAACCTGAAATTGCACGAAAATGACTTTAAACACTAAAATAACTAAAGAAAAACAACATAAATGCTTAAGAACAAGCCAACTAAGTCGCATAAATATGCTCCTATCACCCCCCCCACACTTAAATCAAACATTGTCCTCAATGTTTCAAGCATAAAACCACACTAAACAAAAAGAAACACACAACCAGCAAGTAAATAACAAAATAGGCAGATTAGAAACAAGCAACAAAGTGAAGGGTTTTAGGAACGCAAATTTGGAATTGGAGTGATTCCTAGGGCTTCCTTTGTTGAATTGCATGGGTTGCCTCCCAAGTAGCGCTTTCTTTAACGTCTTGCAGCCGGACGAAAAACATGATCATGCCCCATTGGAGCCCACGGCATCTAGTGGGATCTCATCCTCTAACTCTATGAATGGAAGAGGATAGTAATCCTCCTTGATTGGGACATTGAGCATCCTACAATCCATGTGAATTAGGCCACCATCGGGAATGTGCGCGGGTACCTGCACCCAAGAAGGAAACCATCTCTTAATTTTAATGGGATTGGATTTGGACTAGGTGCCTTACCTTGGTGTTGTGATGAAGTGGCAGCAACATGAACTTTTTTCCTCATGGTGTTCTCGGCCACATTGGGTATCTTAAGGGCAGTGGCCGTGGGGTCCTTATGCTCCACTCCAATTCCCTCATCTTGCATGGTTCTTGAAGCAACCTTTGTGTTAGGGGCTGGATGATCCGTCCCTATCTTTTCTATTGTATCAATAACACAACAAGAACGAACAACGTTAGGAGTCTCAATGGATTCAGAAATTTTAAAACAAATCATATCACCACCAAATGCCATAGTTACTTCTCCTTTGGCTACATCAATCTTGGTTTGAGCCGTTTTCATGAAAGGTCGTCCAAGGAGAATGGGCAATGAAGGAGCATGATCCGATTCATCCATCTCAAGAACATAGAAATCCGCCGGAAAGATCAAATGATTAACCTGCACCAAAACATCTTCCACAACTCCCTTTGGATAGGCATTAAATCTATCAGCCAATTGTATGATTACACCATCATTTTTTAACTTGCCTAGGTTCATAGATGCATAAATTGAATATGGCATAACATTTATGGAGGCACCTAAATCTAACATGGCAGATTTGAACCTAGTATTACCAATGACACAAGGAATGGTGAAACTACCTGGATCTTTGCATTTAGGAGGTAGTTTACGTTGTATCATGGTAGACACATTCTCACTTACCTGTACCACTTCTTTCTCCCGAAAACGTTTCTTTGTTGTACAAAGCTTCTTCAAACACTTGGCGTACTTCGGGATTTGCTTGATTGCATCCAAGAGAGGTATGTTAACTTGAACCTTCCTAAATGTCTCTAGAACATCTTTTTCCTCCTCTTCATTCTTGAATTGCAAAAATCTGCTAGGAAAGGGCACATTGGGTGGAATAATGTTAGAATTAACCAAACTTGGACTCATCTTACCTAGGGTGGACGGATTGGATGGCTTAGGGGCCATGGGTGCTTGCGGCAAAGGTGGTGCTACCTTTGCCGTGAGTGGACTTGGTGTCTCCTCTTCAGATTTCAACGTTTCATCCTTTTTGGGACCTGATTTTGGTGGTGTAGGACCTGCCCCAACTTCTTTGCCACTCCTTAGCATGATTGCATTTGCGGTTTCAAAGCCTCCTTTTGGATTTGCAATGGTTGAACTAGGAAGCTTTCCTTGTTCTCTAAACTGCCCAACAAACTCCGCAATCTGCCCAATTTGTTTCTCCAATTGATCTACCCTAATGTTCGTGCTTTGCATTGCTTGGGTTTGCTTTTCCTGCCCATGAGTCAACTTGGTTAGTATCTTAAGAAGTGCATCATTGTCTAGGGACGTACCTGAAGTATTTGGGTCAGATTGTGGTTGGTTTTGATTGGGTGTGTACGGCTTGGTGAAGAACCCCGGGGGTTGTTGCCTAAAGCCTTCTTGGTTTTGAGGTTGTTGGGGCTCCCTCCACTTGAAATTTGGGTGGTCTCTCCAACCGGGATTGTATGTGTTTGAATATGGATCGTTCCTTGGTTGGTTTTGACCTTGAAAGCCAATTGCATGGGCGCTTTCCCATCCACCATTTTCAATCAACTGTGGACACTTTTCAGAGACATGTCCTTGGATGGAACATACGCCACATACAATTGGTCCTTGCATCTTCATGCCCTCGGCCATCTGAGACACAAGAGAAGTAAGATTAGCCAATTGTGAATGAAGATCGGAAGTTGAACTTACCTCATGTACTTGTTGCCGTGGGGGTCCCCTTTGGCCTACTCCCTCGTATTGTTGAGCGTTCAACGCTCGATTAGAGATCAAGATCTTGGCAGCCATGGGTGTTTTGTCCACCAATGCTCCCCCCGCCGAAGCATCAAGCATTTGACGTTCTAGAGGTAGGAGACCCTCGTAGAAGTATTGCAAAAGCAATTCCTCCTTCATCTGATGCTGTGGACAAGAAGCAACAAGTGATTTAAATCGTTCATAATATGTAGGAAAAGACTCACTTTCTTCTTGTTGAATTCCGGTTATCTTTTTGCGTAGGAGGATGATGCGAGAAGTTGGAAAGAACTTCTCCAAGAACGCTCTCTTCATACTCTCCCAAGATGTGACAGTGCCGGGAGCTAACTCGTATAACCAATCCTTGGCTTTATCCATCAAAGAGAGTGGAAAAGCCTTCATCTTCAAAATACTTCCGTCAACGTTAACGGGAGTCATACTAGAACAAACTACTTCAAATTCTTTCAAATGTTTGTTAGGATCTTCCATGGACAAGCCATGGTATTTAGGAATATGATGAAGCAAACTTGACTTTAATTCAAATTCTTCCGTCTTACCTTGGGCAGCCGTGGGGTATTGGATGCACAAGGGTGCGGCATTATCCAATCCCGAGGCCGAGTGCTCTTTGAGTGTACGGTTGTCCACCGCCATGCCTTGGACTTCTTCAAATATCCCTGCTGTGGCCTCCTCCTCTTCTTGTACGTTTTCTTCAAGGTCAGATTCGGAATTGGGTGGATGGTGTTCTTGCTGGTTTCTAGCTCTTCTCAAATTCCTCTCAAAGTCGTCGTCAAAATCCAAGATGTTCGCACGAATCGTTTGAGAGCTTCTAGTCATACACTAGTACCTAAGAAACAAGAAACAAAATTAGGTCAGGAACCTAAACAAAATCAGAAACAAAGTGAAATAAAAGAAACAAAAAAAACAATCCAAGGGATTAGCAAAATTGCTAATCCCCGGCAACGGTGCCAAAAATTTGATGCGAAATATATTAAGCACACAAATTAAACCCTCTTTTGTCAAATTGTAGTAAAGATGTAAGTAGGGATCGTTCTAAACCGGGGATTAGGAGGGATTGCTAAACACTTGGAAACTGACTTAAAAACTCAAAAAAAAAGTTTAAAACACTAAACTAGACTCAAAGAATGCAAAACTAAAGGTTAAAACACTTAAACAAACCTAAAACTCAAAACCGCAACCTAATGACTCAAAACTGCCTAAAAACCACTTTCTGGGCAGTTTTGTGAACCTAACAAGAACTTGGACGAATTTGGGTGAAAACTTGAATCAAAATACTTAGAAACACAAATTAAAACACTTTCTAATTAATCTAAGACTTCAGAATAAAGGGGGATTGGTTTTGGACGAAATTGAAAACAAAACAGAAACTTTAAAACAAAACAGATTCTAGACGAATTTGGATAAAACTATGGATGATAAGCTAGCTAGGAGGTTCTTCTCCACACATGTCACACTTGCATACAAAACGATTTCCAGTTGCTTTTCGATAAACTATGAATACTCAACGCCCCAAATTAACCGTGAATTGCACTAATTAATCCTCAGTTTTTCCACAAGTTATTGAGTTGGATGATTGCATACGACAACCCAAAACATTCCCTACAAGTCCCCTACATGAATTGCATAATAGAGATACAAGCAAGAATCATTAAGTTCTATGAAAAACATAAGCATTGACGAAGCACTCGTTACTATGAATTGCATGAAACTTATGCCAAGAATTCATTCAACGCGATCGTTTTCAAGCGACCTTCACTACTTGTGATTATAAGATTGTAACTATTAGGTGAAACTCCCTCATAATCTAGCATCATATTCATGCATGAAAACTAAGCGTGCACTCTCAATCAACATACACAAATAAGTTATCAATCAAGTAGATGAACGAATTGAATCCACAACTTATGAAATAACAACTGAATGTAATCAAATCATATTGCAAGCATGTACATGGTTTCGAATCACCCCCCAACTAAGGGGGTTTAGTTCCTCATACTCACAATACAAAGTTTATTGAATTGAAACATTGAAAACATAAGAAAGATTACACCTAAAAGTTCCAGCAATCTGCAATAGACTAGCAGGCACATTCAAGAGCACTCCTTCTTCCTTCTTGTTGCGGCACCAGGTAAGGAGATGGTTTGGATGGGTTTTGGATGATGTAGAATGGTGGAAAAGTGTCTAGGATGGGTGTATGGCACGGCTAGGGGGCTTTGGGTTCAGAAAATATGGATTTGGGTGAAGGATGGGCACGGCAAGAGGTGGTGGATGAATTTCGGATTTTTTTTCATATTTTTCCTTTTTCTTTTCTCTTTTTTTTTTCTTTTCTTTCCACACGTGCCTATGGCACACAAAATCACAAAAGAAATACTTCCCCCACACTTGTTTTCTGCCAACATAAATCAAAAGGAATTCAATTTGAATCATGCTTTACTATGCTTTAAGAACAAGGGTATGGATGGTCCTAATCTAGGCTAGGTGAGGAAAACATGGGTTAACAAAGAATAGGCTAACAAGGCTCAACGGGGTTACAACCTACAAATCACAATGACATAGGGCACACGGCTTTTTGGCTAAGGTGGTGGTCACTACACAACTTTATCTTGAATGTGTGTTATGCAAATCAATAACATGCTTTGAATGAAACGGGCATGAGTTCTAGCATTTGGAACTAAATGATGAAACGCCTTCTAAGTAGCAACCAAGCAAAGAATAATGAGATCATGCAACGACTTTAGAAAACAAAGAATGCACAGATTTTAACTCTCCAAATAAACGTTTAGGCTCAAGTCTCACAAGGTTGTAGCGTTAGTTTGAGTTCCTTCCTTCAAGCATGTTACAAAAACTGATTTTTTTCTTTTATGATTGCATGTGAATTCATAAGTTATAACCACAACTAAGCATAACAAAGAGTAAAACAAACTTTCATCCATGTTAATCACTCTCTTTAACAGCCATGTAATTACAAACCGAATCCTCATCATTGTGTTGGAAGGTACCCTAAGACACAAACAAACACACAAAAACAACTCTTTTTGGGTTTTTAAAACAAATTTTTCAAATTTTTATGTAATTTTCGGATTTTTACTTCAAAACACACCAAAACTGCTCAAAAACACTTAAAAACATCAAAGAACAAGTCTCCAAGTTAAGGGTGATAAAATCCCACGAATTTGCATCTAAAACACTTAGTTACCCCCCCACACTTAAATCAAACATTGTCCTCAATGTTTCAAGCATAAAACCACACTAAACAAAAAGAAACACACAAACAGCAAATAAAACAACTAAATAGGCAGATTTGAAATAAACAACAATGTGAAGAGTTTAGGAACGCAAATCTGGAATTGGAGTGATTCCTTGGGCTTCCTTTGTTGAATTGCATGGGTTGCCTCCCAAGTAGCGCTTTCTTTAACGTCGTACAGCCGGACGAAAAACCCATTCACTCTCCATTTGTGCCCACGGCACCCAAAGAAACATCCTCCACGGTTTGTTCAACAAAGTTCTCATAATATGGCTTCAAACGGTGTCCGTTCACTTGGAATTCATGACCTGTTTTGAGACTTTGAATCTGGATGGCACCATAAGAAGATATGTTAGTAATAACAAACGGTCCAATCCACTTAGAACGTAACTTACCTGGAAACAAACGTAAACGGGAATTGAACAATAACACTTTCTGCCCAATTGAGAGTGATTTCCCACGGATCATGTTGTCATGGAAAGCTTTGGTCTTTTGCTTGTAAATGCTTGCATTATCGTACGCCTCGTGCCGTATCTCGTCAAGCTCATTCAATTGCAATCTCCTTTGACTTCCTGCTTCCTCGAGGTTCATGTTAAACTTCTTGATGGCCCAAAGTGCTTTGTGCTCCAATTCAACAGGAAGATGGCACGCCTTGCCATAGACAAGTCGGAAGGGGGACATCCCAATGGGGGTTTTGTACGCCGTACGATACGCCCAAAGTGCATCATCTAACCGTAAACTCCAATCCTTCCTCGTTGGCCCAACGGTCTTCTCTAGGATTTGCTTGATCTCACGGTTGGAAACCTCGGCTTGGCCATTCGTTTGAGGATGGTAAGGTGTAGAAACCTTATGGGTGACACTGTATTTCCTCAATAACGCTTCAATGGTCCGATTGCAAAAATGTGACCCTCCGTCACTAATGATCACTCGTGGCATTCCGAACCTTGCAAAAATGTTAGTTCTAATAAAATCTGCAACCACTTTGGAATCATTAGTCCGGGTGGCCTTGGCTTCCACCCATTTTGATACATAATCAACCGCAAGCAAAATATATGTAAAACCATACGAAGAAGGAAAAGGACCCATAAAATCAATACCCCAAACATCAAAAATTTCAACATTTAGGATAGAAACCTGCGGCATTTGGTCCTTTGCACTAATACCACCCATTCGTTGGCATTTATCACATGTTAAGCAAAAAGTTTTAGCATCTTTAAAAATACTAGGCCAATAAAATCCACATTGTAACACCTTAAGGGCTGTGCGTTGTGTGCCAAAGTGCCCTCCACATGCATATGTGTGACAAAAACTCAAAATTGAATGACATTCAGAATCGTGCACACAACGACGTATAATCTGATCGGGGCAAAATTTCCATAAGTACGGATCATCCCACACATAAAACCGTACATCATGCTTAAGTTTATCACGTTGGTGCCTAGTGAACTCACTTGGAATACGTTTTGACACCAAAAAATTAACAATATTGGCATACCAAGGTGCACTAACCTTAATGGACAGCAATTGTTCATCCGGAAATGTCTCCAAAATCGGCAAAGACTCCTCATTATGCACCATCCGGCTTAGGTGGTCAGCCACCACGTTCTCACTTCCCTTCTTGTCCCGAATCTCAATGTTGAACTCTTGAAGTAGCAATATCCAACGAATTAGCTGTGGCTTGGCCTCCTTTTTGGTGAGCAAGTACTTCAGAGCTGCATGATCAGTAAAAACAATTACTTTAGTTCCAATAAGATATGATCGAAATTTATCTAAAGCAAAGACAACGGCAAGAAGTTCTTTTTCCGTAGTGGAGTAGTTCAATTGTGCATCGTTCAACGTCCGGGAGGCGTAGTAAATGACATGCGGCCTCTTGTCCTTTCTTTGTCCTAAAACAGCTCCTAAAGCATAGTCAGACGCATCACACATGAGCTCGAAAGGTAGACTACAATCCGGTGGAACAATGATGGGTGCCGTGGTCAACAACTCCTTGAGTTGTTTGAATGATTCCGTGCACTCCTTTGTGAATTGAAACGCCACTTCTTTTTGTAGGAGTCGGCAAAGAGGTTGTGCTATCTTCGAGAAATCTTTGATAAACCTACGATAAAATCCTGCATGGCCAAGAAACGAACGAACCTCTCTAACCGAAGTCGGAGAGGGTAAGTGACGTACAAGATCTATTTTCGACTTATCAACCTCAATACCCTTTTCAGAGATTATATGACCTAGAACGATGCCTTGTTTAACCATAAAATGACACTTTTCCCAATTAAGCACAACGTTTTAGGATCACACTTAGATTATGTAAGCAACTATCAAACGAATCACCAAAGACGCTAAAATCATCCATAAACACTTCAATTATCTTCTCTACATAATCAGAAAATATACTCATCATGCATCTTTGAAATGTAGCAGGTGCATTACATAAACCAAAAGGCATGCGACGATATGCAAATGTACCAAACGGGCATGTAAAAGTGGTTTTTTCTTGGTCTTCAGGTGAAATGACAATTTGATTATAACCAGAATAACCATCAAGAAAACAATAGAAAGCATAACCCGCTAACCTCTCAAGCATTTGGTCAATGAACGGCAATGGGAAGTGGTCCTTCCTCGTGGTGGTGTTTAGCTTCCTATAGTCAATGCACACCCTCCAACCGGTTTGAATACGTTGAGGGACAAGCTCATTCTCGGCATTAGCTACCACCGTCACTCCGGATTTCTTTGGTACGCATTGAACCGGCGAAACCCACCTACTATCCGAGATTGGATAGATAACCCCACAATCTAAAAGCTTTATGATCTCCTTCTTCACTACTTCCATCATCGGAGGGTTGAGACGGCGTTGAGCCTCTCTAGTTGGTTTGGCCCCCTCCTCAAGAAATATGTGATGCATACAAGTCGTAGGGCTTATACCTTTGATATCGGCCAATGTCCAACCTAGGGCAGATTTGAACTCCTTCAAAACTCGAAGCAATTTCTCCTCCTCTTGTGCCGTGAGGGAGGAGGAAATGATGGCAGGTAACGTTTCATTTTCTCCCAAGAAAATGTACTTCAGATGGCTTGGCAAAGGCTTGAGTTCAAGGATGGGTGCCTGAATTATAGATGGAAGCAATTTGTTAGTCGAAATGGGAATGGACTCACGGTTAGTATACTTACCATCAAGCTTAGGTGAGGACTCAAGGGCAGCCACAACTTCAAGTAATTCCTCATTAGGGGGCACGGCATGGAATGAATCTTGTATGCCGTGGGCATGCATGCAATCTGCTCCCTTTGTTTTGCGTTCCATGCCTCGTGTAATGACTTTTTCAAGCGCATCGTCATTCAAATCGTCGAGATATCCCTGCGCCAAAGAGTCAATTATATCAATAGAAAAACATGAATGGTCATCACTAGGGTATTTAATGGAATCAGAAAGATTAAAATTAACGTCCCCATCGAATTCCATGGACAAAGTTCCACTATACACGTCAATCTTCGTCCGGGCCGTCTTCATGAATGGCCTTCCAAGTAGAATGGGCAGCGAAGGAGCATGGTTCGATTCATCCATTTCGAGGACATAGAAATCCGCCGGGAAGACCAAATGATTAACCTGCACAAGAACATCTTCCAACACTCCCTTTGGATAGGCGTTAGATCTATCGGCCAATTGTATTATTACCCCATCATTTTTCAATGCTCCTAAGTTCATAGATGCATAAATGGAATATGGCATAACATTTATAGAAGCACCTAAATCAAGCATGGCAGATTCAAATCTAGTATTCCCAATAATACAAGGAATGGTAAAACTACCTGGATCTTTACATTTGGGAGGTAATTTGCGTTGCAAAATGGCAGACACATTCTCACCTACCTTGACCACTTCCTTGGTCGACATCCTCTTCCTCGTGGTACACAACTCCTTCAAGAACTTAGCATACCTCGGAACTTGCTTGATTGCATCTAACAAAGGTATGTTAACTTGAACTTTCCTAAAGGTTTCAAGGATATCCTTTTCTGCCTCTTCTTTCTTCGTTTGCATGAACCTAGGGATTTGGAATGGTGGAACTAGGGAGTTGTCCGGGATCTCGAAACTTACCTACAAACTCAGCAATCTGCCCAATTTGTTTCTCAAGTTGATCCACCCTCTTATCTTGGTTTTGCATAGCCTTCGCTTGATCTTCCTGCCCATTAGACAACTTAGTTAGTATTTTAAGAAGTGCATCATTGTCAAGAGACGTACCTGAGGCACTTGGGCCGGATTGGGCTTGATTTTGGGATGGGCCGTAGGTTTTGGGAAAGAACCCCGGGGGTTGTTGCCTAAAGCCTCCTTGGTTCTGAGGTTGCTGGGGCTCCCTCCATTTGAAGTTTGGATGGTCTCGCCACCCCGGATTATACGTGTTGGAGTATGGATCATGCCTTGACTGATTTTGGCCTTGAAACCCAATGGCATTCGCACTCTCCCATCCGCCATTCTCAATGAGCTGAGGACACTTTTCGGAGACATGTCCTTGGATAGAACATACGCCACATACCACAGGTCCTTGCATCTTCATTCCCTCGGCCATCTGTGATACAATAGAAGTAAGATTAGCCAATTGTGAATGAAGATCGGAAGTTGAACTTACCTCATGTACTTGGTGCCGTGGGGGTCCTCTTTGGCCTACACCCTAGTACTGTTGAGCGTTCAACGCTCTATTGGCAATCAAGACCTTGGCAGCCATGGGTGTTTTGTCCACCAATGCTCCCCCCGCCGAAGCATCAAGCATTTGACGTTCTAGAGGTAGGAGCCCCTCGTAGAAGTATTGCAAAAGCAACTCCTCCTTCATCTGATGCTGTGGACAAGAAGCAACAAGTGATTTAAATCGTTCATAATATGTAGGAAAAGACTCACCTTCTTCCTGCTGGATTCCGCTTATCTTTTTGCGTAGGAGGATGATACGAGAAGTTGGAAAGAACTTCTCCAAGAACGCTCTCTTCATACTCTCCCATGATGTGACAGTGCCGGGAGCTAACTCATATAACCAATCCTTGGCTTTATCCATCAAAGAGAATGGAAAAGCCTTCATCTTCAATATATTTCCGTCAACATTGACGGGAGTCATACTAGAGCAAACTACTTCAAATTCTTTCAAATGTTTGTTAGGATCATGGACAAGCCATGGTATTTAGGAATATGATGAAGCAAACTTGACTTTAATTCAAACTCATCCGTCTTACCTTGGGCAGCCCTGGGGTATTGAATGCACAAGGGTGTGGCATTATCCAAACCTGAGGCGGAAAGCTCCTTGAGTGTACGGTTGTCCACCGCCATGCCGTGAACTTCCTCAAAGATCCCTGCCGTGGCCTCCTCCTCTTCTTGTACGTTTTCTTCAAGGTCAGATTCGGAGTTGGGTGGATAGTGTGCTTGCTGGTTTCTAACTCTTCTCAACTTCCTCTCAAAATCGTCGTCAAACTCCAAGATGTTTGCACGAATCGTTTGAGAGCTTCTAGTCATACATTAGTACCTAAGAAACAATAAACAAAATTAGGTCAGAAACTTAAACAAGATCAGCAACAAAGTGAAATACAAGAAACAAAAACAATCCAACGGATTAGCAAAATTGCTAATCCCCGGCAACGGCGCCAAAATTTGATATGATATTAACTAGCACACAAATTAAACCCTCTTTTTGTCAAATTGTAGTGAAGATGTAAGTAGGGATCGTTCTAGACCGGGGATTAGGAGGGATTGCTAAACACTTGGAAAATGACTTAAAAACTCAAAAACAAAGTTTAAAACTCTAAACTAGACTCAAAGAATACAAAGCTAAAGGTTAAAACACTTAAACAAACCTAGAACTCAAAACAGTAACTAGAAGACTCAAAACTGCCTAAAAACCACTTTCTGGGCAGTTTTGAGCACCTACACTAATTTGGACGAAATTTGATGAAAACTTGGATCAAAACACTTAGAAACACAAATCAAAACACTTTCTAACTAATCTAAGACTCTAACCTAAAGGGGGATTTGTTTTGGACGAAAATGTAACACAAAACAGAAACTTAAATTAAAACAGATTGTAAAACGATTTTGGTGAAAAGAATGGATAAAAGGCTAGTTAGGAGGTTCTTCTCCACACATGTCACACTTGCAAACAAAGCGATTTTCAGTTGTTCTTCCAATAAATCATAAATACTCAACGCCCCAAATTAACCGTGAATTGCACTAATTAACCCTCAGTTTTTCCATAAGTTATTAAGTTGGATGATTGCATACGACAACCCAAAACATTCCCTACAAGTTCCCTACATGAATTGCATAATAGAGATACAAGCAAGAATCATTAAGTTCTATGAAAAACATAAGCATTGACAAAGCATTCGTTACTATGAATTGCATGAAACTTACGCTAAGAATTCATTCAAGGCGATCGGTTTCAAGCGACCTTCACTACTTGTGATTATAAGATTGTAACTATTAGGTGAAACTGCCTCATAATCTAGCATCATATTCATGCATGAAAACTAAGCGTGCACTCTCAATCAACATACACAAATAAGTTATCAATCAAATAGATGAACGAATTGAATCCACAACTTATGAAATAACAACTGAATGTAATCGAATCAAATTGCAAGCATGTACATGGTTTCGAATCACCCCCCAACTACGGGGGTTTAGTTCCTCATACTCACAACATAAAGTTTATTGAATTGAAACATCAAAGACATAAGAAAGATTACACCTAAAATGCCCAAGAATTCCACTTTGAAATCTGCACAGAAAGCTCCTCTTTCTTCTTCTCCTTGCTGCGGCAGTGAGGGTTTAGGGGGTTTTTGGATGAATTTGGATGACTTTGGATGAGGGGGAATTGTGGAAAACTATCTAGGATAGGTGTAGGGCACGGCTAGGAAGGTTTTAGGTCAGAAACTATGGATTTGGGTGTAGGTTGGGCTCGGCAAAGGTGAGGGATAGGTTCTGGCTTGAATGGATGTTGCTGGATGTGTTTTTGGGTTTTAGAAGGGAGTTAGGATGGTATGGTGGTGCGGCAAGGTGTGGGAAAGGGTTATGGAGGTGTGGAATGGTGTATAAAGGTGGAGGATGGTGGCTGGAATGGGTGGTGGCTGCGGCAAAAGGTGGGAAAGGTTGCTGGAATGGGTGGTGGCTGCGGCAAGGAAGGAATTAGGGTGATGGTGATTTTCTGATTTGTGTAGGGGGATGGATGATATGCGGCTAGGGTGTAGAACACAAATATATAGGCATCTAAAACCCTAATTAAATCAGATTAGACAACAATGGGCTAGGGTTAGGTGCGGCACTTAAGTGAACATGGGCTAGGGTTTGTAAAATAGGCTTCTAGGATGAAAGGTGCGGCTTGGGTTTTGAAGAAATGGACTAGGGTTTAACATGGCAGATTTTAGATGATTAGGCCCTAAGGTGCTGCATGGGCTTAGGATCCACAAGGAATTAGGGTTTAGGACATCTAAAAGCCCAAAGCCAAGAATAGAAACTCACGAAAATGGAAACCTCCAAGAATAGAAACTTCCAACTTTTAGAAACTTTGGTTGCCAATTCCGATTTAGGAAAGATCAACCCAAAATGGAAACTTTTAGGCTTAGCTTTCCTACTTCAAGTAGGAAACCTCAAATCTTCAACTCTTCAATTCCATCCCATCCTTGTGTTCCAAGCATGTCCTTTTCAATCCAAGCACACGTTTCGCTCCAAACGCTCCAAATTGCATCATTTCATGTAATATGTCCTTTAAACCTGAAAACACATGAAAGTAGCTTAAAAGACTACTTTAACGAAGAAAACATAACAAGATGCATAAGAACTAGCTAACTAAGGCGCATAAATATGCTCCTATCAAGTTTTGTAGGTCGTTCGATAAGCCCACAATGCATCGTCCAAGCGCATGCTCCAATCCTTTCTTGTTGGACCCACGGTCTTCTCTAGGATTTGCTTGATCTCTCGGTTAGAAACATTGGCTTGGCCATTGGTTTGAGGATGGTAAGGTGTAGAAACTGATAGGAGCATATTTATGCGACTTAATTGGCTTGTTCTCGTGCGTTTACGTTGTGTTTCTTTAGTTATTTTAGTGTTTAAAGCCATTTTCATTTGTTTGTAGGTCTTAATAACAACCTTGGCAAGGAAAGTGCATTTTGGTGCATGTTGGATCAATATTGGGCTCAAATGGATTGCATGCATGAGGATGGACCTTTTGGGCATATGTGTGTGCAAGTGTGTGTGTGTGTAATTGCAAGGATAAACAATGACAACTCATACACATGCAAACTCAAGGCAAGAGAGGGAGAAAACACATGCAAAGAAGCCCACATGCAAAGTGAAGGGGACACACACAGCAAAGGGGAAGGAAATGGTGTGTTTTGTGGTTGAAATGATGAAGCATGTGTGTGTAAATGTAAAGGGGAAAACATGGCAGCAAACACATGGCAAAGAGAAGAACATTGAAGCATACACATGCAAGGGCACGGCATAGGGCAGAAAATGTGGGTGTTTGGTGCTTGAAATGATGAAGCATGTGTGTTTAAATGTAAAGGAAAATAGGGCAGAAAATGTGTGTGTGTTGTGGTTGAAATGATGAAGCATGTTGTGTAAATGTAAAGAGGAAACATGCCAACACACACCCACACAAGCTGCACATGCAAAGGAAATGGAGTGGTCCTCTCTCAAGCCTACAAATACCACCTTCCATATTCATAAAAAAAACAACAGATTTTCTCCTTGCTTTGGCCGAAACTTCCCACCACCATTCTCTCTAATTTCAGCCAAAAACCACCCCTAGCCACACCACCCATCAATCCTAAACCTTTCCATACCATTCCCCATCCATTCTACACCATAAAAACCACCCAAAACCGTCCAAAACCTCTAGTGCCGCTGCTTGCAAGGAAGGAAAGAGAAGGAACATCTTGTGCCGTGCCTATGCCCAAGCCTTGGGAGTGTTGGAGCGTTTCTAGGTGTTTTTTATCTTTGATTTCAATGTTTAAATTAAGTTATCTTTGTGTAATTGCGAGTATGAGGAACTAAACCCCCCTTGGCTAGGGGGGATTCATGATAGGAGCATATTTATGCGCCTTAGTTAGCTAGTTCTTATGCATCTTTGTTATGTTTTCTTCGTTAAAGTAGCCTTTTAAGCTACTTTCATGTGTTTTCAGGTTTAAAGGACATATTACATGAAATGATGCAATTTGGAGCTTTTGGAGCAAAATGTGAGCTTGGATTGAAAAGGACATGCTTGGAACACAAGGTTGGGATGGAATTGAAGAGTTGAAGATTTGAGGTTTCCTACTTGAAGTAGGAAAGCTAAGCCTAAAAGTTTCCATTTTGGGTTGATCTTTCCTAAATCGGAATTGGTAACCAAAGTTTCTAAAGTTGGAAGTTTATATTCTTGGAGGTTTCCATTTTCGTGAGTTTCTATTATCGGCTTTGGGCTTTTGGATGACCCATCCTTACCTCTTGGACCTATGCCGCACCTAAACCCTAACCCTAGCCCACTTAATCAGCCGCACCTAGGCCTTGTTCACATGCAAAAACCTGATTATAAACCCTAAGCCCATGCCGCACCTTTCCATCCTAGAAGCCCTATTTTACAAACCCTAACCCTAGTCCATTTAAGTAGCCGCACCTAACCCTAGCCCAATCTGATTTATTTAGGGTTTTAGGTGCCTATATATATGTATTTCCCATCCTTGCCGCAGCTATCACCCCCTCCATATTCAGAAATTCGTCAAAACCCTATTCCCCCACTTGCCGCAGCCTTCATCCATTCCAGCCACCATTCTCCACCTCTATACACCGTTCTACACTTCCATACACCATCCATATCCCTTGCCGCACCACCATACCATCCTAATTCCCTTCCTAAACCAAAATAACATCCAAAAGTCCCCTTAACCATCTCTGCCGCAGCAAGGAGAAGAGAAGAGGAGCTTGACGTGCAGAAATTCAAGTTGGAATTCTTGGGCGTTTTAGGTGTAATCTTTCTTATGTCTTCGATGTTTCAATTCAATAAACTTTATGTTGTGAGTATGAGGAACTAAACCCCCTTAGTTGGGGGGTAATTCGAAACCATGTACATGCTTGCAATTTGATTCGATTACATTAAGTTGTTATTTCATAAGTTGTGGATTCAATTCGTTCATCTATTTGATTGATAACTTATTTGTGTATGTTGATTGAGAGTGCACGCTTAGTTTTCATGCATGAATATGATGCTAGATTATGAGGGAGTTTCACCTAATAGTTACAATCTTATAATCACAAGTAGTGAAGATCGCTTGAAAACGATCGCGTTGAATGAATTCTTAGCATAAGTTTCAAGCAATTCATAGTAACAAATGCTTCGTCAATGCTTATGTTTTTCATAGAACGTAATGATTCTTGCTTGTATCTCTATTATGCAATTCATGTAGGGAACTTGTAGGGAATGTTTTGGGTTGTCGTATGCAATCATCCAACTTAATAACTTGTGGAAAAACTGAGGGTTAATTAGTGCAATTCACAGTTAATTTGGGGCGTTGAGTATTTATAATTTATTGGAAGAACAACTGAAAATCGTTTCGTTTACAAGTGTGTCATGTGTGGAGAAGAACCTCCTAACTAGCCTTCTACCCATCTATTTCACCAAAATCGTTTTTACAATCTGCCCTATTTCCAATCTGTTTTCTTTATTTTAATTTTCGTCAAAACAAAATCCCCCTTTATTTTAGAGTCCTAGATTAGTTAGAAAGGGTGTTAGTTTATGTTTTCTAGTGTTTTGAGTCAAGTTATAACATAAATTCGTCCAAATTTGTGTTAGTACTCAAAACTGCCCAGATTGTGCTTCTAAGGCAGTTTTGAGTGGTTATTTGCTGTTTTGGTTCCTTTGCTTTGTTTTGGTGTTTTAACTTTTAATTTTACATTCTTTGAGTCTAGTTTAGTGTTTTAAACTTTGTTTTTACATTATTGAGTCAGTTTTCAAGAGTTTAGCAATCCCTCCTAATCCCCGGTTTAGAACGATCCCTACTTACATCTTTACTACAATTTGACAAAAGAGGGTTTAATTTGAGTGCTAGTTAATATCATATCAATTCAAAACCATGTTTATGCTTGCTATATGATTTGATTACTTCCAATTGCGTTTCATGAATTGTGAATTTAATTTACTTATCTCTATGAATTAAAACTAATTTGTGTATGTTGGTTGAGAGTGCACGCTTAATTTTCATGCATAAGTTTGATGCTAGGATATAAGGAAGTTTCACCTAATCGTTATGAACTTATATTCATAAGTAGTAAAGGTTGTTGATCACAATCGTGTTAAGTAAATTCTTGGCATAAGTTTCATGCAATTCATAGTAACGAGTGCCTCGTCAATGCTTCTGTTTTTCATAGAACTTAATGATTCTTGCGTGTATCTCTATTATGCAATTCATGTAGGGAACTTGTAGGGAATGTTTTGGGTTGTCGTATGCAATCATCCAACCTAATAACTTGTGGAAAAACTGAGGGTTAATTAGTGCAGTTCACGGTTAATTTGGGGCATTGAGTATTCATGGTGTGTCGAAGAGCAATTGGAAATCATTTTTATATGCAAGTATAACATGTGTGGAGAAGAACCCCTTAGCTAGCTTCTCATCCATTCAATTTGATCAATCTCGTTTTAAAACCTATTTTGTTTTACAAAGTTCTTGTTTTGTTTTCAAATTCGTCTAAAATCAATCCCCCTTTATTTTGTTGAGTCATATTAGTTAGAAATCAATTTAGTTTGTGTTTTTAAGTGTCTTGAGTCAAGTTATAACATATTTGCGTTCAAATTCTTCCTTAGTGTTCAAAACTGCCCAAATTGTGTTTTTAAGGCAGTTTTGAGTGTTTGGGTGCTGTTTTGAGTCTTTTGGTTTGTTTTAGTGTTTTAAACTTTGTTTTTACATTTTCAAGTCAGTTTCCAAGTGATTTAGCAATCCCTCCTAATCCCCGACCTAGAACGATCCCTACTTACATACTTGCTACAATTGATAAAAAGAGGGTTTAATTTGTGTGCTTATATATTTCGCACCAGAAACCTTATGGGTGACATTGTACTTCCTCAACAACGCCTCAATGGTGCGGTTACAAAAATGGGAGCCTCCATCACTAATTAGAACTCGAGGCATTCCAAACCTAGCAAAAATGTTAGTTTTCACGAAATCTGCAACCACCTTAGAATCGTTAGTACGGGTGGCTTTCGCTTCCACCCATTTCGAGACATAATCCACAGCGAGTAATATGTAAAGGAGACCATGCGATGAAGGAAAAGGACCCATAAAATCGATGCCCCAAACATCAAAAATTTCAACAGGAAGTATGACATTTTGCAGCATTTGATCCTTTGCCCCTATATTACCCATTCTTTGGCAACGATCACAAGACATGCAAAAGGTTCTAGCATATTTCAATAGAGTTGGCCAATAAAATCCACATTCTAAAACCTTAAGGGCAGTGCGTTGTGTCCCAAAGTGTCCCCTACATGCATAAGTGTGACAGAAAGTTAAAATTGAATTAAACTCCATATCATGCACACACTTACGTACAATCTAATACGAGCAATATTTCCACAAGTATGGATCATCCCAAACATAAATCAATACCCCAAACGTAAAAAATTTCAACATTGACAATGGAAATCTGCGGCATTTGATCCCTTGCACTTATATTTCCTATTCTTTGGCATTTATCACATGTTAAGCAAAAAGTTCTAGCATTCTTAAAGATACGAGGCCAATAGAACCCACACTGTAACACCTTAAGTGATGTTCTTTGTGTGCCAAAGTGACCACCACATGCATATGTATGACAAAAGCTTAAAATGGAATGAAACTCAGAATCATGCACACATTGACGGACAATCTGATCAGGGCTATATTTCCACAAATATGGATCATCCCATACATAAAACCATGCATCATTTCTAAGCTTATCACGTTGGTGTTTAGTGAGAGTGCTTGGAATTCGTTTAGACACCAAAAAGTTAACCATATCAGCATACCAAGTGCTTTTTTTTTAGTCCTCGGGTGTTATGACAATTTGATTATAACCAGAATAACCATCAAGAAAACAATAGAAAGCATAACCCGCTAACCTCTCAAGCATTTGATTAATGAATGGCAAAGGGAAGTGGTCCTTCCTAGTGGTGGCGTTTAGCTTCCTGTAATCGATACACACCCTCCAACCTGTTTGGATTCGAGTAAGCACAAGCTCATTTTCGGCATTTGTCACCACAGTTACTCCGGATTTCTTTGGGACACATTGAACTGGTGAAACCCAATGACTATCGAAAATAGGATAGATCACTCCACAATTTAAAAGCTTGATTATTTCCTTCTTCACAACTTCCATCATCGGAGGGTTGATGATGTGAAAATTATGTTGACACACAAATTAACCCTCTTTTTATCAATTGTAGCAAAGTATGTAAGTAGGGATCGTTCTAAACCGGGGATTAGGAGGGATTGCAAAATCACTTGAAAACTGACTCAAATACGTAAAAACAAGTTTAAAACACTAAACTAGACTCAAACAATGCAAAACTAAACTTTAAAACACCAAAACAAACCAAAAGACTCAAAACAGCCCAGAAACACTCAAAACTGCCTTAAAACCACAAACTGGGCAGTTTTGAACACTAGACACAAACTTGGACGAAAATTGGTTTTAACTTGACCTAAGACACTTAAAAACACAAACTAAAGTGAGTTCTAACTACTATGACTCAACCAAGTAAAGGGGAATTGATTTTGGACGAATTTAAAGACAAAACAAAAACTTTGAAAACAAACTTGACAAAAACGATTTTAGGTAAATTAAGATGGTGAAAGGCTAGTTAGAAGGTTCCTTCTCCACACATGAAACATATGCATACGACTCGATTTCCAATTACTCTTTCCACAAACCATGAATGACAATGCCCCAAATTAACTAGATTGCACCAATTAATTCTCAGATTTCCCTAGATTCATTGAATTGAATGGAATACGCATTACAACCAAATTATTCTTATGCAAATCAATAACATGCTTTGAATGAAATGGGCATGAGTTCTAGCATTTGGAACTAAATGATGAAACGCCTTCTAAGTAGTAACCGAGCAAGGAATAATGAGATCATGCAACGACTTAGAAAACAAAGAATGCACAGATTTTAACTCTCCAAATAAACGTTTAGGCTCAAGTCTCACAAGGTTGTAGCGTTAGTTTGAGTTCCTTACTTCAAGCATGTTACAAAAACTGATTTTTTTCTTTATGATTGCATGTGAATTCATAAGTTATAATCACAACTAAGCCTAAACAAAGAGTAAATCAAACTTTCATCCATGTTAATCACTTTCTTTAACAGCCATGCAATTACAAATCAAATCCTCATCATTGTGTTGGAAGGTACCGTAAGACACAAACAAACACACACAAACAACTCTTTTTGGGTTTTTAAAACAAATTTTTCAAATTTTTATGTGATTATCGGATTTTTGCTTCAAAACACACTAAAACACACCAAAACTGCTCAAAAACACTTAAAAACAACAAGGAACAAGTCTCCAAGTTAAGGGTGATAAAATCAAACGAATTTGCATCTAAAACACTTAGTTACCCCCCCCCCCCCACACTTAAATCAAACATTGTCCTCAATGTTTCAAGCCTAAAACAAGGACAACAAAACTAAGTCAGAAACTAACACAGAAACAAACTAAACAAAAAGAAAAGAACCAAGGGATTAGCAACTTTGCTAATCCCCGGCAACGGCGCCAAAATTTGATGTGAAAATTAACTTGACACACAAATTAAACCCTATTTGTGACAATTGTAGTAATGATGTAAGTAGGGATCGTTCTAACCGGGGATTAACTAGGGGTGCTAATCTAATACAAATCGACTTAGAAACACAAAAACTAAACTTAAAGACTCTAATTAGACTACTAAGATTCAAAACAGATTTGAAACACTCAAATCTGCCCAAAACAGACTAAACAAGCTAATTGACTCAAACAGCAACTAAGACAAGATCTGACTTAAAAACTCAAAAAACAAAGTTTAAAACACTAAACTAGACTCAAAGAACACAAAACTAAAAGTTAAAACACTTAAACAAACCTAAAACCCAAAACAGCAACTAGAAGACTCAAAACTGCCTAAAAACCACTTTCTGGGCAGTTTTGAGCACCTACACTAATTTGGACGAATTTGGCAAAACTTATGACTCAAAACACTTAAAAACACCAAAGAGGACAGATTATGAAGACTCAAACTTAACAAAATATGGGGGAATTGTGTTTGGACGAATTTGAACTAAATGCACAGATTGTAATTTAAAACAGATTGTAAACTAAATGTGATGAATCAATGGGTGATGGAATGGCTAAGGGGTTCTTCTCCACACATGAAATTTATGCAACGTAAATCGATTTCCAGTTATCAATTCAATAAGTTATGAACCTCGACACTCCAAGTTAATTAGGTTTGCTTAAATTAACTTTCAGATTTCCCTAGAATCATTGAATTGGATGAATATGCATCGCAAACAAATTATTCCTAATCTGGAATTGGAGTGATTCCAAGAAATTCCTTTGTTGATTGCATGGGTTGCCTCCCACGACGCGCTTTCTTTAAAGTCTTGCAGCCGGACGATACTTTCATTCACTCCCCATTGGAGCCCACGGCATGGAATTGATCTTTGAATGGAAGGTGATACTTGAAATGATCCGGTAATGGTTTAAATTCTAAAATGGGTGCCTGGATCATTGAACTCAATAGCATGTTAGTATAAAACGAACTTGAAATTTGAGGAGTTAGCTTACCTGTGTGTTGCGACAAGAACACGAGTACATCTTCCACGACATGGTCCTCAAAACTTCCATGCATTGGATCTATGAATGGAGGGGGATAGTGATCCTTTCTGATTATGGCATTGAGCTTCCTAAAGTTCGTGTAAATTCTCCCACCAATTTGGATTCGATTTGGCACCTGCGCCAAAGAAGGTAACAACCTATTAATTGAAATGGGAATCGGAATTGGAGGAGGTGGCTCACCATTGTGCAGCAATGAGGACTCGAAAGTAGCAGCATATTTAACAATTTCACTAGGCTTGCTCTCGGCCAGAGTGGGTATTAGGGCAGTGATTTGTCCCGTGTCATCAAATTCAACTTCTTTGGGGATGGTTGTCTCAAGTACATGCTCTTTGATGAATTCTAGATACTCCCCAGCCACTTCCTTCTCTTGAATCCTTCTTCTTGGTGTACAATTCTCTTCAGGGATTTCAACACAATCTGAAACTTGTTTTGGTGTACCAAGAATTGGGATATCACTTTGCACCTTGGGAAGGGCTTCCACGATGTCTTTTTCACTCCCTTCTTCCTTGGGAATCAAAAACCTGCGAGGAAAGGGGACATTTGGTGGAATGGGGTAAGAAAGAATTGAATTTGGAACCAACTTACCTGAGTTGGACGGCATAGGGACTCTAGGAGGCTGCGGCAAGGGTTGTTCTACCCTTGTCGTGGGTGTGTCTTCTTCATCCCCCTCAATTAGCAGCTGTTCGTCCTCCCCTTGGATTTGTTTGGACGCCCTTGGTTCAACTCCAACCTCCATGGCACTTCCCAAAGTGATGGCTCCAGTAATTTCAAAATCTTCCATTGAATTTACAATGTTTGCGTTGGAGAATTCACTTTGTTCTTGAATTTGTGCCATGAACTCCACAATCTGCCCAACTTGCTTCTCTAATTCATCCATCTTGTTGGCTTGATTTTCTGCTTCATGTGTCAAAGAGGTGAGTAATTGAACATTTTGGTCATTATCCATTGACGTACCTGAATTTGTTTGGGAAGATTGTGGGCGAGGCTGTGGTGGTGCATATGGCCACTGATAGAACTCCTCAGATGGCTGTGAGTATTCTTCTTGTTGTGAGCCCTGCATCAAAGAGGTTAGTACATCAAGAATTTCATCATAACTCATGGGCATACTTGAATTCGATTGGAATTGTTGTGGGGGAGGCGGTGGTGGCTGCATAAGTCTGGAATAAAACTCCTCCTCTTGCTGCCAATATCCATCTTGTTGGAATTGTTGAGGTTCCCCCCACATATAATTTGAATGATCTCTCCAATTCGAATTGTAAGTGTTGGAAGACATGTTGTTGCTTGGTTGATCATAGCCTTGATAACCCCAAGCATCTCCGTTTGCAGTGAATTGAGGACGTTGAAGAGTTGGATATCCGTGCCCATAGGACACACCACATGTAGGGACACTTTTCATGATGGTCCTTTCGATATATTGCGTTAACTGAGAAGTAAGATTCGTTATTTGAGCTTGAAGATTAGCAATTGTCATGTCTTACTTCTCTAGTACCTAAAATCAAAGAAAGAAAACTAAATCAAATATCAAAAGTGAAATAAAACAACGAAAACAAAACTAAGTCAGAACTAACACAGAAACAAACTAAACAAAAAGAAAAGAACCAAGGGATTAGCAACTTTGCTAATCCCCGGCAACGGCGCCAAAATTTGATGTGAAAATTAACTTGACACACAATTTAAACCCTATTTGTGACAATTGTAGTAATGATGTAAGTAGGGATCGTTCTAACCGGGGATTAACTAGGGGTGCTAATCTAATACAAATCGACTTAGAAACACAAAAACTAAACTTAAAGACTCTAATTAGACTACTAAGATTCAAAACAGATTTGAAACACTCAAATCTGCCCAAAACAGACTAAACAAGCTAATTGACTCAAACAGCAACTAAGACAAGATCTGACTTAAAAACTCAAAAAACAAAGTTTAAAACACTAAACTAGACTCAAAGAACACAAAACTAAAAGTTAAAACACTTAAACAAACCTAAAACCCAAAACAGCAACTAGAAGACTCAAAACTGCCTAAAAACCACTTTCTGGGCAGTTTTGAGCACCTACACTAATTTGGACGAATTTGGCAAAACTTATGACTCAAAACACTTAAAAACACCAAAGAGGACAGATTATGAAGACTCAAACTTAACAAAATATGGGGGAATTGTGTTTGGACGAATTTGAACTAAATGCACAGATTGTAATTTAAAACAGATTGTAAACTAAATGTGATGAATCAATGGGTGATGGAATGGCTAAGGGGTTCTTCTCCACACATGAAATTTATGCAACGTAAATCGATTTCCAGTTATCAATTCAATAAGTTATGAACCTCGACACTCCAAGTTAATTAGGTTTGCTTAAATTAACTTTCAGATTTCCCTAGAATCATTGAATTGGATGAATATGCATCGCAAACAAATTATTCCTAACAAGTTCTCTATATGAACAGCACGATAAAGATACAAGTTAGAATCATTAAGTTCTTTGGAAATCATAAGCATCGACAAGGCATTCGTAACTATGAAAAGCATGATACTCTTGCCAGGAATCTACTTAACACGATCGTGACTAGCGACCTTCACTACTTGCGAATATAAATTCATAACGATTAGGTGAGACAAATTTATATCCTAGCACCAAATTCAAGCATGCAAATTAAGCGTGCACTCTCAATCAACATACAAGAACAAGTTTTGAATTAAACGGTTAAGCAAATTGTATTCACGACTTATGAAACGATAACTGGAAGTAATCAACTTATTTCACATAAATAAACATGGTTTCGAATACACCCTTAGCCAAAACGAATTTAGCCAATCATACTCAATGAAAAACAAAGATTACAAGAAGTAGACATTGAAATATAAGATAGAATACACCTAAAATTGTTCAACAACTCAGATTGAAGAAGCCAAACAACTTTGTGAACTGTCTCCTTCTCTTCCCCTTGCGGCAGATTGGAATGATGTGGTTTCTGGGCTGTTTTTGTGATGTAGAATGGATTATGGGTGGTATAGAGGCACGGCAAGGCTTGGGGATGGTGTGTGGATGTTGGGTGGAAGGTGTGGAGATGAAGAATGGTGGTGGAAATCGGCTGGAATGAAGGAGAAGTGGTTTCTGAGGTTGTGGATGGGTTTTGACGAATTTGGGAGAGTGTGTGGCTGAATGGGATCTTTTGTGGCTGCACACACTTGTTTATTTAAAGGGATTAGGAAATTAAAAACCCTAGCTAATTAGGTAAACAGAAATTTAAGTCAAATGCTTCTAAAAATAGGAAATCAAATCAGAAAATAAAAGGAAAGGTGAAGGGAAATTCGGCCAGGTTTTAAAGCAAAACAAGGAAGGTGTTTTAAATCAGATTTTTGGGAAAGAAACCCTCTCCCTTGCACGGCAAGGAAGAGGAAAGGGTGAGGGAAGTGCGGCACATGTCCTAAAGTGGTTTAGGCATTTGTTTTGTGTCCTAGAATGCTTAGAAAATCTTCATAATTGTTGGAACTTTTAGGGACAATTAGGAAAAGTCAAACTAAAGTAGGAAACCTTGGCTTAACTTTCCTACTTCAAATAGGAATCCTTGTTGGAGTAGGAATCCTTATTGGACTAGGAATCCTTGTTCTTCTAGGACTCCTCATTTGATTAGGAATCCTTCGTTGATTAGGAATCCTTCTTCGATTAGGAATCCCCTTCATGTAAGCACTTTCCTACTTCAACTAGGAAACCTTCTTCAAGTAGGAATCATCATCTTCAAGTCTTCAAATTCGTCCAAACCTTGGCTCCAAATATGTGACATGCATTCCAAACTCCATTTTGCTCCAAAATGCTCCAAAATGCCTCTTCTTGCATCCTTTGGCCTTAAAACCTGAAAACACATAAAACTGACTTTAAACACTAAAATAGCTAAGTAAACACATCCTAAATGCACGAGAACAAGCCAATTAAGTAGCATAAATATGCTCCTATCAGTCTTCTTCATCCTCTTCAATTAGCAGTTGTTCGTCCTTCCCTTGGATTTGTTTGGACACCCTTGGTTCAACTCCAACCTCCATGGCACTTCCCAAAGTGATGGCTCCAGTAATTTCAAAATCTTCCATTGAATTTACAATGTTTGCGTTGGAGAATTCACTTTGTTCTTGAATTTGTGCCATGAACTCCACAATCTGCCCAACTTGCTTCTCTAATTCATCCATTTTGTTGGCTTGATTTTCTGCTTCATGTGTCAAAGAGGTGAGTAATTGAACAATTTGGTCATTATCCATTGACGTACCTGAATTTGTTTGGGAAGATTGTGGTGAAGGCTGTGATGGTGCATATTGCCATTGATAGAACTCCTTAGATGGTTGTGAATATTCTTCTTGTTGTGAGCCCTGTGTCAAAGAGGTTAGTACATCAAAAATTTCATCATAACTCATAGGCATAATTGGATTCGATTGGAATTGTTGTGGGCGAGACGGTGGTGGCTGCATAGGCGTGGTGTAGAACTCCTCATATGGCTGCCAATATGCATCTTGTTGAGCCTCCTTGGCTTGATTTTGTGAGCCCTACACCATAGAATTTAGTTCATTAAGAATTTGATTATAATCTATTGACGAACTTGAGTTTGATTGAGCATATTGTATATGAGGTTGTGGTGGCTGCATAGGTCTTGAATAGAACTCCTCATATGGCTGCCAATATGCTTCGTGTTGAGCTTGTTGAGATTCCCACCACATAGAAGTTAAATGATCAGTCCAATCTCTTTGTGGACATTGATTGGCTTGATATCCTTGCCCATAAGACGCACCAAATGTAGGGACACTTTGCATTGTGGCCCTTTCGGCGTACTGCGACACTTGAGAAGTAAGATTCGCCAATTGAGCTTGAATGTTAGCAAAACCCATGTCTTACTTCTCTAGTACCTAAAATCAAAGAAAGAGAACTAAATCAAATATCAAAAGTAACACAAAACAAGGAAAACAAAACTAAGTCAGAAACTAACATAGAAACAAACTAAACAAAAAGAAAAGAACCAAGGGATTAGCAACTTTGCTAATCCCCGGCAACGGCGCCAAAATTTGATGTGAAAATTAACTTGACACACAAATTAAACCCTATTTGTGACAATTGTAGTAATGATGTAAGTAGGGATCGTTCTAACCGGGGATTAACTAGGGGTGCTAATCTAATACAAATCAACTTAGAAACACAAAAACTAAACTTAAAGACTAATTAGACTACTAAGATTCAAAACAGATTTGAAACACTCAAATCTGCCCAAACTGACTAAAACAAGTTAATTGACTCAAACAGCAACTAAGACAAGATTTGGACGAATTTTGGTTTCCTAATGATCTAAAATACCTAAAAACATATTCTAAGACAAGTTCTAAGTAAAATGACTCAAAGAAATAAGGTGGGATTTGATTTGGACGAAAATAACTAAATGGGCAGATTGTAATTTAAAACATATTGTAAACTAAATGTGATGAATCAATGGGTGATGGAATGGCTAAGGGGTTCTTCTCCACACATGAAATTTATGCAATGTAAATCGATTTCCAGTTATCAATTCAATAAGTTATGAACCTCGACACTCCAAGTTAATTAGGTCCGCTTAAATTAACTTTCAGATTTCCCCAGAATCATTGAATTGGATGAATATGCATCGCAAACAAATTATTCCTAACAAGTTCTCTACATGAACAACATGATAAAGATACAAGTTAGAATCATTACGTTCCTTGGAAATCATAAGCATCGACAAGGCATTCGTAACTACGAAAAGCATGATACTCTTGCCAGGAATCTACTTAACACGATCGTGACTAGCGACCTTCACTACTTGCGAATATAAATTCATAACGATTAGGTGAGACAAACTTATATCCTAGCACCAAATTCAAGCATGCAAATTAAGCGTGCACTCTCAATCAACATACAAGAATAAGTTATAAATCCAACGGTTAAGCAAATTGTATTCACGACTTAGGAAACGATAACTGGAAGTAATCAACTTATTTCACATAAATAAACATGGTTTCGAATACACCCTTCGCCAAAACAAATTTAGCCAATCATACTTAAAGCAAAACAAAGATTACATGAATTAGACATTGACATATAAGATAGAAAACACCTAAAATCGTTCAACAACTCAGATTAGCCAATTGTGAATGAAGATCGGAAGTTGAACTTACCTCATGTACTTGTTGCCGTGGGGGTCCCCATTGGCCTACTCCCTCGTATTGTTGAGCGTTCAACGCTCGATTAGAGATCAAGATCTTGGCAGCCATGGGTGTTTTGTCCACCAATGCTCCCCCCGCCGAAGCATCAAGCATTTGACGTTCTAGAGGTAGCAGACCCTGGTAGAAGTATTGCAAAAGCAATTCCTCCTTCATCTGATGCTGTGGACAAGAAGCAACAAGTGATTTAAATCGTTCATAATATGTAGGAAAAGACTCACCTTCTTCTTGTTGAATTCCGCTTATCTTTTTGCGTAGGAGGATGATGCGAGAAGTTGGAAAGAACTTCTCCAAGAACGCTCTCTTCATACTCTCCCAAGATGTGACAGTGCCGGGAGCTAACTCGTATAACCAATCCTTGGCTTTATCCATCAAAGAGAATGGAAAAGCCTTCATCTTCAAAATACTTCCGTCAACGTTAACGGGAGTCATACTAGAACAAACTACTTCAAATTCTTTCAAATGTTTGTTAGGATCTTCCATGGACAAGCCATGGTATTTAGGAATATGATGAAGCAAACTTGACTTTAATTCAAACTCTTCCGTCTTACCTTGGGCAGCCATGGGGTATTGGATGCACAAGGGTGCGGCATTATCCAGTCCAGAGGCTGAGAGCTCTTTGAGTGTACGGTTGTCCACTGCCATGCCTTGGACTTCTTCAAATATCCCTGCCGTGGCCTCCTCCTCTTCTTGTACGTTTTCTTCAAGGTCAGATTTGGAATTGGGTGGATTGTGTTCTTGCTAGTTTCTAGCTCTTCTCAAATTCCTCTCAAAGTCGTCGTCAAAATCCAAGATGTTCGCATGAACCGTTTGAGAGCTTCTAGTCATAAACTAGTACCTAAGAAACAAGAAACAAAATTAGGTCAGAAACTTAAACGAAATCAGAAACAAAGTGAAATAAAAGAAACAAAAAAAACAATCCAAGGGATTAGCAAAGTTGCTAATCCCGGCAACGGCGCCAAAACAGCAAATAAACACTCAAAACTGCCTTAGAAGCACAATCTGGGCAGTTTTGAGTACTAACACAAATTTGGACGAATTTATGTTATAACTTGACTCAAAACACTAGAAAACATAAACTAACACACTTTCTAACTAATCTAGGACTCTAAAATAAAGGGGGATTTGTTTTGGACGAAAATTAAAATAAAGAAAACAGATTGGAAATAGGGCAGATTGTAAAAACGTTTTTGGATGAAAAGGATGGATAAAAGGCTAGTTAGGAGGTTCTTCTCCACACATGTCACACTTGCATACAAAACGATTTCCAGTTGCTTTTCGATAAACTATGAATACTCAACGCCCCAAATTAACCGTGAATTGAACTAATTAACCCTCAGTTTTTTCATAAGTTATTGAGTTGGATGATTGCATACGACAACCCAAAACATTCCCTACAAGTCCCCTACATGAATTGCATAATAGAGATACAAGCAAGAATCATTAAGTTCTATGAAAAACATAAGCGTTGACGAAGCATTCGTTACTATGAATTGCATGAAACTTATGCCAAGAATTCATTCAACGCGATCGTTTTCAAGCGACCTTCACTACTTGTGATTATAAGATTGTAACTATTAGGTGAAACTCCCTCATAATTTAGCATCATATTCATGCATGAAAACTAAGCGTGCACTCTCAATCAACATACACAAATAAGTTATCAATCAAGTAGATGAACGAATTGAATCCACAACATATGAAATAACAACTGAATGTAATCAAATCATATTGCAAGCATGAATATGGTTTCGAATCACCCCCTAACTAAGAGGGGTTTAGTTCCTCATGATCACAACACAAAGAATAACAAGTTTATACATTGAAAATAAAAGATAGAAAACACCTAAACGTGCCAGCGAACCCAATTGCACAGCAGGTACGTCTAAGAACCTTCCTCTTCTTCCTTGGTTGCGGCACCAAGTTTAGTGATGGTTTTTGGGGGTTACGGATGGTGTAGAATGGTGGAAAAGTGTCTAGGATGGGTGTATGGCACGGCTAGGAAGGTTTAGGGTCAGAAAATATGGATTTGGGTGAAGGTTGGGCACGGCAAAGGTGGGGAGATGAAATCTGGCGTGAATGAAAGTGTATGGATGTGAATGGATCTGAATGGGGATGTTTGTGGCTGCACAAGGATGTTTATTTAAAGGGATTAGGAAATTAAAAACCCTAGACTATTTTGGTAAACAGAAATTAAGTCTAAAGCTCTAGAATTAAGGAAACAAATCAGAAAATTAAAGGAAAGGGCAAGGGAAATTCGGCTAGGGCTTAAAACACAAAAGGAAAGTGTTTTAAAGCTTAGAATCAGGAAATAAGGGAGAGGAAATACCAAGGGGAGTGTGGCAAGGGTTCAAAAGGTGCAAGAGATGTGTATTTGATGTCCTAGAATGCTTAGGAAGTCTTCATAATTGCTGGAACTTTTAGGGACATTTAGGAAAAATCAAGCCAAAGTAGGAAACTTTGGCTTAACTTTCCTATTTCAAGTAGGAATCCTTGTTCTTCTAGGAATCCTCATGTGATTAGGAATCCATCTTCAATTAGGAATCCTCATGTGATTAGGAATCCATCTTCAATTAGGAATCCTTCGTTGATTAGGAATCTTTCGTCGATTTGGAATCCTTCCTCGATTAGGAATCCTCCTTCATGTAAGCACTTTCCTACTTCAACTAGGAAACCTTGTTCAAGTAGGAATCATGATAGGAGCATATTTATGCGCCTTAGTTAGCTAGTTCTTATGCATTTCCATGGTGCTTTCTTAGTTAAAGTAGTCTTTTAAGCTAGTTTTATGTGTTTTCAGGTTTTAAGGCCAAAGGATGCAAGAAGATGCATTTTGGAGCTTTTTGGAGCATAATTGGGCTTGGAATGATTATCACATAATTGGAGCCAAGGTTTGGACGAATTTGAGGACTTGAAGATGATGATTCTTACTTGAACAAGGTTTCCTAGTTGAAGTAGGAAAGTGCTTACATGAAGGAGGATTCCTAATTGAAGAAGGATTCCTAATCACATGAGGATTCCTAATTGAAGATGGATTCCTAATCACATGAGGATTCCTAGAAGAACAAGGATTCCTACTCCAACAAGGATTCCTATTTGAAGTAGGAAAGTTAAGCCAAGGTTTCCTACTTTGGTTTGATTTTTCCTAATTGTCCCTAAAAGTTCCAACAATTATGAAGATTTTCTAAGCATTCTAGGACACAAAACAAAAGCCTAAACCACTCTAGGACATGTGCCGCACTTCCCTCACCCTTTCCTCTTCCTTGCCGTGCAAGGGAGAGGGTTTCTTTCCCAAAAATCTGATTTAAAACACCTTCCTTGTTTTGCTTTAAAACCTGGCCGAATTTCCCTTCACCTTTCCTTTTATTTTCTGATTTGATTTCCTATTTTTAGAAGCATTTGACTTAAATTTCTGTTTACCTAATTAGCTAGGGTTTTTAATTTCCTAATCCCTTTAAATAAACAAGTGTGTGCAGCCACAAAAGATCCCATTCAGCCACACACTCTCCCAAATTCGTCAAAACCCATCCACAACCTCAGAAACCACTTCTCCTTCATTCCAGCCGATTTCCACCACCATTCTTCATCTCCACACCTTCCACCCAACATCCACACACCATCCCCAAGCCTTGCCGTGCCTCTATACCACCCATAATCCATTCTACATCACAAAAACAGCCCAGAAACCACATCATTCCAATCTGCCGCAAGGGGAAGAGAAGGAGACAGTTCACAAAGTTGTTTGGCTTCTTCAATCTGAGTTGTTGAACAATTTTAGGTGTATTCTATCTTATATTTCAATGTCTACTTATTGTAATCTTTGTTTTTCATTGAGTATGATTGGCTAAATTCGTTTTGGCTAAGGGTGTATTCGAAACCATGTTTATTTATGTGAAATAAGTTAATTACTTCCAGTTATCGTTTCATAAGTCGTGAATACAATTTGCTTAACCGTTTAATTCAAAACTTGTTCTTGTATGTTGATTGAGAGTGCACGCTTAATTTGCATGCTAGGATATAAATTTGTCTCACCTAATCGTTATGAATTTATATTCGCAAGTAGTGAAGGTCGCTAGTCACGATCGTGTTAAGTAGATTCCTGGCAAGAGTATCATGCTTTTCATAGTTACGAATGCCTTGTCGATGCTTATGATTTCCAAAGAACTTAATGATTCTAACTTGTATCTTTATCGTGCTGTTCATATAGAGAACTTGTTAGGAATAATTTGTTTGCGATGCATATTCATCCAATTCAATGATTCTAGGGAAATCTGAAAGTTAATTTAAGCGAACCTAATTAACTTGGAGTGTCGAGGTTCATAACTTATTGAATTGATAACTGGAAATCGATTTACGTTGCATAAATTTCATGTGTGGAGAAGAACCCCTTAGCCATTCCATCACCCATTGATTCATCACATTTAGTTTACAATCTGTTTTAAATTACAATCTGTGCATTTAGTTCAAATTCGTCCAAACACAATTCCCCCATATTTTGTTAAGTTTGAGTCTTCATAATCTGTCCTCTTTGGTGTTTTTAAGTGTTTTGAGTCATAAGTTTTGCCAAATTCGTCCAAATTAGTGTAGGTGCTCAAAACTGCCCAGAAAGTGGTTTTTAGGCAGTTTTGAGTCTTCTAGTTGCTGTTTTGGGTTTTAGGTTTGTTTAAGTGTTTTAACTTTTAGTTTTGTGTTCTTTGAGTCTAGTTTAGTGTTTTAAACTTTGTTTTTTTGAGTTTTTTAAGTCAGATCTTGTCTTAGTTGCTGTTTGAGTCAATTAGCTTGTTTAGTCAGTTTTGGGCAGATTTGAGTGTTTCAAATCTGTTTTGAATCTTAGTAGTCTAATTAGAGTCTTTAAGTTTAGTTTTTGTGTTTCTAAGTCGATTTGTATTAGATTAGCACCCCTAGTTAATCCCCGGTTAGAACGATCCCTACTTACATCATTACTACAATTGTCACAAATAGGGTTTAATTTGTGTGTCAAGTTAATTTTCACATCAAATCATCATCTTCAAGTCCTCAAATTCGTCCAAACCTTGGCTCCAATTATGTGATAATCATTCCAAGCCCAATTTTGCTCCAAAAAGCTCCAAAATGCATCTTCTTGCATCCTTTGGCCTTAAAACCTGAAAACACATAAAACTAGCTTAAAAGACTATTTTAACTAAGAAAACACCATGGAAATGCATAAGAACTAGCTAACTAAGGCGCATAAATACGCTCCTATCAGTATGGGACGGCTAGGGGGGTTTGGGGTCAGAAAATATGGATTTGGGTGAAGGAATGGGGCTATTGAAGATGGTGTTTCTGACGTGAATGGAGTTGTATGGATGTGAATGGATCTGAATGCGGATGTTTGTGGCTGCACAATGATGTTTATTTATAGTGATTAGGAAATTAAAAACCCTAGACTATTTTGGTAAACAGAAATTAAGTCTAAAGCTCTAGAATTAAGGAAACAAATCAGAAAATTAAAGGAAAGGGCAAGGGAAATTCGGCTAGGGCTTAAAACACAAAAGGAAAGTGTTTTAAAGCTTAGAATCAGGAAATAAGGAAGAGGAAATAGAAAGGGGAGTGCGGCAAGGGTTCAAAAGGTGCAAGAGATGTGTATTTGATGTCCTAGAATGCTTAGGAAGTCTTCATAATTGCTGGAACTTTTAGGGACATTTAGGAAAAATCAAACCAAAGTAGGAAACTTTGGCTTAACTTTCCTATTTCAAGTAGGAATCCTTGTTGGAGTAGGAATCCTTGTTCTTCTAGGAATCCTCATGTGATTAGGAATCCATCTTCAATTAGGAATCCATCTTCAATTAGGAATCCTTCGTTGATTAGGAATCCTTCGTCGATTAGGAATCCTCCTTCATGTAAGCACTTTCCTACTTCAACTAGGAAACCTTGTTCAAGTAAGAATCATCATCTTCAAGTCCTCAAATTCGTCCAAACCTTGGCTCCAATTATGTGATAATCATTCCAAGCCCAATTTTGCTCCAAAAAGCTCCAAAATGCATCTTCTTGTATCATTTGGCCTTAAAACCTGAAAACACATAAAACTAGCTTAAAAGACTACTTTAACTAAGACAATACCATGGAAATGCATAAGAACTAGCTAACTAAGGCGCATAAATATGCTCCTATTAGTGGATAATTTGGAGAAGCAAATGGGTCAAATTGCCGAGTTTATGGGGCAAATTAGAGAACAAGGCAGATTGCCTAGTTCAACCGTTATGAACCCGAAGGGAGGATTTGAAACCGCTAAGGCCATCATGTTGAGAAGTGGTAAACAGGTTGGAACGGACTCAAATACATCCAAATCAAGTCAAGACAAGGAGGACAAGTTGCTGCAAGAAGAAGCACATGGAGCAAAGCCCACGGCCAAGGATGACCAAACCTTGCCGAATTCATCTAGTCCTCCTAAACCGTCCCAAACCACCAAGGTAAGTCCCAATTCGATTTTTTCTAGTTCTATTCCACTAAATGTGCCCTTTCCTGGCAGGTTTAGGCAATCAAAGAAGGAAGAAGCCGAGAAGGACATTCTAGAGACCTTTCGGAAAGTTCAAGTCAATATTCCGCTCCTTGATGCGATTAAGCAAGTCCCGAGGTATGCTAAGTTTTTAAAAGAACTTTTTACAACAAGGAGAAGGATGTCGAACAAAGAGGTGGTTCAAGTAAGTGAAAATGTCTCTGCTGTGTTACAAAGGAAATTACCCCCTAAATGCAAAGATCCGGGTAGTTTTACAATTCCGTGCGTTATTGGTAATACTAAGTTTGAACAATGCATGTTAGACTTAGGGGCTTCGATTAATGTTATGCCATACTCTATTTATGCATCTATGAACTTAGGTGAGCTTAAAAATGATGGTGTGATAATTCAATTAGCCGATCGTTCTAATGCATATCCAAAGGGTGTTTTGGAAGATGTTTTGGTGCAGGTTGGTAACTTGATTTTTCCAGCGGATTTCTATGTGCTTGACATGGAGGATTCACCCCATTCCACCCCATTGCCGATTCTATTAGGGAGGCCCTTCATGAAAACAGCCCGCACCAAGATAGATGTGTTTAAAGGAACTTTAACGATGGAATTTGATGGGGAAGTCATTGATTTCAATCTTTCTGAAAGTATTAAATTTCCTAAGGACGATCACTCTTGCTTTTCTATTGATATAATTGATGATTTGGCGCAGGATTTTCTCAACTCTTTGGAGAGGGATACACTTGAAACAACAATTGCACAAGGAATTGGGCAAAAATCTGGTTTGGCCATGCCTAGAAGTGTGGAGGAGGCCGAGATAGTGGCTGCCCTTGAGTCACTACCTCAACACCATGGTAAGCCTTCTAACCCAATTTCAATTTCAGTTTCCACTGATAAGTTGTTACCCTCAGTGATTCAGGCACCCGTACTTGAGCTTAAACCGTTGCCCGATCATTTAAAGTACGTCTTTCTGGGAGACAACGAGACATTACCCGTTATTGTCTCCTCATCACTCACGGCCATAGAAGAGGAGAAGTTGATCCGAGTGTTGAAAGAGCACAAGACGACCATTGGGTGGACTTTGGCTGATATTAGGGGAATTAGCCCGACTACGTGCATGCATCGCATACTTCTAGAGGAGGGGGCTAAACCCACTCGAGAGGCTCAGCGCCGTCTCAACCCTCCAATGATGGAAGTTGTGAAAAAGGAGATTATCAAACTTCTTGATTGTGGAGTGATTTATCCGATCTCTGATAGTCGTTGGGTGTCACCTGTGCAATGTGTTCCAAAGAAGTCCGGAGTGACAGCGGTGAAGAATGCTGAGAATGAGCTTGTGCCGACCCGTATCCAAACAGGTTGGCGAGTGTGCATTGATTATAGGAAGCTCAACGCCACCACAAGGAAGGACCACTTCCCTTTGCCGTTCATTGATCAAATGCTTGAAAGGTTAGCCGGTCATTCTTTTTATTGTTTCCTTAATGGTTATTCTGGATATAATCAGATTGTCATAGCACCGGATGACCAAGAAAAGACAACTTTCACATGCCCCTTTGGTACTTTTGCTTATCGTCGCATGCCTTTTGGGTTATGCAATGCTCCGGCCACGTTTCAAAGGTGTATGGTAAGTATCTTTTCAGATTTTGTGGAAAAGATTATTGAGGTATTTATGGATGATTTCAGTGTGTTTGGTGATTCATTTGATGGTTGTTTGGAAAATCTCACACTAATTTTGAAACGATATGTAGAAACTAACCTTGTGCTTAATTGGGAAAAAATGTCACTTTATGGTTAGACAAGGCATACTTCTAGGGCATATTGTGTCAGAAAGAGGAATTGAAGTGGATAAATTGAAAATAGATCTTGTACGCTACTTACCCTCTCCTACTTCGGTTCGAGAGGTTCGTTCGTTTCTTGGTCATGCAGGATTTTATAGGCGATTTATCAAGGACTTCTCGAAGATCTCAAACCCTCTTTGCCGTCTCCTCCAGAAAGATGTGGCGTTTGACTTCAACGAGGAGTGTGAGAAGGCGTTCAATCACCTCAAAGAAATGCTAACTTCGGCCCCTATCATAGTTCCACCGGATTGGAGCCTTCCTTTTGAGCTTATGTGCGATGCTTCCGATTATGCATTAGGAGCTGTTTTGGGGCAAAGGAAGGAAAAGAGGCCGCATGTTATCTATTATGCCTCTCGGACTTTAAATGATGCACAATTGAATTATTCTACCACTGAAAAAGAACTTCTTGCTGTTGTATTTGCTTTAGATAAATTCCGTTCTTATTTGCTTGGTACTAAAGTTATTATTTATACTGACCATGCAGCATTGAAGTATTTGTTCACCAAGAAGGAGGCCAAACCACGACTCATTCGTTGGATGCTTCTTCTCCAAGAGTTCGATATCGAAATCCGGGACAAGAAGGGAAGTGAAAACGTGGTGGCTGACCACTTGAGCCGTATGGTGCATGAGGAGGATGCCGTGCCTATCATAGAGACATTCCCAGATGAGCAACTAATGTCCTTCAAGGTAAGTGAACCGTGGTATGCTGATTTGGTGAATTATTTGGTGTCTAAACATGTTCCTAGTGAATTACTTAAACACCAAGGTGATAAATTGAAGAAAGAGGCACGGTTTTATGTGTGGGATGACCCGTATTTATGGAAATATTGCCCTGACCAAGTTATACGTAGGTGTGTGCAAGATTCTGAGTTTAATGTTATTCTAACCTTTTGTCACACTTATGCTTGTGGGGGACACTTTGGCACTCAAAGAACAGCACTTAAGGTGTTAGAATGTGGTTTCTATTGGCCTACCATCTTTAGGGATGCTAGAACATTTTGCATGACTTGTGATAGATGCCAAAGAACGGGCAATATTGGTCCTAAACAACAAATGCCGCAAACCCCCATTTTTAGTGTTGAAATCTTTGATGTTTGGGGTATTGATTTTATGGGTCCCTTTCCTTCGTCACATGGGTTTCTTTATATATTGCTTGCTGTGGACTATGTGTCGAAATGGGTGGAAGCAAAAGCCACCCGAACTAATGATTCTCGAGTGGTTGCAGATTTTGTGAAAACTAACATTTTTGCAAGGTTTGGAATGCCACGAGTGCTAATCAGTGATGGAGGGTCCCATTTTTGTAATCGAACCATCGAGGCGTTGCTCAAGAAATACAATGTCACGCATAAGGTGGCCACACCTTATCACCCTCAAACGAGCGGGCAAGCCGAGGTTTCGAATAGGGAAATCAAGCAGATTCTTGAGAAGTCCGTGGGGCCTTGATAGGAGCATATTTATGCTACTTAATTGGCTTGTTCTCGTGCATTCAGGATGTGTTTACTTAGCTATTTTAGTGTTTAAAGTCAGTTTTATGTGTTTTCAGGTTTTAAGGCCAAAGGATGCAAAAAGAGGCATTTTGGAGCATTTTGGAGCAAAATGGAGTTTGGAATGCATGTCACATATTTGGAGCCAAGGTTTGGACGAATTTGAAGACTTGAAGATGATGATTCCTACTTGAACAAGGTTTCCTAGTTGAAGTAGGAAAGTGCTTACATGAAGGGGATTCCTAATCGAAGAAGGATTCCTAATCAACGAAGGATTCCTAATCAAATGAGAAGTCCTAGAAGAACAAGGATTCCTACTCCAATAAGGATTCCTACTCCAACAAGGATTCCTATTTGAAGTAGGAAAGTTAAGCCAAGGTTTCCTACTTTGGTTTGATTTTTCCTAATTGTCCCTAAAAGTTCCAACAATTATGAAGATTTTCTAAGCATTCTAGGACACAAAACAAATGCCTAAACCACTTTAGGACATGTGCCGCACTTCCCTCACCCTTTCCTCTTCCTTGCCGTGCAAGGGAGAGGGTTTCTTTCCCAAAAATCTGATTTAAAACACCTTCCTTGTTTTGCTTTAAAACCTGGCCGAATTTCCCTTCACCTTTCCTTTTATTTTCTGATTTGATTTCCTATTTTTAGAAGCATTTGACTTAAATTTCTGTTTACCTAATTAGCTAGGGTTTTTAATTTCCTAATCCCTTTAAATAAACAAGTGTGTGCAGCCACAAAAGATCCCATTCAGCCACACACTCTCCCAAATTCGTCAAAACCCATCCACAACCTCAGAAACCACTTCTCCTTCATTCCAGCCGATTTCCACCACCATTCTTCATCTCCACACCTTCCACCCAACATCCACACACCATCCCCAAGCCTTGCCGTGCCTCTATACCACCCATAATCCATTCTACATCACAAAAACAGCCCAGAAACCACATCATTCCAATCTGCCGCAAGGGGAAGAGAAGGAGACAGTTCACAAAGTTGTTCGGCTTCTTCAATCTGAGTTGTTGAACAATTTTAGGTGTATTCTATCTTATATTTCAATGTCTACTTCTTGTAATCTTTGTTTTTCATTGAGTATGATTGGCTAAATTCGTTTTGGCTAAGGGTGTATTCGAAACCATGTTTATTTATGTGAAATAAGTTGATTACTTCCAGTTATCATTTCATAAGTCGTGAATACAATTTGCTTAACCGTTTAATTCAAAACTTGTTCTTGTATGTTGATTGAGAGTGCACGCTTAATTTGCATGCTTGAATTTGGTGCTAGGATATAAATTTGTCTCACCTAATCGTTATGAATTTATATTCGCAAGTAGTGAAGGTCGCTAGTCACGATCGTGTTAAGTAGATTCCTGGCAAGAGTATCATGATTTTCATAGTTACGAATGCCTTGTCGATGCTTATGATTTCCAAAGAACTTAATGATTCTAACTTGTATCTTTATCGTGCTGTTCATATAGAGAACTTGTTAGGAATAATTTGTTTGCGATGCATATTCATCCAATTCAATGATTCTAGGGAAATCTGAAAGTTAATTTAAGCGGACCTAATTAACTTGGAGTGTCGAGGTTCATAACTTATTGAATTGATAACTGGAAATCGTTTTACGTTGCATAAATTTCATGTGTGGAGAAGAACCCCTTAGCCATTCCATCACCCATTGATTCATCACATTTAGTTTACAATCTGTTTTAAATTACAATCTGTGCATTTAGTTCAAATTCGTCCAAACACAATTCCCCCATATTTTGTTAAGTTTGAGTCTTCATAATCTGTCCTCTTTGGTGTTTTTAAGTGTTTTGAGTCATAAGTTTTGCCAAATTCGTCCAAATTAGTGTAGGTGCTCAAAACTGCCCAGAAAGTGGTTTTTAGGCAGTTTTGAGTCTTCTAGTTGCTGTTTTGGGTTTTAGGTTTGTTTAAGTGTTTTAACTTTTAGTTTTGTGTTCTTTGAGTCTAGTTTAGTGTTTTAAACTTTGTTTTTTGAGTTTTTACGTCAGATCTTGTCTTAGTTGCTGTTTGAGTCAATTAGCTTGTTTAGTCAGTTTTGGGCAGATTTGAGTGTTTCAAATCTGTTTTGAATCTTAGTAGTCTAATTAGAGTCTTTAAGTTTAGTTTTTGTGTTTCTAAGTCGATTTGTATTAGATTAGCACCCCTAGTTAATCCCCGGTTAGAACGATCCCTACTTACATCATTACTACAATTGTCACAAATAGGGTTTTTTTTGTGTGTCAAGTTAATTTTCACATCAGGCCTACAAGGAAGGATTGGAGTTTGCGCTTAAAAGATGCATTGTGGGCGTATCGCACTGCCTACAAAACCCCCATTGGGATGTCTCCTTTTCGGCTCATCTATGGGAAGCCATGCCATCTTCCCGTCGAGTTAGAGCATCGTGCACATTGGGCCGTCAAAACGTTCAATATGGACCTTGCTGCCGCAGGTTTACATAGGAAGCTTCAATTGTGTGAGCTTGATGAAATCCGAAATGAAGCATATGAGAATGCCCGGATTTACAAGGAGAAAACGAAGGCATTCCATGACAAGATGATTCGTGCCAAGACGTTCGCTATTGGGCAGAAAGTGTTGTTGTTCAATTCTCGCCTTCGGTTGTTTCCGGGTAAGTTGCGTTCCAAATGGGTTGGTCCTTTTATTGTCACTAATGTTTTCCCTCACGGTGCAGTGCAAATCAAAAGTTTAAGGACGCAACAAGAATTCAAAGTGAATGGGCATCGATTGAAGCCCTATTACGAGACGTTTGAGGAGCATGTCGTGGTGGAGGTACCCCTCCATGCCGTGGAACCTAGTCAAGCTTAAACGGAGGTACCGTCCGGCTGAAAGACGTTAAAGCAAGCGCTACTTGGGAGGCAACCCATTCATGCAACAAAGGAAGACTTAGAGAGCACTCCAATTCCAGATTTGCGTTCCTAACCCTTCTCTTTGTTGATTATTTCATTTCTGCCATGTTAGATTGTTTAGTTGATGTTTTGTTTGGCTTTGTGTTATTTATTTTAGTTTATGCTTTGAAACATTGAGGACAATGTTTGATTTAAGTGTGGGGGGGTAACCAAAGTGTTTTGATGCAAATTCGTAGGGTTTTCTCACCCATAATTTCCAATGTTGTTTCTTGCTGTTTTTAGGTGTTTTTACGCTGTTTTGATGCATTTTAGTGTGTTTTGACATAAAATCCGAAAATCCCATAAAATTTTGAAAAATTGTTTTGAAAAAACCAAAAAGAGTTGTTTTTGTGTGTTTGTTTGTGTCTTAGGGTACCTTCCAACACAATGATGAGGATTCGGTTTGTAATTGCATGACTGTTAAAGAGAAGGATTAACATGGATGAAAGTTTGATTTACTCTTGGGTTATACTTTGTTTTGGTTATAACTTATGAATTCACATGGAATCATAAAGGAAAAAAATTAGTTTTTGTAACATGCTTGAAGGAAGGAACTCAAACTAACGCTACAACCTGTGAGACTTGAGCCTAAACGTTTATTTGGAGAGTTAAAATCTGTGCATTCTTTGTTTTCTAAAGTCGTTGCATGATCTCATTATTCTTTGCTTCGTTGCTACTTAGAAGGTGTTTCATCATTTAGTTCCAAATGCTAGAACTCATGCCCATTTCATTCAAAGCATGTTATTGATTTGCATAACACATATTCAAGATAAAGTTGTGTAGTTATCACCACCTTAGCCAAACTGCCGTGTATCCCATACCATTTTATGTTTAAGTTTAACCCCGTTGAGCCTTGTTTAGCCTTTGTTGTTTGTTAACCCACAATATCCTTAAACTAGCTTAGATTAGGATCATCTTTACCCTTGTTCTTAAAGCATAGTAAAGCATGATTCGAATTGAATTCCTTTTGATCTATGTTGGCAGAAAACAAGTGTGGGGGAAGTATTTTTCATGAGGAATTGTGTGCCATAGGCACGGCAAAGAAAAGAAAAGAAAAGAAAAATTCGAAGAAAAAAGTATGAAAAAAAAGTATGAAAAGTATGAAAAAAGAGTTGAAAAGTTGAGAAAAAGAGTTCCAAAGTATTGTTTGTTGAAGTAAGGGTCCAAAACAATGAATTTGACCCTAAGGAGTTGTTTAAGTCTCCCCCTTGTGTGTTAAAGTTAATTTCTGCAATCTAAGTGAATTCTAAGTCTCAATTTCATTACTTTGCTTACTATCGCTTGAAGAACGTTTGTTTTCCTTATCCTTTCCTTGTTAACCAACACCCCAAGCCCCATTACAACCCTTAACTTCTATCTTGAGTGTTATGTGTTTCAATTTGTGGAGTTTGAATTTGGTATGAGCATATGGTGTCACTGGTTCTCGCATCTAAGTAGTAGCATTCCATTCATGAGATCATATCTAAACATGCTTCTTAACTCTAGAAATTGCATTCTTTGTGAAACATATATGTGAGCATTCGTTTTCATATCTACATCAATCTTCTCACATATGACTAGTGTAGGATGTGGAGTTAGAAAATAGAGTGAAACATATATGTGAGAATTCTCTAAGGCATGTTACTACATTCAAAGCATTGTTTTAATTGGTTACTTGTGAACTAGTAAGTGGTGGCTTTAATTAAGTATGTGCTTATGTGTAAAGATGACTCAAATCTGTGGGGATAACAATCTTTAATACGTCATGTGCATTGGAAATCCCTGAGGCAAACGTTGGAAGGTTTAGGTTTTGTTTTGGTTAGTTTGTTTCGTTTTGTTTTCTTTCTTTTGTTTGTTTTGCTCGAGGACTAGCAAAAGCTAAGTGTGGGGGAATTTGATAGGAGCATATTTATGCTCCTTAGTTAGCTAGTTCTTATGCATTTTTGTTATGTTTTCTTCGTTAAGGTAGTCTTTTAAGCTACTTTCATGTGTTTTCCGGTTTAAAGGGCATATTACATAAAAGATGGTAATTTGGAGCTTTTTGGAGCAAAAAGTGAGCTTGGATTGAAGAGTACATGCTTGGAACACAAGGTTTGGATGAAATTGAAGATTTGAAGATTTGAGGATTCCTAGTACAAGAAGGATTCCTAGTCCGAGGAAGAGTCCTAGTTGAAGATGGATTCCGAGAAGAACGAAGATTCCTACTCAAACGAGGTTTCCTACTTGAAGTAGGAAAGCTAAGCCTAAAAGTTTCCATTTTGGGTTGATCTTTCCTAAACCTAAATGGCCTTGCGTTTTAGCAATATTAGAAGGTTCCTAAGCGTTGAAAGACAAGAAGAGTGGTTCTAGAACATTTTCTCATCCTTGCCGTGGGTTGGGCTTATTTCTTCTTGGTTTTGGGCATTCTAGAAGCCCTATCTACAAACCCTAACCCTAGCCACTAATCAGCCGCACCTTTCCCCTTCTAGAACACCTATTTCCTTGCCTTGCAAGGCATTCTAGAAGCCCTAACCCTAGCCCACTTAAGCAGCCGCACCCTAGGCCTTTTCCCATGCAAAAATCTGATTGTTTAACCTAATTCCTTGTGGATTTTCAACCCTAGCCGCACCTAAACCCTAGCCCATTGTCTAACCTGATTTCTTTAGGGTTTTAGGTGCCTATATATATGTGTTTTTACATCCTTTGGCCGATCATCACCTCCCATATTCATTCTACACGCCAAAAACCTAGTTCTAAGTTTTGCAGCAGCCTTCCATCTCCAAATCCCCAACTTTCTGCCCTAAATTCTTTCTTGCCGCAAGCCATCTAGCACCATTCTTCCATATTTTCTAACCTTCCCCCATCCTTTTGCCGCAACACATCCATTCCACCAAAGAGAGGAGCTTTGCCGTGACCTTTGGAGAGGAGGAAGAGCTTTGCCGCAACACATCCATTCCACCAAAGAGAGGAGCCTTGCCGTGACTTCCATTGGAGGAGGAAGGATTTGCCGCATGCAATCTTCAACCATTGGAGTTTCTAGAGTTCTTTCTTCCCTTGTTTCTGTTTTCATGTTTAATTTAATTCGTTCTTCAATTATGTTAAACATGTGGAACTAATTTCTTTTTAGTTAGAGGCGAATTTGAAGCCATGAACATATGTTGGTTATGATTTGATTTACTCCAGTTATGAATTCATGAACTTTAGATGTGGTTTACTTTTCTGTTTTGATTAAGAACTTGTTTATGTATGTGGGTTGAGGGTCGACACTTAATTTGCATGCCTAAACTTGATGCTAGAATATAAGGGAATTTCACCTAATCGTTATGAACTTATATTCATGAGTAGTACAGATCGCTAGTCACGATTGTGTTTAAGTAAACCCTAGGTTGGATTAACATGCGTATTCCATAGTTATGAATGCCTAGTCGATGTTTATGATTTCCGTTGAACTTAATGATCTTTGTTGAATGTCTCTATCATGCGTATTCCATAGTTAGGGACTTTGATGAGGAATAATTTGGTTGTAATGCGTATCCCATTCAATCCAATGAATCTAGGGAAATCTGAAAGTTAATTTAAGCGAATCTAATTAACTTGGAGCATTGTCATTCATTGTTTGTTGAAGTCATAACTGGGAATCAAATTATATGCATATGTTCATGTGTGGATAAGGAACCCTCTAACTAAGCTTCTCATCATTCTATTTCATCACAATCTGTTTTGTTTGAAGTTTGTTTACAAGTTTCTGTTTTAATTTCAATTTCGTAAGAATCAATCCCCCATTTATTTTAAAGTGTTAGATTAGTTAGAAATTGATTTAGTTTGTGTTTTTAAGTGTTTTGATTCAAGTTTTCACCCAAATTCGTCCAAGTTCTTGTTAGGTTCTCAAAACTGCCCAGAAAGTGGTTTTTAGGCAGTTTTGAGTCATTAGGTTGCTGTTTTGAGTTTTAGGTTTGTTTAAGTGTTTTAAACTTTAGTTTTGCATTCGTTGAGTCTAGTTTAGTGTTTTAAACTTTGTTTTTATGTTTTTTAAGTCAGTTTCACATTGATTAGCATCCCTAGTTAATCCCCGGTCTAGAACGATCCCTATTTGCTCATATACTCTAATTGCCATCCATAGGGTTTAATTTGTGTGTCAAGTTAATTTTCACATCAATTTCCAATTGCTTCTTTCAATAAACCATGAACCTCAATGCCCTAGGTTAACTGTGATAGCACTTTTTTAAAAGTCCCTTACGTGAAAAGCACAATAAAGGTACAATCAAAGATCATTAAGCTTCATGAAAACTATAAGTATTGACGAGGCAATTGTTACTATGAAAAGCATGAAACGTTTGTTAAGAATTCACTTAACACGATCGTTTATAAGCGACCTCCACTACTTGCAAATATAAGGTTGTAACTATTAGGTGAAACCTTATATTTTAGCTTCAAATTCCTGCATGAAAACTAAGTTGGCCACCTTAATCAACACACAAAAATAAGTCATTAATCAAAAGGTTAAGCAAATTGCATTCACAATTCATGAAATAACAATTAGACGTAATCAATTCATCTTGCAAGCATAATCATGGTATTGAATAACCCCCTAGCCAAAAAGGCTTAGTTCCTCATGTTCACAAAACAAAGAAAAACAGATTTATACATTGTAAATATAAGAAAGAGAACACCTAAATACTCCAACGATTCAATGTTGAACAGCTAGAACCTTCAAGCACTTCTTCTTCCTCTCCTTTGCTGCGGCACAAGGGTTGGGGGTGAGTTTAGGGAGTTATGGATGATGTAGAAGGATGGAAATAAGGTTAGGATGAATGTAAGGGGCGACTAGGGTAGTTTCTGGGCAGAAAATATGATGAATGGTGAAGTATGGATGTGGTAGAGAGTGGGGATAGCTTTCTAGCGTGAATGATGAGTGAATGGATGTTTTGTGGCTGCCAAAAAGGAGGTTTATTTAAAGGATTTCAGGAATTAAAACCCTAGGTTATTTAGGTAATCAAAAATTAAGTCAAAAGCTTGTAGAATTAGGGAAACAAATCAGAAATTTAAAGGAAATAGGCTAAACGGTGCGGCATAGGATTTTAACACAAAAGGAAGGTGTTTAAATACATGGACTCAGGAAACAACCATCTCCCTTGCATGGCAAGGAAGAGGAATGGACAAGGTGTGTGCGGCAAGGACTTTAGGAAGGTCTAAGTGTCCTAAAACTGATGGGAGAAGGGCTTCCTTGCACGGCAAGGGGATGGAAGATTGGGAAAGGTGCGGCAAAGGTCCTTAAGGGTTCTAGGGCCTTCGTTTTGTGTCCTCAAGTGCATATGAAGTCCTCAAAGTGGCTGGAACATGAGTACTTTTAGAATTAGGAAAGGTCAAACCAAAATAAGAAACCTTGGCTTAACTTTCCTACTTCAAGTAGGAATCCTTGTTCTTCTAGGAATCCATCTTCAATTAGGAATTCTTCGTTGATTAGGACTCCTTCTTTCTTCAAGTCTTCAATTCATCCATTCCTTTTGCTCTAAAAGGCTCCAAATTACATCATTTTGCACACTTCGGCCTTAGAATCTGAAAACACACAAAAGTGACTTTAAACACTAAAATAACTAAAGAAACACAACGTAAAAGCACGAGAACAAGCCAATTAAGTCGCATAAATATGCTCCATTTGGTCCACCCTTTTGTCTTGGTTTTGCATTGCTTTGGCTTGATTTTCTTGCCCTTGAGCCAAATTGGTGAGTAACTTAAGAAGTGTGTCATTATCTAAAGATGTACCTGAGGTGTTTTGGGCAGGTTGTTGTGGGGCTTGTGTTGGTGCGTATTGCTTGGTATAGAAGCCCAGAGGTTGCTGCCTAAAGTCTCCTTGTTGTTGGGGTTGTTGGGGCTCCCTCCACTTGAAATTTGGATAGTTTCTCCAACCTGGATTGTACGTATTAGAATATGGATCCTTCCTTGGCTGGTTGTGGCCTTGAAATTCAATTGCATTGGCGCTTTCCTATCCACCATTTTCAATCAATTGAGGGCACTTTTCAGAGGCATGTCCTTGGATAGAACACACACCACATACACTTGGTTCTTTCATCCTCATTCCTTCGGCCATCTAAGACACAATGGAAGTAAGATTAGCTAACTGCGATTGAATGTCGGATGTGGAACTTACCTCATTCACTTGCTGCCGTGGGGTGTCCCTGTGACCAACACCTTCATATTGTTGAGCATTCAATGCTCGGTTAGCAATTAAGGTCTTAGCAGCCATAGGTGTTTTGTCCACCAAAGCTCTCCCGTTAAGGCATCTAGCATTTGGCGTTCAATTGGTAGAAGCTCCTCCTTCATTTGGTGCTGTGGACATGAAGCAACAAAGGTTTTAAAACGCTCATAGTAAGTGGGAAAGGATTCACCTTGGTTTTGCTGAATGCCACTAATCCTTTTGCATAGTAGAATGACTCGAGAAATTGGGAAAAACTTCTCTAAAAATGCCCATTTCATACTCTTCCATGATGTGACAGTTCCGGGGGATAGCTCATACAACCAATCTTTAGCCTTTTTAAGAGAAAAAAGGGAAAAGCCTTCATTTTTAGAATCCTCCCATCAACATTCACAGGGGTCATGCTCGAACAAACAACCTCGAACTCCTTCAAGTGTTTATTAGGATCTTCCATAGACATCTCGTGGAACTTAGGATGCAACAAACTTGATTTCAATTCGAACTCGTCTGTCTTCCCTAGGGTAGCCAGGGGGTATTGTATGCATAGGGGAGCGCCATTGTCCAATCCCGAAGCGGAAAGCTCCTTGATTGTTCGATTGTCCGCTGCCATGTTGGGATCTTCCTCCTCTTCTTCAAGTGGATGTTCTTCAAACTCAGGTTGAAGAATAGGTGGGTTACGATCTTGCTGATTCCTATTCCGTCTCAAAGTCCTCTCAAAATCGTAGTCAAAGTCCAAGATATGCTCACGAATCGGATGAAAACTCCGAGTCATAAACTAGTACCTAAAACAAGAAAACAAACAAGGTCAGTAACTAACATAAAAACACACGAAAATAAACAAAAAAGAAATAACAAGGGATTAGCAATGCTAATCCCCGGCAACGGCGCCAAAAATTTGATGCGAAAATTAACTTAACACACAAATTAAACCCTTGTTGTCAATTGAAGTAAAGAATGTAAGTAGGGATCGTTCTAGGCCGGAGATTAGGAGAGATTGCTAAAACACTTGAAACTGACTTAAAAATGTAGAATGAAGTTTAAAACACCAAACTAGGCTGAAAAGATGCAATACAAACTAAAAAGACTCAAAACTAGTTTAAAAGACTCAAAACAGCTTAAAACAATGAATTAGACTCTAAACTGACTCTAGGGATGGGTTTGGACGATATTAGGTTCTAACTTGACTCAAGACACTTAAAAACACAAATCAAAACAGATTTTGACTAATAAAACACTTTGAAGTAAAGGGGGATTGGATTTTGACGAATTTGAAAACAAAACAAACAGATTGTAAGCTAAAACAAATTTTGGACAAATTTGGGTAAACCATGGATGATGGGCTAGCTAGAGGGTTATTCTCCACACAGGACACACTTGCACATAAACCAATTTTCAGTTGTTCTTTCGATGAATCATAAACTTAACACCCCAGGTTAATTAAGTCCGCTTAAATTAACCTTCAAGTTCTCCCTAAGTTTTTTAATTGGATGGGAAAGCGTATACAACAATTGAAGCATTCATCAAAAGTCCTTTACATGAACAGCACAATAAAGAAACAATCAAAGATCATTAAACATTATGAAAACTATAAGTATTGATGAGGCATTCGTTACTATGATGAGCATGAAACTCCTGCCAAGAATTCATTTAAAGTGATCGCTTATAAGCGACCTCCACCACTTGTGAATATAAGTTTGTAACTATTAGGTGAAACTCCCTTATATTCTAGCATCTTATTCATGCATGCAACTAAGTGTGCACTCTTAATAAACATACACGAATAAGTTAACAATCAAGCAGCTAAACAAATTGAATTCACAACTTATGAAATCACAACTAAAGGTAATCAATTCATATTGCAAGTATGTTCATGGCTTTGAATTTCCCCCTAGCTAAGGGGGGTTTAGTGATGCGAAATAGATAAGCACACAAATTAGACCCTCTTTTGTCAAATTGTAGTAAAGATGTAAGTAGGGATCGTTCTAAACCGGGGATTAGGAGGGATTGCTAAACTCTTGAAAACTGACTCAATAATGTAAAAACAAAGTTGAAAACACTAAACTAGACTCAAAGAATGTAAAATTAAAAGTTAGAACACCAAAACAAAACAAAGGAACCAAAACAGCAAATAAACCCTTAGAAGCACAATCTGGGCAGTTTTGAGTACTAACACAAATTTGGACGAATTTATGTTATAACTTAACTCAAAACACTAGAAAACATAAATCAAAACACTTTCTAACTAATCTAAGACTTCAAAATAAAGGGGGATTTGTTTTGGACGAAAATTGAAAATAAACAGAAACTTTAAAACAAAACAAATTGTAAAACATTTTTGGATGAAAAGGATGGATAAAAGGCTAGTTAGGAGGTTCTTCTCCACACATGTCACACTTGCAAACAAAACGATTTTCAGTTGTTCTTCCAATAAATTATGAAACTCAACACCCCAAGTTAATTAGATACGCTTAAATTAACCTTCAAGTTCTCCTTAAGTTAATGAATTGGATGGGAAAGCGCATACTACAATTCAAAGCATTCCTCAAAGGTTCCTTACGTGATGAGCACAATAAAGATACAATCAAGAATCATGAAGCACAATGAGAACTATAAGTGTTGACGAGGCATTCGTTACTATGATGAGCATGAAACTAGTGCCAAGAATTCATTCAACGCGATCGTTTTCAAGCGACCTTCACTACTTGTGATTATAAGATTGTAACTATTAGGTGAAACTCCCTCATAATCTAGCATCATATTCATGCATGAAAACTAAGCGTGCACTCTCAATCAACATACACAAATAAGTTATCAATCAAGTAGATGAACAAATTGAATCCACAACTTATGAAATAACAACTGAATGTAATCAAATCATATTGCAAGCATGTACATGGTTTCGAATCACCCCCCAACTAAGGGGGTTTAGTTCCTCATACTCACAACACAAAGTTTATTGAATTGAAACATTGAAAACATAAGAAAGATCACACCTAAAAGTTCCAGCAATCTAAATTGCACAACAGGTACGTCTAAGAACCTTCCTCCTCTTCCTTGGTTGCGGCACAGGGTTTTGTGATGGTTTTTGGGGGTTATGGATGGTGTAGAATGATGGGTTTATGGCTGGGATAGGTGTATGGGACGGCAAGGGTGGTTTGGGTTCAGAAAATATGGATTTGGGTATGGAGATGGTTTGGGATGGTTTTGGATGAGGTAGAATGGTGGAAAAGTGTCTAGGATGGGTGTATGGCACGGCTAGGGGGGTTTGGGTTCAGAAAATATGGATTTGGGTGAAGGATGGTGATAGTATACATTTTGTGTACATTTATATCGTCCTTATTTGGCAGTGTTGTGATGTTTTTGGATCAAACTAGTTGCATTTTACATTATTTGGTGTTAGTGTGCAGCCAAGTGTGTTTTAGGATCAATTGGAATGCAAATGAAGTAAAATCACCCCTTTTGGTAGCCGAACATTATCCCAGGTGTGGAGAAGATTTTTAGGAGTTAATTTGAAGTCCCAAAGAAGGAGTCTAGGACTACTTTGGCTGCAGAAATGTCAGGAAAACATGTGAAGGGAAGGTGGTGCATTCGGTCATAAACAAGGCAAAAAGGATTGGAGTTAGATTGGGTGGTTCCACACCTTGCCGTGCATTCCCTTGCATTTCCAGCTCCCTTTTGCAGCAACAACATGCACTCCCATTAAACTAAGCCATTCAGCCATGCCATGTGCTCTCATTCCCTTTTCCAGCATGTGTAAACAATTCCAGGTTGTCCACTGCATCCTTGCAGCCATTGCACATGCATCTTCAATTAAATAAACCACACACCATCATACTATCCTTGTGCCGTGCATCCACCATCCCAGAAATCTACCTTTTCCAGCCCACATGTGCAATTCCAGATCACATATGCATGTTCAGTTCCATTCTTTATGTTGGCAGCCACATTCCCCTCATATAAACATATCAAAATCATTTCTTTTGGGGGGTGTTCGGATATTCCATCATTCCTACACACAGCCACTCCATCTCTGTCCATTCCCTCTCCCATTTTACAGAAATCATTCAACCAGAGCCGCACCACCTTCATCTACACCACACTTGGAGAGCTAGCACAAAGGCAACTCTCAAGGGATTTTCGACACCAACTTTGTTCCAAGGGTTTTTTCTTCTTAATTCTATGTACACTCATGTTATATATTTCTATGTCAAATCTTTGTAAACATGAAGTGTAACTAAACTCATTCTAGGGATTCGATGTAGCCTAGCAAGATTGCCATGTAGCTAATTCGGAATGCTCAGTTTGTCCTTCTATTTCTTGTTTCATTCTCTGATTTAATTGTGACTTTGTGTGTTGGTTTTAATGCTTGATCACCATTTGAATTAACTAGAAGTTGTCTAGCCAATCTTAAAGCACACATCATGTATAACCTTGGCAGATATGGGAATGATTGAAGGAAATGTTTTGCAAACATCCTGCCAAGTGTTTCCTTGGTTTTATGAAAGTTTCTTATACTTAACGCATTCTTGATTAGGAGCCGAAGTTGCACATCACAATTAGGTTCATGACTAGGAATATTTGATCAAATCCACACATCATATGGTTCATCATATCTAAGTGAAACAAACTCAAGAAATAGATAGATGGCTGAGCATAAACTGACTTAACAAACATGGAATCAATTTTAGCAATGGTGAAACCGAATCCCTAGCCTCATCTCCATTGATACTATCTCATCTTACTATTTATAGATTCATTTACTTGTGTTCATTTCAGTTCCGTGTGTTTCAAGTTACAACAACAAATCTGCCTAAAGTGATTAGTTTTATTCATTTCATAGAGTTCTTGCAAAACAAGTGATTATATAGGTCCAATTAGTCCCTGTGGATTCGACACCCTTACTTGTGTTAATATACTCAACGTGTTTTAGCACTAGGAAGGAAGAAACACTTCAACAAAAATGGCGCCGTTGCCGGGGACTGATTTCAGTCCCTTGTAATTGCTTGTTTGCTGTTTAAACTTTGTTCTTTTCATTGTAGGTAGATTCTTGATTATCATTCAAATTTGTGTTATTTTGTTGCAGGTAGTATATGTCAATTAGACTTGCTGAGTTAGGCCAAAGAATTGAACGATTAAAGGGCAACACTTTGGACAACTTTGTGCCAACAAGTTCATCCTTTGTCCGAGAAGAAGAGGAAGGGAATTTGTCTAGTTCCACAAGAGAAAGATCTGAGCACATTAATTCAAAAAGAGAAGAAGAAATGGCTGTCAACCAAGATGAGCTTCGAGCCTTTGAGGACTTTGCTCAGCCAATCATACCAAATTCCCCTTCATGCATCTTGCTGTCCACAGAAGCTAGAAACTATGATCTTAAATCTTCACATTTTCATATGCTTCCTTCTTTTTATGGCATACCTAATGAAGATCCGTTAGCTCATGTTAAAGAATTTTACAATGTTGTGAGTGGTTTACCTTTGCAGGGAGTAAGTGAAGCAAATTTGAGGATGAGAGTGTTTCCTTACACTTTGAAGGATAGGGCCAAGAGTTGGTTGATGACTCTAGCACCGGGTTCCCTCACCACATGGGATGCCGTAGCTAAGAAGTTCTTGGAGAAGTTCTTTTCCACCCAAAAGACAGCCACATTAAGGGGACAAATCTTCAACTTCAAACAAGATGATGGAGAACCTTTCAATGAGTGTTGGGAGCATTTTAAAGGCCTTTTGTTGCAATGTCCACACCATGGGTTACCTCTTCATTTACAAATGCAAATTTTCTATGATGGACTAACCCAAACATGTCAATCAACTGTTGATAATGCAGCAGGAGGAGCTTTGAAGAAAAAGAATGCTCAAGAGTCATATAACATTTATGAGATGTTGGGGTCTAATGCTCAACACAAAGACTTAAGGGGTAAGAAAGTTGGAGTATATGAAGCAAGCTCTAATCATGAACTTTCATTGCAGGTAGCTAACCTAGAAAAGAAACTTGAAGCCGTGCTCAACATGGTGCCAAAAGCAAATGAGGTGTGTGCTATTTGCAACATACCAAGCCACCTTACTCATCAATGTCCATCTAGGGAGGCCTACCCCGAATTTGTCCAAGAACAAGTGAACCTCATGAATTCTTACAATCAAAGGCCAAGGAATGATGTGTATTCAAACACATATAACCCAAGTTGGAGAGATCATCCAACCTTTCATGGAGGAACAATAATCAAAATCAATTCCAAAACTTCCAACCAAAACCTGCCACTACACTTGAGGATACGGTTAAGTTGTTAGCTCAAAACACCTTGCAATTCCAACAAACCACAAATAGCACTTTCCAACAACATTCGGCTGCTCTAACCAAAATGGAGACACAATTGGGACAGATTGCTGATGCCTTGAACCAAAGAGAAGTTGGAAAGTTTCCAAGCCAACCCGTGATACTTCAAAGGAACCAAGAGCAAGCTAAAGCAATCACTACACTTAGAAATGGTAAGGTTATCAATAATAGAGTTGGAAATGAAGTTACTAATGAATCTGATCATGTGAATGCAGGGGTTACTCAAGGAGAAAATGAGAAACCAAATGAGGAACGAAGCCAAGCTACTTCCTCATTTGAAACACCAAATCTTCACAAGGCCGAGAAACCTTACACTCCACCAATACCATTTCCTGGAAGACTTGCCAAGAGCAAGCAGGATAAGTCATTTAAGGAAATTTTTGATATTCTAAGTAAAGTGAATGTTAACTTACCTTTGCTTGATGTCATTAGGAACATGCCGGCTTATAGGAAATTCTTCAAGGAGTTAAACAACTACAAAAGGAAGTATGGACCACATGAGAAGGTAGTGGTGTCCGAGAATGTGAGTGCAGTTTTGCAAAGAAAAATTCCACCAAAGCTCAAGGATCCAGGAAGTTTCTCTATCAACATCACCATAGGGGACAAGAAAGTAGAAAAGGCAATGCTTGATTTGGGTGCTAGCATCAACTTAATGCCTTATTCCGTGTACCTTCAGCTAGGTTTGGGGGAATTGAAAGCCACCACCATTTCATTACAACTTGCGGACAGATCCGTGAAATATCCAAGAGGTATAGTAGAGGATATTCTAGTTCAAATTGATAAACTAATCTTGCCTGCGGATTTTGTAGTGTTGGACATGGAAGAAGCTCCTATACATGACCGAGAATTGCCTATATTGCATGGGAGACCTTTCATGGCCACGGCCAAGACCATCATTGATGTGCAAAATGGACTCCTCACTATGACAGTGTTAGGAGAGACAGTTCAATTCAAAGTGTTTGAAGCTCTTTCTCATCCTTCTTCATCTCTTGAGTGTTATGCCATTGATGTGCTTGATTCACTTGTTTTCTCTAAGTTCTTGCAGGCACAATCTAATGAACCATTACAAACTGTTTTGAGTCAATCTCAAGATGAGTTTGATGAAGAAGATGAACTCATGGAAGAGGTAGCTGCCTTGGAAGCATTGGCACCTTATCCTTTGAATGTTTCACCTCTTGTAGAGCATTTAGAACCATCTAGGTCACATTTAATACCTTCCATTGTTAAGGCACCAAAACTTGAACTTAAACCACTTCCACCACATCTTAAATATGCATATCTAGTTGAATTTGAAACTCTTCCAGTTATCATAGCTTCTGACCTCAATCCAAATGAAGAAGATAAACTAATGAGAGTGTTAAAAGAGTCCAAATCAGCTATTGGGTGGTCTATTGCAGATATCAAGGGAATAAGCCCTACTATGTGCATGCATAGGATTCTTTTGGAGGATGGATCAAAGTCAACCCGTGAGCCACAAAGAAGGCTCAATCCACATATGAAGGAAGTTGTGAGGAATGAAGTGTTGAAGTTGTTAGATGTGGGAATCATATATCCCATTTCTGATAGCAAATGGGTGAGTGCTATTCAGGTGGTACCCAAGAAGGTGGGAATCACAGTGATGAAGAATGAAAACGAAGAGCTTGTGCCCACAAAGCCCACGGCTAGTTGGCGTGTTTGCACCGATTACAGGAAGTTGAATTCTAGCACTAGAAAAGATTACTTCCCTATGCCGTTCATAGATCAAATGCTTGAGAGATTGGCAGGTTACTCACACTATTGTTTTCTTGATGGTTACTCAGGTTACAATCAAATTGCAATTGCTCCGGAGGATCAAGAGAAAACTACCTTCACGTGCCCATTTGGCACATTTGCATATAGGAGAATGCCTTTTGGACTTTGTAATGCTCCAGCAACATTCCAAAGATGCATGTTGGAAATCTTTTCTGACATGGTGGAAAGGTTCATTGAGGTATTTATGGATGACTTTTCAGTGTTTGGTTCCTCTTTTGATGAATGTCTTAACCATCTCTCTTTAGTACTTCAAAGATGTCAGGAAACAAATTTGGTTCTCAATTGGGAAAAATGCCAATTCATGGTAAAACAAGGAATTGTTTTAGGACATGTAATCTCTAGCAAAGGAATGGAGGTGGACAAAGCCAAAATTGACATCATCACCAATATGGCAGCTCCCACAACCGTGAAAGGAGTGAGAAGTTTTTTAGGACATGCGGGTTTTTATCGTCGTTTCATTAAGAACTTTTCAATGATCACTCGTCCATTATGCAATCTGTTAGCTAAAAATGTTGAATTTCATTTTGATACAGGTTGTATGGATGCATTCAATACTTTGAAACAAGAACTAACCTCGGCCCCTATCATTATGGCACCAGATTGGTCTTTACCTTTTGAATTAATGTGTGATGCCTCTGACTATGCTATTGGTGCAGTTTTAGGGCAAAGGGTGAACAAGCTTCCACATGTGATCTACTATGCAAGCCGAACTCTAAATGATGCTCAACTCAACTATTCCACAACTGAAAAGGAGTTGCTTGCTATTGTTTTTGCTTTAGAGAAGTTTCGGTCATATCTTGTGGGATCTAAGGTTATTGTGTTTTCGGATCATGCAGCCCTTAGGTACTTGATGACAAAGAAGGATGCTAAACCGCGCTTAATTAGATGGATACTCTTATTACAAGAGTTTGACTTGGAAGTTCGAGATAAGAAGGGAAGTGATAATGTTGTGGCTGACCATTTGTCACGGCTTAATGAGAACCATGGAGTTGGACAACCTTTGCCTCTAAATGAATCATTTCCAGATGAACAACTCCTTGTTGTTCAAGAAAAAGAACCATGGTATGCGGATTTTGTAAATTATCTTGCTTGTGGTGTAATGAGAAATGACATGTCTTTTCAGGATAGAAGGAAGTTCCTTGCCATGGTAAAGCACTACGTTTGGGATGAACCATACTTGTTTAAATATTGCCCTGACCAAATCATTAGGAGATGTGTCCCAGAGAGTGAGCAATAAAGCATTCTAACATTCAGCCATACATTGGCATGTGGAGGACATTTTGGTGCCAAAAAGACATCTTTAAAGGTTTTACAATCTGGTTTCTTTTGGCCTACTTTATTCAAGGATGCTTTTGATTTTTGTTCTAAGTGTGATAGGTGCCAGAAAATGGGGAACATTAGCCGAAGAAATGAGATGCCATTGAACAACATTTTGGTAGTGGAGCTCTTTGATGTTTGGGGAATCGATTTCATGGGACCATTTCCCTCCTCTTTTGGCCACTTATACATATTAGTGGCAGTAGATTATGTATCCAAATGGGTTGAAGCAATTGCTACAAGAACTAATGATCATAAGGTTGTGTTAAAGTTTCTTAAAGATGTGATTTTTTGTAGGTTTGGAACCCCAAGAGCTATTATTAGTGATGGTGGCAGCCATTTCTGCAACAAACCCTTTGAATCCTTGATGAAGAGATACAACATCAACCACAAAGTGGCAACCCCGTATCATCCTCAAACCTCGGGACAAGTGGAGATTAGCAATAGGGAGATCAAGAACATTTTGATGAAAACCGTGAGCCCTACAAGGAGGGATTGGTTTTTGAGGTTGAATGATGCACTATGGGCATATAGAACAGCATGCAAGACCCCCATCGGCATGAGTCCTTATCGCCTTGTGTTTGGAAAAGCTTGTCATTTGCCAATGGAGCTTGAACACCGAGCATATTGGGCCATCAAGAAGTTCAACTTTGATTACAAGGATGCTGGAATAGCAAGAAAGCTCCAACTTAATGAGTTGGAAGAGCTCAGAAATGAGGCATATGAGAATGCCAAAATCTACAAGGAACGGACTAAACTCTACCATGACAAGGCCATCCTACGGAAGGAGTTTCACCAAGGTATGAAAGTACTTTTGTATGACTCACGTTTGAGACTTTTTCCAGGAAAATTGAAATCTAGGTGGGTTGGACCGTTCAAAGTGGTGCAAACATTTCCCCACGGAGCTGTGGAGATAGAGAACATGAAGAATAACACCTCTTTTAAAGTCAATGGGCAGCGATTGAAGCCATATTTGGAAAATGTGGAGGAAGAGCTAGTGTATCAAGTTGTAGATTTTCTTGAGTTTACAACGCCATGAACAAGCTACCATGTCTTGCCTAGACATTAAATAAAGCGCTTGCTAGGAGGCAACCTAGTGTGGTTTGTGTTCTTGCCTTATATTGTGTTTATGTTGTTTTCATTCCATAGTCTTTGCCTACTTGCATTGCATTCAATTTTAAAACATCGAGGACAATGTTTAAGTTAGGTTTGGGGGTATTAGGGATAGAATGGGTTTTTGCTTACTAATACGAATGTATATGAGGGCTCTGTTTGCAAACAAATTATTGGGGTGCTATGAAAAAGTTTTGTATCTTGTTGTCTTTTATAAAGATGTAACTCTTGAAGTTATGATGATAGAGGTACCATACTCAAATTCTGAAAGAAGAATAGTGGAGACTACCCTAGTGAGTTATTTTTGAGCCTATTTGCTTCGTTGAGAGGGTTTAAATTGTTTTTACTCCTATCTTTTTCTTTCAATTTCACTTTAAATGATCTCATTACTTCTATTTTGTTGGATTCTAAGAATTACTCTACTTTGCAGATACCATGTGTTTAGTATCATTCATGAATGAGCTCAATGAGATGATGTTAGGCTATGCATGTTTTAACTACCAAAAGGCGAATTCTTTCTTAAGCATTTGGGTATGGTGGCCTTGAAGTTGTAAGACATGGAGAAATATCTTTATGCATTACAATTGATACGATTCTTTGGAGTAGCAAGCTTTTGAGTTTGAATGTATGACAAAGTTTTCATTGATTCTTATTAGTTTGTGTAAAGCATGTTTTAACCAACATATATGAATGTTTTGTGTGTTGTGTGTGTTTTAGTTTTAAGTTTGCTCGAGGACTAGCAAATACCAGGTTTGGGGGTATTTGATAGTATACATTTTGTGTACATTTATATCGTCCTTATTTGGCAGTGTTGTGATGTTTTTGGATCAAACTAGTTGCATTTTACATTATTTGGTGTTAGTGTGCAGCCAAGTGTGTTTTAGGATCAATTGGAATGCAAATGAAGTAAAATCACCCCTTTTGGTAGCCGAACATTATCCCAGGTGTGGAGAAGATTTTTAGGAGTTAATTTGAAGTCCCAAAGAAGGAGTCTAGGACTACTTTGGCTGCAGAAATGTCAGGAAAACATGTGAAGGGAAGGTGGTGCATTCGGTCATAAACAAGGCAAAAAGGATTGGAGTTAGATTGGGTGGTTCCACACCTTGCCGTGCATTCCCTTGCATTTCCAGCTCCCTTTTGCAGCAACAACATGCACTCCCATTAAACTAAGCCATTCAGCCATGCCATGTGCTCTCATTCCCTTTTCCAGCATGTGTAAACAATTCCAGGTTGTCCACTGCATCCTTGCAGCCATTGCACATGCATCTTCAATTAAATAAACCACACACCATCATACTATCCTTGTGCCGTGCATCCACCATCCCAGAAATCTACCTTTTCCAGCCCACATGTGCAATTCCAGATCACATATGCATGTTCAGTTCCATTCTTTATGTTGGCAGCCACATTCCCCTCATATAAACATATCAAAATCATTTCTTTTGGGGGGTGTTCGGATATTCCATCATTCCTACACACAGCCACTCCATCTCTGTCCATTCCCTCTCCCATTTTACAGAAATCATTCAACCAGAGCCGCACCACCTTCATCTACACCACACTTGGAGAGCTAGCACAAAGGCAACTCTCAAGGGATTTTCGACACCAACTTTGTTCCAAGGGTTTTTTCTTCTTAATTCTATGTACACTCATGTTATATATTTCTATGTCAAATCTTTGTAAACATGAAGTGTAACTAAACTCATTCTAGGGATTCGATGTAGCCTAGCAAGATTGCCATGTAGCTAATTCGGAATGCTCAGTTTGTCCTTCTATTTCTTGTTTCATTCTCTGATTTAATTGTGACTTTGTGTGTTGGTTTTAATGCTTGATCACCATTTGAATTAACTAGAAGTTGTCTAGCCAATCTTAAAGCACACATCATGTATAACCTTGGCAGATATGGGAATGATTGAAGGAAATGTTTTGCAAACATCCTGCCAAGTGTTTCCTTGGTTTTATGAAAGTTTCTTATACTTAACGCATTCTTGATTAGGAGCCGAAGTTGCACATCACAATTAGGTTCATGACTAGGAATATTTGATCAAATCCACACATCATATGGTTCATCATATCTAAGTGAAACAAACTCAAGAAATAGATAGATGGCTGAGCATAAACTGACTTAACAAACATGGAATCAATTTTAGCAATGGTGAAACCGAATCCCTAGCCTCATCTCCATTGATACTATCTCATCTTACTATTTATAGATTCATTTACTTGTGTTCATTTCAGTTCCGTGTGTTTCAAGTTACAACAACAAATCTGCCTCAAGTGATTAGTTTTATTCATTTCATAGAGTTCTTGCAAAACAAGTGATTATATAGGTCCAATTAGTCCCTGTGGATTCGACACCCTTACTTGTGTTAATATACTCAACGTGTTTTAGCACTAGGAAGGAAGAAACACTTCAACAGATGGGCACCGCAAGAGGTGGTGGATGAATTATGGCGTGAATGGTTGATTTCTAGATGAATGGGGATGTTTGTGGCTGCACAAGGATGTTTATTTAAAGGGATTAGGAAATTAAAAACCCTAGACTATTTTGGTAAACAGAAATTAAGTCTAAAGCTCTAGAATTAAGGAAATAAATCAGAAAATTAAAGGAAAGGGCAAGGGAAATTCGGCTAGGGCTGAAAACACAAAAGGAAAGTGTTTTAAAGCTTAGAATCAGGAAATAAGGAAGAGGAAATAGCAAGGGGAGTGCGGCAAGGGTTGAAAAGGTGCAAGAGATGTGTATTTGATGTCCTAGAATGCTTAGGAAGTCTTCATAATTGCTGGAACTTTTAGGGACATTTAGGAAAAATCAAACCAAAGTAGGAAACTTTGGCTTAACTTTCCTATTTCAAGTAGGAATCCTTGTTGGAGTAGGAATCCTTGTTCTTCTAGGAATCCTCATGTGATTAGGAATCCATCTTCAATTAGGAATCATCATGTGATTAGGAATCCTTGTTCTTCTAGGAACATGCAACAAAGTGAAGGGCTTTAGGAACGCAAATCTGGAATTTGAGTGATTCCTAGGGCTTCCTTTGTTGAATTGCATGGGTTGCCTACCAAGTAGCGCTTTCTTTAACGTCTTGCAGCCGGACAAAGAACATGATCATGCCCCATTGGAGCCCACGGCATCTAGTGGGATCTCATCCTCTAACTCTATGAATGGAAGAGGATAGTAATCCTCCTTGATTGGGACGTTGAGCATCTTACAATCCATGTGAATTAGGCCACCATCGGGAATGTGCGCGAGTACCTGCACCCAAGAAGGAAACCATCTCTTAATTTTAATGGGAATTGGATTTGGACTAGGTGCCTTACCTAGGTGTTGTGATGAAGTGGCAGCAACATGAACTTTTTTCCTCATGGTGTTCTAGGCCACATTGGGTATCTTAAGAGCAGTGGCCGTGGGGTCCTTATGCTCCACTCTAATTCCCTCATCTTGCATGGTTCTTGAAGCAACCTTTGTGTTAGGGGCTGAATGATCCGTCCCTATCTTTTCTATTGTATCAATAACACAACAAGAACGAACAACGTTAGGAGTCTCAATGGATTCAGAAATTTTAAAACAAATCATATCACCACCAAATGCCATAGTTACTTCTCCTTTGGCTACGTCAATCTTGGTTTGAGCCGTTTTCATGAAAGGCCGTCCAAGGAGAATGGGCAATGAAGGAGCATGATCCGATTCATCCATCTCAAGAACATAGAAATCCGCCGGAAAGATCAAATGATTAACTTGCACCAAAACATCTTCCATAACTCCCTTTGGATAGGCATTAGATCTATCGGCCAATTGTATGATTACACCATCATTTTTTAACTTGCCTAGGTTCATAGATGCATAAATTGAATGTGGCATAACATTTATGGATGCACCTAAGTCTAACATGGCAGATTTGAACCTAGTATTACCAATGACACAAGGAATGGTGAAACTACCCGGATCTTTGCATTTAGGAGGTAGTTTACGTTGTATCATGGCAGACACATTCTCACTTACCTGTACCACTTCTTTCTCCCGAAAACGTTTCTTTGTTGTACAAAGCTTCTTCAAACACTTGGCGTACTTCGGGATTTGCTTGATTGCATCCAAGAGAGGTATGTTAACTTGAACCTTTCTAAATGTCTCTAGAACATCTTTTTCCTCCTCTTCATTCTTGAATTGCAAAAATCTGCTAGGAAAGGGCACATTGGGTGGAATAATGTTAGAATTAACCAAACTTGGACTCATCTTACCTAGGGTGGACGGATTGGATGGCTTAGGGGCCATGGGTGCTTGCGGCAAAGGTGGTGCTACATTTGCCGTGAGTGGACTTGGTGTCTCCTCTTCCGATTTCAACGTTTCATCCTCTTTGGGACCTGATTTTGGTGGTGTAGGACCTGCCCCAACTTCTTTTCCACTCCTTAGCATGATTGCATTTGCGGTTTCAAAGCCTCCTTTTGGATTCGCAATGGTTGAACTAGGAAGCTTTCCTTGTTCTCTAAACTGCCCAACAAACTCCGCAATCTGCCCAATCTGCTTCTCCAATTGATCTACCCTAATTTTCGTGCTTTGCATTGCTTGGGTTTGCTTTTCGTGCCCATGAGTCAACTTGGTTAGTATCTTAAGAAGTGCATCATTGTCTAGGGACGTATCTGAAGCATTTGGGTCAGATTGTGGTTGGTTTTGATTGGGTGTGTACGGCTTGGTGAACAACCCTGGGGGTTGTTGCCTAAAGCCTCCTTGGTTTTGAGGTTGTTGGGGCTCCCTCCACTTGAAATTTGGGTGGTCTCTCCAACCGGGATTATATGTGTTTGAATATGGATCGTTCCTTAGTTGGTTTTGACCTTGAAACTGATAGGAGCATATTTATGTGCTTTAGTTAGTTAGTTCTTATGCATTTATGTTGTGTTTTCTTAGTTAAGTTAGTCTTTTAAGCTATTTTCATGTGTTTTCAGGTTTTAGAGACAAAGTGAGCAAAAAGATGCAATTTGGAGCATTTTGGAGCGAAATTGGGCTAAAATGGAGTTCATGCATATGAAGCACAAGGGATGGACGAATTTGAAGGATTGATGAAGCTAGGAAGGCGTTTCAAAGTTGAAGAATAAAAGATACAAAGATTCCAAGTTGAAGTAGGAAAGGGCTTACATGAAGGATTCCTAAATGAAGAAGGATTCCTAATCAATGTAGGAGTCCTAATTGAAGATGGATTCCTAGACGAATGAAGTTTCCTACTCAAGCAAGTATTCCTACATGAAGAAGAAGAATTAAAGCCAAAGAATCAGCTCAAGATAAGGATCTTATCCAAAACCTCATCCATAACCTTATCTTAGCTTATCTTATCCAAACAAACCTTATCCTATCCTATCTTATCCTAATCCTAAAGTATCCACATTTCAGCCACTTAGGGGGGTTTCTACCTAGATTAGGATGCTTAAAATGGGATTTCTAGAAGACCTTATCTTATCCTACAAAGATGGTACCTAGGAACCTTTCTAGAAGCCTAAAAATCTGCCTTGCATTATCTTCTAGAACCCTAGCTTTGTGCCGTGAGTTTTCACCTATTTCCCTTGGGATTTTGGTTTCTAGAAGCCTTATCTTTTCACACTCTTTGTGCTGCACCTTATCTCCCAATCCCTTTGGTTTTTTGACTTGTTTTCCTTATAGGATTGTATGTTATTATCCTATGCAAATTAGGCCTTTAAAACCTTGTCCTTTGCTACCTAGGAATGGGGATTTTCAGCCTATAAATACAACATAGTGCCGCACCCTTTCATTCACCATCCTCTACCATATTTTCACTACACCATTCACCCAAAAACCCCTCTTGTGCCGTGAGTTTTGCAAGGAGAAGAAGGAAGAACTCTTGGAGCCGTGCATGCCATTCAAAACGTTGGATTGTCGGAGCGTTTCTAGGTGTTTTCTATCTTTATGTCAATGTTTATATTTATTTATCTTTGTTTATTTTCCAATTATGATTTCATGAATCGTGAATGTGGTTTACTTATCTATTTGATTGATAACATGTTTATGTATGTTGATTGAGGGTCGACACTTAGTTTGAATGCATGAATTTGATGCTAGGGTATAAGGGAATTTCACCTAATCGTTATTAACTTATATTCATAAGTAGTAAAAGTCGCTAGTCACGATTGTGTTAAGTAAATCCTAGGCAAGAGTAACATGCGTATCCCATAGTTATGTGATAGGAGCATATTTATGCTACTTAATTGGCTTGTTCTCGTGCATTTAGGTTGTGTTTACTTAGCTATTTTAGTGTTTAAAGTCACTTTTGTGTGTTTTCAGGTTCTAAGGTCAAAGTGTGCAAAAAGAAGCAAAATGGAGCTTTTTGGAGCAAAATGGAGTTTGGAATGCATGTCACATATTTGGAGCCAAGGTTTGGACGAATTTGAAGGCTTGAAGATGATGATTCCTACTTGAACAAGGTTTCCTAGTTGAAGTAGGAAAGTGCTTACATGAAGAAGGATTCCTAATCAACGAAGGATTCCTAATTGAAGATGGATTCCTAATCACATGAGGATTCCTAGAAGAACAAGGATTCCTACTCCAACAAGGATTCCTACTTGAAGTAGGAAAGTTAAGCCAAGGTTTCCTACTTTGGTTTGATTTTTCCTAATTGTCCCTAAAAGTTCCACCAATTATGAAGATTTTCTAAGCATTCTAGGACACAAAACAAAAGCCTAGAACCCTTATGGACCCCTTGCCACACTCCCTTGCCCTTTCCTCTTCCTTGCCGTGCAAGGGAGAGGGATCTTTCCTGTTTTGGAGCATTAAAACACCTTCCTTTTTATGCTTTAAACCCTGGCCGAATTTCCTTCACCTTTCCTTTTATTTTCTGATTTGATTTCCTATTTTTAGAAGCCTTTGACTTAAATTTCTGTTTACCTAATTAGCTAGGGTTTTTAATTTCCTAATCCCTTTAAATAAACATGTGTGTGCAGCCACAAAAGGGACCATTTATCCAAAAATTCACCATTCACGTCAGAAACAAAGCACCATCTTCAACAGCCCCATTCCTTCACCCAAATCCATATTTTCTGACCCCAAACCTTCCTAGCCGTGCCATACACCCATCCTAGACACCTTCCCACCATTCTCCATCATCCAAACCATCTCCATACCTTGTGCCGCAGCAAGAAGGAAGAAGGAGTGCTCTTGAATGTGCTTGCTAGTCTATTGCAGATTGCTGGAACTTTTAGGTGTAATCTTTCTTATGTTTTCAATGTTTCAATTCAATAAACTTTGTGTTGTGAGTATGAGGAACTAAACCCCCTTAGTTAGGGGGTGATTCGAAACCATGTACATGCTTGCAATATGATTTGATTACATTCAGTTGTTATTTCATAAGTTGTGGATTCAATTCGTTCATCTACTTGATTGATAACTTATTTGTGTATGTTGATTGAGAGTGCACGCTTAGTTTTCATGCATGAATATGATGCTAGATTATGAGGGAGTTTCACCTAATAGTTACAATCTTATAATCACAAGTAGTGAAGGTCGCTTGAAAACGATCGCGTTGAATGAATTCTTGGCACTAGTTTCATGCTCATCATAGTAACGAATGCCTCGTCAACACTTATAGTTCTCATTGTGCTTCATGATTCTTGATTGTATCTTTATTGTGCTCATCACGTAAGGAACCTTTGAGGAATGCTTTGAATTGTTGTATGCGCTTTCCCATCCAATTCATTAACTTAAGGAGAACTTGAAGGTTAATTTAAGCGTATCTAATTAACTTGGGGTGTTGAGTTTCATGATTTATTGGAAGAACAACTGAAAATCGTTTTGTTTGCAAGTGTGACATGTGTGGAGAAGAACCTCCTAACTAGCCTTTTATCCATCCTTTTCATCCAAAAACGTTTTTACAATCTGCCCTATTTCCAATCTGTTTTCTTTATTTTAATTTTCGTCCAAAACAAATCCCCCTTTATTTTAGAGTCCTAGATTAGTTAGAAAGTGTGTTAGTTTATGTTTTCTAGTGTTTTGAGTCAAGTTATAACATAAATTCGTCCAAATTTGTGTTAGTACTCAAAACTGCCCAGATTGTGCTTCTAAGGCAGTTTTGAGTGTTTATTTGCTGTTTTGGTTCCTTTGCTTTGTTTTGGTGTTTTAAACTTTAGTTTTGCATTCTTTGAGTCTAGTTTAGTGTTTTAAACTTTGTTTTTATGTTTTTAAGTCATTTTTCAAGTGTTTAGCAATCCCTCCTAATCCCCGGTTTAGAACGATCCCTACTTACATCTTTACTACAATTTGACAAAAGAGGGTTTAATTTGTGGGCTTAATATATTTCGCATCATTATGAATGCCTCGTCAATGCTTATGATTTCCATTGAACTTAATGATCTTTGATATGTGTCTCTATCATGCGTATTCCATAGTTAGGGTCCTTGATAAGAATAATTTGGTTGTAATGCGTATCCCATTCAATTCAATGAATCTAGGGAAATCTGAGAATTAATTGGTCAATCTAGTTAATTTGGGGCATTGTCATTCATGGTTTATTGAAAGAGTAATTGGAAATCGAGTCGTATGCATATGTTTCATGTGTGGAGAAGGAACCTTCTAACTAGCTTTTCACCATCTTAATTTACCTAAAAACATGTTTGTCAAGTTTGTTTTCAAAGTTCTTGTTTTCAAAGTTAAATTCGTCCAAATTCAATCCCCCTTTACTTTGTTGAGTCTTATTAGTTAGAAATCAATTTAGTTTGTGTTTTTAAGTGTCTTGAGTCAAGTTAAAACCAATTTTCGTCCAAATTCTTCCTTAGTGTTCAAAACTGCCCAGAAAGTGTTTTTAAGACAGTTTTGAGTGTTTATTTGCTGTTTTGAGTCTTTTGGTTTGTTTTGGTGTTTTAAAGTTTAGTTTTGCTTTCTTTGAGTCTAGTTTAGTGTTTTAAACTTGTTTTTACGTATTTGAGTCAGTTTTCAAGTGATTTAGCAATCCCTCCTAATCCCCGGCCTAGAACGATCCCTACTTACATACTTACTACAATTGATAAAAAGAGGGTTAATTTGTGTGTCAACATAATTTTCACATCATATGCTTAAGTATGTGCTTAAGAGTAGGGATGGCTAAAATCTATGTGAGTAGTAATCTTTGGCGTGTCATGTACCAGTGGAAATCCCTGAGGCGATTGTTGGAAGGTTTAGGTTATGTTTTGTTTCATTGTTTTGCTCGAGCACTAGCAAAAGCTAAGTGTGGGGGAATTTGATAGGAGCATATTTATGCGCTTTAGTTAGTTAGTTCTTATGCATTTATGTTGTGTTTTCTTAGTTAAGTTAGTCTTTTAATCTATTTTCATATGTTTTCAGGTTTTAGAGACAAAGTGAGCAAAAGGATGCAATTTGGAGCATTTTGGAGCAAAATTGGGCTAAAATGGAGTTCATGCATATGAAGCACAAGGGATGGACGAATTTGAAGGATTGATGAAGCTAGGAAGGCGTTTCAAAGTTGAAGAATAAAAGATACAAAGATTCCAAGTTGAAGTAGGAAAGGGCTTACATGAAGGATTCCTAATCAATGTAGGAGTCCTAATTGAAGATGGATTCCTAGACGAATGAAGTTTCCTACTCAAGCAAGTATTCCTACATGAAGAAGAAGAATTAAAGCCAAAGAATCAGCTCAAGATAAGGATCTTATCCAAAACCTCATCCATAACCTTATCTTAGCTTATCTTATCCAAACAAACCTTATCCTATCCTATCTTATCCTAATCCTAAAGTATCCACATTTCAGCCACTTAGGGGGGTTTCTAACTAGATTAAGATGCTTAAAATGGGATTTCTAGAAGACCTTATCTTATCCTACAAAGATGGTACCTAGGAACCTTTCTAGAAGCCTAAAAGACTACCTTGCATTATCTTCTAGAAGCCTTATCTTTTCACACTCTTTGTGCTGCACCTTATCTCCCAATCCCTTTGGTTTTTTGACTTGTTTTCCTTATAGGATTCTATGTTATTATCCTATGCAAATTAGGCCTTTAAAATCTTGTCCTTTGCTACCTAGGAATGGGGATTTTCAGCCTATAAATACAACATAGTGCCGCACCCTTTCATTCACCATCCTCTACCATATTTTCACTACACCATTCACCCAAAAACCCCTCTTGTGCCGTGAGTTTTGCAAGGAGAAGAAGGAAGAACTCTTGGAGTCGTGCATGCTATTCAAGACGTTGGATTGTCGGAGCGTCTCTAGGTGTTTTCTATCTTTATGTCAATGTTTATATTTATTTATCTTTGTTTATTTGCGAACATGAGGAACTAATTTCTTAATAGTTAGAGGGGAATTCAAAGCCATGATCATATGTTTTATATGACTTGATTTCTTCCAATTATGATTTCATGAATCGTGAATGTGGTTTACTTATCTATTTGATTGATAACATGTTTATGTATGTTGATTGAGGGTCGACACTTAGTTTGCATGCATGAATTTGATGCTAGAGTATAAGGGAATTTCACCTAATCGTTATTAACTTATATTCATAAGTAGTAAAAGTCGCTAGTCACGATTGTGTTAAGTAAATCCTAGGCAAGAGTAACATGTGTATCCCATAGTTATGAATGCCTTGTCAATGCTTATGATTTCCATTGAACTTAATGATCTTTGATATGTGTCTCTATCATGCCTATTCCATAGTTAGGGTCCATGATAAGAATAATTTGGTTGTAATGCGTATCCCATTCAATTCAATGAATCTAGGGAAATCTGAGAATTAATTGGTCAATCTAGTTAATTTGGGGCATTGTCATTCATGGTTTGTTGAAAGAAGTAATTGGAAATCGAGTCGTATGCATATGTTTCATGTGTGGAGAAGGAACCTTCTAACTAGCCTTTCACCATCTTACTTGATGCGTTATAAACTAACACACAAATTAAACCCTCTTGTTGTCAAATTGTAGTAAAGATGCAAGTAGGGATCGTTCTGGACCGGGGATTAGGAGCGCTTGCTAAAACCTCTAAACTGACTTAGAAATACAAAAATAAACTTAAAAACACTTAACAAGACTCACAAGACTCAAATCAAACTTAAAAGACTCAAAACAGCACAAAACAATGAAATTGATTCAAATCTGCCACCTAGAGTAAATTTGGACGAAAATTGGTTTTAACTTGACTCAAGACACTTAAAAACACAAACCAAAACAGATTTTAACTAATCCAACACTTCAAAGTAAAGGGGATTGGGTTTTTGGACAAAAATAAGCAAAACAAAACAGAAACTTAAAACTAAACAGATTTTGGACGAAATTAAGATGAATGGATGGATGATGGATTAGCTAGAAGGTCCTTTTCCACACATGACACACTTGCACATAAACCAATTTTCAGTTGTTCTTTCGATAAATCATGAAACTCAACACCCCAGGTTAATTAGGTCCGCTTAAATTAACCTTCAAGTTCTCCTTAAGTTAATGAATTGGATGGGAAAGCGCATACAACAATTCAAAGCATTTTTCAAAAGTCCTTTACGTGAAAACCACAATAAAGATACAATCAAAGATCATTAAGCATCATGAAAACTATAAGTATTGACGAGGCATTCGTTACTATGATGAGCATGAAACTAGTGCCAAGAATTCATTTAACGCGATCGTTTATAAGCGACCTCCACTACTTGTGAATATAAGTTTGTAACTATTAGGTGAAACTCCCTTATACTCTAGCATCATATTCATGCATGCAAACTAAGTAGGCCTCCTTAATCAACATACACGAATAAGTTATCAATCAAGCAGTTAAACAAATTGAATTCACAACTTATGAAATCACAACTGAAGGTAATCAATTCATATTGCAAATATAATCATGGTTTCGAAATTCCCCCTAGCCAAGAGGGGTTTAGTTCCTCATACTCGAAAAACAAAGATACATAAATTTAGACATTGAAAACAAAGAATGAAAACACCTAAGAATGATCCAGCAATCCAAACTTGAATAGCAAGCACTCCAAGGGTCTCCTTCCTTCTTCTTTGCTGCGGCACAAGGTGTAGGTGATGGTTTTAGAGGTGGTGGATGGATATAGGTGAGTTATGGTGAAGGGTGGAGTCCCCAAAAGCTGCTGCAAGGGTCTTTATTTATAGGGCAAGGAAGGGCTACGAATTTGAAGTAGTTTTAGGGAAGGATTTAGCTTTCCAAATCCCCAAGAAAACCTAACAGAAATTAATGAATTTAGGAGAGGAAAATATATGGCAGATTTGAAGGAAAAGAGGTAAATAATTGTGGCAGAGAAAAGGAAAGTGAATAGAGGTCAGAAATTTGAAGGAAAAAGGGAAGGTAAGTGCAGGAATTAAAGAGAAAAAGAAGGGAAATTCGGCAAAGATTTTAGGGCAGATTTTAGGAATGTGTTTTGGGTCACAAAATAGGTAAGAACCTCTCCCCTTGTGTGGCAAGGCTTTAGAACAAAGGGGAATGTAATTTTGGGTCAGAAAATAGGTAAGGAGATGAGGTAGGGTGCAGCAAGGATGGAAGAAACAAAAGGGGAATGTGAATTAAAATCAGAAAATAGGAAAGGAGAGGATCCCATGTGCGGCAAGGATTAGGGATAGGTCTAGGTCTCCTAAAATCATATAATTAAGTGTCCTAAATGATTTAGGAACCCCTTTTGTAGCTGGAACATATGTGACTTAGGATTAGGAAAGTGTAGAGCCAAAGACGGAAACCTTCACAAATGGAAACCTCCAAGAATAGAAACTTCCAACTTTAGAAACTTTGGCTTCCAATTTTGAACTCTTCATTCTTCATTTGTCTTGAATCCAATTCTTCACATCTTCATTCAATCCTAAGCTCATTTGATCTTCAATTTCGTCCATCTTCTTAGCTCCAAGCATGTGCAATCCATTTGATGCCCAAAACTGCTCCAAAAGGCTCCAAAATACACTTCTTTGCCACTTTAAACCATTGGACCTACAAACACACGAAAATAGCTTAAAATACTAAAATAACTACGAACTAACAACGTAAATGCACAAGAACAAGCTAACTAAGTGGCATAAATATGCTCCTATCAAATACCCCCACACTTAGCTTTTGCTAGTCCTCGAGCAAAACAAAACAAACAAAAGAAACAAAACACACTCTAGACCTTCCAACAATTGTCTTAGGGATTTCCAATGCACATGACATGTTAAAAATTGTTATCCCCATAGATTTTTGTAATCTTTACACATGAGCACATACTTAATCATAGTCACCACTTACTAGTTCACAATTAACCAATTAAAACGATGTTTTGAATGTAGTAACATGCCTTAGAGAATTCGCTCAATTCCTCACAAGATATGCACTCTATTTTCACTCGAATTTTCTAACTACACACCCTATACTAGTTATATGTGAGAGGATTGATGTAGATATGAAAACGAATGCTCACATATATGTATCACAAAGAACGCAATTTCGAGAGTTAAGAAGCATGTTTAGAAGCATGTTTAGATATGATCTCTATTATGCAATTCATGTAGGGAACTCGTAGGGAATGTTTTGGGTTGTCGTATGCAATCATCCAACTCAATAACTTGTGGAAAAACTGTGGGTTAGTGCAATTCACGGTTAATTTGGGGCGTTGAGTATTTATAATTTATTGGAAGAACAACTGAAAATCGTTTTGTTTGCAAGTGTGTCATGTGTGGAGAAGAACCTCTTAACTAGCCTTTTATCCATCCTTTTTATCCAAAAACGTTCTACAATCTGTTTAGTTTAAAGTTTTTGTTTTGTTTTCAATTTTCGTCCAAAACAAATCCCCCTTTATTTTGAAGTCTTAGATTAGTTAGAAAGTGTTTTGATTTGTGTTTCTAAGAGTTTTGATTCAAGTTTTCACCCAATTTCGTCCAAGTTCTTGTTAGGTTCTCAAAACTGCCCAGAAAGTGGTTTTTAGGCAGTTTTGAGTCATTAGGTTGCTGTTTTGAGTTTTAGATTTGTTTAAGTGTTTTAACCTTTAGTTTTGCATTCTTTGAGTCTAGTTTAGTGTTTTAACCTTTGTTTTTGAGTTTTTAAGTCAGTTTCCAAGTGTTTAGCAATCCCTCCTAATCCCCGGTCTAGAACGATCCCTACTTACATCTTTACTATAATTTGACAAAAAGAGGGTTTAATTTGTGTGCTGATCTATTTCGCATCAAATTTTTTGGCGCCGTTGCCGGGGATTAGCAATTTTGCTAATCCCTTGGATTGTTTTTCTTTGTTTCTGTTATTTCACTTTGTTTCTGATTTTGTTTAAGTTTCTGACCTAATTTTGTTTCTTGTTTCTTAGGTACTAATGTATGACTAGAAGCTCTCAAATGATTCGTGCGAACATCTTGGATTTTGACGACGATTTTGAGAGGAAGTTGAGAAGAGCTAGAAACCAGCAAGAACACCATCCACCCAATTCCGAATCTGACCTTGAAGAAAACGTACAAGAAGAGGAGGAGGAAGCCACGGCAGGGATATTTGAAGAAGTCCAAGGCATGGCGGTGGACAACCGTACACTCAAAGAGCTTTCCGCCTCAGGTTTGGATAATGCCGCACCCTTGTGCATCCAATACCCTGCAGCTGCCCAAGGTAAGACAGACGAGTTTGAATTAAAGTCAAGTTTGCTTCATCATATTCCTAAATACCATGGCTTGTCCATGGAAGATCCTAACAAACATTTGAAAGAATTTGAAGTAGTTTGCTCTAGTATGACTCCCATCAATGTTGACGGAAGTATCTTGAAGATGAAGGCTTTTCCATTCTCTTTGATGGATAAAGCCAAGGATTGGTTATACGAGTTAGCTCAAGGCAATGTCACTTCCTGGGAGAGTATGAAGAGAGCGTACTTGGAGAAGTTCTTTCCAACTTCTCGCATCATCCTCCTACGCAAAAAGATAAGCGGAATTCAGCAAGAAGAAGGTGAGTCTTTTCCTACATATTATGAACGATTTAAATCACTTGTTGCTTCTTGTCCACAGCATCAGATGAAGGAGGAGTTGCTTTTGCAATACTTCTACGAGGGTCTCCTACCTCTAGAACGTCAAATGCTTGATGCTTCGGCAGGGGGAGCATTGGTGGACAAAACACCCATGGCTGCCAAGATCTTTGATAGGAGCATATTTATGCGCCTTAGTTAGCTAGTTCTTATGCATTCTTGTTATGTTTTCGTCGTTAAAGTAGTCTTTTAAGCTACTTTCATGTGTTTTCAGGGTTAAAGGACGTATTACACGAAATGATGCAAGTTGGAGCTTTTGGAGCGAAACGTGAGCTTGGATTGAAAAGGACATGCTTGGAACACAAGGTTGGGACGGAATTGAAGAGTTGAAAGATTCGAGGTGTCCTACTTGAAGTAGGAAAGCTAAGCCTAAAAGTTTCCATTTTGGGCCGATCTTTCCTAAATCGGAATTGGTAACCAAAGTTTCTAAAGTTGGAAGTTTCTATTCTTGGAGGTTTCCAATTTCGAGAGTTTCTATTCTCGGCGTTGGGCTTTTAGATGACCTAAACCCAAATTTCCTTGTGGACCTTCAACCCATGCCGAACCCTAGGGCCTAATTACCTAAAATCTGCCATGTTAAACCCTAGCCCATTTCTCCTAAACCCAAGCCGCACCTAACCCTAGCCCATTGTTAAAATTCTGATTTCATTAGGGTTTTGAAAGGCCTATATATTTGCTCCTAATGCTTGCAGCCATTCATATATTCATTCTCCACAAAAATCAGAAATTACACAACCCTAAACCCATTTCCAGCCGCACCATCTTCCCATTCTAAAAAATCAGAAATCATCTCCCCTCACTTCACCACCTTGCCGCAGCCTTCCATCCATTCCAGCATCATTCCACACCTTGCCGCACCACCCTACACCACCCTTACCCTTTCCCGAACCTCCATATCATCCCAAATCCATCCCTAAACAGAAAACACACCCACACAGCCCCTAAACCCTCACTGCCGCAGCAAGGAGAAGAAGAAAGAGAGCTTTCTGTGCAGAAATTCAAAGTGGACTTCTTGGCATTTTAGGTGTAATCTTTCTTATGTCTTTGATGTTTCAATTCAATAAACTTATTGTTGTGAGTATGAGGAACTAAACCCCCTTAGTTGGGGGGTGATTCGAAACCATGTACATGCTTGCAATTTGATTCGATTAAATTCAGTTGTTATTTCATAAGTTATGGATTCAATTCGTTCATCTATTTGATTGATGATTTATTTGTGTATGTTGATTGAGAGTGCACGCTTAGTTTTCATACATAAATATGATGCTAGATTATGAGGGAGTTTCACCTAATAGTTATAATCTTATAATCACAAGTAGTGAAGGTCGTTTGAAACCGATCGCGTTGAATGAATTCTTAGCATAAGTTTCATGCAATTCATAGTAACGAATGTTCCGTCAATGCTTATGTTTTTCATAGAACGTAATGATTCTTGCTTGTATCTCTATTATGCAATTCATGTAGGGAACTTGTAGGGAATGTTTTAGGTTGTCGTATGCAATCATCCAACTTAATAACTTGTGGAAAAACTTAGGGTTAATTAGTGCAATTCACGGTTAATTTGGGGCGTTGAGTATTCGTAATTTATTGGAAGAACAACTGAAAATCGTTTTGTTTGCAAGTGTGGCATGTGTGGAGAAGAACCTCCTAACTAGCCTTTTATCCATTCTTTTCACCAAAATTTGTTTTACAATCTGTTTGAATTTAAGTTTCTGTTTTGTTCTAAATTTTCGTCCCAAAATAAATCCCCCTTTAGGTTAGAGTCTTAGATTAGTTAGAAAGTGTTTTGATTTGTGTTTCTAGGTGTTTTGATTCAAGTTTTCATTCAAATTCGTCCAAATTTGTGTAGGTGCTCAAAACTGCCCAGAAAGTGGTTTTTAGGCAGTTTTGAGCCTTCTAGTTGCTGTTTTGATCTTTAGGTTTGTTTAAGTGTTTTAACTTTTAGTTTTGCATTCTTTGAGTCTAGTTTAGTGTTTTAAACTTCGTTTTTGAGTTTTTAAGTCAGATTTTGTCTTAGTTGCTGTTTGAGTCAATTAGCTTGTTTTGGGCAGATTTGAGTGTTTCAAACCTGTTTTGAATCTTAGTAGTCTAATTTGAGTCTTTAAGTTTAGTTTTTGTGTTTTTAAGTCAGTTTCCAAGTGCTTAGCAATCCCTCCTAATCCCCGGTCTAGAACGATCCCTACTTACATCTTCACTACAATTTGACAAAAAGAGGGTTTAATTTGTGTGCTAGTAAAATATCATATCAAATTTTGGCGCCGTTGCCGGGGATTAGCAATTTTGCTAATCCCTTGGATTGTTTTTGTTTCTTTTATTTCACTTTGTTTCTGACTTTATTGAAGTTTCTGACCTAATTTTGTTTCTTGTGTCTTAGGTACTAATGTATGACTAGAAGCTCTCAAACGATTCGTGCAAACATCTTGGAGTTTGACGACGATTTTGAGAGGAAGTTGAGACGAGCTAGAAGCCAGCAAGAACATCATCCACCAACTTCCGAATCTGACCTTGAAGAATCCGTACAAGAAGAGGAGGAGGAAGCCACGGCAGGAATATTTGAAGAAGTCCAAGGCATGGCGGTGGACAACCGTACACTCAAGGAGCTTTCCGCCTCAGGTTTGGATAATGCCACACCTTTGTGCATTCAATACCCCAGGGCTGCCCAAGGTAAGACGGATGAGTTTGAATTAAAGTCAAGTTTGCTTCATCATATTCCTAAATACCATGGCTTGTCCATGGAAGATCCTAACAAACATTTGAAAGAATTTGAAGTAGTTTGCTCTAGTATGACTCCCGTCAATGTTGACGGAAATATATTGAAGATGAAGGCTTTTCCATTCTCTTTGATGGATAAAGCCAAGGATTGGCTATATGAGTTAGCTCCCGGCACTGTCACTTCTTGGGAGAGTATGAAGAGAGCATTCTTGGAGAAGTTCTTCCCAACTTCTCGCATCATCCTCCTACGCAAAAAGATTAGCGGAATTCAGCAAGAAGAAGGTGAGTCTTTTCCTACGTATTATGAACGATTTAAATCACTTGTTGCTTCTTGTCCACAGCATCAGATGAAGGAGGAGTTGCTCTTGCAATATTTCTACGAAGGTCTCCTACCTCTAGAACGTCAAATGCTCGATGCTTCGGCGGGAGGAGCATTGGTAGACAAAACACCCATGGCGGCCAAGGTCTTGATTGCTAATAGAGCGTTGAACGCTCAACAGTACGAGGGTGTAGGTCAAAGAGGACCCCCACGGCACCAAGTACATGAGGTAAGTTCAACTTCCGATATTCATTCACAATTGGCTAATCTTACTTCTATTGTTTCACAGATGGCCGAGGGAATGAAGATACAAGGACCCGTGGTGTGTGGCGTATGTTCTATTCAAGGACATGCGTCTGAAAAGTGTCCTCAACTTATCGAGAATGGCGGATGGGAGAGCGCAAATGCCATTGGGTTTCAGAGCCAAAATCAGTCACGACATGACCCATACTCCAACACATATAACCCGGGGTGGCGAGACCATCCAAACTTCAAATGGAGAGAGCCACAACAACATCAAAACCAAGGAGGCTTTAGGCAACAACCCCCGGGGTTCTTTCCCAAACCCTACGGCCCACCCCAAAATCAAGCCCAATCCGGCCCAAGTGCCTCAGGTACGTCTCTTGACAATGATGCACTTCTTAAAATACTAACTAAGTTGTCTAATGGGCAGGAAGATCAAGCTAAGGCTATGCAGAACCAAGATAAGAGGGTGGATCAACTTGAGAAACAAATTGGGCAGATTGCCGAGTTTGTAGGTAAGTTTCGAGATCCCGGACAACTCCCTAGTTCCACCATTCCAAATCCGAAGGGAGGTTTCGAAAGTGCCAAAGCTATCACCCTAAGAAGTGGTAAGGAAGTTGGGGCAGGTTCTTCATCAAAAACAGATCATAACGAGGATGAACTTTTGCAAATGGAAGAGGAGGAGCCAAAGCAGCCCACGGCAAAGGTGGTTCCACCTTTGCCGCAAGTCCCTATGGTCCCAAATCTGCCCAATTTGTCCCCCAAAGGTAAAAATGTGTCAAATTCGGTTCATACTAATGTTTTCCCTTCAAATGTGCCTTTTCCTAGTAGGTTCATGCAAACGAAGAAAGAAGAGGCAGAAAAGGATATCCTTGAAACTTTTAGGAAAGTGCAAGTTAACATACCTTTGTTAGATGCAATCAAACAAGTTCCGAGGTATGCTAAGTTCTTAAAGGAGTTGTGTACCACGAGGAAGAGGATGTCGACCAAGGAAGTGGTCAAGGTAGGTGAGAATGTGTCTGCCATTTTGCAACGCAAATTACCTCCCAAATGTAAAGATCCAGGTAGCTTTACCATTCCTTGTGTTATTGGGAATACTAGATTTGAATCTGCCATGCTTGATTTAGGTGCTTCTATAAATGTTATGCCATATTCCATTTATGCATCTATGAACTTAGGAGCATTGAAAAATGATGGGGTAATAATACAATTGGCCGATAGATCTAACGCCTATCTAAAGGGAGTTTTGGAAGATGTTCTTGTGCAGGTTAATAATTTGGTTTTCCCGGCGGATTTCTATGTCCTCGAAATGGATGAATCGGACCATGCTCCTTCGCTGCCCATTCTACTTGGAAGGCCATTCATGAAGACGGCCCGGACGAAGATTGACGTGTATAGTGGAACTTTGTCCATGGAATTCGATGGGGACGTTGTTAATTTTAATCTTTCTGATTCCATTAAATACCCTAGTGATGACCATTCATGCTTTTCTATTGATATAATTGACTCTTTGGCGCAGGGATATCTCGACGATTTGAATGACGATGCGCTTGAAAAAGTCATTACACGAGGCATGGAACTCAAAACAAAGGGAGCAGATTGCATGCATGCCCACGGCATACAAGATTCATTGCATGCCGTGCCCCCTAGTGAGGAATTACTTGAAGTTGTGGCTGCCCTTGAGTCCTCACCTAAGCTTGATGGTAAGTATACTAACCGTGAGTCCATTCCCATTTCGACTAACAAATTGCTTCCATCTATAGTTCAGGCACCTGTCCTTGAACTCAAACCGTTGCCAAGCCATTTGAAGTACATTTTCTTGGGAGAAAATGAAACACTACCTGCCATCATTTCCTCCTCCCTCACGGCACAAGAGGAAGAGAAGTTGCTTCGAGTTTTGAAGGAGTTCAAATCTGCCCTAGGTTGGACATTGGCCGACATCAAAGGTATAAGCCCTACGACTTGTATGCATCACATATTTCTTGAGGAAGGGGCCAAACCAACTAGAGAGGCTCAACGCCGTCTCAACCCTCCTATGATGGAAGTAGTGAAGAAGGAGATCATAAAGCTTCTAGATTGTGGGGTTATCTATCCAATCTCGGATAGTAGGTGGGTTTCGCCTGTTCAATGCGTACCAAAGAAATCCGGAGTGACGGTGGTAGCTAATGCCGAGAATGAGCTTGTCCCTCAACGTATTCAAACTGGTTGGAGGGTGTGCATTGACTATAGGAAGCTAAACACCACCACGAGGAAGGACCACTTCCCATTGCCGTTCATCGACCAAATGCTTGAGAGGTTAGCGGGTTATGCTTTTTATTGTTTTCTGGATGGTTATTCTGGGTATAATCAAATTGTCATTTCACCTGAAGACCAAGAAAAAACCACTTTTACATGCCCGTTTGGTACATTTGCATATCGTCGCATGCCTTTTGGTTTATGTAATGCACCCGCTACATTTCAAAGATGCATGATGAGTATATTTTCTGATTATGTAGAGAAGATAATTGAAGTGTTTATGGATGATTTTAGCGTATTTGGTGATTCGTTTGATAGCTGCTTACATAATCTAAGTGTGATCCTAAAACGTTGTGTTGAAACTAACCTTGTGCTTAATTGGGAAAAGTGTCATTTTATGGTTAAACAAGGCATCGTTTTAGGTCATATAATTTCTGAAAAGGGTATTGAGGTTGATAAGTCGAAAATAGATCTTGTACGTCACTTACCCTCTCCGACTTCGGTTAGAGAGGTTCGTTCGTTTCTTGGCCATGCAGGATTTTATCGCAGGTTTATCAAAGATTTTTCAAAGGTTGCACAACCTCTTTGCCGACTCCTACAAAAAGAAGTGGCGTTTGAATTCACCAAGGAGTGCACAGAATCATTCAAACAACTCAAGGAGTTGTTGACCACGGCACCCATCATTGTTCCACCGGACTGGAGTCTACCTTTCGAGCTCATGTGCGATGCATCCGATTATGCTTTAGGAGCTGTTTTAGGACAAAGAAAGGACAAGAGGCCGCATGTCATTTACTACGCCTCCCGGACGTTGAACGATGCACAATTGAACTACTCCACTACGGAAAAAGAACTTCTTGCCGTTGTCTTTGCTTTAGATAAATTTCGATCATATCTTATTGGAACTAAAGTAATTGTTTTTACTGATCATGCAGCTCTGAAGTACTTGCTCACCAAAAAGGAGGCCAAGCCACGGCTAATTCGATGGATATTGCTACTTCAAGAGTTTGACATTGAGATTCGGGACAAGAAGGGAAGTGAGAACGTGGTGGCGGACCACCTAAGCCGAATGGTGCATAATGAGGAGTCTTTGCCGATTTTGGAGACATTCCCGGATGAACAATTGCTGTCCATTAAGGTTAGTGCACCTTGGTATGCCGATATTGTTAATTTTTTGGTGTCAAAACGTATTCCGAGTGAGTTCACTAGACACCAACGTGATAAACTTAGGCATGATGCACGGTTTTATGTGTGGGATGATCCGTACTTGTGGAAATTTTGCCCCGATCAGATTATACGTCGTTGTGTGCATGATTCTGAATGTCATTCAATTTTGAGTTTTTGTCACACATATGCATGTGGAGGCCACTTTGGTACACAACGCACAGCCCTTAAGGTGTTACAATGTGGATTTTATTGGCCTAGTATTTTTAAAGATGCTAAAACTTTTTGCTTAACATGTGATAAATGCCAACGGATGGGTGGTATTAGTGCAAAGGACCAAATGCCGCAGGTTTCTATTCTAAATGTTGAAATTTTTGATGTTTGGGGTATTGATTTTATGGGTCCTTTTCCTTCTTCGTATGGTTTTACTTATATTTTGCTTGCGGTTGATTATGTGTCGAAGTGGGTGGAAGCCAAGGCCACCCGGACTAATGATTCTAAAGTGGTTGCAGATTTTATTAGATCTAACATTTTTGCAAGGTTCGGAATGCCACGAGTGATCATTAGTGACGGCGGGTCACACTTTTGCAATCGGACCATTGACGCGTTATTGAGGAAATACAGTGTCACCCATAAGGTTTCTACACCTTATCATCCTCAAACGAACGGCCAAGCCAAGGTTTCCAACCGGGAGATCAAGCAAATCCTAGAGAAGACCGTTGGGCCAACGAGAAAGGATTGGAGCTTACGGTTAGATGATGCACTTTGGGCGTATCGTACGGCGTACAAAACCCCCATTGGGATGTCCCCCTTCCGACTTGTCTATGGCAAGGCGTGCCATCTTCCGGTTGAATTGGAGCACAAAGCACTTTGGGCCATCAAGAAGTTTAACATGAACCTCGAGGAAGCAGGTAGTCAAAGGAGATTGCAATTGAATGAGCTTGCTGAGATACGGCGCGAGGCGTACGATAATGCAAGCATTTACAAGCAAAAGACCAAAGCTTTCCACGACAACATGATCCGTGGGAAATCATTCTCAATTGGGCAGAAAGTGCTATTGTTCAATTCCCGTTTACGGTTGTTTCCCGGTAAGTTACGTTCTAAGTGGATTGGACCGTTTGTTATTACTAACATATCTTCTTATGGTGCCATCCAGATTCAAAGTCTCAAAACAGGTCATGAATTCCAAGTGAACGGACACCGTTTGAAGCCATATTATGAGAACTTTGTTGAACAAACCGTGGAGGACATTTCTTTGGGTGCCGTGGGCATAAATGGAGAATGAATGGGCTTTTCGTCCGGCTATACGACGTTAAAGAAAGCGCTACGTGGGAGGCAACCCATGCAATTCAACAAAGGAAGACCAAGGAATAACTCCAATTCCAGATTTGCGTTCCTAAACTCTTCACTTTGTTATTTATTTCGAATCTGCCTATATAGTGTTTTAGTTGCTGTTTATGCGTTTCTTTTTGTTTAGTGTGATTTAATGCTTGAAACATTGAGGACAATGTTTGATTTAAGTGTGGGGGGGTTACTAAGTGTTTTAGATGCAAATTTGTGGGATTTTATCACCCTTAACTTGGAGACTTGTTCTTTGCTGTTTTTAAGTGTTTTTGAGCAGTTTTAGTGTGTTTTAGTGTGTGTTGATGCAAAAATCCGAAAATCACATAAAAATTTGAAAAATTTGTTTTAAAAACCCAAAAAGAGTTGTTTTTGTGTGTTTGTTTGTGTCTTAGGGTACCTTCCAACACAATGATGAGGATTCGGTTTGTAATTACATGGCTGTTAAAGAGAGTGATTAACATGGATGAAAGTTTGTTTTACTCTTTGTTTATGCTTAGTTGTGGTTATAACTTATGAATTCACATGCAATCATAAAGAAAAAAAATCAGTTTTTGTAACATGCTTGAAGGAAGGAACTCAAACTAACGCTACAACCTTGTGAGACTTGAGCCTAAACGTTTATTTGGAGAGTTAAAATCTGTGCATTGTTGGTTTCTAAATTCGTTGCATGATCTCATTATTCTTGCTTGGTTATTACTTAGAAGGCGTTTCATCATTTAGTTCCAAATGCTAGAACTCATGCCCATTTCATTCAAAGCATGTTATTGATTTGCATAACACATATTCAAGATGAAGTTGTGTAGTTACCACCACCTTAGCCAAAAAGCCGTGTGCCTATGTCATTGTGATTTGTAGGTTGTAACCCCGTTGAGCCTTGTTAGCCTATTCTTTGTTAACCCATGTTTTCCTCACCTAGCCTAGTTTAGGACCATCCATACCCTTGTTCTTAAAGCATAGTAAAGCATGATTCGTATTGAATTCCTTTTTGATCTATGTTGGCAGAAAACAAGTGTGGGGGAAGTATTTTTCATGAGGAATTGTGTGCCATAAGCACGGCAAAGAAAAAAAAAAAAAAAGAAAAGAAAAAGAGAAAAAATATGAAGAAAAAAAAGTATGAAAAGTTTGAAAAAAAAAATAAAGTTTCAAAGTATTGTTTGTTGAAGTGAGGGTCCAAAACAATGAATTCGGCCCTAAGGAGTTGTTTAAATCTTTCCCTTGTGTGTCAAAGATAAATTCTGCAATCTAAAGGAATTCTAAGCATTAATTTCATTACTTTGCTTATTATGCTTTAAGAATGTTTGTTTTCCTTACCTTCCATTGTTAGCCAATCACCCCTAGCCCCATTACAACCCTTAACTTCTATCTTGAGTGTTATGTGTTTCAATTTGTGGAGTTTGAATTTGGTATGAGCATATGGTGTCACTGGTTCTCGCATCTAAGTAGTAGCATTCCATTCATGAGATCATATCTAAACATGCTTCTTAACTCTAGAAATTGCGTTCTTTGTGATACATACATGTGAGCATTCGTTTTCATATCTACATCAATCTTCTCACATATGACTAGTGTAGGGTGTGGAGTTAGAAAATCTGAGTAAAAAGAGAGTGTATATCTTGTAAGGAATTGAGGGAATTCTCTAAGGCATGTTACTACATTCAAAGCATTGTTTTACTTGATTACTTGTGAATTAGTAAGTGGTGGCTTTAATTAAGTATGTGCTTGTGTAATGATGACTCAAATTTGTGGGGATAACAATCTTTAACATGTCATGTGCATTGGAAATCCCTGAGGCAAACGTTGGAAGGTTTAGGTTATGTTTTGGTTAGATTGTTTCGTTTTGTTTTCTTTGTTTTGTTTGTTTTGCTCGAGGACTAGCAAAAGCTAAGTGTGGGGGAATTTGATAGGAGCATATTTATGCGCCTTAGTTAGCTAGTTCTTATGCATTCTTGTTATGTTTTCGTCGTTAAAGTAGTCTTTTAAGCTACTTTCATGTGTTTTCAGGGTTAAAGGACGTATTACACGAAATGATGCAAGTTGGAGCTTTTGGAGCGAAACGTGAGCTTGGATTGAAAAGGACATGCTTGGAACACAAGGTTGGGACGGAATTGAAGAGTTGAAAGATTCGAGGTGTCCTACTTGAAGTAGGAAAGCTAAGCCTAAAAGTTTCCATTTTGGGCCGATCTTTCCTAAATCGGAATTGGTAACCAAAGTTTCTAAAGTTGGAAGTTTCTATTCTTGGAGGTTTCCAATTTCGAGAGTTTCTATTCTCGGCGTTGGGCTTTTAGATGACCTAAACCCAAATTTCCTTGTGGACCTTCAACCCATGCCGAACCCTAGGGCCTAATTACCTAAAATCTGCCATGTTAAACCCTAGCCCATTTCTCCTAAACCCAAGCCGCACCTAACCCTAGCCCATTGTTAAAATTCTGATTTCATTAGGGTTTTGAAAGGCCTATATATTTGCTCCTAATGCTTGCAGCCATTCATATATTCATTCTCCACAAAAATCAGAAATTACACAACCCTAAACCCATTTCCAGCCGCACCATCTTCCCATTCTAAAAAATCAGAAATCATCTCCCCTCACTTCACCACCTTGCCGCAGCCTTCCATCCATTCCAGCATCATTCCACACCTTGCCGCACCACCCTACACCACCCTTACCCTTTCCCGAACCTCCATATCATCCCAAATCCATCCCTAAACAGAAAACACACCCACACAGCCCCTAAACCCTCACTGCCGCAGCAAGGAGAAGAAGAAAGAGAGCTTTCTGTGCAGAAATTCAAAGTGGACTTCTTGGCATTTTAGGTGTAATCTTTCTTATGTCTTTGATGTTTCAATTCAATAAACTTATTGTTGTGAGTATGAGGAACTAAACCCCCTTAGTTGGGGGGTGATTCGAAACCATGTACATGCTTGCAATTTGATTCGATTAAATTCAGTTGTTATTTCATAAGTTATGGATTCAATTCGTTCATCTATTTGATTGATGATTTATTTGTGTATGTTGATTGAGAGTGCACGCTTAGTTTTCATACATAAATATGATGCTAGATTATGAGGGAGTTTCACCTAATAGTTATAATCTTATAATCACAAGTAGTGAAGGTCGTTTGAAACCGATCGCGTTGAATGAATTCTTAGCATAAGTTTCATGCAATTCATAGTAACGAATGTTCCGTCAATGCTTATGTTTTTCATAGAACGTAATGATTCTTGCTTGTATCTCTATTATGCAATTCATGTAGGGAACTTGTAGGGAATGTTTTAGGTTGTCGTATGCAATCATCCAACTTAATAACTTGTGGAAAAACTGAGGGTTAATTAGTGCAATTCACGGTTAATTTGGGGCGTTGAGTATTCGTAATTTATTGGAAGAACAACTGAAAATCGTTTTGTTTGCAAGTGTGGCATGTGTGGAGAAGAACCTCCTAACTAGCCTTTTATCCATTCTTTTCACCAAAATTTGTTTTACAATCTGTTTGAATTTAAGTTTCTGTTTTGTTCTAAATTTTCGTCCCAAAATAAATCCCCCTTTAGGTTAGAGTCTTAGATTAGTTAGAAAGTGTTTTGATTTGTGTTTCTAGGTGTTTTGATTCAAGTTTTCATTCAAATTCGTCCAAATTTGTGTAGGTGCTCAAAACTGCCCAGAAAGTGGTTTTTAGGCAGTTTTGAGCCTTCTAGTTGCTGTTTTGATCTTTAGGTTTGTTTAAGTGTTTTAACTTTTAGTTTTGCATTCTTTGAGTCTAGTTTAGTGTTTTAAACTTCGTTTTTGAGTTTTTAAGTCAGATTTTGTCTTAGTTGCTGTTTGAGTCAATTAGCTTGTTTTGGGCAGATTTGAGTGTTTCAAACCTGTTTTGAATCTTAGTAGTCTAATTTGAGTCTTTAAGTTTAGTTTTTGTGTTTTTAAGTCAGTTTCCAAGTGCTTAGCAATCCCTCCTAATCCCCGGTCTAGAACGATCCCTACTTACATCTTCACTACAATTTGACAAAAAGAGGGTTTAATTTGTGTGCTAGTAAAATATCATATCAATCTTGATCTCTAATCGAGCGTTGAACGCTCAACAATACGAGGGAGTAGGCCAAAGGGGACCCCCACGGCACTGATGCGGTATTAACTAGCACACAAATTAAACCCTCTTTTTGTCAAATTGTAGTGAAGATGTAAGTAGGGATCGTTCTAGACCGGGGATTAGGAGGGATTGCTAAACACTTGGAAACTGACTTAAAAACTCAAAAACAAAGTTTAAAACACTAAACTAAACTCAAAGAATGCAAAACTAAAGGTTAAAACACTTAAACAAACATAAAACCCAAAACAGCAACTAGAAGACTCAAAACTGCCTAAAAACCACTTTCTGGGCAGTTTTGAGCACTTACACTAATCTGGACGAAATTGGTTGAAAACTTGAATCAAAACACCTAGAAACACAAATCAAAACACTTTCTAACTAATCTAAGACTTCAAAATAAAGGGGGATTTGTTTTGGACGAAAATTGAAAACAAAACGATTTTCAGTTGTTCTTCCGATAAACTATGAATACTCAACGCCCCAAGTTAACCGTGAATTGCACTAATTAACCTTCAGTTTTTCCACAAGTTATTAAGTTGGATGATTGCATACGACAACCCAAAACATTCCCTACAAGTTCCCTACATGAATTGCATAATAGAGATACAAGCAAGAATCATTACGTTCTATAAAAAACATAAGCATTGACGAAGCATTTGTTACTATGAATTGCATGAAACTTATGCTAAGAATTCATTCAACGCGATCGTTTTCAAGCGATCTTTACTACTTGTGATTATAAGATTGTAACTATTAGGTGAAACTCCCTCATAATCTAGCATCATATTCATGCATGAAAACTAAGCGTGCACTCTCAATCAACATACACAAATAAGTTATCAATCAAATAGATGAACGAATTGAATCCATAACTTATGAAATAACAACTGAATGTAATCGAATCAAATTGCAAGCATGTACATGGTTTCGAATCACCCCCTAACTAAGGGGGTTTAGTTCCTCATACTCACAACATAAAGTTTATTGAATTGAAACATCGAAGACATAAGAAAGATTACACCTAAAACGCCCAAGAATTCCAACTTGAATTTCTGACGTCAAGCTCCTCTTCTCTTCTCCTTGCTGCGGCAGAGATGGTTAAGGGGACTTTTGGATGTGATTTTTGGTTTAGGAAGGGAATTGGGATGGTATGGTGGTGCGGCAAGGTGTGTGGGTGGTGTATGGAAGTGTAGGATGGTGTATAGAGGTGGAGAATGGTGGCTGGAATGGATGAAGGCTGCGGCAAGTGGGGGGATAGGGTTTTGACGAATTTCTGAATATGGAGAGGGTGATATGTGCGGCTAGGGTGTAGAAATATATATATAGGCACTTAAAAACCCTACCAAATCAGATTAGAACAATGGGCTAGGGTTAAGGTTTGTAAAATAGGGCTTCTAGGATGGAAAGGTGCGACATGGGCTTAGGGTTTATAATCAGATTTTTGCATGTGAACAAGGCCTAGGTGCGGCTGAAACAATGGGCTAGGGTTAGGGTTTAGGTGCGGCATAGGTCCAAGAGGTAAGGATGGGTCATCCAAAAGCCCAAAGCCGAGAATAGAAACTCACGAAAATGGAAACCTCCAAGAATAGAAACTTCCAACTTTAGAAACTTTGGTTGCCAATTCCGATTTAGGAAAGATCAACCCAAAATGGAAACTTTTAGGCTTAGCTTTCCTACTTCAAGTACGAAACCTCAAATCTTCAACTTTTCAATTCCATCCCAACCTTGTGTTCCAAGCATGTCCTTTTCAATCCAAGCTCACATTTTGCTCCAAAAGCTCCAAATTGCATCATTTCATGTAATATGTCCTTTAAACCTGAAAACACATGAAAGTAGCTTAAAAGACTACTTTAACGAAGAAAACATAACAAAGATGCATAAGAACTAGCTAACTAAGGCGCATAAATATGCTCCTATCAAATTCCCCCACACTTAGCTTTTGCTAGTCCTCGAGCAAAACAAACAAAAGAAAGGAAACAAAACGAAACCAACTAACCAAAACAAAACCTAAACCTTCCAACGTTTGCCTCAGGGATTTCCAATGCACATGACATGTTAAAGATTGTTATCCCCACAGATTTGAGTCATCTTTACACAAGCACATACTTAATTAAAGCCACTACTTACTAGTTCACAAGTAATCAATTAAAACAATGCTTTGAATGTAGTAACATGCCTTAGAGAATTCCCTCAATTCCTTACAAGATATACACTCTATTTTCACTCAGATTTTCTAACTCCACACCCTACACTAGTCATATGTGAGAAGATTGATGTAGATATGAAAACGAATGCTCACATATATGTATCACAAAGAACGCAATTTCTAGAGTTAAGAAGCATGTTTAGATATGATCTCATGAATGTAATGCTACTACTTAGATACGAGAACCAGTGACACCATATGCTCATTCCAAATTCAAACTCCACAAATTGACACACATAACACTCAAGATAGAAGTTAAGGGTTGTAATGGGGCTTGGGGTATTGGCTAACAAGGAAAGGATAGGGAAAACAAACGTTCTTCAAGCAATAGTAAGCAAAGCAATGAAATTGAGACTTGGAATTCACTTAGATTGCAGAAATTAACTTTAAAACACTAGGGGAAGACTTAAACACTTCTTAGGGTCAAATTTATTGTTTTGGACCCTTACTTCAACAAACAATACTTTGGAACTCTTTTTCTCAACTTTTCAACTCTTTTTTTTTTCATACTTTTCATACTTTTTTCTTCATTTTTTCTTTTTCCACGAATTTTTTTTTTTTTTTTTTTTCTTTTCTTCCCACACGTGCCTATGGCACACAAAATCACAAAAGAAATACTTCCCCCACACTTGTTTTCTGCCAACATAAATCAAAAGGAATTCAATTTGAATCATGCTTTACTATGCTTTAAGAACAAGGTTTGGATGGTCCTAATCTAGGCTAGGTGAGGAAAACATGGGTTAACAAATAACGAAGGCTAACAAGGCTCAATGGGGTTAAAAACCTACAAGACATAATGACATAGGGCACACGGCTTTTTGGCTAAGGTGGTGGTCACTACACAACTTCATCTTGAATGTGTGTTATGCAAATCAATAACATGCTTTGAATGAAATGGGCATGAGTTCTAGCATTTGGAACTAAATGATGAAACGCTGATATGTTATTTTACTAGCACACAAATTAAACCCTCTTTTTGTCAAATTGTAGTGAAGATGTAAGTAGGGATCGTTCTAGACCGGGGATTAGGAGGGATTGCTAAACACTTGGGAACTGACTTAAAAACACAAAAACTAAACTTAAAGACTCTAATTAGACTACTAAGATTCAAAACAGGTTTGAAACACTCAAATCTGCCCAAAACAAGCTAATTGACTCAAACAGCAACTAAGACAAGATCTGACTTAAAAACTCAAAAACGAAGTTTAAAACACTAAACTAGACTCAAAGAATACAAAACTAAAAGTTAAAACACTTAAACAAACCTAAAAACTAAAACAGCAACTAGAAGGCTCAAAACTGCCTAAAAACCACTTTCTGGGCAGTTTTGAGCACCTAAACTAATTTGGACGAAATTTGATTTCCTAATGACCTAAAACACCTAAAAACATATTCTAAGACAAGTTCTAAGTAAAATGACTCAAAGAAATAAGGTGGGATTTGATTTGGACGAAAATAGATTAAATGGCAGATTACAAAAGAAACAGATTGTAAAACAAATTTTGATGAAAAGAATGGATAAAAGGCTAGTTAGGAGGTTCTTCTCCACACATGTCACACTTGCAAACGAAACGATTTTCAGTTGTTCTTCCAATAAATTACGAATACTCAACGCCCCAAATTAACCGTGAATTGCACTAATTAACCCTCAGTTTTTCCACAAATTATTAAGTTGGATGATTGCATACGACAACCTAAAACATTCCCTACAAGTTCCCTACATGAATTGCATAATAGAGATACAAGCAAGAATCATTACGTTCTATGAAAAACATAAGCATTGACGAAGCATTCGTTACTATGAATTGCATGAAACTTATGCTAAGAATTCATTCAACGCGATCGGTTTCAAACGACCTTCACTACTTGTGATTATAAGATTATAACTATTAGGTGAAACTCCCTCATAATCTAGCATCATATTTATGTATGAAAACTAAGCGTGCACTCTCAATCAACATACACAAATAAATCATCAATCAAATAGATGAACGAATTGAATCCATAACTTATGAAATAACAACTGAATTTAATCGAATCAAATTGCAAGCATGTACATGGTTTCGAATCACCCCCCAACTAAGGGGGTTTAGTTCCTCATACTCACAACAATAAATTTATTGAATTGAAACATCAAAGACATAAGAAAGATTACACCTAAAATGCCAAGAAGTCCACTTTGAATTTCTGCACAGAAAGTCCTCTTTCTTCTTCTCCTTGCTGCGGCAATGAGGGTCTAGGGCTGTTTGGGTGTGATTTTGGTTTAGGGATGGATTTGGGATGATAGGGTGGTGCGGCAAGGGTAAGGGAGGTGTATGGTGGCTCGGCAAGGTGGTGAAAGGTTGCTGGAATTGATGGAATTGCTGCTGGAATGAAATAATGGCTGCGGCAAGGTGGGTTTTGGGTGATGGGTTTCTGATTTTTAGAATGAAAGATGTGTGCGGCTAGGGGATGGGGGACTAAGGTTTTAGACTAATTTCTGAATATGGAGAGTCAATATTCGGCTGCAAGCATTAGGAGCATATATATAGGCCTTTCAAAACCCTAATGAAATCAGATTTTTAACAATGGGCTAGGGTTAGGTGCGGCTTGGGTTTAGGAGGAATGGGCTAGGGTTTAACATGGCAGATTTTAAGTAATTAGGCCCTAGGGTTCAGCATGGGTTGAAGGTCCACAAGGAAATTTGGGTTTAGGTCATCTAAAAGCCCAACGCCGAGAATAGAAACTCTCGAAATTGGAAACCTCCAAGAATAGAAATTTCCAACTTTAGAAACTTTGGTTACCAATTCCGATTTAGGAAAGATCGGCCCAAAATGGAAACTTTTAGGCTTAGCTTTCCTACTTCAAGTAGGACACCTCGAATCTTTCAACTCTTCAATTCCGTCCCAACCTTGTGTTCCAAGCATGTTCTTTTCAATCCAAGCTCACGTTTCGCTCCAAAAGCTCCAACTTGCATCATTTCGTGTAATACGTCCTTTAACCCTGAAAACACATGAAAGTAGCTTAAAAGACTACTTTAACGACGAAAACATAACAAGAATGCATAAGAACTAGCTAACTAAGGCGCATAAATATGCTCCTATCAAATTCCCCCACACTTAGCTTTTGCTAGTCCTCGAGCAAAACAAACAAAACAAAGAAAACAAAACGAAACAATCTAACCAAAACAGAACCTAAACCTTCCAACGTTTGCCTCAGGGATTTCCAATGCACATGACATGTTAAAGATTGTTATCCCCACAAATTTGAGTCATCATTACACAAGCACATACTTAATTAAAGCCACTACTTACTAATTCACAAGTAATCAAGTAAAACAATGCTTTGAATGTAGTAACATGCCTTAGAGAATTCCCTCACTTCCTTATAAGATATACACTCTCTTTTTACTCAGATTTTCTAACTCCACACCCTACACTAGTCATATGTGAGAAGATTGATGTAGATATGAAAACGAATGCTCACATACATGTATCACAAAGAACGCAATTTCTAGAGTTAAGAAGCATGTTTAGATATGATCTCATGAATGGAATGCTACTACTTAGATGCGAGAACCAGTGACACCATATGCTCATACCAAATTCAAACTCCACAAATTGAAACACATAACACTCAAGATAGAAGTTAAGGGTTGTAATGGGGCTTGGGGTGATTGGCTAACAATGGAAGGTAAGGAAAACAACCGTTCTTGAAGCATAATAAGCAAAGTAATGAAATCTAGACTTAGAATCACTTATGATTGCAGAACTCACTTAGACACACAAGGGGAAGATTTATACAACTCTTAGGGCCATATTCAACGTTTTGGACCCTTTCTTCAACTACCATAAACATGTGAACTTATTTCTTTTCTTTTCTCTTTTTTTTTTTTTTTTTTTTTCACTCATGCCTTATTTCTTTTCTTGGCATATCAACACACACATACAACTCCCCCCACACTTGTTTTCTGCCAACATAAACCAAAAGGAATTCTATTTGAATCATGCTTTACTATGCTTTAAGAACAAGGGTATGGATGGTCCTAATCTAGGCTAGGTGGGAATAATGTGGGTTAACAAACAATCATAGGCTAAACAAGGCTCAACGGGGTTAAACTTAAACATAAAATGATATGGGATACACGGCAATTTGGCTAAAGTGGTGGTCACTACACAACTTCATCTTGAAAGTGTGTTATGCAAATCAATAACATGCTTTGAATGAAATGGGCATGAGTTCTAGCATTTGGAACTAAATGATGAAACGCCTTCTAAGTAATAACCAAGCAAGAATAATGAGATCATGCAACGACTTTAGAAAACAAAGAATGCACAGATTTTAATTCTCCAAATAAACGTTTAGGCTCAAGTCTCACAAGGTTGTAGCGTTAGTTTGAGTTCCTTCCTTCAAGCATGTTACAAAAACTAATTTTTTCCTTTATGATTGCATGTGAATTCATAAGTTATAACCACAACTAAGCATAAACAAAGAGTAAAACAACTTTCATCCATGTTAATCACTCTCTTTAACAGTCATGCAATTACAAACCGAATCCTCATCATTGTGTTGGAAGGTACCCTAAGACACAAACAAACAAACAAAAACAACTCTTTTTGGGTTTTTAAAACAAATTTTTCAAATTTTTATGGAATTTTCGGATTTTTAGAACAACCTATACTAAAACACACCAAAACTGCTCAAAAACACTTAAAAACAGCAAAGAACAAGTCTCCAAGTTAAGGGTGATAAAATCCCACAAATTTGCATCTAAAGCACTTAGTTATCCCCTCACACTTAAATCAAACATTGTCCTCAATGTTTCAAGCATAAAATCGCACTAAACAAAAAGAAACACACAAACAGCAACTAAAACAACTAAATAGGCAGATTCGAAATAAACAACAAAGTGAAGAGTTTAGGAACGCAAATCTGGAATTGGAGTGATTCCTTGGTCTTCCTTTGTTGAATTGCATGGGTTGCCTCCCAAGTAGCGCTTTCTTTAACGTCGTATAGCCGGACGAAAAGCCCATTCATTCTCCATTTATGCCCACGGCACCCAAAGAAATGTCCTCCACGGTTTGTTCAACAAAGTTCTCATAATATGGCTTCAAACGGTGTCCGTTCACTTGGAATTCATGACCTGTTTTGAGACTTTGAATCTGGATGGCACCATAAGAAGATATGTTAGTAATAACAAACGGTCCAATCCACTTAGAACGTAACTTACCGGGAAACAACCGTAAACGGGAATTGAACAATAGCACTTTCTGCCCAATTGAGAATGATTTCCCACGGATCATGTTGTCATGGAAAGCTTTGGTCTTTTGCTTGTAAATGCTTGCATTATCGTACGCCTCGCGCCGTATCTCATCAAGCTCATTCAATTGCAATCTCCTTTGACTACCTGCTTCCTCGAGGTTCATGTTAAACTTCTTGATGGCCCAAAGTGCTTTGTGCTCCAATTCAACCGGAAGATGGCACGCCTTGCCATAGACAAGTCGGAAGGGGGACATCCCAATGGGGGTTTTGTACGCCGTACGATACGCCCAAAGTGCATCATCTAACCGTAAGCTCCAATCCTTCCTCGTTGGCCCAACGGTCTTCTCTAGGATTTGCTTGATCTCCCGGTTGGAAACCTCGGCTTGACCATTCGTTTGAGGATGGTAAGGTGTAGAAACCTTATGTGTGACACTGTATTTCCTCAATAACGCGTCAATGGTCCGATTGCAAAAGTGTGTCCCTCCGTCACTAATGATCACTCGTGGCATTCCGAACCTTGCAAAAATGTTAGTTCTAATAAAATCTGCAACCACTTTGGAATCATTAGTCCGGGTGGCCTTGGCTTCCACCCATTTTGATACATAATCAACCGCAAGCAAAATATATGTAAAACCATACGAAGAAGGAAAAGGACCCATAAAATCAATACCCCAAACATCAAAAATTTCAACATTTAGGACAGAAACCTGCAGCATTTGGTCCTTTGCACTAATACCACCCATTCGTTGGCATTTATCACATGTTAAGCAAAAAGTTTTAGCATCTTTAAAAATACTAGGCCAATAAAATCCACATTGTAACACCTTAAGGGTTGTGCGTTGTGTGCCAAAGTGCCCTCCACATGCATATGTGTGGCAAAAACTCAAAATTGAATGACATTCAGAATCATGCACACAACGACGTATAATCTGATCGGGGCAAAATTTCCACAAGTACGGATCATCCCACACATAAAACCGTGCATCATGCCTAAGTTTATCACGTTGGTGTCTAGTGAACTCACTCGGAATACGTTTTGACACCAAAAAATTAACAATATCAGCATACCAAGGTGCACTAACCTTAATGGACAGCAATTGTTCATCCGGGAATGTCTCCAAAATCGGCAAAGACTCCTCATTATGCACCATTCGGCTTAGGTGGTCAGCCACCACGTTCTCACTTCCCTTCTTGTCCCGAATCTCAATGTCAAACTCTTGAAGTAGCAATATCCATCGAATTAGCCGTGGCTTGGCCTCCTTTTTGGTGAGCAAGTACTTCAGAGCTGCATGATCAGTAAAAACAATTACTTTAGTTCCAATAAGATATGATCGAAATTTATCTAAAGCAAAGACAACGGCAAGAAGTTCTTTTTCCGTAGTGGAGTAGTTCAATTGTGCATCGTTCAACGTCCGGGAGGCGTAGTAAATGACATGCGGCCTCTTGTCCTTTCTTTGTCCTAAAACAGCTCCTAAAGCATAATCGGACGCATCGCACATGAGCTCGAAAGGTAGACTCCAGTCCGGTGGAACAATGATGGGTGCTGTGGTCAACAACTCCTTGAGTTGTTTGAATGATTCTGTGCACTCCTTGGTGAATTCAAATGCCACTTCTTTTTGTAGGAGTCGGCAAAGAGGTTGTGCAACCTTTGAAAAATCTTTGATAAACCTGCGATAAAATCCTGCATGGCCAAGAAACGAACGAACCTCTCTAACCGAAGTCGGAGAGGGTAAGTGACGTACAAAATCTATTTTCGACTTATCAACCTCAATACCCTTTTCAGAAATTATATGACCTAAAACGATGCCTTGTTTAACCATAAAATGACACTTTTCCCAATTAAGCACAAGGTTAGTTTCAACACAACGTTTTAGGATCACACTTAGATTATGTAAGCAGCTATCAAACGAATCACCAAATACGCTAAAATCATCCATAAACACTTCAATTATCTTCTCTACATAATCAGAAAATATACTCATCATGCATCTTTGAAATGTAGCAGGTGCATTACATAAACCAAAAGGCATGCGACGATATGCAAATGTACCAAACGGGCATGTAAAAGTGGTTTTTTCTTGGTCTTCAGGTGAAATGACAATTTGATTATACCCAGAATAACCATCCAGAAAACAATAAAAAGCATAACCCGCTAACCTCTCAAGCATTTGGTCGATGAACGGCAATGGGAAGTGGTCCTTCCTCGTGGTGGTGTTTAGCTTCCTATAGTCAATGCACACCCTCCAACCAGTTTGAATACGTTGAGGGACAAGCTCATTCTCGGCATTAGCTACCACCGTCACTCCGGATTTCTTTGGTACGCATTGAACGGGCGAAACCCACCTACTATCCGAGATTGGATAGATAACCCCACAATCTAGAAGCTTTATGATCTCCTTCTTCACTACTTCCATCATAGGAGGGTTGAGACGGCGTTGAGCCTCTCTAGTTGGTTTGGCCCCTTCCTCAAGAAATATGTGATGCATACAAGTCGTAGGGCTTATACCTTTGATATCGGCCAATGTCCAACCTAGGGCAGATTTGAACTCCTTCAAAACTCGAAGCAACTTCTCTTCCTCTTGTGCCGTGAGGGAGGAGGAAATGATGGCAGGTAGTGTTTCATTTTCTCCCAAGAAAATGTACTTCAAATGGCTTGGCAACGGTTTGAGTTCAAGGACAGGTGCCTGAATTATAGATGGAAGCAATTTGTTAGTCGAAATGGGAATGGACTCACGGTTAGTATACTTACCATCAAGCTTAGGTGAGGACTCAAGGGCAGCCACAACTTCAAGTAATTCCTCACTAGGGGGCACGGCATGGAATGAATCTTGTATGCCGTGGGCATGCATGCAATCTGCTCCCTTTGTTTTGAGTTCCATGCCTCGTGTAATGACTTTTTCAAGCGCATCGTCATTCAAATCGTCGAGATATCCCTGCGCCAAAGAGTCAATTATATCAATAGAAAAGCATGAATGGTCATCACTAGGGTATTTAATGGAATCAGAAAGATTAAAATTAACAACGTCCCCATCGAATTCCATGGACAAAGTTCCACTATACACGTCAATCTTCGTCCGGGCCGTCTTCATGAATGGCCTTCCAAGTAGAATGGGCAGCGAAGGAGCATGGTCCGATTCATCCATTTCGAGGACATAGAAATCCGCCGGGAAAACCAAATGATTAACCTGCACAAGAACATCTTCCAAAACTCCCTTTGGATAGGCGTTAGATCTATCGGCCAATTGTATTATTACCCCATCATTTTTCAATGCTCCTAAGTTCATAGATGCATAAATGGAATATGGCATAACATTTATAGAAGCACCTAAATCAAGCATGGCAGATTCAAATCTAGTATTCCCAATAACACAAGGAATGGTAAAGCTACCTGGATCTTTACATTTGGGAGGTAATTTGCGTTGCAAAATGGCAGACACATTCTCACCTACCTTGACCACTTCCTTGGTCGACATCCTCTTCCTCGTGGTACACAACTCCTTCAAGAACTTAGCATACCTCGGAACTTGTTTGATTGCATCTAACAAAGGTATGTTAACTTGCACTTTCCTAAAGGTTTCAAGGATATCCTTTTCGGCCTCTTCTTTCTTCGTTTGCATGAACCTACTAGGAAAATGCACATTTGAAGGGAAAACATTAGTATGAACCGAATTTGACACATTTTTACCTTTGGGGGACAAATTGGGCAGATTATGGACATTAGGGACTTGCGGCAAAGGTGGAACCACCTTTGCCGTGGGCTGCTTTGATTCCTCCTCTTCCAATTCCAAAAGTTCATCCTCATTATGACCTGTTTTTGATGTAGAACTTGCCCCAACTTCCTTACCACTTCTTAGGGTGATAGCTTTGGCACTTTCGAAACCTCCCTTCGAATTTGGAATGGTGGAACTAGGGAGTTGTCCGGGGTCTCGAAACTTACCTACAAACTTGGCAATCTGCCCAATTTGTTTCTCAAGTTGATCCACCCTCTTATCTTGGTTTTGCATAGCCTTAGCTTGATCTTCCTGCCCATTAGACAACTTAGTTAGTATTTTAAGAAGTGCATCATTGTCAAGAGACGTACCTGAGGCACTTGGGCCAGATTGGGCTTGATTTTGGGGTGGGCCGTAGGGTTTGGGAAAGAACCCCGGGGGTTGTTGCCTAAAGCCTCCTTGGTTTTGATGTTGTTGTGGCTCTCTCCATTTGAAGTTTGGATGGTCTCGCCACCCCGGATTATATGTGTTGGAGTATGGATCATGGCGTGGCTGATTTTGGCTTTGAAACCCAATGGCATTTGCACTCTCCCATCCGCCATTCTCGATAAGTTGAGGACACTTTTCAGACGCATGTCCTTGAATAGAACATACGCCACACACCACGGGTCCTTGTATCTTCATTCCCTCGGCCATCTGTGAAACAATAGAAGTAAGATTAGCCAATTGTGAATGAATATCGGAAGTTGAACTTACCTCATGTACTTGGTGCCGTGGGGGTCCTCTTTGGCCTACACCCTCGTACTGTTGAGCGTTCAACGCTCTATTAGCAATCAAGACCTTAGCAGCCATGGGTGTTTTGTCTACCAATGCTCCTCCCGCCGAAGCATCGAGCATTTGACGTTCTAGAGGTAAGAGACCCTCGTAGAAATATTGCAAGAGCAACTCCTCCTTCATCTGATGCTGTGGACAAGAAGCAACAAGTGATTTAAATCGTTCATAATATGTAGGAAAAGACTCACCTTCTTCTTGCTGAATTCCGCTTATCTTTTTGCGAAGGAGGATGATACGAGAAGTTGGAAAGAACTTCTCCAAGAACCCTCTTTTCATACTCTCCCAAGAAGTGACAGTGCCGGGAGCTAACTCATATAGCCAATCCTTGGCTTTATCCATCAAAGAGAATGGAAAAGCCTTCATCTTCAATATATTTCCGTCAACATTGACGGGAGTCATACTAGAGCAAACTACTTCAAATTCTTTCAAATGTTTGTTAGGATCTTCCATGGACAAGCCATGGTATTTAGGAATATGATGAAGCAAACTTGACTTTAATTCAAACTCATCCGTCTTACCTTGGGCAGCCCTGGGGTATTGAATGCACAAAGGTGTGGCATTATCCAACCCTGAGGCGGAAAGCTCTTTGAGTGTACGGTTGTCCACCGCCGCCATGCCTTGGACTTCTTCAAATATCCCTGTCGTGGCCTCCTCCTCCTCTTCTTGTACGTTTCCTTCACAATCAGATTCGGAGTTGGGTGGATAGTGTGCTTGCTGGTTTCTAACTCTTCTCAACTTCCTCTCAAAATCGTCGTCAAACTCTAAGATGTTTGCACGAATCGTTTGAGATCTTCTAGTCATACATTAGTACCTAAAAACAAAAAAACAAAATTAGGTCAGAACGTAAACAAGATCAGCAACAAAGTGAAATACAAGAAACAAAAACAATCCAAGGGATTAGCAAAATTGCTAATCCCCGGCAACGGCGCCAAAATTTGATATGTTATTTTACTAGCACACAAATTAAACCCTCTTTTTGTCAAATTGTAGTGAAGATGTAAGTAGGGATCGTTCTAGACCGGGGATTAGGAGGGATTGCTAAACACTTGGGAACTGACTTAAAAACACAAAAACTAAACTTAAAGACTCTAATTAGACTACTAAGATTCAAAACAGGTTTGAAACACTCAAATCTGCCCAAAACAAGCTAATTGACTCAAACAGCAACTAAGACAAGATCTGACTTAAAAACTCAAAAACGAAGTTTAAAACACTAAACTAGACTCAAAGAATACAAAACTAAAAGTTAAAACACTTAAACAAACCTAAAAACTAAAACAGCAACTAGAAGGCTCAAAACTGCCTAAAAACCACTTTCTGGGCAGTTTTGAGCACCTACACTAATTTGGACGAAATTTGATTTCCTAATGACCTAAAACACCTAAAAACATATTCTAAGACAAGTTCTAAGTAAAATGACTCAAAGAAATAAGGTGGGATTTGATTTGGACGAAAATAGATTAAATGGCAGATTACAAAAGAAACAGATTGTAAAACAAATTTTGATGAAAAGAATGGATAAAAGGCTAGTTAGGAGGTTCTTCTCCACACATGTCACACTTGCAAACGAAACGATTTTCAGTTGTTCTTCCAATAAATTACGAATACTCAACGCCCCAAATTAACCGTGAATTGCACTAATTAACCCTCAGTTTTTCCACAAATTATTAAGTTGGATGATTGCATACGACAACCTAAAACATTCCCTACAAGTTCCCTACATGAATTGCATAATAGAGATACAAGCAAGAATCATTACGTTCTATGAAAAACATAAGCATTGACGAAGCATTCGTTACTATGAATTGCATGAAACTTATGCTAAGAATTCATTCAACGCGATCGGTTTCAAACGACCTTCACTACTTGTGATTATAAGATTATAACTATTAGGTGAAACTCCCTCATAATCTAGCATCATATTTATGTATGAAAACTAAGCGTGCACTCTCAATCAACATACACAAATAAATCATCAATCAAATAGATGAACGAATTGAATCCATAACTTATGAAATAACAACTGAATTTAATCGAATCAAATTGCAAGCATGTACATGGTTTCGAATCACCCCCCAACTAAGGGGGTTTAGTTCCTCATACTCACAACAATAAATTTATTGAATTGAAACATCAAAGACATAAGAAAGATTACACCTAAAATGCCAAGAAGTCCACTTTGAATTTCTGCACAGAAAGTCCTCTTTCTTCTTCTCCTTGCTGCGGCAATGAGGGTCTAGGGCTGTTTGGGTGTGATTTTGGTTTAGGGATGGATTTGGGATGATAGGGTGGTGCGGCAAGGGTAAGGGAGGTGTATGGTGGCTCGGCAAGGTGGTGAAAGGTTGCTGGAATTGATGGAATTGCTGCTGGAATGAAATAATGGCTGCGGCAAGGTGGGGTTTTGGGTGATGGGTTTCTGATTTTTAGAATGAAAGATGTGTGCGGCTAGGGGATGGGGGACTAAGGTTTTAGACTAATTTCTGAATATGGAGAGTCAATATTCGGCTGCAAGCATTAGGAGCATATATATAGGCCTTTCAAAACCCTAATGAAATCAGATTTTTAATAATGGGCTAGGGTTAGGTGCGGCTTGGGTTTAGGAGGAATGGGCTAGGGTTTAACATGGCAGATTTTAAGTAATTAGGCCCTAGGGTTCAGCATGGGTTGAAGGTCCACAAGGAAATTTGGGTTTAGGTCATCTAAAAGCCCAACGCCGAGAATAGAAACTCTCGAAATTGGAAACCTCCAAGAATAGAAACTTCAAACTTTAGAAACTTTGGTTACCAATTCCGATTTAGGAAAGATCGGCCCAAAATGGAAACTTTTAGGCTTAGCTTTCCTAATTCAAGTAGGACACCTCGAATCTTTCAACTCTTCAATTCCGTCCCAACCTTGTGTTCCAAGCATGTTCTTTTCAATCCAAGCTCACGTTTCGCTCCAAAAGCTCCAACTTGCATCATTTCGTGTAATACGTCCTTTAACCCTGAAAACACATGAAAGTAGCTTAAAAGACTACTTTAACGACGAAAACATAACAAGAATGCATAAGAACTAGCTAACTAAGGCGCATAAATATGCTCCTATCAAACGCCTTCTAAGTAGCAACCAAGCAAAGAATAATGAGATCATGCAACGACTTTAGAAAACAAAGAATGCACAGATTTTAACTCTCCAAATAAACGTTTAGGCTCAAGTCTCACAAGGTTGTAGCGTTAGTTTGAGTTCCTTCCTTCAAGCATGTTACAAAAACTGATTTTTTCTTTTATGATTGCATGTGAATTCATAAGTTATAACCACAACCAAGCATAAACAAAGAGTAAATCAAACTTTCATCCATGTTAATCACTCTCTTTAACAGCCATGTAATTACAAACCGAATCCTCATCATTGTGTTGGAAGGTACCCTAAGACACAAACAAACAATCAAAAACAACTCTTTTTGGGTTTTTAAAACAAAATTTTCAAATTTTTATGTGATTTTTGGATTTTTGCATCAAAACACACTAAAACACACCAAAACTGCTCAAAAACACTTAAAACAGCAAGGAACAAGTCTCCAAGTTAAGGGTGATAAAATCCCACGAATTTGCATCTAAAACACTTAGTTACCCCCCCCCCCCCCCCACACTTAAATCAAACATTGTCCTCAATGTTTTAAGCATAAAATCACACTAAACAAAAAGAAACACACAAACAGCAACTAAAACAACTAAATAGGCAGATTCGAAATAAACAACAAAGTGAAGAGTTTAGGAACGCAAATCTGGAATTGGAGTGATTCCTTGGTCTTCCTTTGGTGAATTGCATGGGTTGCCTCCCAAGTAGCGCTTTCGTTTACGTCGTACAGCCGGACGAAGAGCTCAGTCACTCCTCAATGGAGCCCACGGCATGGAGTGGGATCTCCTCCACAACCTGCCCCACAAAGTTCTTGTACATTGCATCCTTGAACGAAAATGGATAGTGATGTTTGTTGATGGGTGCATTGTGTTGCCTAAGGTTCATGTTCATGCGCCCACCATCGGGGATTTTCTTGGGTACCTGCACCAAAGACGGGAACCACCTATCAACTTTAATGGGAATTGGATTTGGATTAGGTGGCTTACCTATGTGATGTGATGAAGTGGCAGCAACATGAACTTTTTTCCTCATGGTATTCTCGGCCACATTAGGTATCTTAAGGGCAGTGGTCATGGGGTTCTCATGCTCCACTCCAATTCCCTCATCTTGCAGGGTTCTTGAAGCAACCTTTGTGTTAGGGGCTGAATGATTCGTCCCTATCTTTTCTAGTGTATCAATAACACAACAAGAACGAACAACGTTAGGAGTCTCAATGGATTCAGAAATTTTAAAACAAATCATATCACCACCAAATGCCATAGTTACTTCTCCTTTGGCTACATCAATCTTGGTTTGAGCCATTTTCATGAAAGGCCGTCCAAGGAGAATGGGCAATGAAGGAGCATGATCCGATTCATCCATCTCAAGAACATAGAAATCCGCCGGGAAGACTAAGTGATTAACCTGCACAAGAACATCTTCCAAAACTCCCTTTGGATAGGCGTTAGATCTATCGGCCAATTGTATTATTACCCCATCATTTTTTAACTTGCCTAGGTTCATAGATGCATAAATTGAATATGGCATAATATTTATGGATGCACCTAAGTCTAACATGGCAGATTTGAACCTAGTATTACCAATGACACAAGGAATGGTGAAACTACCCGGATCTTTGCATTTAGGAGATAGTTTACATTGTATCATAGCAGACACATTCTCACTTACCTATACCACTTCTTTCTCCCGAAAACGTTTCTTTGTTGTACAAAGCTTCTTCAAACACTTGGCGTACTTCGGAATTTGCTTGATTGCATCCAAGATAGGTATGTTAACTTGAACCTTCCTAAATGTCTCTAGAACATCTTTTTCCTCCTCTTCATTCTTGAATTGCAAAAATCTGCTAGGAAAGGGCACATTGGGTGGAATAATGTTAGAATTAACCAAACTTGGACTCATCTTACCTAGGGTGGACGGATTGGATGGCTTAGGGGCCATGGGTGCTTGCGGCAAAGGTGGTGCTACATTTGCCGTGAGTGGACTTGGTGTCTCATCTTCAGATTTCAACATTTCATCCTCTTTGGGACCTGATTTTGGTGGTGTAGAACCTGCCCCAACTTCTTTTCCACTCCTTAGCATGATTGCATTTGCGATTTCAAAGCCTCTTTTTGGATTCGCAATGGTTGAACTAGGAAGCTTTCCTTGTTCTCTAAACTGCCCAACAAACTCGGCAATCTGCCCAATTTGTTTCTCAAGTTGATCCACCCTTTTGTCTTGGATTTGCATAGCCTTAGCTTGATCTTCCTGTCCATTAGACAACTTAGTTAGTATCTTAAGAAGTGCATCATTGTCAAGAGACGTACCTGAGGCATTTGGGCCGGATTGGGCTTGGTTTTGGGGTGGGCCGTAGGTTTTGGGAAAGAACCCCGGGGGTTGTTGCCTAAAGCCTCCTTGGTTTTGAGTTTGTTGGGGCTCCCTCCACTTGAAATTTGGGTGGTCTCGCCACCCCGGATTATACGTGTTGGAGTATGGATCATGTCTTGATTGAATTTGGCCTTGAAACCCAATAGCATTCGCACTCTCCCATCCGCCATTCTCGATGAGTTGAGGACATTTTTCGGAGACATGTCCTTGGATAGAACATACGCCACATACCACAGGTCCTTGCATCTTCATTCCCTCGGCCATCTGTGAAACAATGGAAGTAAGATTAGCCAATTGTGAATGAAGATCGGAAGTTGAACTTATCTCATGTACTTGGTGCCGTGGGGGTCCTCTTTGGCCTACACCCTCGTACTGTTGAGCGTTCAACGATCTATTAGCAATCAAGACCTTGTCAGCCATGGGTGTTTTGTCCACCAATGCTCCCCCCGCCGAAGCATCAAGCATTTGACGTTCTAGAGGTAGGAGACCCTCGTAGAAATATTGCAAGAGCAACTCCTTCTTCATCTGATGCTGTGGACAAGAAGCAACAAGTGATTTAAATCGTTCATAATATGTAGGAAAAGACTCACCTTCTTCTTGCTGAATTCCGCTTATCTTTTTGCGTAGGAGGATGATGCGAGAAGTTGGAAAGAACTTCTCCAAGAACGCTCTCTTCATACTCTCCCACGATGTGACAGTTCCGGGAGCTAACTCATATAACCAATCCTTGGCTTTATCCATCAAAGAGAATGGAAAAGCCTTCATCTTCAAAATACTTCCATCAACATTGATGGGAGTCATACTAGAGCAAACTACTTCAAATTCTTTCAAATGTTTGTTAGGATCTTCCATGGACAAGCCATGGTATTTAGGAATATGATGAAGCAAACTTGACATTAATTCAAACTCGTCTGTCTTACCTTGGGCAGCCGCGGGGTATTGGATGCACAAGGGTGCGGCATTATCCAAACCTGAGGCGGAAAGCTCCTTGAGTGTACGGTTGTCCACCGCCATGCCTTGGACTTCTTCAAATATCCCTGCCGTGGCTTCCTCCTCCTCTTCTTGTACGTTTTCTTTAAGGTCAGATTCGGAATTTGGTGGATGGTGTTCTTGCTGGTTTCTAGCTCTTCTCAACTTCCTCTCAAAATCGTCGTCAAAATCCAAGATGTTCGCACGAATCGTTTGAGAGCTTCTAGTCATACATTAGTACCTAAGAAACAAGAAACAAAATTAGGTCAGAAACTTAAACAAAGTCAGAAACAAAGTGAAATAAAGGAAACTAAAATAATCCAAGGGATTGATAGGAGCATATTTATGCGCCTTAGTTAGCTAGTTCTTATGCATTTTCGTTATGTTTTCTTCGTTAAAGTTGTCTTTTAAGCTACTTTCATGTGTTTTCAGGATTAAAGGACATATTTCATGAAATGATGCAATTTGGAGCTTTTGGAGCGAAAAAGTGAGTTTGGATTGAAAAGGACATGCTTGGAACACAAGGTTGGGATGACATTGAAGAGTTGAAGATTCGAGGTTTCCTACTAGAAGTAGGAAAGCTAAGCCTAAAAGTTTCCATTTTGGGTTGATCTTTCCTAAATCGGAATCGGCAACCAAAGTTTCTAAAGTTGGAAGTTTCTATTCTTGGAGGTTTCCAATTTCGAGAGTTTCTATTCTTGGCGTTGGGCTTTTAGATGACCTAAACCCAAATTCCTTGTGGACCTTCATCCTATGCCGCACCCTAGGGCCTAATCATCTAAATTCTGCCATGTTAAACCCTAATCCATTTTTCCTAAACCCAAGCCGCACCTTTCCATCCTAGAAGGTCTATGTGACAAACCCTAAACCTTAGCCCATTAAACATGCCGCACCTAACCCTAGCCCATTGTTTGTAATCTGAATTCATTAGGGTTTTTAGGTGCCTATATATATGCATTCCCACACCTTTGCCGAAAATGCTTCCCTCTACACAAAATTAGAAAACCATCTCCCTTTCCCCACCTTGCCGCAGCCACCATCACCCAAAATCCTTCCTTACCACCTCCCAGGTCATCCATTCACTCCAGAAATTCGTCCAAATATATTCAGCCCCCTTGCAGCAACTTTCCTCCACCAATCTGCCATCTTTTCACACCTTGCCGCAACCCCCATGTCCCCTAAACACTACCATATCATTCCTTACCTACTCAACCATCTAAATAACCCCTAGAACCTGTCCTATTCCTTGTGCCGCAGCCAAGAGGAGGAGAAAAAGCTTGGGACGTTCATGCCATTCAATTGAGGATTGCTGGAATGTTTTAGGTGTTGTCTTTCCTTTGAATTCCATGTTTAATTTTTATATTCTTTGTGTTGTGAGTATGAGGAACTAAACCCCCTTGGTTAGGGGGGAATTCGAAACCATGTACATGCTTGCAATTTGATTCGATTACATTCAGTTGTTATTTCATAAGTTGTGGATTCAATTCGTTCATCTATTTGATTGATAACTTATTTGTGTATGTTGATTGAGAGTGCACGCTTAGTTTTCATGCATGAATATGATACTAGATTATGAGGGAGTTTCACCTAATAGTTACAATCTTATAATCACAAGTAGTGAAGATCGCTTGAAAACGATCGCGTTGAATGAATTCTTAGCATAAGTTTCATGCAATTCATAGTAACAAATGCTTCGTCAATGCTTATGTTTTTCATAGAACGTAATGATTCTTGCTTGTATCTCTATTATGCAATTCATGTAGGGAACTTGTAGGGAATGTTTTGGGTTGTCGTATGCAATCATCCAACTTAATAACTTGTGGAAAAACTGAGGGTTAATTAGTGCAATTCACGGTTAACTTGGGGCGTTGAGTATTCATAGTTTATCGGAAGAACAACTGAAAATCGTTTTGTTTGCAAGTGTGACATGTGTGGAGAAGAACCTCCTAACTAGCCTTTTAACCATCTATTTCACCAAAATCGTTTTTACAATCTGTTTTAGTTAAAGTTTCTGTTTTGTGTTAAATTTTCGTACAAAACAAATCCCCCTTTAATTTGAAGTCTTAGATTAGTTAGAAAGTGTTTTGATTTGTGTTTCTAAGTATTTTGATTCAAGTTTTCATCAATTTTCGTCCAAATTAGTGTAGGTGCTCAAAACTGCCCAGAAAGTGGTTTTTAGGCAGTTTTGAGCCTTCTAGTTGCTGTTTTGGTTTTTAGGTTTGTTTAAGTGTTCTAACTTTTAGTTTTGCATTCTTTGAGTCTAGTTTAGTGTTTTAACTTTGTTTTTGAGTTTTTAAGTCAGTTTCCAAGTGTTTAGCAATCCCTCATAATCCCCGGTCTAGAACGATCCCTACTTACATCTTCACTACAATTTGACAAAAAGAGGGTTTAATTTGTGTGCTATTTAATATCATATCAAATTTTGGCGCCGTTGCCGGGGATTAGCAATTTTGCTAATCCCTTGGATTGTTTTTGTTTCTTGTATTTCACTTTGTTGCTGATCTTGTTTACGTTCTGACCTAATTTTGTTTCTTGTTTCTTAGGTACTAATGTATGACTAGAAGCTCTCAAACGATTCGTGCAAACATCTTGGAGTTTGACGACGATTTTGAGAGGAAGTTGAGAAGAGCTAGAAGCCAGCAAGAACACCATCCACCAACTTCCGAATCTGATTGTGAAGGAAATGTACAAGAAGAGGAGGAGGAGGCCACGGCAGGGATCTTTGAGGAAGTCCAAGGCATGGCGGTGGACAACCGTACACTCAAGGAGCTTTCCACCTCAGCTTTGGATAATGCCGCACCCTTGTGCATTCAATACCCCAGGGCTGCCCAAGGTAAGACGGATGAGTTTGAATTAAAGTCAAGTTTGCTTCATCATATTCCTAAATACCATGGCTTGTCCATGGAAGATCCTAATAAACATTTGAAAGAATTTGAAGTAGTTTGCTCTAGTATGACTCCCGTCAATGTTGACGGAAATATATTGAAGATGAAGGCTTTTCCATTCTCTTTGATGGATAAAGCCAAGGATTGGTTATATGAGTTAGCTCCCGGCACTGTCACATCATGGGAGAGTATGAAGAGAGCGTTCTTGGAGAAGTTCTTTCCAACTTCACGTATCATCCTCCTACGCAAAAAGATAAGCAGAATCCAGCAAGAAGAAGGTGAGTCTTTTCCTACATATTATGAACGATTTAAATCACTTGTTGCTTCTTGTCCACAGCATCAGATGAAGGAGGAGTTGCTTTTGCAATATTTCTACGAGGGGCTACTACCTCTAGAACGTCAAATGCCTGATGCTTCGGCGGGGGGAGCATTGGTGGACAAGACACCCATGGCTGCCAAGGTCTTGATTGCCAATAGAGCGTTGAACGCTCAACAGTACGAGGGTGTAGGCCAAAGAGGACCCCCACGGCACCAAGTACATGAGGTAAGTTCAACTTCCGATCTTCATTCACAATTGGCTAATCTTACTTCTATTGTGTCACAGATGGCCGAGGGAATGAAGATGCAAGGACCTGTGGTATGTGGCGTATGTTCTATCCAAGGACATGTCTCCGAAAAATGTCCTCAACTCATCGAGAATGGCGGATGGGAGAGTGCGAATGCCATTGGGTTTCAAGGCCAAAATCAGTCAAGGCATGATCCATACTCCAACACGTATAATCCGGGGTGGCGAGACCATCCAAACTTCAAATGGAGGGAGCCCCAGCAACCTCAGAACCAAGGAGGCTTTAGGCAACAACCCCCGGGGTTCTTTCCCAAAACCTACGGCCCACCCCAAAATCAAGCCCAATCCGGCCCAAGTGCCTCAGGTACGTCTCTTGACAATGATGCACTTCTTAAAATACTAACTAAGTTGTCTAATGGGCAGGAAGATCAAGCTAAGGCTATGCAAAACCAAGATAAAAGGGTGGATCAACTTGAGAAACAAATTGGGCAGATTGCCGAGTTTGTAGGTAAGTTTCGAGATCCCGGACAACTCCCTAGTTCCACCATTCCAAATCCGAAGGGAGGTTTCGAAAGTGCCAAAGCTATCACCCTAAGAAGTGGTAAGGAAGTTTGGGCAGGTTCTACATCAAAAACAGGTCATAATGAGGATGAACTTTTGGAATTGGAAGAGGAGGCATCAAAGCAGCCCACGGCAAAGGTGGTTCCACCTTTGCCGCAAGTCCCTAATGTCCCAAATCTGCCCAATTCGTCCCACAAAGGTAAGAACGTGTCCAATTCAGTTCATACTAATGTTTTCCCTTCAAATGTGCCTTTTCCAAGTAGGTTCATGCAAACGAAGAAAGAAGAGGCAGAAAAGGATATCCTTGAAACCTTTAGGAAAGTTCAAGTTAACATACCTTTGTTAGATGCAATCAAGCAAGTTCCGAGGTATGCTAAGTTCTTGAATGAGTTGTGTACCACAAGGAAGAGGATGTCGACCAAGGAAGTGGTCAAGGTAGGTGAGAATGTGTCTGCCATTTTGCAACGCAAATTACCTCCCAAATGTAAAGATCCAGGTAGCTTTACCATTCCTTGTGTTATTGGGAATACTAGATTTGAATCTGCCATGCTTGATTTAGGTGCTTCTATAAATGTTATGCCATATTCCATTTATGCATCTATGAACTTAGGAGCATTGAAAAATGATGGGGTAATAATACAATTGGCCGATAGATCTAACGCCTATCCAAAGGGAGTTTTGGAAGATGTTCTTGTGCAGGTTAATCATTTGGTTTTCCCGGCGGATTTCTATGTCCTCGAAATGGATGAATCGGACCATGCTCCTTCGCTGCCCATTCTACTTGGAAGGCCATTCATGAAGACGGCCCGGACGAAGATTGACGTGTATAGTGGAACTTTGTCCATGGAATTCGATGGGGAAGTTGTTAATTTTAATCTTTCTGATTCCATTAAATACCCTAGTGATGACCATTCATGCTTTTCTATTGATATAATTGACTCTTTGGCGCAGGGATATCTCGACGATTTGAATGACGAGGCGCTTGAAAATGTCATTACACGAGGCATGGAACTCAAAACAAAGGGAAATGTTGGGCGTTTTAGGTGTAATCTTTCTTATGTCTTCGATGTTTCAATTCAATAAACTTTGTGTTGTGAGTATGAGGAACTAAACCCCCTTAGTTGGGGGGTAATTCGAAACCATGTACATGCTTGCAATATGATTTGATTACATTCAGTTGTTATTTCATAAGTTGTGGATTCAATTCGTTCATCTATTTGATTGATAACTTATTTGTGTATGTTGATTGAGAGTGCACGCTTAGTTTTCATGCATGAATATGATGCTAGATTATGAGGGAGTTTCACCTAATAGTTACAATCTTATAATCACAAGTAGTAAAGGTCGCTTGAAAACGATCCCGTTGAATGAATTCTTAGCATAAGTTTCATGCAATTCATAGTAACGAATGCAAAACTAGACTCAAAGAATTCCCTACAAGTTATTAAGTTGGATGATTGCATACGACAACCCAAAACATTCCCTACAAGTTCCCTACATGAATTGCATAATAGAGATACAAGCAAGAATCATTAAGTTCTATGAAAAACATAAGCATTGACGAAGCATTCGTTACTATGAATTGCATGAAACTTATGCTAAGAATTCATTCAACGCGATCGTGTTCAAGCGACCTTCACTACTTGTGATTATAAGATTGTAACTATTAGGTGAAATTCCCTCATAATCTAGCATCATATTCATGCATGAAAACTAAGCGTGCACTCTCAATCAACATACACAAATAAGTTATCAATCAAATAGATGAACGAATTGAATCCACAACTTATGAAATAACAACTGAATGTAATCAAATCATATTGCAAGCAAATACATGGTTTCGAATCCCCCCCTAACCAAGGGGGTTTAGTTCCTCATACTCACAACACAAAATTTATTGAATTGAAACATTGAAAACATAAGAAAGATCACACCTAAAAGTTCCAGCAATCTAAATTGCACAGCAGGTACGTCTAAGAAACTTCCTCCTCTTCCTTGGTTGCGGCACAGGGTTTTGTGATGGTTTTTGGGGGTTATGGATGGTGTAGAATGATGGGTTTATGGCTGGGATAGGTGTATGGGACGGCTAGGGTGGTTTTGGGTCAGAAAATATGGTGAATGGTGAAGGATAGGTGCGGTTAGGGATGGTAGATGAATTCTGGCGTGAATGGGACTGAATGGGTGTGTGTGGAATGTTTTGTGGCTGCAACAAGGAGGTTTATTTAAAGGAAAACAGAAATTAAAACCCTAGGTTGATTAGGAAATCAGAAATTAAGTCTAAGGATTCGAGAATTAGGAAATAAAATCAGAAACTGAAAGGAAATAGCAAGGGAAATTCGGCTAGGGTTTAAAACACAAAAGGAAAGTGTTTTAAAGCCTAGAATCAGGAAATAAGGATGAGGAAATACCAAGGGGGGGCGGCAAGGGTTCAAAAGGTGCAAGAAATGTGTATTTAATGTCCTAGAATGCTTAGGAAGTCTTCATAATTGCTGGAACTTTTAGGGACATTTAGGAAAAATCAAACCAAAGTAGGAAACTTTGGCTTAACTTTCCTATTTCAAGTAGGAATCCTTGTTGGAGTAGGAATCCTCATGTGATTAAGAATCCATCTTCAATTAGGAATCCTTCGTCGATTAGGAATCCTCCTTCATGTAAGCACTTTCCTACTTCAACTAGGAAACCTTGTTCAAGTAGGAATCATCATCTTCAAGTCTTCAAATTCGTCCAAACCTTGGCTCCAAATATGTGACATGCATTCCAAGCTCCATTTTGCTCCAAAAAGCTCCAAAATGCATCTTCTTGCATCCTTTGGCCTTAAAACCTGAAAACACATAAAACTAGCTTAAAAGACTACTTTAACTAAGAAAACACAATGGAAATGCATAAGAACTAGCCAATTAAGTAGCATAAATATGCTCCTATCAAATTCCCCCACACTTAGCTTTTGCTAGTCCTCGAGCAAAAGAAATAAAAGAAAGGAAACAAAATGAAACAAACTAACCAAAACGAAACCTAAACCTTCCAACGTTTGCCTCAGGGATTTCCAATGCACATGACAGGTTAAAGATTGTTATCCCCACAGATTTGAGTCATATTTACACAAGCACATACTTAATTAAAGCCACTACTTACTAGTCAAGTAATCAATTAAAACAATGCTTTGAATGTAGTAATATGCCTTAGAGAATTCCCTCAATTCCTTACAAGATATACACTCTATTTTCACTCAGATTTTCTAACTACACACACTACACTAGTCATATGTGAGAAGATTGATGTATATATGAAAATGAATCCTCACATATATGTATCACAAAGAACGCAATTTCTAGAGTTAAGAAGCATGTTTAGATATGATCTCATGAATGGAATGCTACTACTTAGATGCGAGAACCAGTGACACCATACGCTCATACCAAATTCAAACTCCACAAATTGAAACACATAACACTCAATATAAAAGTTAAGGGTTGTAATGGGGCTTGGGGTGTTGGTTAACAAGGAAAGGATAGGGAAAACAAACGTTCTTCAAGCAATAGTAAGCAAAGCAATGAAATTGAGACTTAGAATTCACTTAGATTGCAGAAATTAACTTTAAAACACAAGGGGAAGACTTAAACAACTCCTTAGGGCCGAATTCATTATTTTGGACCCTTACTTCAACAAACAATACTTTGGAACTCTTTTTCTCAACTTTTCAACTCTTTTTTTTTTTTAACTTTTCATACTTTTTTCTTCATTTTTTTTCTTTTTCCACGATTTTTTTTTCTTTTCTTTTCTTTCCACACGTGCCTATGGCACAGAAAATCACAAAAGAAATACTTCCCCCACACTTGTTTTCTGCCAACATAAATCAAAAGGAATTCAATTTGAATCATGCTTTACTATGCTTTAAGAACAAGGTATGGATGGTCCTAATCTAGGCTAGGTGAGGAAAACATGGGTTAACAAAGAATAGGCTAAACAAGGCTCAACGGGGTTAAAAACCTACAAAACATAATAACAGAGGGGATTTACGGTTTTTTGGCTATGGTGGTGGTCACTACACAACTTTATCTTGAATATGTGTTATGCAATTCAATGACATGCTTTGAATGAAATGGGCATGAGTTCTAGCATTTGGAACTAAATGATGAAACGCCTTCTAAGTAGCAACCAAGCAAGGAATAATGAGATCATGCAACGACTTAGAAAACAAAGAATGCACAGATTTTAACTCTCCAAATAAACGTTTAGGCTCAAGTCTCACAAGGTTGTAGCGTTAATTCGAGTTCCTTCCTTCAAGCATGTTACAAAAACTGATTTTTTCTTTTATGATTGCATGTGAATTCATAAGTTATAACCACAACCAAGCATAAACAAAAAGTAAATCAAACTTTCATCCATGTTAATCACTCTCTTTAACAGCCATGTAATTACAAACCGAATCCTCATCATTGTGTTGGAAGGTACCCTAAGACACAAACAAACACACAAAAACAACTCTTTTTGGGTTTTTTAAAACAAATTTTTCAAATTTTTATGTGATTTTCGGATTTTTGCATCAAAACACACTAAAACACACCAAAACTGCCCAAAAACACTTAAAAACAGCAAGGAACAAGTCTCCAAGTTAAGGGTGATAAAATCCCACGAATTTGCATCTAAAACACTTAGTTACCCCCCCCACACTTAAACCAAACATTGTCCTCAATGTTTCAAGCATAAACTCACACAAAACACAAAGAAACACACAAACAGCAAGTTAAAAACAAAACTGGCAGATTAGAAACAAGCAACAAAGTGAAGGGTTTTAGAAACTCAAATCTGGTTGTTAGAGCAATTCCTAGGTCCCACGGCATTGTCCTCAATCTTCCTTATTTGAATGCTTCTCTTTAAGCTCCCCTAGGTCCCACGGCATGGATTTGATCTTTGAATGGACGATGATACTTGAAATGAACCGGCATTGGTTTAGATTCTAGTGTAGGTACCTGATTCATCAAAATCAGCAAGTTAGTATAAAATGTAATGGAAATTGGAGAAGATGACTTACTTGCTTTGTCCGACAAGAACTCAATGACAAACACCACTCCTTTGAAAGTTTCAGGGATATTGGACTTGGCCAGATTTACTATGATGGTTGTGACTTGTCCAATGTCATCAAATTCAAATTCTTTGGGCTTTGTTGTTTCAAATTTGTCCTCTTTGATGAAGTCTTGACATTCTTTAGCCACTACTTTCTCTTGAATCATTCTTCTTGGGAAACAAAGGCCTTTGAAATATTCAACACGATCTAGAACTTGCTTTGTTGCACCAAGAATTGGAATATCCTTTTGCTCCTTTGGAAGAGCTTCCACAATGTCTTTTTCACTCTCTTCTTGCTTGGGAATCAAAAACCTGCTAGGAAAAGGGACATTGGGAGGAATAACATTAGAATGAAATGAAATTGGGACGTCCTTACTTGTGGTGGGTGGGGTTAGAAGGCTTAGGGGGTTGCGGCAAGGGTTGTTCTACCCTTGCCGTGTGTATGTCTTCTTCCTCCTCCTCAATCAGCAGCTCCTCATCCACTTCTAGGCAATGTTTGGACGTTTTTAGGTCAGCTCCAACCTCCATAGCACTTCCCAAAGTGATAGCATCATGGATTTCAAAATCTTCCTTCGAATTTTCAATAGTTGAGTTGGAGACTTCACTTTGCTCTTGAATTTGTGCCATGAACTCCATAATTTGCCCAATATGCTTCTCCAATTCACCCGTCTTCTTGGTTTGAATTGGCATCTCTTTGTTTCGATTTTCTACTTCCTGGTACAAAGAGGTGAGTAACTTATTAAACATATCATTATCCAAAGACGTACCTGAATTGAATTGGGCAAATTGTTGTGATGGATGTGATAGTTCATATGGCCAATGATAGAACTCCTCAGATGGCTGTGAGTGTTCTTCTTATTGTGAGCCCTGCGTCAAAGAGGTTAGTACATCAAGAATTTCATCATAACTCATAGGCATACTTGAATTCGATTGGATTTGTTGTGGGGGAGGCGGTGGTGGCTGCATAGGCGTGGTGTAAAACTCCTCATATGGTTGCCAATATGCATCATGTTGAGCCTCTTTGGCTTGATTTTGTGAGCCCTGCACCAAAGAATTTAATTCGTTAAGAATTTGATTATAATCTATTGACAAACCTGAGTTTGATTGAGCATATTGCATAGGTCTTGAATAGAACTCCTCATATGGCTGCCAATATCCTTCGTGTTGAGCTTGTTGAGATTCCCACCACATAGAAGTTGAATGATCATTCCAATATCTTTGTGGACATTGATTGGCTTGATATCCTTGCCCATAAGACACACCACATGTAGGGACACTTTGCATTGTGGTCCTTTCGGCAATCTGTGACAATTGAGAAGTAAGATTCGCCAATTGAGCTTGAATGCTAGAAAAATCCATGTCCTACTTCTCTAGTACCTTAAATCAAAGAAAGAGAATAAATCAAATATCAAAAGTAAAATAAACAAAGCAAAACCAAATAAGAAACTAAAAACAAAAGACACAAAAAGAAACAAAGTCAGTAACTAAAACAAAAACAAAAACAAACTAAACGAAAGGAAAAGAACCAAGGGATTAGCAAAGTTGCTAATCCCCGGCAACGGCGCCAAAATTTGATGCGTTATAAACTAACACACAAATTAAACCCTCTTTTGTCAAATTGTAGTAAAGATGTAAGTAGGGATCGTTCTAAACCGGGGATTAGGAGGGATTGCTAAACACTTGAAAACTGACTTAAAAACATAAAAACAAAGTTTAAAACACTAAACTAGACTCAAAGAATGCAAAACTAAAGTTTAAAACACTTAAACAAACATAAAACTCAAAACAGGAACCTAATGACTCAAAACTGCCTAAAACCCACTTTCTGGGCAGTTTTGAGAACCTAACAAGAACTTGGACGAAATTGGATGAAAACTTGAATCAAAACACTTAGAAACACAAATCAAAACACTTTCTAACTAATCTAAGACTTCAAAATAAAGGGGGATTTGTTTTGGACGAAAATTGAAAACAAAACAGAAACTTTAAAACAAAACAGATTGTAAAACGTTTTTGGATGAAAAGGATGGATAAAAGGCTAGTTAGGAGGTTCTTCTCCACACATGTCACACTTGCAAACAAAACGATTTTCAGTTGTTCTTCCAATAAATTATGAAACTCAACACCCCAAGTTAATTAGATACGCTTAAATTAACCTTCAAGTTCTCCTAAAGTTAATGAATTGGATGGGAAAGCGCATACAACAATTCAAAGCATTCCTTAAAGATTCCTTACGTGATGAGCACAATAAAGATACAATCAAGAATCATGAAGCACAATGAGAACTATAAGTGTTGACGAGGCATTCGTTACTATGATGAGCATGAAACTAGTGCCAAGAATTCATTCAACGCGATCGTTTTCAAGCGACCTTCACTACTTGTGATTATAAGATTGTAACTATTAGGTGAAACTCCCTCATAATCTAGCATCATATTCATGCATGAAAACTAAGCGTGCACTCTCAATCAACATACACAAATAAGTTATCAATCAAGTAGATGAACGAATTGAATCCACAACTTATGAAATAACAACTGAATGTAATCAAATCATATTGCAAGCATGTACATGGTTTCGAATCACCCCCCAACTAAGGGGGTTTAGTTCCTCATACTCACAGCACAAAATTTATTGAATTGAAACATTGAAAACATAAGAAAGATCACACCTAAAAGTTCCAGCAATCTAAATTGCACAGCAGGTACGTCTAAGAACCTTCCTCCTCTTCCTTGGTTGCGGCACAGGGTTTTGTGATGGTTTTTTGGGTTATGGATGGTGTAGAATGATGGGTTTATGGCTGGGATAGGTGTATGGGACGGCTAGGGTGGTTTTGGGTCAGAAAATATGGTGAATGGTGAAGGATAGGTGCGGCTAGGGATGGTAGATGAATTCTGGCGTGAATGGGACTGAATGGGTGTGTGTGGAATGTTTTGTGGCTGCAACAAGGAGGTTTATTTAAAGGAAAACAGAAATTAAAACCCTAGGTTGATTAGGAAATCAGAAATTAAGTCTAAGGATTCGAGAATTAGGAAATAAAATCAGAAACTTAAAGGAAATAGCAAGGGAAATTCGGCTAGGGTTTAAAACACAAAAGGAAAGTGTTTTAAAGCCTAGAATCAGGAAATAAGGAAGAGGAAATACCAAGGGGGGGCGGCAAGGGTTCAAAAGGTGCAAGAAATGTGTATTTGATGTCCTAGAATGCTTAGGAAGTCTTTATAATTGCTGGAACTTTTAGGGACATTTAGGAAAAATCAAACCAAAGTAGGAAACTTTGGCTTAACTTTCCTATTTCAAGTAGGAATCCTTGTTGGAGTAGGAATCCTCATGTGATTAGGAATCCATCTTCAATTAGGAATCCTTCGTCGATTAGGAATCCTCCTTCATGTAAGCACTTTCCTACTTCAACTAGGAAACCTTGTTCAAGTAGGAATCATCATCTTCAAGTCTTCAAATTCGTCCAAACCTTGGCTCCAAATATGTGACATGCATTCCAAGCTCCATTTGCTCCAAAAAGCTCCAAAATGCATCTTCTTGCATCCTTTGGCCTTAAAACCTGAAAACACATAAAACTAGCTTAAAAGACTACTTTAACTAAGAAAACACAATGGAAATGCATAAGAACTAGCCGATTAAGTAGCATAAATATGCTCCTATCAAATAACAACTGAATGTAATCAAATCATATTGCAAGCATGTACATGGTTTCGAATCACCCCCCAACTAAGGGGGTTTAGTTCCTCATACTCACAACACAAAGTTTATTGAATTGAAACATTGAAAACATAAGAAAGATTACACCTAAAAGTTCCTGCAATCTGCAATAGACTAGCAAGCACATTCAAGAGCACTCCTTCTTCCTTCTTGCTGCGGCACAAGGTATGGAGATGGTTTGGATGGGTTTTGGATGATGGAGAATGGTGGAAAATTGTCTAGGATGGGTGTATGGCACGGCTAGGAGGGTTTGGGTTCAGAAAATATGGATTTGGGTGAAGGATGGGCACGGCAAAGGTAGGGAAAAGGTTTCTGGCGTGAATGGAGTTGTATGGATGTGAATGGCTGATTCAATGGTGATTTGTGGCTGCAACAAGGAAGGTTATTTAAAGAGTTTAGGAAATTAAAACCCCAAATTATTTTGGTAATCAGAAATTAAGTCTAAAGCTTCAAGAAATAGGAAACAAATCAAAAAATAAAAGGAAAGGCCAAGGAAATATGCGGCTAGGGTTGAAAACATATTAGGAATGTGTTTCAATGCTCAAAATCAGGAAAGGACCCTCTCCCTTGCACGGCAAGGAAGAGGAAGTTGTGGAAAAGGGTATGTGAGGTGCGGCAAGGGTTGATATGGTGCAAGGAAGGTGTTTTTGATGTCCTAAAATGCTTAGGAGGCCTTCAAAGTTGATAAGACTTAGGAACATTTAGGAAAGGTTAAACCAAAGTAGGAAACCTTGGCTTAACTTTCCTATTTCAAGTAGGAATCCTTGTTCTTCTAGGAATCCTCATGTGAGTAGGAATCTTCAATTGGGAATCCTTCGTTGATTAGGAATCCTTCTTCATGTAAGCACTTTCCTACTTCAACTAGGAAACCTTGTTCAAGTAGGAATCATCATCTTCAAGTCTTCAAATTTGTCCAAACCTTGGCTCCAAATATGTGACATGCATTCCAAGCTCCATTTTGCTCCAAAAAACTCCAAAATGCATCTTCTTGCATCCTTTGGCCTTGGAACCTGAAAACACACAAAAGTGACTTTAAACACTAAAATAGCTAAGTAAACTCAACTTAAATGCATGAGAACAAGCCAATTAAGTAGCATAAATATGGTCCTATCAGTCTCCCACCCTCCATTTTCTATCAATTGTGGGCACTTGTCCGTAAGGTGTCCGTGCATGGAGCACACTCCACAAACTGCCACGTTTTGCACTTTTAGACCTTCCACCACCTGAGAAAGCAAAGTAGTAAGGTTAGCCATTTGATTTTGAAGTTCGGTTATGGCACTTACCTCATTGACTTGGTGTTGCCGTGGGTTGCTCCTTTGTCCGACGCCTTCGTATTGTTGGGCATTCAACGCTCGATTAGCTATCAAGGTCTTTGCTGCCGTGGGAGTCTTGTCCACCAAAGCTCCTCCCGCTGAGGCATCTAGCATTTAACGTTCGATTGGTAGAAGCCCCTCGTAGAAGTATTGTAGAAGAAGCTCCTCCTTCATCTGATGCTGTGGACAAGAAGCAACAAGAGATTTAAAACGTTCATAATACGTAGGAAAAGACTCACCTTCTTCTTGTTGAATTCCACTTATCCTTTTTCGTAAGAGAATGACTCGAGAAGTTGGGAAAAACTTCTCCAAGAAGGCCCGTTTCATGCTCTCCCAAGATGTGACCGTTTCGGGAGCTAATTCATACAACCAATCTTTCTCCTTTTCCAAGAGAGAAAAGGGAAAGGCCTTCATCTTCAATATGCTCCCATCGACGTTGATTGGAGTCATGCTTGAACACACCATCTCGAACTCTTTCAAGTGCTTGTTAAGATCTTCCATGGACAACCCATGGTACTTCGGAATGTGGTGTAACAAACTTGACTTCAACTCAAATTCCTCGGTCTTTCCTTGGGCAGACGCGGGATATTGAATGCATAAGGGTGCGGTATTGTCCAATCCCGAACCGGAAAGCTCCTTTATTGTTCGGTTGTCCACTGCCATGGCTTGTTCTTCTTCACCCACTCTTGCCATCGGTTCCTCCTCTTCAAATTCAGAATCGGCCTCTGAACTTGAACTTGATTCACTCGGTTCTGGATTCTTCCTTTTTCTCCTCAACTCTCGCTCAAAATCGTCGTTAAAGTCCAAGATATGTTCAGGAACCGGATGAGAACTCCTAGTCATAAACAAGTACCTAAAACAAGAAAACAAAACAAACTCAGAATCTGGAACGAATTAAAACAAAAATAAAACAATCCAAGGGATTAGCAAAGTTGCTAATCCCTGGCAACGGTGCCAAAATTTGATATGATATTAACTAGCACTCAAATTAACCCTCTTTTTATCAATTGTAGCAAAGTATGTAAGTAGGGATCGTTCTAGGCCGGGGATTAGGAGGGATTGCTAAATCACTTGAAAACTGACTCAAATACGTAAAAACAAGTTTAAAACACTAAACTAGACTCAAAGAATGCAAAACTAAACTTTAAAACACCAAAACAAACCAAAAGACTTAAAACAGCAAACAAACACTCAAAACTGCCATAAAAACACTTTCTAGGCAGTTTCTGACACCAAGGAAGAATTTGGACAAAAATTGGTTATAACTTGACTCAAGACACTTAAAAACACAAACTAAATTGATTTCTAACTAATATGACTCAACAAAGTAAAGGGGGATTGATTTTGGATGAATTTAAAAACAAAACAAAACTTTGTAAACTAGAACAGATTTTAAAACGAATTTGATTGAATTGAATGGATGGAAGGCTAGCTAAGGGGTTCATCTCCACACATGTCACACTTGCATATAAAACGATTTCCAAATGGTTTTCAATAAACCATGAATTCTCAACACCCCAAGTTAATTAGGTCCGCTTAAATTAACCCTCAGATTTTCCTTAAGTTATTGAATTGGATGAATTACATACGACAACCCAAAGCATTCCCCACAAGTTCCCTACATGAAAGCGCATAATAGAGATTCAAGCAAGGATCATTACGTTCTATGAAAATCATAAGCATTGACGAGGCACTCGTAACTATGAAAGCGCATGATACTTATGCCAAGAATTTACTTAACACGATTATGACCAACAACCTTTACTACTTGTGAATATAAGTTCATAACGATTAGGTGAAATTCCCTTATATCCTACCATCAAATTCATGCATGCAAACTAAGTGTCGACCCTCAATCAACATACAAGAATAAGTTTTAATTCACATAGATAAGCAAATTGAAATCACAACTTATGAAACGCAATTAGAAGTAATCAAATCATATAGCAAGCATAATCATGGTTTCGAATCCCCCCTAGCCAAGGGGGGTTTAGTTCCTCATACTCGCAAAGCAAAGATAACTTAAATTAAACATTGAAATCAAAGATAGAAAACACCTAGAAACGCTCCAACACTCCCAATGCTAGAGCATAGGCACGGCACATGGTTGTTCCTTCTCCTTCCTTCCTTGCAATAGTCACGGCACAAGAGAGATGAATGTATTTGAGGGATGTATGAATGTAGGAAAATATGGTAAAGGGTGGTGATTGAATGGTGCAGCAAAGGATGGTATTTATAGGCTGAAATTAGCAGCCCCTATGAAGCAAAGGAAAAGGATTTAAAGGCCTAATTTGTATAGGATAATAACACACAATCCTTGAAGGAAAAGGCTAAGTGATAGGAGCATATTTATGCGCCTTAGTTAGCTAGTTCTTATGCATTTTTCTTATGTTTTCTTCGTCAAAGTAGTCTTTTAAGCTACTTTCATGTGTTTTCAGGGTTAAAGGACATATTACACGAAATGATGCAATTTGGTGCTTTTGGAGCAAAAAGTGAGCTGGAATGTCGTGTATGCAAATGGAGCACGAGGAATGGACGAGTTTGAAGGTCAAAGGAGCTTAAGAATGAAGAATTGAAAGTGATGAACTAAGAAGTCGGAATTGGAAACCAAAGTTTCTAAAGTTGGAAGTTTCTATTCTTGGCTTTGGGCTTTTGGATGACCCATCATTGCCTCTTGGACCTATGCCGCACCTAACCCTAACCCTAGCCCATTTAATCAGCCACACCTAGGCCTTGTTCACATGAAAAAATCTGATTACCTAACCCTAAGCCCATGCCGCACCTAATGTTTTAGAAACCCTAGTTTTTGGTGGATTTCCTAACCCTAGCCGCACCCTAAACCCTAGCCCATTACTTGTGCTGATTTCTCTAGGGTTTTGTGGTGCCTATAAATACATATTTTAGGGTTGAATCACCTAATTTTCGTCCATACTTCCAGCCACACCATTCTACACATCCAAAAATCCCAAAAACACAATTCTAGCCATTTTTTCTCCTTGCCGCAACCTTCCACCCCCAAACTCCCATATTTCTGCCACAATTCACCATTGCCGTGCCTTCCCACCACCATCACCACCTTGTGCAGCCACCATTGGAAGAGGAAGAAGTAGTGCCGTGCAGTCCAAAGGAGGGAGAAGCCTTGCACATGCAATCTGCCATTAGTGGAGTGTTTGGAGTTCTTTCTTTCTTTGTTTCTGTTTTCATGTTTAATTTGACTTGCTTTTCAATTATGTTAAACATGTGGAACTAATTTCTTTTTAGTTAGAGGTGAATTTGAAGCCATGGACATATGTTTTATATGATTTGATTTCTTCCAATTATGATTTCAGAAATTGTGAATGTGATTTACTTATCTATTTGATTGATAACTTGTTTATGTATGTGGGTTGAGGGTCGACACTTAATTTGCATGCCTAAACTTGATACTAGGATATAAGGGAATTTCACCTAATCGTTATTAACTTATATTCATAAGTAGTGAAAGTCGCTAGTCACGATTGCGTTAAGTAAATCCTAGGCAAGAGTAACATGCGTATCCCATAGTTATGAATGCCTCGTCGATGCTTATGATGTCCATTGAACTTAATGATCTTTGATATGTGTCTCTATCATGCGTATTCCATAGTTAGGGTCCTTGATAAGAATAATTTGGTTGTAATGCGTATTCCATTCAATTCAATGAATCTAGGGAAATCTGAGAATTAATTGGTGCAATCTAGTTAATTTGGGGCATTGTCATTTATGGTTTGTTGGAAGAGTAATTGGAGATTGAGTTGTATGCATATGTTCATGTGTGGATAAGGAACCCTCTAACTAGCTTCTCACCCTTCTATTTAATCACAATCTGTTTTGCTTTACATTTGTTTTTAAAGTTTGAGTTTTAAAGTTTTAATGTTGTCAAAATCATTCCCCCATTTATTTCAAAGTGTTAGATTAGTTAGAAATCCATTTAGTTGTGTTTTTAAGTGTTTTGAGTCAAGTCATAGTCCAAATTCGTCCAAACTAGTGTTAGGTACTCAAAACTGCCCAGAAAGTGGTTTTAAGGCAGTTTTGAGCCTTTTAGTTGCTGTTTTGAGTTTTTGCTTTGTTTTGGTGTTTTAACCTTTACTTTTGCATTCTTTGAGTCTAGTTTAGTGTTTTAAACTTTGTTTTTATGTTTTTAAGTCAGTTTTCAAGTGTTTAGCAATCCCTCCTAATCCCCGGTTTAGAACGATCCCTACTTACATCTTTACTACAATTTGACAAAAGAGGGTTTAATTTGTGTGTCAAGTAATTTTCACATCACTAAGGCTTTTAGAAACCAAGGGGGAAAGGAATAATCAGGTTTCTAGGAGTTCTAGAAAGGTTTGGGGCGTCACTTTTGTAGGACAAGGGATAAGGCCTTCTAGAAAAGTTGTTTTGTGGCTGATTTCTAGAAAAACAAGGGATAAGGTGTGGCACCTTTGTAGGAAGGGATAAGGCTTCTAGAAATCAGGTTTTAGGTCTCCAAATATAGTTAGGAACCCTCCCTTGCAGCTGAAATATAGGTAGATTAGGATTAGGATAAGATAGGATAGGATAAGGTTTGTTTGGATAAGATAAGCTAAGATAAGGTTATGGATAATGTTTTGGATAAGGTTTCTTCACTTAAGCTGATTCTTTGGCTTTAACTTTCCTTCTTCAAGTAGGAAACCTTGTTTGAGTAGGAATCTTCAATCTTCTAGAAATCCAACTTCAACTAGGAATCATTCTTCAACTAGGAATCCATTGTTGACTAGGATTTCATCTTCAATTAGGCACTTTCCTACTTCAATTAGGAAACTTTGCATCTTCAATTCTTCAACTTTGAAACACATTCCTAGCTTCTTCAATCCTTCAAATTCGTCCATTCTTTGTGCTCCACATATGTGACATTCATTCCAAGCTCCATTTTGCTCCAAAAGGCTCCAAAATGCATCTTTTTATATGTTTTGCCCTTAAAACCTGAAAACACATGGAATAGCTTAAAAGACTACTTTAACTAAGAAAAACAGAACAAAAATGCATAAGAACAAGCTAACTAAGGTGCATAAATATGCTCCTATCAATGAAGCGTACGAGAATGCTAGCATTTCCAAGGAGAAGACCAAAGTTTTCCATGATAAGATGATTCGAGGCAAAACATTCTCCGTAGGGCAGAAAATGCTATTGTTCAATTCCCGTCTACGGTTATTTCCCGGTAAGTTAGGTTCTAAGTGGATTGGACCGTTTGTTATTACTAATGTTTTTGTTCATGGTGCAGTCCAGATCCAAAGCTTGAAAACGGGACATGAATTCAAGGTGAATGGGCATCGATTGAAGCCCTATTATGAGCATTTTGAGGAGCATGCCGTGGAGGACATTCCCTTGCATGTCGTGGGCTCCAATGGGGAGTAATTGCGTTCTTCGTCCGGCTGCACGACGTTAAAGCAAGCGCTTCTTGGGAGGCAACCCATGTATTCAAATCAAGAAGATCTATGAATCGCTTCACAATCGGTTTTGCGTTTCTAAAAACCTTCCATTTACTACGTTTTTTTTTTTTTTTTACCTTGTTTGTCATTTTTAGTTGTTGCTTGTTTGATTTCTTTTGGTGTGGATTTTTGGTAAACAAGATACTTTTTCATTGATTTTTGTAGAAAATGAACATTTAAGCAGAAAATTACAGTAGGGAGCCTTCACAAAGGCTGCTTAGCAGAAGTCTCAGTAGTTGGAGGCAGCGGAGGTTGATCGTTTGGAGCTTCAGTATGCGGTACAGCCCCAGAAGACGAAGGCAAATGCTGTTGGAACAAACCCACAAACCTCCGATGATCAACTATAATCTGACCATCAGTTTCCTGCATCTGGTCAATTTTCCTCTTCATGTTTTTGGCATAGTTGTGTGCGAGTTTGTGCAACTGTTTATTCTCATGCTTGAGCCCTTTAATCTCCTTTTTGAGACTCATCACTTCAGCCGCCAACGATTCAACTTGACGGGTTCGAGCAAATAGGCGTTGGGCCATGTTGGACACAGAACCCGCACACTGCATACTAAGAGCCAGAGACTCCTTAACAGCCAACTCATCAGACCGTCTGGAAAGCAGTCTGTTATCTTTAGGAGTGACAAGGTTCCAGGCCACCACCGCAGCAGTCAGGTCATTCTTCATCACCGAATCCCCAACGGTAAGGGGGCCAGTAGGGGATATGAAGGATGGGCGCCATATGTTGTCTAGAGAATGCGGGACTGCCTCTTCACCAAGGTTCAAGTTAAAACGACGGTCGGAAGGGCCAGACATTTTCAGAGGTGTTAAATAAAGAAGAGATCGGACAGGTCAAGATCGTAGAAGTGCAAGAATGGAGTTTTAACAGGTTGAAATTCAAGTGTGCTTTGAACGTCCTGCGTACCTCTATAAAAATCAACATGTGATGGGATTTCAGAGATTGAACAGGCGAGTTTTTACAGGTTGAAATTCAAGTGTGCTTTGAACACCCGTCACACGCAAACTTAGCGAAAATCACGCAAAATTTGTCAAAGCATCGATCTCAGATAACGAAGATGCGTCTGTCTCTCTCACCCTCGTCAGCACTTGTCACATCCAGAGAAAGCTTTGTGGAAATCACGGGCAGTTTGTCGACGCGCCGATTCCAACCATCTGTCCTTCTCAGCCTCGTCAGCTTTGCGGAAATCACGGGCAATTTGTCGATGATTTCTATTGAAGTAGAAAACACGTGAAGTTTACTGTTCAATCATCCAACGGTTGCCGTCAGGAGTGAAAGAACAGTACCAGTTATTATTTCCTATAAATGTCGACCTTCACCCTCCATGGCAAGGCAGACATACAAAACCTTCTGTCATCTCCGAGAATGCCTTTCCAACAAACCCTCTCGAGTCACGCAGTGTTCCTTATTCCTTGGGGTACCTCTGAAAACAACCCATCAAAAGCAAAAGTATTTCATATCATGAAGGTTGAAAGCAAGAGTATCTCATATCATGCTTTCTCCTTGTCCTTCTCCTTGTCGTTGTTTTAGGACAAGGAGAAAGAGAGCAATCAGCCAGCACTTGGTATCAATCTTCCGATCTAGAACCGTGATAGGAGCATATTTATGCGCCTTAGTTAGCTAGTTCTTATGCATTTCCATGGTGTTTTCTTAGTTAAAGTAGTCTTTTAAGCTAGTTTTATGTGTTTTCAGGTTTTAAGGCCAAAGGATGCAAGAAGATGCATTTTGGAGCTTTTTGGAGCAAAATGGAGCTTGGAATGCATGTCACATATTTGGAGCCAAGGTTTGGACGAATTTGAAGACTTGAAGATGATGATTCCTACTTGAACAAGGTTTCCTAGTTGAAGTAGGAAAGTGCTTACATGAAGGAGGAGTCCTAATCGACGAAGGATTCCTAATTGAAGATGGATTCCTAATCACATGAGGATTCCTAGAAGAACAAGGATTCCTACTCCAACAAGGATTCCTACTTGAAATAGGAAAGTTAAGCCAAAGTTTCCTACTTTGGTTTGATTTTTCCTAAATGTCCCTAAAAGTTCCAGCAATTATGAAGACTTCCTTCTAGGACATCAAATACACATTTCTTGCACCTTTTGAACCCTTGCCACCCCCCCTTGGTATTTCCTCTTCCTTATTTCCTGATTCTAGGCTTTAAAACACTTTCCTTTTGTGTTTTACACCCTAGCCGAATTTCCCTTGCTATTTCCTTTAAGTTTCTGATTTTATTTCCTAATTCTAGAATCCTTAGACTTAATTTCTGATTTCCTAAGCAACCTAGGGTTTTAATTTCTGTTTTCCTTTAAATAAACCTCCTTGTTGCAGCCACAAAACATTCCATTCACATCCATTCAGTCCCATTCACGCCAGAAACATCACTACCATCTCGGCCGCACCTATCCTTCCCCATTCACCATATTTTCTGACCCAAAACCACCCTAGCCATGCCATACACCCATCTTAGACACTTTTCCACCATTCTACACCATCCATAACCCCCAAAAACCATCACAAAACCTGGTGCCGCAACCAAGGAAGAGGAGGAAGGTTCTTAGACGTACCTGCTGTGCAATTGGGATCGCTGGCACGTTTAGGTGTTTTCTTTCTTTTATTTTCAATGTATAAACTTGTTATTCTTTGTGTTGCGATCATGAGGAACTAAACCCCTCTTAGTTAGGGGGTGATTCGAAACCATGTACATGCTTGCAATATGATTTGATTACATTCAGTTGTTATTTCATAAGTTGTGGATTCAATTCGTTCATCTACTTGATTGATAACTTATTTGTGTATGTTGATTGAGAGTGCATGCTTAGTTTTCATGCATGAATATGATGCTAGATTATGAGGGAGTTTCACCTAATAGTTACAATCTTATAATCACAAATAGTTTCATGCTCATCATAGTTTCATGCATGAATACGATCGCGTTGAATGAATTCTTGGCACTAGTTTCATGCTCATCATAGTAACGAATGCATCGTCAACACTTATAGTTCTCATTGTGCCTCATGATTCTTGATTGTATCTTTATTGTGCTCATCACGTAAGGAACCTTTAAGGAATGCTTTGAATTGTTGTATGCGCTTTCCCATCCAATTCATTAACTTTAGGAGAACTTGAAGGTTAATTTAAGCGTATCTAATTAACTTGGGGTGTTGAGTGTCATAATTTATTGGAAGAACAACTGAAAATCGTTTTGTTTGCAAGTGTGTCATGTGTGGAGAAGAACCTCCTAACTAGCCTTTTATCCATCCTTTTCATCCAAAAACGTTTTACAATCTGTTTTGTTTTAAAGTTTCTGTTTTGTTTTCAATTTTCGTCCAAAACAAATCCCCCTTTATTTTGAAGTCTTAGATTAGTTAGAAAGTGTTTTGATTTGTGTTTCTAAGTGTTTTGATTCAAGTTTTCATCCAATTTCGTCCAAGTTCTTGTTAGGTTCTCAAAACTGCCAAGAAAGTGGTTTTTAGGCAGTTTTGAGTCATTAGGTCGCTGTTTTGAGTTTTATGTTTGTTTAAGTGTTTTAGCTTTTAATTTTACATTCTTTGAGTCTAGTTTAGTGTTTTAAACTTTGTTTTTACATTATTGAGTCAGTTTTCAAGAGTTTAGCAATCCCTCCTAATCCCCGGTTTAGAACGATCCCTACTTACATGTTTACTACAATTTGACAAAAGAGGGTTTAATTTGTGTGCTTATCTATTTCGCATCAAACCGACTGCCTGGAACCCCTTCCTGATTGTTTACCTAGCCTTGCTCTCGAGTACTTATCTTCATCATTTTATGCTTCCTCTTCGTCTACCACATCTGCGTGGGGAACAGATAAGGGAAGTGAAAATGATACCTCGAAGCATGTGGAGACAATTTGCCAATTCATCCTCAGCTAGGGACAAGGAGAAAGAAAGAAAGAGGCGGGCACTTGGAAAGATTGAAGAAAGAAACAGACAACCACCTCTACCTTATGCCTACCTGCCGTGCAAAAGAAACAAGCAGAGAAGAATGCAGACTGTGCAACTCTCGCTCAGAATTCCAAACCAGTTCGAGATCAAAGCTGTGGAAAGTCAACAAGATCATCTATCTCCAAAACCAGATTTGCATTCTTAAACTCTACTATGTCTGGTTTTTGCTTTGCCATATTTGTCATGTTTATTCGTTATTTGTTTGTTTGCTTGTTTTTGTGTGAGTTTATGCCTGAAACATTGAGGACAATGTTTGATTTAAATGTGGGGGGGGGTAACCATTGTTTTGCATGAAATTCGTAGGAGTTTATCACCCATTACTTCTAGTGTTGTTCCTTGCTGTTTTAAGTGTTTTTTTTAAGCTGTTTTGGTGTGTTTTAGTGTGTTTTGTTCTAAAAATCCGAAAATATCATAAAAATTTGAAAAATTGTTTTGAAAAGCCTAAAAAGAGTGTTTTGAGTCGTTTTTTTTTGTGTGTTTGTGTCTTAGGGTACCTTCCAACACAATGATGAGAATTCGGTTTGTAATTGCATGGCTGTTAAAAAGAGTTATAAACATGGATGAAAGTTTGATTTACTCTTTGGTGTATGCTTGGTTGTGGTTTAAATTTATGAATTCACATGCAATCATAAAAGAAAAATCAGTTTTGTAACATGCTTGAAGGAAGGAACTCAAATTAACGCTACAACCTTGTGAGACTTGAGCCTAAAACGTTTATTTGGAGAGTTGATAGTCTGTGCATTCTTGTTTTCTGAAGTCGTTGCATGATCTCATTATTCTTTGCTTGGTTGCTACTTAGAAGGCGTTTCATCATTTAGTTCCAAATGCTAGAACTCATGCCTATTTCATTCAAAGCATGTTATTGATTTGCATAACACATATTCAAGATGAAGTTGTTTAGTGAGCCAAAAGCCAAAAAGCCTATCCCATTCATTATATGTTTAAGTTTAACCCCGTTGAGCCTTGTTTAGCCTACGTTCTTTGTTAACCCACACTATCCTCACCTAGCCTAGATTAGGACCATCCATACCCTTGTTCTTGAAGCATAGTAAAGCATGACTCAAAATGAATTCCTTTTGATTAAGGTATTGCAGAAAACAAGTGTGGGGGAAGTGATTCTTGTGTGTGTGTGCACTAAAGTCCTTAATAAGGCACGGGTCAAAAAGAAAAGAAAAAAAAAAGAAAAAAAAAAAGAAAAGAAAAGTTGTGAAAATGTATGAAAAAGAGTTCTAAAGTGTTGTTTGTTGAAGAAAGAGTCCAAAACATTCAATTCGGCCCTAACTGTTGCTTAAATCTTCCCTTTGTGTTAAAAGTTAATTTCTGCATTCTAAAGTGAATTCTAAGTTTCGATTTCATTACTTTGCTTGCTATTGTTTTAAGAACGTTTGTTATCCCTATCTTTCATTTGTTAACCATTACCCCAAGCCCCGTTACAACCCTTGACTTCTATCTTGAGTGTTATGTGTTTCAATTTGTGGAGTTTGAATTTGCTATGAGAATATGGTGTCACTGGTTCTCACATCTAAGTAGCAGCATTCCATTCATGAGATCATATCTAAACATGCTTAATAACTCCATAAATCACTTTCTTTGTAACACATATATGTGAGTATTCATTTTCATGTTTACATCAATCTTCTCACATATAACTAGTGTAGGGTGTGTAGTCAGAAAATGTGTGAAAATAGAGAGTGTCATGTAAGGAATTGAGCAAATTCTCTAAGGCATGTTACTACATTCAAAACATCATTTTAATTGATTAAATGTGAACTAGTAAGTGGAGACTGTGATTAAGTATGTGCTCAAGTGTGAAGATAACTAAAATCTGTGGGAATAATGATTTTTAACATGTCATGTGCATTGGAAATCCCTGAGGCAAATGTTGGAAGGATTAGAATGTGTTTTGTTTACTTTCTTTTGTTTGTTTGTTTCGTTTGCTCGAGGACTAGCAAAAGCTAAGTGTGGGGGAATTTGATAGGAGCATATTTATGGGACTTAGTTAACATGTTTTCTTGCATTTACTTAGTTAGTTATTGCTTATAAGAGTGTTTTAAGCTATTTTCGTGTGTTTATAGGTCCTAATAGCAAAGTTGGAAAGAAAGTGCATTTTGGTGCAATTTGGAGCAATTTTGGGCCAAAATGGATTGCATGCATATGGAGCAAGTGGGATGGACGTTTTTGGTGTTTTAAAAAGGGTTTCAACACATGCAAAAATCTGAATAATGAAGTTGAAGTATGGAAGTGTGCAGATACATACACTTAAGGAACAATTTGAAAGGGAAAGAAGTGAAAGATGCCATTTGTTGGATTGCTTTACAAGTTGTATTCACATTTTCAGCAACTACAAACATAATTGCAAGCTGAAATGATGCATACCATGTGTGTAGAGGTGTAAAGTGGCCAAAAGTTGATGTTTGCAAGATGAAATGATGCAAAACATGTGTGTGAAAGTTGTCTAACAGCTAGTACATGTGGAAAAGGGATGGAATACAAGGCAAATGCATCAGAAATTGAAGAATGAAGGCACATGGACAGCTACAAAGGAGTTGAATTAGCAAGAGATGAATGATTGCCTTTTGTTAAAGGCAAGACACAATGATAAAAGAGTATGTAAACTAGCTGTTTTTGCATCATTTTCGTCTTTGTTTGTATTGTTTATTGAAGCCACTTGAGTGATTTTTTACTTTGGAGCTTCTATAAATAGGGAGTGAAGGGAAGAACATTAGACATCAAAAATACCCCCTTTCATCTCAGAAATTCGTCCAGCCACATTCCACCACCATTCTCTCCAAATTCAGCTAAAAATCACCCTTAGCCACACCACCCATCAACCCTAAACCTTTCCATACCATTCCCTATCCATTCTACACCATAAAAACCACCCAAACCCTGTCCAAAACCTCTCTGCCGCAGCAAGGAAGAAGGAGGAACTTTGGATGCACCTGCTGCCAAGTTGGAGTGTTTTAGGTGTTCTCTTTCTTTGAATTTTAATGTCTAATTTTATGTATCTTTGCGTTGCAAGTATGAGGAACTAAACCCCCCTTGGCTAGGGGGGGATTCAAAACCATGTTTATGCTTGCTATATGATTTGATTACTTCCAATTGCGTTTCATGAATTGTGAATTTAATTTACTTATCTCTATGAATTAAAACTAATTTGTGTATGTTGGTTGAGAGTGCACGCTTAATTTTCATGCATAAGTTTGATGCTAGGATATGAGGGAGTTTCACCTAATCGTTATGAACTTATATTCATAAGTAGTAAAGGTTGTTGATCACAATCATGTTAAGTAAATTCTTGGCATAAGTTTCATGCAATTCATAGTAACAAGTGCCTCGCCAATGCTTATGGTTTTCATAGAACTTAATGATTCTTGCTTGTATCTCTATTATGCAATTCATGTAGGGGACTTGTGAGGAATGCTTTGGGTTGTCGTATGCAATTCATCCAATTCAATAACTTTAGGGAAATTTGAGGGTTAATTAGTGCAATTCACAGTTAATCTGGTGATAGGAGCATATTTATGCGCCTTAGTTAGCTAGTTCTTATGCATTTTCGTTATGTTTTCTTCGTTAAAGTAGTCTTTTAAGCTACTTTCATGTGTTTTCAGGTTTAAAGGACATATTACATGAAATGATGCAATTTGGAGTTTTTTGGAGCAAAAAGTGAGCTTGGATTGAAGAAGGTTGGGATGAAATTGAAGATTTGAAGATTTGAGGATTCCTAGTACAAGAAGGATTCCTAGTCCGAGGAGGAGTCCTAACTGAAGAAGGATTCCTAATCAACGAGGGATTCCTAGTTGAAGATGGATTCCGAGATAAGGAAGATTCCTACTCAAACGAGGTTTCCTACTTGAAGTAGGAAAGCTAAGCTTAAAAGTTTCCATTTTGGGTTGACCTTTCCTAAACCTGAATGGCCTTGCGTTTGAGCAACATTAGAAGGTTCCGAAGCGTTGGAATACACAAAGAAAGGTGTTAGAATATTTTCTCATCCTTGCCGTGGGTTAGGGCTTATTTTCTCTTGGTTTTGGGCTTTCTAGAAGCCCTATCCACACTCCCACTAATCAGCCGCACCTTTCCCTTCTAGAACACCTATTTGCCTTGCCTCGCAAGGCATTCTAGAAGCCCTAACCCTAGCCCATACCCCTTGCCGCACCCTAGGCCCTTTTCCCACTAAAATTCTGGTTGTTTTAACCTATTTTCTGGTGGATTTGGGTTTCTAGAAACCCTAATCTGATTTGCTAGGGTTTTTAAGTGCCTATATATATTCATTAAACCCTTTGGCCGCAGATATCACCCTCTCCATACTTCAGAAATTCGTCCAAATATTTTTCCCCACCTTGCCGCAGCCTTCATTCACCAATCTGCCATATTTTCACACTTTGCCGCAACCCCCATGTCCCCAAAACTCTACCATATCATTCCTTACCTATTCATCCATCCAAATAAACCCTAGAACCTATCTCTAGTCCTTGTGCCACAGCCAAGAGGAGGAGAGAAAGCTTGGGACGTTCATGCCATTCAATTGAGGGTTGCTGGAACGTTTTAGGTGTTGTCTTTCCTTTGAATTCCATGTTTAATTTTGATATTCTTTGTGTTGTGAGTATAAGGAACTAAACCCCCCTTGGTTAGGGGGGAATTCGAAACCATGTACATGCTTGCAATATGATTTGATTACATTCAGTTGTTATTTCATAAGTTGTGGATTCAATTCGTTCATCTATTTGATTGATAACTTATTTGTGTATGTTGATTGAGAGTGCACGCTTAGTTTTCATGCATGAATATGATGCTAGATTATGAGGGAGTTTCACCTAATAGTTACAATCTTATAATCACAAGTAGTGAAGGTCGCTTGAAAACGATCGCGTTGAATGAATTCTTAGCATAAGTTTCATGCAATTCATAGTAACGAATGCTTCGTCAATGCTTATGTTTTTCATAGAACTTAATGATTCTTGCTTGTATCTCTATTATGCAATTCATGTAGGGAACTTGTAGGGAATGTTTTGGGTTGTCGTATGCAATCATCCAACTCAATAACTTGTGGAAAAACTGAGGGTTAATTAGTGCAATTCACGGTTAATTTGGGGCGTTGAGTATTTATAATTTATTGGAAGAACAACTGAAAATCGTTTTGTTTGCAAGTGTGACATGTGTGGAGAAGAACCTCCTAACTAGCCTTTTATCCATCCTTTTCATCCAAAAACGTTTTACAATCTGTTTAGTTTTAAGTTTCTGTTTTGTTTTCAATTTTCGTCCAAAACAAATCCCCCTTTATTTTGAAGTCTTAGATTAGTTAGAAAGTGTTTTGATTTGTGTTTCTAAGTGTTTTAATTCAAGTTTTCACCCAAATTCGTCCAAGTTCTTACTAGGTTCTCAAAACTGCCCAGAAAGTGGTTTTTAGGCAGTTTTGAGTCATTAGGTTGCTGTTTTGAGTTTTAGGTTTGTTTAAGTGTTTTTAACCTTTAGTTTTGCATTCTTTGAGTCTAGTTTAGTGTTTTAAACTTTGTTTTTGAGTTTTTAAGTCAGTTTCCAAGTGTTTAGCAATCCATCCTAATCCCCGGTCTAGAACGATCCCTACTTACATCTTTGCTACAATTTGACAAAAAGAGGGTTTAATTTGTGTGCTTATCTTTTTCGCATCAAATTTTTGGCGCCGTTGCCGGGGATTAGCAATTTTGCTAATCCCTTGGATTGTTTTTGTTTCTTTTATTTCACTTTGTTTCTGACTTTGTTTAAGTTTCTGACCTAATTGTTTTTCTTGTTTCTTAGGTACTAATGTATGACTAGAAGCTCTGAACCGATTCGTGAGAACATCTTGGATTTTGACGACGATTTTGAGAGGAAGTTGAGAAGAGCTAGAAACACCATCCACCAAATTCCGAATTTGACCTTGAAGAAAACGTACAAGAAGAGGAGGAGGAAGCCACGGCAGGGATATTTGAAGAAGTCCAAGGCATGGCGGTGGACAACCGTACACTCAAGGAGATTTCCGCCTCAGGTTTGGATAATGCCGCACCCTTGTGCATTCAATACCCCACGGCTGCCCAAGGTAAGACGGATGAGTTTGAATTAAAGTCAAGTTTGCTTCATCATATTCCTAAATACCATGGCTTGTCCATGGAAGATCCTAACAAACATTTGAAAGAATTTGAAGTAGTGTGCTCTAGTATGACTCCCGTCAATGTTGACGGATGTATCTTGAAGATGAAGGCTTTTCCATTCTCTTTTATGGATAAAGCCAAGGATTGGTTATACGAGTTAGCTCCCTGCACTGTCACGTCTTGGGAGAGTATGAAGAGAGCGTACTTGGAGAAGTTCTTTCCAACTTCTCGCATCATCCTCCTACGCAAAAAGATAAGCGGAATCCAGCAAGAAGAAGGTGAGTATTTTCCTACATATTATGAACGATTTAAATCACTTGTTGCTTCTTGTCCACAGCATCAGATGAAGGAGGAGTTGCTCTTGCAATATTTCTACGAGGGTCTCCTACCTCTAGAACGTCAAATGCTTGATGCTTCGGCGGGGGGAGCATTGGTGGACAAAGCACCCATGGCTGCCAAGGTCTTGATTGCTAATAGAGCGTTGAATGCTCAACAGTACGAGGGTGTAGGCCAAAGAGGACCCCCACGGCACCAAGTACATGAGGTAAGTTCAACTTCCGATCTTCATTCACAATTGGCTAATCTTACTTCTATTGTTTCACAGATGGCCGAGGGAATGAAGATGCAAGGACCTGTGGTATGTGGCATATGTTCTATCCAAGGACATGTCTCCGAAAAGTGTCCTCAACTCATCGAGAATGGCGGATGGGAGAGTGCGAATGCCATTGGGTTTCAAAGCCAAAATCAGTCAAGACATGATCCATACTCCAACACGTATAATCCGGGGTGGCGAGATCACCCAAATTTCAAGTGGAGGGATCCCCAACAACCTCAAAACCAAGGAGGCTTTAGGCAACAACCCCCGGGGTTCTTTCCCAAAACCTACGGGCCACCCCAAAATCAAGCCCAATCCGGCCCAAGTGCCTCAGGTACGTCTCTTGACAATGATGCACTTCTTAAGATACTAACTAAGTTGTCTAATGGGCAGGAAGATCAAGCTAAGGCTATGCAAAACCAAGATAAAAGGGTGGATCAACTTGAGAAACAAATTGGGCAGATTGCCGAGTTTGTAGGTAAGTTTCGAGATCCCGGACAACTCCCTAGTTCCACCATTCCAAATCCAAAAGGAGGGTTTGAATCAGCCAAAGCAATCACCCTAAGAAGTGGTAAGGAAGTTGGGGCAGGTCCTACATTAAAAACAGGTCATAACGAGGATGAAATTTTGCAAATGGAAGAGGAGGAATCAAGGTTGCCCACGGCAAAGGTGGTTCCACCTTTGCCGCAAGCTCCTAGTATCCCAAATCTGCCTAATTTGTCCCACAAAGGTAAGAATGTGTCAAATTTGGTTCATACTAATGTTTTCCCTTCAAATGTGCCTTTTCCTAGTAGGTTCATGCAAACGAAGAAAGAAGAGGCAGAAAAGGATATCCTTGAAACCTTTAGGAAAGTTCAAGTTAACATACCTTTGTTAGATGCAATCAAGCAAGTTCCGAGGTATGCTAAGTTCTTGAAAGAGTTGTGTACCACTAGGAAGAGGATGTCGACTAAGGAAGTGGTAAAGGTAGGTGAGAATGTGTCCGCCATCTTGCAACGCAAACTACCTCCCAAATGCAAAGATCCAGGTAGCTTTACCATTCCTTGTGTCATTGGGAACACTAGATTTGAATCTGCCATGCTTGATTTAGGTGCTTCTATAAATGTTATGCCATATTCCATTTATGCATCTATGAACTTAGGAGCATTGAAAAATGATGGGGTAATAATACAATTGGCCGATAGATCTAACGCCTATCCAAAGGGAGTTTTGGAAGATGTTCTTGTGCAGGTTAATCATTTAGTCTTTCCGGCGGATTTCTATGTCCTCGAAATGGATGAATCGGACCATCCTCCTTCGCTGCCCATTCTACTTGGAAGGCCATTCATGAAGACGGCCCAGACGAAGATTGACGTGTATAGTGGAACTTTGTCCATGGAATTCGATGGGGAAGTTGTTAATTTTAATCTTTCTGATTCCATTAAATACCCTAGTGAGGACCATTCATGTTTCTCTATTGATATAATTGACCCTTTGGCGCAGGGATATCTCGACGATTTGAATGACGATGCGCTTGAAAAAATCATTACACGAGGCATGGAACTCAAAACCAAGGGGGCAGATTCTAGTGTAACCCACGGCATACATGGACTAGGCCATGCCGTGCCCCCTAGTGAGGATCTAATCGAAGTTGTGGCTGCCCTTGAGTCCTCACCTAAGCTTGATGGTAAGTATACTACCCGTGAGTCCATTCCCATTTCGACTAACAAATTGCTTCCATCCATAATTCAGGCACCTATCCTTGAACTCAAGCCTTTGCCAAGCCATTTGAAGTACATTTTCTTGGGAGAAAATGAAACACTACCTGCCATCATTTCCTCCTCCCTCACGGCACAAGAGGAGGAGAAATTGCTTCGAGTTTTGAAGGAGTTCAAATCTGCCCTAGGTTGGACATTGGCCGACATTAAAGGTATAAGCCCGACGACTTGTATGCATCACATATTTCTTGAGGAGGGGGCCAAACCAACTAGAGAGGCTCAACGCCGTCTCAACCCTCCGATGATGGAAGTAGTGAAAAAGGAGATCATAAAGCTTCTAGATTGTGGGGTTATCTATCCAATCTCGGATAGTAGGTGGGTTTCGCCCGTTCAATGCGTACCAAAGAAATTCGGAGTGACGGTGGTAGCTAATGCCGAGAATGAGCTTGTCCCTCAACGTATTCAAACTGGTTGGAGGGTGTGCATTGACTATAGGAAGCTAAACACCACCACGAGGAAGGACCACTTCCCATTGCCGTTCATTGACCAAATGCTTGAGAGGTTAGCGGGCTATGCTTTCTATTGTTTTCTTGATGGTTATTCTGGTTATAATCAAATTGTCATTGCACCCGAAGACCAAGAAAAAACCACTTTTACATGCCCGTTTGGTACATTTGCATATCGTCGCATGCCTTTTGGTTTATGTAATGCCCCTGCTACATTTCAAAGAAGCATGATGAGCATATTTTCTGATTACGTAGAAAAGATAATTGAAGTATTTATGGATGCTTTTAGCGTATTTGGTGATTCGTTTGATAGTTGCTTGCATAATCTAAGTGTGATCCTAAAACGTTGTGTTGAAACTAACCTGTTCTTAATTGGGAAAAGTGTCATTTTATGGTTAAACAAGGCATCGTTTTAGGTCATATAATCTCTTAAAAGGGTATTGAGGTTGATAAGTCGAAAATAGATCTTGTACGTCACTTACCCTCTCCGACTTCGGTTAGAGAGGTTCGTTCGTTTCTTGGCCATGCAGGATTTTATCGTAGGTTTATCAAAGATTTCTCGAAGATTGCACAACCTCTTTGCCGACTCCTACAAAAAGAAGTGGCGTTTGAATTCACCAAGGAGTGCACGGAATCATTCAACCAACTCAAGGAGTTGTTGACCACGGCACCCATCATTGTTCCACCGGATTGGAGTCTACCTTTTGAGCTCATGTGTGATGCGTCCGACTATGCTTTAGGAGCTGTTTTAGGACAAAGAAAGGACAAGAGGCCGCATGTCATTTACTACGCCTCCCGAACGTTGAATGATGCACAATTGAACTACTCCACTAGGGAAAAAGAACTCCTTGTCGTTGTCTTTGCTTTAGATAAATTTCGATCATATCTAATTGGAACTAAAGTAATTGTTTTCACTGATCATGCAGCTCTGAAGTACTTGCTCACCAAAAAGGAGGCCAAGCCACGGCTAATTCGATGGATATTGCTACTTCAAGAGTTCGACATAGAGATTCGGGACAAGAAGGGATGTGAAAACGTGGTGGCTGACCACCTAAGCCGAATGGTGCATAATGAGGAGTCTTTGCCGATTTTGGAGACATTCCCCGATGAACAATTGCTGTCCATTAAGGTTAGTGCACCTTGGTATGCCGATATTGTTAATTTTTTGGTGTCAAAACGTATTCCAAGTGAGTTCACTAGACACCAACGTGATAAACTTAGGCATGATGCACGGTTTTATGTGTGGGATGATCCGTACTTATGGAAATTTTGCCCCGATCAGATTATACGTCGTTGTGTGCACGATTCTGAATGTCATTCAATTTTGAGTTTTTGTCACACATATGCATGTGGAGGGCATTTTGGCACACAACGCACCGCCCTTAAGGTGTTACAATGTGGATTTTATTGGCCTAGTATTTTTAAAGATGCTAAAACTTTTTGCTTAACATGTGATAAATGCCAACGAATGGGTGGTATTAGTGCAAAGGACCAAATGCCGCAGGTTTCTATCCTAAATGTTGAAATTTTTGATGTTTGGGGTATTGATTTTATGGGTCCTTTTCCTTCTTCGTATGGTTTTACATATATTTTGCTTGCGGTTGATTATGTGTCGAAGTGGGTGGAAGCAAGGGCCACCCAGACTAATGATTCTAAAGTGGTTGCAGATTTTATTAGAACTAACATTTTTGCAAGGTTCGGAATGCCACGAGTGATCATTAGTGATGGAGGGTCACACTTTTGCAATCGGACTATTGAAGCGTTATTGAGGAAATACAGTGTCACCCATAAGGTTTCTACACCTTACCATCCTCAAACGAATGGCCAAGCCGAGGTTTCCAACTGAGAGATCAAGCAAATACTTGAGAAGACCGTTGGGCCAACGAGGAAGGATTGGAGCTTACGGTTAGATGATGCACTTTAGGCGTATCGTACGGCGTACAAAACCCCCATTGGGATGTCCCCCTTCCGACTTGTCTATGGCAAGGCGTGCCATCTTCCTGTTGAATTGGAGCACAAAGCACTTTGGGCCATCAAAAAGTTTAACATGAACCTCGAGGAAGCAGGAAGTCAAAGGAGATTGCAATTGAATGAGCTTGATGAGATACGGCACGAGGCGTACGATAATGCAAGCATTTACAAGCAAAAGACCAAAGCTTTCCATGACAATATGATCCGTGGGAAATCATTCTCAATTGGGCAGAAAGTGTTATTGTTCAATTCCCGTTTACGTTTGTTTCCCAGTAAGTTACGTTCTAAGTGGATTGGACCGTTTGTTATTACTAACGTATCTTCTTATGGTGCCATCCAGATTCAAAGTCTCAAAACAGGTCATGAATTCCAAGTGAACGGACACCGTTTGAAGCCATATTATGAGAACTTTGTTGAACAAACGGTGGATGATATTTCTTTGGGTGTCGTGGGCTCCATTGAGGAATGACTGAGCTTTTCGTCCGGCTGTACGACGTTAAAGAAAGCGCTACTTGGGAGGCAACCCATGCAATTCAACAAAGGAAGACCAAGGAATTACTCCAATTCCAGATTTGCGTTCCTAAACTCTTCACTTTGTTGTTTATTTCGAATCTGCCTATTTAGTTGTTTTAGTTGCTGTTTGTGTGTTTCTGTTTGTTTAGTGTGATTTTATGCTTGAAACATTGAGGACAATGTTTGATTTAAGTGTGGGGGGGGGGGGTAACTAAGTGTTTTAGATGCAAATTCGTGGGATTTTTTCACCCTTAACTTGGAAACTTGTTCCTTGCTGTTTTTAAGTGTTTTTGAGCAGTTTTGGTGTGTTTTAGTGTGTTTTGATGCAAAAATCCGAAAATCACATAAAAATTTGAAAAATTTGTTTTAAAAACCCAAAAAGAGTTGTTTTTGTGTGTTTGTTTGTGTCTTAGGGTACCTTCCAACACAATGATGAGGATTCGGTTTGTAATTACATGGCTGTTAAAGAGAGTGATGAACATGGATGAAAGTTTGATTTACTCTTTGTTATGCTTAGTTGTGGTTATAACTTATGAATTCACATGTAATCATAAAAGAAAAAATCAGTTTTTGTAACATGCTTGAAGGAAGGAACTCAAACTAACGCTACAACCTTGTGAGACTTGAGCCTAAACGTTTATTTGGAGAGTTAAAATCTGTGCATTCTTTGTTTTCTAAAGTCGTTGCATGATCTCATTATTCTTTGCTTGGTTGCTACTCAGAAGGCGTTTCATCATTTAGTTCCAAATGCTAGAACTCATGCCTATTTCATTCAAAGCATGTTATTGATTTGCATAACACATATTCAAGATGAAGTTGTGTAGTGACCACCACCTTAGCCAAAAAGCCGTGTGCCCTATGTCATTGTGATTTGTAGGTTTTAACCCCGTTGAGCCTTGTTAGCCTTCATTATTTGTTAACCCATGTTTTCCTCACTTAGCCTAGTTTAGGATCATCCATACCCTTGTTCTTAAAGCATAGTAAAGCATGATTCGAATTGAATTCCTTTTGATCTATGTTAGCAGAAAACAAGTGTGGGGGAAGTATTTTTCATGAGGAATTGTGTGCCATAGGCACGGCAAAGAAAAGAAAAAAAATTCGTGGAAAAAGAAAAAAATGAAAAAAAAAAAAAAAAGTATGAAAAGTATGAGAAAAGAGTTCCAAAGTATTGTTTGTTGAAGTAAGGGTCCAAAACAATGAATTTGACCCTAAGGAGTTGTTTAAGTCTCCCCCTTGTGTGTTAAAGTTAATTTCTGCAATCTAAGTGAATTCTAAGTCTCAATTTCATTACTTTGCTTACTATCTGATGCGAAATATATTAAGCACATAAATTAAACCCTCTTTTTGTCAAATTGTAGTGAAGATGTAAGTAGGGATCGTTCTAAACCGGGGATTAGGAGGGATTGCTAAACACTTGGAAACTGACTTAAAAACTCAAAAACAAAGTTTAAAACACTAAACTAAACTCAAAGAATGCAAAACTAAAGGTTAAAACACTTAAACAAACATAAAACCCAAAACAGCAACTAGAAGACTCAAAACTGCCTAAAAACCACTTTCTGGGCAGTTTTGAGCACTTACACTAATCTGGACGAAATTGGTTGAAAACTTGAATCAAAACACCTAGAAACACAAATCAAAACACTTTCTAACTAATCTAAGACTTCAAAATAAAGGGGAATTTGTTTTGGACGAAAATTGAAAACAAAACAGAAACTTTAATTAACACAGATTGTAAAAACGATTTTGGTGAAATAGATGGTTAAAAGGCTAGTTAGGAGGTTCTTCTCCACACATGTCACACTTGCAAACAAAACGATTTTCAGTTGTTCTTCCGATAAACTATGAATACTCAACGCCCCAAGTTAACCGTGAATTGCACTAATTAACCCTCAGTTTTTCCACAAGTTATTAAGTTGGATGATTGCATATGACAACCCAAAACATTCCCTACAAGTTCCCTACATGAATTGCATAATAGAGATACAAGCAAGAATCATTACGTTCTATGAAAAACATAAGCATTGACGAAGCATTTGTTACTATGAATTGCATGAAACTTATGCTAAGAATTCATTCAACGCGGTCGTTTTCAAGCGATCTTCACTACTTGTGATTATAAGATTGTAACTATTAGGTGAAACTCCCTCATAATCTAGCATCATATTCATGCATGAAAACTAAGCGTGCACTCTCAATCAACATACACAAATAAGTTATCAATCAAATAGATGAACGAATTGAATCCATAACTTATGAAATAACAACTGAATGTAATCGAATCAAATTGCAAGCATGTACATGGTTTCGAATCACCCCCCAACTAAGGGGGTTTAGTTCCTCATACTCACAACATAAAGTTTATTGAATTGAAACATCGAAGACATAAGAAAGATTACACCTAAAACGCCAAAGAATTCCACTTTGAATTCTGCACAGAAAGCTCCTCTTTCTTCTTCTCCTTGCTGTGGCAGAGAGGGTTTTGGGGATTTTTGGGTAGTTTTGGATGATTTTGGATGAGGGAGATGTTGGAAATGTGCCCTAAAGCCAATCATGTGATGATACTTTACGGACATTTCACATGTTAAACTAATCTAGTTTTACATATAAAGGGCAAAGATTATTGTTTGAGCCGTCTCATATAAATGTTATATGCTTGAACGATAAAGTCCAAGGAATATGTGATTGGGAGAATGTAATCTAATGAAGTTAGATTCATGAGACCATTCTTTCGTAGACACATCCTAAATGTTCCTGATCATAGGATTGCCAATTGGGCATTGACAGTCCGTCAAGAACGGTACGTACTATGTCTTCTCTCAGGGAGAGTGATTAGTCTCGAGTCATTAGTGTGTGTGACATCAAGACAAGTACGGTAGGTGCTCAATAGAGAATGAGTTCACTGAACGCGATCAATGAAGAGTTCTCATATTCCATGTCACATGAGAACTCATGGTTGAGATAATGCAAATTAGTCCTTTGACCTGAGGCATCATAGTTGTCTTGTGGTTAAGACCTTGATCTTTGATTATGTCAAAGTCACTCCATCAGGAGGGTGTCCACGGCATCGTTGGGGTCAAGTGACTTAGCTATGGAGACAAGTGAATGCGCAACAAGGGATCTCTAACCTTCAAACCGTTTGAGGGAGAATACTCTATGATATGATTAAGAATCTTTGGCCAAAGTATGAATGAGATTTAGGAATGCGTTCCAAATCACATTCAAGGTAATCATATAAGCACACGACACACATTGGATAGTAGACATGAGAAAATAAACTATCAAACCAAACAATGTGGTCAAGAGTATTAGATTAGAGAAGGACCGTATTGCATATACAATCCCGAACTGAATAGGTTCTCTAAACCTCTTCTGATTAGCTTGGGTAACCATGATATGCTGCTAGGTGTCACTCATGGTTTGTGGAAGCCCTAAATGTGTGTAAACACTAAAGGGAGAATTGAAAATTGTTTCAATTCACAATCGATGTAAAATGGTTTTAATCGCCCACTGCCTCGCTAAAAGGAACCTAATGGATCGCACACCGTAAGAGGTGTAGATTGGAGATTAAACGGAAATGAGTAAGAATGATTAAATGGTTTAATCATTTATTTATGGTAAGGATTAATTAATATGTTAATTAATCAAACGAATAAGTTCGTTAAAGACCTTCGGGATAGTTTTGGACCTTAAGGCCCAATGGGCTTCGAACGTCAAGCCCATTAACTTAAGTTGTATGACAATTTAATGAATAAAGATTCATTAAAGCCCAAAAGCCCAAATCCCATTAAATGGCCAGCCATGAAGAAATGAATTAGGGTTTTTGGTTGTTTAGGTCACTTAAAGAAGTGACTATATAAATGACTTTATAACTAAATATTCATTAAGTGTTATTAAGTGAAATAAGGGTTTATTTTGGGGGAAAATGGGTGAGAATTGTCTCTCCATTTCTCTCTAAAGAGGCCAACATCTTGGAGGGTACATCTAGCAATCCTACTACTCCAAGGTCACTCATTTCTTCTACAATCGAACCTTGGTGTCGAAAATTAGAGGTTCTCAATTTTGGGAACTTGGAGAACCTATTCTTCCATCCAAATCCATGGATCTAAGAAGCAAGGAATGAAGGCCCCTATCTCTTTGGGTGATTAGCCTTTGCTTATGCAAAGAGGAATCTACAAAGGTATTAATTTCAACTCACTTTGTATTTGAGTTGATTATTGGTTCACCAATCTACTAGGCTTTGAATTTCTTGGTTATGTTTTGTTTTTAAGTGCATGCAAGCATGATTCCGCCTTTTAATTGTTATTAGCATGCTATTGATGTTGCTTAAATGAACATGTTTCACAAAATAATTCCTTCAAGTGGTATCAGAGCCTAGGTCTAGTAGTTGGTGAATCCTTTTGGGTTTTGTGGTTCATAAGTTTGTGATCTAAAAGTTGTAATTGTTACAAGCTTTATTCTTGCTTCTTTGAAAGTAAATTTTGTTGGAAAATTTGCTATCTCAAATGTTGTAGATGTTGTTCATATGAGCATGAATATTGGAGCTAAAATTTGGTGCCATGCTTTTGGGAAAATTCGGCCAAAACCAAAGGGTGAATTTTTGGGTTCTTGTTTGACTTGTTAAAAGTGTTTTAATGTGTTCTTTGGAACCCCTAAGTACCCTAGTTTGGTTAGATGTTATTTCCCTTAAGTAAGAATGGTTTTGGAATGTTTTTGGGTGAAAAAAGTTCATGGAAAAATTTGGGTTTTTCATGAATGTTCTTCTTTGTTCTTGTTGTTTTTGCCAAGAACAAAAAGGTTTGGTGTTTTGATTCAAAGTTTTGATTTATTTCATAAAGTTTATGTGATATGTTTTTAAATGTTTTATCATGTATTTAAAGTGTTAATTATTGGTATAAATGATCATTGAAATAATAATGATTGAATTATATCATAAACATATCCTTTTACATACACTTGCATGTTTTTGACAAAACTCACAAATCAACACACACACCAACCTTATCCCTCCCTAAAACCAGCCACTCCCTCAAAGGGAGTACTTTTGGGACTTTTATGCAATTACATAAAGTTTTGATACTTTTGTGTATTTGCACTTTGGCCCAAAAGTTTACGTTTTTACGTTTAGGTCCAAAAACGCTAAAGGACAAATTGTTTTGATCCTTTAATGAAGTTTTTGCATTAATTAAAGTTTGGGTTCTAGTTGTATTTACATGAAGTTGTGACTTTTGTGTATTATACAAAGTGACCCCAAAAGTTTTTGTTATTGCAATATGGCCCAAAAGTTGAGGTTAATTGCATGATGGCCCAAATAGGATGAGAACAAAATTGTTTTGTCTCTTTAAATGAGAATTGGATTTTCATTTTGTTTAGCTCCATTTAAATCAATTTTATGGATACAAAGACCAAATGAAAATGTTGCATTCAATAATTAGTTAAAGTGTTAATTAATTAAAGGGTGATTATGAACCTAAGCCTAATATAATTGAGCTATGTGAAAGGCGTTTCAAATTTGTTTGAACCATGGGAATGTGTAGATTGGATTTTGGTTGTAATTTGATTTGATCAAATGTTGTAAAAGGGCTTAAGCTCTTCTTTACTTTAAAGTAATTTGTTATATGCAAATGTTGTAATGAGCATAAGCTCACCTTTACTTTGAAGTACTTCTTTCTTGCTTTATATGATATGCATGAAAATGAAGTAGTTGGGTCCAACGCCCATAAGACAACACGCCTTAATGTGATTAAACGCGTAACTAAAATCAATCACCATCCCTAGACCGAGATTCAACACAAGGCTCGTGTTGAATCTAAACAAAGGTTCATAATCATCCTAAGGCCCTAAGGCAACCATGTAGTCCATCAAATGAATGCAAAGTTTATGTTAGTAGTATCATATACTCTTGCTTTAAAAATCGTTTTAAAAGCATAGTGGGAGTATTATGTACAACTAAAACAATGGGATGGACCAATAGTTGTAATAGGACCAAAATTGTTTTAATAGAGATTAAAATGTATATTTGTATGTGATGAGACCTAAAACCCTCAACCAAACCAATATTAAGTTGATAAGCGAGAGATGTTTAGAATATCTCTTCGTGGCCTTCCACCGTGGTGGGATCCAATCGTTTATGACTTGTACACCGGCTTCACCCTATCATGGGGGAGTACAAAGTGCATGCTTATACTCAGGAGGAATCCATATACATATGATGAGGTGAGTGTAGGCAACGAGGATAGCTATATATCGTATCATCGTGAGGCTATTCTTGAACCCTTTCACACACTAAGCATGGTGGGAATGACTTAACTAAGTGCAATGGAACCAATATCATATCATTGTGAGGTTACATTCTCTAGAGGCCAAATAAGATGGGTACTTGCATTAGTTGCAAATGAGTAAGCGTACTCTCTCATTATTATTAATGCTAGCCGATATCGTATCATCGTGAGGTGGGCTTGGTAATAGTGAGCCTCCCATAACCTACTAGGAGTTTCATCCAAAACTCTCGAATTCCTATGAGGGATATGGAATTTGCCAAAAATAGTGGGTGGTACTATTTGATTTAAAGACCCGAATCAAATGGTTTAAAATCAATCAATTTATATACGTTATGTATTTGTTTACCAATATATTTGCAAACGCTATCCAACACTTGACAAAACCGAATGTTTTAGTTTCCGGACTTGGTAACATAATCCCAAAGAATGTCTTAAAAGGATTGCATATATCTAAGTAGTCTCATCCTCACAATCTTCCTAATGATAATGTATCATTGGAAGAACATGTTAGAAAAGTCTATCATAAAGAGGACAACACTTTTAATGTCATAATTCTTCAATTACAAATTGTTGTATGAAGAAATAAGAGTTGCTTTGAACAACCCTTAATCAATACAAACATTAGTGCTTGTTTCTTTGTTACATGAACAAGGAACTTGAGAAGAAAGCACAAAGGCATGGACACTTTATGTGCCATAATTCTTCACTTACAATTTGTTGTGTGAAGAAATGAGAGTTGCCTTGTACAACTCTTGAAAGTTTGTAATTATGTTTAGAACATAATGGTTGGTTGACAAAAATAGTCCATTAACATGGACTTATGATGATTTTGAATCATTGAGTGTTGAAGTGATAAATCACTTAACGAGACGGAAACTAGGCAAGGACTTCACCTTTGTGTCCCTATCCTAATGGTTCACTAAGTTTATTGTAAACTATGTAGTGAACAATAAACCACATGCTCTCCAAAATTGTTTGATGTGTATAACACAATTGAAAAAGGTTTCAAGAGAGATAGTGGGAGTTTAGGGACCATGACTAATGTAGTCAAAGGTGAAAGTCAAATAAAGAAGATAAATAACTCCAAGGGAACAAACTTTCTTTATGAAAGGATGGACATTGGAAGGGGTATTTGCAAGAAATGTCTTGCAAGTGTCAAGAACACACCTTTCGAAGGTGTTGTAAATGTTCTTGAATAGTTCAAAACAGTTGGTTCTTCTACTTGAATGTTTGATTCCGTATTAGTAACTATGTTTTACAATCGTTGTAAAAATGTGGCTAATAAGAAGTAGAAGATTAATGAGAGAAGAGAAAGTACTTCACATTCGAAACGTGAATCAAATGTAGATCTCTGCGAAAGCAGATGGTACTTACTTCCTCATATGAACTACCAAAGAAATTGGAAAAACATAGATTGTCTTTATATTCCAATTTTAAGGAACTAAATTCCGTCACTATGTGAAATGGATAAATGTTTTGTTTGACAAAACAATGTTCTTTATTAATCAATGATTGGATTATGGTAATCTAATTAATTATCTCTATAGTAGAGATAATATGGTAGTATTAACTGTTTAGAAAATAATGATGCTTAAAACCCAAAAGGTTGCAAGGTAGTGACTAATCCCAACTAAAGTTGTGATACCTCTAAAAACATAAGTTATGAGTTGGTGAAAGATGGATGCTTTGGATCGTTAGATCCGGATCCAATACCTTCTTGTTAAAATTGTATAGAGGTGAAATGTTCGAATCTTTATTCTTTTGGAAAGAAAAAAGAATCACAAGGATGTTGAGGTTAATTCACTTAGATGTTAGTGGCACTTGTCCACAAACATAATACTACTCATGTTGGATAACATTCACCGAAGATCACTCTCGGTTGGACTATAGTTTATTTTGAATAAACACAAGTCCGAATACTTTGCAAAATGTTTCAAAGAATTCAAGAAATGTAAGTTGATGAGTAAGACATCTAAAGTAATTACCTCCTTAGATTTGATCCAAAGAAAGGTAACACTTTAGATGAGTTTCCTTGAAAGATATCAAGGAAATAAGCATCATAAGATAATGTATTTCTCCATTAGGAGAAGATCGAACTCGAATAAGATTTAGTTCGTTAGATGTTATGTGTTACCCATATATAGGATATATACTTCTAAAACAATATGATTGTCAATGAGAAGATCTTCCAATATTTTCATGACTCCATAAGATGTAGTTGGAAAGAAAGACAAATCTTAAAGCATGTTAAGATTTGGGGTTGTGTGCTAATAAGCAATATTTGTTTGATAACAATCTTGTAGGATATCCTTAAAATAACTTTTGGATATCACTTCTATAAACCAACTAACAAATGTTGTTTTGTTGGGTAGTTCATTGTAATTCTACAATGTGATTTGCCTAAAAGCAAATGAACGAGAGATAGAACTCAAAGAATGGGTTCTTTGAGAGACAAGAAAGTAATCAACAAATATAACAACCTAGTTCTTATACCACAAGCTCCAAGGTAGTCGATAAGGATTTATAAACCGTCTCAATTGAATGGTTTTGAACTTTATTACTACATTGAGTGCATATACGATATATACTCAAGAAAATGGTAAAGTACCATTTGACTCGAAATAATGAAACCTTCATAGCTAATTGGTAGCTTAAGGTGACTACAATCAAAGAGAATGGTTGACTTTGAAGAAACCATCTTTGAGATAGTCTTGGTTTCAATTAATTCGAAGATTGCTAGCTACAACTAAATGGTGATTCAATGTTTGGACATAATATAGGTTTCCGAAACCATTATTAAGATAGTCTTGATAATATATGTCTAAAACTATAAATCACAAGACATGTAAGTTGTAGAGATCCATCCATCATGGATCTTAGCAAGTTAGTGGGAGCTATTTGCATTTTATGAGGAAAAAGGATCAAAATCGTTTGATTTCTCATAAAGATGTAAATGAATCTTTTGTTTACTAGGTTTACAAAAGATTAGTGGGAGTTAATCATGATCCTAAAATTTAAGTATATATGATATATTAATTTTGGAAATGAAAAGAAAACTTCTTTGTTAAAGTTATGACTTTAATACATTATATGAAGATAGAATGTATATGGGAGATATAGTCTATATACATGGGATGGAAATCTATAATGATATATTTCATGATATAATTGGATTATATCAATCCCTAATAATAGACAATGGATGCTAGGGAGTTTCTCATATGATGATAAACTTCAAATAGAAGGACGATTCTAGTGAGACTAGCAAGTTGCCCTTCTCAAAGGGAACGTACCCTTTGACTCCCAAAGAAATAATGCGTAAATAGAATCCTTTATGCGTAAGCAGAAAGGTGATTTATGTATTTCATATTGTATGAAAAACATTGATATGAGTTGTACCTAGAATGGTACAAGACGATATCAGTGCAAGCCCAGGATCAGAACCATGGCAACTGTCAAGTGAGTCCTTAAGTATTTAAGAAATACTAAAGGATAGATTCCTCAAAGAACGAGGAAGAATCAAAGTGATGTAATGGAAGCGTAAATGTATTAGATTATGAATCTAATCCATCATTGGATGTTTCTTCATTATGAATGAAGAGATAAACGAATATCTCTTTATTATGACTAAAGAGATATTTGGATGGAAACATTAAAGTAATGACTTTAGTGTGTTCCATTATGAATGCAAGATATATTGCCATATAGAAGTTTACAACAATGTTGTTTGGATGGGAAAGTTCATTTATAAACTCTCTATTCGATTCCAACCAGAAAGTGTATGACACTAATGGGGCGATAGCTCAAGCCTGGGAATCAAGGTCTCATCAAGATTCGAACACAAATGAGAGACTGAACCACATGATTGAGAATCATGTATAATGGTGACGTCGTTATTCTCAAGGTTGCTTCTGTGGATAACACATATAGATATCCACTATCTAGTACTACTATTCAGCCATTTATGAAATGACTTCAGAAGAGGTATCATCAAGATGACCAAGCTGATTGGCTCTAGTGCAAGTGGGAGATTGTTGGAAATGTGCCCTAAAGCCAATCATGTGATGATACTTTACGGACATTTCACATGTTAAACTAATCTAGTTTTACATATAAAGGGCAAAGATTATTGTTTGAGCCGTCTCATATAAATGTTATATGCTTGAACGATAAAGTCCAAGGAATATGTGATTGGGAGAATGTAATCTAATGAAGTTAGATTCATGAGACCATTCTTTCGTAGACACATCCTAAATGTTCCTGATCATAGGATTGCCAATTGGGCATTGACAGTTCGTCAAGATCGGTACGTACTATGTCTTCTCTCAGGGAGAGTGATTAATCTCGAGTCATTGGTGTGTGTGACATCAAGACAAGTACGGTAGGTGCTCAATAGAGAATGAGTTCACTGAACGCGATCAATGAAGAGTTCTCATATTCCATGTCACATGAGAACTCATGGTTGAGATAATGCAAATTAGTCCTTTGACCTGAGGCATCATAGTTGTCTTGTGGTTAAGACCTTGATCTTTGATTATGTCAAAGTCACTCCATCAGGAGGGTGTCCACGGCATCGTTGGGGTCAAGTGACTTAGCTATGGAGACAAGTGAATGCGCAACAAGGGATCTCTAACCTTCAAACCGTTTGAGGGAGAATACTCTATGATATGATTAAGAATCTTTGGCCAAAGTATGAATGAGATTTAGGAATGCGTTCCAAATCACATTCAAGGTAATCATATAAGCACACGACACACATTGGATAGTAGACATGAGAAAATAAACTATCAAACCAAACAATGTGGTCAAGAGTATTAGATTAGAGAAGGACCGTATTGCATTTACAATCCCGAACTGAATAGGTTCTCTAAACCTCTTCTGATTAGCTTGGGTAACCATGATATGCTGCTAGGTGTCACTCATGGTTTGTGGAAGCCCTAAACGTGTGTAAACACTAAAGGGAGAATTGAAAATTGTTTCAATTCATGATGTGAGAATCACTTGACACACAAATTAAACCCTATTGATGACAATTGTAGTAATGATGCTAGTAGGGATCGTTCTAGACCGGGGATTAACTAGGGATGCTAATCAATGTGAAACTGACTCAAAAACGTAAAAACATAATGTAGAACACTAAACTAGACTCAAAGAATGCAAAACTAGAGTTTAAAACACTTAAACAAACCAAAAGACTCAAAACAACACAGAAACACTCAAAACTGCCTTAAAATCACTTTCTGGGCAGTTTTGAGCACAAACACTAGTTTGGACGAAAATATGTTATAACTTGACTCAAGACTCTTAAAAACACAAATTAACTTGATTTCTAACTATTCTAACATTTCAAAATAAATGGGGGATTGATTTTGACGAAATTGAATTTAAAACAGAGACTTGTAAACACACTTCAAACAAAACAGATTGTGAGGAAATAGAATGATGAGAAACTAGTTAGAGGGTTCCTTATCCACACATGAACATATGCATATAATTTAATTCCCAGTTATGACTTCAACAAACGATGAATGACAATGCTCCAAGTTAATTAGGTCCGCTTAAATTAACTTTCAGATTTCCCTAGATTCATTGGATTGAATGGGATACGCATTACATCAAAGTCCCTAACTATGGAATACGCATGATAGAGACATTCAACAAAGATCATTAAGTTCAACGGAAATCATAAACATCGACTAGGCATTCATAACTATGGAATACGCATGTTAATTCAGCCTAGGGTTTACTTAAACACAATCGTGACTAGCGATCTTTACTACTCATGAATATAAGTTCATAACGATTAGGTGAAATTCCCTTATATCCTAGCATCAAGTTTAGGCATGCAAATTAAGTGTCGACCCTCAACCCACATACATAAACAAGTTCTTAATCAAAACAGAAAAGTAAACCACATCTAAAGTTCATGAATTCATAACTGGGGTAAATCAAATCATAACCAACATATGTCCATGGCTTCAAATTCGCCTCTAACTAAAAAGAAATTAGTTCCACATGTTTAACATAATTGAACAGCAAGTTAAATTAAACATGAAAACAGAACCAAGAGAAGAAAGAACTCCAAACACTCCAATAGTAGCAGATTGCATGTGCAAGGTTTCTTCCTTCCTTTGGATTGCACAGCACTACTCCTCCTCTCCTTCAATGGTGGCGGCACAAGGTGGTTATGGTGGTTGAATGGTTGCTTGGATGGAAGGTTTCGACAAAGGTGGTAAAAGTGGCTGGAATTGTGTTTCTAGGATTTTAGGATGTGTAGAGTGGTGTGGCTGGATGAATGGACGAAAATTGGGTGAATGAGTGATGTGAAGGGTTTATGAAATTTCTGAATGAATTTGTGATGCTTGCAGCTGCCTTATTTATAGGGCTAGGAAGGGTTTAGAACTTAGTTGAAAACAAGAGGTTTTGTACCAGAAATTAGGTAGAAATTAGGCACCATGTGTGAAACATGTGGGTCTTAAATGGCTGGCTTCTAGAAGAACAAAGTCTAAAAACATGTGGGATTAATGTAGCCTTCTAGAAATCAGATTTTTAGGCCTCCTTGCAGCTCTCTAACTGAATTCAAGCCTTTCAAATTCGTCCATCTTCATGCCTCCATGCTTGCACTATCCAATCTTGGCCCAAAAATGCTCTAGAATGCTCCAAATTGCTTCTTTTTGCATACTTTGACACTAAAACCTGAAAACACATAAAACTAGCTTAAAAGACTACTTTAACTAAGAAAACACCATGGAAATGCATAAGAACTAGCTAACTATGGCGCATAAATATGCTCCTATCAATTCACAATCGATGTAAAATGGTTTTAATCGCCCACTGCCTCGCTAAAAGGAACCTAATGGATCGCACACCGTAAGAGGTGTAGATTGGAGATTAAACGGAAATGAGTAAGAATGATTAAATGGTTTAATCATTTATTTATGGTAAGGATTAATTAATATGTTAATTAATCAAACGAATAAGTTCGTTAAAGACCTTCGGGATAGTTTTGGACCTTAAGGCCCAATGGGCTTCGAACGTCAAGCCCATTAACTTAAGTTGTATGACAATTTAATGAATAAAGATTCATTAAAGCCCAAAAGCCCAAATCCCATTAAATGGCCAGCCATGAAGAAATGAATTAGGGTTTTTGGTTGTTTAGGTCACTTAAAGAAGTGACTATATAAATGACTTTATAACTAAATATTCATTAAGTGTTATTAAGTGAAATAAGGGTTTATTTTGGGGGAAAATGGGTGAGAATTGTCTCTCCATTTCTCTCTAAAGAGGCCAACACCTTGGAGGGTACATCTAGCAATCCTGCTACTCCAAGGTCACTCATTTCTTCTACAATCGAACCTTGGTGTCGAAAATTAGAGGTTCTCAATTTTGGGAACTTGGAGAACCTATTCTTCCATCCAAATCCATGGATCTAAGAAGCAAGGAATGAAGGCCCCTATCTCTTTGGGTGATTAGCCTTTGCTTATGCAAAGAGGAATCTACAAAGGTATTAATTTCAACTCACTTTGTATTTGAGTTGATTATTGGTTCACCAATCTACTAGGCTTTGAATTTCTTGGTTATGTTTTGTTTTTAAGTGCATGCAAGCATGATTCCGCCTTTTAATTGTTATTAGCATGCTATTGATGTTGCTTAAATGAACATGTTTCACAAAATAATTCCTTCAGGAGAATGGTGGAAAAATGTTTAGGATGGGTGTAGGGCACGGCTAGGAAGGTTTGGGGTCAGAAAATATGGAGTTGGGTGAAGGTTGGGCTCGGCAAAGGTGAGGGACAGGTTCTGGCGTGAATGGAGTTTTCTGGATGTGTTTTTGGGTTTTGAAAGGTAGATAGGATAGTATGGTGGTGCGGCAAGGTGTGGGAATGGTTTATGGAGGTGGAGAATGGTGTATGGATGTGTGGAATGGTGCTGGAATGGATGGAGGTTGCGGCAAGGTGTGGGAAAGGTTACTGGAATTGTTGAAGGCCGCGGCAATTAAATGGGGAACTAGGGTTAGAAATATATATATAGGCACTTAAAACCCTAGCAAATCAGATTAGGGCCTCTAAAACACAAATCCATCAGAAATTAGGTTGAAACAATTAGAAATTTAGTGGGAAAAAGGGCCTAGGGTGCGGCTGGTATGTGGGCTAAGGTTAGGGTTTCTAGAAACCCTAACAAGGCAAGGCAAAGTGATTCTAGAAGGCCCAGGTGCGGCATAGGATGAAGGTCCACAAGAAATTTGGGTTTAGGTCATCTAAAAGCCCAACGCCAAGAATAGAAACTCTCGAAATTGGAAACCTCCAAGAATAGAAACTTCCAACTTTAGAAACTTTGGTTGCCGATTCCGATTTAGGAAAGATCAACCCAAAATGGAAACTTTTAGGCTTAGCTTTCCTACTTCAAGTAGGAAACCTCGAATCTTCAACTCTTCAATTTCATCCCAACCTTGTGTTCCAAGCATGTCCTTTTCAATCCAAACTCACTTTTTCGCTCCAAAAGCTCCAAATTGCATCATTTCATGTAATATGTCCTTTAAACATGAAAACACATGAAAGTAGCTTAAAAGACTACTTTAACGAAGAAAACATAACAAAGATGCATAAGAACTAGCTAACTAAGGCGCATAAATATGCTCCTATCAAATTCCCCCACACTTAGCTTTTGCTAGTCCTCAAGCAAAACAAACAAAAGAAAGGAAACAAAACGAAACCAACTAACCAAAACAAAACCTAAACCTTCCAACGTTTGCCTCAGGGATTTCCAATGCACATGACATGTTAAAGATTGTTATCCCCACAGATTTGAGTCATCTTTACACAAGCACATACTTAATTAAAGCCACCACTTACTAATTCACAAGTAATCAATCAAAACAATGCTTTGAATGTAGTAACATGCCTTAGAGAATTCCCTCAATTCCTTACAAGATATACACTCTATTTTCACTCAGATTTTCTAACTCCACACCCTACACTAGTCATATGCGAGAAGATTGATGTAGATATGAAACCGAATGCTCACATATATGTATCACAAAGAACGCAATTTCTAGAGTTAGGAAGCATGTTTAGATATGATCTCATGAATGGAATGCTACTACTTAGATGCGAGAACCAGTGACACCATATGCTCATACCAAATTCAAACTCCACAAATTGACACACATAACACTCAAGATAGAAGTTAAGGGTTGTAATGGGGCTTGGGGTATTGGCTAACAAGGAAAGGATAGGGAAAACAAACGTTCTTCAAGCAATTGTAAGCAAAGCAATGAAATTGAGACTTAGAATTCACTTAGATTGCAGAAATTAACTTTAAAACACAAGGGGGAGACTTAAACAACTCCTTAGGGTCAAATTCATTGTTTTGGACCCTTACTTCGACAAACAATACTTTGGAACTCTTTTTCTCAACTTTTTAACTTTTTTTTTTTTATACTTTTCATACTTTTTCTTCTTTTTTTCTTTGCCGTGCCTATTATGGCACACAATTTCTCACGAAAAAAATACTTCCCCCACACTTGGTTTCTGCCAACATAGATCAAAAGGAATTCAATTCGAATCATGCTTTACTATGCTTTAAGAACAAGGGTATGGATGATCCTAAACTAGGCTAGGTGAGGAAAACATGGGTTAACAAATAATGAAGGCTAACAAGGCTCAATGGGGTTAAAACCTACAAATCACAATGACATAGGGCACACAGCTTTTTGGTTAAGGTGGTGGTCACTACACAACTTCGTCTTGAATGTGTGTTATGCAAATCAATAACATGCTTTGAATGAAATGGGCATGAGTTCTAGCATTTGGAACTAAATGATGAAACGCCTTCTAAGTAGCAACCAAGCAAACAATAATGAGATCATGCAACGACTTTAGAAAACAAAGAATGCACAGATTTTAACTCTCCAAATAAAAGTTTAGGCTCAAGTCTCACAAGGTTGGAGCGTTAGTTTGAGTTCCTTCCTTCAAGCATGTTACAAAAACTGATTTTTTCTTTTATGATCGCATGTGAATTCATAAGTTATAACCACAACCAAGCATAAACAAAGAGTAAATCAAACTTTCATCCGTGTTAATCACTCTCTTTAACAGCCATGTAATTACAAACCAAATCCTCATCATTGTGTTGGAAGGTACCCTAAGACACAAACAAACACACAAAAACAACTCTTTTTGGGTTGTTAAAACAAAATTTTCAAATTTTTATGTGATTTTCGGATTTTTACTTCAAAACACCCTAAAACACACCAAAACAGCTTAAAAACACTTAAAAACAGCAAGGAACAAGTCTATAAGTAAAGGGTGATAAAATCCCACGAATTTGCATCAAAAACACATATTTACCCCCCCACACTTAAATCAAACATTGTCCTCAATGTTTCAAGCATAAACTCACACAAAACACAAAGAAACACACAAACAGCAAGTTAAAAACAAAACTGGCAGATTAGAAACAAGCAACAAAGTGAAGGGTTTTAGAAACTCAAATCTGGTTGTTAGAGCAATTCCTAGGTCCCACGGCATGGATTTGATCTTTGAATGGACGATGATACTTGAAATGAACCGGCATTGGTTTAGATTCTAGTGTAGGTACCTGATTCATCAAAATCAGCAAGTTAGTATAAAATGTAATGGAAATTGGAGAAGATGACTTACTTGCTTTGTCCGACAAGAACTCAATGACAAACACCACTCCCTTGAAATTTCAGGGATATTGGACTTGGCCAGATTTACTATGATGGTTGTGACTTGTCCAATGTCATCAAATTCAACTTCTTTGGGCTTTGTTGTTTCAAATTTATCCTCTTTGATGAAGTCTTGACATTCTTTAGCCACTACTTTCTCTTGAATCATTCTTCTTGGGAAACAAAGGCCTTTGAAATATTCAACACGATCTAGAACTTGCTTTGTTGCACCAAGAATTGGAATATCCTTTTGCACCTTTGGAAGAGCTTCCACAATGTCTTTTTCACTCTTTTCTTGCTTGGGAATCAAAAACCTGCTAGGAAAAGGGACATTGGGAGGAATAACATTAGAATGAAATGAAATTGGGACGTCCTTACTTGTGGTGGGTAGGTTAGAAGGCTTAGGGGGTTGCGGCAAGGGTTGTTCTACCCTTGCCGTGTGTATGTCTTCTTCCTCCTCCTCAATCAGCAGCTCCTCATCCACTTCTAGGCAATGTTTGGACGTTTTTAGGTCAGCTCCAACCTCCATAGCACTTCCCAAAGTGATAGCATCATGGATTTCAAAATCTTCCTTCGAATTTTCAATAGTTGAGTTGGAGACTTCACTTTGCTCTTGAATTTGTGCCATGAACTCCATAATCTGCCCAATATGCTTCTCCAATTCACCCGTCTTCTTGGTTTGAATTGGCATCTCTTTGTTTCGATTTTCTACTTCCTGGTACAAAGAGGTGAGTAACTTATTAAACATATCATTATCCAAAGACGTACCTGAATTGAATTGGGCAAATTGTGGGCGAGGCTGTGGTGGTGCATATAGCCACTGATAGAACTCCTCAGATGGCTGTGAGTATTCTTCTTGTTGTGAACCCTGCGTCAAAGAGGTTAGTACATCAAGAATTTCATCATAATTTGGGTGCTTAATATATTTCGCATCAAATTTTTGGCGCCGTTGCTGGGGATTAGGAGGGATTGCTAAACACTTGGAAACTGACTTAAAAACTCAAAAACAAAGTTTAAAACACTAAACTAAACTCAAAGAATGCAAAACTAAAGGTTAAAACACTTAAACAAACATAAAACCCAAAACAGCAACTAGAAGACTCAAAACTGCCTAAAAACAACTTTCTGGGCAGTTTTGAGCACTTACACTAATCTGGACGAAATTGGTTGAAAACTTGAATCAAAACACCTAGAAACACAAATCAAAACACTTTCTAACTAATCTAAGACTTCAAAATAAAGGGGAATTTGTTTTGGACGAAAATTGAAAACAAAACAGAAACTTTAATTAACACAGATTGTAAAAACGATTTTGGTGAAATAGATGGTTAAAAGGCTAGTTAGGAGGTTCTTCTCCACACATGTCACACTTGCAAACAAAACGATTTTCGGTTGTTCTTCCGATAAACTATGAATACTCAACGCCCCAAGTTAACCGTGAATTGCACTAATTAACCCTCAGTTTTTCCACAAGTTATTAAGTTGGATGATTGCATACGACAACCCAAAACATTCCCTACAAGTTCCCTACATGAATTGCATAATAGAGATACAAGCAAGAATCATTACGTTCTATGAAAAACATAAGCATTGACGAAGCATTTGTTACTATGAATTGCATGAAACTTATGCTAAGAATTCATTCAACGCGTTCGTTTTCAAGCGATCTTCACTACTTGTGATTATAAGATTGTAATTATTAGGTGAAACTCCCTCATAATCTAGCATCATATTCATGCATGAAAACTAAGCGTGCACTCTCAATCAGCATACACAAATAAGTTATCAATCAAATAGATGAACGAATTGAATCCATAACTTATGAAATAACAACTGAATGTAATCGAATCAAATTGCAAGCATGTACATGGTTTCGAATCACCCCCCAACTAAGGGGGTTTAGTTCCTCATACTCACAACATAAAGTTTATTGAATTGAAACATCGAAGACATAAGAAAGATTACACCTAAAACGCCAAAGAATTCCACTTTGAATTTTGCACAGAAAGCTCCTCTTTCTTCTTCTCCTTGCTGTGGCAGAGAGGGTTTTGGAGATTTTTGGGTAGTTTTGGATGATTTTGGATGAGGGAGAATGGTGGAAAAATGTTTAGGATGGGTGTAGGGCACGGCTAGGAAGGTTTGGGGTCAGAAAATATGGAGTTGGGTGAAGGTTGGGCTCGGCAAAGGTGAGGGACAGGTTCTGGCGTGAATGGAGTTTTCTGGATGTGTTTTTGGGTTTTGAAAGGTAGATAGGATAGTATGGTGGTGCGGCAAGGTGTGGGAATGGTTTATGGAGGTGGAGAATGGTGTATGGATGTGTGGAATGGTGCTGGAATGGATGGAGGCTGCGGCAAGGTGTGGGAAAGGTTACTGGAATTGTTGAAGGCCGCGGCAATTAAATGGGGAACTAGGGTTGTATCAATTTCTGAATTATGGAGAGGGAGATGTGCGGCTAGGGTTAGAAATATATATATAGGCACTTAAAACCCTAGCAAATCAGATTAGGGCCTCTAAAACACAAATCCATCAGAAATTAGGTTGAAACAATTAGAAATTTAGTGGGAAAAAGGGCCTAGGGTGCGGCTGGTATGTGGGCTAAGGTTAGGGTTTCTAGAAACCCTAACAAGGCAAGGCAAAGTGATTCTAGAAGGCCCAGGTGCGGCATAGGATGAAGGTCCACAAGAAATTTGGGTTTAGGTCATCTAAAAGCCCAACGCCAAGAATAGAAACTCTCGAAATTGGAAACCTCCAAGAATAGAAACTTCCAACTTTAGAAACTTTGGTTGCCGATTCCGATTTAGGAAAGATCAACCCAAAATGGAAACTTTTAGGCTTAGCTTTCCTACTTCAGGTAGGAAATCTCGAATCTTCAACTCTTCAATTTCATCCCAACCTTGTGTTCCAAGCATGTCCTTTTCAATCCAAACTCACTTTTTCGCTCCAAAAGCTCCAAATTGCATCATTTCATGTAATATGTCCTTTAAACCTGAAAACACATGAAAGTAGCTTAAAAGACTACTTTATCGAAGAAAACATAACAAAGATGCATAAGAACTAGCTAACTAAGGCGCATAAATATGCTCCTATCACTATCGCTTGAAGAACGTTTGTTTTCCTTATCCTTTCCTTGTTAACCAACACCCCAAGCCCCATTACAACCCTTAACTTCTATCTTGAGTGTTATGTGTTTCAATTTGTAGAGTTTGAATTTGGTATGAGCATATGGTGTCACTGGTTCTCGCATCTAAGTAGTAGCATTCCATTCATGAGATTATATCTAAACATGCTTCTTAACTCTAGAAATTGCGTTCTTTGTGAAACATATATGTGAGCATTCGTTTTCATATCTACATTAATCTTCTCACATATGACTTGTGTAAGGTGTGGAGTTAGAAAATCTGAGTGAAAATAGAGTGTATATCTTGTAAGGAATTGAGGGAATTCTCTAAGGCATGTTACTACATTCAAAGCATTGTTTTAATTGATTACTTGTGAACTAGTAAGTAGTGGCTTTAATTAAGTAGGTGCTTGTGTAAAGATGACTCAAATCTGTGGGGATAACAATCTTTAACATGTCATGTGCATTGGAAATCCCTGAGGCAAACGTTGGAAGGTTTAGGTTTTGTTTTGGTTAGTTGTTTCGTTTTGTTTCCTTTTTTTTGTTTGTTTTGCTCGAGGACTAGCAAAAGCTAAGTGTGGGGGAATTTGATAGGAGCATATTTATGCGCCTTAGTTAGCTAGTTCTTATGCATTTTTGTTATGTTTTCTTCGTTAAAGTAGTCTTTTAAGCTACTTTCATGTGTTTTCAGGTTTAAAGGACATATTACATGAAATGATGCAATTTGGAGCTTTTGGAGCAAAAAGTGAGCTTGGATTGAAAAGGACATGCTTGGAACATAAGGTTGGGATGAAATTGAAGAGTTGAAGATTTGAGGTTTCCTACTTGAAGTAGGAAAGCTAAGCCTAAAAGTTTCCATTTTGGGTTGATCTTTCCTAAACCGGAATGGCCTTGCGTTTGAGCAACATTAGAAGGTTCCGAAGCGTTGGAAGACACAAAGAAAGGTGTTACAATATTTTCCTAACCCTAGCCCACTTAAGCAGCCGCACCCTAGGCCTTTTCCCAAGCAAAAATTTGATTGTTTAACCTAATTCCTTGTGGATTTTTAACCCTAGCCGCACCTAAACCCTAGCCCATTGCCTAACCTGATTTCTTTAGGGTTTTAGGTGCTTATATATATGTGTTTTACATCCTTTGGCCGAATATCACCCCTCCACAATTCAGAAATTCATAAAACCCTATTTCCCACTCCTTGCCGCAGCCACCATCACCCTAATACCCTTAGCCGCCACTTCTCCATCCATTCCAGCAACCTTCCATCCTTGCCGCAACCATTCTACACCTCCATACACCATTCTCCACCTCCATACGCCATCCATACCCCTTGCCGCACCACCATACCATCCTAACTCCTTTCCAAACCCAAAATCACATCCAAAAATACCCTAAACCCTCTCTGCCGCAGCAAGGAGAAGAAGAAAGAGGAGCTTGACGTGCAGAATTCAAAGTGGAATTGTTGGGCGTTTTAGGTGTAATCTTTCTTATGTCTTCGATGTTTCAATTCAATAAACTTTGTGTTGTGAGTATGAGAAACTAAACCCCCTTAGTTGGGGGGTAATTCGAAACCATGTACATGCTTGCAATATGATTTGATTACATTCAGTTGTTATTTCATAAGTTATGGATTCAATTCGTTCATCTATTTGATTGATAACTTATTTGTGTATGTTGATTGAGAGTGCACGCTTAGTTTTCATGCATGAGTATGATGCTAGATTATGAGGGAGTTTCACCTAATAGTTACAATCTTATAATCACAAGTAGTGAAGGTCGCTTGAAAACGATCGCGTTGAATGAATTCTTAGCATAAGTTTCATGCAATTCATAGTAACAAATGCTTCGTCAATGCTTATGTTTTTCATAGAACGTAATGATTCTTGCTTGTATCTCTATTATGCAATTCATGTAGGGAACTTGTAGGGAATGTTTTGGGTTGTCGTATGCAATCATCCAACTTAATAACTTTTGGAAAAACTGAGGGTTAATTAGTGCAATTCACGGTTAATTTGGGGCGTTGAGTATTTATAATTCATTGGAAGAACAACTGAAAATCGTTTTGTTTGCAAGTGTGACATGTGTGGAGAAGAACCTCCTAACTAGCCTTTTATCCATCCTTTTCATCCAAAAACGTTTTACAATCTGTTTAGTTTTAAGTTTCTGTTTTGTTTTCAATTTTCGTCCAAAACAAATCCCCCTTTTATTTGAAGTCTTAGACTAGTTAGAAAGTGTTTTGATTTGTGTTTCTAAGTGTTTTGATTCAAGTTTTCACTCAAATTCGTCCAAGTTCTTGTTAGGTTCTCAAAACTGCCCAGAAAGTGGTTTTTAGGCAGTTTTGAGTCATTAGGTTGCTGTTTTGAGTTTTAGGTTTGTTTAAGTGTTTTAATCTTTAGTTTTGCATTCTTTGAGTCTAGTTTAGTGTTTTAAACTTTGTTTTTGAGTTTTTAAGTCAGTTTCCAAGTGTTTAGCAATCCCTCCTAATCCCCGGTCTAGAACGATCCCTACTTACATCTTTGCTACAATTTGACAAAAAGAGGGTTTAATTTGTGTGCTTATCTTTTTCGCATCAATAGGACGCCTCGTATGGCTGCCAATATGCTTCGTATGGAACTTGTTGAGGTTCCCACCACATAGAGTTTGAATGATCACGCCAATCTCTTTGATTCGCTTGATATTCTTGCTCAAAAGTCGCACCAATGGTAGGGACATTTTGCATTGTCGTTCTTTTGGCATATGGCGACAACTGAGAAGTAAGATCTGCCAATTGAGCTTGAATATTAGCAATATCCATGTCTTACTTCTCTAGTACCTAAAATCAGCAAACTAAACAAAATCAGAAATAAAAAGAAACAAAAGACATGAAAAACAATAACGAGGGATTAGCAAAGTTGCTAATCCCCGGCAACGGCGCCAAAATTTGATGCGTAATAAAGTTAAGCACACAAATTAAACCCTCTTGTTGACAATTGTAGTATATGTATAAGTAGGGATCGTTCTGGACCGGGGATTAGGAGGGCTTGCTAATGACCTCTCACTTGACTCAAAAATATAAGAACAAAGTTAAAAACGTTAGAATAGACTCAATGACACAAAACTATACCTTACAATACCTCACTAGACTCAAAACACTTTAAAGCACAAACTAAACAAATTTAAGACACTTTAGAACAAGAATTAAAAGGGGGGATTTGGTTTTGATGAGATTGAGATAACAACAAAAAGTAAAACTAAATAGATGGTTGATGGATTAGCTAGAGATCCATTCTTCACACATGACACACTTGTACATGAATTGATTTCCAATTGCTTTTCAATAGATTATGAAACTCAACACCCCAGATTAACCGTGATGCACTAATTAATCCTCAGATTTTCCTTGATTTATTGAATTGGATGAATGCATACGACAATCCAAATTATTCTCCAAAAGTCCCCTACATGAATGCATAATAGAGATACAATCAAAGATCATTACATTCTATGAAAATCATAAGTGTTAACGAGGCATTCGTAACTATGAATGCATGATACGTTTGCCAAGAATTCAATTAACGCGATTGTGACTAGCAACCTTCACTACCAATGAATATAAACTTGTAACGATTAGGTGAAACTCATTTATATCCTAGCATCAAATTCATGCATGAAAACTAAGTATGCATCCTTAATCAACATACAAGAATTAGTTTTGAAGAAAGTAGTTAATTGAATTGCATTCACAACTTATTAAATCACAATTGGAAGAAATCAATTCATATCTCAAGAATGTTCATGGCTTCGAACTTCCCCCTAGCTAAGTAGGGGATTAGTTCCTCATACTTGCAATTAAACAAAAACAATTGATATTAAACATAGAAAAACAAAGTAGAATACACCTAGAATGCTCCAACAACTCCAATGGAATGGCTAGCACAACTCCAAGCACTCCTCCTTCTTTGCAAGCCTTGGAACTAATGTAAATGTGTATGAATTTCTGTGTGTCTTCCTTGAAGGCTGAATGGTGTTTATATAGAGGTTGAAAATGAAAAGAAATGCAAGATAATGGACATGACAACTCACGGCAAAGGGAAGAAAGGATGCTGCCAGCTTTGTTTTGCATGTGTGTGTGCTGTTTTTGTGCTCTTTCCACCTAGAAATAATCATTCCAAAGCCACCCAAAGCTATAAGTGGGAGACCAACAAGAAATCCACTTCATAGTGGTCCAATTTCCTTGCTTTTCTGCTGTCCACTCACTCCCCTTGTTGTAGAAATCTGCCATTGCCGTGTGTGTGTGTGTGTTGTCCTCATCACTTCCCACTCTTCCATGCTTTAATTTCTGATTCCTTGCTGCCCATGTGGTGTGTGTGTTGATGTTTTCTTTCCTTCTTGCTGCCCATGTGGACATACATGCTCTTCATCCATTTAGCTAGCAATAAACACATTTTCTGCCATCACATGGCAGCTATGATGTTTGTAGTTGTAGGCCAACACACTTGCACACACAAATGCTGATTTCCTAGCCTTCTAATATTCAAATTCGTCCATCCTCATGTCTCCATGTTTGCACCATCCAATCTTGGCCCAAAAATGCTCCAAAATGCATCTTCTTGCATCCTTGGCCCATAGAACCTATAAACACACAAAAATGGCTTAAACTACTAACATAACTAAGAATTAAGAACATAAATGCACGAAAACAAACATACTAAGTCGCATAAATATGCTCCTATCACCGGTTTAGAACGATCCCTACTTACATCTTTACTACAATTTGACAAAAAGAGGGTTTAATTTGTGTGCTTGCTATATGATTTGATTACTTCCAATTGTGTTTCATGAATTGTGAATTTAATTTACTTATCTCTATGAATTAAAACTAATTTGTGTATGTTGGTTGAGAGTGCACGCTTAATTTTCATGCATAAGTTTGATGCTAGGATATGAGGGAGTTTTACCTAATCGTTATGACCTTATATTCATAAGTAGTAAAGGTTGTTGATCACAATCATGTTAAGTAAATTCTTGTGAGCAAACGACTTCAAACTCCTTCAAATGCTTGTTCGGATCTTCCATGGACAGCCCATGGTACTTCGGAATGTGATGTAACAAGCTTGACTTCAATTCGAACTCGGCAGTTTTGTCCGGAGCCGCCCTAGGGTATTGGATACATAGAGGTGCGGCATTATCCAATCCTGAAGCGGAAAGCTCCTTGATCGTTCGGTTGTCCGCTGCCATGTCTTCCACTTCCTCTTCAAATTCAGAACGGACTCGGAACTTGCACTTGATTCACTAGGTTCCGGGTTCTTCCTCTTTCCTCTCAACTCTCGTTCAAAATCGTCTTCAAACTTCCAAAATATGTTTACGAACCGGATGAGAATTCCGAGTCATAAACTAGTACCTAAAACAAGAAAACAAAACAAACTTAGAATCTGGAACGAATTAAAACAGAAATAAAATAATCCAAGGGATTAGCAAAGTTGCTAATCCCCGGCAACGGCGCCAAAATTTGATATGATATTAACTAGCACTCAAATTAACCCTCTTTTTATCAATTGTAGTATGGAATATAAGTAGGGATTGCAAAATCACTTGGAATTGACTCAAAAACGTAAAAACAAGTTTAAAACACTAACTAGACTCAAAGAATGTGAAACTATAACTTAAAACACCAAAACAAACCAAAAGACTCAAAACAACACAAAAACACTCAAAACTGCCTTAAAACACAATCTGGGCAGTTTTGGACACTAAGCACCAAATTGGACGAATTTGGGTTTTAACTTGAATCAAAACACTTAGAAACACAAAGTAAAACACTCACTAACTAATTTGACACTTTAAAACAAAGGGGGATTGGTTTTGGACGAATTTAAAAACAAAACAAACTTTGTAAATTAGAACAGATTGTAAAAACGAATTTGATTTAAATGGGTGAATGGATAGAAAGCTAGCTAAGGGGTTCTTCTCCACAAATGTTATACTTGCATACAAAACGATTTCCAATTGCTTTTCAAGAGATTATGAATTCTCAACGCCCCAAGTTAATTAGGTCCGCTTAAATTAACCTTCAGATTTTCCTAACGTTATTGAATTGGATGATTGCATACAACAACCCAAAGCATTCCCCACAAGTCCCCTACATGATTGCATAATAGAGATACAAGCAAGAATCATTAAGTTCTATGAAAACCATAAGCATTGACGAGGCACTCGTAACTATGAATTGCATGAAACTTATGCCAAGAATTTACTTAACACGATTGTGATCAACAACCTTGACTACTTGTGAATATAAGTTCATAACGATTAGGTGAAATTCCCTTATATCCTAGCATCAAATTCATGCATGCAAACTAAGTGTCGACCCTCAATCAACATACAAGAATAAGTTTTAATTCACATAGATAAGCAAATTGAAATCACAACTTATGAAACGCAATTAGAAGTAATCAAATCATATAGCAAGCATAAACATGGTTTCGAATCCCCCCTAGCCAAGGGGGGGTTTAGTTCCTCATACTCGCAAAGCAAAGATACATAAATTTAGAAAGAAAGAAAACACCTAGAACGCTCCAACTTGGTGATAAGAGCATATTTATGCGCCTTAGTTAGTTAGTTCTTATGCATATATGTTGTGTTTTCTTGGTTAAAGTAGACTTTTAAGCTATTTTCATGTGTTTTCAGGTTTTAGAGACAAAGTGAGCAAAAGGATGCAATTTGGAGCATTTTGGAGCAAAATTGGGCTAAAATGGAGTTCATGCACATGAAGCACAAGGGATGGACGAATTTGAGAGATTGATGAAGCTAGGAAGGCGTTTCAAAGTTGAAGAATTGAAGATACAAAGTTTCCCAGTTGAAGTAGGAAAGGGCTTACATGAAGGATTCCTAAATGAAGATGGATTCCTAATCAATGTAGGAGTCCTAATTGAAGATGGATTCCTAGACGAATGAAGTTTCCTATTCAGAAGAAGAATTAAACCCAAAGAATCAGCTCAAGATAAGGTATCTTATCCAAAACCTCATCCATAACCTTATCTTAGCTTATCTTATCCAATTAAACCTTATCTTATCCTATCTTATCCTTATCCTAAACTATCCACATTTCAGCCAATTAGGGGGGTTTCTAACTAGATTAGGATGCTTAAAATGGGATTTCTAGAAGATCTTAACCTTATCCTACACAAAGGGTGCCTAGAACCTTTCTAGAAACCCCTAAAAATCTGCCTTGTATGATCCTTCTAGAACCCTAACTTTGTGCCGAATTTTCTACCCTATTTCCTTTAGGATTTTGGTTTCTAGAAGCCTTATCATTTCACACTCTTTGTGCTGCACCTTATCTCCCAATCCCTTTGGGTTTTTGACTTGTTTTCCTTGTAGGATTGTATGTTATTATCCTATGTAGTTTAGGTCTTTAAAACCTTGTCCTTTGCTACCTAGGAATGTGAATTTTCAGCCTATATATACAACCCATTGCTGCACCTATTCATTCACCACCCTCTACCAGATTTTCACTACATCATTCATCCATCACACCCTCATTGTGCCGTGACTTGCAAAGGAGAACAAGGAAGACAACTTGGAGCCGTGCATGCCATTCAAGACATTGGATCGTTGGAGCGTTTCTAGGTGTTTTCTATCTTTAATTCAATGTTTAAATTTATTTATCTTTGTTTATTTGCGAACATGAGGAACTAATTTCTTTATAGTTAGAGGGGAATTCAAAGCCATGATCATATGTTTTATATGACTTGATTTCTTCCAATTATGATTTCATGAATCGTGAATGTGGTTTACTTATCTAGTTGATTGATAACATGTTTATGTATGTTGATTGAGGGTCGACACTTAGTTTGCATGCATGAATTTGATGCTAGAGTATAAGGGAATTTCACCTAATCGTTATTAACTTATATTCATAAGTAGTAAAAGTCGCTAGTCACGATTGTGTTAAGTAAATCCTAGGCAAGAGTAACATGCGTATCCCATAGTTATGAATGCCTCGTCAATGCTTATGATTTCCAGTGAACTTAATGATCTTTGATATGTGTCTCTATCATGCGTATTCCATAGTTAGGGTCCTTGATAAGAATAATTTGGTTGTAATGCGTTTCCCATTCAATTCAATGAATCTAGGGAAATCTGAGAATTAATTGGTCAATCTAGTTAATTTGGGGCATTGTCATTCATGGTTTATTGAAAGAGTAATTGGAAATCGAGTCGTATGCATATGTTTCATGTGTGGAGAAGGAACCTTCTAACTAGCCTTTCACCATCTTAATTTACATCAAAATCGTTTTCATTAAAGTTTGTTTTTGAAGTTTATGTTTTAAAGTCCAATTTCGTCAAAATCAATCCCCATTTACTTAGTTGAGTCATAGTAGTTAAAATCACTTTAGTTTGTGTTTTTAAGTGTCTTAGGTCAAGATAAAATCAATTTTCGTCCAAGTTTGAGTCTAGTGTTCAAAACTGCCCAGATTGTGGTTTTAAGGCAGTTTTGAGTGTTTTTGGGCTGTTTTGAGTCTTTTGGTTTGTATTGGTGTTTTAAAGTTTAGTTTTTCATTCTTTGAGTCTAGTTTAGTGTTTTAAACTTGTTTTTACGTATTTGAGTCAGTTTTCAAGTGATTTTGCAATCCCTCCTAATCCCCGGTTTAGATCGATCCCTACCAACATACTTTGCTACAATTGATAAAAAGAGGGTTAATGTGAGTCCTAGTCTTTCGTGTTTACATCAATCTTCTCACATATACTAGTGTAGGGTGTGTAGTCAGAAAATGTGTGTGAAAATAGAGAGTATCTTGTAAGGAATTGAGAAAATTCTCGAAGGCATGTTACTACATTCAAAACATTGTTTTAATTGGTTAATTGTGAACTGGTAAGTGGTGACTATGATTAAATATGTGCTCAAGTGTAAAGATGACCAAAATCTGTGGGAATGATGATTTTTAACATGTCATGTTTCATTAAAAATCCCTGAGGCAAATGTTGGAAGATCTAGGTTGTGTTTTGTTTGTTTCGTTTGTTTTGTTTTGCTCGAGGACTAGCAAAAGCTAAGTATGGGGGAATTTGATAGGAGCATATTTATGCGACTGAGTTAGTTTGTTCTCATGCATTTATGTTGTTATTTCTTAGTTAATTATGTATTTTAAGCTATTTTCGTGTGTTTGTAGGTCCATATGCCTTATAAAGCAAGAAGATGCATTTTGGTGCATTTTGGAGCAGTTTTGGGCTTGGAATGAATAGCACTGATAGGAGCATATTTATGCGCCTTAGTTAGCTAGTTCTTATGAATTTTTGTTATTTTTTCTTAGTTAAAGTAGTCTTTTAAGCTATTTTCATGTGTTTTCAGGTTTTAAGGGCATGTTATACAAAACAATGCAAATTGGAGCTTTTTGGAGCAAAAGTGAGCTTGGATTGAATAGCACATGCTTGGAACAAAAGGTTTGGACGAAATTGAAGATTTGAAGATTTGAGGATTCCTAGTCCAAGAGGGAGTCCCAATTGAAGAACAATTCCTAATCAACAAGGGATTCCTAGTTGAAGATGGATTCTTAGAAGAATGAAGATTCCTACTAAAATAAGGTTTCCTACTTGAAGTAGGAAGGTTAAGCCTAAAAGTTGCTATTTTGGGTTGATCTTTCCTAAACCTAAATGGCCTTAAGTTTCGGCAACATTAGAAGGTTCCTAAGCGTTGGAAGACACAAAGAAAGGTTTTAGAGCATATCCTTATCCTTGCCGTGGGTTAGGTTCTATTTCCTCTTGGTTTTGGGTTTCTAGAAGCCCTATCCTTTTTCCCCTAATCCTTGCCGCACCTATCCCTTTCTAGAACCCTTTTCCTTGCCTTGCAAGGCTTTCTAGAAGCCTTATCTTACCCTCTCCAAACCTGCTGCACCTTGTGGACTTTTTCCCTTATGGATTCTGATTTCTAAGCCTTTTTCCCTATGGATTTGGGTTATCCAAGTCCATATCTGATTACCCTAGGGTTTTAAGTGCCTATATATACTCATATTTCAACCCTTAGCCGAATTACCACCTCTCATTCACATCATTCATACCGAAAAACATACAACCCCTCTCTGCCACAGCCTTCCATCACCATTCTTCCCAATTTCTGCCAAAAACCACCCCTTGCCGCACCACCCATCAATCCTAAACACCACCATACCATTCCATATCCATTCCCCCATACAAATACCACCCAAAACTTGTCCCTAAGTCTCTGCCACAGCAAGAAGGAAGGAGGATCGTCGTGGATGCACCTGCTGTCCAACTTGGAGTGTCTAGGTGTTCTCTTTCTTTGAATTTCAATGTCTAAACTTATTTATCTTTGCTTTGTGCATATGAGAACTTAAACCCCCCTTGGCTAGGGGGGATTCGAAACCATGTTTATGCTTGCTATATGATTTGATTACCTTCAATTGTGTTTCATAAGTTGTGGATTCAATTTGCTTATCTATTTGAATTAAACTGATTTGTGTGTGTTGGTTGAGAGTGCACGCTTAATTTTCATGCATAAATCTAATGCTAGGATATAAGGGAGTTTCACCTAATCGTTATGAACTTATATTTGCAAGTCATAAAGGTTATTGATCACAATCGTGTTAAGTAAATTCTTGGCATAAGTTTCATGTGCTTTCATAGTAATAATCTTGGATTGTATCTCTATTATGCGCTTTCATGTAGGCAATTTTTGAGGAATAATTTGATTGCGATGCGCTTTTTCCATCCAATTCATTGACTTAAGGGTGATAGGAGCATATTTATGCGACTTAATTGGCTTGTTCTCGTGCATTTACGTTGTGTTTCCTTAGTTATTTTAGTGTTTAAAGTCACTTTTGTGTGTTTTCAGATTCCAAATCCGAAGTGTGCAAAATGATGTAATTTGGAGCCTTTTGGAGCAAAAGGAATGGATGAATTGAAGACTTGAAGAAATTAGGATTCCTAATCAACGAAGGATTCCTAATCGACGAAGGATTCCTAATTGAAGATGGATTCCTAATCACATGAGGATTCCTAGAAGAACAAGGATTTCTACTTGAAATATGATAGGAGCATATTTATGCGACTTAGTTAGCTTGTTTTCTTGCATTTTCATAGTTTGTTTGTGTTTATTATAGTGTTTTAAGCTATTTTCGTGGGTTTGTAGGTTCATATGACAAAGTTGGCAAGAAAGTGCATTTTGGAGCATTTTGAGGCAGTTTTGGGCACCAAATGGATAGCTTATGAATGGAGCAAGATGGATGGACGAATTTGAAGTTCAAGAGGCTAGGAATGTGCTGAAAAGAGGGAAGAAATAAATCCAAGTCAAGGAAGATAAGAAATCAGCTCAAAAGAAGGAACATTATCCAAAACCTTATCCAACCTTATCTTATCTTATCCTATCCTAATCCTATCCTAATTTAATTCCAGCTGCATGGGGGATTTATTTTCAGATTAGGACACATTAAAATTGGTTTCTAGAAGCCCTTATCCAGTCCTACAAAGGTGCCACACCTTATCCCTTGTTTTTTCTAGAAATCAGCCACAAAACAACTTTTCTAGAAGACCTTATCCCTTGTCCTACAAAAGTGACGCCCTAAACCTTTCTAGAACTTCTAGAAACCTGATTATTCCTTTCCCCCTTGGTTTCTAAAAGCCTTAGCCTTTTTCTTCAAGGATTGTGTGTTATTATCCTATACAAATTAGGCCTTTAAATCCTTTTCCTTTGCTACATAGGGTCTGCGAATTTCAGCCTATAAATACCATCCTTTGATGCACCATTTAGTCACCATCCTCTACCACAATTTACTACACCATTTACCCTCATTGCGCCGTGGGTTTTGCGAGGAGAAGAAGGAAGAAATCTGGAGCCGTGCTTGCCATTCAAGAAGCTTGGATTGTTGGAGCGTTTGTAGGTGTTTTCTATCTTTGTTTTAATGTTTAAATTTATTTATCTTTGTTTATTTGCGAACATGAGGAACTAATTTCTTTATAGTTGGAGGGGAACTCGAAGCCATGATCATATGTTTTATATGACTTGATTTCCTCCAGTTATGATTTCATAAATCGTGAATGTGGTTTACTTATCTATTTGATTGATAACTTGTTCTTGTGTGTTGATTAAGGATGCATACTTAGTTTGCATGCATGAATTTGATGCTAGAATATAAGGGAATTTCACCTAATCGTTATTAACTTATATTCATAAGTAGTAAAAGTCGCTAGTCACGATTGTGTTAAGTAAATCCTAGGCAAGAGTAACATGTGTATTCCATAGTTATGAATGCCTCGTCAATGCTTATGATTTCCATTGAACTTAATGATCTTTGATATGTGTCTCTATCATGCGTATTCCATAGTTAGGGTCCTTGATAAGAATAATTTGGTTGTAATGCGTATTCCATTCAATTCAATGAATCTAGGGAAATCTGAGAATTAATTGGTGCAATCTAGTTAATTTGGGGCATTGTCATTCATGGTTTGTTGAAAGAGTAACTGGAAATCGAGTAGTATGCATATGTTTCATGTGTGGAGAAGGAACCTTCTAACTAGCCTTTCACCATCTTAATTTACATCAATTTCGTATTTTTAAAGTTTGTTTTCAAAGTTTCTGTTTTAAAAGTTTAAATTCGTCAAAATAAAACCCCTTGTTCTTAAGTCTTGTTTTTAGAGTCAAAACTTGTTTTCTTTTAGTTGTTTGAGTCTTTTAAATTTTATTTTCGTCCAAATCACTTGCCAGGTCTAGAATTGAGTCTTTTTTATTGTTTCTTGCTGTTTTTAATGTTTTAAGTTAGTTTTGAGTCTATAGAGTCCAGTTTAGTGTTTTTGAGTCTTATTTGTGTTGATTAGCATCCCTTCTAATCCCTGGCTAGAACGATCCCTACTTACATATACTACAATCATAGGGTTTTAATTTGAGTGTCAAGTTAATTTTCACATCAAATTTTGGCGCCGTTGCCGGGGATTAGTGATGTGAAAATTATGTTGACACACAAATTAAACCCTATTGATGACAATTGTAGTAATGATGCAAGTAGGGATCGTTCTAAACCGGGGATTAACTAGGGATGCTAATCAACACAAATAAGACTCAAAAACACTAAACTAGACTCTATAGACTCAAAACTAACTTAAAACACTAAAAACAGCAAGAAACAATAAAAAAGACTCAATTCTAAACCTAGCAAGTGATTTGGACGAAAATAGAACTTCAAAGACTCAAAAGACTTAAAGGAATCACGTTTTGACTCTAAAAACAAGATTTAAAAGCAAGGGGGTTGGTTTTGACGAATTTAACTTTTAAAACAGAAACTTTGAAAACAAACTTGGCAAAAACGATTTGATGTAGATTAAGATGGTGAAAGGCTAGTTAGAAGGTTCCTTCTCCACACATGAAACTGATAGGAGCATATTTATGCGACTTAGTTGGCTTGTTTTTGTGCATTTATATCGTGTTTCCTTAGTTATTTTAGTGTTTAAAGTTATTTTCGTGTGTTTTCAGATTTTAAGGACAAAGTAGGCAAGAAGATGCATTTTGGAGCATTTTGGAGCAAAATGAAGCTTGGAATGCATGTCACATATTTGGAACCAAGTTTTGGACGAAATTGAAAGTTTAAGGAGGCCAAGAATGTGAAGAATTAGTGTACAAAGAATCAAAAACTCAGCCACAAAGAAGACACACCTTCCTTGCCGTGCACTTCTCTTAGAAGCTATGTTGTCACCCTTGTCTTCTACAAAATTTCTGATTTCATACACTCAATTATTACACCAATTGCTGCATACATCTTGTTCCCTTCACCCATCAGATTTCACACAACTTTCACAACAATTCCATGCACCAATTGATGCTAAATCAGCCACATTTGGAATCCAATGCCTTGTGCAACACATGTTGCTGCAACTTTGACTAATTTCTGAAACATTTCACCTCCCCTTTTCATTTCCATGCAATGAACACAATCATTCATGCTCCCTAGCTGAAATACCACTCCATTTTACCCTCCATATTTTGCATCATTGCTTCATTTTCATCCTTGGACCATTGCACATCACAATTCACCCTCTTTGCTGTGCATTTCCCCACTGCCTAATCTGATTCCCTAGGGTTTTTGGAGCCTATATATACATGTTTACACCCCTTGGCAAAGAGTACACACTCCCATATTCACCATTTATCACAGAAATTCGTCCATACTCACCCTAGGCAGCAAAACACCCCAAAAACACCAAAAACTGCCCAGAAAACATCACAGCCACTCCACCTTCTTCCATCCTCTTTGCCGAAGTTCTCCACCACCCTTCCACCACCAAACACTCCTCCACACTCACCATAAACCTTTCCATACCATTCCCCATCCATTCTACACTATAGAACTACCCAAAAACCTGTCCACAAACCAATCTGCCACAAGCAAGGGAAGGAGGAATCTTGGTTGTACTTGCTGCAAAGTTGGAGCATTTTAGGTGTTTTCTTTCTTTGGATTTTAATGTCTAATTCATGTAATCTTTGTTTTGCTTTAAGTATGATTGGCTAATTTCGTTTTGGCTAAGGGTGGATTCAAAACCATGATTATATATGTGAAATAAGTTGATTACTTTCAGTTATAGTTGTATAAGTCGTGAATACAATTTGCTCAACCGTTTGATTTAGAACTTATTCTTGTATGTTGGTTGAGAGTGCACGCTTAATTTGCATGCTTGAATTTGATGCTAGGATATAAGTTTGTTTCACCTAATCGTTATGAATTTATATTCGTAAGTAGTGAAGGTCGCTAGTAACGATCATGTAAAGTAAATTCCTGGCAAGAGTATCATGCTTTTCATAGTTACGAATGCCTTGTCGATGCTTATGATTTCCAAAGAACGTAATGATTCTAACTTATGTCTTTATCATGCTGTTCATATAAAGAACTTGTTGGGAATAATTTGTTTGCGATGCATATTCATCCAATTCAAAGATTCTAGGGAAATCTGAAGGTTAATTTAAGCGGACCTAATTAACTTGGAGTGTCGAGATTCATAACTTATTAAATTGATAACGGAAAATTGATTTAGGTTGCATATATTTCATGTGTGGAGAAGAACACCTTAGCCATTCCATTATCCATTGATTATTCATAACTTTGTGTTACAATCTGTTTCTATTACAATCTGTTTTCCTTGCAATCTGTCCATTTAGTTCATTTTCGTCCAAATCAATTCCCCATTTATTTTGAAGTCCTAGATTAGTTAGAAAGTGTGTTGGTTTATGTTTTTAAGTGTTTTGGTACAAGTTAAAACCCAAATTCGTCCAAATTGGTACTTTGTGTTCAAAACTGCCCAGAAAGTGTTTTTAAGGCAGTTTTGAGTCTTCCAGTTGCTGTTTTGAGTTATTGGTTTGTTTTTGTATTTTAAGAGTGAGTTTTGCATTCTTTGAGTCTAATCTAGTGTTTTAAACTTTGTTTTTTACATTTCTAAGTCAGTTTTCAAGTGTTTAGCAATCCCTCCTAATCCCCGGTTTAGAACGATCCCTACTTACATACTTTGCTACAATTGATAAAAAGAGGGTTTAATTTTGTGTGTTAACTTATTTCTCACATCAGAAACATATGCATACAACTCGATTTCCAATTACTCTTTCAATAAACCATGAATGACAATGCCCCAAATTAACCAGATTGACCAATTAATTCTCAGATTTCCTTAGATTCATTGAATTGAATGGGATACGCATTACAACCAAATTATTCTTATCAAGGACCCTAACTATGGAATACGCATGATAGAGACACATATCAAAGATCATTACGTTCAATGGAAATCATAAGCATTGACAAGGCATTCATAACTATGGGATACGCATGTTACTCTTGCCTAGGATTTACTTAACACAATCGTGACTAGCGACTTTTACTACTTATGAATATAAGTTAATAACGATTAGGTGAAATTCCCTTATACTCTAGCATCAAATTCATGCATGCAAACTAAGTGTCGACCCTCAATCAACATACATAAACATGTTATCAATCAAATAGATAAGTAAACCACATTCACGATTCATGAAATCATAATTGGAAGAAATCAAGTTATATAAAACATATGATCATGGCTTTGAATTCCCCTCTAACTATAAAGAAATTAGTTCCTCATGTTCGTAAATAAACAAAGATAAATAAATTTAAACATTGATATAAAGATAGAAAACACCTAGAATCGCACCAACAATCCAACATCTTGAATGGCATGCATGGCTCCAAGAGTTCTTCCTTCTTCTCCTTTGCAAGTCACGGCACAATGAGGTATATTTGGTGAATGGTGTAGTAAATTATGGTAGAGGATGGTGAGTGAAAGGGTGCGGCATTATGTGGTATTTATAGGCTGAAAATCCCATCTCCTAAATAGCCAAGGACAAGGTTTTAAAGGCCTAATCTGCATAGGATAATAACATACAATCCTATAAGGAAAACAAGTCAAAAACCCAAAGGGATTGGGAGATAAGGTGCGGCACAAAGAGTGTGAAAAGATAAGGCTTCTAGAAACAAAAAATCCCAAGGGAAATAGGTATTGGGTGCGTCACAAAGCTAGGGTTCTAGAAGGAAATACAAGGCAGATTTTTAGGCTTCTAGAAAGGCTCCTAGGCGCCATCTTTGTAGGAAAGGATTAGATCTTCTAGAAATCCCATTTTAAGCATCCTAATCTAGTTAGAAACCCTCCTAAGTGGCTGAAATGTGGATAGTTTAAGATTAGGATAAGATAGGATAGGATAAGGTTTGTTTGGATAAGATAAGCTAAGATAAGGTTATGGATGAGGTTTTGGATAAGATCCTTCTCTTGAGCTGATTCTTTGGCTTTAATTCTTCTTCTTCATGTAGGAAACCTTGCTTGAGTGGGAAACTTCATGTGTCTAGGAATCCATCTTCAATTAGGACTCCTACATTGATTAGGAATCCTTCTTCATTTAGGAATCCTTCATGTAAGCTCTTTCCTACTTCAACTAGGAAACTTTGTATCTTCAATTCTTAAACTTCAAAACACATTCCTAGCTTCATCAATCCTTCAAATTCATCCATCCCTCGTGCTTCATATGCATGAACTCCATTCTAGCCCAATTTTGTTCCAAAATGCTCCAAATTGCATCTTTTTGCTCACTTTGTCTCTAAAACCTGAAAACACGTGAAAATAGCTTAAAAGACTAACTTAACTAAGAAAACACAACATAAATGCATAAGAACTAACTAACTAAGGCGCATAAATATGCTCCTATCAATTAGCAAAATTGCTAATCCCCCTTTCTTTCTTTTTCGTGTCTTTTGTTTTTCGTTTCTGATTTTGTTTCGTTTATTTTACTTTTGATATTTGATTTAGTTTTCTTTCTTTGATTTCAGGTTCTAGAGAAGTAAGACATGGATTTTGCTAACATTCAAGCTCAATTGGCGAATCTTACTTCTCAATTGTCACAGATTGCCGGAAGGACTACAATGCAAAGTGTCCCTACATTTGGTGTGTCTTATGGGCACGGATATCAAACTCATCAACATCCTCAATTCACTGTGAACGAAGATGCTTGGGGTTATCAAGGCTATGATCAACCAAGCAACAACATGTTTTCCAACACTTACAATTCGGCTTGGAGAGATCATTCAAATTATATGTGGGGGCAACCTCAACAATTCCAACAAGATGGATATTGGCAGCAAGAGGAGGAGTTCTATTCAAGACCTATGCAATATGCTCAATCAAACTCAGGTTCATCAATAAACTATAATCAAATTCTTAATGAATTAAATTGTTTGGTGCAGGGCTCACAAAATCAAGCCAAGGAGGCTCAACAAGATGCATATTGGCAGCCATATGAGGAGTTCTACACCACACCTATACAGCCACCACCGCATACCCCACAACAATTCTAATCAAATTCAAGTATGTCCATGGATAGTGATCAAATTCTTCAAGTACTAACCTCTTTGACGCAGGACCAACAAAATCAAGACAAGAAGTTGGATAAATTGAAGAGTCAAATGGGAGAGATTATGGAATTCATGGTACAAATTCAAGAGCAAAGTGAACTCTCCAACTCAACTGTTGAAAATTCGAAGGAAGATTTTGAAATCCACGATGCTATCACTTTGGGAAGTGCTATGGAGGTTGGAGCTGGCCTAAAAACGTCCAAACATAGCCTAGAAGTGGATGAGGAGCTGCTGATTGAGGAGGAGGAAGCAGACATACACACGGCAAGGGTAGAACAACCCTTGTCGTAGCCCCTTACGCCCTCTAACCCACCCACCACAAGTACGAACGTCCTAATTTCATTTCATTCTAATGTTATTCCTCCGAATGTCCCTTTTCCTAGCAGGTTTTTGATTCCCAAGAAAGAAGAGAGTGAAAAAGACATTGTGGAAGCCTTTCCCAAAGGTGCAAAATGATATTCCAATTCTTGGCACACCCACTCAAGTACCAGATTGTGTTGAAGTGTTCAAAGAACCTTGTTCACCACAAAGAAGGAGTCAAGAAAAAGAAGTGGCTGGAGAATTTCAAGAATTCATTAAAGAGGACGTATTTGAAGTAACGAAATCCAAAGAAGTTGAGTTTGATGACACGGGACAAATCACAACCATCGTAGTAAATCTGGCCAAATTCAAAGTCCCTGAAACTTTCAAAGAAGTGGTTTTTGTCATTGAGTTCATGTTGGAGCAAACAGGTAAGCCACCTCCTCGAAATTCAATTTCGTTTTCTACTAACATGCTATTGATGATTCAGGCACCCACGTTAGAATTTAAACCATTGCCGGATCATTTCAAGTATCACCGTCCATTCAAAGATCAATTCAATGCCATGGCCACCAATGGAGCTTAATTGGAGGTATCGTCCGGCTGGAAGACGTTAAAGCAAGCGCTTCTTGGGAGGCAACCCATGCAAATAAAGAAGACCTAGGAAGCTCCGGCATCGCAACCAGATTTGCGTTCCTAAATCCTACTCTTTATTGCTTTTACTTTGCCATATTTGTCATGTTTGCTAGTTGTGTTATTTGCTTGCTTTTGTGTGCGTCTATGTTTGAAACATTGAGGACAACGTTTGGTTTAAGTGTGGGGGGGTAAACAAAGTGTTTTTGTTGAAAATTTCGTAGGATTTTACCACCTAACATTTCAAAGGTTGTTTTTCACTGTTTTTGAGTGTTTTTAGTATGTTTTGATGTGTCTTTATGTGGCTTTAAAAGAAAATACGAAAATTCAAGAAAAAATTCGAAAAAGTTTCGAAAAAAACCCAAAAAAATAGTCATTTTAGAGTTGTTTTTGTGTGTTTGTTTGTGTCTTAGGGTACCGTCCAACACAATGATGAGGATTTGGTTTTTAATTGCATGACTATTAAAGAAAGTTACAAACATCGGTGGAAGTTTGATATGCTCTTTGGTTTATGCTTGGTTTTAGTTATAGTTTACGAATTCACATGTAATCACAAAGGAAAAAAAATCAGTTTTTGTAACATGCTTGAAGGAAGAAACTCAAACTAACGCTACAACCCTGAGAGACTTGAGCCTAAACGTTTATTTGGAGAGTTAATAATCTGTGATTTGTTGTTTTCTAAAGTCGTTGCATGATCTCATTATTCTTTGCTTGGTTGCTACTTAGAATGCGTTTTATCACTTTAGTTCCAAGTACTAGAACTCATGCCCGTTTCATTCAAAGCTTAAAATTGAGTGCATAACATATAATAAGATGAAGTTGTTTAGTAGTTACCACCAGAGCCAAAAAGCCTTCATCCCATGCATTTGTTTTGTAGGTTTAACCCCTTTGAGCCTTATTTAGTCTATTTTTGTTGTTAGCCACATTATCCTTACCTAGCCTAGATTAGGAATATCCATACACTTGTTCTTAAAGGATAATAAAGCATGACTTAGAGGGAATTCCTTTTGATCAACATTGTGCAGAAAAACAAGTGTGGGGGAAGGGAAGTTTTGCGTTTTGGTGTGCAAAAAGAAATAAGGAGGGCACGGGTTAGAAAAAGAAAGAAAAAAAGAGAAAAGTGTGAAAAGAAAAGAAAAAGAGTTGAAAATAAGTGAGTGATAGACGCATATTTATGCGACTTAGTTAACTAGTTTTCTTGCATTTACGTTATTAGTTCTTAGTTATTTTAGTACTTTAAGCCATTTTCGTGTGTTTGTAGGTCCAAAGGGCTAAGGTAGCAAGAAAGTGCATTTTGGTGCATTTTGGAGCAGTTTTGAGCTTGGAATGGATTACATATGATATGAGCAAGATGGATGGACGAATTTGAAGTCAAATGAGGATAGAAACATGCTAAAAATGTGGTGAAACAAATACAAAGTGCAAGAAGGGATAGGTTTCTAGAAGGATTGGCCAAAACTTCACTCAAAAACCTCAATGCCGTGGCTTTTACTTCAAAGCAACCAGAAATTTGAGTGATGATGCAATGCCTAACTCACCATGACATTTGAGTGGATGATGCAATGCTTAACTCACCATGACATGTGAGTGGATGATGCAATGCTTAGCTAACCATGACATTTGAGTGGATACCTAACCCACCAACATTTTTCACCAACAATTCCCACTCTTTATAGTGCTCACCTACTCAATTCCACCAAAATTTTGTGTTAAACAAGTCCATCCTCTTCCTATAAATACCATGGTAGCAACCTCATTCAAATCATCCAAGAATAAACCATTCTATAAGTCTTTCCTTGCCTCTCCCTACATATCTAAACTTTCCCCATCCATTCCTCCAAATAACCAACCCTTCAACATCATTCCAACCTTGTTGTTGCGGCAAAGAGAAGGAGAAAAGTCCTTGGACGCGCTTGCTATCCAACATGGATCGTTGGAACGTTTAGGTGCTTTCTTTCCTTTGTTTTTCAATGTTTAAATTTGTTTATCTTTGTTTTGTAATAATGAGGAACTAAACCCCCCTTGGCTAGGGGGGGATTCGAAACACATGTCCTTGCTTGCATTATGATTTGATTACTTTTAATTGCGTTTCATAAGTTATGAATTCAATTTACTTATCCGTTCGTATAAAAACTGATTTGTGTATGTTGATTGAGGGTCGACACTTAGTTTGCATGCATGAATTCAATGCTAGAATATAAGGGAGTTTCACCTAATCGTCATGAACTTATATTCACAAGTAGTGAAGGTTGCTAGTCACAATCGCGTTAAGTAAATTCTTGGCATAAGTTTCATGCAATTCATAGTAACGAGTGCCTCGTCAATGCTTATGATTTTCATAGAACTTAATGATTCTTGCTTGTATCTCTATTATGCAATTCATGTAGGGAACTTGTGAGGAATGCTTTGGGTTGTCGTATGCAATCATCCAACTCAATAAAAGTAGGAAAATCTGAGGGTTAATTTAAGCGTACCTAATTAACTTGGGGCATTGAGAATTAATAAGTTATTGAAATACAATTGGAAATCGTTTTGTATGCAAGCAAGACATGTGTGGAGAAGAACCCTCTAGCTAAAGCCCATCAAGTTCGTTTTAAAGTTTTAGTTTATTGGTTTTACTTTCACTTAATCAAACTCAAATCCCCTTTTTTTCTTTCTTGTTTTTAAGTTCTTTTATTTACATTTTTAACTTTGTTTTTAAGTTTCAAGTGATTTAGCAATCCCTCCTAATCCCCGGCTTAGAACGATACCCTACTTATACTTATACTACAATTGTCAAAAGAGGGTTTAATTTGTGTGTCAAGTAATTTTCACATCAGTGAGAATGTACTCAAATGTGTTGGTTGTTGAAGAAAGGGTCCAAAAAGTTGAATTTGACCCTAAGTATTGCATGAATCTTTTCCCTTGTGTTTAAAAGTTGATTTCTGCATGCAACAATTCTAAGTGTCAATTTCATTACTTTGCTTACTATTTCTTTAAGGAATGTTTGTTAATCCTTACCTTTCTTTGTTAGCCAACACCCTTAGCCCAATTACAACCCTTAGACTTTAATCTTGGTTGTTGTGTATTTCAATATGTGGAGTTTGGGTTTGGTATGAGCATATGGTATCCTTGGTTCTCGCGTCTAAGTAGTAGCATTTCATTCATAGGATCATATCTAGCATGTTTAATAACTTCAGAAAATGCTTTCTTTGTTATACATATATGTGAGTGTTCGTTTTCATGTTTACATCAATCTTCTCACATATAACTAGTGTAGGGTGTGTAGTCACAAAATCTGTGTGAAAATAGAGAGTATATCTTGTGAGGAATTGAGGGAATTCTCTAAGGCATGTTACTATCATCAAAACCATGTTTTAATTGATTAAATGCGAGCTAGTGAATGGTGACTATGATTAAGTATGTGCTCGAGGGTGAGAATAACTAAAATCTATGTAAGTAGTGATTTTTAATGTGTCATGTTTCATTGGAAATCCCTGAGACAAATGTTGGAAGGTTTAGGTTATGTTATGTTTTGTTTTGCTTTGCTCGAGGACTAGCAAAAGCTAAGTGTGGGGGAATTTGATAGGAGCATATTTATGCGACTTAGTTAGCTTGTTTTCTTGCATTTTCATAGTTTGTTTGTGTTTATTATAGTGTTTTAAGCTATTTTCGTGGGTTTGTAGGTTCATATGACAAAGTTGGCAAGAAAGTGCATTTTGGAGCATTTTGAGGCAGTTTTGGGCACCAAATGGATAGCTTATGAATGGAGCAAGATGGATGGACGAATTTGAAGTTCAAGAGGCTAGGAATGTGCTGAAAAGAGGGAAGAAATAAATCCAAGTCAAGGAAGATAAGAAATCAGCTCAAAAGAAGGAACATTATCCAAAACCTTATCCAACCTTATCTTATCTTATCCTATCCTAATCCTATCCTAATTTAATTCCAGCTGCATGGGGGATTTATTTTCAGATTAGGACACATTAAAATTGGTTTCTAGAAGCCCTTATCCAGTCCTACAAAGGAGCCACACCTTATCCCTTGTTTTTCTAGAAATCAGCCACAAAACAACTTTTCTAGAAGACCTTATCCCTTGTCCTACAAAAGTGACGCCCTAAACCTTTCTAGAACTTCTAGAAACCTGATTATTCCTTTCCCCCTTGGTTTCTAAAAGCCTTAGCCTTTTTGATGTGAAAATTACTTGACACACAAATTAAACCCTATTGATGACAATTGTAGCAAAGATGTAAGTAGGGATTGTTCTAAACCGGGGATTAACTAGGGCTGCTAATCTACTCAAATTAAACTCTAAAACACTAAACTAGACTTAAAAACACAAGAATAGACTCTAAACTGACCTAAGACACTCAAATCTGCAAAACTAAGTGGAATTGACTCAATTCTAAACCTAACAAGTAATTTGGACGAAATTAATACTTACTTTGACTCAAAAGATTAAGAGAAAACAGATTGTAACTTAATTAACTCAGAAAACACTTAAAAGACTCAAAACAGCACAATACTAACAATTAGCCTCAAAACAGATTCTAGATATGAAATTGGACGAATTTAAAACTAAACTAAGACCCAAACAATGTTTATGGACTAATTCTAACCTATATTGACTCAAAACACTCTAAAGAACCTAATTAGGACAGATTCTGACCTAATAACACAAAATAGAAAAGGGGTTTTGATTTCTGACGAAATTGAATTAAAACTAAACAAATTGCAAATCAAAGTCAACTAAAACGAACTAAGATGAATTCAAAGGTAAAAGCTAGTTAGAGGATCCTTCTCCACACATGAACATATGCAACATAAATCGATTTCCAGTATTGTTTCTTTAAACCATGAACGACAATGCCCCAAATTAATTGTGAATGCACAAATTAACTCTCAGATTTCCCTAAATTCATTGAATTGGATGAATGCATGCGACAACCCAAATTATTCTTCTCAAGTTCCCTATATGAACAGCATGATGATAGGAGCATATTTATGCTACTTAATTGGCTTGTTCTCGTGCATTTAGGATGTGTTTACTTAGCTATTTTAGTGTTTAAAGTCAGTTTTATGTGTTTTCAGGTTTTAAGGCCAAAGGATGCAAGAAGAGGCATTTTGGAGCATTTTGGAGCAAAATGGAGTTTGGAATGCATGTCACATATTTGGAGCCAAGGTTTGGACGAATTTGAAGACTTGAAGATGATGATTCCTACTTGAACAAGGTTTCCTAGTTGAAGTAGGAAAGTGCTTACATGAAGGGGATTCCTAATCGAAGAAGGATTCCTAATCAACGAAGGATTCCTAATCAAATGAGGAGTCCTAGAAGAACAAGGATTCCTACTCCAATAAGGATTCCTACTCCAACAAGGATTCCTATTTGAAGTAGGAAAGTTAAGCCAAGGTTTCCTACTTTGGTTTGATTTTTCCTAATTGTCCCTAAAAGTTCCAACAATTATGAAGATTTTCTAAGCATTCTAGGACACAAAACAAAAGCCTAAACCACTCTAGGACATGTGCCGCACTTCCCTCACCCTTTCCTCTTCCTTGCCGTGCAAGGGAGAGGGTTTCTTTCCCAAAAATCTGATTTAAAACACCTTCCTTGTTTTGCTTTAAAACCTGGCCGAATTTCCCTTCACCTTTCCTTTTATTTTCTGATTTGATTTCCTATTTTTAGAAGCATTTGACTTAAATTTCTGTTTACCTAATTAGCTAGGGTTTTTAATTTCCTAATCCCTTTAAATAAACAAGTGTGTGCAGCCACAAAAGATCCCATTCAGCCACACACTCTCCCAAATTCGTCAAAACCCATCCACAACCTCAGAAACCACTTCTCTTTCATTCCAGCCGATTTCCACCACCATTCTTCATCTCCACACCTTCCACCCAACATCCACACACCATCCCCAAGCCTTGCCGTGCCTCTATACCACCCATAATCCATTCTACATCACAAAAACAGCCCAGAAACCACATCATTCCAATCTGCCGCAAGGGGAAGAGAAGGAGACAGTTCACAAAGTTGTTTGGCTTCTTCAATCTGAGTTGTTGAACAATTTTAGGTGTATTCTATCTTATATTTCAATGTCTACTTCTTGTAATCTTTGTTTTTCATTGAGTATGATTGGCTAAATTCGTTTTGGCTAAGGGTGTATTCGAAACCATGTTTATTTATGTGAAATAAGTTGATTACTTCCAGTTATCGTTTCATAAGTCGTGAATACAATTTGCTTAACCGTTTAATTCAAAACTTGTTCTTGTATGTTGATTGAGAGTGCACGCTTAATTTGCATGCTTGAATTTGGTGCTAGGATATAAATTTGTCTCACCTAATCGTTATGAATTTATATTCGCAAGTAGTGAAGGTCGCTAGTCACGATCGTGTTAAGTAGATTCCTGGCAAGAGTATCATGCTTTTCATAGTTACGAATGCCTTGTCGATGCTTATGATTTCCAAAGAACTTAATGATTCTAACTTGTATCTTTATCGTGCTGTTCATATAGAGAACTTGTTAGGAATAATTTGTTTGCGATGCATATTCATCCAATTCAATGATTCTAGGGAAATCTGAAAGTTAATTTAAGCGAACCTAATTAACTTGGAGTGTCGAGGTTCATAACTTATTGAATTGATAACTGGAAATCGATTTACGTTGCATAAATTTCATGTGTGGAGAAGAACCCCTTAGCCATTCCATCACCCATTGATTCATCACATTTAGTTTACAATCTGTTTTAAATTACAATCTGTGCATTTATTTCAAATTCGTCCAAACACAATTCCCCCATATTTTGTTAAGTTTGAGTCTTCATAATCTGTCCTCTTTGGTGTTTTTAAGTGTTTTGAGTCATAAGTTTTGCCAAATTCGTCCAAATTAGTGTAGATGCTCAAAACTGCCCAGAAAGTGGTTTTTAGGCAGTTTTGAGTCTTCTAGTTGCTGTTTTGGGTTTTAGGTTTGTTTAAGTGTTTTAACTTTTAGTTTTGTGTTCTTTGAGTCTAGTTTAGTGTTTTAAACTTTGTTTTTTGAGTTTTTAAGTCAGATCTTGTCTTAGTTGCTGTTTGAGTCGATTAGCTTGTTTAGTCAGTTTTGGGCAGATTTGAGTGTTTCAAATCTGTTTTGAATCTTAGTAGTCTAATTAGAGTCTTTAAGTTTAGTTTTTGTGTTTCTAAGTCGATTTGTATTAGATTAGCACCCCTAGTTAATCCCCGGTTAGAACGATCCCTACTTACATCATTACTACAATTGTCACAAATAGGGTTTAATTTGTGTGTCAAGTTAATTTTCACATCACATGATAGAGATACATTCAAAGATCATTAAATTCCATGGAAATCATAAGCATTGACAAGGCAATTATAACTATGAACTGCATGATACTTTTGCCAAGAATCTACTTAACACGATTGTGACTAGCAATCTCCACTACTTGTAATTATAAGTTCCTAACGATAAGGTGAAAGTCCCTTATAATTTAGCATCAGATTCAAGCATGCAAACTAAGTAGGCCTCCTTAATCAACACACAAGAATAAGTTATCAATCACATAGATAAGTAAATCCCATTCATGTTTTACGAAACAATAACTGAAAGGAATCAATTCATATTAACATACGTCCATGGCTTCAAATTCACCACTAACTAATAAGAGTTTAGTTCCACATGTTCATAGCAATTGCAAAGCAAATTAAAATAAACATCGAAACTGAAACGAGGGAAGAAAGAACTATGAAAACTCCCAAGGATGTAGATGGCTTGCGCACAAGGCCCTCCTTCATCAATGGAATGCACGACTAAGCTCTCCTTCTTCTCCAAAAGGTGCGGCAGAGATGTATATGGATGTAGGATGGTGTTTTGTGATGTAGAATGGTGATTAAGGTTGCAGAAAGGTGTTTTTGAATGGTGTGAAGGGTGGTTACGAATTTAGGCTTAAAAACATCTATTTATAGGGCTAGGGTTTCCACAAAATCTGATGGGAAGAGGTTAGGGTTTTGGAGATAAAAGGCTTGGCCCATCCAAGGGAGAAAATAATTAGGGTTTGTGCAGATTTTTAGGCTTCTAGAAGTGTTAGGTGTGGCACAACCCTAGGGAAGATAGATTAGGGTTTAAACTTAGCAGATTTTAAGGCTTAGGGCCTACAAATTCGGTTTAGGGTTTAAATCAACAAAGAAAAGGGTTTTGGCCCACTTAGTTTGTAAAAAGGATTTGGAGAACCCAAATCCACAAGGAAAAAGGCCTAACAAATCAGAATCCAAAAGAGAAGAGGCTTGAGAGGTGCGGCAAGGGCTTAGAACAAAGCTGAAAAAGGATTAGGAAACTTCCAATTCAAGAATAGAAACTTTCAAGAATGGAAACCTCCAAGAATAGCAACTTCCAACTTTAGAAACTTTGGTTTCCAATTCTGAACTCTTTGTTCTTCATGTTCATTTCTTCATTTCTTGCCTGCTTTGATCTTCAATTTCGTCCATCCATTTGACTCCAACCATGTGATATCCATTTTATGCTCAAAACTGCTCCAAAAGGCTCCAAATTGCACCTTTTTGCATACTTTGTCATTTGGACATACAAACACACGAACATTGCTTAAAACACTATAATAACCACAAACTAACTATAAAAGTGCAAGAAAACAAGCTAACTAAGTCGCATAAATATGCTCCTATCAAATTCGCCCACACTTAGCTTTTGCTAGTCCTCGAGCAAAACAAAGGAAACAAAACAAACAAAACATAACCTAAACCTTCCAACATTTGTCTCAGGGATTTCCAACGAAACATGACACATTAAAAATCACTACTCACATAGATTTTAGTTATCCCTACCCTCAAACGCATACTTAATCACAGTCACCACTTACTAGTTCGCATTTAATCACATAAAACAACATTTTAAATGTAGTAACATGCCTTAGAGAATTCCCTCAATTCCTCACCGGATATACACTCTATTTTCACACAGAATTTCTGACTACACTCCCTATACTAGGTATATGTGAGAAGATTGATGTAAATATGTAAACTAGCACTCACATATGTTATAAGCGAAGAAAGCACTTTCTGGAATTATTAATGCAAGTATATATATATATGATCTCATGAACGGAATGCTACTGATAGGAGCATATTTATGTGCCTTAGTTAGCTAGTTCTTATGCATTTATGTTGTGTTTTCTTAGTTAAGTTAGTCTTTTAAGCTATTTTCATGTGTTTTCAGGTTTTAGAGATAAAGTGAGCAAAAAGATGCAATTTGGAGCATTTTGGAGCAAAATTGGGCTAGAATGCAGTTCATGCACATGAAGCACAAGGGATGGATGAATTTGAGGGATTGATGAAGCTAGGAAGGCGTTTCAAAGTTGAAGAATTGAAGATACAAAGTTTCCTAGTTGAAGTAGGAATGGGCTTACATGAAGGATTCCTAAATGAAGAAGGATTCCTAATCAATGTAGGAGTCCTAATTGAAGATGGATTCCTAGACGAATGAAGTTTCCTACTCAATCAAGGTTTCCTATGTGGAGAAGAAGAGTTAAAGTCAAAAATCAGCTCAAGATAAGGAATCTTATCCAAAACCTCATCCATAACCTTATCTTAACTTATCTTATCAAAACAAACCTTATCCTATCCTATCTTATCCTAATCTTAAACTATCCACATTCCAGCCATTTAGGAGGGTTTCTAATTAGATTAGGATGCTTAAAATGGGATTTCTAGAAGCCTTATCCCTTCCTAGATAAGTGCCGCACCCTATACCTTATTTCCCTTGGAATTTCAGATTTCTAGAAGCCTTATCATCTCCTATCTTTGTGCCGCACATTATCTCCCATTCCCTTTGGGTTTTTAACTTGTTTTCCTTGTAGGATTGTATGTTATTATCCTATGCAGTTTAGGTCTTTAAAACCTTGTCCTTGGCTATCTTGGAGTGGGGATTTTCAGCCTATAAATACAAGGCCTTGCCGCACATATCACTCACCATCCTCTACCATATTTTCACTACAGCAATCACCAATCATACCTCTTGTGCCGTGAGTTTGCAAGGAGAAGAAGGAGGACAACTTGGAGCCGTGCATGCTATTCAAGACGTTGGATTGTCGGAGCATTTCTAGGTGTTTTCTATCTTTGTGTCAATGTTTATATTTATTTATCTTTGTTTATTTGCGAACATGAGGAACTAATTTCTTTATAGTTAGAGGGGAATTCAAAGCCATGATCATATGTTTTATATAACTTGATTTCTTCCAATTATGATTTCATGAATCGTGAATGTGGTTTACTTATCTATTTGATTGATAACATGTTTATGTATGTTGATTGAGGGTCGACACTTAGTTTGCATGCATGAATTTGATGCTAGAGTATAAGGGAATTTCACCTAATCGTTATTAACTTGTATTCATAAGTAGTAAAAGTCGCTAGTCACGATTGTGTTAAGTAAATCCCAGTGTCACGGGATGACTCTTTAAGCCTTCCGCCCGTGCGGCACTTAGACTTGAATACCTCGATGAACAAGCTAAGTAAGCCTTCGAAGCCTCGCTTCCCCGGATCGAATCACAAAGAAAGCTAAGATAGCTTGGAGAATGCTAAAATCACTTAGAAGATGGGAGAAAGGAAGCTTTGTATTGAAACTTAGGAGAACTTTACAATTGCTTACAATTCTTGGATTTCTTGGATGGTTTGGCCAAATGGCCTTGCCTCCTATTTATAGGCCTAAGTCACCTCCTCAATGGAGGGTTCTAGAATTCCCTACTTACATCCAAAAATATCTAGTATAGTTCTAGATACATCTTGCCTAATCTAGATTATTCTAGGTGAGGCTTGAATATGTACACTTGTGTGGAATGTTCCGGAATGCCCTAGATTATCTTGAATGCTCCGCCACGTTCTTGATTTCTCCGGGACGTTCCAGAAGCTTCCATGAAGACATGGCTTCATGGGCTTAGATATATGATGTCTTGGGCATTTTCTTTGTTTTTAACATGCGGCCCGTGACATCCTCCCCCACTTAAGCCGTCGACGTCCTCGTCGACTCTTGCCTCTCGAATGTCTCGATCAAGTCCTTATATTGCCATAAGGACGTCTCCTTCTCCCATGTTGCTTCGGAGTATGGTAGCCCTTTCCATTTGACAAAGTACTCCACATGCTTTGGTTGTCTTGGTCGCACCATGACACGCTTAGCTTCAATGCTCTCCACTTCTTTGTCAAATGCCTCTGTCATCAAAGGGGGTGCTCGATGAGACTCACCTCGGCTTGGTTCCTCATCGTCTGCATGATAAGGCTTCAAGTTGCTCACATGGAACACCGGGTGAAACTTGAGGCGGGGTGGGAGTTCCACAACATAAGCGGCTTTGCCAACCTTCTTGATGATAGGGAATGGTCCCTCGTATTTCCGCAACAAGCTCTTGTGCAAGCCACGAGTACTCTTGTGCTGAGACGCGTTGAGCTTCACAAAGACTTGGTCGCCAGTTTGGAACTCCACATTCCTTCGCTTACGATCCGCCCATTTCTTCATCTTCTTTGAAGCCTTCTCCAAATGAGCTCGAGCAAGTTCGTGGGCTAATTGCCACTCCTTAGCAGTTTTGAAAGCGGCTGGACTATTCCCCGTGTAGCCAGTCACGACCGTGTTCGGGGTCAAGGGTTGTTGCCCTGTAGCCAACTCGAACGGACTTTTCCCCGTCGACTCCGAACGTTGCAAGTTATAAGAGAATTGGGCAATATCAAGTAACTTAGCCCAATCTCGTTGATTGGCACTAACATAGTGCCGCAAATAAGTCTCCAACAATGCATTAACCCGCTCCGTTTGTCCATCGGTTTGGGGATGAAAAGTTGTGGAGAAGTCTAACCTTGAGCCAAGTAGCTTGAAGAGCTCCTTCCAAAATCTACCCGTGAAGCGAGCATCTCGATCACTGACTATGCTCCTCGGAACACCCCAATACTTCACCACGTGCTTTAGAAACAAGCGTGCAGCTACTTCGGCTGTGCACTCCACAGGTGCGGGTATGAAAGTGGCATACTTGGTGAATCTATCGACCACGACGAAGATAGATCCACATCCATCAGACTTGGGCAAATGTGTGATGAAATCCATGGTTAAACACTCCCATGGTCTTGATGGGGTGGGAAGTGGTTCCAACAGTCCTCCCGGTTGCCTTTGTTCCACTTTGTCTTGTTGACACACAAGACAAGTCTTCACGTATGAATCTACATCGTCCCGCATTTGTGGCCAATAATAAGCATCGCTCACCAAAGCTAACGTGCGGTGAGTGCCAGGATGTCCTGCCCACATTGAGTCATGGCACTCCTTCAGGATTTCTTTCCTTAAGCTTCCCCACTTTGGGACGTAGATCCGCTTGCCCTTGGTGTATAGCAAGCCGTCCTCAAGCCAAAACCTTCTTGTCTTCCCATCCTTGACAAACTCCACAATGTTCTTGGCTTGGACGTCATGTGATAAACCTTCTCGGACACGGCCCAAGAGATGGCTTTGCGGCTTGAGTACCGTAGCCATTAACTCTACTCGTCTACTTAGAGCATCGGCCACCACGTTCTCCTTTCCTTGCTTGTACTCTAGCTTGTAATCAAACTCCGCTAAGAACTCTTGCCACCTTGCTTGCTTAGGTGTGAGCTTTTGTTGGGTTTGAAAGTAGCTAGTGGCAACGTTGTCCGTCTTGATGATGAATGGGGTACCAAGCAAGTAATGCCTCCAAACTCTAAGGCAATGGACGATGGCGGTCATCTCCTTTTCATGGGTCGTGTACCTCTTCTCGGCATTGTTTAGCTTGCGACTTTCATAGGCTATCGGATGTCCCTCTTGCATCAACACTCCTCCTATGGCAAAGTCGGAAGCATCAGTGTGCAACTCGAATGGCTTGCTAAGGTCGGGCAACCTTAGTACAGGCTCCTCCATTAAGGCCTTCTTCAACCTCTCAAAGGCCTCTTGACACCGGTCCGTCCATTCCCATGCCTTGTTCTTCTTAAGAAGGTCTGTTAAGGGTGCCGCTATGGCTGAGTACCCTTTAATGAATCTTCGATAGTAGTTGGCTAGCCCCAGAAAGGATCGTAGTGTTGGTACCTTGGTCGGTGGTTCCCACTCTTGAATGGCCTTGATCTTGCCCTTTTCCATCATAAGTTTCCCCTCCTTTATCTTGTGGCCAAGAAATTCTACTTCTTTTGTGGCAAAGGAGCATTTCTCCTTCTTGACATAGAGTTCATGCTCCCGAAGGGTCTTGAACACTATGCGCAAGTGCTTGACGTGCTCCTCCAATGTCTTGCTATAGACAACGATATCATCAATGTAGACCACGACAAACTTGTCAAGATAAGGATGGAATACCTTGTTCGTCAATGTGCAGAATGTTGCAGGGGCATTGGTCAGACCAAATGGCATGACTTTATACTCGAACGATCCATATCTGGTCACCATCGTCGTCTTCGATTCGTCTCCAGGAGCTATCCTCACTTGGTAGTATCCCGATCGAAGATCTAATTTTGTGAAGTACCTTGCTTCACCAAGTTGATCGAATAAGTCGGCGATCAACGGAAGTGGGTACTTGTTCTTGATGGTAATCTTGTTCAATGCTCTATAGTCGATGCACAACCTTAGACTACCATCTTTCTTGCGTTGGAACAAGACGGGTGCACCATATGGGGACTTGGAGGGTTGGATGTAGCCAGCATCAAGTAACTCGTTGAGTTGCTTCCTCAATTCCTCCAACTCGGGTGGCGACATCCTATAAGGTGATTTGGAGGGAGGCTTAGCACCAGGCTCCAACTCAATCGCATGGTCGACCTCTCTCCTTGGTGGTAACTTCTTTGGTAATTCCTTAGGCATCACGTCCGCAAACTCCACAAGGACGTCTTCCACTTGTTTCGGCAAAGGCCCGTGCTTCTCCTCCCCTTCATTCAACATTAGGGTTGCAAGAAATGTGGCCTCGCCTTTCTTCCAAGACTTGGCAAATTGAATTGCCGACAAGTGCTGGGTACACCTCTTGGCTTGCCTTTCCAATGGCACCAGGCAAGGTTGTCTTCCGTCGTCTAGGATACAGAAGATATTGTAGAAGGGAATGGGAAAGGCTCGTACCTTGTCCATGAACTCTAACCCAATGACTACGCCATAATCGTCCATCTTGACTACGGTGAAGTCGATCTTTCCCTTCCATGCGCCAATGTCTACTTGTACACTGCGCGCAACTCCAACAATAGGGGTGGCAGCGGAATTTACCGTCTTCACGCTACCAGGCTCCTTTGTGACTCGGAGGCCAAGCCTTGTGGCTTCCTCCGACGTCATGAAGTTGTGGGTTGCTCCCGTGTCCACCAACACACGCGTTGTCTTGTCACCAGTCTTGACGTCGACGAACAATGATCCTCCCCCAACTTGAGCCTTAGGTTGTGGGAGGGTTGTCTGGATGGCATTCAGTAGACGGATGCATCCCATGCTTGCATCGTTACTCTCCTCGGCCTTGTCCTCCTTGAAAGCCATGGCCTTAAGGGCCTTCTTTTGTGGGCAATCTCGCATCATGTGAGGGCCGTCGCATAGGTAACAATTGGGTTGCCAAGACTTACCCTTGCCTTTGTCATGCTTATCGGCTTTCTTCTCCTTCGGTTTGCTTGTCTCGGCCTTATCCTTCGGCTTATGTTCTCCCCCACTTCTCTCATGGTTACCCTTCTTCCCCGTGGACTTGGAATCACCTTGGTGGCTTGATTTAAACTCAATCAAGGACTCGGCGGCGGCAATGGCATCAGACAATGTTTGCACGTGTCTCCTTTGTAGTTCGAGTTTTGCCCAATTTTGCAATCCACTCATGAAGTACATGAGTTTGTCTTCCTCCAACATGTTGGGCACCTCGAATAGCAAACTCACGAAGGTGTTGACATAGTCTTTGACGCTCCCCGTTTGCTTGAGCCACCTTAGTTTCTCCTTGGCTTCGTACTTGGCATTTTGGGGATAGAAGTGCAACATAAGATCTTTCTTAAATTCATCCCAAGTGGTGAGAGAGAACGTACCTTGCTCAATTTCCATGCTTCGACGACGCCACCACATAAGGGCATTGTCAGCTAAGAACATGGTTGCCGTTGAGATTTTGGACTCGTCATCTTCAAGCTTCAGGTACTTGAAGTATCGCTCCACGTTCCACACGAATGTGTCGAGCTCCTTTGCTTCCCTCTTCCCATTATAGGATTTGGGTTTAAAGGAGTCGATTACCTTAGAGTCCAACGCCTTGATTTCCCTCGACCCTTGCACGAATTGCTTCACGACTGCTTCTTTACAAAACGCCACATCTCCCTTGAGTTCCCTTGTGTCCTTTATCTCTTCTTGAAGCGCCACAAACCTTGCCTCGATGTTGTCAAGGTGAACCTGGACTTCCCTCCGCATCTTGTCTGCCATGGTGTTGAGAGCGCCAAGGAGCTCGTCTCGTAGCCCTTCCACCAAGCCACGCAGTTCATCCTTACCATTGTCCACTATGGTTTGGATTTCCTCCTTGTCGACAACGTCCTCATCAAGTCGAGTATCGAACTCGAGTATGGTTCGTTCCACCTTCTCGAGTCGCTCTTCCATGGTCTCCATCGATGCTTGCAAGTCCTTTAACTTTGGCTTGCTCTTGGCAACGTCTTGGACCTCGGCAGCACGCTCCCTTAGCTCGGAGACTCCGGACACCGTCTCTCCACTTGCCATATCCTACTTTCCTTCAAGTGATTCACGAGCTTGGCTCTGATACCAGCTGTCACGGGATGACTCTTTAAGCCTTCCGCCCGTGCGGCACTTAGACTTGAATACCTCGATGAACAAGCTAAGTAAGCCTTCGAAGCCTCGCTTCCCCGGATCGAATCACAAAGAAAGCTAAGATAGCTTGGAGAATGCTAAAATCACTTAGAAGATGGGAGAAAGGAAGCTTTGTATTGAAACTTAGGAGAACTTTACAATTGCTTACAATTCTTGGATTTCTTGGATGGTTTGGCCAAATGGCCTTGCCTCCTATTTATAGGCCTAAGTCACCTCCTCAATGGAGGGTTCTAGAATTCCCTACTTACATCCAAAAATATCTAGTATAGTTCTAGATACATCTTGCCTAATCTAGATTATTCTAGGTGAGGCTTGAATATGTACACTTGTGTGGAATGTTCCGGAATGCCCTAGATTATCTTGAATGCTCCGCCACGTTCTTGATTTCTCCGGGACGTTCCAGAAGCTTCCATGAAGACATGGCTTCATGGGCTTAGATATATGATGTCTTGGGCATTTTCTTTGTTTTTAACATGCGGCCCGTGACACTAGGCAAGAGTAACATGCGTATCCCATAGTTATGAATGCCTCGTCAATGCTTATGATCTCCATTGAACTTAATGATCTTTGATATGTGTCTCTATCATGCGTATTCCATAGTTAGGGTCCTTGATAAGAATAATTTGGTTGTAATGCGTATCCCATTCAATTCAATGAATCTAGGGAAATCTGAGAATTAATTGGTCGATCTAGTTAATTTGGGGCATTGTCATTCATGGTTTGTTGAAAGAAGTAATTGGAAATCGAGTCGTATGCATATGTTTCATGTGTGGAGAAGGAACCTTCTAACTAGCCTTTTACCATCTTAATTTACATAAAAACGTTTTTGTCAAGTTTGTTTTCAAAGTTCTTGTTTTAAAAGTTAAATTCGTCCAAAATCAATCCCCCTTTACTTGGTTGAGTCATAGTAGTTAGAAATCACTTTAGTTTGTGTTTTTAAGTGTCTTAGGTCAAGTTAAAACCAATTTTCGTTCAAGTTTGTGTCTAGTGTTCAAAACTGCCCAGATTGTGGTTTTAAGCAAGGATTTAAATATCGAAAATATCGGCGAAATATCGCCGATATTTTCGTTTTTTTGAGTTACCGATATTTTAATGAGTATCCAATGAGTTTTCGTCAAAATATCGCGATATTATCGATATTATCGATAATATCGCGATATTAACTACAATATCGCGATAATATCGATAATATCGCGATATTAACTACAATATCGCGATATTATCGCGATATGACATTCAAAAATTCTTAAGAATTTCTGAAAAGTCTCGGTTTTGAGACTAAAGGGATTCGAACCCCTTCCCATTTGACTCTTAACGCCTTAACCACCATATCACTTGTGTTGTTGTGATAATATTCTACTATATTTATATATATGGTTTTGTTTTGAATTCTTTTTACAAGAAACAAATTTGCACATATTCCAAATTTTTTGTGGTATTATATTTTAAATTGTGTCAATTAATTACTTAGTCAATGGGATTTGGTTTTTAATTTTTCTATTTTTTATTTGGTCACTTACATGGTAGGGCTGGAAAAAAATTCCCGAAAATCCCAAACCAAACCGAAAAAGTCCCAAACCCAAACCGAAAAATCCCAAACCAAATCCATCCTGAAGTTCGGGAATCCCATCCCGAAAAATACCGAAATTTTCGATATGGGATTGGTTTCCAAATCCCATTTGTTTGGTAATCCCGAAAAATACCGAAGTATTCGGTTTCCTATTAACTTTTGGGTTTTGGTTCTTGAAAACCATTGCCATGGTTGATGACTACTTTTCACAATACACTTACTCTACAAATAGAGATTATGAAGATAGTGAAAATTTTGAACCTCATAGGAACTCTATGTGGTACTAAGTCACTCATGTATCTTACCATGCAATGTATAAAGTGTAAAATATTGTACTAATTCATTATATATAAATGATTATGGTTTGTTTAAACTTCTTTTATTAATTACTACATATTTTCTACATTCACAATGTTTGACAGCTCGCTATATAATCAACTTAAATCAATTAAATCCATCATGCCATGCATTTCCTTCCAATTTTTTGTGATAAACTAATAGATAATTGACTAAATAAACATCCTGCAAAGTTTCAATAAAAATTTCCAAGTTTTTCTTACAATTTCCGTGGTTTCCATGTAATTTTTATCGATATCGATATTATCCCGATATTTCCATTGATATTTCCGTGTTTTCGGACTACCGATATTTCCGATATTACCGATATTTTCTTCCTTGGTTTTAAGGCAGTTTTGAGTGTTTTTGGGCTGTTTTGAGTCTTTTGGTTTGTTTTGGTGTTTTAAAGTTTAGTTTTGCATTCTTTGAGTCTAGTTTAGTGTTTTAAACTTGTTTTTACGTATTTGAGTCAGTTTTCAAGTGATTTTGCAATCCCTCCTAATCCCCGGCCTAGAACGATCCCTACTTGCATACTTACTATAATTGATAAAAAGAGGGTTAATTTGAGTGTCAACATAATTTTCACATCAAATTTTGGCGCCGTTGCCGGGGATTATCAAAGTTGCTAATCCCTTGGATTGTTTTAGTTCAATTTGTTTTAATTGGGTCCAGATTTTTACTTTGTTTTTGTTTCTTGTTTTTAGGTACTAGTTTATGACTCGGAGCTCTAATCTAGTTCGTGAACACATCTTGGACTTTGACGACGATTTTGAACGAGAGTTGAGACGAAAGAGGAAGAATCCCGAACCTAGTGAATCAAGTTCAAATTCAGAAGAGGAACCCACGACACAAGTGGGTGAAGTAGAGACAATGATGGCACAAGACAATCGTACAATCAAGGAGCTCTCGGCTTCGGGCTTGGACAATGCCGCACCTCTATGTATTCAATATCCGGCGGCTGCCCAAGGAAAAACCGAGGAATTCGAGTTAAAGTCAAGTTTGCTACACCATATTCCGAAATACCATGGGTTGTCCATGGAGGATCCTAACAAGCACTTGAAAGAGTTCGAAGTGGTGTGTTCAAGCATGACTCCAATCAACGTCGACGGGAGTATATTGAAGATGAAGGCTTTTCCCTTTTCTCTCATGGAAAAGGCGAAAGATTGGTTGTATGAATTAGCGCCCGGAACGGTCACATCTTGGGAGAGCATGAAAAGAGCTTTCTTGGAGAAGTTTTTTCCAACTTCTCGAGTCATCCTCCTACGAAAAAGGATAAGTGGAATTCAACAAGAAGAAGGTGAGTCTTTTCCTACATATTATGAACGTTTCAAATCACTTGTTGCTTCTTGTCCACAGTATCAAATGAAGGAGGAGCTTCTTCTACAATACTTCTACGAGGGACTTCTACCAATCGAACGACAAATGCTAGACGCCTCGGCAAGAGGAGCGTTGGTGGACAAGACCCCCACGGCAGCAAAGACTTTGATTGCCAATCGAGCGTTGAATGCTCAACAATACGAAGGTGTTGGCCAAAGAGGCACCCCACGGCAACACCAAGTGAATGAGGTAAGTGCCATAACCGAACTTCAAAATCAAATGGCTAACCTTACTACGTTGCTTTCTCAGGTTGTAGAAGGGCCAAGAGTTCAAAATGTAAGTGCGTGTGGCGTATGATCCATGCAAGGACATCCTACGGACAAGTGCCCACAATTGATCGAGAACGGAGGGTGGGCTTTGGGCAGCAATACCAACAAAGGAATGATCCCTTTTCCAACACCTACAATCCCGGTTGGCGTGATCATCCAAATTTCAAATGGCGAGAACCCCAACAAGGCCAACAACAAAGCACATTTAGGCAACAACCCCCAGGTTTCTATCAAAAGCCATTTGCACCAACTCAACCCCTAGCACAAGCCGCCCAAAAATCAGGTTCGTCTATTGATAATGATCAAATTTTTAATTTACTAACTTCTATGGCGCAGGGAATGCAAACTAGGGACAAGAAGGTGGACGAGTTGGAGAAGCAAGTAGGGCAAATTGTCGAGTTTATGGGGCAGTTTCGAGAGCAAGGGAAGTTGCCTAGTTCAACCGTTGCGAATCTGATAGGAGCATATTTATGCGCCTTAGTTAGCTAGTTCTTATGCATTTTCGTTATGTTTTCTTCGTTAAAGTAGTCTTTTAAGCTACTTTCATGTGTTTTCAGGTCTAAAGGACGTATTACATGAAATGGTGCGAAATTGAGCATTTTAGAGCAAAATTGAGCCGGAATGTTGTGTAGGCTAATGGAGCACGAGGAATGGACGAGTTTGAAGGTCAAAGGAGCTTAAGAAATGAAGAAATGAAAGTGAAGAACAAAGAAGTCGGAATTGGCAACCAAAGTTTCTAAAGTTGGAAGTTTCTATTCTTGGAGGTTTCCATTTTTGTGAGTTTCTATTCTTGGCTTTCGGCTTTTATATGACCTAAACCCTAATTCCTTGTGGACCTTAAGCCCATGCCGCACCCTAGGGCCTAATCACTTAATTTCTGCCAAGTTAAACCCTAATCTATCTCCCCTAGGGTTTGGGCCGCACCTAATGTTCTAGAACCCTTATTTTCTGGTGGATTTCCAACCCATTGCCGCACCTAAACCCTAGCCCATTGTTTAAACCTGATTTCCCTAGGGTTTGTGATGCCTATATATATGTGTTCTAAGCCTTGCCGCAGATCATCACCCCCTCCACAATTCAGAAATTCGTCCAAACACATTCAGCCCCCTTGCCGCAGCCTTCCTTCACCAATCTGCCATATTTTCACACTTTGCCGCAACCCCCATGTCCCCTAAACACTACCATATCATTCCTTACCTACTCATCCATCCAAATAACCCCTAGAACCTGTCTCTAGTCTTTGTGCCGCAGCCAAGAGGAGAAGAGGAGCTTGGGACGTTCATGCCATTCAATTGAGGATTGCTGGAACGTTTTAGGTGTTGTCTTTCCTTTGAATTCCATGTTTAAATTTTGATATTCTTTGTGTTGTGAGTATGAAGAACTAAACCCCCCTTGGTTAGGGGGGGATTCGAAACCATGTATATGCTTGCAATATGATTTGATTACATTCAGTTGTTATTTCATAAGTTGTGGATTCAATTCGTTCATCTATTTGATTGATAACTTATTTGTGTATGTTGATTGAGAGTGCACGCTTAGTTTTCATGCATGAATATGATGCTAGATTATGAGGGAATTTCACCTAATAGTTACAATCTTATAATCACAAGTAGTGAAGGTCGCTTGAAAACGATCGCGTTGAATGAATTCTTAGCATAAGTTTCATGCAGTTCATAGTAACGAATGCTTCGTCAATGCTTATGTTTTTCATAGAACTTAATGATTCTTGCTTGTTTCTCTATTATGCAATTCATGTAGGGAACTTGTAGGGAATGTTTTGGGTTGTCGTATGCAATCATCCAACTTAATAACTTGTGGAAAAAACTGAGGGTTAATTAGTGCATTTCACTGTTAATTTGGGGCGTTGAGTATTTATAATTTATTGGAAGAACAGCTGAAAATCGTTTCGTTTGCAAGTGTGACATGTGTGGAGAAGAACCTCCTAACTAGCATTTTATCCAACCTTTTCATCCAAAAACGTTTTACAATCTGTTTAGTTTCAAGTTTCTGTTTTGTTTTCAAATTTCGTCCAAAACAAATCCCCCTTTATTTTGAAGTCTTAGATTAGTTAGAAAGTGTTTTGATTTGTGTTTCTAAGTGTTTTGATTCAAGTTTTGAACCAATTTCGTCCAAATTAGTGTAGGTGCTCAAAACTGCCCAGAAAGTGGTTTTTAGGCAGTTTTGAGTCTTCTAGTTGCTGTTTTGGGTTTTATGTTTGTTTAAGTGTTTTAACCTTTAGTTTTGCATTCTTTGAGTTTAGTTTAGTGTTTTAAACTTTGTTTTTGAGTTTTTAAGTCAGTTTCCAAGTGTTTAGCAATCCCTCCTAATCCCTGGTTTAGAACGATCTCTACTTATATCTTTACTACAATTTGGCAAAAAGAGGGTTTAATTTGTGTGCTTATTTATTTCGCATCAGAATCCGAAAGGAGGCTTTGAATCTGCCAAGGCAATCATGTTAAGAACTGGGAAACAAGTTGGAACAGCCCCATCACCATCCAAATCAGCCCCAAACAAGGTGGAAGAAGTGATAATTGAAGAGGAGGAGCAAGGGTTGGCCACGGCAAGGAAAGAGGTTCCTTTGCCGCAAGTCTCCATGGCTCCTAAGCCATCCAATCTGCCCAATAAAGGTACAAACGTGTCCAATTCTATGCCTACTAATGATTTTCCTTTGAATGTCCCCTTTCCTAGTAGGTTCAAACAAACAAAGAAAGAAGAAGCTGAAAAGGACATTCTAGAGACGTTCCGGAAAGTGCAAGTCAATATACCTCTTCTTGACACAATTAAACAAGTACCAAGGTACGCCAAGTTTTTGAAGGAACTATGTACAACAAGAAGGAGAATTTCGAACAAAGAAGTGGTCCAGGTAAATGAGAATGTTTCCGCTGTTTTGCAAAGAAAACTACCCCCTAAATGCAAAGATCCAGGTAGTTTGACAATTCCATGTGTTATAGGCAATACTAAATTTGAACATGCTATGTTAGATCTAGGAGCTTCAATTAACGTCATGCCATACTCAATATATGCATCCATGAACTTAGGAGAACTTAAAAACGATGGTGTTATAATTCAATTAGCCGATCGTTCTAATGCATATCCGAAAGGAGTTTTGGAAGATGTGTTGGTGCAGGTGGACAACTTGATATTTCCAGCAGATTTCTATGTTTTAGAGATGGAGGACTCACCAAATGTCACCCCATTGCCGATTTTACTCGGGAGGCCTTTCATGAAAACAGCACGCACGAAGATCGATGTGTTCAGAGGGACGTTGACAATGGAATTCGATGGGGAGATTATTAACTTTAACATTTCTGAAGCTATGAAATTTCCTAAAGATGATCATTCTTGTTTTTCTATTGATATATTGGATGAATTGGCGCAAGATTATCTTGATATGTTGGAAGACGATCCACTTGAAACGACGATTGCACAAGGACTTGGCACAAAACCCAACCTGGCCGTACCAAAGGATGAACATGCCGAGCTTGTGGCTGCCTTGGAATCATTGCAACAACATCATGGTAAGCCGTCTAACCCAATTCCAATTCCCGTTTCCACTAACACGCTGTTACCTTCTGTAATTCAGGCCCCTGTTCTTGAGCTTAAACCATTGCCGGATCATTTAAAGTATGTATTCTTGGGAGATGAAGAAACGTTGCCCGTCATTGTCTCTTCATCACTCACGGCCTTAGAGGAAGAAAAGTTGATTAGGGTGTTGAAAGAGCACAAAACAGCCATCGGATGGACATTGGCCGACATTAAGGGAATTAGCCCTACAACAAGCATGCATCGCATATTTCTAGAGGAGGGGGCTAAACCAACTCGAGAGGCTCAACGCCGACTCAACCCTCCGATGATGGAAGTTGTGAAAAAGGAGATTATAAAGCTTCTCGATTGCGGAGTGATTTATCCAATCTCGGATAGCCGTTGGGTCTCACCGGTTCAAGTTGTCCCGAAGAAGTCGGGAGTCACTGTGGTAAAGAATCCCGAGGATGAGCTTGTGCCAACCCGTATCCAAACAGGTTGGAGAGTGGGCATTGACTATAGGAAGCTCAACAACACCACAAGGAATGACCACTTTCCATTGCCATTCATCGACCAAATGCTTGAAAGGTTAGCCGGTCATTCTTTTTATTGTTTTCTTGACGGTTATTCAGGATATAATCAGATTGTCATAGCTCCAGACGACCAAGAAAAGACCACCTTCACGTGCCCATTTGGTACGTTTGCTTACCGTCGCATGCCATTCGGTTTATGCAATGCGCCGGCCACGTTCCAACGATGCATGGTAAGTATCTTTTCCGATTTCATTGAGAAGATTATTGAGGTATTCATGGATGATTTTAGTGTCTTTGGCGATTCGTTTGATGGTTGCTTGGAAAATCTCACATTAATCTTAAAACGATGCGTTGAAACTAACCTTGTTTTAAATTGGGAAAAGTGTCACTTTATGGTAAAACAAGGTATAGTTTTAGGGCATATCGTTTCTGAAAGGGGAATTGAAGTTGATAAATCGAAAATAGATCTTGTACGCTACTTACCCTCTCCGACTTCGGTTAGAGAGGTTCGTTCTTTTCTTGGCCACGTAGGATTTTATAGGCGATTCATTGATAGGAGCATATTTATGCGACTTAGTGGGCTTGTTCTCATGCATTTATGTTGTTTTTCTTTAGTTATTTCAATGTTTAAAGTCAGTTTCGTGCCATTTCAGGTTTTAGAGACAAAGTATGCAAAGAAGTGCGAAATGGAGCATTTTAGAGCAAAATTGAGCTGGAATGTTGTGTATGCTAATGGAGCACAAGAAATGGACGAGTTTGAAGGTCAAAGAAGCTTAAGAAATGAAGAAATGAAAGTGAAGAACAAAGAATTCGGAATTGGAAACCAAAGTTTCTAATGTTGGAAGTTTCTATTCTTGGAGGTTTCCATTTTTGAGAGTTTCTATTCTTGGCTTTGGGCTTTTGGATGACCTATCCTTACCTCTTGGACTTGAGCCGCACTTCCTAGCCCATTCTCTCTTAAATTCTGACTTATAGGGCCTTTCGTTGTGGATTTGGGTTATACAAATCCCTTTCTAAAACTAAGTGGACCTAAGCCCTAATTCTTTGTGGATATTCACCCTATGCCGCACCTAAACCCTAGCCCATTACCAAATCTGATCTCCCTAATCCTTGCCGCACCTAGGGTTCTAAAATACCTGATTTCCTTGCCTTGCAAGGCATTCTAGAAGGCCCATCTCTAACCCTAACAAACTAGCCGCACCCTAGGCCTTTTCCCACTAAAATTCTGATTGTTTTAACCTATTTTCTGGTGGATTTGGGTTTCTAGAAACCCTAATCTGATTGCTAGGGTTTTGAAGTGCCTATATATACTCCTTAAAACCCTTTTGGCCGATCCATCACCTCCCATATACATCATTCACGTCAGAAACAAAGAGGCTCTCTTTGCCGCACCTTTCCACCACCATATTCCATATTTTCTGCCCAAAATCAACCCTAGCCGTACCACCCATCAACCCTAAACCTTTCCCTACCATTCCCCATCCATTCTACACCCTAAATACCACCCAAAACCTGTTCTAAAGTTCTCTGCCGCAGCAAGGAGGAAGGAGAATTCGTTGATGATCTTGCTGCCAAGTTGGAGCCTTCTAGGTGTTTTCTTTCTTTGGATTTTAATTTCTAAATTTATGTATCTTTGCTTTGCGAATATGAGGAACTAAACTCCCCTTGGCTAGGGGGGATTCAAAACCATGATTATATATGTGAAATAAGTTGATTACTTTCAGTTATCGTTGCATAAGTCGTGAATACAATTTGCTTAACCGTTTAATTTAGAACTTATTCTTGTATGTTGATTGAGAGTGCACGCTTAATTTGCATGCTTGAATTTGATGCTAGGATATAAGTTTGTTTCACCTAATCGTTATGAATTTATATTCGTAAGTAGTGAAGGTCGTTAGTCACGATCGTGTTAAGTAGATTCCTGGCAAGAGTATCATGCTTTTCATAGTTCCGAATGCCTTGTCGATGCTTATGATTTCCAAGGAACGTAATGATTCTAACTTGTATCTTTATCATGCTGTTCATATAGAGAACTTGTTAGGAATAATTTGTTTGCGATGCATATTCATCCAATTCAATGATTCTAGGGAAATCTGAAGGTTAATTTAAGCGGACCTAATTAACTTGGAGTGTCGAGATTCATAACTTATTAAATTGATAACTGGAAATTGATTTAGGTTGCATATATTTCATGTGTGGAGAAGAACCCCTTAGCTAGTCCATCATCCATTGATTCATTACAATTTTATTTTACAATCTGTTTTTGTTTTACAATCTGCCCTATTTTCCAATCTGCTTTCTTTATTTTAATTTTCGTCAAAACAAAATCCCCCTTTATTTTAGAGTCCTAGATTAGTTAGAAAGTGTGTTAGTTTATGTTTTCTAGTGTTTTGAGTCAAGTTATAACATAAATTCGTCCCAATTTGTGTTAGTACTCAAAACTGCCCAGATTGTGCTTCTAAGGCAGTTTTGAGTGTTTATTTGCTGTTTTGGTTCCTTTGCTTTGTTTTGGTGTTTTAACTTTTAATTTTACATTCTTTGAGTCTAATCTAGTATTCTAAACTTTGTTTTTACGTTTCTAAATTAGTTTTTCAAGTGATTAGTACCCCTAGTTAATCCCCGGTTAGAACGATCCCTACTTACATCGTTACTACAATTGTCACAAATAGGGTTTAATTTGTGTGTTAACATAATTTTCACATCATGCATCAAGGATTTTTCAAGGATTTCCACACCCCTATGCCGACTTCTCCAAAAGGATGTGACCTTCGACTTCAACGAGGAATGTGAAAAGGCATTCAAGCACCTCAAAGAGATGCTAACTTCGGCCCCCATCATTCGGCCCCCAGATTGGAGCATTCCGTTCGAGCTTATGTGCGATGCATCCGATTATGCTCTAGGCGCTGTTTTGGGACAAAGGAAGGACAAACAGCCACACGTCATATATTATGCCTCTCGGACCTTGAACGATGCTCAATTGAACTATTCCACAACGGAAAAAGAACTTCTTGCTGTTGTTTTTGCTTTAGATAAGTTTCGTTCTTATTTACTTGGTACTAAAGTAATAATCTACACTGATCATGCAGCGTTGAAGTACTTGCTCACGAAGAAGGAGGCTAAATCAAGGCTTATTCGATGGATGCTTCTCCTCCAAGAGTTTGATCTCGAAATCCGAGACAAGAAAGGAAGTGAGAACGTTGTGGCTGATCACTTGAGCCGTTTGGTGCATGAAGAAGAGGTTGTGCCGATCCCAGAGACATTCCCGGATGAACAATTGATGACCATTGAGGTTAGTATGCCATGGTATGCAGATTTAGTTAATTATTTAGCATCTAAAGTCATTCCAAGTGAGTTCAATAAAAACCAACGTGATAAACTTAAGCATGATGCACGAAATTATGTGTGGGATGATCCTTACTTATGGAAATATGGCTCTGATCAAATCATTCGTAGGTGTGTGCATGATTCTGAAATTCATTCTATTTTAAACTTTTGTCACACTTATGCATGTGGAGGTCACCTTGGCACTTAGAGGACTGCACATAAAGTACTTGAATGTGGTTTTTATTGGCCTACTATTTTTAAGGATGCTAGAACTTTTTGCATAGCATGTGATCGTTGTCAACGAACTGGAAATATAGGACCAAAGGACCAAATGCCCGCAAAACCCCATATTTAACGTTGAAATTTTTGGGGCATAGATTTCATGGGTCCCTTTCCTTCATCTCATGGTTTTGTTTATATTCTACTTGCGGTTAATTATGTATCGAAATGGGTGGAAGCAAGAGCCACCCATACTAATGATTCTAAAGTGGTTGCAGATTTTGTTAAGACTAACATTTTTGCAAGGTTTGGAATGCCGCGGGTACTTATAAGTGATGGGGGCTCCCATTTCTGCAATCGCACCATTGAAGCACTACTCAAGAAATATGGTGTCACGCATAAGGTGGCAACACCTTATCATCCTAAAACAAGTGGACAAGCGGAGGTGTCAAATACAGAAATCAAGCAGATTTTGGAGAAGACCGTAGGGCCAAACCGGAAAGATTGGAGCTTGCGCTTAAATGATGCATTATGGGCGTATTGGACGGCCTACAAAATACCAATTGGAATGTCCCCATTTCGGCTAGTTTATGGGAAACCATGCCATCTTCCGGTTGAATTCGAGCATAAAGCACATTGGGCCATCAAAACCTTTAATATGGACATTGATGCCGCAGGTCTTCATAGGAAACTTCAATTGAACGAGCTTGAGGAAGTTAGGAATGAAGCTTACGAGAACTCTCGTATGTATAAGGAAAAAACGAAGGCATTCCATGACAGGATGATTCGGAGCAAGACGTTCTCTATCGGGCAGAAAGTTCTACTTTTCAATTCTCGCCTTCGGTTGTTTCCAGGTAAGTTGCGTTCTAGGTGGAGTGGACCTTTTATTGTTACTAATGTTTTTCCGCATTGTGCAGTTCAAATTCAAAGTCTGAAGACGCAACAAGAGTTCAAAGTCAATGGACATCGCTTGAAGCCATATTTCACACCTTTTGAGGAGGAGACCGTGGAGGAAATATCCCTCCGACCCGTGGGCCCTATTCAAGCTTGATGGAAGCATCGTCCGGCTGGAAGACGTTAAAGCAAGCGCTTCTTGGGAGGCAACCCAAGCAAATTAAGAGGACCTAGGAAGCTCCGGCATCATAATCAGATTTGCGTTTCTAAACCCTACTCTTTATTGCTTTTACTTTGCCATGTTTATCATGTTTGCTAGTTGTGTTATTTGCTTGTTTTTGTGTGAGTCTATGTTTGAAACATTGAGGACAATGTTGGTTTAAGTGTGGGGGGGGGGGGTAAACAAAGTGTTTTTGTGTCAAATTCGGAGGATTTTACCACCTACCATTTCAAAGGTTGTTTTTCATTGTTTTTAAGTGTTTTTAGCATGTTTTGATGTGTTTTTATGTGGCTTTACCAGAAAATCCGAAAATTAAAAAAAAAATGTGAAAAAGTTTTGAAAAAAAAAACCCAAAAAAGAGTCATTTGAAAGTTGTTTTTGTTTGTTTGTGTCTTAGAGTACCTTCCAACATAATGATGAGGATTTGGTTTTTAATTGCATGACGGTTAAAGAAAGTTACAAACATGGATGGAAGTTGGATATGCTCTTTTGTTTATGCTTGGTCATCGTTGTTGTTTACGAATTCACATGTAATCACAAAGAAAAAAATCAGTTTTTGTAACATGCTTGAAGGAAGTAACTCAAACTAACGCTACAACCCTGTGAGACTTGAGCCTAAACGATTCTTTGGAGAGTTAATAATCTGTGAATTTGTTGTTTTCTAAAGTCGTTGCATGATCTCATCATTCTTTGCTTGGTTGCTACTTAGAAGGCGTTTCATCATTATAGATCCAAATATTAGAACTCATACCCATTTCATTCAAAGCTTAAAATTGAGTGCATAACATATAACAAGATGAAGTTGTTTAGTAGTTATCACCAGAGCCAAAAAGCCTTCAACCCATGCATATTGTTTTGTAGGATTAACCCTTTTGAGCCTTATTTAGCCTATTTTTGTTGTTAGCCACATTATCCTTACCTAGCTTAGAGTAGGACTATCCATACCCTTGTTCTTAAAGGATAATAAAGCATGACTTAGAGGGAATTCCTTTTGATCAATGTTGTGCAGAAAACTAAGTGTGGGGGAAGGGAAAGTTTGTGTGCCAAAAGAAGTAAGGAGGGCACGGGTTAAACAAAAGAAAAAAAAATTCGTAGAAAAAGAAAAAAAGAAAAAAAGAGAAAAGTGTGAAAAGTATGAAAAGGAGTTGAAAGAGCATAAAATGAGCTCTAAGTTGTTGATTGTTGAAGAAAAGGGTCCAAAAAGCTTGAATTAGACCCTAAGTGTTGCATGAATCTTCCCCTTGGGTTTAACAATTGATTTTTGCATGCAAAAGTGAATTCTAAGTGTCAATTTCATTACTTTGCTTATTATTCTTCTAGAATGTTTGTTTATCCCTATCTTTCTTTGTTAGCCAATACCTTAGCCCCATTACAACCCTTTGCTTCTATCTTGATTGTTATGTGTTTCAATATGTGGAGTTTGGAATTGGTATGAGCGTATGATATCCCTGGTTCTCGCATCTAAGTAGTAGCATTCCATTCATGAGATCATATACATACATTCATAATTCCAGGAAATGTTTTTATTGTTATAACATTGTAGACATTGAAATTTCGGTGGCATAAATGTTAGCCATTGCATTGAGATTGCATTTGTAAACATTGAAATGTTAGTGAAATAAATGTTGACCATTGTGTTAAAATTACAACCAACATCCATCCAAATTCACCTACAACATACACCCAAATTCACCTACAACAATCCACCCAAATTCACCTACAACATACACCCAAATTCACCTACAACAATCCACCCAAATTTACCTACAACAATCCATCCAAATTCACCTACAACCTCCACCCAAATTCACCTACAACAATCCACCAATTCACCTACAACAATCCACCCAAATTCACCTACAACAATCCATCCAAATTCACCTACAACCTCCACCCAAATTCACCTACAACAATCCACCAATTCACCTACAACATCCACCAAAACAAATGGATGGTGGTGATTCATTCTCAAAGCCTATAAATAGGCCTCTCCATCAAAGGATCAAGGGGAGGATTTTTACACACACTTTCTCTACTCCCAAATTGGAAGAGAATTCACACCACACTAAAGCCTTGAAGCCTCGAAACTTTGAAGCTCTCAAGCGAATCCCGAAGGATCAAGAAAGCCCTCTTCATTCTTCGTGAAATCCTCCTTCAAGATCAAGCCCCAACGCCCCTTGAAGAACTTCCACCCATTCAAGATCAAGCCCCGACGGCCCTTGAAGAAGGTGTTCATCATCCATCAACTGTTCGTCCAAGATCAAGCCTCGACGGCCCTTGGATCAACAACACTACATCTACACGTTTCAAAGATAGAATCAGAGGCTAAGTTTGTAGAAGAGATTGTAACCCCTAAATCATTAATACAAATATTATTTTGTACACGTGTTCTTGTCTCGTTTACTGCAGGAATTCCCGTGTTCACAAACATATGTGAGCATTAGTTTTCATATTTACATCAATCTTCTCACATATAACTAGTGTAGGGTGTGTAGTCAGAAAATCTAAGTGAAAATTGAGTGCATATCTTGTGAGGAATTGAGGGATTCTCTAAGGCATGTTACTATATTTAAAACATTGTTTTAATTGGTTAAATGTGAGCTAGTAAGTGATGACTATGATTAAGTATGTGCTCGAGAGTAGAGATGGCTAAAATCTATGACAGTAGTAATCTTTGGCGTGCCATGTACCATTGGAAATCCCTGAGGCGATCGTTGGAAGGTTTAGGTTATGTGTTGTTTCATTGTTTTGCTCGAGGACTAGCAAAAGCTAAGTGTGGGGGAATTTGATAGGAGCATATTTATGCGCCTTAGTTAGCTAGTTCTTATGCATTTATGTTGTGTTTTCTTAGTTAAGTTAGTCTTTTAAGCTATTTTCATGTGTTTTCAGGTTTTAGAGACAAAGTGAGCAAAAAGATGCAATTTGGAGCATTTTGGAGCAAAATTGGGCTAGAATGGAGTTCATGCACATGAAGCACAAGGGATGGACGAATTTCAGGGATTGATGAAGCTAGGAAGGCGTTTCAAAGTTGAAGAATTGAAGATACAAAGTTTCCTAGTTGAAGTAGGAATGGGCTTACATGAAGGATTCCTAAATGAAGAAGGATTCCTAATCAATGTAGGAGTCCTAATTGAAGATGGATTCCTAGACGAATGAAGTTTCCTACTCAATCAAGGTTTCCTATGTGGAGAAGAAGAGTTAAGGTCAAAAATCAGCTCAAGATAAGGAATCTTATCCAAAACCTCATCCATAACCTTATCTTAGCTTATCTTATCAAAACAAACCTTATCCTATCATATCTTATCCTAATCTTAAACTATCCACATTCCAGCCATTTAGGAGGGTTTCTAATTAGATTAGGATGCTTAAAATGGGATTTCTAGAAGCCTTATCCCTTCCTAGATAAGTGCCGCACCCTATACCTTATTTCCCTTGGAATTTCAGATTTCTAGAAGCCTTATCATCTCCTATCTTTGTGCCGCACATTATCTCCCATTCCCTTTGGGTTTTTGACATGTTTTCCTTGTAGGATTGTATGTTATTATCCTATGCAGTTTGGGTCTTTAAAACCTTGTCCTTGGCTATTTTGGAGTGGGGATTTTCAGCCTATAAATACAAGGCCTTGCCGCACATATCACTCACCATCCTCTACCATATTTTCACTACACCATTCACCAATCATACCTCTTGTGCCGTGAGTTTGCAAGGAGAAGAAGGAGGACAACTTGGAGCCGTGCATGCCATTCAAGACGTTGGATTGTCGGAGCGTTTCTAGGTGTTTTCTATCTTTGTGTCAATGTTTATATTTATTTATCTTTGTTTATTTGCGAACATGAGGAACTAATTTCTTTATAGTTAGAGGGGAATTCAAAGCCATGATCATATGTTTTATATAACTTGATTTCTTCCAATTATGATTTCATGAATCGTGAATGTGGTTTACTTATCTATTTGATTGATAACATGTTTATGTATGTTGATTGAGGGTCGACTGATATGATATTAACTAGCACTCAAATTAAACCCTCTTTTTATCAATTGTAGCAACGTATGTAAATAGGGATCGTTCTAGACCGGGGATTAGGAGGGATTGCAAAATCACTTGGAATTGACTCAAAAACGTAAAAACAAGTTTAAAACACTAAACTAGACTCAAAGAATGCAAAACTAAACTCTAAAACACCAAAACAGACCAAAAGACTCAAAACAGCCCCAAAACACTCAAAACCGCCTTTAAACCACTTTCTGGGCAGTTTTGGACTCTAAACAAGATTTGGACGAAAATAGGTTTGAACTTGACTCAAAACACTTAAAAACACAAACTAAAGTGATTTCTAACTATTATGACTCAACAAAGTAAAGGGGGATTGATTTTGGACGAAACTAAAAACAAAACAAACTTTGTAAACTAGACAGATTTTAAAAACGAAATTGATTTAAATGAATGGATGGAAGGCTAGCTAAGGGGTTCATCTCCACACATGTTATACTTGCATACGAAACGATTTCCAATTGCTTTTCAATAAACCATGAATTCTCAACGCCCCAAGTTAATTAGGTCCGCTTAAATTAACCCTCAGATTTCCCTTAAGTTATTGAATTGGATGATTGCATACGACAACCCAAAGCATTCCCCACAAGTCCCCTACATGATTGCATAATAGAGATACAAGCAAGAATCATTAAGTTCTATGAAAACCATAAGCATTGACGAAGCACTTGTTACTATGATTGCATGAAACTTATGCCAAGAATTTACTTAACGCGATTGAGATCATCAACCTTTACTACTTGTGAATATAAGTCCATAACGATTAGGTGAAATTTCCTTATATCCTAGCATTCAATTTATGCATGATAATTAAGCGTGCACTCTCAACCAACACGCACAAATCAATGTAATTCACATAGATAAGTAAATTGAATTCACAACTTATGAAACGCAATTAGAAGTAATCAAATCATAACGCAAGCATAAACATGTATTTCGAATCCCCCCCTAGCCAAGGGGGGTTTAGTTCCTCATACGCACAAAGCAAAGGAAAAGAAACACCTAGAAATTCCAGCGACGCGGACTTGAATTGCACGAACTTCTGAGCTTCCTTCTCCTCCTCCTTGGTGCGGCAATGGTCTAGGTAGGGACAGGTTCTTTGAGGTTATGGATGGTGGAGAATGGTTATGGATGGATGTAGTAGTGTTTAGGGGAAGGGAATGGTGCGGCAAAGGTGTGGAGAAGTGTTTGGGCGAATTTCTGAACTTATGGGATGAATGAATGTGTATGAGAGGTGGTAATCTGATTTAGGGGTTAATATGAGTATATATAGGCACTTAAAACCCTAGGTAAATCAGATATGGACTTGAATAACCCAAATCCACAAGGAATGAGGCTTAACAATCAGAATTAAAAGGGAAAAAGACCTCCTAAGTGCGGCAGGTTTAGATAAGGTAAGATAAGGCTTCTAGAAAGCCTTGCAAGGCAAGGAAATAGGTTCTAGATAAGGTTATGCACGGCAAGGAAGGATAGGGTTTCTAGAAACCCTCCAAAACAAGGGAAAGTGCACGGCATACTTCTAAGACAAGGATAAGGTTTAGGTGTCCTACATGGATAAGGTGTCCTAAATGGATAAGGACTCCTCATTTCACTTGTAAACTTTGCCTATTAGGATTAGGAAATCTTCTTTGTAGCTGCAACTTGATGCCATTTGGATTTAACTTTCCTACTTCGAGTAGGAAACCTTGTTTGAGTAGGAATCTTCATTCTTCTAGGAATCCATCTTCAACTAGGAATCCCTCGTTGATTAGGAATCCTTCTTCAATTAGGAATCCTTTGTTGAATAGGATTTCATCTCTTGATTAGGCGCTTTCCTACTTCGACTAGGAAACCTTGTTCAAGTAGGAAACATCATCTTCACATCTTCAATTTCGTCCATCCTCTTGGCTCCAAGCATATGATGTCCATTCCAAGCTCAAATGTGCTCCAAAAGGCTCCAAAATGCATCCTTTTGCATACTTTACCCTTAGAACCTGAAAATACATCAAACTAGCTCAAAAGACTACTTTAACTAAGGAAAAACAATGTAAATGCACAAGAACAAGCTAACTAAGGCGCATAAATATGCTCCTATCAAATTCCCCCACACTTAGCTTTTGCTAGTCCTCGAGCAAAACAAAACGAAACAAAGTAACAAAAACGAAATAAAACAAGTAAAACATAACCTAAACCTTCCAACGATTGCCTCAGGGATTTCCAATGCACATGACATGTTAAAAATCATCATTCCCACAGATTTTAGCCATCTTTCCGCTTAAGAACATACTTAATCATAGTCACTACTTATTAGTTCACAAATAACCAATGAAAACATGATTTTGAATGTAGTAACATGCCTTAGAGAATCCCTCAATTCCTTACTAGATATGAAAAGTTTGAAAAAAAAATAAAAATAAAGTTTCAAAGTATTGTTTGTTGAAGTGAGGGTCCAAAACAATGAATTCGGCCTTAAGGAGTTGTTTAAATATTTCCCTTGTGTGTCAAAGATAAATTCTGAAATCTAAAGGAATTCTAAGCATTAATTTCATTACTTTGCTTATTATGCTTTAAGAATGTTTGTTTTCCTTACCTTCCATTGTTAGCCAATCACCCCTAGCCCCATTACAACCCTTAACTTCTATCTTGAGTGTTATGTGTTTCAATTTGTGGAGTTTGAATTTGGTATGAGCATATGGTGTCACTGGTTCTCGCATCTAAGTAGTAGCATTCCATTCATGAGATCATATCTAAACATGCTTCTTAACTCTAGAAATTGCGTTCTTTGTGATACATATATGTGAGCATTCGTTTTCATATCTACATCAATCTTCTCACATATGACTAGTGTAGGGTGTGGAGTTAGAAAATCTGAGTGAAAATAGAGTGTATATCTTGTAAGGAATTGAGGGAATTCTCTAAGGCATGTTACTACATTCAAAGCGTTGTTTTAATTGATTACTTGTGAATTAGTAAGTAGTGGCTTTAATTAAGTATATGCTTGTGTAAAGATGACTCAAATCTGTGGGGATAACAATCTTTAACATGTCATGTGGATTGGAAATCCCTGAGGCAAACGTTGGAAGGTTTAGGTTTTGTTTTGGTTAGTTTCGTTTTGTTTTCTTTGTTTTGTTTGTTTTGCTCGAGGACTAGCAAAAGCTAAGTGTGGGGGAATTTGATAGGAGCATATTTATGCGCCTTAGTTAGCTAGTTCTTATGCATTTTTGTTATGCTTTCTTTGTTAAAGTAGTCTTTTAAGCTACTTTCATGTGTTTTCAGGGTTAAAGGACGTATTACATGAAATGATGCAATTTGGAGCTTTTGGAGCAAAATGTGAGCTTGGATTGAATAGGACATGCTTGGAACACAAGGTTGGGATGAAATTGAAGAGTTGAAGATTTGAGGTTTCCTACTTGAAGTAGGAAAGCTATGCCTAAAAGTTTCCATTTTGGGTTGATCTTTCCCAATTCGGAATTGGCAACCAAAGTTTCTAAAGTTGGAAGTTTCTATTCTTGGAGGTTTCCAATTTCGTGAGTTTCTATTCTCGACTTTGGGCTTTTGGATGACCCATCCTTACCTCTTGGACCTATGCAGCACCTAAACCCTAACCCAAGCCCACCTAATTAACATGCAAAATCTGGTTACAAACCCTAGCCCTAGCCCACTTAGTGGCCGAACCCTAGGCCCTTTTCTCTTTAAAAATCTGATTACAAACCCTAGCCCATGTTCACTTAATTGCCGCACAAACCCTAGCCCAATCTGATTTAATTAGGGTTTTAGGTGCCTATTTATATGCTCCTAAACACCCTAGCCGAAAATCATCATTCATTCTACACAAAATCAGAAAATCATTCAGCCATTCTCCATTCACGCCAGAATCTGTCCATCACTTTTGCCGAGCCAAACCTTCACCCAAATCCATAGTTTCTGACCTAAAACCCTCCTAGCCGTGCCCTACACCTATCCTAGATAGTTTTCCACCATTCCCCCTCATCCAAAGTCATCCAAATTCATCCAAAAACCCCTTAAATCCTCACTGCCGCAGCAAGGAGAAGAAGCAAGTTTCTGTGCATATTTCAAAGTGGAATTCTTGGGCATTTTAGGTGTAATCTTTCTTACGTCTTTGATGTTTCAATTAAATAAACTTATTGTTGTGAGTATGAGGAAGTAAACCCCCTTAGTTGGGGGGTGATTCAAAACCATGTACATGCTTGCAATTTGATTCGATTACATTCAGTTGTTATTTCATAAGTTATGGATTCAATTCGTTCATCTATTTGATTGATAATTTATTTGTGTATGTTGATTGAGAGTGCACGCTTACTTTTCATGCATAAATATGATGCTAGATTATGAGGGAGTTTCACCTAATAGTTACAATCTTATAATCACAAGTAGTGAAGGTCGCTTGAAACCGATCGCGTTGAATGAATTCTTAGCATAAGTTTCATGCAATTCATAGTAACGAATGCTTCGTCAATGCTTATGTTTTTCATAGAACATAATGATTCTTGCTTGTATCTCTATTATGCAATTCATGTAGGGAACTTGTAGGGAATGTTTTGGGTTGTCGTATGCAATCATCCAACTTAATAACTTGTGGAAAAACTGAGGATTAATTAGTGCAATTCACGGTTAATTTGGGGCGTTGAGTATTCATAGTTTATCGGAAGAACAACTGAAAATCGTTTCGTTTGCAAGTGTGACATGTGTGGAGAAGAACCTCCTAACTAGCCTCTTATCCATTCTTTTCACCAAAATCGTTTCTACAATCTGTTTTATTTAAAGTTTCTGTTTTGTGTTCAATTTTCGTCCAAAACAAATTCCCCTTTAATTTGAAGTCTTAGATTAGTTAGAAAGTGTTTTGATTTGTGTTTCTAAGTAGTTTGATTCAAGTTTTCATCAATTTTCGTCCAAATAAGTGTAGGTGCTCAAAACTGCCCAGAAAGTGGTTTTTATGCAGTTTTGAGCCTTCTAGTTGCTGTTTTAGTTTTTAGGTTTGTTTAAGTGTTTTAACTTTTAGTTTTGTATTCTTTGAGTCTAGTTTAGTGTTTTAAACTTCGTTTTTAAGTTTTTAAGTCAGTTTCCAAGTGTTTAGCAATCCCTCCTAATCCCCGGTTTAGAACGATCCCTACTTACATCTTTACTACAATTTGACAAAAGAGGGTTAATTTGTGTGCTAGTAAAATATCATATCAAATTTTGGCGCCGTTGCCGGGGATTAGCAAAGTTGCCAATCCCTTTGTTCTTTTCTTTTTGTTTAGTTTGTTTCTGTGTTAGTTTCTGACTTAGTTTTGTTTTCCTTGTTTTATTTCACTTTTGATATTTGATTTAGTTTTCTTTCTTTGATTTTAGGTACTAGAGAAGTAAGACATGGCAATTGCTAATCTTCAAGCTCAAATAACGAATCTTACTTCTCAGTTAACGCAATATATCGAAAGGACCACAATGACAAGTGTCCCTACACGTGGTGTGTCCTATGGGCACGGATATCCAACTCATCAACGTCCTCAATTCACTGCAAACGGAGATGCTTGGGGTTATCAAGGCTATGATCAACCAAGCAACAACATGTTTTCCAACACTTACAATTCGAATTGGAGAGATCATTCAAATTATATGTGGGGGGAACCGCAACAATTCCAACAAGATGGATATTGGCAGCAAGAGGAGGAGTTTTATTCCAGACCTATGCAGCCACCACCGCCTTCCCCACAACAAATCCAATCGAATTCAAGTATGCCTATGAGTTATGATGGAATTCTTGATGTACTAACCTCTTTGACGCAGGGCTCACAACAAGAAGAATACTCACAGCCATCTGAGGAGTTCTATCAGTGGCCATATGCACCACCACAGCCTCCTCCACAATCTTCCCAAACAAGTTCAGATACGTCCTTGGATAATGATACACTTCTTAAGTTACTCACCAATTTGTCTCAGGGGCAAGAAAATCAAACCAAGAGGATGCAAAATCGAGCCAAAAAGATGGATGAATTAGAGAAGCAAGTTGGGCAGATCATGGAGTTCATGGCACAAATTCAAGAACAAAGTGAATTCTCCAACGCAAACATTGTAAATCCAATGGAAGATTTTAAAATTACTAAAGCCATCACTTTGGGAAGTGCCATGGAGGTTGGAGCTGAACCAAAGGCGTCCAAACAAAGCCAAGAGGAGGACGAACATCTACTAATTGAGGAGGAGGAAGAAGAACAACCCTTGTAAATTAAGAGGACAGATTATGAAGACTCAAACTTAACAAAATATGGGGGAATTGTGTTTGGACGAATTTGAACTAAATGCACAGATTGTAAATTAAAACAGATTGTAAACTAAATGTGATGAATCAATGGGTGATGGAATGGCTAAGGGGTTCTTCTCCACACATGAAATTTATGCAACGTAAATCGATTTCCAGTTATCAATTCAATAAATTATGAACCTCGACACTCCAAGTTAATTAGGTTCGCTTAAATTAACTTTCAGATTTCCCTAGAATCATTGAATTGGATGAATATGCATCGCAAACAAATTATTCCTAACAAGTTCTCTATATGAACAGCATGATAAAGATACAAGTTAGAATCATTAAGTTCTTTGGAAATCATAAGCATCGACAAGGCAATTGTAACTATGAAAAGCATGATACTCCTGCCATGAATCTACTTAACACGATCGTGACTAGCGATCTTCACTACTTGCGAATATAAATTCATAACGATTAGGTGAAACAAACTTATATTCTAGCACCAAATTCCAGCATGCAAATCAAGTGTGCACTCTCAATCAACATACAAGAATAAGTTTTGAATTAAACGGTTAAGCAAATTGTATTCACGACTTATGAAACGATAACTGGAAGTAATCAACTTATTTCACATAAATAAACATGGTTTCGAACACCCTTAGCCAAAACGAATTTAGCCAATCATACTCAATGAAAAACAAAGATTACAAGAAGTAGACATTGAAATATAAGATAGAATACACCTAAAATTGTTCAACAACTCATATTGAAGAGCCAAACAACTTTGTGAACTGTCTCCTTCTCTTCCCCTTGCGGCAGATTGGGATGGTGTGGTTTCTGGGCTGTTTTTGTGATGTAGAATGGATTATGGATGGTATAGAGGCACGGCAAGGCTTGGGGATGGTGTGTGGGTGTTGTGTGGAAGGTGTTGATATGAAGAATGGTGGTGGAAATCGGCAGAGATGGAGGAGGAATGGTTTCTGAGGTTGTGGATGGGTTTTGACGAATTTTGGGAGAGTGTGTGGCTGAATGGACTCCCTTGTGGCTGCAACAAGGAGGTTTATTTAAAGGAAAACAGAAATTAAAACCCTAGGTTCATTAGGAAATCAGAAATTAAGTCTAAGGATTCTAGAATTAGGAAATAAAATCAGAAACTTAAAGGAAATAGCAAGGGAAATTCGGCTAGGGTTTAAAACACAAAAGGAAAGTGTTTTAAAGCCTAGAATCAAGAAATAAGATCAGAAACTTAAAGGAAATAGCAAGGGAAATTCGGCTAGGGTTTAAAAGGTGCAAGAAATGTGTATTTGATGTCCTAGAATGCTTAGGAAGTCTTCATAATTGCTGGAACTTTTAGGGACATTTAGGAAAAATCAAACCAAAGTAGGAAACTTTGGCTTAACTTTCCTATTTCAAGTAGGAATCCTTGTTCTTCTAGGAATCCTCATGTGATTAGGAATCCATCTTCAATTAGGAATACTCATGTGATTAGGAATCCATCGTCGATTAGGAATCCTCCTTCATGTAAGCACTTTCCTACTTCAACTAGGAAACCTTGTTCAAGTAAGAATCATCATCTTCAAGTCCTCAAATTCGTCCAAACCTTGGCTCCCATTATGTGATAATCATTCCAACCCCAATTTTGCTCCAAAAACTCCAAAATGCATCTTCTTGCATCATTTGGCCTTAAAACCTGAAAACACATAAAACTAGCTTAAAAGACTACTTTAACTAAGAAAACACCATGGAAATGCATAAGAACTAGCTAACTAAGGCGCATAAATATGCTACTATCAGTTTTCACAAAATCTGCAACCACTCGAGAATCATTAGTTCGGGTGGCTTTTGCTTCCACCCATTTCGACACATAGTCCACAACAAGCAATATATAAAGAAACCCATGTGACAAAGGAAAGGGACCCATAAAATCAATACCCCAAACATCAAAGATTTCAACACTAAAAATGGGGGTTTGCGGCATTTGTTGTTTAGGACCAATATTGCCCGTTCTTTGGCATCTATCACAAGACATGCAAAATGTTCTAGCATCCCTAAAGATGGTAGGCCAATAGAAACCACATTCTAACACCTTAAGTGCTGTTCTTTGAGTGCCAAAGTGTCCCCCACAAGCATAAGTGTGACAAAAGGTTAGAATAACATTAAACTCAGAATCGTGCACACACCTACGTATAACTTGGTCAGGGCAATATTTCCATAAATACGGGTCATCCCACACATAAAACCGTGCCTCTTTCTTCATTTTATCACATTGGTGTTTAAGTAATTCACTAAGAACATGTTTAGACACCAAATAATTCACCAAATCAGCATACCACGGTTCACTTACCTTGACGGACATCAGTTGCTCATCTGGGAATGTCTCTATGATAGGCACGGCATCCTCTACATGCACCATACGGCTCAAGTGGTCAGCCACCACGTTTTCACTTCCCTTCTTGTCCCGGATTTCGATATCGAACTCTTGGAGAAGAAGCATCCAACGAATGAGTCGTGGTTTGGCTTCCTTCTTGGTGAACAAATACTTCAATGCTGCATGGTCAGTATAAATAATAACTTTAGCACCAAGCAAATAAGAACGGAATTTATCTAAAGCAAATACAACAGCAAGAAGTTCTTTTTCAGTGGTAGAATAATTCAATTGTGCATCATTTAAAGTCCGAGAGGCATAATAGATAACATGCGGCCTCTTTTCCTTCCTTTGCCCCAAAATAGCTCTTAATGCATAATCGGAAGCATCGCACATAAGCTCAAAAGGAAGGCTCCAATCTGGTGGAACTATTATAGGGGCCGAAGTTAGCATTTCTTTGAGGTGATTGAACGCCTTCTCACACTCCTCGTTGAAGTCAAACGCCACATCTTTCTGGAGGAGACGGCAAAGAGGGTTTGAGATCTTGGAGAAGTCCTTGATAAATCGCCTATAAAATCCTGCATGACCAAGAAACGAACGAACCTCTCGAACCGAAGTAGGAGAGCGTAAGTAGCGTACAAGATCTATTTTCGATTTATCCACTTCAATTCCTCTTTCTGAAACAATATGCCCTAGAACTATGCCTTGTCTAACCATAAAGTGACATTTTTCCCAATTAAGCACAAGGTTAGTTTCTACACATCGTTTCAAAATTATTGTGAGATTTTCCAAACAACCATCAAATGAATCACCAAACACACTGAAATCATCCATAAATACCTCAATAATCTTTTCCACAAAATCTGAAAAGATACTTACCATACACCTTTGAAACGTGGCCGGAGCATTGCATAAACCAAAAGGCATGCGACGATAAGCAAAAGTACCAAAGGGGCATGTGAAAGTTGTCTTTTCTTGGTCATCCGGCGCTATGACAATCTGATTATATCCAGAATAACCATCAAGGAAACAATAAAAAGAATGACCGGCTAATCTTTCAAGCATTTGATCAATGAACGGCAAAGGGAAGTGGTCCTTCCTTGTGGTGGCGTTGAGCTTCCTATAATCAATGCACACTCGCCAACCTGTTTGGATACGGGTTGGCACAAGCTCATTCTCGGCATTCTTCACCACTGTCACTCCGGACTTCTTTGGAACACATTTCACCGGTGATACCCAACGACTATCAGAGATCGGATAAATCACTCCACAATCAAGAAGTTTGATAATCTCCTTTTTCACAACTTCCATCATTGGAGGGTTGAGACGGCGCTGATCCTCTCGAGGTTGTTTAGCCCCCTCCTCTAGAAGTATGCGATACATGCACGTAGTCGGGCTAATTCCCCTAATATCGGCCAAAGTCCACCCAATGGCCGTCTTGTGCTCTTTCAACACTCGGATCAACTTCTCCTCCTCTATAGCCGTGAGTGATGAGGAGACAATGATGGGTAATGTCTCGTTGTCTCCCAGAAAGACGTATTTTAAATGATCAGGCAACGGTTTAAGCTCAAGTACGGGTGCCTGAATCACTGAGGGTAACAACTTATTAGTGGAAACTGAAATTGAAATTGGGTTAGAAGGCTTACCATGGTGTTGAGGTAGTGACTCAAGGGCAGCCACTATCTCAGCCTCCTCCACACTTCTAGGCACGGCAAAACCAGATTTTTGCCCAATTCCTTGTGCAATTGTTGTTTCAAGTGTATCCTTTTCCAAAGAATCGAGCAAATCCTGCGCCAAATCATCAATTATATCAATAGAAAAGCAAGAATGATCGTCCTTAGGAAATTTAATACTTTCAGAAAGATTGAAATCAATGACTTCCCCATCAAATTCCATCGTTAAAGTTCCTTTAAACACATCTATCTTGGTGCGGGCTGTTTTCATGAAGGGCCTCCCTAATAGAATCGGCAATGGGGTGGAATGGGGTGAATCCTCCATGTCAAGCACGTAGAAATCCGCTGGAAAAATCAAGTTACCAACCTGCACCAAAACATCTTCCAAAACACCCTTTGGATATGCATTAGAACGATCGGCAAATTGAATTATCACACCATCATTTTTAAGCTCACCTAAGTTCATAGATGCATAAATAGAGTATGGCATAACATTAATCGAAGCCCGTAAGTCTAACATGCATTGTTCAAACTTAGTATTACCAATAACGCACGGAATTGTAAAACTACCCGGATCTTTGCATTTAGGGGATAATTTCCTTTGTAACACAGCAGAGACATTTTCACTTACTTGAACCACCTCTTTGTTCAAAATCCTTCTCCTTGTTGTACAAAGTTCTTTTAAAAACTTAGCATACCTCGGGACTTGCTTAATCGCATCAAGGAGCGGGATATTGACTTGAACTTTCCGAAAGGTCTCTAGAATGTCCTTCTCGGCTTCTTCCTTCTTTGATTGCCTAAACCTGCCAGGAAATGGCACATTTAGTGGAATAGAACTAGAAAAAGTCGAATTGGGACTTACCTTGGTGGTTTGGGACGGTTTAGGAGGACTAGATGAATTCGGCAAGGCTTGGTCATCCTTGGCTGTGGGCTTTGCTCCCTGTGCTTCTTCTTGCAGCAACTTGTCCTCCTCGTCTTGACTTGATTTGGATGTATTTGAGTCCGTTCCAACCTGTTTACCACTTCTCAACATGATGGCCTTAGCGGTTTCAAATCCTCCCTTCGGGTTCGTAACGGTTGAACTAGGCAATCTGCCTTGTTCTCTAATTTGCCCCATAAATTCGGCAATTTTACCCATTTGCTTCTCCAAATTGTCCACCCGTTTGTCTTGGATTTGTCTCTCCTTATTTTGAGTTTGTACTTCCTGCGTCAAAGTAGTAAGTAACTTAACAACTTGATCATTATCCAAAGACATACCTGAGGTTGTTGGGGCAGATTGCAATTGGTTTTGATTGGGGACGAATGGCTTTGTATAAAAGCCTGGTGGTTGCTGCCTAAATCCTCCTTGTTGTTGGGGTTGTTGAGGATCCCGCCATTTGAAATTTGGATGGTCCCTCCACCCCGGATTGTAGGTATTAGAGTATGGATCATGGCGTGGTTGATTTTGGTTTCCAAAACCCACGGCATTGGCAGATTCCCAACCCCCATTCTCAATCAATTGAGGGCATTGATAGGAGCATATTTATGCGCCTTAGTTAGCTAGTTCTTATGCATTTTTGTTATGTTTTCTTCGTTAAAGTAGTCTTTTAAGCTACTTTCATGTGTTTTCAGGTTTAAAGGACATATTACATGAAATGATGCAATTTGGAGCTTTTGGAGCAAAAAGTGAGCTTGGATTGAAAAGGACATGCTTGGAACATAAGGTTGGGATGAAATTGAAGAGTTGAAGATTTAAGGTTTCCTACTTGAAGTAGGAAAGCTAAGCCTAAAAGTTTCCATTTTGGGTTGATCTTTCCTAAACCGGAATGGCCTTGCGTTTGAGCAACATTAGAAGGTTCCGAAGCGTTGGAAGACACAAAGAAAGGTGTTAGAATATTTTCTCATCCTTGCCGTGGGTTAGGGCTTAGTTTCTCTTGGTTTTGGGCTTTTTAGAAGCCCTATCCACACTCCCACTAACCAGCCGCACCTTTCCATTCTATAAGCCCTATTTTACAAACCCTAACCCTAGCCCACTTAAGCAGCCGCACCCTAGGCCTTTTCCCATGCAAAAATCTGATTGTTTAACCTAATTCCTTGTGGATTTTTAACCCTAGCCGCACCTAAACCCTAGCCCATTGTCTAACCTGATTTCTTTAGGGTTTTAGGTGCCTATATATATGTGTTTTACATCCTTTGGCCGATCATCATCTCTCCACAATTCAGAAAATAATTCCAGCAACCTTCCCACTCCTTGCCGCAGCCATTCCTCTAATCCAACCACCATTCTACACCTCCATACACCACCCACACCCCTTGCCGCACCACCATACCATCCTAACTCCCTTCCTAAACCAAAATCACATCCAAAAATCCCCTAAACCCTCCCTGCCGCAACAAGGAGAAGAAGAAAGAGGAGTTTGACGTGCAGAAATTCAAAGTGGAATTGTTGGGCGTTTTAGGTGTAATCTTTCTTATGTCTTCGATGTTTCAATTCAATAAATTTTGTGTTGTGAGTATGAGGAACTAAACCCCCCTTGGTTAGGGGGGAATTCGAAACCATGTACATGCTTGCAATATGATTTGATTACATTCAGTTGTTATTTCATAAGTTGTGAATTCAATTCGTTCATCTATTTGATTGATAACTTATTTGTGTATGTTGATTGAGAGTGCACGCTTAGTTTCCATGCATGAATATGATGCTAGTTTCACCTAATAGTTACAATCTTATAATCACAAGTAGTGAAGGTCGCTTGAAAACGATCGCGTTGAATGAATTCTTAGCATAAGTTTCATGCAATTCATAGTAACGAATGCTTCGTCAATGCTTATGTTTTTCATAGAACTTAATGATTCTTGCTTGTATCTCTTTTATGCAATTCATGTAGGGAACTTGTAGGGAATGTTTTGGGTTGTCGTATGCAATCATCCAACTTAATAACTTGTGGAAAAACTGAGGGTTAATTAGTGCAATTCACGGTTAATTTGGGGCGTTGAGTATTTATAATTCATTGGAAGAACAACTGAAAATCGTTTTGTTTGCAAGTGTGACATGTGTGGAGAAGAACCTCCTAACTAGCCTTTTATCCATCCTTTTCATCTAAAAACGTTTTACAATCTGTTTAGTTTTAAGTTTCTGTTTTGTTTTCAATTTTCGTCCAAAACAAATCCCCCTTTATTTTGAAGTCTTAGATTAGTTAGAAAGTGTTTTGATTTGTGTTTCTAAGTGTTTTGATTCAAGTTTTCACTAAAATTCGTCCAAGTTCTTTGTAGGTTCTCAAAACTGCCCAGAAAGTGGTTTTTAGGCAGTTTTGAGTCATTAGGTTGCTGTTTTGAGTTTTAGGTTTGTTTAAGTGTTTTAACCTTTAGTTTTGCATTCTTTGAGTCTAGTTTAGTGTTTTAAACTTTGTTTTTGAGTTTTTAAGTCAGTTTCCAAGTGTTTAGCAATCCCTCCTAATCCCCGGTCTAGAACGATCCCTACTTACATCTTTGCTACAATTTGACAAAAAGAGGGTTTAATTTGTGTGCTTATCTATTTCGCATCAGGCATTGATCGTTGGCATGTCCTTGCATAGAGCACACGCCACACACACTTGGTCCATGAATCTTCATTCCCTCGGCCAATTGAGAAACAATAGAAGTAAGGTTAGCTAATTGGGATTGAATTTCGGGCATAGAACTTACCTCATTCACTTGTGGCCGTGGGGGGTCTCTTTGTCCAACACCTTCGTATTGTTGTGCATTATGTGCTCGATTGGCAATTAGAACTTTTGCAGCCCCCAGAGTTTTGTCCACCAATGCACCTCCCGCCGAGGCATCAAGCATTTGGCGTTCCATGGGAAGGAGTCCTTCGTAGAAGTATTGAATGAGCAGCTCCTCCTTCATTTGATGTTGTGGACAAGAAGCAACAAGTGATTTAAAACGTTCATAATAAGAAGGAAACGATTCACCTTGATTTTGTTGGATGCCACTAATCCGTTTCCTCAAGAGAATGACTCTTGAAGTTGGGAAAAACTTCTCCAAGAATGCTCTTTTCATACTATCCCAAGATGTAACCGTTCCGGGTGCTAACTCGTAAAGCCAATCCTTCGCCTTTTGCAAAAGTGAGAATGGAAAAGCCTTCATCATCAGAATGTTCCCGTCGACATTTATGGATGTCATGCTCGAACAAACAACCTCGAACTCCTTAAGATGCTTGTTGGGATCTTCCATGGAAAGCCCATGGTATTTCGGAATGTGGTGCAACAAGCTTGACTTCAACTCGAATTCATTGGTCTTGCCTTGGGCAGCCGCGGGGTATTGAATGCATAATGGTGTGGCATTGGCCAACCCCGAGGCCGAAAGCTCTTTAATGGTCCGATTGTCCTCTACCATAACTTCTTCTTCCACTTCTTCAAACTCAGATTCGGCCTCTGAACTTGAACTAGGTTCACTAGGTTCGGGATGCCTCCTCTTTCTTCTCAAATCACGTTCAAAATCGTCGTTAAAGTCCAAGATATGTGCATGCACAGTTTGAGAACTCCGCGTCATGCACTAGTACCTAAACCAAGAAAACAAAACAAAATAAGAAAACTAGGTAAATTACACTAAAAACACACGGCAAAAACACAAGGGATTAGCAATTTTGCTAATCCCCGACAACGGCGCCAAAATTTGATGTGAGAATTACTTGACACACAAATTAAACCCTATTGATGACAATTGTAGTAATGATGCAAGTAGGGATCGTTCTAGACCGGGGATTAACTAGGGATGCTAATCAATGTGAAACTGACTCAAAAACGTAAAAACATAATGTAGAACACTAAACCAGACTCAAAGAATGCAAAACTAGAGTTTAAAACACTTAAACAAACCAAAAGACTCAAAACAACACAGAAACACTCAAAACTGCCTTAAAATCACTTTCTGGGCAGTTTTAAGCACAAACACTAGTTTGGACGAAAATATGTTGTAACTTGACTCAAGACACTTAAAAACACAAATTAACTTGATTTCTAACTATTCTAACATTTCAAAATAAATGGGGGATTGATTTTTACGAAATTGAATTCAAAACAGAGACTTGTAAACAAACTTCAAACAAAACAGATTGTGATGAAATAGAATGATGAGAAACTAGTTAGAGTGTTCCTTATCCACACATGAACATATGCATATAATATGATTCCCAGTTATGACTTCAACAAACGATGAATAACAATGCTCCAAGTTAATTAGGTCCGCTTAAATTAACTTTCAGATTTCCCTAGATTCATTGGATTGAATGGAATATGCATTACAACCAAATTATTCCTCATCAAAGTCCCTAACTATGGAATACGCATGATAGAGACATTCAACAAATATCATTAAGTTCAACGGAAATCATAAACATCGACTAGGCATTCATAACTATGGAATACGCATGTTAATCCAACCTAGGGTTTACTTAAACACAATCGTGAGTAGCGATCTTTACTACTCATGAATATAAGTTCATAACGATTAGGTGAAATTCCCTTATATCCTAGCATCAAGTTTAGGCATGCAAATTAATGTCGACCCTCAACCCACATACATAAACAAGTTCTTAATCAAAACAGAAAAGTAAACCACATCTAAAGTTCATGAATTCATAACTAGAGTAAATCAAATCATAACCAACATATGTCCATGGTTTCAAATTCGCCTCTAACTAAAAAGAAATTAGTTCCACATGTTTAACATAATTGAACAGCAAGTTAAATTAAACATGAAAATAGAACCAAGAGAAGAAAGAACTCCAAACACTCCAATAGTTGCAGATTGCATGTGCAAGGTTTCTTCCTTCCTTTGGACTGCACGGCACTACTCCTCCTCTCCTTCAATGGTGGCGGCACAAGGTGGTTATGGTGGTTGAATGGTTGCTTGGATGGAAGGTTACGGCAAAGGTGGTAAAAGTGGCTGGAATTGTGTTTCTAGGATTTTAGGATGTGTAGAGTGGTGTGGCTGGATGAATGGACGAAAATTGGGTGAATGAGTGATCCCCCTTAGTGCCTTGCTGCAAAGCCTTATTTATAGGGCTAGGAAAGGTTTAGAACTTAGTTGAAACCAAAAGGTTTTGTACCAGAAATTAGGCAGAAATTAGGCACCATGTGTGAATAGATAAAGCCTTCTAGAAGGAATGCTTATATGGCTGATTTCTAGAAGAACAAGGTCTAAAAACAGGTGGCACTAATGTAGCCTTCTAGAAATCAGGTTTTTAGGCCCCCTTGCAGCTCCCTAACTAAATTCAAGCCTTTCAAATTCGTCCATCCTCATGCCTCCATGCTTGCACTATCCAATCTTGGCCCAAAAATGCTCTAGAATGCTCCAAATTTCTTCTTTTTGCATACTTTGACACTAAAACCTGAAATTGCACGAAAATAACTTTAAACACTATAATTAACATAGTTTAGCTAATTAAATGCAAGAAAACAAGCTAACTAAGTCGTAACATAAATTCGTCCAAATTTGTGTTAGTACTCAAAACTGCCCAGATTGTGCTTCTAAGGCAGTTTTGAGTGTTTATTTGCTGTTTTGGTTCCTTTGTTTTGTTTTGGTGTTCTAACTTTTAATTTTACATTCTTTGAGTCTAGTTTAGTGTTTTCAACTTTGTTTTTACATTATTGAGTCAGTCTTCAAGAGTTTAGCAATCCCTCCTAATCCCCGGTTTAGAACGATCCCTACTTACATCTTTACTACAATTTGACAAAAGAAGGTTTAATTTGTGTGCTTATCTATTTCGCATCAAGTTTTTGGCGCCGTTGCCGGGGATTAGCAATTTTGCTAATCCCTTGGATTGTTTTTGTTTCTTTTATTTTACTTTGCTTTAGATTTTGTAAAGTTTCTGCCTTATTTTGTTCTTGTTTCTTAGGTACTAGTTTATGACTAGAAGTTCTCAAACGGTTCGTGCGAACATCTTGGACTTTGACGACGACTTTGAGAGGAATTTGAGAAGAGCTAGAAACCAGCAAGAACACATTCCAACGCATTCCGATTCTGACCTTGAAGAAAACATACAAGAAGAGGAGGTGGAACCTACGACACAAGGAGGAGAGGAAGTTCAAGGCATGGCCATGGACAACCGTACACTCAAGGAGCTTTCCGCCTCAGGTTTGGATAATGCCGCACCATTGTGTATCCAATACCCCACGGCTGCCCAAGGTAAGACGGAAGAGTTTGAATTAAAGTCAAGTTTGCTTCATCATATTCCTAAATACCATGGCTTGTCCATGGAAGATCCTAACAAACATTTGAAAGAATTTGAAGTAGTTTGTTCTAGTATGACTCCCGTTAACGTTGACGAAAGTATTTTGAAGATGAAGGCTTTTCCATTCTCTTTGATGGATAAAGCCAAGGATTGGTTATATGAGTTAGCTCCCGGCACTGTCACATCTTGGGAGAGTATGAAGAGAGCGTACTTGGAGAAGTTCTTTCCAACTTCTCGCATCATCCTCCTACGCAAAAAGATAAGCGGAATCCAGCAAGAAGAAGGTGAGTCTTTTCCTACATATTATGAACGATTTAAATCATTTGTTGCTTCTTGTCCACAACATCAGATGAAGGAGGAGTTGCTTTTGCAATACTTCTACAAGGGTCTCCTACCTCTAGAACGTCAAATGCTTGATGCTTCGGCGGGGGGAGCATTGGTGGACAAAACACCCATGGCTGCCAAGATCTTGATCTCTAATCAAGCGTTGAACGCTCAACAATATGAGGGAGTACGCCAAAGGGGACCCCCACGGCATCAAGTCCATGAGGTAAGTTCGACTTCCAATATTCATTCACAATTGGCTAACCTTACTTCTATTGTGTCTCAGATGGCCGAGGGCATGAAGATGCAAGGACCAATTGTATGTGGCGTATGTTCCATCCAAGGACATGCCTCTGAAAAGTGTCCACAGTTGATTGAAAATGGTGGATGGGAAAGCGCCCATGCAATTGGGTTTCAAGGTCAAAACCAACCAAGGAACGATCCATATTCAAACACATATAATCCCGGTTGGAGAGACCACCCAAATTTCAAGTGGAGGGAGCCCCAACAACCTCAAAACCAAGGAGGCTTTAGGCAACAACCCCTGGGGTTCTTTCCCAAAACCTACGGCCCACCCCAAAATCAAGCCCAATTCGGCCCAAGTGCCTCAGGTACGTCTCTTGACAGTGATGCACTTCTTAAGATACTAACTAAGTTGTCTAATGGGCAGGAAGATCAAGCTAAGGCTATGCAATACCAAGACAAAAGGGTGGATCAACTTAAGAAACAAATTGGGCAGATTGCCGAGTTTGTAGGTAAGTTTCGAGATCCCGGACAACTTCCTAGTTCTACCATTCCAAATCCAAAAGGAGGGTTTGAATCAGCCAAAGCAATCACCCTAAGAAGTGGTAAGGAAGTTGGGGCAGGTTCTTCATCAAAAACAGGTCATAACGAGGATGAAATTTTGCAAATGGAAGAGGAGGAATCAAAGCAACCCACGGCAAGGGTGGTTCCACCTTTGCCGCAAGTCTCCAATGCCCCTAAACCTTCAAATCTGTCCAATAAGGATAAGAATGTGTTAAATTCAAGTCCTACTAATGTTTTTCCTTTGAATGTCCCCTTTCCTAGTAGATTTTTGCAATCCAAGAACGAAGAGGAGGAAAAAGATGTTCTAGAGACGTTTAGAAAGGTGCATGTCGACATTCCCCTCCTTGATGCCATAAAGCAAATCCCGAAGTATTCCAAGTGTTTAAAGATGCTTTGTACGACAAAGAAACGTACCCGGGAGAAAGAAGTGGTACATGTAAGCGAGAATGTCTCCGCCATCTTGCAACGTAAACTACCCCCCAAATGCAAAGATCCGGGGAGCTTTACAATTCCGTGTGTCATTGGTAATACCCGTTTCAAATCTGCCATGCTAGATTTAGGAGCATCTATTAATGTTATGCCATATTCTGTTTATGCATCTATGAATCTAGGAGCACTTAAACATGATGGTGTAATGATAGGAGCATATTTATGCGCCTTAGTTAGCTTGTTCTTGTGCATTTACATTGTTTTTCCTTAGTTAAAGTAGTCTTTTGAGCTCGTTTTATGTATTTTCAGGTTCTAAGGGCAAAATATGCAAAAGGATGCTTTTTGGAGCCTCTTGGAGCAAATTAGAGCTTGGAATGGACATCATATGCTTGGAGCCAAGAGGATGGACGAAATTGAAGATTTGAAGATGATGTTTCCTACTTGAGCAAGGTTTCCTAGTCGAAGTAGGAAAGCGCCTAATTGAAGAAGGATTCCTAATCTATAAAGGATTCCTAATTGAAGAAGGATTCATAATCTACGAGGGATTCCTAGTTGAAGATGGATTCCTAGAAGAATGCAGATTCCTACTCAAACAAGGTTTCCTACTCGAAGTAGGAAGGTTAAATCTAAATGGCATCAAGTTGCAGCTACAAAGAAGATTTCCAAGTCCAAGATGGAAAGGTTTACAAGATGAAGTAGGAGAAGAATTCCAAGTCAAGAGAGGATTGGGACATGTTTTCCTAATGCTAGAAGGACTCCTAAGTGTTGTAGGACACAAACGAGAAGTTTCTAGAAAGTTTACATCCTTGCCGTGGGTTTTATGCAATTCCTATCAGTTTTTGGGGCTTTCTAGAAGCCCTATCCTTAATCCCTACATTGGTGCCGCACCTTAGCTTCTAGATACCCTAATTCCTTGCCTTGCAAGGCATTCTAGAAACCTTATCACCTTATCCCATTGCTGCCGCACCCTTATACCTTTTCCTTTGCAAAATCTGATTGTTTAGACCTATTTCCTTGTGGATTTGGGTTTTTCTAATCCATATCTGATTCCCCTAGGGTTTTAAGGGCCTATATATACTCATATTAACCCCTAAATCAGGATACCACTCACCACAATTCACAATTAATTCCAGAAATTCGTCCAACCCTCTCTACACTCTTGCCGCACCCACCAAACACCATTCCCCTTAGTTTTAAGTCTTGCCGCACCATCCCCATCCCCTAAACACTACTACATCCATCCATAACCATGCATCCATACACCTAAAGTCCCAACCTGTCCCTAAAGTCCTTTGCCGCACCAAGGAGGAGGAGAAGGAAGCTCGGAAGTTCATGCAATTCAAGTTCGCGTCGCTGGAATTTCTAGGTGTTTCTTTTCCTTTGATTTCAATGTTTAAATTCAATTCTCTTTGTTTTGTGCGTATGAGGAACTAAACCCCCCCTTGGCTAGGGGGGGATTCGAAATACATGTTTATGCTTGCGTTATGATTTGATTACTTCTAATTGCGTTTCATAAGTTGTGAATTCAATTTACTTATCTATGTGAATTACATTGATTTGTGTGTGTTGGTTGAGAGTGCACACTTAATTATCATGCATAAATTGGGTGCTAGGATATAAGGAAATTTCACCTAATCGTTATGGACTTATATTCATAAGTAGTAAAGGTTGATGATCTCAATCGAGTTAAGTAAATTCTTGTAGGGGACTTGTGGGGAATGTTTTGGGTTGTCGTATGCAATCATCCAATTCAATAACGTTAGGAAAATCTGAAGGTTAATTTAAGCGGACCTAATTAACTTGGGGCGTTGAGAATTCATGGTTTGTTGAAAAGCAATTGGAAATCGTTTTGTATGCAAGTATAACATGTGTGGAGATGAACCCCTTACCTAGCCTTCCATTCACTCATTTAAATCAAATTCGTTTTTACAATTTGTTCTTATTAACAAAGTTTGTTTTGTTTTTAATTTCGACCAAAACCAATCCCCCTTTGTTTCAAAGTGTCAAATTAGTTAGTAAGTGTTTTACTTTGTGTTTTTAAGTGTTTTGATTCAAGTTAAAACCCAAATTCGTCCAATTTGGTGCTTAGTGTCCAAAACTGCCCAGATTGTGTTTTTAAGGCAGTTTTGAGTGTTTTGGTGCTGCTTTGAGTCTTTTGGTTTGTTTTGGTGTTTTAAAGTTTAGTTTTGTATTCTTTGAGTCTAGTTTAGTGTTTTAAACTTGTTTTTACGTTTTTGAGTCAATTCGAAGTGATTTTGCAATCCCTCCTAATCCCCGGCCTAGAACGATCCCTACTTACATTCCATACTACAATTGATAAAAAGAGGGTTAATTTGAGTGTCAACATAAATTTCACATCATGTAATCATACAATTGCCCGATAGATCTAACGCTTATCCAAAGGGAGTTTTGGAAGACGTTTTAGTGCAGGTTGATCATTTAGTATTCCCAGCGGATTTCTGTGTCCTCGAAATGGATGAATCGGACCATGCCCCTTCATTGCCCATCCTCCTTGGAAGGCCATTTATGAAAACGGCTCAAACGAAGATTGATGTGGCCAAAGGATTAGTAACTATGGCATTTGGTGGTGACATGATTAGTTTTAAAATTTCTGAATCCATTGAGACTCCTAATGTTGTTCATTCTTGTTGTGCCATTGATAAATTTGAAAAGATAGGACCGGACCGTTCAGCACCAAGCACAAAGGATGCATCAAGAACCATGCAAGACGAGGGAATTGGAGTGGAGAACAAGGACCATACGGCCACTGCCCTCAAAGTGCTCAAATTGGCCGAAAGCACCATGGGGAAAAACGTTTACCTTGCTGCCACTTCATCACATCACATAGGTAAGCCACCTAATCCAAATCCAATTCCCATTAAAGTTGATAGGTGGTTCCCTTCTATGGTGCAGGTACCCAAGCAAATCCCTGATGGTGGGCGCATGTACATGAACCTTAGGCAACACAACGCACCCATCAACAAACATCACTATCCATTACCGTTCAAAGATGCAATGTATGAGAGTGCCGTGGGGCAGGTTGTGGAGGAGATCCCACTCCTTGCCGTGGGCTCCAATGGGGCATGATTGTGTTCTTCGTCCGGCTTCAAGACGTTAAAGAAAGCGCTACTTGGGAGGCAACCCATGTAATTCAACAAAGGAAGACCAAGGAATCACTCCAATTCCAGATTTGCGTTCCTAAAACCCTTCTCTTTGTTGTTGTTTATAATCTGCTAGTTTATTTGTTTACTTGCTGTTTGTGTGTTTAATTTTGTTTGGTGTGATTTTATGCTTGAAACATTGAGGACAATGTTTGATTTAAGTGTGGGGGGGGTAACTAAGTGTTTTTTATGCAAATTCGTGGGATTGTACCACCCATTACTTAGAGACTTGTTCCTTGCTGTTTTTAAGTGTTTTTAAGCAGTTTTGGTGTGTTTTAGTGTGTGTTAACATAAAACTCCGAAAATCACATAAAAATTTGAAAAAACAGTGTTTTGAAAAGCCTAAAGAGTGTTTTGAGTCGTTTTTGTGTGTTTGTGTCTTAGGGTACCTTCCAACACAATGATGAGGATTCGGTTTGTAATTACATGGCTGTTAAAGAGAGTGATTAACATGGATGAAAATTTGATTTACTCTTTGTTTATGCTTAGTTGTGGTTATAACTTATGAATTCACATGCAATCATAAAGAAAAAAAATCAGTTTTTGTAACATGCTTGAAGGAAGGAACTCAAACAAACGCTACAACCTTGTGAGACTTGAGCCTAAACGTTTATTTGGAGAGTTAAAATCTGTGCATTATTGTTTTCTAAAGTCGTTGCATGATCTCATTATTCTTTGCTTGGTTACTACTTAGAAGGCGTTTCATCATTTAGTTCCAAATGCTAGAACTCATGCCCATTTCATTCAAAGCATGTTATTGATTTGCATAACACATATTCAAGATGAAGTTGTGTAGTTACCACCACCAAAGCCAAACTGCCATGTATCCCATATCATTATATGTTTAAGTTAACCCCATTGAGCCTTGTTAGCCTACATTCCTTGTTAACCATATTAACCTCACCTAGCCTAGTTTAGGACCATCCATACCCTTGTTCTTAAAGCATAGTAAAGCATGATTCGAATTGAATTCCTTTTGATCTATGTTGGCAGAAACCAAGTGTGGGGGAAGTATTTTTTATTTTTTTTCGTGAGGAATTGTGTGCCATAGGCATGGCAAAGAAAAGAAAAAAAAAATTCGTGGAAAAAGAAAAAAATGAAGAAAAAGTATGAAAAGTATGAAAAAAAGAGTTGAAAAGTTGAGAAAAAGAGTTCCAAAGTATTGTTTGTTGAAGTAAGGGTCCAAAACAATGAATTTGACCCTAAGAAGTTGTTTAAGTCTCCCCCTTGTGTGTTAAAGTTAATTTCTGCAATCTAAGTGAATTCTAAGTCTCAATTTCATTACTTTGCTTACTATTACTTGAAGAACGTTTGTTTTCCCTATCCTTTCCTTGTTAACCAACACCCCAAGCCCCATTACAACCCTTAACTTCTATCTTGAGTGTTATGTGTTTCAATTTGTGGAGTTTGAATTTGGTATGAGCATATGGTGTCACTGGTTCTCGCGTCTAAGTAGTAGCATTCCATTCATGAGATCATATCTAAACATGCTTCTTAACTCTAGAAATTGCGTTCTTTGTGATACATATATGTGAGCATTCGTTTTCATTTCTACATCAATCTTCTCACATATGACTAGTGTAGGGTGTGTAGTTAGAAAATCTGAGTGAAAATTGAGTGCATATCTTGTAAGGAATTGAGTAAATTCTCTAAGGCATGTTACTACATTCAAAACGTTGTTTTAATTGATTAATTGTGAACAAGTAAGTAGTGACTATGATTAAGTATGTGCTTAAGTGTAGAGATGACTCAAATCTGTGGGGATAATGATTTTTAATATGTCATGTTCATTGGAAATCCCTGAGACAAGTGTGGGGGAATTTGATAGGAGCATATTTATGCGCCTTAGTTAGCTACTTCTTATGCATTTCCATGGTGTTTTCTTAGTGAAAGTAGTCTTTTAAGCTAGTTTTATGTGTTTTCAGGTTTTAAGGCCAAAGGATGCAAGAAGATGCATTTTGGAGCTTTTGGAGCAAAATTGGGCTTGGAATGATTATCACATAATTGGAGCCAAGGTTTGGACGAATTTGAGGACTTGAAGATGATGATTCTTACTTGAACAAGGTTTCCTAGTTGAAGTAGGAAAGTGCTTACATGAAGGAGGATTCATAATCGACGAAGGATTCCTAATCAACGAAGGATTCCTAATTGAAGATGGATTCCTAATCACATGAGGATTCCTAGAAGAACAAGGATTCCTACTTGAAATAGGAAAGTTAAGCCAAAGTTTCCTACTTTGGTTTGATTTTTCCTAAATGTCCCTAAAAGTTCCAGCAATTATGAAGACTTTCTAAGCATTCTAGGACATCAAATACACATCTCTTGCACCTTTTGAACCCTTGCCCCACTCCCCTTGCTATTTTCTCTTCCTTATTTCCTGATTCTAAGCTTTATAACACTTTCCTTTTGTGTTTTAAGCCCTAGCCGAATTTCCCTTGCCCTTTCCTTTAATTTTCTGATTTGTTTCCTTAATTCTAGAGCTTTAGACTTAATTTCTGTTTACCAAAATAGTCTAGGGTTTTTAATTTCCTAATCCCTTTAAATAGACATCCTTGTGCAGCCACAAACATCCCCATTCATCCAGAAATCAACCATTCACGCCAGAATTCATCCACCACCTCTTGCCGTGCCCATCCTTCACCCAAATCCATATTTTTTGAACCCAAACCCCCCTAGCCGTGCCATACACCCATCCTAGACACTTTTCCACCATTCTACCTCATCCAAAACCATCCCAAACCATCTCCATACCTTGTGCCGCAGCAAGAAGGAAGAAGGAGTGCCCTTGAATGTGCTTGCTAGTCTATTGCAGATTGCTGGAACTTTTAGGTGTAATCTTTCTTATGTTTTCAATGTTTCAATTCAATAAACCTTGTGTTGTGAGTATGAGGAACTAAACCCCCTTAGTTGGGGGGTGATTCGAAACCATGTACATGCTTGCAATATGATTTGATTACATTCAGTTGTTATTTCATAAGTTGTGGATTCAATTTGTTCATCTACTTGATTGATAACTTATTTGTGTATGTTGATTGAGAGTGCATGCTTAGTTTTCATGCATGAATATGATGCTAGATTATGAGGGAGTTTCACCTAATAGTTACAATCTTATAATCACAAGTAGTGAAGGTCGCTTGAAAACGATCGCGTTGAATGAATTCTTGGCACTAGTTTCATGCTCATCATAGTAACGAATGCCTCGTCAACACTTATAGTTCTCACGTGCTTCATGATTCTTGATTGTATCTTTATTGTGCTCATCACGTAAGGAACCTTTGAGGAATGCTTTGAATTGTAGTATGCGCTTTCCCATCCAATTCATTAACTTAAGGAGAACTTGAAGGTTAATTTAAGCGTATCTAATTAACTTGGGGTGTTGAGTTTCATAATTTATTGGAAGAACAACTGAAAATCGTTTTGTTTGCAAGTGTGACATGTGTGGAGAAGAACCTCCTAACTAGCCTTTTATCCATCCTTTTCATCCAAAAACGTTTTACAATCTGTTTTGTTTTCAATTTTCGTCCAAAACAAATCCCCCTTTATTTTGAAGTCCTAGATTAGTTAGAAAGTGTTTTGATTTACGTTTTCTAGTGTTTTGAGTTAAGTTATAACATAAAATCGTCCAAATTTGTGTTAGTACTCAAAACTGCCCAGATTGTGCTTCTAAGGCAGTTTTGAGTGTTTATTTGCTGTTTTGGTTCCTTTGTTTTGTTTTGGTGTTCTAACTTTTAATTTTACATTCTTTGAGTCTAGTTTAGTGTTTTCAACTTTGTTTTTACATTATTGAGTCAGTTTTCAAGAGTTTAGCAATCCCTCCTAATCCCCGGTTTAGAACGATCCCTACTTACATCTTTACTACAATTTGACAAAAAAGGGTTTAATTTGTGTGCTTATCTATTTCGCATCACTCTCCTTGGCTTTGTTGAATACCACTAATCTTCTTCCTCAAGAGAATGACTCTCGAAGTGGGGAAGAACTTCTCTAAAAACGCCCTCTTCATGCTTTCCCAAGAAGTGACCGTCCCAGGTGCTAATTCATAAAGCCAATCTTTAGCCTTTTCCACAAGAGAGAATGGAAAGGCCTTCATCATCAAAATGTTCCCATCGACATTAATGGGTGTCATGCTCGAACAAACAACTTCGAACTCCTTGAGATGCTTGTTTGGATCTTCCATGGACAGCCCATGGTATTTGGGAATGTGATGCAACAAGCTTGACTTCAATTCGAACTCGTTGGTCTTGCCTTGAGCAGCCAAGGGGTATTGAATGCAAAGGGGTGCGGCATTGGCCAACCCCGAGGCCAAGAGTTCTTTTATTGTAGGATTGTCCGTTGCCATGACTTCTTCTTCTTCTTCAAATTCAGATTCGGCCTCTGAACTTGAACTAGGTGGATTAGGTTCTGGTTGCTTCCTCTTTCTTCTCAAAGTTCTTTCAAAATCGTCGTCGAACTCCAAAATATTTGCACTAATGTGTTGAGAACTACGAGTCATAAACTAATACCTGAAACAAAGAAACAAACACAATCAGCAACCAAGTATGAAGGCACGGCAGAAACACAAAAAACACACACACAAACTCACGGATAAACATAAAAGAAAATACAAAAGACATGACACAAACAAGGGATTAGCAAGTTTGCTAATCCCCGGCAACGGCGCCAAAATTTGATGTGAAAATTACTTGATACGCAAATTAAACCCTATTGATGACAATTGTAGCAAAGATGTAAGTAGGGATCGTTCTAAACCGGGGATTAACTAGGGCTGCTAATTGATAGGAGCATATTTATGCGCCTTAGTTCGCTAGTTCTTATGCATTTCCATGGTGTTTTCTTAGTTAAAGTATTCTTTTAAGCTAGTTTTATGTGTTTTCAGGTTTTAAGGCCAAAGGATGCAAGAAGATGCATTTTGGAGCAAAATGGAGCTTGGAATGCATGTCACATATTTGGAGCCAAGGTTTGGACGAATTTGAAGACTTGAAGATGATGATTCCTACTTGAACAAGGTTTCCTAGTTGAAGTAGGAAAGTGCTTACATGAAGGAGGATTCTTAATCGACGAAGGATTCCTAATCAATGAAGGATTCCTAATTGAAGATGGATTCCTAATCACCTGAGGATTCCTAGAAGAACAAGGATTCCTACTCCAACAAGGATTCCTACTTGAAATAGGAAAGTTAAGCCAAAGTTTCCTACTTTGGTTTGATTTTTCCTAAATGTCCCTAAAAGTTCCAGCAATTATGAAGACTTCCTATGCATTCTAGGACATCAAATACACATTTCTTGCACCTTTTGAACCCTTGCCGCCCCCCCCCCCCTTGGTATTTCTTCTTCCTTATTTCCTGATTCTAGGCTTTAAAACACTTTCCTTTTGTGTTTTAAACCCTAGCCGAATTTCCCTTGCTATTTCCTTTAAGTTTCTGATTTTATTTCCTAATTCTAGAATCCTTAGACTTAATTTCTGATTTCCAAATCAACCTAGGGTTTTAATTTCTGTTTTGCTTTAAATAAACCTCCTTGTTGCAGCCACAAAACATTCCACACATCTCTATTCAGTCCCATTCACGCCAGAAACATCACCACCATCTCTGCCGCACCTATTTTTCACCATTCACCATATTTTCTGACCCAAAACCACCCTAGCCGTGCCATACACCCATCCTAGACACTTTTCCACCATTCTACACCATCCATAACCCCCAAAAACCATCACAAAACCTGGTGCCGCAACCAAGGAAGAGGAGGAAGGTTCTTAGACGTACCTGCTGTGCAATTGGGATCGCTGGCACGTTTAGATGTTTTCTTTCTTTTATTTTCAATGTATAAACTTGTTATTCTTTGTGTTGCGATCATGAGGAACTAAACCCCTCTTAGTTAGGGGGTGATTTGAAACCATGTACATGCTTGCAATATGACTTCATTACATTCAGTTGTTATTTCATAAGTTGTGGATTCAATTCGTTCATCTACTTGATTGATAACTTATTTGTGTATGTTGATTGAGAGTGCACGCTTAGTTTTCATGCATGAATATGATGCTAGATTATGAGGGAGTTTCACCTAATAGTTACAATCTTATAATCACAAGTAGTGAAGGTCCCTTGAAAACGATCGCGTTGAATGAATTCTTGGCATAAGTTTCATGCAATTCATAGTAACGAGTGCTTCGTCAATGCTTATGTTTTTCATAGAACTTAATGATTCTTGCTTGTGTCTCTATTATGCAATTCATGTAGGGGACTTGTAGGGAATGTTTTGGGTTGTCGTATGCAATCATCCAACTCAATAACTTATGGAAAAACTGAGGGTTAATTAGTGCAATTCACGGTTAATTTGGGGCGTTGAGTATTCATAGTTTATCGAAAAGCAACTGGAAATCGTTTTGTATGCAAGTGTGACATGTGTGGAGAAGAACCTCCTAACTAGCCTTTTATCCATCCTTTTCATCCAAAAACGTTTTACAATCTGTTTTGTTTTAAAGTTTCTGTTTTGTTTTCAATTTTCGTCCAAAACAAATCCCCCTTTATTTTGAAGTCTTAGATTAGTTAGAAAGTGTTTTGATTTGTGTTTCTAAGTGTTTTGATTCAAGTTTTCATCCAATTTCGTCCAAGTTCTTGTTAGGTTCTCAAAAATGCCCAGAAAGTGGTTTTTAGGCAGTTTTGAGTCATTAGGTTGCTGTTTTGAGTTTTATGTTTGTTTAAGTGTTTTAAACTTTAGTTTTGCATTCTTTGAGTCTAGTTTAGTGTTTTAAACTTTGTTTTTATGTTTTTAAGTCAGTTTTCAAGTGTTTAGCAATCCCTCCTAATCCCCGGTTTAGAACGATCCCTACTTACATCTTTACTACAATTTGACAAAAAGAGGGTTTAATTTGTGTGCTTATCTATTTCGCATCAAATTTTTGGCTAATCTACTCAAATTAAACTCTAAAACACTAAACTAGACTTAAAAACACAAGAATAGACTCTAAACTGACCTAAGACACTCAAATCTGCAAAACTAAGTGGAATTGACTCAATTCTAAACCTAACAAGTAATTTGGACGAAATTAGTACTTACTTTGACTCAAAAGATTAAGAGAAAACAGATTGTAACTTAACTAACTCAGAAAACACTTAAAAGACTCAAAACAGCACAATACTAACAATTAGACTCAAAACATATTCTAGATATGAAATTGAACGAATTTAAAACTAAACTAAGACCCAAACAATGTTTATGGACTAATTCTAACCTATATTGACTCAAAACACTCTAAAGAACCTAATTAGGACAGATTCTGACCTAATAACACAAAACAGAAAAGGGGTTTTGATTTCTGACGAAATTGAATTAAAACTAAACAAATTGCGAATCAAAGTCAACTAAAACGAACCAAGATGAATTCAAAGGTAAAAAGCTAGTTAGAGGATCCTTCTCCACACATGAACATATGCAACATAAATCGATTTCCAGTATTGTTTCTTTAAACCATGAACAACAATGCCCCAAATTAATCGTGAATGCACAAATTAACTCTCATATTTCCCTAAATTCATTGAATTGGATGAATGCATGCGACAACCCAAATTATTCTTCTCAAGTTCCCTATATGAACAACATGATAGAGATACATTCAAAGATCATTAAATTCCATGGAAATCATAAGCATTGACAAGGCAATTATAACTATGAACTGCATGATACTTTTGCCAAGAATCTACTTAACACGATTGTGACTAGCAATCTCCACTACTTGTAATTATAAGTTCCTAACGATTAGGTGAAAGTCCCTTATAATTTAGCATCAGATTCAAGCATGCAAACTAAGTAGGCCTCCTTAATCAACACACAAGAATAAGTTATCAATCACATAGATAAGTAAATCGCATTCATGTTTTACGAAACAATAACTGAAAGGAATCAATTCATATTAACATACGTCCATGGCTTCAAATTCACCACTAACTAATAAGAGTTTAGTTCCACATGTTCATAACAATTGCAAAGCAAATTAAAATAAACATCGAAACTGAAATGAGGGAAGAAAGAACTATGAAAACTCCCAAGGATGCAGATGGCTTGCGCACAAGGCCCTCCTTCATCAATGGAATGCACGACTAAGCTCTCATTCTTCTCCAAAAGGTGCGGCAGAGATGTATATGGATGTAGGATGGTGTTTTGTGATGTAGAATGGTGATTAAGGTTGCGGAAAGGTGTTTTTGAATGGTGTGAAGGGTGGTTACGAATTTAGGCTTAAAAACATCTATTTATAGGGCTAGGGTTTCCACAAAATCTGATGGGAAGAGGTTAGGGTTTTGGAGATAAAAGGCTTGGCCCATCCAAGGGAGAAAATAATTAGGGTTTGTGCAGATTTTTAGGCTTCTAGAAGTGTTAGGTGCGGCACAACCCTAGGGAAGATAGATTAGGGTTTAAACTTAGCAGATTTTAAGGTTAGGGCCTACAAATTCGGTTTAGGGTTTAAATCAGCAAAGAAAAGGGTTTTGGCCCACTTAGTTTCTAAAAAGGATTTGTAGAACCCAAATCCACAAGGAAAAAGGCCTAACAAATCAGAATCCAAAAGAGAAGAGGCTTGAGAGGTGCGGCAAGGGCTTAGAACAAAGCTGAAAAAGGATTAGGAAACTTCCAATTCAAGAATATAAACTTTCAAGAATGGAAACCTCCAAGAATAACAACTTCCAACTTTAGAAACTTTGGTTTCCAATTCTGAACTCTTTGTTCTTCATGTTCATTTCTTCATTTCTTGCCTCCTTTGATCTTCAATTTCATCCATCCATTTGACTCCAACCATGTGATATCCATTTTATGCTCAAAACTGCTCCAAAAGGTTCCAAATTGCACCTTTTTGCATACTTTGTCATTTGGACCTACAAACACACGAACATTGCTTAAAACACTATAATAACCACAAACTAACTATAAAAGTGCAAGAAAACAAGCTAACTAAGTCGCATAAATATGCTCCTATCACTTTTTCTTCAAGGATTGTGTGTTATTATCCTATACAAATTAGGCCTTTAAATCCTTTTCCTTTGCTACATAGGGGCTCCGAATTTCAGCCTATAAATACCATCCTTTGCTGCACCATTTAGTCACCATCCTCTACCATAATTTACTACACCATTCACCCTCATTGTGCCGTGAGTTTTGCAAGGAGAAGAAGGAAGAAATCTGGAGCCGTGCTTGCCATTCAAGAAGCTTGGATTGTTGGAGCGTTTCTAGGTGTTTTCTATCTTTGTTTTAATGTTTAAATTTATTTATCTTTGTTTATTTGCGAACATGAGGAACTAATTTCTTTATAGTTGGAGGGGAATTCAAAGCCATGATCATATGTTTTATATGACTTGATTTCCTCCAGTTATGATTTCATAAATCGTGAATGTGGTTTACTTATCTATTTGATTGATAACTTGTTCTTGTGTGTTGATTAAGGATGCATACTTAGTTTGCATGCATGAATTTGATGCTAGAATATAAGGGAATTTCACCTAATCGTTATTAACTTATATTCATAAGTAGTAAAAGTCGCTAGTCACGATTGTATTAAGTAAATCCTAGGCAAGAGTAACATGCGTATTCCATAGTTATGAATGCCTCGTCAATGCTTATGATTTCCATTGAACTTAATGATCTTTGATATGTGTCTCTATCATGCGTATTCCATAGTTAGGGTCCTTGATAAGAATAATTTGGTTGTAATGCGTATTCCATTCAATTCAATGAATCTAGGGAAATCTGAGAATTAATTGGTGCAATCTAGTTAATTTGGGGCATTGTCATTCATGGTTTGTTGAAAGAGTAACTGGAAATCGAGTAGTATGCATATGTTTCATGTGTGGAGAAGGAACCTTCTAACTAGCCTTTCACCATCTTAATTTACATCAATTTCGTATTTTTAAAGTTTGTTTTCAAAGTTTCTGTTTTAAAAGTTTAAATTTGTCAAAATAAAACCCCTTGTTCTTAAGTCTTGTTTTTAGAGTCAAAACTTGTTTTCTTTTAGTTGTTTGAGTCTTTTAAGTTTTATTTTCGTCCAAATCACTTGTTAGGTCTAGAATTGAGTCTTTTTTATTGTTTCTTGTTGTTTTTAATGTTTTAAGTTAGGTTTGAGTCTATAGAGTCCAGTTTAGTGTTTTTGAGTCTTATTTGTGTTGATTAGCATCCCTTCTAATCCCCGGCTAGAACGATCCCTACTTACATATACTACAATCATAGGGTTTTAATTTGAGTGTCAAGTTAATTTTCACATCAAAATAGGAAAGTTAAGCCAAGGTTTCCTACTTTGGTTTGACCTTTCCTAAATGTTCCTAAGTTTTATCAACTTTGAAGGCATCCTAAGCATTCTAGGACATCAAATACACATCCCTTGCACATTGTGAACCCTTGCCGTACCCCCTTGGTATTTCCTCTTCCTTGCCGTGCAAGGGAGAGGGTTATTTCCTGAATCTATGCTTTAAAACACTTTCCTAATCTATTTCAAACCCTTGCCGCACCTTTTAGCTAATTTCCATTAAGTTTCTTATTTTGTTTCCTATTTCTAGAAGCCTTAGACTTAATTTCTGATTACCTAAATAACCTAGGGTTTTAATTCCTGAAATCCTGGAAATAAACTCCTTTTGTGCAGCCACAAACCATCCATCTACTGCCCATTCACGCTAGAAACTAGTCTACACTCTCTGCCGCACCATTCTACCACCATTCACCCTATTTTCTGCCCAGAAACATACCTAGCCGACCCCTACATTAATCCAACCCATAAACCTATCATTCTACAACATCCATAACTCCCAAAACTCACCCCCAACCCTTGTGCCGCAGCAAAGGAGAGGAAGAAGAAGTGCTTGAAGGTTCTAGCTGTTCACATCAAATCGTTGGAATATTTAGGTGTTCTCTTTCTGCTAGTCCTCGAGCAAAACAAAGAAATAAAACAAAACAAAACAAATAAAACACAACCTAAACCTTCTAACATTTGCCTCAGGGATTTCCAATGCACATGACATGTTAAAAATCATTATCCCCACAGATTTAAGTCATCTTTACACTTAAGCACATACTTAATCATAGTCACTACTTACTTGTTCACAATTAATTAATTTAAACAATGTTTTGAATGTAGTAACATGCCTTAGAGAAATCACTCAATTCCTTACAAGATATGCACTCAATTTTCACTCAGATTTTCTAACTACACACCTTATACTAGTTATATGTGAGAAGATTGATGTAGATATGAAAACGAACGCTCACTGATAGGAGCATATTTATGCGCCTTAGTTTAGCTTGTTCTTGTGCATTTATAGTGTTTTTCCTTAGTAAAGTAGTCTTTTAAGCTAGTTTTATGTGTTTTCAGATTTTAAAGACAAAGTATGCAAAGGGAAGCATTTTGGAGCCTTTTGGAGCAAATTAGAGCTTGGAATGAACATCATATGCTTGGAGCCATGAGGATGGACGAAATTGAAGATTTGAAGACGATGATTCCTAGTTGAATTAGGTTTCCTAGTTGAATTGGGAAACCTAGAAGATGAAGATTCCTAGTTGAACAAGGTTTCCTACTTGGAGTAGGAAATGTAAACCCCGAATGACATCAAGTTTCAGCAACAAAGAAGATTTCCAAGTCCAAGAAGGAAAGGTTTCCAAGATGAAGAAGGAGAAGAATTCCAAGTCAAGGGAGGATTGAGACATGTTTTCCTAATGCTAGAAGGACTCCTAAGTGTTGTAGGACACAAATGAGAAGTTTCTAGAAGAGTTCCCCTCCTTGTCGTAGGTTTCTATATTTCCTATCAGTTTTGGGGCTTTCTAGAAGCCCTATCCCTAATCCCTACATTGGTGACGCACCTAGCCTTCTAGATGCCCTTGTTCCTTGCCTTGTAAGGCATTCTAGAAGCCTTATCCTCTATCCCTTATCCATCCGCACCTTCTTATCCTTTTCCCCTTTCTATTCTGATTTCTTAACCTTTTTCCTTGTGGATTTGGATTTTAGAAGTCCATATCTGATTCCCCTAGGGTTTTAAGTGCCTATATATACTCATATTAACCCCTAAATCAGATCACCACCTCTCATACACATTCATTCATTCCACAAATTCAGAAATTCGCCCAAACCCTCTCCACACCTTTGCCGCACCATTCCCTTCCCCTAAACACTACTACATCCCTCCATGACCATGTAACCATACCCCTAAGGCCCTAAACCTGTCCCTAGACCCTTTGCCGCACCAAGGAGGAGGAGAAGGAAGCTTGGAAGCTCATGCAATTCAAGTTCGCGTCGCTGGAATTTCTAGGTGTTTCTTTTCCTTTGATTTCAATGTTTAAGTTCAATTCTCTTTGTTTTGTGCATATGAGGAACTAAACCCCCCTTGGCTAAGGGGGGATTCGAAATACATGTTTATGCTTGCGTTATGATTTGATTACTTCTAATTGCGTTTCCTAAGTTGTGAATTCAATTTACTTATCTATGTGAATTCATTGATTTGTGTGTGTTGGTTAAGAGTGCACGCTTAATTATCATGCATAGATTGAATGCTAGAATATAAGGAAATCTCACCTAATCGTTATGGATTTATATTCACAAGTAGTAAAGGTTGATGATCTCAATCGCGTTAAGTAAATTCTTGGCATAAGTTTCATGCAATCATAGTAACAAGTGATTCGTCAATGCTTATGGTTTTCATAGAACTTAATGATTCTTGCTTGTATCTCTATTATGCAATCATGTAGGGGACTTGTGGGGAATGTTTTGGGTTGTCGTATGCAATCATCCAATTCAATAACGTTAGGAAAATCTGAAGGTTAATTTAAGCGGACCTAATTAACTTCGGGCATTGAGAATTCATGGTTTATTGAAAAGCAATTGAAAATCGTTTTGAATGCAAGTATAACATGTGTGGAGATGAACCCCTTAGTTAGCCTTCCATCCATTCAATTCAATCAAATTCGTTTTAAAATCTGTTCTAGTTTACAAAGTTTGTTTTGTTTTTAAATTCGTCCAAAATCAATCCCCCTTTACTTTGTTGAGTCATAGTAGTTAGAAATCACTTTGGTTTGTGTTTTTAAGTGTCTTAGGTCAAGTTAAAACCAATTTTCGTCCAAGTTTGTGTCTAGTGTTCAAAACTGCCCAGATTGTGTTTTTAAGGCAGTTTTGAGTGTTTTTGGGCTGTTTTGAATCTTTTGGTTTGTTTTGGTGTTTTAAGTTATAGTTTCACATTCTTTGAGTCTAGTTAAGTGTTTTAAACATGTTTTTACGTTTTTGAGTCAATTCCAAGCGATTTTGCAATCCCTCCTAATCCTCGGCCTAGAACGATCCCTACTTACGTATTTTGCTACAATTGATAAAAAGAGGGTTTAATTTGAGTGCTAGTTAATATCACATCAAATTTTGGCGCCGTTGCCGGGGATTAGCAACTTTGCTAATCCCTTGGAGTGTTATTTTCGTTTTTCTTATTAGATCAGATTCTTATGTTCTTTTGTTTCTTGTTTTAGGTACTTGTTTATGACTCGGAGTTGTAATCCGGTTCACGAACATATTTTAGACTTTGACGACGATTTTGAGCGTGAGTTGAGACGAAAGAGGAAGAACCCGGAACCTAGTGAATCAAGTGCAAGTTTCGAGTCCGTTTCTGAATTTGAAGAGGAAGTGGAAGACATGGCAGCGGACAACCGAACGATCAAGGAGCTTTCTGCTTCGGGATTGGATAATGCCATACCTCTATGTATCCAATACCCTAGGGCGGCTCCGGACAAAACTGCCGAGTTCGAATTGAAGTCAAGCTTGTTACATCACATTCCGAAGTACCATGGGCTGTCCATGGAAAATCCGAACAAGCACTTGAAAGAGTTTGAAGTCGTTTGCTCAAGCATGACTCCGGTGAACGTAGATGAGAACATCTTGAAGTTGGTTGTACGAGTTGGCTCCCGGAACTGTCACATCATGGGAGAGCATGAAACGAGCTTTCTTGGAGAAGTTTTTCCCAACTTCTTGAGTCATCCTCCTACGCAAAAGAATAAGTGGCATTCAACAAGAAGAAGGTGAGTCTTTTCCTACGTATTATGAACGTTTTAAACTCTTGTTGCTTCTTGTCCACAACATCAAATGAAGGAGGAGCTTCTTCTACAATATTTCTACGAGGGCCTTCTACCAATCGAACGTCAAATGCTAGATGCCTCAGCGGGAGGAGCATTGGTGGACAAGACCCCTACGGCTGTAAAGATGTTGATTACTAATCGAGCGTTGAACGCTCAACAATACGAAGGTGTTGGACAAATGAGCATGCCACGGCAACATCAAGTGGTGGAAGGTCCAAAAGTCAAACCCATAGCTTCTTGTGGCGTATGCTTCATGCAAAACCACCCTACGGACAAGTGCCCACAATTGATCGAGAATGGAGGGTGGGAGACACTCAATGCCGTGGGATATGGCAACCAATACCAATCACGTGGTGATCCGTTTTCTAATACTTACAATCCCGGTTGGCGTGATCATCCGAATTTCAAATGGCGAGACCCCCAACAAGGCCAACAACAAAGCGGATTTAGGCAACAACCCCCGGGTTTCTATCAAAAGCCGTTGGCACCGCCACAAGCCCAAGCACAACCTGCCCAAAGCAATGTAGGTAATTCAAGTGATAATGATAAGATTTTTCAATTACTTATTACTTTGACGCAGGAAGTCCAAACTCAAAACAAAGAGAGGCAAATCCAAGACAAGAGGGTGGACAACTTGGAGAAGCAAGTGGGACAAATTGCCGAGTTCATGGGGCAATTTCGTGAGCAAGGAACGCTGCCTAGCTCAATGGTGGTCAATCCGAAAAGTGGATTCGAATCTGCAAAAGCTATGCATTTGTGAAGTGGAAAGCAAGTCGGATCTGACCTCAAACAATCCAAGTCACGTTCCAACGAGGAGGACGAGTTGAGAATTGAAGAGGAGGAGCAAAGGCCACTCACGGCCAAGGTGGAACCAACTTTGCCGCAAGTTCCGAGTGATCCCAATTCGTCCAATTCATCCAATAAAGGTAAACACGTTTCAAGTTCAGTTTCTACTAATGATTTTCCTGCAAATGTTCCTTTTCCTAGTAGGTTTAAGCAAACAAAGAAAGAAGAAGCGGAAAAGGACATTTTGGAGACGTTTCGGAAAGTTCAAGTCAATATCCCCCTTTTGGATGCAATCAAGCAAGTCCCGAGGTACGCCAAGTTCTTGAAGGAACTTTGCACCAATAGGAGGAGGATTTCGACCAAGGAGGTGGTCAAAGTAGGTGAAAACGTCTCAGCCATCTTACAACGCAAGCTGCCCCCAAAATGCAAAGATCCGGGTAGTTTTACAATTCCGTGTGTTATTGGTAATTCTAGGTTTGAATCTGCCATGTTAGACTTAGGTGCATCTATAAATGTCATGCCATATTCAATTTATGCATCTATGAACCTAGGAGCGTTGAAAAACGATGGTGTGATCATACAATTAGCCGATAGATCTAATGCCTATCCAAAGGGAGTTTTCGAAGATGTTTTAGTGCAGGTTAATCATTTGATCTTCCCAGCGGATTTCTACGTACTTGAGATGGATGAATCGGACCATGCCCCTTCATTGCCCATCCTCCTTGGAAGGCCATTCATGAAAACTGCTAGGACGAAGATTGACGTCTATAATGGCACTTTGACGATGGAATTTGATGGGGAAGTTATTAATTTCAATCTTTCCGATTCTATGAAGTACCCTAGTGAGAATCATTCATGTTTTGCTATTGATGTACTTGACTCTTTGTCGCAGGACCATTTTGACAAATTGAACGACGATGCACTTGAATTGGTCATTGCACAAGGCATGGACAAGCAAAACGTTGAAGCCACAACCATGAGAACCCACGGCATGCATGGGCATTCTTTTGCCGTGCCCCCTAATGATGAGGTTATGGAGATGGTGGCTGCCCTCGAGTCATTGCCATCACAATCGGGTAAGTATTCGGACCCTATTTTAAGTTCAGTTTCGGCTAATAAAATGCTTCCTTCTGATGTGAAAATTGACTTGACACACAAATTAAACCCTATGGATGACAATTGTAGTATATGAGCAAATAGGGATCGTTCTAACCGGGGATTAACTAGGGATGCTAATCACTGTAAAACTGACTCAAGAACATAAAAATATACTGTAGAACACTAAACTAGACTCAATTAATGCAAAACTAAGGTTTAAAACACCTAAACAAACTAAAAACTCAAAACAGCAACTAAAAGGCTCAAAACTGCCTTAAAACCACTTTCTGGGCAGTTTTGAGTACCTAACACTAGTTTGGACGAATTTGGACTATGACTTGACTCAAAACACTTAAAAACACAACTAAATGGATTTCTAACTAATCTAACACTTTGAAATAAATGGGGGAATGATTTTGACGAAATTAAAACTTTAAAACTCAAACTTTAAAAACAAATGTAAAGCAAAACAGATTGTGATTAAAGAGAATGGTGAGAAGCTAGTTAGAGGGTTCCTTATCCACACATGAACATATGCATACAACTCAATCTCCAATTACTCTTCCAACAAACCATAAATGACAATGCCCCAAATTAACTAGATTGCACCAATTAATTCTCAGATTTCCCTAGATTCATTGAATTGAATGGAATACGCATTACAACCAAATTATTCTTATCAAGGACCCTAACTATGGAATACGCATGATAGAGACACATATCAAAGATCATTAAGTTCAATGGACATCATAAGCATTGACGAGGCATTCATAACTATGGAATACGCATGTTACTCTTGCCTAGGATTTACTTAACGCAATCGTGACTAGCGACTTTCACTACCTATGAATATAAGTTAATAACGATTAGGTGAAATTCCCTTATATCCTAGTATCAAGTTTAGGCATGCAAATTAAGTGTCGACCCTCAACCCACATACATAAACAAGTTATCAATCAAATAGATAAGTAAATCACATTCACAATTTCTGAAATCATAATTGGAAGAAATCAAATCATATAAAACATATGTCCATGGCTTCAAATTCACCTCTAACTAAAAAGAAATTAGTTCCACATGTTTAACATAATTGAAAAGCAAGTCAAATTAAACATGAAAACAGAAACAAAGAAAGAAAGAACTCCAAACACTCCACTAATGGCAGATTGCATGTGCAAGGCTTCTCCCTCCTTTGGACTGCACGGCACTACTTCTTCCTCCTCCAATGGTGGCTGCACAAGGTGGTGATGGTGGTGGGAAGGCACGGCAAGGGTGAATGGTGGCAGAAATATGGGAGTTTGGGGGTGGAAGGTTGCGGCAAGGAGAGAACTAGGGTTTTGGACGAATTTCTGAATATGGAGAGGGTGGTATTCGGCCAAGGGAGGTAAAACACATATATATAGGCAGCCAAACCCTAAAGAAATCAGGTTAGACAAATGGGCTAGGGTTTAGGTGCGGCTAGGGTTAGAAAATCCACCAAAAACTAGGGTTTCTAGAACATTAGGTGCGGCATGGGCTTAGGGTAAGTAATCAGATTTTTTTCATGTGAACAAGGCCTAGGTGCGGCTGATTAAGTGGGCTAGGGTTAGGGTTAGGTGCGGCATAGGTCCAAGAGGCAAAGATGGGTCATCCAAAACCCCAAAGCCGAGAATAGAAACTCTCGAAATTGGAAACCTCCAAGAATAGAAACTTCCAACTTTAGAAACTTTGGTTTCCAATTCCGAATTCTTAGTTCATCACTTTCATTTCTTTATTCTTAAGCTTCTTTGACCTTCAAACTCGTCCATTCCTCGTGCTCCATTTGCATACACCACATTCCAGCTCACTTTTTGCTCCAAAAGCTCCAAATTGCATCATTTCGTGTAATATGTCCTTTAACCCTGAAAACACATGAAAGTAGCTTAAAAGACTACTTTGACGAAGAAAACATAACAAAAATGCATAAGAACTAGCTAACTAAGGCGCATAAATATGCTCCTATCAAATTCCCCCACACTTAGCTTTTGCTAGTCCTCGAGCAAAACAAAGAAACAAAAGAAAACAAAATGAAACAAAACAAACAAAAACAACCTAAACCTTCCAACATTTACCTCAGGGATTTCCAATGCCCATGACATATTAAAAATCATCATTCCCACAGATTTTAGCCATCTTTACACTTAAGCACATAATTATAGTCACCACGTACTAGTTCACATTTAACCAATTAAAACATGATTTTGAGTGTAGTAACATGCCTTAGAGAATTTGCTCAATTCCTCACTAGATATGCACTCAATTTTCACACAGATTTTCTGACTACACACCCTATACTAGTTATATGTGAGAAGATTGATGTAGATATGAAAACGAACGCTCACATATGTTATAACACGGAAAGCTTTTTCTGAAATTAACAAGCATGTATATGATCTCATGAAAGGAATGCTACTACTTAGACGCGAGAACCAATGACACCATATGCTCATACCAATCCCAAACTCCACAAATTGAAACACACAACACTCAAGATAGAAGTTAAGGGTTGTAACGGGGCTAGGGGAGTTGGCTAACAACGAAAGGATAGGGAAAACAACCGTTCTTTAAGCAATAGTAAGCAAAACAATGAAATCGTACTCAGAATTCCCATTAGCATGCAGAAATTAACTTTTAAACACAAAGGGAAGATTCAACAACAATTAGGGCCGAATTCATTGTTTTGGACCCTTCCTTCAACAAACAACACTTAAGAACTCTTTTTCACATCTTTTCAACTCCTTTTCATTCTTTTCACAACTTTTTCTTTCTTTTTTTTTTTCTTTCTTTTTTTTTTCTTTTTCGTGCCTCATTCAAGACTTTGGCACACCCACAACAAAACTCACTTCCCCCACACTTGTTTTCTGCCAACAATGACCAAAAGGAATTCATTTTGAGTCATGCTTTACTATGCTTTAAGAACAAGGGTAAGGATGATCCTAATCTAAGCTAGGTAAGGATAATGTGGGTTAACAAACAACAAAGGCTAAACAAGGCTCAACGGGGTTAAACTTAAACATAAAATGATATGGGATACACGGCAGTTTGGCTAAGGTGGTGATAACTACACAACTTTATCTTGAATATGTGTTATGCAAATCAATAACATGCTTTGAATGAAATGGGCATGAGTTCTAGCATTTGGAACTAAATGCTGAAACGCCTTCTAAGTAGCAACCAAGCAAAGAATAATGAGATCATGCAACGACTTTAGAAAGCAAAGAATGCACAGATTTTAACTCTCCAAATAAATGTTTAGGCTCAAGTCTCACAAGGTTGTAGCATTAGTTTGAGTTCCTTCCTTCAAGCATGTTACAAAAACTGATTTTTTTTTCTTTTATGATTGCATGTGAATTCATAAGTTATAACCACAACCAAGCATAAACAAAGAGTAAATCAAACTTTCCTCCATGTTAATCCTCCATGTAAATCATACTTTGGTTTCCAATTCCGAATTCTTTGTTCTTTACTTTCATTTCTTCATTTCTTAAGCTCCTTTGACCTTTAAACTCGTCCATTCTTTGTGCTCCATTAGCATACACAACATTCCAGCTCAAATTTGCTCTAAAATGCTCCATTTCACACTTCTTTGCATACTTTGTCTCTAAACCTGAAATTGCATGAAAATGACTTTAAACATTAAAATAACTAAAGAAAAACAACATAAATGCATAAGAACAAGCCAACTAAGTCGCATAAATATGCTCCTATCAACCCTCCGATGATGGAAGTTGTGAAGAAGGAGGTAATCAAGGCTTTGGATTGTGGAGTAATCTATCCAATCTCGGATAGTAAGTGGGTCTCGCCCGTTCAATGCATTCCGAAGAAATCTGGAGTGACGGTGGTTGCAAATGCCGAGAATGAACTTGTTCCTCAACGCATTCAAACCGGTTAGAGGGTGTGCATCGATTATAGGAAGCTAAACGCCGCCACGAGGAAGGATCACTTCCCATTACCGTTCATTGACCAAATGCTTGAAAGGTTAGCCGGCTATGCTTTCTATTGTTTTCTTGATGGTTATTCTAGTTATAATCAAATTGTCATAACACCCGAAGATCAAGAAAAAACCACTTTTACATGCCCCTTTGGTACTTTTGCATATCGTCGCATGCCTTTTGGTTTATGTAATGCACCTGCTACATTTCAAAGATGCATGATGAGCATATTTTCTGATTATGTTGAGAAAATCATTGAAGTGTTTATGGATGATTTTAGCGTGTTTGGTGATTCTTTTGATGGTTGCTTGCATAATCTTAGTTTAATCTTAAAACGTTGCGTTGAAACTAACCTTGTTCTTAATTGGGAAAAATGCTATTTCATGGTTAAACAAGGCATAGTTTTAGGTCATATAGTCTCTAAAAACGGTATTGAGGTTGATAAGTCGAAAATAGATCTTGTACGTCACTTACCCTCTCCAACTTCGGTTAGAGAGGTTCGTTCTTTTCTTGGCCATGCAGGTTTCTATCGTAGGTTTATCAAGGATTTCTCGAAGGTTGCACAACCTCTTTGCCGTCTCCTACAAAAAGACGTGGTGTTTGAATTCACCAAGGAGTGCACGGCATCATTCAACCAACTCAAGGAGTTGTTGACCACGGCACCCATCATTGTTCTACCGGATTGGAGTCTACCTTTCGAACTCATGTGTGATGCGTCCGACTATGCTTTAGGAGCTGTTTTAGGACAAAGAAAGGACAAGAGGCCGCATGTCATCTACTACGCCTCACGGACGTTGAATGATGCACAATTGAACTACTCCACTATGGAAAAAGAACTTCTTGCCGTTGTCTTTGCTTTAGATAAATTTCGATCATATCTAATTGGTACTAAAGTAATTGTTTTCACTGATCATGCAGCTCTGAAGTACTTGCTCACCAAAAAGGAGACCAAGCCACGGCTAATTCGATGGATGTTGCTACATCAAGAGTTCGACATAGAGATTCGGGACAAGAAGGGAAGTGAAAACGTGGTGGCTGACCACCTAAGCCGAATGGTGCACAATGAAGAGTCATTACCCATTGCCGAGACATTCCCCGATGAACAATTGTTGTCCATTAAGGTTAGTACACCTTGGTATGCTAATATTGTTAATTTTTTGGTGTCAAAACGTATTCCAAGTGAGTTCACTAGGCACCAACGTGATAAACTTAGGCATGATGCACGGTTTTATGTGTGGGATGATCCGTACTTATGGAAATTTTGCCCCAATCATATTATACGTCGTTGTGTGCACGATTCTGAATGTCATTCAATTTTGAGTTTTTGTCACACATATGCATGTGGAGGGCACTTTGGCACACAAAGCACAGCCCTCAAAGTGTTACAATGTGGATTCTATTGGCCTAGTATTTTTAAAGATGCTAGAACTTTTTGCTTAACATGTGATAAATGCCAACGAATGGGTGGTATTAGTGCAAGGGACCAAATGCCGTAGGTTTCTATCCTAAATGTTGAAATTTTTGATGTTTGGGGTATTGATTTTATGGGTCCCTTTCCTTCATCGTATGGTTTCATGTATATTTTGCTTGCGGTTGATTATGTGTCGAAATGGGTGGAAGCCAAGGCCACCTGGACTAATGATTCTAATGTGGTTGCAGATTTTATTAGAACTAACATTTTTGCAAGGTTTGGAATGCCACGAGTGATCATTAGTGATAGAGGGTCACACTTTTGCAATCGGACCATTGAAGCGTTATTGAGGAAATACAGTGTCACCCATAAGGTTTCTACACCTTACCATCCTCAAACGAATGGCCAAGCCGAGGTTTCCAACCGAGAGATCAAGCAAATACTTGAGAAGACCATTGGGCCAACAAGGAAGGATTGGAGCTTACGGCTAGATGATGCACTTTGGGCGTATTGTACGGCGTACAAAACCCCCATTGAGATGTCCCCCTTTCGACTTGTCTATGGCAAGGCGTGCCATCTTCCCGTGGAATTGGAGCACAAAGCACTTTGGGCCATCAAGAAGTTTAACATGAACCTCGATGAAGCGGGAAGTCAAAGGAGATTGCAATTGAATGAGCTTGATGAGATACGGCACGAGGCGTACGATAATGAAAGCATTTACAAGCAAAAGACCAAAGCTTTCCATGACAACATGATCCGTGGGAAATCATTCTCAATTGGGCAGAAAGTGCTCTTGTTCAATTCCCGTTTACGTTTGTTTTCCGGTAAGTTACGTTCTAAGTGGATTGGACCGTTTGTTATTACTAATGTTTTTGTTCATGGTGCAGTCCAAATCCAAAGCTTGAAAACGGGACAAGAATTCAAGGTGAACGGGCATCGTTTGAAGCCCTATTATGACACCTTTGTGGAGCATGCCGTGGATGACATACCCTTGGATGCCGTGGGCCCTATTAAGGAGTGAATGAGGTCTTCGTCCTCATCATTGTGTTGGAAGGTACCCTAATACATAAACAAACACACAAAAACAAATAAAAAACAACTCTTTTTGTCTTTTTTCAAAACAATTTTTCAATTTTTTCTGGGATTTTCGGATTTTTAGAACACATACTAAAACACACCAAAACTGCCTAAAAACACTTAAAAACAGCAAGGAACAACACTTGAAGTTATGGGTGATAAAATCCCACGAATTTGCATAAAAAACACTTAGTTACCCCCCCACACTTACATCAAACATTGTCCTCAATGTTCCAAGAATAAAATCACACCAAACAAAATTAAACACACAAACAGCAACTAAACAAGTAAACTGGCAGATTAGAAAGAATCAACAAAGAGAAGGGTTTAGGAACGCAAATATGGAATTGGAGTGATTCCGAAGTCTTCCTTTGTTGAATGCATGGGTTGCCTCCCACGTAGCGCTTTCTTTATGATATGGTATTAACTAGCACTCAAGGAAACCCTCTTTTTATCAATTGTAGCAAAATATGTAAGTAGGGATCGTTCTAGGCCGGGGATTAGGAGGGATTGCTAAATCACTTGAAAACTGACTCAAATACTTAAAAACATGTTTAAAACACTAAACTAGACTCGAAGAATGCAAAACTAAACTTTAAAACACCAAAACTAACCAAAAGACTCAAAACAGCAAACAAACACTCAAAACTGCCTTAAAAACACTTTCTGGGCAGTTTCTGACACCAAGGAAGAATTTGGACGAAAATTGGTTATAACTTGACACAAGACACTTAAAAACACAAACTAAATTGATTTCTAACTAATATGACTCAACAAAGTAAAGGGGGATTGATTTTGGACGAATTTAAAAACAAAACAAGTAACTAAACTAAACAGATTCTAAAACGAAATTGGTTAAAGTGAATGGATGGAAGGCTAGCTAAGGGGTTCTTCTCCACACATGTCACACTTGCATACAAAACGATTTCCAATTTCTTCTCAATAAATCACGAATTCTCAACGCCCCAATTTAATTAGGTCCGATTAAATTAACCCTCAGATTTTCCTTAAGTTATTGAATTGGATGAATTGCATACGACAACCCAAAGCATTCCCCACAAGTTCCCTACATGAAAGCACATAATAGAGATTCAAGCAAGGATCATTAAGTTCTATGAAAATCATAAGCATTGACGAGGCACTCGTAACTATGAAAGCGCATGATACTTATGCCAAGAATTTACTTAACGCAATTGTGATCAACAGCCTTTACTACTTGTGAATATAAGTTCATAACAATTAATTGAAATTCCCTTATATCCTAGCATCAAATTCATGCATGCTAACTAAGCGGGCCCTCTTAACCAACATACACAAACCAGTTTTAATTCATATAGATAAGTAAATTGAATTCACAACTTATGAAACGCAATTAGAAGTAATCAAATCATATAGTGATGTGATCCTTATATTGCCACACAAATTAAACCCTATTGATGACAATTGTAGTAATGATGCAAGTAGGGATCGTTCTAAACCAGGGATTAACTAGGGATGCTAATCAACACAAATAAGACTCAAAAGCACTAAACTAGACTCTATAGACTCAAAACTAACTCAAAACACTCAAAACAGCAAATAACAAATAAAAAGACTCAATTCTAGACCTAAGAAGTGATTTGGACGAAAATAGAACTTCAAAGACTGAAAAGACTTAAAGGAAACACGTTTTGACTCTAAAAACAAGATTTAAAAGCAAGGGGTTTGGTTTTGACGAATTTAACTTCTAAAACAGAAACTTTGAAAACAAACTTGACAAAAACGATTTCAATGTAAATTAAGATGGTGAAAGTCTAGTTAGAAGGTTCCTTCTCCACACATGAAACATATGCATATGATTCGATTTCCAATTACTCTTTCAACAAACCATGAATGACAATGCCCCAAATTAACTAGATTGCACCAATTAATTCTCAGATTTCCCTAGATTCATTGAATTGAATGGAATACGCATTACAACCAAATTATTCTTATCAAGGACCCTAACTATGGAATACGCATGATAGAGACACATATCAAAGATCATTAAGTTCAATGGAAATCATAAACATTGACGAGACATTCATAACTATGGGATACGCATATTACTCTTGCCTAGGATTTACTTAACACAATCATGACTAGCGACTTTTACTACTTATGAATATAAGTTAATAACGATTAGGTGAAATTCCCTTATACTCTAGCATCAAATTCATGCATGCAAACTAAGTGTCGACCCTCAATCAACATACATAAACATGTTATCAATCAAATAGATAAGTAAACCACATTCACGATTTATGAAATCATAACTGGAAGAAATCACCTCATATAAAACATATGATCATAGCTTTGAATTCCCCTCTAACTATAAAGAAATTAGTTCCTCATGTTCGCAAATAAACAAAGATAAATAAATTTAAACATTGACATAAAGATAGAAAACACCTAGAAACGCTCCACCAATCCAAGCTCCTTGAATGGCATGCACGGCTCCAGATTTCTTCCTTCTTCTCCTTGCAAAACTCACGGCACAAGAGGGGTTTTTGGGTGAATGGTGTAGTGAAAATATGGTAGAAAGTGGTCGTTGATAGGTGCGGCAAAAGGTTGTATTTATAGGCTGAAAGTCACAACTCCTAGGTAGCAAAGGACAAGGTTTTAAAGGCCTAATCTGCATAGGAAAATAACATACAATCCTAGAAGGAAAACAAGTCAGAAATCCAAAAGGAATGAGAAGATGAAGTGCGGCATCAAACTAGGAGAGGGTAAGGCTTCTAGAAATCTGAAATCCCAAGGGAAATAGGATATAGGGTGCGGCACAAAGGGTGGTTTCTAGAAAGAAAATACAAGGCAGATTTTTTAGGCTTCTAGAAGGGTTCTAGGCGCCATCTTTGTAGGACAAGATTAGGTCTTCTAGAAATCTGATTTTAAGCATCCTAATATAGTTAGAAACTGATGTGAAAATTATGTTGACACACAAATTAGACCCTATTTGTGACAATTGTAGTAATGATGTAAGTAGGGATCGTTCTAACCGGGGATTAACTAGGGGTACTAATCACTTGAAAACTGAATTAGAAACGTAAAAACAAAGTTTAAAACACTAGATTAGACTCAAAGAATGCAAAACTAACGTTTAAAATACTAAAACAAACCAAAACTCAAAACAGCAACCAAAAGACTCAAAACTACCTTTAAAACACTTTCTAGGCAGTTTTGAACACAAAGCACCAAATTGAACGAATTTGGGTTTTAACTTGTACCAAAACACTTAAAAACATAAACCAACACACTTTCTCACTAATCTAGGACTTCAAAATAAATGCGGATTTGATTTGGACGAAAATAAACTAAATGGACAGATTGTAAGACAAAATTGTGATGAATTAATGGATGATGGAATAGCTAAGGGGTCCTTCTCCACACATGAAATATATGCAACCTAAATCAATTTCCAGTTATCAATTTAATAAGTTATAAACCTCGACACTCCAAGTTAATTAGGTCCGCTTAAATTAACCTTCAGATTTCCCTAGAATCATTGAATTGGATGAATATACATCGCAAACAAATTATTCCTAACATGATAAAGACACAAGTTAGAATCATTACGTTCTTTGGAAATCATAAGCATCGACAAGGCATTCGTAACTATGAAAAGCATGATACTCTTGCCAGGAATCTACTTAACATGATCGCGACTAGCGACCTTCACTACTTACGAATATAAATTCATAACGATTAGGTGAAACAAACTTATATCCTAGCACCAAATTCAAGCATGCAAATTAAGCGTGCACTCTCAATCAACATACAAGAATAAGTTCTAAATCAAACGGTTAAGCAAACTGTATTCACGACTTATGCAACGATAACTGGAAGTAATCAACTTATTTCACATATATAATCATGGTTTTGAATCCCCCCCTAGCCAAGGGGGGTTTAGTTCCTCATACTCGCAAAGCAAAGATACATAAATTTAGAAATTAAAACGCAAAGAAAGAAAACACCTAGAACGCTCCAACTTGGCAGCAAGCTCATCAACGATTTCTCCTTCCTCCTTGCTGCTGCAGAAAAGTTTAGAACAGGTTTTGGGTGGTATTTATGATGTAGAATGGATGGGGAATGGTATGGAAAGGTTTAGGGTTGATGGGTGGTGCGGCTAGGGTTGTTTTTGTGCAGAAAGTATGGACTATAGTGATGGAATGGTTCGGCAGAGAGCAAGGACTGATTTCTGGCGTGAATGATGAGTATGGCAGGTGGTGTGTGCGGCATAGAATGAAAACAAATATATATAGGCACCACAAACCTTAGAGAAATCAGGTTAGGCAATGGGCTAGGGTTTAGGTGCGGCAAAGGGTGAAAATCCACTAGGAATTAGGGTTTTGGCCCACTTAGTTTTAGAAAGGGATTCGTATAACCCAAATCCACAAGGAAAGGCCTAACAAGTCAGAATCCAAGAGGGATTGGGCTAGGAAGGTGCGGCCTAAGTCTAAGAGGGTAAGGATAGGTCATCTAAAAGCCCAAAGCCAAAAATAGAAACTCTCAAAAATGGAAACCTCCAAGAATAGAAACTTCCAACTTTAGAAACTTTGGTTTCCAATTCCGAATTCTTTGTTCTTCACTTTCATTTCTTCATTTCTTAAGCTCCTTTGACCTTCAAACTCGTCCATTCCTTGTGCTCCATAAGCATACACAACATTTCAGCTCAATTTTGCTCTAAAATGCTCCATTTCACACTTCTTTGCATACTTTGTCTCTAAAACCTGAAATTGCACGAAAATGACTTTAAACACTAAAATAATTAAAGAAAAACAACATAAATGCACAAGAACAAGTCAACTAAGTCGCATAAATATGCTCTTATCAGAAACCCTCCCTTGCAGCTGAAATGTAGGTAGATTAAGATTAGGATAAGATAGGATAGGATAAGGTTTGTTCGGATAAGATAAGCTAAGATGAGGTTATGGATGATGTTTTGGATAAGATTCCTTCACTTGAGCTGATTCTTTAGCTTTAACTTTCCTTCTTCAAGTAGGAAACCTTGCTGGAGTAGGAATCTTCATACGTTCAGGAATCCATCTTCAATTAGGACTCCTTCATTGATTAGGAATCCTCCTTTATTTAGGAATTCTTCACTTAAGCCCTTTCCTACTTCAACTAGGAAACTTTGTATCTTCAATTCTTCAACTTCGAAACACATTCCTAGCTTCTTCAATCCTTCAAATTCGTCCATTCTATGTGCTTCACATGCATGAACTCCATTCTAGCCCAATTTTGCTCCAAAATGCTCCAAATTGCATCTTTTTGCTCACTTTGTCTCTAAAACCTGGAAACAAGTGAAAATACCTTAAAAGACTAAATTAACTAAGAAAACACAACATAAATGCATAAAAACTAGCTAACTAAGGCGCATAAATATGCTCCTATCATATAGCAAGCATAAACATGGTTTTGAATCCCCCCTAGCCAAAGGGGCTTTAGTTCCTCATACTCGCAAAGCAAAGATACATAACTTTAGAAATTAAAATCCAAAGAAAGAAAACACCTAGAACGCTCCAACTTGGCAGCAAGCTCATCAACGATTTCTCCTTCCTCCTTGCTGCGGCAGAGAAGTTTAGAACAACTTTTGGGTTGTATTTATGGTGTAGAATGGATGGGGAATGGTATGGAAAGGTTTAGGGTTGATGGGTGGTGCGGCAAGGGGTTGTTTTTGGCAGAAAATTGGGAGTATGGTGGTGGAAGGCTACGGCAAAGGTGTGGAATGGATTTCTGGCGTGATTTATGAATGTGAGAGGTGGTAATTCAGCCAAAGGGTTAATATGAGTATATATAGGCACTTAAAACCCTAGGAGAATCAGATATGGACTTGTAGAATCCAAATCCACAAGGAAAAAGGCTTAGAAATCAGAATTACAAGGGGAAAAGGGTAAGGAGGTGCGGCTGGGTAGGGAATGAAGGATAAGGCTTCTAGAAAGCCTTGCAAGGCAAGGAAAATAGGTCATCTAGAAGGAATTGGTGCGGCACCTTATGGGGAGTGTTCTAGAACCTTCTTTTGTCTCCAAAAATGCTTAGGAAACCTTCAAAATATCTGGAACTTAAGGCCATCTAGGTTTAGGAAAGTTCAACCCAAAATAGGAAACTTTTAGGCTTAACTTTCCTACTTCAAGTAGGAAACCTTGTTTGAGTAGGAATCTTCATTCTTCAACGAATCCATCTTCAATTAGGAATCCCTCGTTGATTAGGAATCCTTATTCAATTAGAACTCCTTCGTTGACTAGGATTTCATCTTCAATTAGGCACTTTCCTACTTCAACTAGGAAACCTTGTTTAAGTAGGAATTATCATCTTCAAATCTTCAATTTCGTCCATTATTTTGGCTCTAAGTATGTGATGTCCAATCCAACCTCAATTGTGCTCCAAAACGCTCCAAAATGCATCTTTTTGTATAATATGCCCTTAAAACCTGAAAACACATAAAACTAGCTTAAAAGACTACTTTAACTAAGGAAAAACAATGTAAATGCACAAGAACAAGCTAACTAAGGTGCATAAATATGCCCCTATCACTTTAACATCAGACAGCCGGACGGAGAACATCTTTACTCCTCCTTGGAACCCACGGCATGCAGTGGAATCTCCTGCACAACATGCTCCACAAAGTTCTCATACATTGCATCCTTGAACGGAAATGGATAGTGATGTTTGTTGATGGGTGCGTTGTGGTGCCTAAGTGATGTAATAATAACTAGCACTGAAATTAACCCTCTTTTTATCAATTGTAGCAAAGTATGTAAGTAGGGATCGTTCTAAGCCGGGGATTAGGAGGGATTGCAAAATCACTTGAAAACTGACTCAAATACGTAAAAACAAGTTTAAAACACTAAACTAGACTCAAAGAATGCAAAACTAAACTTTAAAACACCAAAACAAACCAAAAGACTCAAAACAGCCCAGAACACTCAAAACTGCCTTAAAACCACAATCTGGGCAGTTTTAAACACTAGACACAAACTTGGATGAAAATTGGTTTTAACTTGACTTAAGACACTTAAAAACACAAACTAACTTGACTTCTAACTAATATGACTCAACAAAGTAAAGGGGGATTGATTTTGGACGAATTTAAAAACAAAACAAAACTTTGTAAACTAGTGCAGATTTTAAAACGAATTTGGTTTAAATGAATGGATGGAAGGCTAGCTAAGGGGTTCTTCTCCATACATGTCACACTTGCATACGAGACGATTTCCAATTGTTTTTCAAGAGATTATGAATTCCCAACGCCTCAGATTAACCGTGAATTGAACTAATTAACCCTCAGATTTTCCTAAAGTTATCGAATTGGATGAATTGCATACGACAACCCAAAGCATTCCTCACAAGTTCCCTGCATGAATTGATAACAAAGATACAAGCAAAGATCATTAAGTTCTATGAAAACCTTAAACATTGGCGAGGCACTTGTTACTATGAATTGCATGAAACTTATGCCAAGAATTTACTTAACCCGATTGTGATCAACAACCTTTACTACTTTTGAATATAAGTTTATAACGATTAGGTGAAATTCCCTTATATCCTAGCATCAAATTCATGCATGCAAACTAAGTGTCGACCCTCAATCAACATACAAGAATAAGTTTTAATTCACATAGATAAGCAAATTGAAATCACAACTTATGAAACGCAATTAGAAGTAATCAAATCATATAGCAAGCATAGACATGGTTTCGAATCCCCCCCTAGCCAAGGGGGGTTTAGTTCCTCATACTCGCAAAGCAAAGATACATAAATTTAGAAATTAAAATCGAAAGAAAGAAAACACCTAGAACGCTCCAACTTGGCAGCAAGCGCATCCAAGAATTCTCCTTCCTCCTTGCTACAGCAGAGAAGTTTAGAACAGGTTTTTGGGGTTATTTGTGGTGTAGAATGGATGGGGAATGGTATGGAAAGGTTTAGGGTTGATGGGTGGTGCGGCAAGGTATGATTTTGGGCAGAAGATATGGAATATGGTGGTGGAAAGGTGCGGCAAAGAGAGCCTCTTTGTTTCTGACGTGAATGATGCATATGGGAGGTGGTAATCTGATATAGGGGTTATAATGAGTATATATAGGCATCCAAAACCCTAGGGCAATCAGATTAGGGCTTCTAGAACCCAAATCCATCAGAAATTAGGTTAAAATAATCAGATTTTTAATGGGAAAAAGGGCCTAGGGTGTGGCTGGTTTCCAGGGTAAAGGATGGGCCTTCTAGAATGCCTTGCAAGGCAATGAAATCAGGTATTCTAGAACCCTAGGTGCGGCAAGGATTAGGGAGATCAGATTAGGTAATTGATAGGAGCATATTTATGCGCCTTAGTTAGTTAGTTCTTATGCATTTATGTTGTGTTTTCTTAGTTAAAATTAGTCTTTTAAGCTATTTTCATGTGTTTTCAGGTTTTAGAGACAAAGTGAGCAAAAAGATGCAATTTGGAGCATTTTGGAGCAAAATTGGGCTAGAATGAAGTTCATGCATGTAAAGCACAAAGGATGGACGAATTTGAAGGATTGATGAAGCTAGGAATGTGTTTTGAAGTTGAAGAATTGAAGATACAAAGTGTCCTAGTTGAGGTAGGAAAGGGCTTACATGAAGGAGTCCTAAATGAAGAAGGATTCCTAATCAATGTAGGAGTCCTAATTGAAGATGGATTCCTAGACGAATGAAGTTTCCTACTCAAGCAAGTATTCCTACATGAATCAGCTTAAGAGAAGGATCTTATCCAAAACCTCATCCATAACCTTATCTTAGCTTATCTTATCCAAACAAATCTTATCCTATCCTATCTTATCCTAATCCTAAACTATCCACATTTCAGCCACTTAGGAGGGTTTCTAACTAGATTAGGATGCTTAAAATCAGATTTCTAGAAGACCTAATCTTGTCCTACAAAGATGGCGCCTAGGAGCCTTTCTAGAAGCCTAAAAATCTGCCTTGTATTTCTTTCTAGAAACCATCCTTTTGCCGTGAGTTTTCACCCATTTCCTTTGGGATTTTGGTTTCTAGAAGACTTATCCTTTCACACTCTTTGTGCTTCACATTATCTCCCATTCCTTTTGGGTTTTTGACTTGTTTTCCTTATAGGATTGTATGTTATTATCCTATGCAGATTAGGCCTTTAAAACCTTGTCCTTGGCTACCTAGGAGATGGGATTTTCAGCCTATAAATACAAGCCTATGCCGCACCCTTTCACTCACCATCCTCTACCAGATTTTCACTACACCATTCACCCAAACATATCTCATTGTGTCGTGAGTTTGCAAGGAGAAGAAAAAAGAAATCTGGAGCCGTGCATGCCATTCAAGACGTTGGATTGTTGGAGCGATTCTAGGTGTTTTCTATCTTTATGTCAATGTTTAATTTTATTTATCTTTGTTTATTTGCGAACATGAGGACTAATTTCTTTATAGTTAGAGGGGAATTCAAAGCCATGATCATATGTTTTATATGACTTGATTTCTTCCAATTATGATTTCATAAATCGTGAATGTGGTTTACTTATCTATTTGATTGATAACATGTTTATGTATGTTGATTGAGGGTCGACACTTAGTTTGCATGCATGAATTTGATGCTAGAGTATAAGGGAATTTTACCTAATCGTTATTAACTTATATTCATAAGTAGTAAAAGTCGCTAGTCACGATTGTGTTAAGTAAATCCTAGGCAAGAGTAACATGCGTATCCCATAGTTATGAATGCCTCGTCAATGTTTATGATTTCCATTGAACTTAATGATCTTTTATATGTGTCTTTATCATGCGTATTCCATAGTTAGGGTCCTTGATAAGAATAATTTGGTTGTAATGCGTATTCCATTCAATTCAATGAATCTAGGGAAATCTGAGAGTTAATTGGTGCAATCTAGTTAATTTGGGGCATTGTCATTCATGGTTTGTTGAAAGAGTAATTGGAAATCGAGTCGTATGCATATGTTTCATGTGTGGAGAAGAAACCTTCTAACTAGCCTTTCACCGTCTTAATCTACATCAAATCGTTTTTGTCAAGTTTGTTTTCAAAGTTTTTGTTTTAAAAGTTAAATTCGTCCAAATCAACCCCCTTACTTTTAAATCTTGTTTTTAGAGTCAAAACTTGTTTCTTTTAAGTCTTTTGAATCTTTGAAGTTCTATTTTCGTCCAAATCACTTGTTAGGTCTAGAGTTGAGTCCTTTTGATTGTTTCTTACTGTTTTTAGTGTTTTAAGTTAGTTTTGAGTCTATAGAGTCTAGTTTAGTGTTTTTGAGTCTTATTTGTGTTGATTAGCATCCCTAGTTAATCCCCGGTTTAGAACGATCCCTACTTGCATCATTACTACAATTGTCATCAATAGGGTTTAATTTGTGTGTCAACATAATTTTCACATCAAATTTTGGCGCCGTTGCCGAGGATTAGCAAAGTTGCTAATCCCTTGGTTTGTTCTATTTCAATTTGTTTTAATTGAGTCCAGATTTTTACTTTGTTTTTGTTTCTTGTTTTTAGGTACTAGTTTATGACTCGGAGCTCTCATCCGGTTCGTGAACACATCTTGGACTTTGACGACGATTTTGAACGAGAGTTGAGATGAAAGAGGAAGAATCCAGAACCTAGTGAATCAAGTTCGAGTTCAGAAGCCGAAGTTGAGATTGAGGAAGAGGAACCCACGGCACAAGTGGGTGAATTTGAGACAGTCATGGCACAAGACAATCGTACAATCAAGGAGCTCTCGGCTTCAGGATTGGACAATGTCGCACCTCTATGTATTCAATATTCGGCGGCTGCCCAAGGAAAGACCAAGGAATTCGAGTTAAAGTCAAGTTTGCTCCACCATATTCCGAAGTACCATGGATTGTCCATGGAGGATCCTAACAAGCACTTAAAAGAGTTCGAGGTGGTGTGTTCAAGCATGACTCCAATCAATGTCGACGGGAGTATATTGAAGATGAAGGCCTTTCCCTTTTCTCTCATGGAAAAGGCGAAAGATTGGTTGTATGAATTAGCTCCCGGAACGGTCACATCTTGGAGAAGTTTTTCCCAACTTCTCGAGTCATCCTCCTACGAAAAAGGATAAGTGGAATTCAACAAGAAGAAGGTGAGTCTTTTCCTACATATTATGAACGTTTTAAATCTTTTGTTGCTTCTTGTCCACATCATCAAATGAAAGAGGAGCTTCTTCTACAATACTTCTACGAGGGACTTTTACCAATCGAACGACAAATGCTAGATGCCTTGGCGGGATGAGCTTTGGTGGATAAGACCCCCACGGCAGCAAAGACTTTGATTGCCAATCAAGAGTTGAACGCTCAACAATACGAAGGTGTTGGCCAAAGAGGCACCCCACGGCAACACCAAGTGAATGAGGTAAGTGCCATAACTGAACTTCAAAATCAAATGGCTAACCTTACTACGTTGCTTTCTCAGGTTGTGGAAGGGCCAAAAGTTCAAAATGTAAGTGCGTGTGGTGTATGTTCCATGCAAGGACACCCTACGGACACATGCCCCCAATTGATCGAGAACGGAGGGTGGGAGACCCTCAATGCCGTGGGTTTTGGGCAACAATACCAACAAAGGAATGATCCCTTTTCTAACACCTACAATCCCGGTTGGCGTGATCATCCAAATTTCAAATGGCGGGAACCCCAACAAGGCCAACAACAAAATACATTTCGGCAACAACCCCCGGGTTTCTATCAAAAGCCATTCGCACCAAATCAAACTCAAATACAATCTGCTACAACAAATTCAGGTATATCCTTGGATAATGATACAATTCTTAAATTACTCAACACTTTGTCTCAGGGGCAAGAGAATCAAACCACAACATTGCAAAGCCAAGCTAAAAGGGTGGATCACTTGGAAAAACAAATTGGGCAAATTGCGGAGTTTGTAGGACAGTTTCGAGACCAAGGAAGACTCCCTAGTTGGAACCGAAGCCCAAGCATCCAATTCAAGTCAAAAAGAGGATGAGAAGTTACTGTTTGAGGAAGAACCACAAACCTCACCTACGGCAAGGATGGAACACGCTTTGCCGCAACCTCCTTGCAATTCTAAACCATATAATTCGGCCAAGGTAAGCTCAAATCCGAATTCTTCTAGTTCTATTCCACTAAACGTGCCTTTTCCTAGCAGGTTGAAGCAATCCAAGAAGGAGGAGAACGAGAAAGACATTTTGGAGACGTTTCGGAAAGTGCAAGTCAATATACCTCTTCTTGACGCCATTAAGCAAGTACCAAGGTACGCAAAGTTTTTGAAGGAACTATGCACAACAAGAAGGAAAATTTCAAACAAAGAGGTGGTCCAGGTAAGTGAGAATGTTTCCGTTGTTTTGCAAAGAAAACTACCCCCTAAATGCAAAGATCCGGGTAGTTTTACAATTCCATGTGTTATAGGCAATACTAAATTTGAACATGCTATGTTAGATCTAGGAGCTTCAATTAACGTCATGCCATACTCAATATATGCATCCATGAACTTAGGAGAACTTAAAAACGATGGTGTTATAATTCAATTAGCTGATCGTTCTAATGCATATCCGAAAGGAGTTTTGGAAGATGTGGTGGTGCAGGTGGATAACTTGATATTTCCAGCGGATTTCTATGTTTTAGAGATAGAGGACTCACCAAATGTCACCCCATTGCTGATTCTACTTGGGAGACCCTTCATGAAAACAACACGCACCAAGATCAATGTGTTCAAAGGGACGTTGACAATGGAATTTGATGGGGAAATTATTAACTTTAACATTTCTGAAGCTATGAAATTTCCTAAAGATGATCATTCTTGTTTTTCTATTGATGTATTGGATGAATTGGCGCAGGATTATCTTGATATGTTGGAAGACGATCCCCTTGAAACGACGATTGCACAAGGACTTGGCATGAAGCCCAACCTGGCCGTACCTAAGGAGGAGCATGCCGAGCTTGTGGCTGCCTTTGATTCATTGCCACAACATCGGGGTAAGCCTTCTAACCCAATTCCAATTCCCGTTTCCACTAATACGTTGTTACCTTCTGTGATTCAGGCACCCGTTCTTGAGCTCAAAACCATTGCCGGATCATTTAAAGTATGTATTTTTGGGAGATGAAGAGACGTTACCCGTGATTGTCTCTTCATCACTCATGGCATTAAAGGAAGAAAAGTTGATTTGAGTGTTGAAAGAGCACAAAACAGCCATTGGATGGACATTGGCCGACATTAAGGGAATTAGCCCTACAACATGCATGCATCGCATATTTCTAGAGGAGGGGGCTAAACCAACTCGAGAGGCTCAACGCCGACTCAACCCTCCAATGATGGAAGTTGTGAAAAAGGAGATTATAAAGCTTCTCGATTGTGGAGTGATTTATCCAATCTCGGATAGCCGTTGGGTCTCAGCGGTTCAAGTTGTCCCGAATAAGTCGGGAGTCACTGTGGTGAAGAACGCCGAGGATGAGCTTGTGCCAACCCATATCCAAACAGGTTGGAGAGTGTGCATTGACTATAGGAAGCTCAACAACACCACAAGGAATGACCACTTTCCATTGCCATTCATTGACCAAATGCTTGAAAGGTTAGCCGGTCATTCTTTTTATTGTTTTCTTGACGGTTATTCAGGATATAATCAAATTGTCATAGCTCCGGACGACCAAGAAAAGACCACCTTCACGTGCCCATTTGGTACGTTTGCTTACCGTCGCATGCCATTCGGTTTATGCAATGCACTAGCCACGTTCCAACGATGCATGGTAAGTATCTTTTCCGATTTTATTGAGAAGATTATTGAGGTATTCATGGATGATTTTAGTGTCTTTGGTGATTCGTTTGATGGTTGCTTGGAAAATCTCACATTAATCTTAAAACGATGCGTTGAAACTAACCTTGTTTTAAATTGGGAAGAGTGTCACTTTATGGTAAAACAAGGCATAGTTCTAGGGCATATCGTTTCTGAAAGGGGAATTGAAGTTGATAAATCAAAAATAGATCTTGTACGCTACTTACCCTCTCCAACTTCGGTTAGAGAGGTTCGTTCCTTTCTTGGCCGCGCAGGATTTTATAGGCGATTCATCAAGGATTTTTCAAAGATTTCCACACCCCTATGCCGACTTCTCCAAAAGGATGTGACCTTCGACTTCAACGAGGAATGTGAAAAGGCGTTCAAACACCTCAAGGAGATGCTAACTTCGGTCCCCATCATTCGGCCACCAGATTGGAGCATTCCCTTCGAGCTTATGTGCAATGCGTCCGATTATGCTCTAGGGTTTTGGGACAAAGGAAGGACAAACAGCCACACGTCATATACTATGCCTCTCGGACCTTGAACGATGCTCAATTGAACTATTCCACAACGGAAAAAGAACTTCTTGCCGTTGTTTTTGCTTTAGATAAGTTCCGTTCTTATTTACTTGTTACTAAACTAATCATTTACACTGATCATGCAGCGTTGAAGTACTTGCTCACGAAGAAGGAGGCTAAACCAAGGCTTATTCGATGGATGCTTCTCCTCCAAGAGTTCGATATCGAAATCCGAGACAAGAAAGGAAGTGAGAACGTTGTGGCTGATCACTTGAGCCATTTGGTGCATGAAGAAGAAGTCGTGCCTATTCCAGAGACATTCCCGGATGAACAATTGATGTCCATTGAGGTTAGTATGCCATGGTATGCGGATTTAGTTAATTATTTAGCATCTAAAGTCATTCCAAGTGAGTTCAATGAAAACCAACGTGATAAACTTAAGTATGATACACGAAATTATGTGTGGGATGACCTTTATTTATGGAAATATTGTTCTGATCAAATCATTCGTAGGTGTGTGCATGACTCTGAAATTCAATCTATTTTAAACTTTTGTCACACTTATGCATGTGGAGGTCACTTTGGCACTCAAAGGACTGCACGTAAAGTACTTGAATGTGGTTTTTATTGGCCCACTATTTTTAAGGATGCTAGAACTTTTTGCATTGCATGTGATCGTTGTCAACGAATTGGAAATATAGGACCAAAGGACCAAATGCCGCAAAATTGATAGGAGCATATTTATGCGCCTTAGTTTAGCTTGTTCTTGTGCAGTTATAGTGTTTTTCCTTAGTAAAGTAGTCTTTTAAGCTAGTTTTATGTGTTTTCAGGTTTTAAAGGCAAAGTATGCAAAGGGAAGCATTTTGGAGCCTTTTGGAGCAAATTAGAGCTTGGAATGAAGATCATATGCTTGGAGTCATGAGGATGGACGAAATTGAAGACTTAAAGATGATGATTTCTAGTTGAATTAGGTTTCCTAGTTCAATTGGGAAACCTAGAAGATGAAGATTCCTAGTTGAACAAGGTTTCCTACTTGGAGTAGGAAATGTAAACCCCGAATGACATCAACTTTCAGCAACAAAGAAGATTTCCAAGTCCAAAAAGGAAAGGTTTCCAAGATGAAGAAGGAGAAGAATTCCAAGTCAAAGGAGGATTGAGACATGTTTTCCTAATACTAGAAGGACTCCTAAGTGTTGTAGGACACAAAGGAGAAGTTTCTAGAAGAGTTCCCCTCCTTGCCGTGGGTTTCATATATTTCCTATCAGTTTTGGGGCTTTCTAGAAGCCCTATCCTTAATCCCTACATTTGTGCCGCACCTAGCCTTCTAGATGCCCTTGTTCCTTGCCTTGCAAGGCATTCTAGAAGCCTTATCCTCTATCCCTTATCCAGCCGCACCTTCTTATCCTTTTCCCCTTTCTATTCTGATTTCTTAACCTTTTTCCTTGTGGATTTGGATTCTAGAAGTCCATATCTGATTCCCCTAGGGTTTTAAGTGCCTATATATACTCATATTAACCCCTAAATCAGATCACCACCTCTCATACACATTCATTCACTCTACAAATTCGTCCAAACTCTCCACACCCTTGCTGCAGCCACCAAACACCTTTCTCCCTAGTTTTTAAGTCTTGCCGCACCATCCCCTTACCCTAAACACTACTAAATCCCTCCATAACCATTCATCCATACACCTAAGGCCCTAAACCTGTCCCTAGACCCTTTGCCGCACCAAGGAGGAGGAGAGGGATGCTTGGAAGTTCATGCAATTCAAGTTCACGCCACTGGAATTTCTAGGTGTTTCTTTTCCTTTGATTTCAATGTTTAAATTCAATTCTCTTTGTTTTGTGCGTATGAGGAACTAAACAGCCCCTTGGCTAGGGGGGGATTCGAAATACATGTTTATGCTTGCGATATGATTTGATTACTTCTAATTGCGTTTCATAAGTTGTGAATTCAATTTACTTATCCATGTGAATTACATTGATTTGTTTGTGTTGGTTGAGAGTGCACGCTTAATTATCATGCATAAATTGAATGCTAGGATATAAGGAAATTTCACCTAATCGTTATGGACTTATATTCACAAGTAGTAAAGGTTGATGATCTCAATCGCGTTAAGTAAATTCTTGGCATAAGTTTCATGCAATCATAGTAACAAGTGCTTCATCAATGCTTATGGTTTTCATAGAACTTAATGATTCTTGCTTGTATCTCTATTATGCAATCATGTAGGGGACTTGTGGGGAATGCTTTGGGTTGTCGTATGCAATCATCCAATTCAATAACGTTAGGGAAATCTGAAGGTTAATTTAAGCGGACCTAATTAACTTGGGGCGTTGAGAATTTATGGTTTATTGAAAAGCAAGTGGAAATCGTTTTGAATGCAAGTATAACATGTGTGGAGATGAACCCCTTAGCTAGCTTTCCATCCATTCAATTCAATCAAATTCGTTTTAAATTCTGTTTTGATTTACAAGTTTATGTTTTGTTTTCAATTTCGTAAAAACCAAATCCCCCTTTGTTTTCAAGTGTTAAATTAGTTAGAAAGTGTGTTAGTTTGTGTTTTTAAGTGTTTTGAGTCAATTTAAACCCAATTTTCGTCAAAATCTTGTTTAGAGTTCAAAACTGCCCAGAAAGTGGTTTTAAGGCAGTTTTGAGTGTTTTCGTGTTATTTTGAGTCTTTTGGTTTGTTTTGGTGTTTTAAGTTATAGTTTCACATTCTTTGAGTCTAGTTTAGTGTTTTAAGCTTGTTTTTAGGTTTTTGAAGAGGAAGTGGAAGACATGGCAGCGGACAACCGAACGATCAAGGAGCTTTCCGCTTCAGGATTGGATATGCTGCACCTCTATGTATCCAATACCCTAGGGCGGCTCCGGACAAAACTGCTGAGTTCGAATTGAAGTCAAGCTTGTTACATCACATTCCGAAGTACCATGGGTTGTCTATGGAAGATCCGAACAAGCATTTGAAGGAGTTTGAAGTCGTTTGCTCAAGCATGACTCCGGTGAACGTGGATGAGAGCATCTTGAAGATGAAGGCCTTTCCCCTTTCTCTCCAAAAGTAGGCGAAAGATTGGTTGTACGAATTGGCTCCCGAAACTGTCACATCATGGTTGATCGCTAATCGAACATTAAACGCTCAACAATACGAAGGTGTTGCACAAAGGAGCATGCCACGGCAACATCAAGTCAATGAGGTAAGTGCCATAACCGAACATCAAAATCAAATGGCTAACCTTACTACGTTGCTTTCTCAGGTGGTGGAAGGTCCAAAAGTCAAACCCGTAGCTTCTTGTGGCGTATGCTCCATGCAAAACCACCCTACGGACAAGTGCCCACAATTGATCGAGAATGGAGGGTGGGAAACACTCAATGCCGTGGGATATGGCAACCAATACCAATCACGTGGTGATCCGTTTTCCAATACTTACAATCCCGGTTGGCGTGATCATCCGAATTTCAAATGGCGAGACCCCCAACAAGGCCAACAACAAAGCGGATTTAGGCAACAACCCCCGGGTTTCTATCAAAAGCCGTTGGCACCACCACAAGCCCAAGCACAACCTGCCCAAAGCAATGCAGGTAATTCAAGTGATAATGATAAGATTTTTCAATTACTTACTACTTTGACGTAGGAAGTCCAAACTCAAAACAAAGAAAGGCAAATCCAAGATAAGAGGGTGGACAACTTGGAGAAGCAAGTGGGACAAATTGCCGAGTTCATGGGGCAATTTCATGAGCAAGGAAGGTTGCCTAGCTCAACGGTGGTCAATCCGAAAGGTGGATTTCGAATCTGCAAAAGCTATGCATTTGTGAAGTGGAAAGCAAGTCGGATCTGACCTCAAACCATCCAAGTCACGTTCCAACGAGGAGGACGAGTTGAGAATTGAAGAGGAGGAGCAAAGGCCACTCACGGCCAAGGTGGAACCAACTTTGCCGCAAGTTCCAATTGATCCCAATTCGTCCAATTCATCCAATAAAGGTAAAAACGTGTCAAGTTCATTTTCTACTAATGATTTTCTTGCAAATGTTCCTTTTCCTAGTAGGTTTAAGCAAACAAAGAAAGAAGAAGCGGAAAAGGACATTTTGGAGACGTTTCGGAAAGTTCAAGTCAATATCCCCCTTTTGGATGCAATCAAGCAAGTCCCGAGGTACGCCAAGTTCTTGAAGGAACTTTGCACCAATAGGAGGAGGATTTCGACCAAGGAGGTGGTCAAAGTAGGTGAAAACGTCTCAGCCATCTTACAACGCAAGCTGCCCCCAAAATGCAAAAATCCGGGTAGTTTTACAATTCCGTGTGTTATTGGTAATTCTAGGTTTGAATCTGCCATGTTAGACTTAGGTGCATCTATAAATGTCATGCCATATTCAATTTATGCATCTATGAACCTAGGAGCGTTGAAAAACGATGGTGTGATCATACAATTAGCCGATAGATCTAATGCCTATCCAAAGGGAGTTTTGGAAGATGTTTTAGTGCAGGTTAATCATTTGATCTTCTCGGCGGATTTTTACGTACTTGAAATGGATGAATCGGACCATGCCCCTTCATTGCCCATCCTCCTTGGAAGGCCGTTCATGAAAACTGCTAGGACGAAGATTGACGTCTATAATGGCACTTTGACGATGGAATTTGATGGGGAAGTTATTAATTTCAATCTTTTCGATTCTATGAAGTACCCTAGTGAGAATCATTCATGTTTTGCTATTGATGTAATTGACTCTTTGTCGCAGGACCATTTTGACAAATTGAACGACGATGCACTTGAATTGGTCATTGCACAAGGCATGGACAAGCAAAACGTTGAAGCCACAACCATGAGAACCCACGGCATGCATGGGCATTCTTTTGCCGTGCCCCCTAATGATGAGGTTATGGAGATGGTGGATGCCTTCGAGTCATTGCCATCACAATCGGGTAAGTATTCGGACCCTATTTTAAGTTCATTTTCGGCTAATAAAATGCTTCCCTCAGTTGTACAGCCACCTACACTTGAACTTAAGCCGTTGCCTAGTCATTTGAAGTACGTTTTCTTGGGCAAGGATGACACGTTGCCCATCATTATTTCATCATCACTTACGGCACAAGAAGAGAGCAAATTGGTGCGAGTGCTTAAGGAGTACAAAACGGCAATTGGATGGACCTTGGCCGACATAAAGGGAATTAGCCCTACTACATGCATGCATCGCATACTTCTAGATGAGGGGTCCAAAACATCCCGAGAGGCTCAACGCCATCTCAACCCTCCGATGATGGAAGTTGTGAAGAAGGAGGTAATCAAGCTTTTGGATTGTGGAGTAATCTACCCAATCTCGGATAGTAAGTGGGTCTCGCCCGTTCAATGCGTTCCGAAGAAATCTGGAGTGACGGTGGTTGCAAATGCCGAGAATGAACTTGTTCCTCAACGCATTCAAACCGGTTGGAGGGTGTGCATCGATTATAGGAAGCTAAACGCTGCCACGAGGAATGATCACTTCCCATTGCCGTTCATTGACCAAATGCTTGAAAGGTTAGCCGGCTATGCTTTCTATTGTTTTCTTGATGGTTATTCTGGTTATAATCAAATTGTCATAACACCTGAAGATCAAGAAAAAACCACCTTTACATGCCCCTTTGGTACTTTTGCATATCATCGCATGCCTTTTGGTTTATGTAATGCACCTGCTACATTTCAAAGATGCATGATGAGCATATTTTCTGATTATGTTGAGAAAATCATTGAAGGGTTTATGGATGATTTTAGCGTGTTTGGTGATTCTTTTGATGGTTGCTTGCATAATCTTAGTTTAATCTTAAAACGTTGCGTTGAAACTAACCTTGTTCTTAATTGGGAAAAATGCCATTTCATGGTTAAACAAGGCATAGTTTTAGGTCATATAGTCTCTGAAAATGGTATTGACGTTGATAAGTCGAAAATAGATCTTGTACGTCACTTAGCCTCTCCAACTTCGGTTAGAGAGGTTCGTTCTTTTCTTGGCCATGCAGGTTTCTATCGTAGGTTTATCAAGGATTTCTCGAAGGTTGCACAACCTCTTTGCCGTCTCCTACAAAAAGACGTGGCGTTTGAATTCACCAAGGAGTGCACGGCATCATTCAACCAATTCAAGGAGTTGTTGACCACGGTGATGCGAAATAGATAAGCACACAAATTAAACCCTCTTTTTGTCAAATTGTAGTAAAGATGTAAGTAGGGATCGTTCTAAACCGGGGATTATGAGGGATTGCTAAACACTTGGAAACTGACTTAAAAACTCAAAAACAAAGTTTAAAACACTAAACTAAACTCAAAGAATGCAAAACTAAAGGTTAAAACACTTAAACAAACATAAAACCCAAAACAGCAACTAGAAGACTCAAAACTGCCTAAAAACCACTTTCTGGGCAGTTTTGAGCACCTACACTAATTTGGACGAAATTGGTTGAAAACTTGAATCAAAACACTTAGAAACACAAATCAAAACACTTTCTAACTAATCTAAGACTTCAAAATAAAGGGGGATTTGTTTTGGACGACATTTGAAAACAAAACAGAAACTTGAAACTAAACAGATTGTAAAACGGTTTTGGATGAAAAGGTTGGATAAAATGCTAGTTAGGAGGTTCTTCTCCACACATGTCACACTTGCAAACGAAATGATTTTCAGTTGTTCTTCCAATAAATTATAAATACTCAACGCCCCAAATTAACCGTGAATTGCACTAATTAACCCTCAGTTTTTCCACAAGTTATTAAGTTGGATGATTGCTTACGACAACCCAAAACATTCCCTACAAGTTCCCTACATGAATTGCATAATAGAGATACAAGCAAGAATCATTAAGTTCTATGAAAAACATAAGCATTGACGAAGCATTCGTTACTATGAATTGCATGAAACTTATGCTAAGAATTCATTCAACGCGATCGTGTTCAAGCGACCTTCACTACTTGTGATTATAAGATTGTAACTATTAGGTGAAATTCCCTCATAATCTAGCATCATATTCATGCATGAAAACTAAGCGTGCACTCTCAATCAACATACACAAATAAGTTATCAATCAAATAGATGAACGAATTGAATCCACAACTTATGAAATAACAACTGAATGTAATCAAATCATATTGCAAGCATATACATGGTTTCGAATCCCCCCCTAACCAAGGGGGGTTTAGTTCCTCATACTCACAACACAAAGAATATCAAAATTAAACATGGAATTCAATGGAAAGACAACACCTAAAACGTTCCAACAATCCTCAATTGAATGGCATGAACGTCCCAAGCTCCTCTCCTCCTCTTGGCTGCGGCACAAAGACTAGAGACAGGTTCTAGGGGTTATTTGGATGGATGAGTAGGTAAGGAATGATATGGTAGTGTTTAGGGGACATGGGGGTTGCGGCAAAGTGTGAAAATATGGCAGATTGGTGAAGGAAGGCTGCGGTAAGGGGGCTGAATGTGTTTGGACGAATTTCTGAATTGTGGAGGGGGTGATGATGGCCAAAGGATGTATAACCACATATATATAGGCAGCCAAACCCTAAAGAAATCAGGTTAGACAAATGGGCTAGGGTTTGGGTGCGGCAAGGGGTTGGAAATCCACCAGAAAATAAGGTTTCTAGAACATTAGGTGCGGCATGGGCTTAGGGTAGATGGATTAGGGTTTAACTTGGCAGAAATTAAATGATTAGGCCCTAGGGTGTGGCTGATTAAGTGGGCTAGGATTAGGGTTTAGGTGCGGCATAGGCTTAGGGTCCACAAGGAGTTTAGGGTTTATGTCATCTAAAAGCCCAAAGCCAAGAATAGAAACTCACGAAAATGGAAACCTCCAAGAATAGAAACTTCCAACTTTAGAAACTTTGGTTGCCAATTCCGACTTCTTTGTTCTTCACTTCCATTTCTTCATGTCTTAAGCTCCTTTGACCTTCAAGCTCGTCCATTCCTCGTGCTCCATTAGCCTACACAACATTCCGGCTCAATTTTTCTCTAAAATGCTCCATTTCGCACCATTTCATGTAATATGTCCTTTAAACCTGAAAACACATGAAAGTAGATTAAAAGACTACTTTAACGAAGAAAACATAACGAAAATGCATAAGAACTAGCTAACTAAGGCGCATAAATATGCTCCTATCACACGGCACCCATCATTGTTCCACCGGATTGGAGTCTACCTTTCGAGCTCATGTGTGATGCGTCCGACTATGCTTTAGGAGCTGTTTTAGGACAAAGAAAGGACAAGAGGTCGCATGTCATTTACTACGCCTCACGAACGTTGAATGACGCACAATTAAACTACTCCACTACGGAAAAAGAACTTCTTGCCGTTGTCTTTGCTTTAGATAAATTTCGATCATATCTAATTGGTACTAAAGTAATTGTTTTCACAGATCATACAGCTCTGAAGTACTTGCTCACCAAAAAGAAGGCCAAGCCACGGCTAATTCGATGGATGTTGCTACTTCAAGAGTTCGACATAGAGATTCGGGACAAGAAGGGAAGTGAAAACGTGGTGGCTGACCACCTAAGCCGAATGGTGCACAATGAAGAGGCCCTACCCATTGCCGAGACATTCCCCGATGAACAATTGCTGTCCATTAAGGTTAGTGCACCTTGGTATGCCGATATTGTTAATTTTTTGGTGTCAAAACGTATTCCAAGTGAGTTCACTAGGCACCAACGTGATAAACTCAGGCATGATGGACGGTTTTATGTGTGGGATGATCCGTACTTATGGAAATTTTGCCCCGATCAGATTATACGTCGTTGTGTGCACGATTCTGATTGTCATTCAATTCTGAGTTTTTGTCACACATATGCATGTGGAGGGCACTTTGGCACACAACGCACAGCCCTCAAGGTGTTACAATGTGGATTCTATTGGCCTAGTATTTTTAAAGATGCTAGAACTTTTTGCTTGACATGTGATAAATGCCAACGAATGGGTGGAATTTGTGCAAGGGACCAAATGCCGCAGGTTTCTATCCTAAATTTTGAAATTTTTGATGTTTGGGGTATTGATTTTATGGGTCTCTTCCCTTCATCGTATGGTTTCTTGTATATTTTTCTTGCGGTTGATTATATGTCAAAATGGGTGGAAGCCAAGGCCACCCGGACTAATGATTCTAAAGTGGTTTCAGATTTTATTAGAACTAACATTTTTGCAAGGTTTGGAATGCCACGAGTGATCATTAGTGATGGAGGGTCACACTTTTGCAATCGGACCATTGAAGCGTTATTGAGGAAATACAGTGTCACTGATAGGAGCATATTTATGCGCCTTAGTTAGCTAGTTCTTATGCATTCTTGTTATGTTTTCGTCGTTAAAGTAGTCTTTTAAGCTACTTTCATGTGTTTTCAGGGTTAAGGACGTATTACACGAAATGATGCAAGTTGGAGCTTTTGGAGCGAAACGTGAGCTTGGATTGAAAAGGACATGCTTGGAACACAAGGTTGGGACGGAATTGAAGAGTTGAAAGATTCGAGGTGTCCTACTTGAAGTAGGAAAGCTAAGCCTAAAAGTTTCCATTTTGGGCCGATCTTTCCTAAATCGGAATTGGTAACCAAAGTTTCTAAAGTTGGAAGTTTCTATTCTTGGAGGTTTCCAATTTCGAGAGTTTCTATTCTCGGCGTTGGGCTTTTAGATGACCTAAACCCAAATTTCCTTGTGGACCTTCAACCCATGCCAAACCCTAGGGCCTAATTACCTAAAATCTGCCATGTTAAACCCTAGCCCATTTCTCCTAAACCCAAGCCGCACCTAACCCTAGCCCATTGTTAAAAATCTGATTTCATTAGGGTTTTGAAAGGCCTATATATTTGCTCCTAATGCTTGCAGCCGAACCATTCACTCTCCATATTCAGAAATTAGTCTAAAACCCTAGTCCCCCATCCCCTAGCCGCACACATCCTTCATTCTAAAAATCAGAAAATCACTCAACCCTTTTCCCCTCTCCTTGCCGCAGCCACCATCACCAAATTCCTTCCTTGCCGCAACCAACCATCCATTCCAGCAACCTTCCACCACATTGCCGAGCCACCATACACCTCCCTTTATGGGTCCTTTTCCTTCTTCGTATGGTTTTACATATATTTTGCTTGCGGTTGATTATGTATCAAAATGGGTGGAAGCCAAGGCCACCCGGACTAATGATTCCAAAGTGGTTGCAGATTTTATTAGAACTAACATTTTTGCAAGGTTCGGAATGCCACGAGTGATCATTAGTGACGGAGGGACACACTTTTGCAATCGGACCATTGACGCGTTATTGAGGAAATACAGTGTCACACATAAGGTTTCTACACCTTACCATCCTCAAACGAATGGTCAAGCCGAGGTTTCCAACCGGGAGATCAAGCAAATCCTAGAGAAGACCGTTGGGCCAACGAGGAAGGATTGGAGCTTACGGTTAGATGATGCACTTTGGGCGTATCGTACGGCGTACAAAACCCCCATTGGGATGTCCCCCTTCCGACTTTCTATGGCAAGGCGTGCCATCTTCCGGTTGAATTGGAGCACAAAGCACTTTGGGCCATCAAGAAGTTTAACATGAACCTCGAGGAAGCAGGTAGTCAAAGGAGATTGCAATTGAATGAGCTTGATGAGATACGGCGCGAGGCGTACGATAATGCAAGCATTTACAAGCAAAAGACCAAAGCTTTCCATGACAACATGATCCGTGGGAAATCATTCTCAATTGGGCAGAAAGTGCTATTGTTCAATTCCCGTTTACGGTTGTTTCCCGGTAAGTTACGTTCTAAGTGGATTGGACCGTTTGTTATTACTAACATATCTTCTTATGGTGCCATCCAGATTCAAAGTCTCAAAACAGGTCATGAATTCCAAGTGAACGGACACCATTTGAAGCCATATTATGAGAACTTTGTTGAACAAACCGTGGAGGACATTTCTTTGGGTGCCGTGGGCATAAATGGAGAATGAATGGGCTTTTCGTCCGGCTATACGACGTTAAAGAAAGCGCTACTTGGGAGGCAACCCATGCAATTCAACAAAGGAAGACCAAGGAATCACTCCAATTCCAGATTTGCGTTCCTAAACTCTTCACTTTGTTATTTATTTCGAATCTGCCTATATAGTGTTTTAGTTGTTGTTTATGCGTTTCTTTTTGTTTAGTGTGATTTAATGCTTGAAACATTGAGGACAATGTTTGATTTAAGTGTGGGGGGGTTACTAAGTGTTTTAGATACAAATTTGTGGGATTTTATCACCCTTAACTTGGAGACTTGTTCTTTGCTGTTTTTAAGTGTTTTTGAGCAGTTTTAGTGTGTTTTAGTGTGTGTTGATGCAAAAATCCGAAAATCACATAAAAATTTGAAAAACTTGTTTTAAAAACCCAAAAAGAGTTGTTTTTATTTGTTTGTTTGTGTCTTAGGGTCCCTTCCAACACAATGATGAGGATTCGGTTTGTAATTGCATGACTGTTAAAGAGAGTGATTAACATGGATGAAAGTTGTTTTACTCTTTGTTTATGCTTAGTTGTGGTTATAACTTATGAATTCACATGCAATCATAAAGGAAAAAATTAGTTTTTGTAACATGCTTGAAGGAAGGAACTCAAACTAACGCTACAACCTTGTGAGACTTGAGCCTAAACGTTTATTTGGAGAGTTAAAATCTGTGCATTCTTTGTTTTCTAAAGTCGTTGCATGATCTCATTATTCTTGCTTGGTTATTACTTAGAAGGCGTTTCATCATTTAGTTCCAAATGCTAGAACTCATGCCCATTTCATTCAAAGCATGTTATTGATTTGCATAACACACTTTCAAGATGAAGTTGTGTAGTGACCACCACTTTAGCCAAATTGCCGTGTATCCCATATCATTTTATGTTTAAGTTTAACCCCGTTGAGCCTTGTTTAGCCTATGATTGTTTGTTAACCCACATTATTCCCACCTAGCCTAGATTAGGACCATCCATACCCTTGTTCTTAAAGCATAGTAAAGCATGATTCAAATAGAATTCCTTTTGGTTTATGTTGGCAGAAAACAAGTGTGGGGGGAGTTGTATGTGTGTGTTGATATGCCAAGAAAAGAAATAAGGCATGAGTGAAAAAAAAAAAAAAAAAAAAGAGAAAAGAAAAGAAATAAGTTCACATGTTTATGGTAGTTGAAGAAAGGGTCCAAAACGTTGAATATGGCCCTAAGAGTTGTATAAATCTTCCCCTTGTGTGTCTAAGTGAGTTCTGCAATCATAAGTGATTCTAAGTCTAGATTTCATTACTTTGCTTATTATGCTTCAAGAACGGTTGTTTTCCTTACCTTCCATTGTTAGCCAATCACCCCAAGCCCCATTACAACCCTTAACTTCTATCTTGAGTGTTATGTATTTCAATTTGTGGAGTTTGAATTTGGTATGAGCATATGGTGTCACTGGTTCTCGCATCTAAGTAGTAGCATTCCATTCATGAGATCATATCTAAACATGCTTCTTAACTCTAGAAATTGCGTTCTTTGTGATACATGTATGTGAGCATTCGTTTTCATATCTACATCAATCTTCTCACATATGACTAGTGTAGGGTGTGGAGTTAGAAAATCTGAGTAAAAAGAGAGTGTATATCTTGTAAGGAATTGAGGGAATTCTCTAAGGCATGTTACTACATTCAAAGCATTGTTTTACTTGATTACTTGTGAATTAGTAAGTAGTGGCTTTAATTAAGTATGTGCTTGTGTAATGATGACTCAAATTTGTGGGGATAACAATCTTTAACATGTCATGTGCATTGGAAATCCCTGAGGCAAACGTTGGAAGGTTTAGGTTATGTTTTGGTTAGATTGTTTCGTTTTGTTTTCTTTGTTTTGTTTGTTTTGCTCGAGGACTAGCAAAAGCTAAGTGTGGGGGAATTTGATAGGAGCATATTTATGCGCCTTAGTTAGCTAGTTCTTATGCATTCTTGTTATGTTTTCGTCGTTAAAGTAGTCTTTTAAGCTACTTTCATGTGTTTTCAGGGTTAAGGACGTATTACACGAAATGATGCAAGTTGGAGCTTTTGGAGCGAAACGTGAGCTTGGATTGAAAAGGACATGCTTGGAACACAAGGTTGGGACGGAATTGAAGAGTTGAAAGATTCGAGGTGTCCTACTTGAAGTAGGAAAGCTAAGCCTAAAAGTTTCCATTTTGGGCCGATCTTTCCTAAATCGGAATTGGTAACCAAAGTTTCTAAAGTTGGAAGTTTCTATTCTTGGAGGTTTCTATTCTTGGAGGTTTCCAATTTCGAGAGTTTCTATTCTCGGCGTTGGGCTTTTAGATGACCTAAACCCAAATTTCCTTGTGGACCTTCAACCCATGCCGAACCCTAGGGCCTAATTACCTAAAATCTCCCATGTTAAACCCTAGCCCATTTCTCCTAAACCCAAGCCGCACCTAACCCTAGCCCATTGTTAAAAATCTGATTTCATTAGGGTTTTGAAAGGCCTATATATTTGCTCCTAATGCTTGCAGCCGAACCATTCACTCTCCATATTCAGAAATTAGTCTAAAACCCTAGTCCCCCATCCCCTAGCCGCACACATCCTTCATTCTAAAAATCAGAAAATCACTCAACCCTTTTCCCCTCTCCTTGCCGCAGCCACCATCACCAAATTCCTTCCTTGCCGCAACCAACCATCCATTCCAGCAACCTTCCACCACATTGCCGAGCCACCATACACCTCCCTTACCCTTGCCGCAACACCCTATCATCCCAAATCGATCCCTAAACCAAAATCACACCCAAACAGCCCTAGACCCTCATTGCCGCAGCAAGGAGAAGAAGAAAGAGGACTTTCTGTGCAGAAATTCAAAGTGGACTTCTTGGCATTTTAGGTGTAATCTTTCTTATGTCTTTGATGTTTCAATTAAATAAACTTATTGTTGTGAGTATGAGGAACTAAACCCCCTTAGTTGGGGGGTGATTCAAAACCATGTACATGCTTGCAATTTGATTCGATTACATTCAGTTGTTATTTCATAAGTTATGGATTCAATTCGTTCATCTATTTGATTGATAATTTATTTGTGTATGTTGATTGAGAGTGCACGCTTACTTTTCATGCATAAATATGATGCTAGATTATGAGGGAGTTTCACCTAATAGTTACAATCTTATAATCACAAGTAGTGAAGGTCGCTTGAAACCGATCGCGTTGAATGAATTCTTAGCATAAGTTTCATGCAATTCATAGTAACGAATGCTTCGTCAATGCTTATGTTTTTCATAGAACGTAATGATTCTTGCTTGTATCTCTATTATGCAATTCATGTAGGGAACTTGTAGGGAATGTTTTGGGTTGTCGTATGCAATCATCCAACTTAATAACTTGTGGAAAAACTGAGGGTTAATTAGTGCAATTCACGGTTAATTTGGGGCGTTGGGTATTCATAGTTTATCGGAAGAACAACTGAAAATCGTTTTGCTTGCAAGTGTGACATGTGTGGAGAAGAACCCCCTAACTAGCCTTTTATCCATTCTTTTCATCAAAATTTGTTTTACAATCTGTTTCTTTTATAATCTGCCATTTAATCTATTTTCGTCCAAATCAAATCCCACCTTATTTCTTTGAGTCATTTTACTTAGAACTTGTCTTAGAATATGTTTTTAGGTGTTTTAGGTCATTAGGAAATCAAATTTCGTCCAAATTAGTGTAGGTGCTCAAAACTGCCCAGAAAGTGGTTTTTAGGCAGTTTTGAGCCTTCTAGTTGCTGTTTTAGTTTTTAGGTTTGTTTAAGTGTTTTAACTTTTAGTTTTGTATTCTTTGAGTCTAGTTTAGTGTTTTAAACTTCGTTTTTAAGTTTTTAAGTCAGTTTCCAAGTGTTTAGCAATCCCTCCTAATCCCCGGTTTAGAACGATCCCTACTTACATCTTTACTACAATTTGACAAAAGAGGGTTTAATTTGTGTGCTAGTTAATATCATATCAGTCACCCATAAGGTTTCTACACCTTACCATCCTCAAACGAATGGCCAAGTCGAGGTTTCCAACCGAGAGATCAAGCAAATACTTGAGAAGACCGTTGGGCCAACAAGGAAGGATTGGAGCTTATGGTTAGATGATGCACATTGGGCATATCTGACGGCGTACAAAACCCCCATTGGGATGTCCCCCTTTTGACTTGTCTATGGCAAGGCGTGCCATCTTCCCGTGGAATTGGAGCACAAAGCACTTTGGGCCATCAAGAAGTTAAACATGAACCTCGATGAAGCGGGAAGTCAAAGGAGATTGCAATTGAATGAGCTTCATGAGATACGGCACGAGGCGTACGATAATGCAAGCATTTACAAGCCAAAGACCAAAGCTTTCTATGACAACATGAACCGTGGGAAATCATTCTCAATTGGGTAGAAAGTGCTATTGTTCAATTCCCGTTTACGTTTGTTTCCCGGTAAGTTATGTTCTAAGTGGATTGGACCGTTTGTTATTACTAATGTTTTTGTTCATGGTGCAGTCCAAATCCAAAGCTTGAAAACGGGACAAGAATTCAAGGTGAACGGGCATCGTTTGAAGCCCTATTATGAAAACTTTGTGGAGCAAACCGTGGATGACATACCCTTGGATGCCGTGGGCCCTAATCTGGAGTGATGAGGCGTTTCGTCCGGCTGTACGACATTAAAGCAAGCGCTACTTGGGAGGCAACCCATGCATTCAACAAAGGAAGACCGAGAAAGCACTCCAATTCCAGATTTGCATTCCTAAACTCTTCTCTTTGTTGTTGATTTCGTTTCTGCCATGTTAGGTTGTTTAGATGTTATTTTGTTTGTTTGTTTGTTATTTGTGTGAGTCTATGCTTGAAACATTGAGGACAATGTTTGATTTAAGTGTGGGGGGGTAACCAAAGTGTTTTGATGCAAATTCGTAGGGTTTTGTCACCCATAATTTCAAATGTTGTTTCTTGCTGTTTTAGGTGTTTTTAGGCTGTTTTGGTGTGTTTTAGTATAGGTTGTTCTAAAAATCCGAAAATCCCAGAAAAAAATTGAAAAAAATTGTTTTGAAAACCCAAAAAGAGTTTTTTCAAGTTGTTTTTGTGTGTGTTGTTTGTGTCTTAGGGTACCTTCCAACACAATGATGAGGATTCGGTTTGTAATTGCATGATTGTTAAAAAGATTGATTAACATGGATGAAAGTTAGATTTACTCTTTGTTTATGCTTGGTTGTGGTTATAACTTATGAATTCACATGTAATCATAAACAAGAAAAAAATTAGTTTTTGTAACATGCTTGAAGGAAAGAACCCAACCAACGCTACAACCTTGTGAGACTTGAGCCTAAAATGTTAATTGGAGAGTTAAAATCTGTGCATTCTTGTTTTCTAAAGTCGTTGCATGATCTGATTATTCTTTGCTTGGCTACTACTTAGAAGGCGTTTCATCATTTAAGTTCCAAATGCTAGAACTCATGCCAATTTCATTCAAAACATGTTATTGAATTGCATAACACATATTCAAGATGAAGTTAGTAGTTACCACCATAGCCAAAAAGCCTTCATTCCATGCATTCGTTTTTGTAGGTTTAACCCCGTTGAGCCTTGTTTAGCCTATGTTGTTTGTTAACCCACATTATCCTTACCTAGCCTAGATTAGGATTATCCATACCCTTGTTCTTAGAACGTAGTTAAGCATGACTCATGATGAATTCCTTTGATCGTGGTATTGCAGAAACATAAGTGTGGGGGAAGGATTCTTGATATGGGTATGTGCCAAAAATCATATTAAGGCACGGGTTAGGAGAAAAGAAAAAAAAAAACAAAAGAAAAATTCGTGCAAAATAGTAAGGAAAAAAGAAAAAGTTGTGAAAAGTATGAAAAGGAGTTGGAAGAGCATAAAATGAGCTCTAAGTTGTTGATTGTTGAAGAAAGGGTTCAAAAAGTTGAATTTGACCCTAAGTATGCATGCATATTCCCCTTTGTGTTTAAAGTTGTTTTTCTGCACTCTAAAGTGAATTCTAAGTATCAAGTTCATTGCCTTGCTTACTATTGTTTTAAGAACGTTTGTTTATCCTTTACTCTTCTTTTTCGTGCCTCATTCAAGACTTTGGCACACCTACAACAAAACTCACTTCCCCCACACTTGTTTTCTGCCAACAATGACCAAAAGGAATTCATTTTGAGTCATTCATTACTATGCTTCAAGAACGAAGGTATGGATGGTCCTAATCTAGGCTAGGTGAGGATAATATGGGTTAACGAAAAATATATAGGCTAAACAAGGCTCAACGGGGTTAAAACCTACAAAAACGACTGCATGGAATGAAGGCTTTTTGGCTATGGTGGTAACTACTAACTTCATCTTGAATATGGGTTATGTAATTCAATAACATGTTTTGAATGAAATTGGCATGAGTTCTAGCATTTGGAACTAAATGATGAAACGCCTTCTAAGTAATAACCAAGCAAAGAATAATGAGATCATGCAACGACTTTAGAAAACAACAATGCACAGATTTTAACTTCTCCAAATAAACGTTTAGGCTCAAGTCTCACAAGGTTGTAGCATTTGTTTGAGTTCCTTCCTTCAAGCATGTTACAAAAACTAATATTTTTTTTTTCTTTATGATTACATGTGAATTCATAAGTTATAACCACAACCAAGCATAAACAAAGAGTAAATCAACTTTTATCCATGTTAATCATTCTTTTTAACAGTCATACAATTGCAAACCGAATCCTCATCATTGTGTTGGAAGGTACTCTAAGACACAAACAAACACACCAAAAACAACTTAAAAACAACTCTTTTTGGGTTTTCAAAACAATTTTTTCATATTTTTTCTGGGATTTTCGGATTTTTAAAACAACATAAACTAAAACACCTTAAAACAGCCTAAAAACACCTAAAAACAGCAAGAAACAACATTTGAAATTATGGGTGACAAAACCCTACGAATTTGCATCAAAACACTTTGGTTACCCCCCCCACACTTAAATCAAACATTGTCCTCAATGTTTCAAGCATAGACTCACACAAATAACAAACAAACAAACAAAACGACATCTAAACAACCTAACATGGCAGAAACGAAATCAACAACAAAGAGAAGAGTTTAGGAACGCAAATCTGGAATGGGAGTGCTTTCTCGGTCTTCCTTTGTTGAATGCATGGGTTGCCTCCCAAGAAGCGCTTGCTTTAACGTCGTACAGCCGGACGATGCTCCATTGAAGGTTTATGGAATCCCACGACATGGAGGGGTGCAACTACAATCTGTCCGACGAACCACTTCATGCTTTGGGTCCTTGAATGGAGTGGGATAATGATCCTTTCTTATTGTCGTGTTTTGCTTTTCTACATCAACACGAATTCTCCCACGACATTGAATTCGATTAGGTACCTGCACCACACGAGGTAACAACCTATTAGTTGAAATGGGAATCGAATTTGGAATAGGTGGCTTACCTTTGTACGGCAAAGAAGTGGTAGCACAATGGACGGATGCATGATGTGAAAATTATGTTAACACACAAATTAAACCCTATTTGTGACAATTGTAGTAACGATGTAAGTAGGGATCGTTCTAACCGGGGATTAACTAGGGGTACTAATCACTTGAAAAACTGAATTAGAAACGTAAAAACAAAGGTTGGAATACTAGATTAGACTCAAAGAATGTAAAATTAAAAGTTAAAACACCAAAACAAAGCAAAGGAACCAAAACAACAAATAAACACTCAAAACTGCCTTAGAAGCACAATCTGGGCAGTTTTGAGTACTAACACAAATTGGGACGAATTTATGTTATAACTTGACTCAAAACACTAGAAAACATAAACTAACACACTTTCTAACTAATCTAGGACTCTAAAATAAAGGGGGATTTTGTTTTGACGAAATTTAAAATAAAGAAAACAGATTGGAAAATAGGGCAGATTGTAAAACAAAAACAGATTGTAAAATAAAATTGTAATGAATCAATGGATGATGGACTAGCTAAAGGGTTCTTCTCCACACATGAAATATATGCAACCTAAATCAATTTCCAGTTATCAATTTAATAAGTTATGAATCTCGACACTCCAAGTTAATTAGGTCCGCTTAAATTAACCTTCAGATTTCCCTAGAATCATTGAATTGGATGAATATGCATCGCAAACAAATTATTCCTCACAAGTTCTCTATATGAACAGCATGATAAAGATACAAGTTAGAATCATTACGTTCCTTGGAAATCATAAGCATCAACAAGGCATTCGTAACTATGAAAAGCATGATACTCTTGCTAGGAATCTACTTAACACGATCGTGACTAGCGACCTTCACTACTTACGAATATAAATTCATAACGATTAGGTGAAACAAACTTATATCCTAGCATCAAATTCAAGCATGCAAATTAAGCATGCACTCTCAATCAACATACAAGAATAAGTTCTAAATCAAACGGTTAAGCAAATTGTATTCACGACTTATGCAACGATAACTGGAAGTAATCAACTTATTTCACATAAATAATCATGGTTTTGAATCCCCCCTTAGCCAAGGGGTGTTTAGTTCCTCATATTCGCAAAGCAAAGATACATAAATTTAGAAATTAAAATCCAAAGAAAGAAAACACCTAGAAGGCTCCAACTTGGCAGCAAGATCATCAACGAATTCTCCTTCCTCCTTGCTTCGGCAGAGAATTTTAGAACAGGTTTTGGGTGGTATTTAGGGTGTAGAATGGATGGGGAATGGTAGGGAAAGGTTTAGGGTTGATGGGTGGTGCGGCTAGGGTTGTTTTTGGGCAGAAATTAGGGACTTTGGTGATGGAAAGGTGCGGAAAAGAGCAAGGAACAAATTCTGGCGTGAATTATGTGAAGGGGAGATGATGGATCTGATCTAGGGGTTATAACGAGTATATATAGGCATCCAAAACCCTAGGGTAATCAAATTAGGGTTTCTAGAAGCCCAAATCCACCAGAAATTAGGTTAAAACAATCAGATTTTTAGTGGGAATAAGGCCTAAGGTGCGGCTAGGGTTAGAGATTGGCCTTCTAGAATGCCTTGCAAGGCAAGGAAATCAGGTATTTTAGAACCCTAGGTGCGGCAAGGATTAGGGAGATCAGATTTGGCAATAGGCTAGGGTTTAGGTGCGGCATAGGGTGAATATCCACAAAGAATTAGGGCTTAGGTCCACTTAGTTTTAGAAAGGGATTTGTATAACCCAAATCCACAACAAAAGGCCCTAATAAGTCAAAATTTAAGAGAGAATGGGCTAGGAAGTGCGGCTCAAGTCCAAGAGGTAAGGATAGGTCACCCAAAAGCCCAACGCCAAGAATAGAAACTCTCAAAAACGGAAACCTCCAAGAATAGAAACTTCCAACATTAGAAACTTTGGTTTCCAATTCCGAATTCTTTGTTTTTCACTTTGATTTCTTCATTTCTTAAGCTTCTTTGACCTTCAAACTCGTCCATTTCTTGTGCTCCATTAGCATACACAACATTCCAGCTCAATTTTTCTCTAAAATGCTCCATTTCGCACTTCTTTGCATACTTTGTCTCTAAAACCTGAAATGGCACGAAACTGACTTTACACATTGAAATAACTAAAGAAAAACAACATAAATGCATGAGAACAAGCCCACTAAGTCGCATAAATATGCTCCTATCAATGCACAAGGGTTGCTCATGGCCAATTGTGGTGCTTCCAAGGTTGGAGTCGTGCACTCCTTGTGCTCTACTCCAAGTTCCTTCTCGTTGGTAGTTCGAGAAACATCCTTCTTGATCTTTGTTGAACATTCTGTCCCTATGTGTTTAATTAGATTAATGGCACAACAAGAACGAACATCATTAGTATTCTCAATCGATTCAGGAATCTTAAAGTTAATCATATCACCACCAAAGGCCATAGTTACTGCTCCCTTGGCCACGTCAATCTTGGTTTGAGCCGTTTTCATGAATGGTCGTCCAAGTAAGAGTGGTGATGGTGGAGAGTGGGTTGAGTCCTCCATATCAAGCACATAGAAATCTGCAGGAAAAATCAAATGGTCTACCTGCACCAAAACATCTTCCAACACTCCTTTGGGATATGCATTAGATCGATCGGCTAATTGAATAATAACACCATCATTTTTAAGCTTCCCTAGATTCATAGATGCATAAACAGAATATGGCATGACATTTATAGATGCACCTAAATCTAACATAGCATGATCAAACCTCGTATTGCCAATAACACAAGGGATAGTGAAACTACCTGGATCTTTGCATTTAGGTGGTAACTTTCTTTGCAACAATGCAGATACATTCTCACTTACGTGTACCACCTCCTTCTCCCGAATCCGCTTCCTTGTTGTACAAAGCTTCTTCAAGAACTTGGCATACTTCGGGATTTGCTTTATAGCATCAAGGAGTGAGATATTGACATGCACCTTCCTAAACGTCTCGAGAACATCTTTCTCCTCTTCTTCGTTCTTAGCTTGCAAAAATCTGCTAAGAAACGGTACATTCGGAGGAATGACATTAGAATTAACTTGAATTGGACCTTCCTTACCTAGGGTGGCCGAATTGAAATGCTTGGGTGGTTGCGGCAAGGGTGTTTCTCCCCTTGCCGTGGCCTTTGCTTGGTCCTCCTCCTCAATTTGTAACTTCTCCTCCTCGTTGGAACGTGACTTGGATGGTTTGAGGTTAAATCCGACTTGCTTTCCACTTCGCAAATGCATAGCTTTTGCAGATTCGAATCCACCCTTCGGATTGACCACCGTGGAGCTAGGCAACCTTCCTTGCTCACGAAATTGCCCCATGAACTCGGCAATTTGTCCCACTTGCTTCTCCAAGTTGTCCACCCTCTTGTCTTGGATTTGCCTCTCTTTGTTTTGAGTTTGGACTTCCTGCGTCAAAGTATTAAGTAATTGGAAAATATTATCATTATCACTTGAATCACCTGAATTGCTTTGGGCAGGTTGTGCTTGGGCTTGTGGTGGTGCCAACGGCTTTTGATAGAAACCCGGGGGTTGTTGCCTGAATCCACTTTGTTGTTGGCCTTGTTGGGGGTCTCGCCATTTGAAATTCGGATGATCACGCCACCCGGGATTGTAAGTATTAGAAAACAGATCACCACGTGATTGGTATTGGTTGCCATATCCCACGGCATTGAGTGTCTCCCACCCTCCATTCTCGATCAATTGTGGGCACTTGTCCGTATGGTGGTTTTGCATGGAGCATACGCCACAAGAAGCTACGGTTTTGACTTTTGGACCTTCCATCACCTGAGAAAGCAACGTAGTAAGGTTAGCCATTTGATTTTGAAGTTTGGTTATAGCACTTACCTCATTGACTTGATGTTACCGTGGCATGCTTCTTTGTCCAACACTTTCATATTGTTGAGCGTTCAACGCTCGATTAGCAATCAACATCTTTGCAGCCGTAGGGGTCTTGTCCACCAATGCTCCTCCCGCTGAGGCATCTAGCATTTGCCGTTCAATAGGTAGAAGTCCCTCGTAGAAGTATTGTGGAAGTAGTTCCTCCTTCATTTGATGTTGTGGACATGAAGCAACAAGAGATTTAAAACGTTCATAATATGTAGGAAACGACTCACCTTCATCTTGTTGAATTCCACTTATCCTTTTTCGTAGGAGGATGACTCGAGAAGTTAGGAAAAACTTCTCCAAGTAAGCTCGTTTCATGCTCTCCCATGTTGTGACAGTTCCGGGAGCCAATTCGTACAACCAATCTTTCGCCTTCTCTTGGAGAGAAAAGGGAAAGGCCTTCATCTTCAAGATGCTCTCATCCACGTTCATCGGAGTCATGCTTGAGCAAACGACTTCAAACTCCTTCAAATGCTTGTTCGGGTCTTCCATGGACAGCCCATGGTACTTCGGAATGTGATGTAACAAGCTTGACTTCAATTCGAACTCGGCAGTTTTGTCCAGAGCCGCCCTAGGGTTTTGGATACATAGAGGTGCGGCATTATCCAATCCCGAGGCGGAAAACTCCTTGATCGTTCGGTTGTCCGCTGCCATGTCGTCTAGTTCCTCTTCAAATTCAGAAACGGACTCGGAACTTGCACTTGATGCACTAGGTTCCGGGTTCTTCCTCTTTCGTCTCAATTCACGCTCAAAATCGTCGTCAAAGTCTAAAATATGTTCGTGAACCAGATTAGAACTCCGAGTCATAAACAAGTACCTAAAACAAGAAAACAAAACAAACTCAGAATCGGGAACGAATTAAAACAAACTGAAATAAAACAATCCAAGGGATTAGCAAAGTTTGCTAATCCCCGGCAACGGCGCCAAAATTTGATATGATATTAACTAGCACTCAAATTAACCCTCTTTTTATCAATTGTAGTAAGTATGTAAGTAGGGATCGTTCTAGGCTGGGGATTAAGAGGGATTGCTAAGTCACTTGAAAACTGACTCAAAAACGTAAAAACAAAGTTTAAAACACTAACTAGACTCAAAGAATGTAAAACTATAACTTATAACACCAAAAAAAACCAAAAGACTCAAAATAACACAAAAACACTCAAAACTGCCTTAAAACCACTTTCTGGGCAGTTTTGAACTCTAAACAAGATTTTGACGAAAAGAGGTTTTAACTTGACTCAAAACATTTAAAAACATAAACTAACACACTCTCTAACTAATTTGACACTTGAAAACAAAGGGGGATTTGGTTTTTACGAAATTCAAAACAAAACATAAACTTGTAAATCAAAACAGATTTTAAAACGAATTTGGTGAAAGTGAATGGATGGAAGGCTAGCTAAGGGGTTCTTCTCCACACATGTTATACTTGCATACAAAACGATTTCTAATTGCTTTTCAATAACCCTTGAATTCTCAACGCCCCAAGTTAATTAGGTCCGCTTAAATTAACCTTCAGATTTTCCTAATGTTATTGAATTGGATGATTGCATACGACAACCCAAAGCATTCCCCACAAGTCCCCTACATGATTGCATAATAGAGATACAAGCAAGAATCATTAAGTTTTATGAAAACCATAAGCATTGACGAAGCACTTGTTACTATGATTGCATGAAACTTATGCCAAGAATTTACTTAACACGATTGAGATCATCAACCTTTACTACTTGTGAATATAAGTCCATAACGATTAGGTGAAATTTCCTTATATCCTAGCATTCAATTTATGCATGATAATTAAGCGTGCACTCTCAACCAACACACACAAATCAATGTAATTCACATAGATAAGTAAATTGAATTCACAACTTATGAAACGCAATTAGAAGTAATCAAATCATATCGCAAGCATAAACATGTATTTCGAATCCCCCCTTAGCCAAGGGGGGGTTTAGTTCCTCATACTCGCAAGGCAAAGATACATAAATTTAGAAATTAAAATCCAAAGAAAGAAAACAGCTAGAACGCTCCAACTTGGCAGCAAGCGCATCAAAGAATTCTCCTTCCTCCTTGCTACGGCAGAGAAGTTTAGAACAGGTTTTTGGGGTTATTTGTGGTGTAGAATGGATGGGGAATGGTATGGAAAGGTTTAGGGTTGATGGGGGTACGGCTAGGGATGATTTTGGGCAGAATTTTGGGACTTTGGTGATGAGAAGGTGCGGCAGAATTCAAGGGCAGATTTCTGGCGTGAATGATTGTGTATGGGAGATGATCATCTGATCTAGGGGTTATAATGAGTATATATAGGCATCCAAACCCTAGGGTAATCAGAATAGGGTTTCTAGAAGCCCAAATCCACCAGAAATTAGGTTAAAACAATCAGATTTTTAGTGGGAATAAGGCCTAAGCTGCGGCTAGGGTTAGGGTTTAGAGGTGGGCCTTCTAGAATGCCTTGCAAGGCAAGGAAATCAGATATTCTAGAGGCCTAGGTGCGGCTAGGGTTAGGGTCCACAAGGAATTAGGGTTTAGGTCATCTAAAAGCCCAAAACCAAGAATAGAAACTCTCGAAAATGGAAACCTCCAAGAATAGAAACTTCCAACTTTAGAAACTTTGGTTTCCAAATCTGAATTCTTTGTTCTTCACTTTCATTTCTTCATTTCTTAAGCTCCTTTGACCTTCAAACTCGTCCATTCCTGGTGCTCCATTAGCATACACTCCATTCCAGCTCAATTTTGCTCTAAAATGCTCCATTTTGCACTTCTTTGCATATTTCGTCTCTAAACCTGAAATTGCACGAAAATGACTTTAAACACTAAAATAACTAAAGAAAAACAACATAAATGCTTAAGAACAAGCCAACTAAGTCGCATAAATATGCTCCTATCAATGACATACCCTTGGATGCCGTGGGCCCTAATCTGGAGTGATGAGGCGTTTCGTCCGGCTGTACGACGTTAAAACAAGCGCTACTTGGGAGGCAACCCATGCATTCAACAAAGGAAGACCGAGAAAGCACTCCAATTCCAGATTTGCATTCCTAAACTCTTCTCTTTGTTGTTGATTTCGTTTCTGCCATGTTAGGTTGTTTAGATGTTATTTTGTTTGTTTGTTTGTTATTTGTGTGAGTCTATGCTTGAAACATTGAGGACAATGTTTGATTTAAGTGTGGGGGGGGGGGGTAACCAAAGTGTTTTGATGCAAATTCGTAGGGTTTTGTCACCCATAATTTCAAATGTTGTTTCTTGCTGTTTTTAGGTGTTTTTAGGCTGTTTTGGTGTGTTTTAGTATAGGTTGTTCTAAAAATCCGAAAATCCCAGAAAAAAATTGAAAAAAATTGTTTTGAAAACCCAAAAAGAGTTTTTTTAAGTTGTTTTTGTGTGTTTGTTTGTGTCTTAGGGTACCTTCCAACACAATGATGAGGATTCGGTTTGTAATTGCATGACTGTTAAAAAGAATGATTAACATGGATGAAAGTTAGATTTACTCTTTGTTTATGCTTGGTTGTGGTTATAACTTATGAATTCACATGTAATCATAAACAAGAAAAAAATTAGTTTTTGTAACATGCTTGAAGGAAAGAACCCAACCAACGCTACAACCTTGTGAGACTTGAGCCTAAAATGTTAATTGGAGAGTTAAAATCTGTGCATTCTTGTTTTCTAAAGTCGTTGCATGATCTGATTATTCTTTGCTTGGCTACTACTTAGAAGGCGTTTCATCATTTAAGTTCCAAATGCTAGAACTCATGCCAATTTCATTCAAAACATGTTATTGAATTGCATAACACATATTCAAGATGAAGTTAGTAGTTACCACCATAGCCAAAAAGCCTTCATTCCATGCATTCGTTTTTGTAGGTTTAACCCCGTTGAGCCTTGTTTAGCCTATGTTGTTTGTTAACCCACATTATCCTTACCTAGCCTAGATTAGGATTATCCATACCCTTGTTCTTAGAACGTAGTTAAGCATGACTCATGATGAATTCCTTTGATCGTGGTATTGCAGAAACATAAGTGTGGGGGAAGGATTCTTGATATGGGTATGTGCCAAAAATCATATTAAGGCACGGGTTAGGAGAAAAGAAAAAAAAAAAAAAGAAAAATTCGTGCAAAATGGTAAGGAAAAAAGAAAAAGTTGTGAAAAGTATGAAAAGGAGTTGGAAGAGCATAAAATGAGCTCTAAGTTGTTGATTGTTGAAGAAAGGGTTCAAAAAGTTGAATTTGACCCTAAGTATGCATGCATATTCCCCTTTGTGTTTAAAGTTGTTTTTCTGCACTCTAAAGTGAATTCTAAGTATCAAGTTCATTGCCTTGCTTACTATTGTTTTAAGAACGTTTGTTTATCCTTTACTCTTCTTTGTTAGCCAATACCCCAAGCCCCGTTGCAACCCTTTACTTTAATCTTGAGTGTTATGTGTTTCAATTTGTGGAGTTTAAAATTGGTACGAGCATATGATGTCACTGGTTCTCGCATCTAAGTAGTAGCATTCCATTCATGAGATCATATTTAAACATGTTGTTAACTCCGGAAAGTGCTTTCTTTGTTATACATATATGTGAGCATTTGTTTTCATATTCACATCTATCTTCTCACATATAACTAGTATAGGGTGTGTAGTCAGAAAATCTGTGTGAAAATTGAGTGCATATCTAGTAAGGAATTGAGGAAATTCTCTAAGGCATGTTACTACATTCAAAATCATGTTTTAATTGGTTATTTGTGAACTAATGAGTAGTGACTATGATTTAGTATGTGCGTAAGCGTAAAGATGGCTAAAATCTGTGGGAATGATGATTTTTAACATGTCATGTGCATTGGAAATCCCTGAGGCGATTGTTGGAAGGTTTAGGTTGTGTTTTACTCGTTTTGCTTCGTTTGTTTTGTTTCGTTTTGTTTTGCTCGAGGACTAGTAAAAGCTAAGTGTGGGGGAATTTGATAGGAGCATATTTATGCGCCTTAGTTTAGCTTGTTCTTGTGCATTTATAGTGTTTTTCCTTAGTAAAGTAGTCTTTTAAGCTAGTTTTATGTGTTTTCAGGTTTTAAAGGCAAAGTATGCAAAGGGAAGCATTTTGGAGCCTTTTGGAGCAAATTAGAGCTTGGAATGAAGATCATATGCTTGGAGTCATGAGGATGGACGAAATTGAAGACTTGAAGATGATGATTCCTAGTTGAATTAGGTTTCCTAGTTCAATTGGGAAACCTAGAAGATGAAAATTCCTAATTGAACAAGGTTTCCTACTTGGAGTAGGAAATGTAAACCCCGAATGACATCAAGTTTCAGCAACAAAGAAGATTTCCAAGTCCAAGAATGAAAGGTGTCCAAGATGAAGAAGGAGAAGAATTCCAAATCAAGGGAGGATTGAGACATGTTTTCCTAATACTAGAAGGACTCCTAAGTGTTGTAGGACACAAATGAGAAGTTTCTAGAAGAGTTCCCCTCCTTACCGTGGGTTTCATATATTACCTATCAGTTTTGGGGCTTTCTAGAAGCCCTATCCCTAATCCCTACATTGGTGCCGCACCTAGCCTTCTAGATGCCCTTGTTCCTTGCCTTGCAAGGCATTCTAGAAGCCTTATCCTCTATCCCTTATCCAGCCGCACCTTCTTATCCTTTTCCCCCTTCTATTCTGATTTCTTAACCTTTTTCCTTGTGGATTTAGGTTGTGTTTACTTAGCTATTTTAGTTTGGCTTGTTCTCGTGCATTTAGGTTGTGTTTACTTAGCTATTTTAGTGTTTAAAGTCACTTTTGTGTGTTTTCAGGTTCTAAGGTCAAAGTGTGCAAAAAGAAGCAAAATGGAGCCTTTTGGAGCAAAAGGAATGGACCAATTGAAGTCTTGAAGAAAGTTGGTTTCCTAATCCAAGAAGGATTCCTAATCAACAAAGGATTCCTAATTGAAGAAGGATTCCTACTCCAACAAGGATTCCTACTTGAAGTAGGAAAGTTAAGCCAAGGCTTCCTATTTTGGTTGACCTTTCCTATTCCTAAATGTCCTTAAGTTTCAGCCACTTTGATTGCCTTTTATGCATTTTGGGACACCAAACAAAGGCCCTAGAATTCTTAGGGACCTTTGCCACACATCATACACCAATCCCTTGTCCTTGCCGCACAAGCTTTCCCTTTCCCTTTCCCTTTAAGTTTTAGGACATTTAGACCTTTCCTAAAGCTTTGCCGCACCTTGTAAAGGATTTCTGACCTTTTCTCTTCCTTGCCGTGCAAGGGAGAGGGTTTCTTTCCCAAAATCTGACTTAAAACACATTCCTTTTGTGTTTTAAGTAATTGCCGCAACTTTTGGTGGGTTTCCTTTAAGTTTCTGATTTTATTTCCTAATTCTAGAATCCTTAGACTTAATTTCTGATTTCCTAATCAACCTAGGGTTTTAATTTCTGTTTTCCTTTAAATAAACCTCCTTGTTGCAGCCACAAAAGATCCATTCACATCCATACACTTTCATTCACGCCCAAAACCTGTCTTCACCAATTTGCCGTGCCCAACCTTCACCCAAATCCATATTTTCTGACCCCAAAACTTCCTAGCCGTGCCATACAACCATCCTAGACACCTTCCCACCACTCTCCATTATCCAAAACCCATCCAAACCATCTCTATACCTTGTGCCGCAACAAGAAGGAAGAAGGAGTGCTCTTGAATGTGCTTGCTAGTCTATTGCAGATTGCTGGAACTTTTAGGTGTAATCTTTCTTATGTTTTCAATGTTTCAATTCAATAAACCTTGTGTTGTGAGTATGAGGAACTAAACCCCTTCTATAAATGTTATGCCATATTCCATTTATGCATCTATGAACCTAGGAGTATTGAAAAATGATGGTGTTATCATACAATTGGCCGATAGATCTAACGCCTATCCAAAGGGAGTTTTGGAAGATGTTCTTGTGCAGGTTAATCATTTAATCTTCCCGGCGGATTTCTATGTCCTCTAAATGGATGAATCGGACCATGCTCCTTCGTTGCCCATTCTACTTGGAAGGCCATTCATGAAGACGGCCCGGACAAAGATTGATGTGTATAGTGGAACTTTGTCCATGGAATTTGATGGGGAAGTTGTTAATTTTAATCTTTCTGATTCCATTAAGTACCCTAGTGAGGACCATTCATGTTTTTCTATTGATATAATTGACTCTTTGGCGCAGGGATATCTCGAAGATTTGAATGACGATGCGCTTGAAAAAGTCATTGCAAGAGGCATGGAATTTAAAACCAAGGGGACATATTTTAGGGTAACCCACGGCATACATGAATCATCCCAAGCCGTGCCCCCTAGTGAGGAACTAATTGAAGTTGTGGCTGCCCTAGAGTCCTCACCTAAGCTTGATGGTAAGTATACTAACCGTGAGTCCTTTCCCATTTCGACTAACAAATTGCTTCCATCCATAATTCAGGCACCTATCATTGAACTCAAGCCTTTGCCAAGCCATTTGAAGTACATTTTCTTGGGAGAAAATGAAACATTACCTGCCATCATTTCCTCCTCCCTCACGGCACAAGAGGAGGAGAAATTGCTTCGAGTTTTGAAGGAGTTCAAATCTGCCCTAGGTTGGACATTGGCCGATATCAAAGGTATAAGCCCTACGACTTGTATGCATCACATATTTCTTGAGGAGGGGGCCAAACCAATTAGAGAGGCTCAACGCCGTCTTAACCCTCCAATGATGGAAGTTGTGAAAAAGGAGATAATTAAACTTCTAGATTGTGGGGTGATTTATCCCATCTCCGATAGTCGTTGGGTTTCACCAATCCAATGTGTGCCCAAGAAATCCGGAGTAACGGTTGTCGAGAATGTCGAGAATGAGCTTGTACCCATGAGGATTCAAACCGGTTGGCGTGTGTGCATTGATTATAGGAAGATAAACGCCGCCAGAAGGAAGGATCACTTCCCTTTGCCGTTTCTAGACCAAATGTTGGAAAGGTTAGCCGGTCATTCCTTTTATTGTTTTCTTGATGGATATTCAGGTTATAACCAAATTGTCATTGCCCCGGATGATCAAGAAAATACCACTTTTAATTGTCCCTTTGGAACGTTTGCATATCGACGCATGCCACCTGCCACGTTTCAAAGGTGTATGGTAAGCATATTTTCTGATTATGTTGAAAAGATTATTGAGATATTCATGGATGATTTTAGTGTGTTTGGTGATTCATTTGATAAATGCTTGGATAATCTCACTTTAATCTTGAAACGTTGTGTTGAAACAAACCTTGTGTTGAATTGGGAAAAGTGTCACTTTATGGTTAAACAAGATATTGTTTTGGGTCATATAATCTCTGAAAAAGGAATTGAAGTTGATAAGTCTAAAGTAGATCTTGTACGTTACTTACCCTCTCCTACTTCGGTTAGAAAGGTTCGTTTGTTTCTTGGTCATGCAGGATTCTATAGAAGATTTATCAAAGACTTTTCCAAGATTGCACAACCCCTATGCCGCCTCCTCCAAAAGGATGTGTCTTTTGAGTTCAATGAGGCATGTGAGAAGGCATTCAAGCATCTCAAGGAGCTACTTACCACGACACCCATCATCACTCCTCCGGATTGGTCCATTCCATTTGAATTGATGTGTGATGCCTCGGATTATGCACTTGGGGCTGTTTTGGGTCAAAGAAAAAATAAACATTCCCATGTTATTTATTATGCTTCACGCACTCTAAATGATGCTCAATTGAATTATTCTACAACCGAAAAAGAACTTTTGGCTGTTGTATTTGCTTTAGATAAATTTAGATCATATCTAATTGGTACTAAAGTAATTGTTTTCACTGACCATGCAGCCTTGAAGTATCTTTTCACCAAAAAGGAGGCTAAACCAAGGCTCATTCGTTGGATGCTCTTACTTCAAGAGTTCGATATTGAAATTAGGGATAAGAAAGGTTGTGAAAACGTGGTGGCTGACCACTTGAGCAGATTGGTGCGTGAAGAAGAGTCCCTCCCCATTTCTGAGACGTTTCTGGATGAACAACTTCTGTCCATTAAGGTAAGTACTCCTTGGTATGCCGATTTGGTCAATTTCTTGGTGTCTAAGCAAGTTCCTAACACCCTAAGCAAGGCCCAACGTGATAAACTTAGAAAGGAGGCACGGTTTTATGTGTGGGATGACCCATATTTATGGAAAATCTGTTCGGATCAGATTGTGCGTCGTTGTGTGATTGAATCTGAATTTCATTCCATTTTGAGTTTTTGCCATTCATATGCATGTTGTGGACACTTTGGCACACAACGCACAGCGCATAAAGTTCTTGAATGTGGTTTTTATTGGCCTACATTGTTTAAAGATGCTAGGACGTTTTGCTTGACGTGTGATAGATGTCAAAGAACAGGAAATTTGGGCCAAAGGGACCAAATGTCGCAAACCCCCATTCTTGTTGTTGAAATCTTTGATGTTTGGGGTATTGATTTTATGGGTCCTTTTCCTACATCTTTTGGCTTTACTTACATATTACTTGCTGTTGATTATGTGTCGAAGTGGGTGGAAGCTAAAGCCACCCGAACTAACGATTCTAGAGTTGTTGCAGATTTCCTTAAATCTAACATTTTCTCTAGATTTGGGATGCCTAGAGTGCTTATAAGTGATGGTGGATCTCACTTTTGCAACCGCACCATTGAGGCATTGTTGAGGAAGTATAATGTGATGCATAAGGTTTCCACACCTTATCACCCCCAAACAAGTGGCCAAGCCGAGGTTTCCAATCGGGAAATCAAACAAATCTTGGAGAAGACCGTTGGGCCAAATAGAAAAGATTGGAGCTTGCGTTTGGAGGATGCATTGTGGGCGTATAGAACGGCCTACAAGACACCCATAGGTATGTCCTCATTTCGGCTAGTGTATGGCAAGCCATGCCATCTCCCCGTGGAGCTTGAACACAAGGCACATTGGGCGGTCAAAACCTTCAATATGGACGTGGACATTGCTGGAAATCATAGGAAGCTCCAATTGAATGAGCTTGAGGAGATTAGGCATGATGCTTATGAGAATGCCCAGATTTACAAGGAGAAGACCAAGGCGTTCCATGACAAGATGATTAAAGGCAAAACATTCTCCATAGTGCAGAAAGTGTTGCTATTTAACTCCCGTCTTCGTCTATTTCCCGGTAAGTTACGTTCTAAGTGGGTTGGCCCATTTGTTATCACTAATGTTTTTGTGCATGGTGCAGTCCAAATACAAAGTTTGAAAACCGGCCAAGAATTCAAGGTGAATGGACATAGATTGAAGCCATACTACGAGAACTTTGTTGAGCATGTTGTGGAAGAAATCCCACTAGATGTCGTGGGCTCCAATGGGGCATGATTGTGTTCTTCGTCCGGCTTCAAGATGTTAAAGAAAGCGCTACTTGGGAGGCAACCCATGCAATTCAACAAAGGAAGCCCTAGGAATCACTCCAACTCCAGATTTGCGTTCCTAAAACCCTTCACTTTGTTGCTTGTTTCTAATCTGCCCAGTTTTGTTATTTACTTGCTGTTTGTGTGTTTCTTTTTGTTTAGTGTGGTTTTATGCTTGAAACATTGAGGACCATGTTTGATTTAAGTGTGGGGGGGGGGGGTAACTAAGTGTTTTAGATGCAAATTCGTGGGATTTTATCACCCTTAACTTGGAGACTTGTTCCTTGCTGTTTTTAAGTGTTTTTGAGCAGTTTTGGTGTGTTTTAGTGTGTTTTGATGCAAAAATCCGAAAATCACATAAAAATTTGAAAAATTTGTTTTAAAAACCCAAAAAGAGTTGTTTTTGTGTGTTTGTTTGTGTCTTAGGGTACCTTCCAACACAATGATGAGGATTGGGTTTGTAATTACATGGCTGTTAAAGAGAGTGATTAACATGGATGAAAGTTTGATTTACTCTTTGTTTATGCTTAGTTGTGGTTATAACTTATGAATTCACATGCAATCATAAAGAAAAAAAAATCAGTTTTTGTAACATGCTTGAAGGAAGGAACTCAAACTAACGCTACAACCTTGTGAGACTTGAGCCTAAACGTTTATTTGGAGAGTTAAAATCTGTGCATTCTTTGTTTTCTAAAGTCATTGCATGATCTCATTATTCTTTGCTTGGTTGCTACTTAGAAGGCGTTTCATCATTTAGTTCCAAACGCTAGAACTCATGCCCATTTCATTCAAAGCATGTTATTGATTTGCATAACACACATTCAAGATGAAGTTGTGTAGTGACCACCACCTTAGTCAAAAAGCCGTGTGCCCTATGTCATTGTGATTTATAGGTTTTAACCCCATTGAGCCTTCATTATTTGTTAACCCATGTTTTCCTCACCTAGCCTCCCTTGTTCTTAAAGCATAGTAAAGCATGATTCGAATTGATTTTCGTTTGATCTATGTTGGCAGAAACCAAGTGTGGGGGAAGTATTTTTTCGTGAGGAATTGTGTGCCATAGGCACGGCAAAGAAAAGAAAAGAAAAGAAAAAAATTCGTGGAAAAAGAAAAAATGAAGAAAAAGTATGAAAAAAAGAGTTGAAAAGTTGAGAAAAAGAGTTCCAAAATATTGTTTGTTGAAGTAAGGGTCCAAAACAATGAATTTGACCCTAAGAAGTTGTTTAAGTCTCCCCCTTGTGTGTTAAAGTTAATTTCTGCAATCTAAGTGAATTCTAAGTCTCAATTTCATTACTTTGCTTACTATTGCTTGAAGAACGTTTGTTTTCCCTATCCTTTCCTTGTTAACCAACACCCCAAGCCCCATTACAACCCTTAACTTCTATCTTGAGTGTTATGTGTTTCAATTTGTGGAGTTTGAATTTGGTATGAGCATATGGTGTCACTGGTTCTCGCATCTAAGTAGTAGCATTCCATTCATGAGATCATATCTAAACATGCTTCTTAACTCTAGAAATTGCGTTCTTTGTGATAAATATATGTGAGCATTCGTTTTCATATCTACGTCAATCTTCTCACATATGACTAGTGTAGGGTGTGTAGTTAGAAAATTTGAGTGAAAATAGAGTGTATATCTTGTAAGGAATTGAGGGAATTCTCTAAGGCATGTTACTACATTCAAAGCATTGTTTTAATTGATTACTTGTGAACTAGTAAGTAGTGGCTTTAATTAAGTATGTGCTTGTGTAAAGATGACTCAAATTTGTGGGGATAACAATCTTTAACATGTCATGTGCATTGGAAATCCCTGAGGCAAACGTTGGAAGGTTTAGGTTTTGTTTTGGTTAGTTTGTTTCGTTTTGTTTCCTTTCTTTTGTTTGTTTTGCTCGAGGACTAGCAAAAGCTAAGTGTGGGGGAATTTGATAGGAGCAAATTTATGCTACTTAATTGGCTTGTTCTCGTGCATTTAGGTTATGTTTACTTAGCTATTTTAGTGTTTAAAGTCACTTTTGTGTGTTTTCAGGTTCTAAGGTCAAAGTGTGCAAAAAGAAGCAAAATGGAGCCTTTTGGAGCAAAAGGAATGGACGAATTGAAGTCTTGAAGAAAGTTGGTTTCCTAATCCAAGAAGGATTCCTAATCAATAAAGGATTCCTAATTGAAGAAGGATTCCTACTCATTTGAGGATTCCTAGAAGAACAAGGATTCCTACTCCAACAAGGATTCCTACTTGAAGTAGGAAAGTTAAGCCAAGGTTTCCTATTTTGGTTGACCTTTCCTATTCCTAAATGTCCTTAAGTTTCAGCCACTTTGATTGCCTTTTATGCATTTTGGGACACCAAACAAAGGCCCTAGAATTCTTAGGGACCTTTGCCGCACATCATACACCAATCCCTTGTCCTTGCCGCACAATCTTTCCCTTTCCCTTTAAGTTTTAGGACACTTAGACCTTTCCTAAAGCTTTGCCGCACCTTGTAAGGGATTTCTGACCTTTCCTCTTCCTTGCCGTGCAAGGGAGAGGGTTTCTTTCCCAAAATCTGACTTAAAACACATTCCTTTTGTGTTTTAAGTAATTGCCGCAACTTTTGGTGGGTTTCCTTTAAGTTTCTGATTTTATTTCCTAATTCTAGAATCCTTAGACTTAATTTCTGATTTCCTAATCAACCTAGGGTTTTAATTTCTGTTTTCCTTTAAATAAACCTCCTTGTTGCAGCCACAAAAGATCCATTAACATCCATACACTTTCATTCACGCCCAAAACCTGTCTTCACCCCTTTGTCGTGCCCAACCTTCACCCAAATCCATATTTTCTGACCCCAAACCTTCCTAGCCGTGCCATACAGCCATCCTAGACACCTTCCCACCACTCTCCATTATCCAAAACCCATCCAAACCATCTCCATACCTTGTGCCGCAGCAAGAAGGAAGAAGGAGTGCTCTTGAATGTGGTTGCTAGTCTATTGCAGATTGCTGGAACTTTTAGGTGTAATCTTTCTTATGTTTTCAATGTTTCAATTCAATAAACTTTGTGTTGTGAGTATGAGGAACTAAACCCCCTTAGTTAGGGGGTGATTCGAAACCATGTACATGCTTGCAATATGATTTGATTACATTCAGTTGTTATTTCATAAGTTGTGGATTCAATTCGTTCATCTACTTGATTGATAATTTATTTGTGTATGTTGATTGAGAGTGCACGCTTAGTTTTCATGCATGAATATGATGCTAGATTATGAGCGGGTTTCACCTAATAGTTACAATTTTATAATCACAAGTAGTGAAGGTCGCTTGAAAACGATCGCGTTGAATGAATTCTTGGCACTAGTTTCATGCTCATCATAGTAACGAATGCCTCGTCAACACTTACAGTTCTCATTGTGCTTCATGATTCTTGATTGTATCTTTATTGTGCTCATCATGTAAGGAACCTTTGAGGAATGCTTTGAATTGTTGTATGCGCTTTCCCATCCAATTCATTAACTTAAGGAGAACTTGAAGGTTAATTTAAGCGTATCTAATTAACTTGGGGTGTTGAGTTTCATAATTTATTGGAAGAACAACTGAAAATCGTTTTGTTTGCAAGTGTGTCATGTGTGGAGAAGAACCTCCTAACTAGCCTTTTATCCATCCTTTTCATCCAAAACGTTTTACAATCTGTTTTGTTTTAAAGTTTATGTTTTGTTTTCAATTTTCGTCCAATACAAATCCCCCTTTATTTTGAAGTCTTAGATTAGTTAGAAAGTGTTTTGATTTGTGTTTTCTAGTGTTTTGAGTCAAGTTATAACATAAATTCGTCCAAATTTGTGTTAGTACTCAAAACTGCCCAGATTGTACTTCTAAGGCAGTTTTGAGTGTTTATTTGCTGTTTTGGTTCCTTTGCTTTGTTTTGGTGTTTTAACTTTTAATTTTACATTCTTTGAGTCTAGTTTAGTGTTTTAAACTTTGTTTTTACATTATTGAGTCAGTTTTCAAGAGTTTAGCAATCCCTCCTAATCCCCGGTTTAGAACGATCCCTACTTACATCTTTACTACAATTTGACAAAAGAGGGTTTAATTTGTGTGCTTATCTATTTCGCACCAGGAATGCTGTGGGTTGTCGTATGCAATGATCCAATTCAATAACGTTAGGGAAATCTGAAGGTTAATTTAAGCGGACCTAATTAACTTGGGGCGTTGAGAATTCATGGTTTATTGAAAAACAAGTGGAAATCGTTCTGAATGCAAGTATAACATGTGTGGAGATGAACCCCTTAGCTAGCTTTCCATCCATTCAATTCAATCAAATTCGTTTTAAATTCTGTTTTGATTTACAAGTTTATGTTTTGTTTTCAATTTCGTAAAAACCAAATCCCCCTTTGCTTTCAAGTGTTAAATTAGTTAGAAAGTGTGTTAGTTTGTGTTTTTAAGTGTTTTGAGTCAATTTAAACCCAATTTTCGTCAAAATCTTGTTTAGAGTTCAAAACTGCCCAGAAAGTGGTTTTAAGGCAGTTTTGAGTGTTTTCGTGTTATTTTGAGTCTTTTGGTTTGTTTTGGTGTTTTAAGTTATAGTTTCACATTCTTTGAGTCTAGTTTAGTGTTTTAAACTTGTTTTTACGTTTTTGAGTCAATTCCAAGTGATTTTGCAATCCCTCCTAATCCCCGGCATAGAACGATCCCTACTTACGTATTTTGCTACAATTGATAAAAAGAGGTTTAATTTGTGTGCTTATATAATTCGCATAAAAAATTCCATATTTAATGTTGAAATTTTTGATGTTTGGGGCATAGATTTCATGGGTCCTTTTCCTTCATCTCATGGTTTTGTTTATATTCTACTTGCAGTTGATTATGTTTCGAAATGGGTGGAAGCAAGAGCCACCCGTACTAATGATTCTAAAGTGGTTGCAGATTTTGTTAAGACTAACATATTTGCAAGGTTTGGAATGCCGCGGGTACTTATAAGTGATGGGGGCTCCCATTTCTGCAATCGCACCATTGAAGCGCTACTCAAGAAATATGGTGTCACCATAAGGTGGCAACACCTTATCATCCTCAAACAAGTGGGCAAGCGGAGGTGTCGTACGGCCTACAAAACATCAATTGGAGCTTGCGCTTAAACCGGAAATATTGGAGCTTGCGCTTAAATGATGCATTATGGGCGTATCGTACGGCCTACAAAACACCAATTGGAATGTCTCCATTTCGGCTAATTTATGGGAAACCATGCCATCTTCCGGTTGAATTAGAGCATAAAGCACATTGGGCCATCAAAACCTTTAATATGGACACTGATGCCGCAGGCCTTCATAGGAAACTTCAATTGAACGAGCTTGAGGAAGTTAGGAATGAAGGTTACTGATAGGAGCATATTTATGCGACTTAGTTAGCTTGTTTTCTTGCATTTTCATAGTTTGTTTATGTTTATTATAGTGTTTTAAGCTATTTTCGTGGGTTTGTAGGTTCATATGACAAAGTTAGCAAGAAAGTGCATTTTGGAGCATTTTGAGGCAGTTTTGGGCACCAAATGGATAACTTATGAATGGAGCAAGATGGATGGACGAATTTGAAGTTCAAGAGGCTAGGAATAATTTGAAAAGAGTGAAGAAATAAATCCAAGTCAAGGAAGATAAGAAATCAGCTCAAAAGAAGGAACATTATCCAAAACCTTATCCAACCTTATCTGATCTTATCCTATCCTAATCCTATCGTAATTTAATTCCAGCTGCATGGGGGATTTATTTTCAGATTATGACACATTAAAATTGGTTTCTAGAAGCCCTTGTCCACTCCTACAAAGGTGCCACACCTTATCCCTTGTTTTTCTAGAAATCAGCCACAAAACAACCATTCTAGAAGGCTTTATCCCTTATCCTACAAAAGTGACGCCCCAAACCTTTCTAGAACTTCTAGAAACCTGATTATTCCTTTCCCCCTTGGTTTCTAAAAGCCTTAGCCTTTTCCTTCAAGGATTGTGTGTTATTATCCTATACAAATTAGGCTTTTAAATCCTTTTCCTTTGCTACATAGGGGCTGCGAATTTCAGCCTATAAATACCACCCTTTGCTGCACCATTTAGTCACCATCCTCTACCATATTTTCACTACACCATTCACCAATCATACCTCTAGTGCCGTGAGTTTACAAGGAGAAGAAGGAAGACAACTTGGAGCCGTGCATGCCATTCGAGACGTTGGATTGTCGGAGCGTTTCTAGGTGTTTTCTATCTTTATGTCAATGTTTAAATTTATTTATCTTTGTTTATTTACGAACATGAGGAACTAATTTCTTTATAGTTAGAGGGGAATTCAAAGCCATGATCATATGTTTTATATAACTTGATTTCTTCCAATTATGATTTCATAAATCGTGAATGTGGTTTACATATTGATAACATGTTTATGTATGTTGATTGAGGGTCGACACTTAGTTTGCATGCATGAATTTGATGCTAGAGTATAAGGGAATTTCACCTAATCGTTATTAACTTATATTCATAAGTAGTAAAAGTCGCTAGTCACGATTGTGTTAAGTAAATCCTAGGCAAGAGTAACATGCGTATCCCATAGTTATGAATGCCTCGTGAATGCTTATGATTTCCATTGAACTTAATGATATTTGATATGTGTCTCTATCATGCGTATTCCATAGTTAGGTGATATGATATTTTACTAGCACACAAATTAAACCCTCTTTTGTCAAATTGTAGTAAAGATGTAAGTAGGGATCGTTCTAAACCGGGGATTAGGAGGGATTGCTAAACACTTGGAAACTGACTTAAAAACTTAAAAACGAAGTTTAAAACACTAAACTAGACTCAAAGAATACAAAACTAAAAGTTAAAACACTTAAACAAACCTAAAAACTAAAACAGCAACTAGAAGGCTCAAAACTGCCTAAAAACCACTTTCTGGGCAGTTTTGAGCACCTACACTAATTTGGACGAAATTTGATTTCCTAATGACCTAAAACACCTAAAAACATATTCTAAGACAAGTTCTAAGTAAAATGACTCAAAGAAATAAGGTGGGATTTGATTTGGACGAAAATAGATTAAATGGCAGATTATCAAAGAAACAGATTGTAAAACAAATTTTGATGAAAAGAATGGATAAAAGGCTAGTTAGGAGGTTATTCTCCACACATGTCACACTTGCAAACGAAACGATTTTCAGTTGTTCTTCCGATAAACTATGAATACTCAATGCCCCAAATTAACCGTGAATTGCACTAATTAATCCTCAGTTTTTCCACAAGTTATTAAGTTGGATGATTGCATACGACAACCCAAAACATTCCCTACAAGTTCCCTACATGAATTGCATAATAGAGATACAAGCAAGAATCATTACGTTCTATGAAAAACATAAGCATTGACGAAGCATTCGTTACTATGAATTGCATGAAACTTATGCTAAGAATTCATTCAACGCGATCGGTTTCAAGCGACCTTCACTACTTGTGATTATAAGATTGTAACTATTAGGTGAAACTCCCTCATAATCTAGCATCATATTTATGCATGAAAACTAAGCGTGCACTCTCAATCAACATACACAAATAAATTATCAATCAAATAGATGAACGAATTGAATCCATAACTTATGAAATAACAACTGAATGTAATCGAATCAAATTGCAAGCATGTACATGGTTTCGAATCACCCCCCAACTAAGGGGGTTTAGTTCCTCATATTCACAACAATAAGTTTATTTAATTGAAACATCAAAGACGTAAGAAAGATTACACCTAAAATGCCCAAGAATTCCACTTTGAAATCTGCACAGAAACTTGCTTCTTCTCCTTGCTGCGGCAGTAAGGATTTAAGGGGTTTTTGGATGAATTTGGATGACTTTGGATGAGGGGTTCTAAAGTTGGAAGTTTCTATTCTTGGAGGTTTCCATTCTTGATAATTTCTATTCGTGGCTTGGAAGTTTCCTAATCTTTCCTTACCTATGTTCCAGCCACAAAGGGATTCCAAAACATATTAGGGCACTTAATTGGTTGTTCTAGAAGCCCTAAACCTTCCCTAAAGTCCTTGCCGCACAAAAGCATCCTTTATTTCCTATTTTCTGATGTTGAAATCGCATTCCCTTTTATTCAAGCAACTAGCCGCACCCTTCCCCTCTTTCTTACCTATTTTCTGACCCAAAATCACATTCCCCTTTGTTCTAAAGCCTTGCCATCCAAGATTCTTACCTATTTTGTGCCTCAAAACACATTCCTAAATCTATCCTACAATCTCTGCCGTCCCTTTCCTATTATTCTCTTTAATTCCTGCACCTTTCTTGCCTATTTTCCATTGATTTCTGACTTTTAATTATTGGATAAGATAGCTAAGTTATTTCTTTCCCTAAAACACATCAAAACCTTGCCTTAGCCTATATATACTACCCTTTGTCGCAATTTCTGGGGGCTCTTCTCGTCAGCCACTCCACCCTTCACCATAACCAACCTATATCCATCCACCACCACAAATCACCACAAAAACCTTCACCCATCCCTTGTGTCGCAGCAAAGAAGAAGGAAGGAGACCCTTGGACGTGCTTGCCATTCAAGACGTTGGATTGTTGGAGCGTTTCTAGGTGTTTTCATTCTTTGTTTCTAATGTCTAAATTTATGTATCTTTGTTTTGTGGACATGAGGAACTAAGCCCTTCTTGACTAGGGGGCTATTCAAAACCATGATTATATTTGCATTATGAATTGATTACCTTCAGTTGTTATTTCATAAGTTGTGAATTCAATTTGCTTAACCATTTGATTGATAAATTATTCTTGTATGTTTATGAAGAGTGCACACTTAGTTTTCATGCAAGGATTTGAAGCTAAAATATAAGGGAGTTTCACCTAATAGTTACAAACTTATATTTGCAAGTAGTGAATGTCACTTATAAACGATCGTGTTAAGTGAATTCTTGGCAAAAGTTTCATGCTTTTCATAGTAACAATTGCCTCGTCAATGCTTATAGTTTTCATGAAACTTAATGATCTTTGATTGTACCTTTATTGTGCTTTTCACGTAGGGGACTTTTAGAGAATGCTTTGAGTTGTTGTATGTGCTTTCCCATCCAATTCATTAACTTAAGGAGAACTTGAAGGTTAAAAAAGTGTTGTCACAGTTAACCTGGAGTATTGAGTTTCATGATTTACTGAGAGAAGCAATTGGAAATCAATTTGAATGCAAGTGTGTCATGTGTGGAGAAGAACTCCCTAGTTAACGCATCACCCATCAATTCACCTAAATTTGTCTAATAATCTGTTTAAATTGTTTTTGTTTTGCTTTACTTATTTTCGTCCAAAACCAAACCCCACTTTAATTTATTGAGTCATATTAATTAGAACTTGTTTTATATTGTGTTTTTAAGTGTTTTGAGTCAAGATATAATCAATTTTCGTCCAAAACTTGTGTTAGTAGCAGAAACTGCCTTAGTGTTGTTTTTAGGCAGTTTTGAGTTTTTTAGGTTTGTTTTGAGTCTTGTGAGTCTTGTTAAGTGTTTTTAAGTTTATTTTTGTGTTTCTAAGTCAATTTAGAGTAGATTAGCAATCCCTCCTAATCCCCGGTCCAGAACGATCCCTACTTATCCATACTACAATTGTCAACAAGAGGGTTTAATTTGTGTGTTTAGCTATTTTACGCATCACCTACGGCATTTGATCTCTTGCACTTATATTTCCTATTCTTTGGCATTTATCACATATTAAGCAAAAAGTTCTAGCATCCTTAAATATACTAGGCCAATAGAACCCACATTATAACACCTTTAGTGCTGTTCTTTGTGTGCCAAAGTGACCACCACATGCATATATATGACAAAAGCTTAAAATGGAATGAAACTCAGAATCATGCACACATCGACGGATAATCTGATCAGGGCAATATTTCCACAAATATGGATCATCCCATACATAAAACCGTGCATCATTTCTGAGCTTATCACTTTGGTGACTAGTGAGAGTACTCAGAATTCGTTTAGACACCAAAAAGTTGACCAAATCAGCATACCAAGGTTCACTTACCTTAATGGACATCAATTGTTCATCAAGAAATGTTTCAGCAATGGGTAGGGACTCCTCATTATGCATCATACGGCTTAGGTGGTCAGCCACCACGTTTTCACTTCCCTTTTTGTCTCGAATCTCAATGTCGAACTCTTGAAGAAGCAATATCCATTGAATTAGCCTTGGCTTGGCTTCCTTCTTGGTGAGCAAATATTTTAAAGCTGCATGATTAGTGAAAACAATTACTTTAGTACCAATTAAATATGATCGAAATTTATCTAAAGCAAAGACAACGGCTAGAAGTTCTTTTTCCATTGTGGAATAGTTTAATTGGGCATCATTCCACGTCCGTGAAGCATAGTAGATGACATGCGGCCTCTTATCCTTTCTTTGTTCTAAAACTCCCCCTAAAGCATAATCGGATGTGTCACACATGAGCTTAAAAGGAAGGCTCCAATCAGGTGGAACAATAATGGCGTGCACTCCTTGAGTCGTTTGAAGGATGCCGTGCACTCCTTATTGAAATCAAACGCCACATCTTTTTGAAGGAGACGGCAAAGACGTTGGGAAACCTTTGAGAAATCTTTGATGAATCTTCGATAGAAACCTGCATGTCCAAGAAAAGAACGAACATCTCTAACCGAAGTAAGAGAAGGTAAGTGACGTACAAGATCTATCTTTGACTTATCAACCTTGATACCGTTTTCAGAGATGATATGACCTAAAACTATACCTTGTTTAACCATGAAATGACATTTTTCCCAATTGAGAACAAGGTTAGCTTCAACACATCGTTTTAAGATCAAACTGAGATTATGCAAACAACCATCAAATGAATCACCAAAAACGCTGAAATCATCCATAAAAACTTCAATAATTTTCTCAACATAATCAGAAAATATGCTCATCATGCATCTTTGAAATGTGGTAAGTGCATTACACAAACCAAATGGCTTGCGACGATAAGCAAATGTACCAAAGGGGCATGAGAAAGTGCTTTTTTCTTAGTCCTCGGGTGCTATGACAATTTGATTATAACCATAATAACCATCAAGAAAACAATAAAAAGCATAACCTGCTAACCACTCAAGCATTTGATCAATGAATGGCAAAGGGAAGTGATCCTACCTAGTGGTGGCGTTGAGCTTCCTATAATAGATACACAAGCTCCAACCTGTTTAGATTCGAGTAGGCACAAGCTCATTTTTGGCATTTGTCACCACAGTTACTCTAGATTTCTTTGGAACACATTGAATGGAAGAAACCCAACGGCTATCGGAAATAGGATAGATCACTCCACAATTTAAAAGCTTGATTATTTCCTTCTTAACAGTTTCCATCATTGGAGGCTTGAGTCGGTGTTGAGCCTCTCGAGATGTTTTAGACCCCTCCTCCAAAAGTATGTGATGCATGCAAATGGTGGGACTGATTCCTTTTATGTAGGTCAATGTCCACCCAATTGTCGTTTTGTACTCCCTTAGCACCTTTACCAACTTGTCCTCCTCTTGTACCGTAAGTGTGCTTGAGATGATGACGGGCAATGTCTCATCATCGCCCAAGAAAACGTAGTTTACATGGCTTGGCAATGGCTTAAGTTCAAGTGTAGGTGGCTGCATAACTGAAGGAAGTAACTTATTAGCCAAAACTGAAATGGAAATTGGGTCAAAAAACTTACCAGATTATAGTGGCAATGATTTAAAGGCAATCAACATCTCAATTACATCTTCATTGGGGGGTACGACAAGGGAAAAGTCATGCATGCCATGGGGGTGCATGGTTGCTGCTCCATTGTTTTGAATGTCCATTCCTCGTGCAATAACCAATTCAGCTGCATCATCATTCAATTGTTCAAAATGATCCTGCGCCAAAGAGTCCAATACATCAATAGAAGTGATCCTCACTAGGATACTTGATAGAATCAAAAAGATTGAAATTAATAACTTCCCCATCAAATTCCATCGTCAAAGTTCCATTAAACACATCAATCTTAGTATGGGCAGTTTTCATGAATGGCCATCCAATGATGATGGGCAATGTAGGGGAATGGCCTGACTCGTCCATTTCAAGCACGTAGAAATCCGATGGAAAGGTTAAGTGATTGACCTGCACTAAAACAACTTCCAAAACTCCCTTTGGATAGGCATTAGATCGATCGGCCAATTGTAAATAACACCATCATTTTTCAATTTGCCTAAGTGCATAGATTCATAAATTGAATAAGGCATGACATTTATAAATGCACATATGTCTAACATGGTAGATTCAAAACAAGTATTACCAATTACACAAGGAATTGTAAAACTACCCGGATCTTTGCATTTAGTGGGCAGTTTACATTGTAAGATGGCTGAGACATTTTCACTTACCTTTACAACCTCCTTGGTTGAAATTCTCTTCCAAGTGGTGCAAAGTTCTTTTAAAAACTTGGCATACCTCGAAACTTGCTTAATTGTATCCAAAAGTGGTATATTGACTTGAACTTTTCTAAACGTTTCCAAAATGTCCTTTTCAGCCTCCTCATTCTTTAATTGCATAAACCTATGAGGAAAGGGTACATTTGGAGGAACAACGTTAGAATTAATCCAAATTGCAACTTCCTTACGTTTGTTGGCCAAATTAGATTGGTTGGATGGCTACGGCAAAGGTGGTTCTACCCTTGTCGTGGGTGTGCTTTGCTCTTCCTTTTCAATTATCAACTCTTCAACCTTGTTGGAATGTGTTTTGGAAGGTTGGGGATCAGATCCAACTTGTTTTCCATTTCGTAAACTCATGGCTTTGGCAGATTCGAATCCTCCTTTTAGGTTGACAACGGTTGAACTAGGCAACTTACCTTGCTCTCTGAATTGACCCATGAACTCCGCAATCTGCCCTACTTGCTTCTCCAATTCATCAACCTTTTTATCCTTATTTTGCATTCCCTGCACCATAGAAGTTAGTAATTGAAAAACTTGATCATTATCTATGGACAAACCTGATTTGGATTGGGCAGGTTGTGCTTGGGGTTGTGTGGGTGCATACGGCCTTTGGTAGAATCTCGAAGGTTGCTGCCTAAATGCGCTTTGTTGTTGGGTTTGTTGGGGCTCCCTTCACTTGAAATTTGGATGTTCTTTCTAACCTGGATTGTATGTATTAGAGAAAGGATAACTCGGTTAGTTTTAGCTCCCAAAACCCATGGCATTGGCAGATTCCCACCCTCTGTTCTCGATCAATTGAGGGCACTTATCCGTGAGATGTCCATTCATTGAGCACACACCACAAACAGCCACACTTTGTGCCGTTGGTATTTCAACCACCTACGAAAGAAGAGAAGTAAGATTAGCCATTTGATTTTGAAGCTCGAAAATAACACTTACCTCATTAACATGTTGTTGTTGTGGTATGTCTCTTTGTCCAACGCCTTCATATTGTTGAGCATTCAACGCACGGTTAGCAATTAAGGTCTTGGCAACCATGGGTGTTTTGTCCACCAAAGCTCATCCCGCTGAGGCATCTAGCATTTTGCGTTCTATTGGTAGAAATCCTTCGTAGAAATATTGAAGAAGAAGCTTCTCCTTCATTTGGTTATGTGGACATGAAGCAACAAGACTTTTAAAACGTTCATAATAAGTTGGAAAGAATTCACCTTGGTTTTGCTGAATGCCACTAATCCTTTTGCGTAGAAGAATGACTCGAGAAGTTGGGAAAAACTTCTCCAAAAATGCCCATTTCATACTCTCCCATGATGTGACAGTTCCGGGAGCTAGTTCATACAACCAATCTTTAGCCTTTTCCAAGAGAGAAAAGGGAAAAGCCTTCATTTTCAGAATGCTCCCATCAACATCCATGGGGGTCATGCTTGAACAAACAACCTCGAACTCCTTCAAATGTTTATTAGGATCTTCCATGGACAACCCATGGAACTTAGGAATGTGGTGCAATAAACTGGACTTTAATTCGAACTCATCGGTCTTGTCTTGGGCCACCCTTGGATATTGTATGCATAAGGGCATGGCATTGTCTAAACCTAATGCGGAAAGCTCCTTAATTGTTCGATTATCCACTACTATATCTTGGACTTCTTCAAAAATCCCTGTCATGGCCTCCTCTTGCTCTTGTACCTCTTCTTCAAGCATCGGGTTAAGGCTAGGTGGATTGGATTCGTGTTGGTTCCTCTTTCATCTCAAAGTCCATTCGAAATCGTCGTCAAAGTAAAAAATATGCTCACGAACAGATTGAGAACTTCTAGTCATAAACTAGTACCTAAAACAGGAAAACAAGACAAGGTCAGAAACTAGAAACAAATACAAACCAAAATAAACAAAAAGAAATAACAAGGGATTAGCAACTTAGCAAAGTTGCTAATCCCCAGCAACGGCGCCAAAATTTGATGTGATAAAAGGTAAGCACACAAATTAAACCCTCTTGTTGACAATTGTAGTATGATAAGTAGGGATCGTTCTTAAACCGGGGATTAGGAAGGATTGCTAAAACACTCTAAACTGACTCAAATATATAAAAAGATGCTAAAAACACTTAACTAGACTCAAAGAACTCAAATCAAACTCAAAAGACTCAAAACCTGCTAAAAACGCTCAAAACTGCCTAAAAACAACAATTACACAATTTCTGACTCTAACACACTTCTTGGACGAATTTTGGTTTTAAATTGATTCAAAACACTTAAAAACACAAACTAAACAGATTCTAACTAATTAGACACTCTAAAGTAAAGGGGGGGGGGGGTTTGGTTTTGGTGAATTTGAAAACAAAACAGATAGATTGTAAACTAAGCAAATTTTGGACGAATTTGGGGTAAAACTATGGATGATAGGCTAGCTAGGAAGTTCTTCTCCACCCTTGACACACTTGCAAACAAAATGATTTCCGGTTGCTTTTCAATACCCATGAATCCTCAACACCCCAGATTAACTATGAATTGCACTAATTAACCCTTAGATTTTCCTAATTTCATTGAATTAGATGATTGCATACAACAACGCAAAGCATTCTTCACAAGTTCCCTACATGAATTGCATAATAAAGATACGAGCAAAGATCATTAAGTTCTATGAAAATCATAAGCATTAACAAGGCACTTGTAACTATGAATTGCATGAAACTTATGCCAAGAATTTACTTAACACGATTGTGACAAGCAACCTTCACTACTTGTGAATATAAGTTCATAACGATTAGGTGAAACTCCCTTATATCCTGGCATCAAATTTATGCATGAAAATTAAGCGTGCACTCTCAACCAACACACACAAATCAGTTTTAATTCAAACGAATAAGTAAATATAATTCACAACTTATGAATCACAACTGAATGTAATCAAATCATATTGCAAGTATGAACATGGTTTCGAATTCCCCCTTCCTAAGAGGGGTTTAGTTCCTCATACTCACAACACAAAGATTATTGAATTGAAACATTGAAAACAAAAGAAAGATTACACCTGAAACGTTCCAGCAATCCTAGCTCGAATGGCAAGCACGTCCAAGGGCTTTCCTCCCTCCTTTTTGCTGCGGCACAAGGTTTGATGGTGAGTTTTGGGGGTTATGGATGGTGTAGAAGGATGGGTTTATGGTTAAGATAGATGTATGGTGCGGCAAGGGTTTATTAAGGTCTGAAATTATGGAGAATGGTGAAGGATGGATGCGACAGAGAGTGAGGGATGATTTTTGGCGTGAATAGGTGAATGACTGGATGCCTTAGGCTGCAAAAGGAAGTCTATTTAAGGTTTTCAGGAATTAAAACCCTAACTTATTTTGGTTAACAGAAATTAAGTCAAAAGCTTCTAGAAAAAGGAAATAAAATCAGAAAACTAAGGGAAATAGGCTAAGATATGCGGCAAGGAGATAAAACACAATAGGAATGTGTTTTAATGCAAGGAATTAGGAAAGAACACTCTCCCTTGCGCAGCAAGGAAGAGTAAAAGGCCAGAAGGGTGCGGCAAGGCCTTTGATTGTGCAAGGAAGATGTATTTGGTGTCTTAGAATGCTTAGGAGGCCTTCCATGTTGCTAGAATTTAGAGACATTCAGGATTAGGAAAGGTCAAACCCAAAATAGGAAACCTTGGCTTAACTTTCCTACTTCAATTAGGAATCCTTACGTGAGTAGGAATCCTTATTCTTCTAGGAATCCTTATTCAACTAGGAATCCTTCTTCAACCATGAATCCTTCTTCAATTAGGAATCCTAGCATCTTCATGCCTTCAATTTCTTCCATTCCTTTTGCTCCAAGCATATGTTATCCATTACAAGCCCAATTTTGCTCCAAAAGGCACCAAAATGCACTTCTTTGCCACTTTAACCCTTTGGACCTACAAACACATGAAAATAGATTAAAATACTAAAATAACTACGTACTAACAACATAAATGCCAAGAAACAAGCTAACTAAGTCACATAAATATGCTCCTATCAAGCATCGCCGCCAACTGAGCAACCGCCGCGCTGCGAGCATCACTCTTAACTCATCACTTATGTATTGAGGAACGAGCCCTTATTCTATAAAAAAAACTCCCTCACCATCATTAGAGAGCATCGTCGCCTACTGAGCAACCGCCTCGTCGCGAGCATCAACTCTTAACCCATGACTTATGTGTTGAGGAGCGAGCCCTTATTCTATAAAAATGACTCCCTCACCATTATTAGAAAGCATCGCCGTCTGCTGAGCAACCGCCTCGCCGCGAGCATCAACTCTAGCCCATCATTTATTTATTGAGGAGCGAGCCCTTATTCTATAAAAAGGACTCCCTCACCTTCAACGCCACAAGTCGAGCCAACCCAGGCAACATAAGCCACAAGCAGAGCAGCCTCGCAACATGTGCTACTGCTAGTTGAGCATCATTTCAGATTGGGCATAACCTTATATCGAGTATTAGTTCTAGGCGACATCTAGTTGCTTCGGCCCACACATAGACTGAATTTCAAGTCTCCAGCCAAAAGACTCTCTTGATTGAAGACTTGGGGGACTATTGTTTGTACCATACTTTGGGCCTCCGTATTTAGACATCGTATAAATACTCAGGGGACTCAAATGTAATTATGTAATAAATGGAGGGGAAAATATGTAACAAGTGAGAAGCCCTTATTCTATAAAAGGGCCTCCTGACCCTCACAAACCTCAAGCTCATCCTCACATACAAAAGCTTCACTCTCATAGTCGAAGCTCTCTCTCCCTCACAATCCTCTCACAAATAGCATATCAGTGTGGAGGTAGCCTAAACATTGGGGTGAACCACGATACATCTTGTGTTCTTTACTTTCTTGTAGATTCATGGTCGGATTAACGTTGTTCCAAGACCCCTCCGGTTTTGTGCATCTACAAAATCAAAGACTATGAACTACAAAACCCAAAAGGATTCACCAACTACTAGACCTAGGCTCTGATACCACTTGAAGAAAAAATTTGTGAAAACAAGTTTATTTGAGCAACATATATGCATGCAATTAACAATTAAAGGAGGAATCATGCTTGTATGCACTAAAAACAAAACTTTGCCCATCAAATTTAAGGTCTAGTAGTTGTGGTGAATGAAGACTCAACTTAAATCTTAAAGAAAAGAGTTGAGAAAATCTTACACCTTTGAAACACCTCTTTGCTTATCAAAGGATATTCACCTAGTGAAGAGGGCCTTCATTTCTTACTTCTTAGCTCTATGGATTTCTAGAAGGAGGATGGTTAAATGGATCCTCCAAGTTTTGAAGAAAGGGAACCTCAAAGTTTCCACACCAATGAGGGACTTGAAGAAAAGATGAGTGACCTTGGAGGAGGATTGATACTAGTAAATCCCCTCCAAAGGAGGCGGCCTCCTAGAGAGAAAAAGAGAGCTTTTGTTATCTCCAATTTCCTCAAAAGAGAACCCTAATGAATATTGGCTATAAAGTCCTTTATATAGTCACTTCACTTAAGTGACAAAAAGAACCAAAAAACCTTTCATTCATGATATGGTCGGCCTTATAAAGGCTTTGGGTTGTTTGGGCCCTTTCGAGCCTTTAGTCATTAAGTTGTCATACAACTTAAGTAATGGGCTTAACGGTTCTAACCCTAATGGGCCTTGAGGTCCACTAATTACTCAAAAGCTAAAATGAACTTATTCGTCTGATTAATTAACATATTAATTAATCCTAGCCATAAATATTTAAACCATTTAATTATCCTTGCTCATCTTCATTGTTTCTTCAATCTCTACCTTACATGGTGTAAGATCCATTAGGTTTCTTTTAGTGAGGCAATGGGCGATTCGAACTCTTCAAATCGATTGTGAATTGAAACTTACTTTCAATTCTCCCTTTAGTGAGTATACACCTTTAGGGCTTCCACAAACCATGAGTGACACCTAGCAGTATATCATGGCTACCCAAGCTAATTAGAAGAGATGGAGAACCTATTTAGTTTGGGAATACAATGCAATACGGTATTTCTGTAATACAATATTCTTGACCACATTGTTTAGTTTGATAGTTTATTCATGTCTACTATCCAATGTGATTCTCTTACTTATACAATTACCTTGATTGTGATTTGGAACGAATTCCTAAATCTATTCATTCTCTGGCCAGAGATTTTTAATCCTATCATAGAGTATTCTCCCTCAAACGATTTGAAGGTTAGAGATCCCTTGTTGTGCATTCACTTGCTTCCATGGCTAAGTGGCTTAACCCCAACAATGCCATGGACACCCTTTGAGGGAGTGACATTGACATAGTCAAAGATCAAGGACCTAACCATAAGACAATTATGATGCCTCAGGTCAAAGGACTACTTTGCATTATCCCAACCATGAGTTTTCATGTGACATTAGTATGAGAACTCCTTGTTGATCACGTTCAATGGACTCATTCTCTATTGAGCACCTACATGCTTGTCTTGGTGTCAGTCGCACCAATGACTCGAGACCAGCCACTTTCTCTAAAAGAAGACATAGCACGTACTGATGTTAACAAATTGTCAATGCCCAATTGGCAATCCTATGATCATGAACTTTTAGGATATGGATATGAACTAGAATGGTCTTATGAATCTAACTTCTTTAGATCACATTCTCCCAATTCATATTCCTTGGACTTATCATTTAAGCATATAACATTTATAAGAGACGATTTTACCTTTATATTAAACTAGATTAGTTTAACATGTGAAATGTCCTTAAAGTATCATCATATGATTGGCTTTAGGGCACACTTCCAACAAAAACCTCCATAGAAACCACGAAAGCGTGGTTGTCATCCCATTTTGAGATGACAGATATAGGTGAAGCACATTATGTGCTTGGAGTTAAGATCACAAGAGATCGCTCAAGGAAACTTCTAAGTTTGTCTCAAGAGACTTACATTAAGAAGGTTGTTGAACGATTTAAGATGGAGAACTTCAAACCCATAGACACCCATATGGTAAGAGGCGCGATATTGTCCTTAGAACAGTGTCCAAAGACTAAGAAAGAGAAAGAACAAATGGAAAACATCCCCTATGCATGTGCAGTAGGAAGTCTGATGTACGCGATGCTTTGCACGTGTCCGGACATTTGCCATGTCTTGGGCATGGTAAGCCGCTATCAAAGTAATCCTGAACAAGCTCACTGGTAGGTTGTCAAGAGGATTATGAGATACCTGTAAAGAATAAAAGATTTAGTCCTATGTTACCAAGGAGGGGATCTGAAGTTGAAAAGATATAGTGATGCAGACTGGGCAAGCGATAAAGATGAATGCAAGTCCACCTTAGGTTATGCTTTTGTCCTTAGATATGGAATTGTTTCTTGGGAAGAAGCAAACTTGTTTTGCTCTATCCACAATGGAGTCAAAATATGTTGCCCTTGTATCAGCTATTCAAGAAGCTGTTTTGCGTAGGAGGTTTCTACAAGAGATGGGAGTTACGACTTATGCTCAAGAAGTTGTACTTGTCTACTGTGATAGTACTTCGGCCTTAGCAGACTCTAAAGATCCTAAATATCATGGCAAATCTAAGCATAGATACATGATATCATTTCTTTAGGAACAAGGTTACTAAGGGTGAAGTAGTGTTGAAACATATCTCAATCAACAATATGCTCACTGATCCTAGGACTAAACCCATAATTAGAAACTCATTTTTGACTCATGTAAAGAATGTTGGTTTATGTAGGGTTTGATGTGTTTTTCCTTGCATATGACATTATTATTGAATAAAAAGGCATTGAAGTTTTTCATTTCATATTTATTATTATTTTTTAATGATTGTTTACACATCTTTACGAGTGTCACCAATGATAGGATTTTTACTGCTCATGTGAACGGGCTTAAATTTCCTATTTTACTTGCAAGAATCACAAGGTTATTGTAGTATAAACGGATCTCGCAAGGTCGTCTCCACAGGGACTATTAAATAATTCGAAACTAATCAGATTCCATTTAATTCTTGTAAAGTAGAAGTTTAGGTGATTGATTTTATAACCTAATTAAAATAAAAACGAAATTAATGAATTAAAATAAACAATCTGCAATATTAGAGCTATAGAGAAGAAAGCAGTTTTGGGAGAATAAAATTAAGAAAACACTAGGGTTCCACCATCACCTAGTAATCTTATGAATTTTTACCAATTACTTATGATCTACACATGCCGCTTTGAAGGTTAGATTTTCCTAATTCATATTCTACTTGGAACCTCCAACATAGAACGTATATCTAACATGCAACCCGTGCAGACGTTCGGATCAAATCTGAACATGAAAGACTCATTATGCTTTATGAAAATCCTTTGAAAAACCATGCAATCCTTAAGATGTGATATTCATCTTGAGTGAAATTACAATTATTAATCACAAGAAGCCAGCGTCAATTTCAGGGAACCTTCCAACCAAAATTGCATCAAATTACTTTTCTAAAGATCTTAATGGTGATCAGGCATTAAGACAATTAGATAGTTTTTATCCCGGTGATTAACAATTCAAAGTATGCATGCAATCAATCATAAGCAATTAAATAAAAATCACATATTCATGCTAAGGCTCAAGGCTTCGCCCTAGCAGAAGAAATTAGTTACGCATATTCATAATTGAAATCATAGAAAATATTATTAAGAAAATGATTGAAAACACCTTCAAGTAGAAAATCTCCAAAACCGTAGTACTTCTCTCTGTCTCCAAAATTGCATAAAATAAAGCGTAGTGAAATATGGTAGACGGCCAAGCAATATATCTGCTAAGCCCCCACACAAACCCTAGGGAACTAAAATTAATTCCAATAAAATAGGAAACATAACCCTAATTTAAATGGTAAAATTCGTCTAAACTCTGAACAGCCACGTTTTGGACCCATAAGCTGCTCCAAAACTGACCCAATATAGCTGGATTTCATGTTTGGAATATTCTGAACACTTCTCCAGAAGGCCACGAACCCATCCGAGGTCATCTTAGGCTCCAAAAACGCAATTTAAGCTCAGAAACGTCATTTTGGAGCACTGCGCACTGCTTCTTTATTTTATCGCCAGAAAATAACCACTTGGTTGAAAAAATCCTAAATTTTGCTATGATCAAGCTAAGTGACTCACGAACGTCCTCCAACTAGAATCACTCCAAAATTCGTCCATGTGGTCTTGTTTTGCTCCAGAGGAAGTCGAAAGTCCTGGATTGAAAATACAATTCAAAGTATCAAAATTCTTCCAATATATTAACCAAAATATACTAAGATTAGGGTAAAATATAGAATATAAAATATACTCATCAACCAAGCTAAAATCAATTTTTCACATGAACGATTCGCCCTAGCATTGAGATAGTGAGTAGGATGAGACATTGTGTCCTCAACGCATTGGACTACGAGACCAGACACGTGTATGTTGAACGTACCAATATGCATAAGGTAAACGTCACCTTAGAAATGTCTAAGATGAGACTTAACAGAAGTTAAACATGAGATTTGTTTCATGCCGAAGCTTGTAAAGACGAATATGAGTATCTAGGTGAGCACCGAGAAAGCGACTAGGCTAGAAGACTCGTGTGACTAGACTAAGATTCGTATGGTATATGTCCAATGGACCTGTGACACACTCATTGAAATGAGGATACACCATAGCATACAAATCATATTGTATGTGCTATAATTGACTAATAGTGGGAGTGATGAATTGATCCCTGCTTCAATCATTGTGTGAACCACAAGGAATCTATATGATTCCACCCTTATGCCCCTTGAACTAAAGTCTATATTAGAAAGATGAGGTTTAATGATCGCTACTTTAGCACGTTTATCTAATACGGTCAAGTTAGCTATTGTCCCAAAAGGCATGTCTAGGCAAGCAGTTAAATCAAATTAGATTGACATGAGAGCTTAAGAAAGGCAGTTCGAAGAAAACACCATGTCATGTGATTCATTAGCTACGCGGCGTCTTTTGATATTTGTTATCAAACATAAGACATGGATACATGATAATTGTGAGACATGACATTTCTTTTATTTCATAATGAGTGATAAAGAATGTCAAGTCTGGTGTGTGATGAACAATCAGGGGCATAAAGCGATGAACTTCTAAGTGATGCACTGTTGTCAGTTTAGTGATAGCTTATGGCAGTGCTCCTGGTTATGTATGTTCTTTCTCACGAGGTTGCACATCCCATTTCCTGTATAAGGAGATAGACTAGAATGAATGTGAACTAAGTGTGTTGATTGAGACTATGCCACACCCTATGTGGGTGAGTGGGAGATGTAGGATTTATCTTATGGGATAAATAAATATCAAAGGATTTTCCACCTACATGAGGATATTAACCTCCTAATTATCTAAGTGATAATTAGATGAAAATCAAGAGATATTCGTATTAAAATATACTTGGGATTTTCATGGGCTTTTTAGTCTTTGTACACTCTTCCCAACCACTATATAAGGAGGCTTTGGGAAAGAAAGAAAACACCAGAAACACAAGCTTTTCCATAGTTCAAATATTCTAGTTAGGTCTTTAAAGCTATCACTTTCAGCTCTAGGTCTTGGGAGGCGAAAACCAAGGGGCAACTTGACATACCGTAGCCAACTCGACGACTAGACATGCACGGAGGGTCAGAGCAATTGTTCATATTTGTAGGAGGGTGTTGAGATTCAAGTTTCTGCATAAAAGGTATACACGTCCTTTCGAATTTATTTAGTCTTCCAACATTCCCAAAGTTACAATGCATAACAATTCTTTTTTAGCCAACAAACACAAAGGAAATATCAAATGAGCAGCAACATGACTAATTTTGAATAAATATCACAGAGCGGTTTCTGCACTCTGCTTTTCACCTGCGACACTTTTTTTTTTTTTTAATTCTAGCCGTTATATTGAATAATTTGGAGGAAATCAATGGATAGAATCAAGGACGGGAGTGTTGGAGATGAAAGGGGAGCGCATAAATCACTCCCCTAATTATCGCTGAAAAGGATATAGATAGATACAATTTCGATGTTTTATCATTATCTTGCAATTCTGGTACAACTTCAAGTAAAACATTTTCCTTTGAAACAGACATAAACCCAAGGTTGATACGAAGGCAAAGATGGTGACCTTAGAACAATCCAACCTAACAATAATATTCATTATCATTGACAAGCAATTCCACACTATAATAAAAGGCTCAAATATATAATTATCAGTAGCGATCTTCATCCTTGTCTTCTCTCACTGCCTCACTCATTGCATCAAATTTTTGTACCTGCATTGATTCAGAAAAGTGCACAAAACTTACCAGAAGAAAAATTAAAACAGAAATTGCTAAAACTCCATCTTCTGTCTTAAAGTGATTCATTGGCACTGCAAGAAACAAACCAAAACATGATTTTAAAACTATGGAAACACCAACCTGCAGATTGGAAACCGGTTAATTATCCAAAGCTGGTGAAATCAACGGTCTATTTGAGAAGAATGCTGCTAAATTCCCTGCTACTAGTTCACACAAATCCATGAAATATTCTGGTGTGCAAGGACCATTATGCGGTGAGAGCACAACATTATCCAATGGAAAGAGCTCATTAGGAACTTGAGGCTCGTTCTCAAACACATCCAAACCAGCACCCCCAATCTCTCCCTTCACCAAACGCTGCACCATTTCCTTCTCATCGATAATAGCTCCCCGTCCTACATTCACAATTATTCCATCTCTTCCCAATGCAAGCAAGACTTTGTTGTTGATCATGTGGTGGGTTTCAGCAGTCAATGCACAACAAATGATAAGTGCATCACTATTCAATGCAAGTTCGCAAATATTTGAATAGAAAGGGTATGGAACAAATGGTTTCTCCTTCCTTGAGTTGTACACGATACTGCAGCCAAAGGCCTCAAGTCTTTTAGCAACTTCTAAGCCAATGTTTCCCAGTCCAACAATCCCGACTCTCTTTCCTCCTATCTGACATTTGCAATCACCAAAATCACTTTAATTTCTCTACAGAAAGAAGATTTCATTCATTTCACTGTTCAATTATCCATAAAAAAAATACTTTAAATTATTAACTGTTAAACAACTAGAAACACTTCATTTTTTCTCCCAACTGACAAACAAAACCAATATTATTAAAGAAACAAAACAAAATAAGATTAACGCATGTAAGTATACAAATTCAGCTTAGAAGTAGCTAAAAATGTAGACTTGGAAGTAGCTATGTTGGCTAGGATAGTATGCAGCACTACCCGTGTCTGCAATCAAGTTCAAATCAGTTTTCCACTAATCTAGATTAATTTAGAACATGGCTCGAAAATATTAAAAGAGAAATGAAGTAGCTAGAAATTAAGGGTGATCACCTTAGAAGCGAGAGAAAACTCTCCTCTGCTTGCCCAAAGCCGATCTTTAACATACCGATCCCCGGCAGAAATCTTCCTCATTACATCAAGAAACAACCCCACAGCCAGATCAGCAACATCCTGAGTATGGACTTTAGGGGCACTGGCAACGACAACCCCCCGCTCTCGACACTTGGGCAAGTCAACGTGGTCGAGACCTGCACTGGTGGTGACAATGACCTTCAAGGAGGGCAGCATTCGGAGGATGTTGGCAGTTATCCGAGGCCCAATGCTGGAGGACAGCAAGGCCTGGACTGAGCCGGCATGTCCGGCCAGGAACTGGTCCTGGGGAAGTGGGAAGTCCCAAGCTTTGAGGAAGTTGAACTTGTGGGAGTAGTTGGACTCCAACACAGTCCAGCATCCCGGTTGCCGAAGTACCAGGACTTGTGGGAGTTGACTTTCAGTGTGGTTATCATTGTCCTGTGCCATTGGATTGGATTGGACTGGACTGGACTGGACTGGACTGGATTCTTGAGAGTTTGACGAGTGATGAGTGCTTTGAGATTGAGAGAGGCTTCACTGAAGTTCACTCTCTCTCTCTCTCTCTCTCTCTCTCTCTCACTAAACATCCGTCGCCTTTATTCTCCTTTCAGTTCACAACATCTCACCCTTCCACCCATTTATGTCCTGCACTGATGTATATTTGCTGGCCTGAGCTTTGGTTGTGGGTTTGAAGGCCAGAGAGATCGAGGAGAGATATGGAAAAGCTTGATGAGATAAGAGTGAGGCAGAGACCATTAAGTGAGGTCTGGAAGAATTAGAGAGAGAGAGAGGTGGAAATGGTTTTGAGTTCTGGTATAAGTGATGATGGTGGAGGGATAAGGGCTGTCCTAGGGTTTGTTTTGGGGATCTGCGTTTTGATTTGGATTTGAGGCATCGGAGTGATAGCAAGGGTTTCGAGCTGAGCTTGGGTTTTGGTTGTGTGTTATTAGAGCTTGATACGCGTTAGACTTGGCAGTTTTTGACACGATACGGTGACACAACACGAAAACGACATGAAAATAACGAATTTCGGGTCAACACGATAACTTATCGGGTCACTATCGGGTGACCCGTTAAAAACCCGTTAATAACGGGTTCTTAATAGGTATACACGTGGGTAACACGTGGGTAACCCGTTTCGACATGTTAAGAAAAAAATTATTTTAATAATTTTAAAGTTTAATTACTAAAATATTTATTATAAAATACAATAGTCATATTAATATATACAATATATTATATGTTAAATATATAGTTTTGTATTATTGTTCTATATAAATTATAAAAAAATATAAAAAAAAAGTTTTAGTCATTATTTATTTTTATTATGAGAGTTCCTTATTATCATTACTTGGATAAATTTTACATAACATATTCTTGTCCAAAATTAAAATATACTAGTATAGTATTTGTATATGCAAGAACTAAGAAGACATACATAGAAGTATGAAAAATGTGAAAGAATATATAAACACTCGTGATTTATTATTATTCCTCCACGAATAGATAATTGTTACACTTATATTATCGTTTAGATTTTTAAAATCCTTCAAACCCTCATGAATAATGTTTTTTATTTGAGGGCAAAGTTAATAAAATTAATAATAATTATTGTAGAAGTGTAATAAATGTAAAAAAAAATATATACAATCACTCATATATAAAAAAATGTAAATGCTTTAAATTAATGATCAAATTTATTCATTACATTCTTATAGGGTCAATGAGTGTATATGTAACATCCCACATCACCCAGGGAAGCGATCCTTAAATGTATATTCTCATCCCTACCGAGCATGAGGCTTTTTGGGAGCTCATTGGCTTCGGGTTCCGTAGGAACTCCGAAGTTAAGAGAGAAGGAGGCCAGAGCACTCCCAGGATGGGTGACCCACTGGGAAGTTACTCATGAGTTCCCAAAAACAAAACCGTGAGGGAATGATAAGCCCAAAGCGGACAATATCGTGCTACGGTGGTGGAGCGGGCCCGGGAATTGGTCCGCCCCGGGCCGGGATGTGACAATTGGTATCAGAGCCTAACCCTGGCCATGGTGTGCCGACGAGGACGTCGGGCCCCTAAGGGGGTGGATTGTAACATCCCACATCGTCCAGGGGAGCGATCCTTAAATGTATATTCTCATCCCTACTTAGCACGATGCCTTTTGGGAGCTCACTTACTTCGGGTTCCGTAGGAACTCCGAAGTTAAGCGAGAAGGAGGCCAGAGCACTCCTAGGATGGGTGACCCACTGGGAAGTTGCTCATGAGTTCCCAAAAACAAAACCGTAAGGGAATGGTAAGCCCAAAGCGAACAATATCGTGCTACGGTAGTGGAGCGGGCCCGGGAATTGGTCCGTCCCGGGCCGGGATGTGACAGTATATGTACAAAATCATCAAAATCGAAGCTAAAACAACCGTTAAATTGTGATTTTTCGTTTATAACCGTCGAAAACTTTTGTTCCGTTACGTAATCTCTGAATGTTTGTTTTTTACGATTTTTTAAGTTTGCAATCTCGGAATGTGTACAAATAAGTTTGACAGTTGGATCGTTGAAAAAAGTTTCGTAGAATGCATATTGCGTCAAAACGGTATATTAAACAAACACTTAGAATTAATATTATACTTCTATTAAGTATAAAATAAATTTTTGTGGTATCCACTAATATAAATACTTTAAATTAAAGATCAAATTTATTCATTACATTCTTATAGGGTTGAGAAGTGTATCTGTAAAAAATCATCAAATCGGAGGCCAGAGCACTCCTAGGATGGGTGACCCACTGAGAAGTTGCTCATGAGTTCCCAAAAACAAAACCGTAAGGGAATGGTAAGCCCAAAGCGAACAATATCGTGCTACGGTAGTGGAGCGGGCCCGGGAATTGGTCCGTCCCGGGCCGGGATGTGACAGTATATGTACAAAATCATCAAAATCGAAGCTAAAACAACCGTTAAATTGTGATTTTTCGTTTATAACCGTCGAAAACTTTTGTTCCGTTACGTAATCTCTGAATGTTTGTTTTTTACGATTTTTTAAGTTTGCAATCTCGGAATGTGTACAAATAAGTTTGACAGTTGGATCGTTGAAAAAAGTTTCGTAGAATGCATATTGCGTCAAAACGGTATATTAAACAAACACTTAGAATTAATATTATACTTCTATTAAGTATAAAATAAATTTTTGTGGTATCCACTAATATAAATACTTTAAATTAAAGATCAAATTTATTCATTACATTCTTATAGGGTTGAGAAGTGTATCTGTAAAAAATCATCAAATCGGAGCTAAAATAACCGTTAAATTGTGATTTTTCGTTTATAATCGTTGAAAACTTTTGTTCCATTACGTAATCTCTGAATGTTTGTTTTTTACGATTTTTTACGTATGCAATCTCGGAATGTGTACAAATAAGTTTGACGGTTGGATCGTTGAAAAACGTTTCGTAGAATGCATATTGCGTTAAAACGGTAGATTAAATAAACACTAGAGTTAATATTATACTTCTATTAAGTATAAAATAAGTTTTTGTGGTATCCACTAGTGTAAATACTTTAAATTAAAGATCAAATTTATCAATTACATTCTTATAGGGTCGAGGAGTGTACTGTAAAAAATCATCAAAATCGGAGCTAAAATAACCGTTAAATTGTGATTTTTCCTTTATAACCGTCGATAACTTTTGTTCCGTTACGTAATCTCTGAATGTTTATTTTTTACGATTTTTTACGTATGCAATCTCGAAATGTGTACAAATAAGTTTGATGGTTGGATCGTTAAAAAAAGTTTCGTAGAATGCATACGTGTGTAACCTTGCACCTGTTGGTCAGCACTTCTCTCTACCCCCAGTGGGCGACTTCGAGTCCCAGGTCGTCTCTCTTTTTCCTTCTTTTTGTTTTAATATATTTGTCTGTTACTCTTCCTGTTAATATTTATCTGTTACTTTTTTTAAATATTCTTCTGTTTTTTTTAGATCAACAAAATATTCATTAAAAGGAAAAAGAACTCCTTTGTTTTATTTTTTTTATTTTTTATAAGGATCCTTATTTATAGAGACACAAATATATACTATATTTTACACAACTCCATACCTTTTAAAACATTTTAAGAAGGGACAAAAAACCCAATAAAAGAAACCCAAGCCCAACCCAAAAAGAAACAAACCGACTAAATTACGGTCCATGCCCCTCCACTATAACCATTAATAAACAGACACGTTAACCACTACAAGACAAAAAATCATAAAAGCGAACCGGTTTCCCTTATTCAATGCCGCGAACTGATGGTTTCATCTTCCCCAAACCTAGCATTTCGAACTCTATCATGCAAAAGATACTTTCCCATAAAAAAAATCTTAAAATTTCCTTAGATTCCGACACTTTCAAGTCAGATTTTCAGTAAGTGATACACACATTCAGCCGAATTTTTTCATTCTTTTTTTTTTAAATATATTTGTCTGTTACTCTTCTTTTTAATATTTATCTGTTACTTTTTTTTTAATATTTTTCAATTTTTTTAGATCAACAAAATATTCATTAAAAGGAAAAAGCACTCCTTTTTTTTATTTATTTTTTATTTTTTATATAGGGATCCTTACTTATTAGAGACACAAATATATACCATAGTTCACACAACTCTATACCTTTTAAAACATTTTAAGAAGGAGCAAAAAACCCAATAACAGAAACCCAAGCCCAACCCAAAAAGAAACAGACCAACTAAATTACGGTCCATGCCCCTCGACTATAACCGTTGATAAGCGGACATGTTAACCACTACAAGACAAAAAAATCATAAAAGCAAACCAGTTTTCCTTATTCAATGACGCGAACTGATGGTTTCATCTTCCCCAAACCTATCATTTCGAACACTATCACGCAAAAGATACTTTCCCAGAAAAAAACCATAAAATCTCCATAGACTCCAACACTTTCAAGCTGGATTTTCAGTAAGTGATACACACTTTCAGGTGGATTTCCAAAAGATCGGTGTTTCAAAGGTTTTTCTACTACTCAAAATCTTCTTTTGCATGATTATATTTCAAACTTTGTAAAAAATGAATGCAATATCAAAGATTTGGATGCATTATCAAGTGTTTTTGCAAAAGAAACTTTCAGAAAACTGTCAAAAACGCATGCAGTATCAAGTGTTTTTTGCATTTGATTTTACAAAAATTCAGTCTTCCAGTTCGAGAAAAAAACAATTTTAGTGTTTTAAATAGTTTATATGTATATTGATTCTTCAACAACATCTAAAAAAATGAATATTGATGTGAAAATTAACTCGACACACAAATTAAACCCTATTGTTGACAATTGTATTAAAGATGTAAGTAGGGATCGTTCTAGACCAGGGATTAACTAGGGTTGCTAGTCAACACAAATAAGACTCAAAAACACTAAATTAGACTCTAAAACTCAAAACTGACTTAAAACACTCAAATTAGCAACAAACAATAAAAAAGACTCAATTCTAGACCTAACAAGTGATTTTGATGGAAATAAGACTTAACTTGACTCAAAAGACTAAAAGAAAACAGATTATGACTCAATTAACAAGACTTAATTATTGGGGGATTGTTTCTTACGAATTTAAAACTTAAAACAAAAACTTTGCATAAAACACTTTAAGAAAACGAATTTGGTGAATTGAAAAGGGTGAAAGGCTAGTTAGAGGATCCTTCTCCACACATGACATATGCAAACAAACCAATTTCCGGTTATTATTCCTTTAAACTACGAATGACAACACCCCAAGTTAACCATGACAGCACAAATTAACCATCAAATTTTCCTTAAATCATTGAATTGGACGGGATACGCATCACAACCAAATTATCATTATCAAGTTCCCTAACTATGAAAAGCATGAGAGAGAGACATATCAAAGGTCATTAAATTCCTTGGAAACCATAAGCATTGACGAGGCATTCGTAACTATGAAAAACATGATACTTCTGCTAAGAATTTACTTAACACAATCATGACTAGTGACTTTCACTACTTGTGAATATAAGTTCATAACGATTAGGTGAAACTACCTTATACTCTAGCATCAAGTTTATTCATGCAAACTAAGTATGGATCCTCAATCAACATACATAAACAAGTTTTAATAACTCAGATAAGCAAATCACATTCAAGACTCAAGAAACAATAATTGGATGTAATCATTTCATATAAAAGATGTAATCAATTCATATAAAACATATAATCATGGCTTCAAATTCACCTCTAACTATAAAGAAATTAGTTCCTCATGTTCGCATTTAAACAAAGATAACTTAAATTAGACATTGAAAATAAAAGATAGAAAACACCTAAGAGCGCTCCAGCAATCCAATGTTGAATGACAAGGCACGGCAAAGGGCTCCAAAGTATTCTCTCAATTGTATCTGAATATGTGGGTGAGTGGTGTAGGAAAATATGGTAGATGGTGGTGGTTTGAATTGTGGCAGAAAATATGTATTTATAGGCTAGGGTTTTGCGCAAAGTAGTGGAGGAGAAGGATTACACAATCCTAAGGAATAGGACTAGGAAATTTAGCACAAAGCTTCTAGAAAGGGATTATATTCGTCAAGTTTCTAGGGGAAAAAGGATCAGGTCAATTTGCATTGTTTCAGGGCTTATACAATCAGATATTAGGTATTCTAATGTGATAAGGAATCCCCATTGCAACTGGAATTAAGGTAGGATAGGATTAGGATAGGATAAGATAAGATAAGGTTAGTTTGGATGAGATAAGGTTGGATAAGGTTTTGGATAAGATAAGGCAGTTTGGATAATATCTCTTTCTTTTGAGCTGATTCCTTATCTTCAATGTCTTGAATTAATTTCTTCAACTCTTTAGCACATTCCTTGACATCTTTGGTCTTCAAATTCGCCCATCCATCTTGCTCCATCCACGTGCTATACATTTGATGCCCAAAACTGCTTCAAAATGCTCCAAATTGCACTTTCTTTCCAACTTTGTCATTTGGACCTACAAACACACAAAAATAGCTTAAAACACTAAAATAAGCACAAACTAATTATGGAAATGCAAGAAAACAAGTTAACTAAGTCGCATAAATATGCACCTATCAAATTCCCCCACACTTAGCTTTCGCTAGTCCTTGAGCAAAACAAAACAAACAAAACATAACCTAAACCTTCCAACGTTTGCCTAAGGGATTTCCACTGAAACATGACACGTTAAAAATCACTACTCCCACAAATTTTAGTTATCCTTACCCTCGAGCATACACTTAATCACAGTCACCACTCACTAGCTCGCATTTAATTAATTAAAACAACATTTTAAATGTAGAAACATGTCTTAGAGAATTCCCTCAATTCCTCACAGGATATACTCTCTATTTTCACACAGATTTTCTGACTACACTCCTTATACTAGGTATATATGAGAAGATTAATGTAAACATGTAGACTAGCACTCACATATGTTATAATCAAAGAAGGCACTTCCTAGAATTATTAATGCATGTATATATATATATATATATATATATATATGATCTCATGAACGGAATGCCACTATTTAGACGCGAGAACCAGGGATACCATATGCTCATACCAATCTCAAACTCCACATATTGAAACACACAACAACCAAGATTAAAGTCTAAGGGTTGTAACGGGACTAAGGGTATTGGCTAACGAAGAAAGGTTAAGGATAAACAAAGGTTCTTAAAGAAATAGTAAGCAAAGTAGTGAAATTGACACTTAGAATTCACTCTTGAATGCAGAAAATAACTTGAAACACTAAGGGGATTTCTTACATACTTAGGGCTGGTTAAGTATTGCTGTGCTTTGAAAAAAAGTTGATTCTGCTGTGTTGTGAGAATAAGCAGCTGTGAAATAAAACAGCAGAGTGTTTGGTAAACTCTGGTGCTAACTACTAAACAACTTCATCTTGTTATATGTTATGCACTTAATTTTAAGCTTTAAATAAAACAGGTGTGAGTTCTAGTATTTGGAACTAAAATGATAATACGCATTTGTTACTCCCCGGACCTGGGGTCAATAGAAAAAATAACTCTGAATCTGAAACGTGAGATAAAAGCTAACTAATTAAAATAAAACTGAAATAACGGAGTGAAAAATAAAATTCTTCTTATTTAAAATAACTCAATAATTCTTACAAGGCTAAATAAATAAATACAAAATTATATCCTCACACTTAATTCGATCTCATCCCGTCAACCTTTTTTTTTACTGTTTAGTTCTTAAACCTGCATAACAATAGAGGGGTGAGCTTCAACAGCTCAGTAGGGACATAACCTTATCACAGTAAATTGACAATATTAAATTAAGTGTCATAAAATCATGTAATCAAGTACCAAATCATTATCAATAACAATGCATGAGTGCAATGCAATACTCTTCATCTCTACCCGTTAATTCATATAATAAAACACGCGGACTTGCACGTCCCATACCATGCATTTTACTTCTGCAGTGGTGGTTTGAATGTTCTAATATACAAATTAACCCCCTGTAACTCAATCATCCCAATTTCTCTTTTTGTTAGTTATCTTGCCCAAACTCTTCGTCGCCAGTCCCGAATTACCCTTAAAGAATCTGTGCACTGTGGGCTCACCTGAGACCTAGTACCTGCTAAAGTTTAGCTCAACTACCCAAAAGATCATTTCCAACTACCCTCATTTCCAATTCCTTTCTCAACACCGAACTTCCATTTATTCTCATACATGAGTAATGCACAAATAATCTCATTTCATCATTCACATGTACCACAACATATTCTTAGCGAATATCATTTCACCAATAATTCCATAACCAATAACAAGTAAACACGCAAGAGCTGTATTTGTCCAATTAGTAAACCAGATCACATTAATCAACCAACACAATCAATAACAATAATAATATAATGCTTCAGGAAATTTAATAAAGCCAATCTCTGTAAAAGTCTGCCGTATTTCCCTTACCTGGATTTCAAAGCATAGCTCTGAGATAATAACACAAGAAACCATAACTGTGATAAGCTCCTATTCACAAGTATAAAATCACTATATGCAAGACAAGAACTTTAATCCCAGTCAAAGCACTTGAGATTACTAACTTAACAACACCCATTTCAAATACCCTTTTGGTTGATCTAAAATAATGACATGGTCATAAGAGAACATTTGAATGAGTACAACTTGCAGAAAAAAGGACAGGTGAAATACAAATATAAATATGCATGCTGTCTTCTTGGTGTATATGTGATAGGAGCATATTTATGCAACTTAGTTAGCTTGTTTCTTGGCATTTACTTAGTTTAATTCTAGTTATTTTAGTACTTTAAGCTATTTTCATGTGTTTGTAGGTTCAAATAACAAAGTTGGCAACAAAGTGCTATTTGGAGCATTTTGGAGCATTTTTGGACCAAGATTAGATAGTGCAAGCATGGAGACATGAGGATGGACGTTTTTGAAAATTAGAAGGCTAGAAATCAACATGTGTGTGTGCAAGTGTAACAACTTGTGCATGTGGAAGTGATGAGTACATGGACAGCACTCACATGGGAAAGAAAGGCACGGCATGGGCAGTAAAGGTGTTGATTGGTGGCTGAAATGAGGAAGAGCATGTGTGTGTGCAAGTGTAATAGGTTGTACATGTGGAAATGATGATTAGATGACAGCAAACACACATGAAAAGAGGGAGGAATGCACGGCATGGGCAGAAAATGCACCATTACATCCACTCATTACCACAACACTCACCCTTGTCCCCTTCATTATTTATGTTTTCATGCACCATTACATTTAATCATTGCACTCAATTGGTGCACATCCTTTGTCCCCTTCACCCATCAGATTTCATTCACTTTCACCTCCACTACATGCACTCATTGATGCACCACTCCTTCACTTTCCTTGCCCATGTCGTGCATCATGAATCAACCTGCACCTATGACCCATTTCTGCACCATTCCACCTCCCTTTCCTTTATCTACCATGTGCATAATCATTCATGTTCCCTACTTGCATTCATAGCTGCAACACCACTCCATTTCACCCCTTATGCTTTGCATAATTACTTCACTTTCACCTTTGAATCATTGCTCACACCACCATCCATCTCTCCATGCCGTGCACTTCCTCTATAAAAGGAAGTGTGTGTGGCAGCCATTACATTCAGTTTTTGCTTGAGAATTCATCCCCATTCCAATACAACTTTCATCCAAACACATCCATTCCTCCATACAACCAAACCTTCAAACACTCACCAACACCTTGTGCCGTAGCAAAGGAAGGGAAGGAAAGTGCTTGGACGTGCATGTTGTTCAACTTGGATCGTTGAAGCGTCTATGTGTCTTCTTTCTTTTGTTTTCAATGTCTAAATTTGTTTATCGTTGCTTTGTAAGTATGAGGAACTAAAACCCCCTTAGCTAGGGGGAATTCGAAACCATGTTCATACTTGCAATATGATTTGATTATCTTTAATTGTGATTCATAAGTTGTGAATTCAATTTACTTATCCATTTGAATTAAAACTGATTTGTGTATGTTGGTTAAGAGTGCACGCTTAATTTTCATGCATAAATCTGATGCGAGGATATAAGGGAGTTTCACCTAATCGTTATGAACTTATATTCACAAGTAGTAAAGGTTGCTTGTCACAACCGCGTTAAGTAAATTCTTGGCATAAGTTTCATGCAATTCATAGTAACAAGTGCCTTGTCAATGCTTATGATTTTCATAGAACTTATGATCTTTGCTTGTATCTCTATTATGCAATTTATGTGGGGAACTTGTAGGGAATACTTTGGGTTGTCGTATGCAATCATCTAATTCAATAACTTTAAGAAAATTTGAGGGTTAATTAGTGCAATTCACAGTTAATCTGGGGCGTTGGGAATTCATGGTTTATTGAACAACAATTAGAAATCGTTTTGTATGCAAGTGTGACATGTGTGGAGAAGAACCTCCTAGCTAGCCTTTTATCCATTCACTTTACTCAAATTCGTCCAGATTTCACTAGTTCTTTACTTTACTTGTTTTGTTTTCAAATTCGTCAAAGCCAAATCCCCCTTTACCTTGTTGAGTCATATTGTTAGAAACTGATTTAGTTTGTGTTTCTAAGTATTTTGAACCAAGTTGAAACCAAAATTCGTCTAAAAGTGTGTTTAGAGTCCAAATCTGCCCAGTTTGTGTTTTTAGGCAGATTTGAGTGTTTTTTAGCTTGTTTTGAGTTCTTTGAGTTTGTTTTGAATTCTTTAAGTCTAGTTTAGTGTTTTTAACTTTGTTTATATGTTTTTAAGTCAGTTTAGAGGTTATTAGCAAGCCCTCCTAATTCCCGGTCCAAAACGATCTCCACTTACATTCTTTACTACAATTGATACAAGAGGGTTTAATTTGTGTGTTAAGTTATTTTCGCATCAATAAGCTGGGAACATAACTTTAGCCAATAAGTAAATAAAACCTTACATATGATTAATGAATAAGTATATTAAACCACATATATAAGCAAATTACCAAATGCATGACATGAACTCTAATCCTACTTAACATATTTAAGTTTAGTGATTCCGCAATACTAATTCACAAGTTATTATATATTCATCAACTCCAAACACATGCTTTACTTGATACAGTTGAAACTATACCTATGAACATATGCAGATAGTTCCATGCCGAGAAAGCTAGCTTGGTTTACTCTGGCTTGTGCAAAGTTATATGCATGAATACCAGCATATACATATATAGTTTCTCTCAAAAACCAATAAGAAAGATATATGTTCGAATTAATATGTTCAAGTCCTCTTTTATACAACAACCTCTAATAAAGGGAAGAGATAATATTTAGCATGTGATAATTATATATAGGTTCTGTCCTATCACTTTTGTGTAGGTAAGATGATCTCCAATTGTAAAGTCTGATAGGCAAACGTCTATGCAGACATATATAATACAAACCAACAGAGATGAAACACGACTGAGCTGTACAATATATAGAGCTATGGAAAGACTAAAGAAAATATGAGAATCATTACCCATATTTACTCTGCTACAGATTTGACATCGCCGATTAAGAAGCACCTCAGCTTCTGGTTTTTTTTTCTCTCTCTCTCTCTCTCTCCATATATTTCTTTGGCCATCTATAAACTTCACATGTCCAGCTTGAAAGAGTGCTTAGTAAGCACCACTAATGGCTGCCTTAGAAATTGAGACACCTCATAAGACAAATAAAATATAAACTAGTAAAAAGAATATAAACCATTACAAAATTAAAATGAATAATTTAAAAATATAGTTTTTAAGTCAAATAATATTGTACAAGTCTATTAGACTTATTTGATCAAAATAAATATTTTTTTTATAAATATAAAAAACAGGTCTTCACAGCATTCTAAGTAGCAACCAAGCAAAAAATAATGAGATCATGCAACGACTTTAGAAAACAAGAAATCACAGATTAATAACTCTCCAAATAAAGTTTAGGCTCAAGTCTCTCAGGGTTGTAGCGTTAGTTTGAGTTCCTTCCTTCAAGCATGTTACAAAAACTGATTTTTTTTTCCTTTGTGATTACATGTGAATTCGTAAACGACAACTATAACCAAGCATAAACCAAAGATCATATCAAACTTCCATTCATGTTTGTAATTTTCTTTAACAGTCATGTAATTAAAAACCAAATTCTCATCATTGTGTTGGAAGCTATCCTAAGACAAAAACACATAAAAACGACTCTAAAACGACTCTTTTTGAGTTTTTCAAAATTTTTTCAATTTTTTTTCAAATCTTCGTATTTTTCTTTCAAGACACACTAAAACACTTCAAAACGCACTAAAAACACTTAAAACAGTGAAAAACAACTCTAGAAATGCTAGGTGGTAAAATCCTACGAATTTACAACAAAAACAACTTGTTTACCCCCTCACACTTAAACCAAACATTGTCCTCAATGTTTCAAACAAAGACTCACATGCAAGCAAGCAAACAACACTACTAACAAACATGGCAAAGTAAAAGCAAGAAAGAGTAGAGTTTAAGAACACAAATCTAGTTATGATGCCAGAGCTTCCTAGTTTTTCTTTATTTGCATGGGTTGCCTCCTAAGAAGCGCTTGCTTTAACGTCTTCCAGCCGGACGATAGTTCCATTCAAACTCCCCTATGTCCCATGGCAACGGCGCCAAAATTTGATGTGAAAGTTACTCGACACACAAATTAAACCCTATTATTGACAATTGTAGCAAAGATGAAGGTATGAATTGTTCTAGACCAAGGATTAACTAGGGTTGCTAATCTACACAAATATGACTCAAAAATACCAAACTGGACTTAGAAACACTCAACTAGACTCAAAAACACAAAACTAACACTTAAGACTTGAAACTGACTCAAACTACTCAAAATTGCAAAACTAAGTGAAATTTAAGACTAGTAGGATTCAAAACACTAATTTGGACAGATTTAAACACTTTCTAACTAATCTAAGACACTTAATTAAAAGGGGGATTGATTTGAACGAAATTTAACTAAACTAAATAGATTGCAAAACAAAGTAAATTAGGTGATTTGAATGGTGAAAACTTTGATACGCATCACAACCAAATTATCCTTATCAAGTTCCTTAACTATAAAAAACATGAGAGAGAGACATATCAAAGTTCATTAAGTTCCTTGAAAACCATAAGCATTGATGAGACATTCATAACTATGAAAAGCATGATACTCCTGCCAAGGATTTACTTAACATGATCGTGACTAGCAACCTCCACTACTTGTGAATATAAGTTTATAACGATTAGGTGAAACTCCCTTATACTCTAGCATCAAGTTTATGCATGCAAACTAAGTATGCATCCTCAATCAACATACATAAACAAATTTTAATAACTCAGATAAGCAAATCACATTCAAGACTCAAGAAACAATAACTGGATATAATCAATTCATATAAAGCATATAATCATGGCTTCGAATTCACCTCTAACTAAAAAGAAATTAGTTCCTCATGTTCGCAATTAAACAAAGATAACTTAAATTAGACATTGAAAATAAAAGATAGAAAACACCAGAGAGCGCTCCAACAATCCAATGTTAAATGGCAAGGCACGGCAAAGGGCTCCAAAGTATTCTCTCAATCGTATCTGAAAATGTGGGTGTGTGGTGTAGTAAAATATGGTAGAGTTTTGGATTCCAAACCGAGGCAAAGAAGCCCCTCATCAGCCAACAAGAGACTCAAGAATCCTAAAGCCGAAAGAAAACAGATTTGCTGATAGATACTTTTAAGAAATGACAAGAATTGGTAGAAGAGAAATTGCATAGGCAATTCAAGTTGCATTTGATATTGGGACAACAGAAGGGAATTAAGATGTAGCCTGCCTTATAATTCTATATTTGCTCAACACAAATCAACTTGGGAGCTCAACGAGAAAAAACTCCCTTGGAGTTTCACCAAGAATTATAACTCAATCAATAACATAAATCAGTACAACTGGGCCAAGGAAATGGCAAGATACTTGATGGAATCAATTGATAGAATACAGAAGAGAAAAAGAGACAAACATCCAACCGTCAACGGTGCTGCATACTAATTTTTTATCACTAATGCAACATACTAATTTTTATCACTGATGCTAGATACTAATTCTTGTATAAGTAATAATGCATACTAAAAACTTATATAAGTAATGATGCACACTAAAAATAATATAAAAGCAATGCTGCATACTAATTCTTGTATAACTAAAATAATGAATAATAAAATTTGGTTCATATTCTTGATTCTCCTATAACTGATGTTGCATGATTATTCTGCTATAAACTGAAGCTTTGTGATTATAATCCATAACTGATGCTGCATAATTATTCTGCTATAAAACTGAAGCTTTGTCATTATAATCCATAACTGATGCTGCATACTAAATCTTTGTATAAGTAATAATCCATACTAATTCTTGATTTTGAATACTATCAGGAGGAAAAGGGTGGAGAACAAAATGAAAATGAAGATCACTTTGACACACTGGTTGATTGCCAAAGTATCGTTGGCACCCAAATTCCAAATGAGCAAGTCCAAGATAACCAAAATGTTGCACATGATTATGCCTATCCAACTTTTGAAAATGAAGAAAGAAAAGTCCTATAAGAAGCAGTGTGAACTAAATGCAATAAATAAGGAAACAATGGAAAAAATAAAAGAGAAATTTCAAGCTCTAAAAGCTGAGAAGATTTCTCTAGAAGAATTGGTGAAGAAGCAACAAGAAGAAATTTATGAGCTAAACAAAAGCTTGGGTTTCATCTATGAGGTTGAAACAAAAAAAGAAAAGAAAACTGAGAACCCTATTAAGCGAAGCTATTAAAATTGAGGACAAAATCGTAATTGCTTCTAATCAAGAGGTGGATATCTAGTCAAAACAGGTTCTGCAAACTCCAGAAAAAGTACCAAAAGAATCTCAAACACCTTTTCCACCACAAACTCGAACAATGGTCAGACGCATCAAGCAAAAAGGCAGAAGAAAAAAAAGGGATATGCAGTTCTATTACATTGCCATGGAGAAAACAAGAGAATCAAATACTTTCTCCTAACCACAATGGACAAAAAAGCCATCAACCTTTTCTAGGAAAAAGCACCAATGTAAGAAAAATTTACAACTAAGTCTATAACTTTTGTTATACTTCAAAGTACTGATTATGCATTAACATATTTCTGTGTTTTAGGGACATATATTGGTCATCAACTGCAAATGAGTTTAGCTACTATGACAATATTGTGATGAAAGAAGATATGGATGGATTCCTTAGAGATGACAGAGTTACAAATACTATGATTGATACAGACAACTACATTCTTAGGGGAACAAGAAAGTAATTTGGATCATCAAAACTTCTACTTCTTGGTCAATCTCTTTGTAAGTTATAAATATTGAATTTAGATAAAATCTATTGAATGTCATTGAAACTGCATATTGATGTTTCATACACATGTAAACATGAAAATTTTGTAACAAATGAAACATGAACACGTGTACAAAGTAGATTTGTATTGATGAATTTGTAGGGTTACAATCTCTATTTACAATTTTCCTCTGATTCAGTTTGCAAATTTGATGTACATGAGTAGGTTGTTGATCCAAGGGTCGTGATGGCTTGATCTTGAACGAATGATTGAACGATTGCTTTAAGTTTTGAGCTTGAAACAATGCGTGGATAGTCTTCACCTTTAAGTTTGCATATGACATGTGGCAAAGGTGATGTTGATGTGAGATTTTGTTGATTCTAGGTCTTGGCGACTTGATCTTGAATCAAACATCGTTACAAGTTTTAAGCTTGCAACAAAATCTTAAAGGAATTGGCACAAGTGCTTGTTGATTCTGTAAGGGAGTGCTTTGACTTTGGTCGAAAGAAAGCTTCAGCTTTGGTTGTGCGTTCCTTGAAGAGAGCTTTAGTAGTGTATTAGTCTTCAAAGATTTGGCAGAGGTTCTCCTCATGTGAGAATTTCGACCTTGAATGTAGAAATTGTCGAACCTTCAATGTAAAAATTGTCGACCCTTCAGTGTAAAAATTGTTGACCTTTATGCTTGTTTGAGGACCTTGTATTTATAGACTTCTCAAATCTTGCCTTTGGTGGATTTGGCTTTAATTTGTGTCTTGATTCGTCCATGGGAGAATTTAGGCATGTTTTATGTCTTAATTTCAGCCGCTTTTCCTTGTTTTGTGAAGATGCTTTTACTTTCTTTCCGGTTTTGGGAACAATTTGGACCCTTTGTTGAATTTAAGAAGGATTTTCTCCCTTTTGTCGACTTTTGGGAAGGTTTTGAACTTCCTTTGCTTGATTTGCACCACATGTCTTTGATGACTTGTCCATTTGTGATGAATCATATGCCATGTGGAACTTTGTGATGCATCATTTGTATTCAACAAAATTTACATGTCTACAAATGCCCCGACTTCAAGGCACGTTGCAAGCATGTGCTTGTCACATGTAGGAAATGTGTTTCGAAATCCTACAATGTGAGTGTTCTAACTCAAGGGTCATTGAGATTTGATATTGAATTAGCTTGCTTCTTCAAGGGTAATAGAGGCGTATATCTTGGATTGACATGATGAATTTCATCAAGGGCCATTGAGGCTTGGTCTTGAATGAAAAGAAAATTTTCTTCAAGAACTGTAGAGGCTTGATATGGAAAGAAATGAATTTTTTTCTTCAAGGGCCAGAAAGGCTTGATCTCAAAAGAAATAAATTTTTTTCTTCAAAGGCCATAGAGGTTTGGTCTTTAATAAATGAAATATGTTTTGTTCAAGGGTCGTATAGGTTTGGTCTTGAAACTAACACAAATTAAACCCTATAATTTAGACAATTGTAGTATGAGCAAGTAGGGATCGTTCTAGGCGGGGGATTATGAGGGATCCTAATCAACACAAATTAAACCTAAAAACTGGAAACTAAGCTAGACTGTTAACAAATAAGAATTGAAGGGGGTTTTTGAACGATTTTTAACAAAAATAAATTAAATTGCAGCAAACGAATTAGGTCTTGTACGAAATATTGGTAAAAGGCTAGCTAGAGGATTCTGCTCCACACATGAACATATGCACACAAATCGATTTCCAGTTATTATTTCTATAAACCATGAATGACAATGCCCCAAATTAATTGTGAACAACACTAATTATCCTTCTTAAGTTCCCTAACTATGAAAAACATGATAGAGACACATATCAAAGGTCATTAAGTTTTGTGAAAATCATAAGCATTGACAAAGCATTCGTAACTATGAAAAGCATGATACTCCTACCAGGAATTTACTTAACTAAATCATGACTAGTGACTTTTACTACTTATAAATATAAGTTTATATCGATTAGGTAAAATTCCCTTATAATCTAGCATCAAATCCCTGCATGCAAACTAAGTGTGCTGATATGATATTAACTAGCACTCAAATTAACCCTCTTTTTATCAATTGTAGTAAGTATGTAAGTAGGGATCGTTCTAGGCCGGGGATTAGGAGGGATTGCTAAATCACTTGAAAACTGACTCAAAAACGTAAAAACAAAGTTTAAAACACTAACTAGACTCAAAGAATGTAAAACTATAACTTAAAACACCAAAACAAACCAAAAGACTCAAAATAACACAAAAACACTCAAAACTGCCTTAAAACCACTTTCTGGGCAGTTTTGAACTCTAAACAAGATTTTGACGAAAATAGGTTTTAACTTGACTCAAAACACTTAAAAACACAAACTAACACACTCTCTAACTAATTTGACACTTGAAAACAAAGGGGGATTTGGTTTTTACGAAATTGAAAACAAAACATAAACTTGTAAATCAAAACAGATTTTAAAACGAATTTGATTGAATTGAATGGATAAAAAGCTAGCTAAGGGGTTCATCTCCACACATGTTATACTTGCATTCAAAACGATTTCCAATTGCTTTTCAATAACCCATGAATTCTCAACGCCCCAAGTTAATTAGGTCCGCTTAAATTAACCTTCAGATTTTCCTAACGTTATTGAATTGGATGACTGCATACGACAACCCAAAGCATTCCCCACAAGTCCCCTACATGATTGCATAATAGAGATACAAGCAAGAATCATTAAGTTCTATGAAAACCATAAGCATTGACGAAGCACTTGTTACTATGATTGCATGAAACTTATGCCAAGAATTTACTTAACGCGATTGAGATCATCAACCTTTACTACTTGTGAATATAAGTCCATAACGATTAGGTGAAATTTCCTTATATCCTAGCATCAAATTCATGCATGCAAATTAAGTGTCGACCCTCAACCAACATACACAAATCAGTTTTAATTCTTGTAGATAAGTAAATTGAATTCACAACTTATGAAACGCAATTAGAAGTAATCAAATCATATAGCAAGCATAAACATGGTTTCGAATCCCCCCCTAGCCAAGGGGGGTTTAGTTCCTCATACTCGCAAATCAAAGATACATAAATTTAGAAATTAAAATCCAAAGAAAGAAAACACCTAGAACGCTCCAACTTGGCATCAAGCTCATCAACGAATTCTCCTTCCTCCTTGCTGCGGCAGAGAACTATAGAACAGGTTTTTGGGTTTATTTGTGGTGGAGAATGGATGGGGAATGGTATGGAAAGGTTTAGGGTTGATGGGGGTACGGCTAGGGATGATTTTTGGGCAGAATGTTGGGACTTTGGTGATGGGAAGGTGCGGCAGAAATCAAGGGCAAATTTCTGGCGTGAATGATTGTGTGTGTGATGTCCATGTTTCCCTTTACATTTGCAAACACATGACTTCCATCATTTCAGCCACAAATCAACCCATTTTCTGCCCATGTGTGTGTGCTTTTCCTTTGCATTTGCACACACATATTCTTCATTATTTCAGCCAACAATCCACCCATTTTCTACCCATGTCAATCTGCCCATGCCATGCCTTTCTCTTTGTGTGTATGCTGTCCATGTTTCTTCCATGTGCCTTGTTCATCTTCTAGCTGTGCATTTCCACTTGCTCCAAAGCCAAATGAGTGCAATCATAACCCCATTTGCTGCTGAGTGTTGATGACAAAGCAAAACACAAAACAAGTGCCTTTACTTTCTCACTTTATTAGCCAAATCTGCTTAGCCCTTTTCTGAACCTTTCAGTGTTACAATGCCCATAACGTCTTCTACAAAAATGATATTAACAATCCGTAAATTGCTCCAGAAAATAGACATCCGTAGCTTTCCAAGCATATAAGGCTCATTCTCTCATTCGTTCTGAGATGTTTGTAACATGCTTCCAAAGTCAGCTAATCTGCACAGGCAGTTTTGACGAATTTGTTACTTAATAACTCACTTATGCTACTTTTCTTTTCTTTGCTTGATAAATCACACAAAACACAAAAACATAGTAAATAGCTCAAAAATATAAGGAACTAACTAAGAAAAGACAAGTGAATTTTATGTAAAATATATATAAATATGAGCTTATCAAATACCCCACACTTAGCTTTTGCTAGTCCTCGAGCAAAATAAAGAAAACAAACACAACCTATACCTTCCAACGTTTGCCTCAGGGATTTCCAACGCACATGACAAATTAAAAATCATCATTCCCACAGATTTTAGTCAACTTAAAACTTGAGCACATACTTAATCACAGTCAGCACTTACTAGTTCACATTTAACCAATTAAAATGATGTTTTGAATGTAGTAACATGCCTTAGAGAATTTGCTCAATTCCTTACAAGATATTGATAGACGCATATTTATGCGACTTAGTTAACTAGTTTTCTTGCATTTACGTTATTAGTTCTTAGTTATTTTAGTACTTTAAGCCTTTTTCGTGTGTTTGTAGGTCCAAAGGGCTAAGGTAGCAGGAAAGTGCATTTTGGTGCATTTTGGAGCAGTTTTGAGCTTGGAATGGATTACATATGATATGAGCAAGATGGATGGACGAATTTGAAGACAAAAGAGGCTAAGAACATGCTAAAAATCTGGTAAAACAAATACAAGTTGCAAGAAGGGATAAATTTCTAGAAGGATTGGCCAAAACTTCACTCAAAACACATCAATGCCGTGGCTTTTACTTCCACCTCCACCAGAAATTTGAGTAATGATGCAATACTTAACTCACCATGACATTGTGAGTGGATGATGCAATGCTTAGCTAACCATGACATGTGAGTGGATGACTCAAAACCTACCCCAACAACAATTCCCACTCTTGCCGTGACTTACCTACCCATTCCACCAGAAATTTGTGCTTAAACAAGTCCATCATCTCCCTATAAATACCATGCAGCAACCTCATTGAATTCATCCAGAAATTAACCATTCTCCAAGCCTTTCCTTGCCTCTCCTACATATCTAAACCCCTTCCCATCCATTCCTCCAAATAACCAACCCTTCAACATCATTCCAACCTTGTTGTTGCGGCAAAGAGAAGGAGAAAAGTCCTTGGACGCGCTTGCTATCCAACATGGATCGTTGGAACGTTTAGGTGCTTTCTTTCCTTTGTTTTTCAATGTTTAAATTTGTTTATCTTTGTTTTGTAATAATGAGGAACTAAACCCCCCTTGGCTAGGGGGGATTCGAAACCATGTTAATGCTTGCAATATGATTTGATTACTTTTAATTGCGTTTTATAAGTTATGAATTCGATTTACTTATCTATTTGATTGATAACATGTTTATGTATGTTGATTAGGGATGCATACTTAGTTTGCATGCATAAATATGATGCTAGAGTATAAGGGAATTTCACCTAATCGTTATGAACTTATATTCATGAGTAGTAAAAGTCGCTAGTCACGATTGTGTTAAGTAAATCCTTGGCAAGAGTAACATGCGTATTCCATAGTTATGAATGCCTCGTCAATGCTTATGATTTCCATTGAACTTAATGATCTTTGATATGTGTCTCTATCATGCGTATTCCATAGTTAGGGTCCTTGATAAGAATAATTTGGTTGTAATGCGTATTCCATTCAATTCAATGAATCTAGGGAAATCTGAGAATTAATTTATGCAATTCATGGTTAATTTGGGGCGTTGAGAATTAATAAGTTATTGAAATGCAATTGGAAATCATTTTGTATGCAAGCAAGACATGTGTGGAGAAGAACCCCTTAGCTAGCCTTCCATTATCCATTCAACCCAAATTTGTTTAAAATCTATTTAAGTTTTTAGTTTATTCGTTTTTACTTTCAACTTCACCAAACTCAAATCCCCCTTTTACTTTCTTGTTTTAAAATCTTTTGTTTACATTTTTAACTTTGTTTTTATGTTTTTAAATTAGTTTTCAAGTGATTTAGCAATCCCTCCTAATCCCCGGCCTAGAACGATACCCTACTTACATCTATACTACAATTGTCACAAGAGGGTTTAATTTGTGTACTTATATTTTTCGCATCAGATATGCACTCAATTTTCACTCAGATTTTCTGACTACACACCCTACACTAGGTACATGTGAGAAGATTGATGTAAACATGAAAACTAGTACTCACATATATGTATAACAAGAAAGCATTTTCTGGTATTAATAAGCATGTTTAGATATGATCTCATGAATGGAATACTACTACTTAGATGTGAGAACCAGTGACACCATATGCTCATACCAAATTCGAACTCCACAAATTGAAACACATAACACTCAAGATAGAAGTCAAGGGTTGTAACGGGGCTTGGGGTATTGGCTAATAAAAAAACGATAGGAATAACAAATATTCTTAAAGCGATAGCAAGCAAAGCAATGAAATAGACACTTTGGAATTCACTTTAGAATGCAGAATCAACTTTTAAATACAAAGGGAAGATTCATGCAACACTTAGGGCTCTTTTTCACAACTTTTCTTCTTTTCATTCTATTTTCCACGAATGTTTTTTTTTTCTTTTCTACCCGTGCCTTATTAAGGACTTTGGCACACACACACACACAAGAATCACTTCCCCCACACTTTTTTTCTTGCAAAAGTTCAACAAAAGGAATTCCTTCTAAATTATGTTTTACTATGCTTCAAGAACAAGGGTATGGATGGTCCTAATCTAGGCTAGGTGAGGATAGTGTGGGTTAACAAAGAACATAGGCTACACAAGGCTCAACGGGGTTAAACTTAAACACATAATGAAATAGGGCATGACAATTTGGCTGTGGTGGTCACTACACAACTTCATCTTGAATATGTATTATGCAAATCAATAACATGCTTTGAATGGAATAGGCATGAGTTCTAGCATTTGGAACTAACTGATGAAACGCCTTCTAAATAGCAACCAAGTAAAGAATAATGAGATCATGCAATGACTTTAGAAAACAAAGATCCACAGATTATTAACTCTCCAAATAAACGTTTAGGCTCAAGTCTCACAAGGTTGTAGCGTACATTTGAGTTCCTTCTTTCAAGCATGTTGCAAAACTGATTTTTCCTTTATGATTGCATGTGAATTCATAAATTATAACCACAACCAAGCATACACCAAAGAGTAAATCAAAATTTCATCCATGTTTATAACTTTCTTTAACAGTCATGCAATTAAAAACTAAATCCTCATCATTGTGTTGGAAGGTACCCTAAGACATAAATAAATATACAAAAACAACTCTTTTTGGGTTTTTCGAAACAATTTTTCAAATTTTTATGAGATTTTCGGATTTTTATGTCAAAACACACTGAAACACTCCAAAACAGCTTAAAAACACTTAAAACAGCAAGGAACAACACTAGAAGTAATGGGTGATAAACTCATACGAATTTCATGCAAAATGGTTACCCCCCCAACATTTAAATTAAACATTGTCCTCAATGTTTCAAGCATAAACTCACACAAACAAATAACGAATAAACATGACAAGTATGGCAAAGTAAAAATTAGACAGAGTAGAGTTTAAGAACGCAAATCTGGTTTTGGAGATAGATGATCTTGTTATCTTTCCATAGCTTTGATCTCGAACTGGTTTGGAATTCTGAGCGAGGAATATGAGAGTTCCTTGGTTTCAAATCAGGCTCCTTCTGCTAGGTTGATTTAATTGTGCAGTCTGCATTCTTCTCTGCTTGTTTCTTCTGCACAGCGGGCAGGCACGAGGTAGAGGTGTTGGTCTGTTTCTTTTTTCAATCTTCCCAAGTGCCCACCTCTTGCTTTCTTTCTCCTTGTCCCTAGCTGAGGATGAATTGGCAAATTGTCTCCACATGCTTCGAGGTATCATTTTCACTTCTCTTATCTATTCCCCAAGCAGATGTGGTAGACGAAGAGGAAGCATAAGATGTTGAAGATGAGTACTTGAGAGCAAGGCTAGGTAAGCAATCAAGAAGGGGTTCCAGGCAGTTGGTTCTAGATCGGAAGATTGATACCAAGTGCTGGCTGATTGCTCTCTTTCTCCTTATCCCGTAGATGAAAACAACGACAAGGAGAAGGACAGGGAGAAATCATGATATGAGATACTCTTGCTTTAAACCTTTATGATATGAAATACTTTTGCTTTGGATGAGTTGTTTGCAGAGGTACCCCAAGGAATAAGGAACACTAAGTGACTCTAAAGGCTTCGTTGGGAAGGCATTCTCGGAGATGACGGAAAGTTATGTATGTCTGCCTTGCTATGGAGGGTGAAGGTCGACATTTATAGGAAATAATAACCGGTACTATTCTTTCACTCTTGTCGGCAATCGTTGGATGATTGAACAGTAAACTTCACGTGCTTTCTACTTCACCAGAAATCTTCGACAGATTGCCCGTGATTTCTGCAAAGTTGAGCGTGCATGTGACAGATGCTAACACGTCTAGATAAAGCAGATGCCTCTTCGATATCTGGAATCGGCGCTTCAACAAACTGCCCGTGATTTCCGTAAAGCTGAGCATGCATGTGAGAGATGTTGACACATCTGGAAAAACAGATGGTTGGAATCGACGCTTCGACAAATTGCCCATGATTTACGCAAAGCTTACTCTGCATGTGACAGATGCTGACACGTTTGGAAAAGCAGATGCCTCTCCGATATCTGGAATTGCCTCTTTGATCTCTGAAATCCCGTCGAGTGCAGAGGTTGCATGTGACAAGTGCGGACAAATCTAGAAAAGAAGATTGGTCGTTGTTTCTAAGCAAGCCCAGCTTTTGAGAAAGCTAGCGCCTCTTTGATTTTTGAGTTGGCCTCTTCGATTTCTGAGCTCACCTCTTCGATCTCTAAAATCCCATCGTGTGCTGATTTTTATAGAGGTACGCAGGACTTTCAAAGCACACTTGAATTTCTGCCTGTAAAAACTCCCTTCTTGCACTTCTACGATCTTGACTTGTCCAACCTCTTCTTTCTTTAACACCTCTGAAAATGTCTGGCCCCTCCGACCGTCGTTTTGACTTGAATCTGGTGAAGAGGTAGTCCCACCTTCTCCAGACAACATATGGCGCCCATCTTTCATATCCCCTACTGGTCCCCTTACCGTTGGGGATTCGGTGATGAAGAATGATATGACAGCTACGATGGTGGCCAGGAACCTTGTCACTCCCAAAGATAATAGACTACTTGCTAAACAGTCTGATGAGTTGGCTGTTAAGGATTCTCTGGCTCTCAGTGTGCAGTGCGCAGGTTCCGTGTCTAATATGGCCCAAAGCCTATTTGCCCGAACTCGTCAAGTTGAATCATTGGCGGCTGAAGTGATGAGTATCAAGCAGGAGATTAGAGGGCTTAAGCATGAGAATACACAATTGCACAGGCTCGCACATAACTATGCTACAAACATGAAGAGGAAGATTGACCAGATGCAGGAATCTGATGGTCATATTTTACTTGATCATCAAAGGTTTTTGGGTTTGTTCCAACAGCATTTGCCTTCGTCTTCTGGGGCTGTACCGCTTAATGAAGCTCCAAATGATCAACCTTCGATGTCTCCTCCTTCTGGGCTCCGCCGACTACTGAGACTTCTTCTAAGCAACCTTTGTGAAGGCTTCCTCTTGTATTTATCTACTTAATGTTCCTTTCTTTTTTATGAATGTAAAAATACCTTGCATAACTGTCAGTGTTTCAAAAATAAACCTACACCAAAAACAATTAAACAATCAACAAATAAAAATGACAATCATGGCAAAATAAAACTACAGAAAAGGGAAGGTTTTTAGAAACGCAAAACTGATTGTGGAGCAAACCAAAAATCTTCCTTATTCGAATACATGGGTTGCCTCCCAAAAAGCGCTTGCTTTAACGTCTTCCAGCCAGACGATACCTCCATTTAAGCTTGTACAGGGCCCACGGCATGAAATTGATCCTTGAATGGAAGGTGATACTTGACGTGATCTGGCAATGGTTTAAATTCTAGTGTAGGTGCCTGAATCATCAAAATCAACAAGTTAGTATATAATAAAATTGAAGTTGGAGAATATGGCTTACTTGCTTGCTCCAACACAAACTCAATTACGAACACCACATCTTTGAAGGTTGCAGGGATATGGGACTTGGCCAAATTTGGTGTTTTGAGAGTTATGACTTTTTCTGTGTCATAAAATCCAACTTCTTTGGGAGTTTTCATCTCATGGGTATCTTCTTTGATGAATTGTAGACATTCCCCATCCACTTCTTGCTCTTAACTCTTTGGAAAGGTTCCGAAGATGCCTTTCTCACCCTCTTCTTCCTTGGATTGCATGATCCTGCAAGGAATAAGGACATTTGGTGAAGCGGGGTTAAGATGAATTGAATTTAGGCTTACCTTGGTTGTAGTGGACGGCATAGAGGGCATATGGGGCTACGGCAAGGGTGGTTCTTTCCTTGCCGTGGCCTTGTTACTCTCCTCTTCTTCGAGCAGCAGCTGTTCATCCATGTTTTGGCTTGGTTTGGATATCTTGGGTTCACCTCCAACCTCCATAGCACTTCCCAAAGTGATAGCATCATGGATTTCAAAATCTTCCTTCAAATTTTCAATAATTGAGTTGGAGAATTCACCTTGCTCTTGAATTTGTGCCGTGAACTCCATAACCTGCCCGAATTGCTTTTCCAATTCGCCCGTCTTCTTGGCTTGATTTTGCACCTCTTTGTTTCGGTTTTCTACATCCTGGTTCAAAGAGGTGAGTAACTTATTAAACATATCATTATCTAAAGATGTACCTTAATTGAATTGGGCAGATTGTTGTGGTGGCTGTGATGGTTCATATGGCCAGTGATAGAACTCCTCTTCTTGCTGCCAATATCCATCTTGTTGGAATTGTTGCGGTTCTCCACACATGTAATCTAAATAATCTCTCCAATCCGAATTGTAAGCGTCGGAAAACATGTTGTCCCATGATTGACCATGGCTTTGATAACCCTAAGCATCTTCATTTGTAATGAATTGAGGACATTGATCAGTTGGATATCCTTGCCCATAGGACACACCACATGTAGGGACACTTTGCATTGTGGTCCTTTCGGCATATTGTGACAATTGAGAAGTAAGTTTCGCCAATTGAGATTGAATGGTAGCAAAATCCATGTCTTACTTCTCTAGTACTTGAAATCAAGGAAACAAAGCTAAATCAAATATCATAAGTAAAAATAAAAGACACAAATAGAAACAAAGTCAGTAACTAAAACAAAAAAAAATGAAAAGAAACAATTGCTAATCCCCGGCAACGGCGCCAAAATTTGATGCGATGAAAGTTAAGCACTCAAATTAAACCCTCTTGTTGTCAAATTGTAGTAATAATGCAAGTAGGGATCGTTCTAAACCGGGGATTAGGAGGGCTTGCTAAAACCTCTAAACTAACTTAAAAACATAAATACAAAGTTAAAAACGTTTGAATAGACTTAAAGGACTCAAAACAGATTCACAAGACTCATAACTTAAAAACACTCAAAACTACCTAAAAACACAAACTAGGCAGTTTCTGACTCTAACACAACTTTGGACGAAATTTGGGTTTTGACTTGACTCAAAACACTCTAAAACACAAACAAAACAGATTTTAAACACTTTGAAACAAGAAAGTAAAAGGGGGATTTTAGTTTTGATGAATTTGAAACAAACAAACAAGTTATAAAACTAGGCAGATTGTAAAACGAATTTAAGAAATAAGATGATGGATGGATTAGTTAGAGGTCCGTTCTTCACACATGACACACTTGTATATGAATTGATTTCCAATTGCTTTTCAATAAACTATGATGCTCAACACCCCAGATTAACCGTGATGCACAAATTAACCCTCAGATTTTCCTTTACTTATTGAATTGGATGAATGCATGCGACAACCCAAATCATTCTCTAAAAGTCCCCTATATGAATGCATAATAGAGATACAATCAGAGATCATTACGTTCAATGAAAATTATAAGTGTTGACGAGGCAATTATAACTATGAATGCATGATACAATTGCCAAGAATTCAATTAACGCGATTGTGATAAACAACCTTCACTACTCATGAATATAAACTTGTAACGATTAGGTGAAACTCATTTATATTCTAGCATCTAATTCATGCATGAAAACTAAGTATGCATCCTTAATAAACATACAAGAATCAGTTATGAATAAAATAGATAATTGAATTGCAATCACAACTTATCAAATCACAATTGGAAGAAATCAATTCAAATCTCAAGCATGTTCATGGCTTCAAACTTCCCCCTAACTAAATAGGGGTTTAGCCACTCATAATTGCAATAAAATTAGAAAATAAGAAAGTAGACATTGAAAGCAAGAACGATGTACACCTAAAACGCTCCAAAGTTCCAAGCTTGAAACGAGAAAGACCTTTGTTTTCACCACCTTGTTATAGCACAAGTGTCTAGATGAATGGATGGAGTGGATTTGCACGGCTAAGAGTTGAAAGTGTATGGATTGGTGAGATGTAGTATGGCTAGATGAATGGATGGAATGGATTTGCACGGCTAAGAGATGAAAGTGTGTGGATTGGTGAGATGTAGTATGGCTAGATGAATGGATGGAGGTCACTACAAGGAAATTGTGTTTGTGAATGAAGCTCTTTTGATGGATCGAGATTGTATTTAGGAAGGGGAATGGTGGATGTATTTATAGGCTAAGGAGAGGACCACTTCAATTCCTTGCATGTGCAGTTTGTATGGGTGTGTGATGTCCATGTTTCCCTTTACATTTGCAAACACATGACCTCCATCATTTCAGCCACAAATCAACCCATTTTCTGCCCATGTGTGTGTGTTTTTCCTTTGCATTTGCACACACATATTCTTCATTATTTCAGCCAACAATCCACCCATTTTCTACCCATGTCAATCTGCCCATGCCATGCCTTTCTCTTTGTGTGTATGCTATCCATGTTTCTTCCATGTGCCTTGTTCATCTTCTAGCTGTGCATTTCCACTTTCTCCAAAGCCAAATGAGTGCAATCATAACTCCATTTGCTGCTGAGTGTTGATGACAAAGCAAAACACAAAACAAGTGCATTTACTTTCTCACTTTATTAGCCAAATCTGCTTAGCCCTTTTCTGAACCTTTCAATATTACAATGCCCATAACTTCTTCTAGAAAAATGATATTAACAATCCGTAAATTGCACCAAAAAATAGACATCCGTAGCTTTCCAAGCATATAAGGCTCATTCTCTTATTCGTTCTGAGCTGTTTGTAATATGCTTCCAAAGTCAGCTAATCTGCACAGGAAGTTTTGACGAATTTGTTACTTAATAACTCACTTGTGCTACTTTTCTTTTCTTTGCTTGATAAATCACACAAAACACAAGAACATAGTAAATATCTCAAAAATATAAGGAACTAACTAAGAAAAGACAAGTGAATTTTATGTAAAATATATATAAATATGAGCTTATCAGGAACTCAAAGTAACGCTACATCCCTGAGAGGCGGAAGCCTATAAACTTTATTTGGAGAGTTATTAATATGTGATTTCTTGTTTTCTAAAGTCGTTGCATGATCTCATCATTCTTTGCTTGGTTGCTACTTAGAATGCGTTTTATCACTTTAGTTCCAAATACTAGAACTCATGCCCATTTCATTCAAAGCTTAAAATTGAGTCCATAACATATAACAAGATGAAGTTGTTCAGTAGTTACCACCAGAGCCAAAAAGCCTTCATCCCATGCATATGTATTGTAGGTTTAACCCTTTTGAGCCGTATTTAGCCTATTTTCTTTGTTAGCCACATTATTCCGACCTAGCCTAGAATAGGACTATCCATACCCTTGTTCTTAAAGTATGTGGAGCATGAATTAGAGGGAATTTCTTTTGATCAAACATATTGCAGAAATCAAGTGTGGGGGAAGGTTATGTACAGGGGTAGAAAGAAGAAAAAAAGAAAAACAAAACATGAAGAAGAAGAAAAAGTGGAAAAAAGAAAGAAAAAAGTTGTGAAATAAGTGAGAATGAACTCACAAGCATTGGTTGTTGAAGAAAGTGTCCAAAAAGTTTGAATATGACCCTAAGTTGTATGAAATCCCCTTAGTGTTTCAAGTTATTTGCTGCATTCAAAAGTGAATTCTAAGTGTCAATTTCATTACTTTGCTTACTATTGCTTTAAGAACATTTGTTTATCCTTAACCTTTCCTTGTTAGCCAATGCCCTTAGCCCCATTACAACCCTTAGACTTCAATCTTGGTTGTTGTGTGTTTCAATCTATGGAGTTTGGGATTAGTATGAGCATATGGTTTCCCTGGTTCTCACGTCTAAGTAGTAGCATTTCGTTCATGAGATCATATATATATACATGCATTAATAATTCCAGAAAGTGCTTTCTTTGCTTAAAACATATGTGAGTGGCTAGTCTACATGTTTACATCAATTTTCTCACATATACCTAGTATAGGGAGTGTAGTCAAAAAATCTGTGTGAAAATAGAGTGTTATCCGGTGAGGAATTGAGGGAATTTTCTAAGGCATGTTACTACATTCAACAACATTGTTTTAATTGATTAAATGCAAGCTAGTGAGGGGTGACTGTGATTAAGTATGCGCTTGAGGGTAAGGATAACTAAAATCTATGTGAGTTGTGATTTTTAATATGTCATGCTTCATTGGAAATCCCTGAGGCAAATGTTGGAAGGTTTAGGTTTTGTTTCGTTTGTTTTGTTTTGTTTTGCTCGAGGACTAGCAAAAGCTAAGTGTGGGGGAATTTGATAGGTGCATATTTATGCGACTTAGTTAGCTTGTTTTCTTCCATTTTCGTAGTTAGTTTGTGTTTATTATAGTGATTTATGCTATTTTCGTGTGTTTATAGGTTCAAATGACAAAGTTGGCAAGAAAGTGCATTTTCGACCATTTTGGAGCAGTTTTGTGCACTAAATGGATAGCACATGTATGGGCCAAGGTGGATGGACGTTTTTGGAGTTCAAAAGGCTAGGAATATGTTAAGGAGATGAATAAATTAAATTCAAGACAAAGAAGATAAGGAATTAGCTCAAAAGAAGGAACATTATCCAAAACCTTATCTAACCTTATCTTATCCAAACTAACCTTATCTTATCTTATCCTATCCTAATCTTATCATGCCTTAATTCTAGCTACAAGGGGACCTAAATATCTATTTCTAGAAGCCATTTCTAGAAGCATTCCATTCTAGAAGTCCTAATTTGTGCCACAAAATACATTGTTTCTAGAAACCCCAAGAATGTGGCGCCTTAACCCTTCTAGAAGGCTTTTGCCTTGCCTTGCAAGCCATTCCCTTTCCCTCCAATGTGTGCCGCACCTTTTCTCATCCAATTCCCATTGGATTCTGATTTAGTTAGCCTTTTTCCTTGTGGATTTGGGTTATGCAAATCATTTTCAAAAATTAATTGAGCCAAACCTTTTTCTTAGTGGATTTAAACACCTTTGCCGCACCCGAGGGGCCCTAATCCTTTTTGTTTGCTGATTTCAAACCCTAATCTGATTCCCCCTAGGGTTTACCGTGCCTATATATACATATTTTCAGCCAAAATTCGTCACCACCCCCTACCATTCAGAAACACATCCTGCCGCACCATATACACCATTCTACAACCCTTTGCTGTAATTTTGGAGAAGAAGGAGTCTTGCCTTGCCTTCCATTGATGAAAGAGGCCCTTGTGCACAAGCTACCTGCAACCATTGAAGTTCTAAGAGTTCTTTCTTCCCTCATTTTAGTTTCAATGTTTATTTCAATTTGCTTTTCAATAGTTGTGAACATGTGTAACTAAGTTTTTCTTAGTTCGAGGTGAATTCAAAGCCATGGACATATGTTTAATATGACTTGATTCCTTTCAGTTATTGCTTCGTAAAACATGAATGTGATTTACTTATCTATTTGATTGATAACTTATTCTTGTGTGTTGATTAAGGATGCATACTTAGTTTGCATACATGAATCTGATGCTAAATTATAAGGGACTTTCACCTAATCATTAGGAACTTATAATTACAAGTAGTGGAGATTGTTAGTCACAATCGTGTTAAGTAGATTCTTGGCAAGAGTATCATGCAGTTCATATAGGGAACTTGAGAAGAATAATTTGGTTGCGATGCGTTGTCCATTCAATTCAATGAATTTAGGGAAATCTGAGAGTTAATTTGTGCATTCACAATTAATTTGGGGCATTGTTGTTCATGGTTTAAAGAAACAATATTGGAAATCAATTTATGTTGCATATGTTTCATGTGTGGAGACGGACCCTCTAAGTAGCCTATTTCACCATTCAATTCATCCAATTTCATATCTAGTTTACTTAGATTTGCAATGTGTTTAGTTTTACTTCAATTTCGTCAAAAAGCAAACCCCCGTTTCTATTTGGTGTTTTTAGGTCAGAATTTGTCCAAACCAGGTTCTTTAGAGTTTTTTGAGTTAATATAAGTTAGAATTAGTCCATAAACATTGTTTTAGTCTTAATTAGTCTTAAATTCGTCCAAATAACTCCCTAGAGTCTGTTTTGAGTCTAATTGTTAGTATTGTGCTGTTTTGAGTCTTTTAAGTGTGTTTTGAGTTAGTTAAGTCATAATTTGTTTTCTTTTAGTCTTTCGAGTCAAATTAAGTTTATTTTCGTCCAAATCACTTGTCTAAAATTGAGTATTTTTTTTATTTTTTATTTTTTAACTTAGTTTTGTTGATTTGAGTGTTTTAAGTCAGTTTAGAGTCTTTAGAGTCTAGTCTTGTGTTTTTAAGTCTAGTTTAGTGTTTTAAAGTTAATTTGTGTAGATTAGCAGCCCTAGTTAATCCCCGGTTTAGAATGATCCCTACTTGTTTAATACTACAATTACATATTCAATAGGGTTTAATTTCAGTGTTAGTTAAATTTTATATCACGCACCCTTATCCTTCTAGAACCCCTAAATTGGTGCTGAAACATCTTTTCTAGAAGTCCCTACAAAATCTGGCACCTGCCCCTCTTCTAGAAGCTCTAAAACCTGTAACCCTAATCCTTTTCCCTCTTGAATTAGGCCAAATTTATCCCTTTCCTTGGAGGAATTAGTGCCGCACCTTTCTAACCTAATCTTCTTTGGTTTCTGATTGTTGTAACCCATTCCACTTAGGTTTTGGTTACACAAACCTTGTCCCACTTTGATTTCAGAAACCTATCCTAATCCTTAGGGATTGTGCCGCACCTAGCCCTATAAATACATCATTATGCGCCTATTTACGATTCACCACCCTCTACCATATTTTTCTACATCATTCACCACACACACCTCATTGTGTTGTAGCTTTGCAAGGAGATAGGAGAGAGAAGCCCTTTGTCGTGCCTTGTCATTTCACATTGGATTGCTGAGCGTTCTTAGGTGTTTTCTATCTTTTACTTTCAATGTCTAAATTAAGTTATCTTTGTTTAATTGCGAACATGAGAAACTAATTTCATTATAGTTAGAGGTGAATTCAAAGACATGATTATATGCTTTATATGAATTGATTACATCCAATTATTGTTTCTAAAGTCTTGAATGTGGTTTGCTCATTTGAGTTATTAAAACTTGTTTATGTGTGTTAATTGAGGGTCAACACTTAATCTGCATGCCTGAATTTGATGCTAGAGTATAAGGGAGTTTCACCTAATCGTTATGAACTTATATTCACAAGTAATGGAGGTTACTAGTCTCGATTGTGTTAAGTGAATCCATGGCAGGAGTATCATGCATTTCATAGTTACGAATGCCTCGTCAATGCTTATGATTTTCAAAGAACTTAATGACCTTTGATATGCTTTCTATCATGCTTTTCATAGTTAGGGGACTTAAGAAGGATAATTTGGTTGTGATGTGTATCCCGTCCAATTCAATGAAATAAGGAAAATCTAATGGTTAATTTGTGCTGTCACGGTTAACTTAGGGTGTTGTCATTCATGGTTTAAAGGAACAATACTGGAAATTGGTTTATGTTTGCATATGTCATGTGTGGAGAAGGACCCTCTAATTAGCCTTTCACCCTTTTTAATTCACCAAATTCGTTTTATTAAAGTGTTTTATGCAAAGTTTATGTTTTAAGTTTTAAATTTGTCAAAAACAATCCCCCATTCATTAAGTCTTGTTAGTTAAGTCATAGTCTGTTTTCTTTTAGTCTTTTGAGTCAAGTTAAGTTTTAATTTTGTCCAAAACACTTGTTAGGTCTAGAATTGAGTCTTTTTGATTGTTTGTTGCTGTTTTAAGTGTTCTAAGTCAGTTTTGAGTCTATAGAGTCTAGTTTAGTGTTTTTGAGTCTTATTTGTGTAGATTAGCATCCCTAGTTAATCCCCGGTCTACAATGATCCCTACTTACATCTTTGCTACAATTGTCATCAATAGGGTTTAATTCTAGACCTAACAAATGATTTGGACGAAAATAGAACTTAAAAGACTCAAAAGACCAAAAGAAAACAGGTTTTGACTCTAAAAACAAGACTTAATGAATGGGGATTTTGTTTTGACGAAATTGAAATTTAAAACATAAACTTTGAAAACAAACTTAAGAAAAACGAATTTGGATGAAAAAGAATGGTGAAAGGCTAGTTAGAGGGTTCCTTCTCCACACATGACATATGCATACGAATCGATTTCCAATTATTCTTTTGACAAACCATGAATGACAATGCCCCAAATTAATTGTGTTGAACTAATTAATTCTCAGATTTCCCTAGATTCATTGAATTGAATGGATAACGCATCACAACCAAGTTATTCTTTATCAAGTTCCTTAACTATGGAATACGCATGATAGAAAAACTTAACAAAGATCATTACGTTCAATGGAAACCATAAACATTGACGAGGCATTCATAACTATGAAAAGCATGTTACTCTTGCCTAGGATTTACTTAACACAATCGTGACTAACAACTTTTACTACTCATGAATATAAGTTCATAACTAAGTATGCATCCTTAATTAACACACAATAACAAGTTCTTAATAAAACCGATAAGTAAACCACATCCACAATTCGTGAAACAATAACTGGATGAAATCAATTCATATAAAACATATAATCATGGCTTCGAATTCACCTCTAACTATAAAGAAATTAGTTCCTCATGTTCGCAATTAAACAAAGATAACTTAAATTAAACATTGAAAACAAAGATAGAATACACCTAGAAACGCTCCAACGATCCAACGTCTTGAATGGCAATCACGACTCCAGGTAGCTCATTCTCCTTCCTTCCTTGCAATACTCACGACACAATGAGATGTGTATGGTAAATGGTGTAGAAAAATATGGTAGAGGGTGGTGAATGATTTATACAGCAAGGGTTGGTATTTATAGGCTGGAATACATGTCAAAATCCCTAAGGATTTGGATAGGTTTCTGAAATTAAAATGGGATAAGGATTGTGAAACCAAAACCCAAGTGGAATGGGTTAAAACAATCAAAAACCAAAGGGGATTAGGTTAGAAAGGTGTGGCACTAATTCCTGCAAGGAAAGGGATATATTTGGCCTAATTCAAGAGGCAAAAAGATTGAGATTTCAATTTCTAAAGCTTCTAGAAAAGGGGAGGGCACCAGATTTTTAGGTGCTTCTAGAAAAAATGTTTTAGCACCAATTTAGGGGTTCTGAAGGATAAGGTTTTGGATAATGTTCCTTCTTTTGTGCTGATTTCTTATCTTCCTTGACTTGGATTTATTTCTTCACTCTTTTCAGCTCATTCCTAGCCTCTTGAACTTTAAATTCGTCCATCCATCTTGCTCCATTCATAAGCTATCCATTTGGTGCCCAAAACTGCCTCAAAATGCTCCAAATTGCACTTTCTTGCCAACTTTGTCATATGGACCTACAAACACACGAAAATAGCTTAAAACACTATAATAAACACAAACAAACTATGAAAATGCAAGAAAACAAGCTAACTAAGTCACATAAATATGCTCCTATCAGAATGTTTCCGCGAGACCGTTGGCTGGAGCATAATACATTGAAGACTTGTGTTGCTTGAACTTGTATTTCTCGTAGAGCTCATCTATTAATGATAGTACCTCGTGGCCAATGATTGCGTCCATCATGATTTCGATGATTGGCAAAGGAATGTCATCATTTGGTCAAGCATCATTGAGGTCCTTGATATCATCAACCGTAGTTTGCCCCTTATCATCAAGCTGTGGTGGTGCAGTGGTGATGTCTTCCTCAAGGATTTCGCCTTCTTTGTCTTCTTAGATCGTGATGTAGAAGGCATCTTGGACCTCCTCTTCAGTGTCGTCCTCTTGGGATTGTTGGCATGAAGATTGGCCAATGCGGATGATGGTACGCCTCTTCACCTTCAGTTGTCTTGTTGTGTCAACTTCCAAGGTTGCTTGGCATTTCATTCTTGAAGGAATCGGGCTTCGAACATCGTCTTTTTCTTCTAGACCATCGAGCTTTTCTTCCTTTGGCTTTGTCTTCCTCTTTTTAGAAGGCTTTTTGGTTTCTTTGAGTCTTTCCAATGCCGACCATCGTGGAGGAGAGCTAGCCGTGTTTCTTTGTTTCTTAGGTTTTGACAACCTTCCAAAAACAGAGCTTTAGGGTGTCGGAGTGTTAAGCCGTTTGAAGACGGAAGTTCGGTCTTGACTACCAATGCGATCAAGTGCTGAAATTCTATGTTTTGAACGATTTAGTCTATAAAAAATTGACGTTTGAGGGGTGGGTTTACGGTCTTCTTAATTTTGTTCAGCTCTCACACTGATGTGTTGAGCTCTAGCATTTTTTGCTTTGCTTGAAATCTTTACAGGTGTATTTGGTGTGAAGCCAAGTCCAGCTTCGTTGTTGTCAACTTTGTAACCATGCTTCTTCAACTTCTTTTGAGTCTCATAAGGTCACATTCTTTTTTGTTGATGGTGTTTGCATTATTCTTTCCAAGATTTGAAAAGAAGGCGAAATCGTACCCAGCCTTTGACATGAGTTTGTAGACGTTGATAGGAGCATATTTATGCGACTTAGTTAGCTTGTTTTCTTGCATTTATGTTGTTAGTTTGTAGTTATTTTAGTATTTTAAGCTATTTTCGTGTGTTTGTAGGTCCAAAGGGCTAAAGTAGCAAGAAATTGCATTTTGGTGCCTTTTGGAGCAGTTTTGGGCATGGAATGGATAGCATATGCTTGGAGCAAAATGGTTGGATGAAATTAAAGATCAAAGGAAGCTAGGAATGTGCCAAAGAAAAGAAGAAAATAAATTCAAGACAAAGGAAGACAAGTAAACCATCAAGAAAGAGGAAAGACTAGTCAAACTTGCCGTATCTTGTCCTTACCTTTCCTAATCCGAAATCACCAAGGTTCCAGCCACAAGGAAGATTCCTAAATATATTAGGACACTTAATATAGGTTCTAGAAGACCTAATCCCTGCACAAAGGGGTTGCCGCACCCTTTTCCTTTTCCTTTTCTTCCTTGTCCCACCCTACCTTCCCTTTTCCTCTTGGGATTCTGACTTGTTACCCTTTTCTTAGAGGATTTGATGTATTAAATCCTTCCCAATTTAATTCCCAGCCATGCCTTCCCTTCCCCTATAAATATAAGTCTTTATCGCACTCTCTCCACCAATCACCCCATCATCCATCCTTCACCATAAATCACCTACATCCATCCACCACCACAATTCATCACTCAAACCTTTACCCATACCTTGTGTCGCAGCAAAGAAGAAGAAGGAGGACCCTTGGAGTGCTTGCTATTCAAGTTTGGATTACTGGATCATTCTTAGGTGTAATCTATCTTTTGTTTTCAATGTTTAAGTTTATTTATCTTTGTTTTACGAACATGAGGAGCTAAACTCATTTTAGCTAGGGGAAAATTCAAAGCCATGAACATATTTGCAATATGAATTCATTACTTCCAATTGTGATTTCATAAATTGAGAATGCAATTTGGTTAACTGTTTTATTCAAAACTTATTCTTGTTTGTGGATTAAGGATGCATACTTAGTTTGCATGCATGAATTTGATGCTAGAATATAAGGGAGTTTCACATAATCGTTACAAACTTATATTCACAAGTAGTGAAGGTCGCTGGTCACAATCGCGTTAAGTTAAATTCTTGGCATGAGTATCATGATGTCATAGTTACGAATGCTTTGTCAATTCTTATGATTTTCATAGAGTTTAATGATCTTTGATTGTATCTCTATTATGATGTGCATGTAGGGGACTATTGAAGAATAATTTGGGTTGATGATACGTATCCCATCCAATTCAATGATCTAAGGAAAATCTGAGGGTTAATTAGTGATGGCATGGTTAATCTAGGGCATTGTCATTCATGGTTTATATAAAAAGCAATTGGAGATTGATATGTATGCAAGTGTGTCATGTGTAGAGAAGGACCCTCTAGCTAGCCTGATGCGTAAAATAACTAAACACACAAATTAACCCTCTTGTTGACAATTGTAGTATGGATAAGTAGGGATCGTTCTTAAACCGGGGATTATGAGGGATTGCTAAAACACTCTAAACTGACTCAAATCTGCAAAACAAAGTTTAAAATACTAAACTAGACTCAAAAAATGCGAAACTCAACTCTAAAACACTAAAACAAACCAAAAGACTCAAAACAGCAAACAAACACTCAAAACTGCCTAAAAACCACTTTCTGGGCAGTTTTGGGACTCTAACACAACTTGGACGAATTTTGGTTTTCTAATGACCTAATTCACTTAAAAACATATTCTAAGACAAGTTCTAGTTAATATGACTCAAAGAAATAAGATGGGGTTGATTTTGGACGAAAATAAATAAAACAAAGCAAGAACAAAGTAAACAGATTTTAGACAAAATTAAGTAAATTGATGGGTGATAAACTAACTAGAGGGTTCTTCTCCACACATGATACACTTGCATTCAACTTTGATTTCCAATTGCTTCTTTCAATAAATTATGAATCTCAACGCCCTAGGTTAACTGTGATAGCACTTTTTTAACCTTCAAGTTTTCCTAAAGTTAGTGAATTGGATGGGAATGCACATGCAACAACTCAAAACATTCTCTAAAAGTCCCTTACGTGAAAAACACAATAAAGGTACAATCAAAGATCATTAAGCTTCATGAAAACTATAAGCATTGACGAGGCAATTGTTACTATGAAAAGCATGAAACGTTTGCCAAGAATTCACTTAACACGATCGTTTATAAGCGACCTCCACTACTTGCAAATGTAAAGTTGTAACTATTAGGTGAAACTTCCTTATGTTTTAGCTTCAAATTCCTGCATGAAAACTAAGTTGGCCACCTTAATTAACACACAAAAATAAGTCATCAATCAAACGGTTAAGCAAATTGCATTCACAATTCATGAAATAACAATTAGACGTAATCAATTCATCGTGCAAGCATAATCATGGTATTGAATAACCCCCTAGCCAAAAAGGCTTAGTTCCTCATGTTCACAAAACAAAGGAAAACATATTTATACATTGTAAATATAAGAAAGAGAACACCTAAATATTCCAACTATTCGATGTTGAATAGCTAAAATCTTCAAGTACTTCTTCTTCCTCTCCTTTGTTGCGGAACAGGGAATTTGGGCAGGTTTTTGGGTTATTGAATGGTGTAGAATGGATGGGGGACGTATGGAAGTGTTTAGGGTTGATGGGTGGTGCGGCTAGGGGTGATTTTTGGCAAAAATTTGCGTGAATGGTGGTAGAATGGTGCGGCTGAAGGTGGAGCGGTGTTTCTGGCGTGAATGGGCAGTGTAAGGATGGTTTGTGGCTGCACAAAGGGAGTTTATTGAAAGGGTTTAGGAAATTAAAACCCTAGGTTATTTAGGGTAACAGAAATTAAGTCTAAAGCTTCTAGAAATAGGAAACACAATCAGAAAATTAAAGGAAAAGGCAAGGGGATATGCGGCTAGGTCCTAAAACACATTAGGAATGTGTTTTAAAGCTTAGAATCAGGAAATAACCCTCTGCCTTGCACGGCAAGGAAGAGGAAATACCAAGGGGGTGCGGCAAGGGTTCACAATGTGCAAGGGATGTGTATTTGATGTCCTAGAATGCTTAGGATGCCTTCAAAGTTGATAAAACTTAGGAACATTTAGGAAAGGCCAAACCAAAGTAGGAAACCTTGGCTTAACTTTCCTATTTCAAGTAGGAATCCTTCTTGGAGTAGGAATCCTTGTTCTTCTAGGAATCCTCATGTGATTAGGAATCCATCTTCAATTAGGAATCCTTCGTTGATTAGGAATCCTTTGTCGATTAGGAATCCTTCTTCATGTAAGCACTTTCCTACTTCAACTAGGAAACCTTGTTCAAGTAGGAATCATCATCTTCAAGTCTTCAAATTCGTCCAAACTCCATTTTGCTCCAAAAGGCTCGAAAATGCATCTTTTTATATGCTTTGCCCTTAAAACCTGAAAACACATAAAACTAGCTTAAAAGACTACTTTAACTAAGAAAACCCCATGGAAATTCATAAGAACTAGCTAACTAAGGCGCATAAATATGCTCCTATCATAGCCTATCATCCATTTAATTCACCAAATTCGTTTAACTTTGTTTAAGTCTTTAATTCACTTGTTTTCACTTTAATTTCGTCCAAAACCCAATCCCTTTTATTTTATTGTTTTGATTCAAATTAAAGTTAGAATTCGTCCAAATAACTCTCCAGAGTCTGTTTTGAGTCTATTTGCTTGGTTTGTGCTGCTTTGAGTCATTCTAGTTAGTTTTGAGTCTTTTTAGTTTGTTTTGAGTTCTTTGAGTCTAGTTAAGTGTTTTTAGCCTAGTTTTGAGTTTTTTGAGTTAGTTTAGAGTAGATTAGCAATCCCTCTTAATCCTCGGCCTAGAAGAATCCCTACTTTCATATATACTACAATTGTCAATAAGAGGGTTTAATTTGTGTGTTAAGTTAATTTTCCCATTAGGCATTTGGGTCGAAACCTTCTTCGATCGTCTTGATTTGAAGAGAGCTTGGTTCCACCCCCTTAGGCAGGGGTTTTACGAAGCCTTGTGGTGGTTTTGAAGCTTTGGTGTCGCCTAGTTGTGTTAGAGGTAAAACTACATTTGTCTTGAGCAGCTTTACATTGTCTTTGTGCAGCTATGTGTCGGCTTTGCTTATTCCAGTTTGGAAAGAGGATTGCCTATTCTTTCTTCTTAATACTAGGACGTATCGAAAAACAGATGTGTTTGGTCCTTTTGAGGGCGTCACACTCCCTTTAGTTGTTGTGGGTTTGGCAAACTCGTCATCGTCTTTGCTTGAAGATGGCACAGCTTCCCCTTCTTGCTTATTAGGCACGGCTTGCCACTCCTGTTTCTTAGGTGTGGCTTTGCCTATGGATTCGATCTCTTTTGGAAAAGCTTTAGGCACTATGTCTTCATCCATGTAAAACTTAGCATTCCCAAAGTGTGATTCGGCTTTGGTGGATGGCTTGGTGTCACCTTGTATCACCTTGACTCTTTCTCAGTAGAATTTTAAGCATTGGTGGAGGGTGGATGACACCACTTTATTCTCATGGATCCAAGGCCTTCCTAAGAGCAAGCTGTAGGAAGTTCTCGCATCAATCACATGGAATAACTTGCTTGACTCGAATCATGCCTATTGCTCTTTGTCTTCCTTGGTTAAAACCTTGGATTAGGAGGCGGCTTCAGGATAGTTCATCCACCTTGATGCTGATTGTGGTCATTGTTGACTTTGGCATGATGTTTATGGTCGACCCATCATCCGCAAGCACGTGGTTGATTTTATTCTCTTTCACGTACCCAGAGACAAAGAGAGGATGATTGTGAGGCTTTGACCCTAACAACAGGTTTTGTTAGTGAAGTTGATTACATCATGGGTGACACAATATGTGGCATATTCATGTGGCCGAAGCTTCAAGCCTTCGTCCTTGCTTTCTTGCACCTAGTGGTCGTCGGGACTCGCCAAGATCACTAGTAGTGCTTTCCCCATCTCTTTGGGCAATCGTAGTGCATCTTTAATGTTAAATTGTGCCAACAGGCTTTCTTTGGGCCTGGGAGTTTTCTCTTCCTCGATGGCAATAGCTTTGCTTTTCGAGGGCTCTTCTATCATTATTACAACCATGTGGCAGGCAACGGTAGTGCACTGTAGGAAGAAGTCCTTCGGGAAGTACTCATGCAAGGAGACGGCAATATGTGGCTCTTGCTCTATGGGTTCCTCTACATACGTTGGCTTAGTAGCTCTTATGTACCCTTTGGGCTTCCTATTGTTGCAATAGCGGTGCTTTCTCCCTTGTTCCACTTTTGCTTGTGGTCTTGGCTTCCTTATCTTTTTATAAGTCATCAGTGTCCACCATTCTTCATCATTAGTAGACGCATTTTGGTTGCTTTCCCCCAGTGATGGTTGTGCAAAAGGTGTCATGTAGCTTGAGCATGGATGGAAGTGGTTATGCGTCACTTGGAAACGAGATCAAAATATCGTAACACAATCATGGTAGTGTGTGTTGTGGTTGTGTCTTCTAGGTCGAGTTCAATTTTCCTTTATTGTGCTAGCTTTATGATGAGCTCCTTAGGTACGAAGCACCTGCTAACCTGATGACTCATGATACGATGATACTTGCAGTACCTAGGATTGTTAACATGATTCATTTCTTTAAGGCCCTTGCATTCGGGTAGCTTGATCACCTTATTTTCTAGCAAGTTGTTTAACATTGTAGCCATGTCAAAGTCTAGAAAAGGGGATGTCTTCTGCTCCAGGTGTTTTTGTACCTATCTTATCTACGAGAAGGCTCATCTTTCTTCATCTCTTTCATTTTGTTTTTGGAGGAGATCTTGACAGGCGCGGATGAGGTCTTGATGCAGGTAGTATGGATGGCAAAAACTTTCTTGGTAGGCCTTTTCCCAGTCCTATCTACTTTTAGGGTGAACATCCTATCCCTTTTAAAGTCGGTGATCAGCTCCATGTCGTGGGAATGAGTTTCCAACTCCTCAAATTGTTCTTGATTTTATGCCTTGGATGATGTAATGTAACCCCCAATGCATGCCTTGAATGTACATCTCAATGGCGGAGGTTTAGACAATCGATCTTTGCAATCCAATCTTAATAAACGCCATCTATTGATGTAGTCGACGATAGGTTCGTCTTTCCACTACTTTGTAACCCCTAGTGCATGCTTTCTTGGGCTTTCTTCCTTTAGTGCCCTTAGCGAGGCTAGGGTGATCACTGGCTAGTACCTCTGTAACGAATGAAACAATAACATGTGTACAAAGTAAATTTGTATTGATGAATTTGTAGGGTTACAATCTCTATTTACAATTTTCCTCTGATTCAATCTGCACTTTTGATGTACATGAGTAGGCTGTTGATCCAAGGGTCGCAATGACTTGATCTCAGACAAACGATTGAACGATTGCTTCAAGTTTTGAGCTTGAAACAATGCGTGGATAATCTTCACCTTTAGGTTTGCATATGACATGCGGGAAAGGTGATGTAGATGTGGGATTTTGTTGATTTAAAGGTCTTAGCCACTTGATCTTGAATCGAACGTCATTACAAGTTTTAAGCTTTTAACAAAGTCTTGAAGGAATCGACACAAGTGCCTGCTGATTCTTTAAGGGAGTGCTTCGGTTTTGGTTGTGTGTTCTTTGAAGAGAGCTTTGGTAGCATATTAGTCTTCAAAGATTTGGCAGAGGCTCTCCTTTTGTGAGAATTTTGGCCTTGAATGTATAAATTGTTGACCTTTATGCTTGTCTGAGGACCTTGTAATTATAGACTTCTCAAAGCTTGCCTTTGGTGGATTTGGCTTTAATTTGTGTCTTGATTCTTCCATGGGAGAATTTAGGCATGTTTAATTTCAGCCACTTTCCTTTATCTTGGCCGAATTATATAGGGCTTGTTGCCTATTTTGTGAAGATGCTTTAGCTTTCTTTCCGGTTTTGGGAGCAATTTGGACCCCTTGCCAATTTTAAAGGGGATTTTCTTCCTTTTGCTGACTTTTGGGAAGGTTATGTACTTCCTTTGCTTGATTTGTGCCACATGTCTTTAATGACTTGTCCATTTGCGATGAGTCATATGCCATGTGGAGCTTTGTGATGCATCATTTGTACGCAACGAAATTTACATGTCTACAACACATGTCCACACTCATGATTCATACTGATGCTGCATACTGATTGTCCATATACTAATTATGTTTTGGATAAACAGATGAGCTTCACAAAGGTTGAAAATAACGAAGTCAAGGCGAAATAATTAAAGAACAATTTGGGGGAACAATTAAATGAACAAATGAAAGTTGCATGAAAAATCTTTATACCACTTCATACTGATGCTACACATTGCTTGTATTCAGCACAAAGGAAGGGCATTTCAATTTTTACAACTCTAATAGAAAAAACCTTCAAGAAGGTGAAATAAATAAACACTTCTTGGGAGGCAACCCATGGGAATAAAGAAGAACTAGGAAGCTCCGACATCATAACCAGATTTGCATTCTTAAATTTTACTCTTTCTTACTTTTACTTTGCCATGTTTGTCATGTTTGTTCATTGTGTCGTTTGCTTGCTTATGTGTGATTCTATGTTTGAAACATTGAGGACAATGTTTGGTTAAAGTGTGGGGCGGGAGGGGGGGTAAACAAAGTATTTTGCATTAATTTTCATGGGATTTTACCACCTAGCACCACCATAGTTGTTTTTCACTGTTTTTAAGTGTTTTTAGTGTGTTTTGAAGTGTTTTAGTGTGTTTTGAAAGAAAATACGAAAATTTGAAAAAAAAGTAGAAAACGTTTTGAAAAACCCAGAAAGAGTCGTTTTAGAGTCGTTTTTGTGTGTTTGTGTCTTAGGGTACCTTCTAACACAATGATAAGGATTTGGTTTTTAATTGCATGACTCTTAAAGAAAGTTACAAACATGGGTGGAAGTTTGATATGCTTTTTGGTCAATACTTGGTTGTAGTTGTCATTAACGAATTCACATGTTTTACAAAGGAAAAAAATCAGTTTTTGTAACATGCTTGAAGGACGAAACTCAAACTAATGCTACAACCCTGAGAGACTTGAGCCTAAACTTTGTTTGGACAGTTATTAATTTGTGATTTCTTGTTTTCTAAAGTCGTTGCATGATCTCATCATTCTTTGCTTGGTTGCTACTTAGAATGTGTTTTATCATTTTAGTTCCAAATATTAGAACTCATGCCCGTTTCATTCAAAGCTTAAAATTGAATGCATAACATATAACAAGATGAAGTTGTTTAGTAGTTACCATCAGAGCCAAAAAGCCTTCATCCCATGCATTTGTTTTGTAGGTTTAACCCCGTTGAGCCTTATTTAGCCTATTTTCTTTCTTAGCCACATTATCCTTACCTAGCCTAGAATAGGACTATCCATACCCTTGTTCTTAAAGTATAGTGGAGCATGACTTAGAGGGAATTCCTTTTGATCAAACATTATTGCAAAAATCAAGTGTGGGGGAAGGTTATGAACACGGGTAGAAAGAAAGAAAAAAGAAAAAAAAAGGTGAAAAACAAAGGCAAAGTGGAAAAAGAAAGAAAAAAAATTCTAGATAAGTGAGAAAGAACTCACAAGTATTGGTTGTTGAAGAAATGGTCCAAAAAGTTTGAATATGACCCTAAGTATGTACGAAATCACCTTAGTGTTTCAAGTTATTTTCTGCATTCAAGAGTGAATCTAAGTTGATTGCATTACTTTGCTTACTATTGCTTTAAGAACCTTTGTTTATCCTTACCCTTCTTTGTTAGCCAATACCCTTAGCCCCGTTACAAACCTTAGACTTTAATCTTGGTTGTTGTGTTTTTCAATATGTGGAGTTTGAGATTGGTATGAGCATATGGTATCCCTGGTTCTCGCATCTAAGTAGTGGCATTTCGTTCATGTGATCATATATATATATATGCATTAATAATTCCAAAATGTGCCTTCATTGATTATAACATATGTGAGTGCTAGTCTACATGTTTACATCAATCTTCTCACATATACTTAGTATAGGGAGTGTAGTCAGAAAATCTGTGTCAAAATAGAGTGTATATCCGGTGAGGGATTAAGGGAATTCTCTAAGCCGTGTTACTACATCAAAACCATGTTTTAATTTGATTAAATGCTAGCTAGTGAGTGGTGACTATGATTAAGTATGCAGTCGAGGGTAGCGATAACTAAAATATGTGCGCGTAGTGATTTTTAATGTGTCATGTTCCATTGGAAATCCCTGAAGCAAATGTTGGAAGGTCTAGGTTATGTTTTGTTTGTTTTGTTTTGCAAGAGGACTAGCAAAAGCTAAGTGTGGGGAAATTTGATAGGAGCATATTTATGCGACTTAGTTAGCTTGTTTTCTTGCATTTTCATAGCTAGTTTCTACTTATTATAGTGTTTTAAGCTATTTTCGTGTGTTTGAAGATAAGGAATCAGCTCAAAAGAATGAGATATTATCCAAAACCTTATCCAACTTTATCTCATCCAAACTAACCTTATCTTATATTATCCTATCCTAATCCTATCCTACCACAATTCCAGTTGCAAGGGGGACTCCTTATCACATTAGAATACCTAATATCTGATTCTAGAAGCCCTGAAACAATGCAAATAACCTGATCCTCTTTCCCCTAGATATTTGACGAATTTAATTCCTTTCTAGAAGCTTTGTGCTAAATTTCCTAGTCCTATTCCTCTAGGATTGTGTAATCCTTCTCCTCCACTAGTTTGTGCAAAACCCTAGGCCTATAAATACATATTTTCTGACAATTCAAACGACCACCCTCTACCATATTTTCCTACATCACACACCCATATATTCAGATACAATTGAGAGAATTCTTGGAGCCCTTTGTCATGCCTTGCCATTCAACAATGGATTGCTGGAGCATTCTTAGGTGTTTTCTATCTTTATATGAATTGATTACATCCAGTTATTGTTTATTGAGTCTTGAATGTGATTTGCTTATCTGAGTTATTAAAACTTGTTTATGTATGTTGATTAAGGATGCATAATTAGTTTGCATGCATAAACTTGATGCTAGAGTATAAGTGAGTTTCACCTAATTGTTATGAACTTATATTCACAAGTAGTGGAAGTCACTAGTCATGATTGTGTTAAGTAAATTCTTGGCAAGAGTATCATGCTTTTCATAGTTATGAATGCCTTGTCAATGTTTATGATTTTCAAAGAACTTATTGACCTTTGATATGTCTTTCTATCATGCTTTTCATAGTTAGGGGACTTGAGAAGGATAATTTGGTTTTGATGTGTATCCCGTCCAATTCAATGAAATAACGAAAATCTGATGGTTAATTTGTGCTATCACGGTTAACGTGGGGTGTTGTCATTCATGGTTTAAAGGAATAATAACTGGAAATTGGTTTGTTTGCATATGCCATGTGTGGAGAAGGACCCTCTAACTAGCCTTTTACCCTCTTCAATTCACCAAATACGTTTTCTTAAAGTGTTTTATGCAAAGTTTTTTTTTTTAAAGTTTTAAATTCATCAAAAACAATCCCCCTTTCATTAAGTCTTGTTAGTTGAGTCATAATCTGTTTTCTTTTAGTCTTTTGAGTCAAGTTAAGTCTTATTTTCGTCAAAACCACTTGTTAGGTCTAGAATTGAGTCTTTTTTATTGTTTGTTGCTGTTTTGAGTGGTTTGAGTCTATTTTGAGTTTATATAGTCTAGTTTAGTGTTTTTAAGTCTTATTTGTGTTGATTAGCATCCCTAGTTAATCCCCGGTCTAGAATGATCCCTACTTACATCTTTACTACAATTATCAACAATAGGGTTTAATTTGTGTGTCAAGTAATTTTCACATCAGCTGGACTTCTAACATTTCAATTGTTATGAACTTTAATGTTTAAAATTACATTGTTATAACTCACTTTTGCAAAAAAAATGACATATGTTTTTCAAATGTTACATTTCTTTTTGAATCTACCCATTTCAAATGTTACATAGCTTTTTCAATATGTTTATTCATTTTCTCCCTAATAGAAAATTTGCAAAATTGGGAATAGCAAGCTTCTCCCAATAACTCCTTGTTATAAAAACAAGAACTCAATTGCTATAATTGATTCTTCATAGAGTGGGGAACCAAAAATTGCAAAAAATGCGAAAAAACTGATGTTCCATACAAAACGTATAACTTGATTCTACATAAAATCAAAAACTTATTCTACACGAAAAATAACAAAAAGCTGATCTGATAACAAACTTCCGGAAAAAATAAAAAATGCAAAATTCAAAAAATAAAAATAAATAAAATTAAAGCTAGACATGTTTGTTTATTATGCTGTAAATTCTAATGACAACGACTACATCTTACATGTGACAACCCATCCCTTAATCTACGTTTTTATTTATTTTAATTGAGGGAATTGACGAAAATGCCTTAAAGGTGAGGGTTTTGACTTTTGTTGACCAAATCTTCTTTTAGCGTATTCTTGAAGTATTCGACGATATGAAAGCATAAGTGCATGCAGAATCGAATTTGGAGCTACGGTGAAGATTTTATGGAGCTACGAAGATAAAGGCCATTTTGGTAATTTCACAACGTGATGATATTTTTTTGTTGCATACCCTCACCTTCTAGAGATTTCGGTCTCTCTCTCCCATTATGATTCTTATTTTCAAACACTTTTCCTCTCTCTCTTCTAACTCTCTCATCCTTCACCTTCCAACTTTCAAACACTCCACCCATTCTGTGCAAACCATGCCGAGGACCACCTAACATGATCATCATCCCTGTTGGCTCTCCCTCAGACCACCTGAACCATCAATCTCGTGGAAGACCACCTCCTTCGTACCCAATTACTTAGGACACCCAAATGGAACTGCATAATGACTTTCATCATTGTTCATTCATCTCTTTGACCATGGTGAGCTTCAAGACTCCTCAAACTTTTCTTTGTTATAGCTTGATCTAGTCATATTTAACCTTAAGTGTCGACTTGGTGAAGCTGGGAACATAGGAACATCGAAGATCATTTTCCAATTTTTTTGGAAGGAACCAACCGTGGTTGTTGGACCATTTTCAGACCCCTTTTCCGACCGTGTACGACCTCCATTGAGCTATGATTTTGGTATGATCTTGTTTCCCTTATTACGAACTTCAAATACATAGTAGAACACTAAAAATGGTTAAGTATCGAACTAGAAATTAGCTTTGGAAGTTGGGATGAAATTTCTCAGATTCTGGAAAACTTGGACCTGTGGTTATTTCGCCATTTTTAGGCCATTTTCCGGCAAACACCGATCTTATCTCGGTTCCACCTTGGTATGATTTTGTTTCCTACATTTCTAGCTTCATGTGGGTCTTTGTATCACTTATTTTGGTTGAGAATCGAGCTCAAAATGAGCTCTGAAAGTCATTCGTTTCAACCTACAAAATGCAGGGTTTTGTGAGGAGGAAGAAGAAAGAGAAAAAACAAATTGACAATCCAACCGTTGAATCATCACCAAACTTTAATATATTATAGTAGGTAATATTTGAGGGCCATAGGAACTTACGAATCGGGAATATGACAAATGGATCTTTCCGAATTAGATTTGTAATTTCGTAAAATAAAACATTGACCGCACTTGAATTTGCAATTGGCGGAGATCCAATCGTTGGATCGTAATGAAATTTTAGTATATTATTCTAGAAGCATAATGTGGATCTTTGGAAGTTACGGATCTGAAATTTGAGATGCAAATCCTTCAGATCGAGTTAAGTAGTGTTGTGAACCCTATTGTCGATCTTTGATCGAGTTACGTAGGGTCTCAAATCATTCTAGAACACCCTTAGGGATGTGTTTTATGTAAGTTACATGTTCTATCGATAAGAATTTTGAGATGTGATTTGATAATTGTTCTATGCACCGATCGTTTGACGCCTCGATAATCGTGCTAGGGAGTTGTAGCGTGGACTCTAGGTGAGTGGGCTTTTGGTTTTCTATATATTCGTATATATGCTTTACATTTTTCCAGAACTTGTTTTAAATGGATTTATGTTTTTTGAATGCCATGTCAATTGCATCACATTTTAGTATATGCATTAGTATAGAGATGCCTATGTATTATTATTTTCTGGGAAACTATATGGGGTTTTATGGTGAGGAGTTATTATTTCTGGAAGGAGAAATGGTTTTGAAAGCTTTGTTTTTGCCCACTCACATTTTCTAATTTGCACCCCTCAAAGTTTTAGCTGTTGAACGTTTGTATCAACGAAGATTGTTGTCGAATCTCAGTATATCTGGCTACCTCTAAAGGTGTGATCCTTACTGTACTTTACTTATGCTCTGACGTCGCGTGTGAAATGGGTTCATTCCCGCTTACCAGTGCACTCTTGTATTTAGGCACTTTTAGGTTTAAATTTATTTACTTTTTCCACATCATTACACTTTATGGCTTCGTCACCTTCCAGGTGTCGGCCAGCACAGCTCGATTCGGAGTCCTAAAAGACATTCTAGGTTGGGGTGTGTCAGTTTGGTATCAGAGGATAAGTTGGGTAGTATTGCATCCATCACACGTGTGATGTAAGCATTTTAGGTTCTTGAACCTAAATTTCGAATTTTGCCACCTCGTCGAATATGAAAAATGTGTTAGTTTTTCCTAAGTTTTGGGTAGTTTTGCCGACTTGCCGACATTTTAGAAGATTACTTTGGCGAACGCTTTTAGACTTAAAGCGAAGAACTTCCCTGCCAAGGAAAGATGTAGATTTGAGACTAGTTGATGGCTTTAAACAAGGGTTAATGTATCGATAACGGTGTATCACCAAGGATCTATGAATCAATTCCATTACTATTCTTTAGCCATCATTATTAAACCTTTTGAGATTGGAAATCAGAAATAGTTTTGGTTCCTTGGCAGTGTCCATTAGAATACCACCTATTAAGTGGTATGATCCTGTATCCCTCATTACAAACTTCAAATACATAGGTAGAACACTAAAAATGGTTAAGTATCGAACTAGAAATTAGCTCTAGAAGTTGTGATGAAATTTCCCAGATTCTGGAAAACTTGGACTGATAGGAGCATATTTATGCTACTTAGTTAGTTTGTTTTCTTGCATTTTCATAGCTAGCTTCTATTTATTAGAGTGTTTGAAGTTATTTTCGTGTGTTTTCAGGTTCAAATGACAAAGTTAGCAAGAAAGTGCAATTTGGAGCATTTTGGAGAAGTTTTGGGCCAAGAATGGATAGCACATGCATGGAGCAAGGTGGATGGATGTTTTTGAAGTTCAAGAGGCTAGGAATATGTTGATCAGATGAAGAAAATAAAGTCAAGACAAAGAAGGTAAGGAATCAGCTAAAAGGAATGAACGTTATCTAAAACCTTATCCAAATATTATCCAAACTAACCTTATCTTATCTTGTCCTATCATAATTTTATCCTACCTTAATTCTAGCTGCAAGGGGGAATCAATTTCACATTAAATCACCTAAATACCTGGTCCTAGAAGCCTTATCCTCTACCCTAGATTGGTGACGCACCCTTTTATTCCTTTTCTTCTAGAAATCTGCCAGAACACCCTATTCTAGAAGCTTTGTGCCCAATTTCCTAGTCCTTTTCCTTTAGGAATTTGTCATGCTAAATCCTTCTCCTCTACAACCTTTATGCTGAAACCCTAGCCCTATTAATACATATCTTTGACCATAATTTCGTACCACACAGAAGAAAGAAAATCAGAGAGAAAAATACACAAGAGTGCCGCAGGTTTATGAGGGTTTTTAAAGACTTATGACGTGCTTGCAAGGAGAAGAAGGATTTTTGTTGTGCCCCTGCAACCAAGGATTGTGCCAAATCTGCCATTGGAGTGTTGGAGCATTTTTGGGTTCTTTTTATCCTTAGTTTTAGTCCAATGTTTAGTTTAATTTGGTTTTCAATTATGATGAACATGTGGAACTAATTTCATTTTAGTTAGAGGAGAATTCAAAGCCATGAACATATATGTAATATGAATTGATTACATCCAGTTATGATTTCATAAATCGTGAATGCAATTTACTTATCCGTTTAATTGATAACTTGTTCTTATGTGTTGATTAAGGAGGCCTACTTAGTTTGCATGCATGAATTTGATACTAGGATATACGGGAATTTCACCTAATCGTTATGAACTTATATTCACAAGTAGTAAAAGTCACTAGTCATGATTGTGTTAAGTAAATTCTTAGCAGGAATATCATGCAGTACGTAGTTACAAATGCCTTGTCAATGCTTATGATTTTCATAGAACTTAATGATCTTTGATATGTATCTCTATTATATAGTTCATGTAGGGAACTTGATAAGAATAATTTGGTTGCGTGGTTGAGTCCAATTCAATGAATTTAGGAAAATCTGAAAGTTAATTTGTGTTTCTCACGATTAATTTGGGGCATTGTCATTCATGGTTTATAGGAAGAATAATTGGAAATCGATTTGTATGCATGTGTGTCATGTGTGGAGAAGGACCCTCTAGCTAGCCATTCACCGATTAAATTACCAATTTCATCCAAAGTTATTTAGAGTCTTAAATCTGTTTAGTTTTAGTCTTAAATTCGTCAAAAACCATTTCCCCCTTTATATTTCGTGTTTTTAGTTAGAATCTGTCCAGTTAAGTTTAATTTTCATCCAAATTACCCTCTAGTTCTTGTTTTGAGTCAGTTTAGTCTATTTTTCCGAATCTGAATCTGAAGTTGAAATTGAAGAGGAATTTGAAGAGGAACAAGACATGGTTGTTGAAAATCGAACAACCAAGGAACTTTCAGCCTCGGGATTGGACAATGCCATGCCTCTTTGCATTCAATACCCTGTAGCAGCCCAAGGCAAGACCGATGAGTTCGAATTGAAGTCTAGTTTGCTGCATCACATTCCCAAATACCATGGGCTGTCCATGGAAGATTCGAACAAACATTTGAAGGAATTTGAAGTGGTGTGCTTGAGCATGACACCAATCAACATGCATGGCAATATTCTGAAGATGAAAGCCTTTCCATTCTTTCTTATGGACAAGGCTAAAGATTGGCTATATGAATTAGCACCTGGAACTGTCACTTCTTAAGAAAACATGGAAAGAGTATTCTTAGAGAAATTATTCCCAACTTCAAGAGTCATTCTTCTGAGGAAGAAAATTAGTGGAATTCAACAGAGCCAAGGATAATCCTTTCCAGCGTACTATGGGTGTTGTAAAATGTTAGTTGCATTCTGCCCACAACATTAAATGAAGGAAGAGCTTTTAATTCAATATTTCTACAAATGACTACTTCCAATTAAGAGACAAATGTTAGATGCCTTGGCAGGTGGTGCTTTGGTTGACAATACCCCAGTTGCAGCCAAGATCCTAGTAGCGAATCGAGCCTTGAATGCATAACAATACGAATGAATTGGACAAATAGACCCACGGCAGCACCAAGTTAATGAGGTAAGTTCAATGGCCGAAATTCAATCTCAATTAGCTAATCTCACAGTTCTTGTGTCACAGGTTGTTAAAGGATCAAAAGGGCAAGGAACAAGTGCTTATGGCATGTGCTCTATGCAAGGACATCTTAATGATGAATGCCCTCAGTTGATAGAGAATGGGGGATGGGAAAGTGCCAATGCCATAGGTTATCAAAGTCAAAATCAACCAAGGAATGACCTATTTTCCAACACTTATAATCTGGGCTAGAGAGATCACCTAAATATGAAGTGGAGGGAGCCTCAATAAGCTCACCAACAAAGGGGACATAGACAACCACCTTCGGGACTCTATCAAAGGCCATTCGCACCATCACAACTCCCACTACAATCTGCCCAACGAAATTCAGGTTCGTCATTAGATAATGATAAAATTCTTTAAGTACTAACTTATTTAACTTAGGGTTTACGAAATCAAGCCAAAGAGATGGGCGAGGTGAAGAAGAAAATTGGGCAAATGGCGGAGTTCATGGGACAGTTTAAAGAAGAAGGCAAACTACCCAGTTCAACCATTGTTAACCCCAAGGGAGGTTTTGAAACGGCTAAGGCTATCACCTTGAGAAGTGGTAAAGAGGTTGGAATCAACCCCAAAATGTCCAAGCAAAGTCAAAAGAGGACAAAATATTGCTGCTCGAAGAAGAAGAAGTGGACAAAGCCATGGCAAGGGTAGAACAACCCTTGCGCAGCTTTCTAAGCCTTCCACACCATCCAATTCAGGTAAGGTTGGTTCAAATTCGATTATTTCTAACCCTATTCCACCAAATGTGCCTTTTTCTAGCAGGTTCAAGCAATCTAAGAAAGAAGAGAATGAAAAAGACATTCTACAAACCTTCAGGAAAGTACAAGTTAATATCCCACTCCTTGATGCAATCAAGCAAGTTCCAAAGTATGCTAAATTTTTGAAAGAGTTTTTCATAACAAGGAAAATGATTTCGAACAAGGAAGTGGTACGGGTAAGTGAGAAGGTTTCTGATTCCAAAATTAACTTAACACGCAAATTAAACCCTCTTTTTGACAATTTTAGTAAAGATGTAAGTAGCAATCGTTCTGAACCAGGGATTAGGAGGGATTGCTAATATATTCTAAACAGACTTAAAAACATAACAATAAACTTAAAAACACTTAATTGGACTTAAAGAACTCAAAACAAACTGAAAAGACTCAAAACTAACTAGAATGACTCAAAAGATCTTAAAACAACTAAATAGACTCAAACTAGACACTAGGAATGACTTTGGATGAAAGTTAATTCTAACTTGACTCAAAACACTTCAAAACACAAACTAAGACAGATTCTACTAATTTGACACACTAAAGTAAAGGGGATTGAGTTTTGGACGAATTTTAAGTAAAAACAAGTAATTAAAGACTTAAGATAGATTTTGGACGAATTTGGGATAAATTGATGAGTGATAAGCTAGCTAGAGGGTCATTCTCCACACATGACACACTTGCATACAAAATAATTTCCAGTTGCTTTTCAATAAACCATGAATCTCAACACCCAAGATTAATTAGGTACGCTTAAATTAATCCTCAGATTTTGCTTTAGTTATTGGATTGGATGACATCCTTCGACAACCCAAAGCATTCTTCCAAAGTTCCTTACATGAACAACATAATAGAGATACAATCAAAGATCATTAAGCTTTATGAAAATCATAAGCATTGACAAAGCATTCGTAACTATGATGAGTATGATACTCATGCTAGGAATTCACTTAACACGATTGTGATTAGCAACCTCCACTACTTATGAATACAAGTTCATAACGATTAGGTGAAACTCCCTTGTACTCTAGCATCAAATTCATGCATGCAAACTAAGTATGCATCCTTTATCCACAAACAAGAATAAGTTATTAATCAAACAATTAAGTAAATTGCATTCACGATTCATAAAATCACAACTGGAAGTAATCTATTCATATTGCAAATATGATCATGGTTTCGAAATTCCCCCTAGCTAAAAAGGGTTTAGCTCCTCACATTCGCAAAACAAAGATACATAAACTTAAACATTGAAAACACCTAAAAACATTCCAGCAATCCAACTTGAATGGCAAGCATGTCCAAGGGTCTTCCTTCATCTTCTTTGCTGTGGCACAAGGGATGGGTGAAAGGTTTGGATATGTTTCTGGTTGTGTGAATGGTGGTGAATATGATATAGGTGAGTTATGGTGAAGGGTGGATGGGTGGATATGTTGAATGGTGCAGCAAGGGGTTATATTTATAGGGATGGGAAATGCATGGCTGGGAATTAAATTTGGAAAGGTTTTAATGCTCCAAATCCTCCAAGAAAAGGGTAACAAATCAGATTCCCAAGAGAAAAGGGTAATGGGATATGCATCAACATATGCATCAACAAGGAAAAGGGAAGGAAAAGTGGATGCCTTGCACGGCAAGGGAAAAGGAACGGGGAGATGTGCGGAATCCCTCTTTATCTGGGTTTGACCTTCTAGAAACATGTAATTAAGTGTCCTAAAGTGTTGAGAACACCTCTTTGAAGCTGGAAATTAAGTGGTGAAGGATTAGGAAAGGTTAGGCCCAAAATAAGGTAACTTTGGCTAACATTCCTTCTTTCTTGATTGCATCTTTAACTTCCTTTTCTTTGAATTAATTTCTTCATAACTTCAGCATAATCCTAGCCTCTTTTGGTCTTCAATTTTGTCCATCCACCTTGCTCCAAGTATGTGCTATCCATTCCAAGCCCAAAACTACTCCAAAATGCATTTTCTTGCTACTTTAGCCCTTTGCACCTATAAACACACGAAAATAGCTTAAAATACGAAAATAACTAAGAACTAACAACCTAAATGCAAGAAAACAAGCTAACTAAGTCGCCTTAATATGCTCATATCAGTTTCAGTAGTTTTACAAAGGAAACTGCCTCCTAAATGCAAAGATCCAGGTAGTTTCACAATCCCTTGTGTTATTGGAAATACTAAGTTTGAATATCCTATGCTAGATTTAGATGCTTCCATTAATGTCATGCCATACTCTATCTATGCATCTATGAACCTAAGAGAGCTTAAAAACGATGGGGTTATCATTCAATTAGCTGATCGTTCTAATGCATATCCGAAAAGGAGTTTTGGAAGATGTTTTGGTGCAGGTTAACCACTTGATATTTCCAGCAGATTTTTATGTGCTTGACATAGAAGATCTGACCCATTCTACATCATTACCGATCCTACTTGGGAGACCTTTCATAAAAACAGCCCGCACCAAGATAGATGTGTTCAAGGGGACGTTGACAATGGAATTTGATGGCGAGATTATTGATTTTAACAATTCTGAAGCTATAAGGTATCCTAAAGATGATCATTCTTGTTTTTCTATTGATGTATTTGATTTGTTGGTGCAGGAATATCTTGACTCATTGGAGAGGGATCCCCTTGAAACAACCATTGCCAAAGGAATAGGACTTAAACCCAAAGTGGCTGTGCCTAATTGTGCAGAAATTGGCGAGATGGTTGCTGCCCTTGAGTCTTTGCCACAACACATTGGTAAGCCTCCAATCCCAATTCCAATTCTCGTTTCTACTAATAAGTTGTTACCCTCCCTCAAGCTTAAACCGTTACCAAATCATTTGAAGTACATTTTTTTGGGAGATAAAGAGACGTTGCCTATCATAGTTTCTTCATCACTCACGGAAATGGAGGAGGAGAAATTGGTTCGGGTGTTGAAAGAGTACAAAACAGCCATTGGATGGACCTTGGCCGACATTAAGGGAATTAGCCCTACAACATGCATGCATCGCTTACTTCTAGAGGAGGGGGCTAAACCTACTCGAGAGGCTCAACGTCGACTCAACCCTCCAATGATGGAAGTTGTGAACAAAGAGATTATCAAGCTTCTTGATTGTGGAGTTATTTATCCAATTTCGGATAACCGTTGGGTTTCACCGGTTCAATTTGTTCCAAAGAAATCTAGAGTCATTGTGGTGAAGAATGCAGAGAAAGAACTTGTTCCCACTCGTATCCAAACATGTTAGAGAGTTTGCATTGACTATAGGAAGCTCAACGCCACCACAAGAAAATATCACTTCCCTTTGCCGTTCATTGATCAAATGTGTGAAAGGTTAGCTGGTCATTCTTTTTATTGCTTTCTTGATGGTTATTCGGGATAGAATCAAAATTTTATAGCTCCAAATGATCAAGAAAAGACTACTTTTACTTATCCATTTAGTACTTTTGCTTATCGTCGGATGCCATTCGGTTTATGTAAAGCACCAGCCATGTTTCAAAGATGCATGGTAAGTATCTTTTCAAATTTTGTTGAGAAGATTATTGAAGTCTTCATGGATGATTTTAATGTTTTTGGTGATTTATTTGATAATTGTCTAGATAATCTCATTTTAATCTTAAAACGCTGCATCGAAACTAACCTTGTTTTAAATTGGGAAAAATGTCACTTTATGGTCAAACAAGGCATAGTTTTAGGTCACATAGTTTCAGAAAATGAAGTCTCAATTGAATGAGCTTGAGGAGATTAGGAATGAGGCTTATGAGAACGCTCATATTTACGAGGAGAAAACGAAGGCATTCCATGACAAGCTGATTCGTAGCAAGACGTTCTCTATAGCGCAAAAAGTGTTGCTTTTCAACTCTCGCCTTCGATTGTTTCCAGGTAAGTTGCATTCTAAATGGATTGGTCCTTTTGTTGTTACTAATGTCTTTCCCTATGGTGTAGTCCAAATTCAAAGTTTAAAGACAGGTTATGAATTCAAAGTGAACGGACACCGTTTGAAGCCTTACTATGAGACTGTGAACCCTAATGGAGTTTAAAATGAGGTATTGTTTGGCTGGAAGACGTTAAAGCAAGCGCTTCTTAGGAGGCAACCCATGCATTCAAATAAAGAAGATCTAGGAATCTCCAGCTCCACAACCAAATTTATGTCCCTAAACTCTACCCTTTATTGCTTTTACTTTGCCATGATTGTCGTGACTGTTAGTTGTGTTGTTTGCTTGCTTGCGTCTTAGTCTATGTTTGAAACATTGAGGACAATGTTTGGTTTAAGTGTTGGGGGGGGGGGGTAAACAAAGTGTTTTGCATTGATTTTTGTTGGATTTTACCACCTATTACCTTTAGAGTTGTTTCTCACTGTTTTTAAGTGTTTTTAGTGTGCTTTGAAGTGTTTTAATGTGTTTTGAAAGAAAAAAACGAAAATTTGAAAAAAATTAGAAAACGTTTTGAAAAACCCAAAAAGAGTCGTTTTTACAGCCGTTTTTGTGTGTTTGTGTCTTAGGGTACCTTCCAACATAATGATGAGGATTTGGTTTTTAATTGCATGACTGTTAAAGAAAATCTACAAACATGGGTTGAAGTTTGATATGCTTTTTGGTTAATACTTGGTTGTAGTTGTTATTAACGAATTCACATGTAATCACAAAAGAAAAAATAAGTTTTTTGTAACACGCTTGAAGGAAAGAACTCAAACTAACGCTACAACCTTGAGAGACTTGAGCCTAATACTAGAACTCATGCTCGTTCCACTCAAACTAACGCTACAACCCTGTGAATTCTTATTTTCTAAAGTCGTTGCATGATCTCATTATTTCTTTGCTTGGTTTCTACTTAGAATGCTTTTTCATCATTTTAGTTCCAAATACTAGAACTCATGCTCGTTTCATTCAAAGCTTAAACTTGAGTACATAACATATAACAAGATGAAGTTGTTTAGTTACCACCAGAGCCAAAAAGCCTTATTCCCTTGCATATGTATTGTAGGTTTAACCCCTCTAAGCCTTATTTAGCCTATTTTCTTTGTTAGCCACATTATCCTTACCTAGCCTATAATATGACTATCGATATCCTTATTCTTAAAGTATAGTGGAGCATGACTTAGAGAGAATTCCTTTTGATCAACATATTGCAGAAAAACAGGTGTGGGGGAAGGCTATTTCCAACGGAAAAAAAAAAGAAAAAAAAAAGAAGAAAAAGTTGAGAAAAAAAAGGAAAGGAATTGTTAGCTAGGGGTGTCCGAGCTGGTTTACATTCCATCATGTTAGCTTTATCTAGAAGATCGAGAACATACCTTCTTTGATTCAAGAACAATCCCTTTGAAGAGGTAGCCACCTCAATTCCAAGAAAGTATTTCAAGGGCCCCAAGTCGTTTACGGCAAATTTTTTGTGCAGTGAATGCTTAAGCATCTTGATTTCACTTATATTGTCACCTGTAATAATTAGGTCGTCAACATATATAAGCACAACCAATTTGCCAACAATATGACTTCGAACAAACGAAGAAGAGTCAGCATGACTCGTTTTGAACCCTGCAGCTGCAAGGACTGAACTAAGCTTCGAATACCAAGCTCGAATAGACTATTTGAGACCATATATGGTTTTGTGAAGTATTGAGACCTTGTTGGGTTCATTTTCTCTTAGATAACCAGGAGGCAACTTTATGTACACTTCTTCTTCAAGATCTCCATGAAGAAATGCATTCTTCACATCCATTTGGAATAAGGGCCATGCATTATTGACTACCACAGACAACAATACCCTCACTGCGTTTGATATGAGCATATTTATGCTACTGAGTTAGCTTGTTCTCATGCATTTATGTTGTTATTTCTTAGTTAATTATGTATTTTAAGCTATTTTCGTGTGTTTGTAGGTCCATAGGCCTTATAAAGCAATAAGATGCTTTTGGGTGCATTTTGGAGCAGTTTTGGGCTTTGAATGAATAGCACATGCATGGAGCAAGGTGGATGGACGAAATTGAAGACTAAAGAGGCTAGGAATGTGTTAAAAAGAAAGAAGAATTAATGTAAAAAGGACAAAGAGCTCAGCCACAAAGGGGTGTCACTCCACCATTCACCTTTCCATCATTGTCGTGCACCACCATTGCACTCCATTTGGATTCCTATGTCGTGCATCATCATCCATGTTCCCTCCATTGACTCATTTTTTGCATCATTCCACCTCCCTTTCCTTTCTCTACCATGTGCACAATCATTCATGTTCCCTAGCTGCAGCACCACTCCATTTTACCCCCATGCTTTGCATCATCACTTCACTTTCACCTTCGAATCATTTCAAACACCACTCATTGCACTCAATTGCTACCCCATTCCTTGTTCCTTCCATCATTTCAGATTTCATGTATCATTACATTGAATCATTGCACTCAATTGCTACACCATTCCTTGTTCCCTCAATCATTTCAGATTTCCTGCATCATTACATTGAATCATTGCACTCAATTGCTACACCATTCCTTGTTCCCTCAATCATTTCAGATTTCATGCATCATTACATTGAATCATTGCACTCAATTGCTACACCATTCCTTGTTCCCTCCATCATTTCAGATTTCATGCATCATTGCACTCAATTGCTACACCACTTCATGTTCCCCTCCATTGCCATGCACTTCCTCTATAAAAGGAAGTGCGTGTAACATAAATTTAGTTCATACTTGGTTAGATCATTCACTCTCATTTCAACACAACCTTTATCCAAACACATCCATTCATCTTCATATCCATTCCTCCATACAAACAAACCTTCAAACACTCACCAACACCTTGTGTCGTAGCAAAGGAAAGGAAGGAAAGTGTTTGGACATGCTTGTTGTCCAACTTGGATTGTTGGAGCGTTTAGGTGTTTTCTTTCTTTTGTTTCTAATGTTTAAATTCATTTCCTTTTGTTTTGTGTAAATATGAGTGGCTAAACCCCTCATGGCTAGGGGTGATTTTAAAGCCATGATTATGTGTGCAATATAATTTGATAAATTCCAATTATGAACTCTTGAATCATGAATGCAATTGACTTAACTATTTGATTGATAACTTATTTGTATTTGTTAATTAAGGGTCGACACTTAATTGGCATGCATAAATCCATTGCTAGAATATAAGGAAGTTTCACATAATCATTACAAACTTATATTCACATGTAGTGAAGGTCACTTATAAACGATCACGTTAAGTTCAATTCCTAGCATGAGTGACATGATGTCATAGTTGCAAATGCTTTGTCAATGCTTATGATTTTCATTAAACGTAATGATATTTGATTGTATCTCTATTTTGATGTCATGTAGAGAACTTTAGAATAATGTTTTGGGTTGTCGAATGATGTCATCCAATCCAATAAAACAAGGAAAATCTGAGAGTTAACTAGTGATGTCACGGTTAATTTGGAGCATTGTCGTTCATAATTCAATGAAGTAGTAACTGGAAATCAAGTTGTTTGCATACATATCATGTGTGGAGAAAAAGCCTCTAGCTATCCCATCCATCATCTTATTTCTCAAATTTGTTTTACAATTTGTCTAGTTTTTCATACTTGTTTGTTTGTTTCAACTTCGTCCAAAACTCAATCCCCCATTACTTTAGTATGTCTAATTAGTTAGAATCTGTTTTAATTTGCGTTTTTAAATGTTTTGATTCAAGTAAAAGTCAATTTTAGTCCAAAGTCATTCCTAGTGTCTATTTAAGTTTATTTAGTTGTTTTAAGTTGTTTTGAGCATGTTAAGTTTGCTTTGAGTCTTGTAAGTCTTGTTAAGTGTTTTTAAATTTAGTTTTATGTTTTTGAGTCAGTTCAGAGGTTATTAGCAAGCCCTCCTAATCCCCGGTCCAGAACGATCCCTACTTATACTTGTACTACAATTGTCAAAAGAGGGTTAAATTTGTGTGTTAAGATAATTTTCGCATCAGTGTTCATTTTGGCAACAGGAGCAAAGGTCTCCTTACAGTCAATGCCATAGGTTTGAGTAAAGCCTTGAGCTACTAACCATGCCTTGTGTCATTCAATGCTTCTATTGGAGTTGAATTTGGTCTTATATATCCACCTACTTCCCATGACCTTCTTGCCATTTGGAAGATCCACCACACTCCATGTCTGGTTGTGATTCAGAGCTTGAAGCTCTTTAGTCATAGCATCTTGCCACTCAAGCATGCATGTGGCTTCATGAAAATTCCTTGGTTCGAAAGTGTGGGACACTTTGTTAAGGAAAGAAGTATGAAAAGATGAGAATCTGCGATAAGAAATGGCTGCAGAGATAGGATGCCTTACAGTGTAAGTAACATACTCTTGTAACCTCACTGATGGATGTCTATCTCGTGTAGGATTTCTTCTTGGTGCACTTATAGCTTGGCGATTTGGTTGAGCTTCTGATGGTTCAGAGGAGCTTGGCACTGCATTAGTTACACTCTTAGTGAGTCGAGAATTATCTGTGCTGATATGAGTAAGAGTGAGTTCATGAATTTCTATGGAAATAGGTCCATAAGATCTTCCATATTAGCATTAGTCTCCAACCCTTTGTGGAAATAAGGTGAATATTCATCAAATCGCACATCTCTAGAGACCGCTGATAGGAGCATATTTATGCAACTTAGTTAGCTTGTTTCTTGGCATTTACTTCGTTTAATTCTAGTTATTTTAGTACTTTAAGCTATTTTCGTGTGTTTGTAGGTCCAAATAACAAAGTTGGCAACAAAGTGCTATTTGGAGCATTTTGGAGCATTTTTGGACCAAGATTGGATAGTGCAAGCATGGAGACATGAGGATGTGTGTGAAAGGGTAACAACTTGTACATGTCGAAATGATGAGTACATGGACAACGCTCACATGGGAAAGAAAGGCACGGCATGGGCAGTAAAGGTGTTGATTTGTGGTTGAAATGAGGAAGAGCATGTGTGTGTGCAAGTGTAACAGCTTTTACATGTGGAAATGATGATTAGATGACAGCAAACACACATGAAAATGGGGAGGAATGCACGGCATGGGCAGAAAATGCACCATTACATTCACTCATTACCACAACACTCATTCACTACACCCATTACATCCACTCATTACCACAACACTCACCCTTATCCCCTTCATTATTTCTATTTCATGCACCATTACATTTAATCATTGCACTCAATTGGTGCACGTCCTTTGTCCCCTTCACCCATCAGATTTCATTCACTTTCACCTCCACTACATGCATTCATTGATGCATCACTCCTTCACTTTCCTTGCCCATGTCGTGCATCATGAATCAACCTGCACCTATGACTCATTTCTACACCATTCCACCTCCATTTCCTTTATCTACCATGTGCACAATCATTCATGTTCCCTACTTGCATTCATAGCTGCAACACCACTCCATTTCACCCCCATGTTTTGCATCATTACTTCACTTTCATCTTTGAATCATTGCTCACACCACCATCCATCCCTCCATGTCGTGCACTTCCTCTATAAAAGGAAGTGTTTGTGGCAACCATTACATTTAGTTTTTGCTTGAGAATTCATTCCCATTCGAATACAACTTTCATCCAAACACATCCATTCATCTTCACATCCATTCCTCCATACAACAAAACCTACAAACACTCACCAACACCTTGTGCCGTAGCAAAGGAAGGGAAGGAAAGTACTTGGACGTGCATGTTGTCCAACTTGGATCGTTGGAGCGTTTAGGTGTCTTCTTTCTTTTGTTTTCAATGTCTAAATTTGTTTATCATTGCTTTGTAAGTATGAGGAACTAAACCCCCCTTAGCTAGGGGAGAATTCGAAACCATGTTCATGCTTGCAATATGATTTGATTACCTTTAGTTGTGATTCATAAGTTGTGAATTCAATTTACTTATCCAATTGAATTAAAACTGATTTGTGTATGTTGGTTGAGAGTGCACGCTTAATTTTCATGCATAAATCAATTTTAATTCAAATGGATAAGTAAATTGAATTCACAACTTATGAATCACAACTGAAGGTAATCAAATCATATTGCAAACATGAAGTGAAGGGAAAATTATGAGTTTAACACATGAGATTTCTAAATGACTAGCATGCATATACAATTCAAAATTTATATACGTAAGCAACGGAAGCATGTAACACATATTATCAAAGTTCTAGTCATGCAAATCCCCTTCAAGGTTCATAGGTTTATATATAATGCATCTAAAACATTTAACTTAAGAACAAAGTCAAGGAATAGATCTATACCTCTTGATCTTGATTTTAGACCAAGGATGGACCACCTCCAAGCCCTTTGCTCCTTGAAGTCCTTGAGCCTAGCTTCTCTCCTTGCCTCCTCCACTTTGTTAGAAAGAGTGCTCCTAGGTTCTCCTTGAGTTTCCAAAGTAGAAAACCTCTAAAGATCCACACCCACTAGTGTAGGGAGATGGATGGAGGAATAACCAAAAGGGTGAAAGATTTGTTAGTAAAATCACCCCAAGGTGGCCGGCCTTTGTAGTGTTTTAGAGAGATATTTCTTTTGCCTCTTTGTTGTTTTAAACACACAAAAACCCTTATGAACTTTGTGCTATAAAGTTCCTTATATAGACAAAAAGAAACCTAGCCAACAACTTGACTAAATATCTCTCCCAAAACCCTTTAAGTGGCCGGCTCTTTAGTGTTTGGTTTGGGCTTTGGGCTTTTATTATTTTAAGTCATCCTATGCTTGAATAAAAGCCCAATGGGTTTAGGCCCAATGGGCCCAATTAAACCCGAACGTTTCTTTAAGCCCAAAACGATCTTTTATCGCTTTTATGATTTCTTTAGACTTTCTAAATTAATCACAACACTTAATTAATCCAATTAATTATTTCCATCATCCATTAATTACTCACTACAAGAGTGTATCGGTGTACAATCATTTTTTGTTCTAATTAGCAAGGTAGTGAGGTGGTTGACATCAATCCAATTTAATCCAATCACTTAGTGAATTAAAACTTCATTTTAATTCACCTTTCTTCTTTGATGACTACATTTAATCATCTAGAAGAACTCACAAGCTATGAGTGACATCTAACCATATGTCATAGCTACCCAAGCTAATGTAGAAGTTGTTCGGAGAACCTATTCAGTTGGAATTACAATGTAATTCGATCCTTCTCTAAAACAATACTCTCAATCACATTACTAGGGTATGGATATATTATGTCAAACCCCTAATGTGATTATTCCTTCTTATATGATTCTATTGAGTTGTATAGGAACGCTTTCCTTTATTATGCTCGATACTTCGGCCGAAGATTCCCGAATCATATCTTAGAGTATTCTTCCTCTCTTATCGAGGATTAGAGATTCCTTATTGCGCATTCACTTGCCTTTATGACTAAGTGGCTTAATCCCGACTATGCCGTTGACATTCTGATAGAGTGACGTTTGACATAATCAAAGATTAAGTACTTAACCACAAGACAACGACGATGCCTCAGGTCAAAGGACTACTTACATTATTCCAACGATTTGAGTTACTTGCTTGACATGTGAGTAGACCTCCATGCAAGTACTCTCGTTCGATTGTGTTCAGTGAACTCATTCCCTTAATGAGCACCTACATACTTGTCTTAGTGTCAATACACAAATGGGATGAGACTTTCCATTCTTCCATATGAAGTGGACACAGTATGTACCGGTCTAAGTATTGTCAGTGTCCCTCCGACAATCCAATGACCAGGAACCTTTTGGACATAATGGTTATGTGAAGAAGGTCTCTGTAGTCTAACATCATTAGATTACTTCTTCAATCGATCCATTGTCCATGGATTCATTAATTAGGACATATATCGTTTATTGAGATAGTCCTGATTAGTATCTTTGCCATTCGATGTATAAGAGTCATCCATACATCGATTCATTTGTCCTGAAAGGTTTCTTCCAAAGATTGACTTTCAGGGCATATTTCCAACATGAAGATGGCTTCGAATCCCCCCTAGCTAAGGGGGGTTTAGTTCCTCATACTTACAAAGCAACGATAAACAAATTTAGACATTGAAAACAAAAGAAAAAAGACACCTAAACGCTCCAACAATCCAAGTTGGACAGCATGCATGTCCAAGCACTTTCCTTCCCTTCCTTTGATACGGCACAAGGTGTTGGTGAGTCTTTGAAGGTTTGGTTGTATGGAGGAATGGATGTGAAGATGAATGAATGTGTTTGGATGAAAGTTGTATTGGAATGGGGATGAATTCTCAAGCAAAAACTAAATGTAATGGCTGCCACACACACTTCCTTTTATAGAGGAAGTGCATGGCGTGGAGGGATGGATGGTGGTGTGAGCAATGATTCAAAGGTGAAAGTGAAGTAATGATGCAAAGCATGGGGGGTGAAATGGAGTGGTGTTGTAGCTATGAATGCAAGTAGGGAACATGAATGATTGTGCACATGGTAGATAAAGGAAAGGGAGGTGGAATGGTGCAGAAATGAGTCATAGGTGTAGGTTGATTCATGATGCATGGTATGGGCAAGGAAAGTGAATGAGTGGTGCATCAATGAGTGCATGTAGTGGAGGTGAAAGTGAATGAAATCTGATGGGTGAAGGGGACAAGGGATGTGCACCAATTGAGTGCAATGATTAAATGTAATGGTGCATGAAAACATAAATAATGAAGGGTACAAGGGTGAGTGTTGTGGTAATGAGTGGATGTAATGGGTGTAGTGGGTGAGTGTTGTCGTAATGAGTGAATGTAATGGTGCATTTTTTGCCCATGCCATGCATTCCTCCCTCTTTTCATGTGGGTTTGCTGTCATTTAATCATCATTTCCACATGTACAAGCTGTTACACTTGCACACACACATGCTCTTCCTCATTTCAGCCACAAATCAACACCTTTACAGCCCATGTCGTGCCTTTCTTTCCCAAGTGAGTGTTGTCCATGTACTCATCATTTCCACATATACAAGTTGTTACACTTGCACACACACATGCTGATTTCTAGCCTTCTAATCTTCAAAAACGTCCGTCCTCATGTCTCTATGCTTGCACTATCCAATCTTGGTCCAAAAATGCTCCAAATAGCACTTTGTTGCCAACTTTGTTATTTGAACCTACAAACACACAAAAATAGCTTAAAGTACTAAAATAACTATAATTAAACTAAGTAAATGCCAAGAAAAAGCTAACTAAGTTGCATAAATATGCTCCTATCAAATTCCCCCACACTTAGCTTTTGCTAGTCCTCGAGCAAAACAAGAGAAACAACACGAAACAAAACAAACAAAACGAAACAAAATAAACAAAACACAACCTGGACCTTCCAACATTTTCCTCAGGGATTTTCAATGAAACATGACATGTTAAAAATCATCATTCCCATAGATTTTGGTCATCTTTACACTTGAGCACATACTTAATCACAAACACCACTTACTAGTTCACAATTAACCAATTAAAACGATGTTTTGAATGTAGTAACATGTCTTAGAGAATTTGCTCAATTTCTTACAAGATACTCTTTATTTTCACACAGTTTCTGACTACACACCCTACACTAGTATATGTGAGAAGATTAATGTAAGCACGAAAGACTAGGAGTCATATATGTTATAACAAAGAAAGCAATTTTCTGGAGTTATTAAGCATGTTTAGATATGATCTCATGAATGGAATGCTACTACTTAGATGCGAGAACCAGTGACACTATATGCTCATACCAATTTCGAACTCCACAAATTGAAACACACAACACTCAAGATTGAAGTCAAGGGTTGTAACAGGGCTTGGGGTAATGGCTAATAAAGAAAGGGTAGGAATAACAAACGTTCTTAAAGCGATAGCAAGCAAAGCAATGAAATAGACACTTGGAATTCACTTTAGAATGCAGAATCAACTGTTAAATACAAAGGGAAGATTCATGCAACACTTAGGGCTGAATTCAATATTTTGGACCCTTTTTTAACAAACAACACTTTAGAACTCTTTTTCATACTCTTTTCAATTCTTTTTCTTTTCTACCCGTGCCTTATTAAGGACTTTGGCACACACACACACACACAAGAATCACTTCCCCCACACTTGCTTTCTGCAATACATTGATAAAAAATGAGTTCATTTTAAGTCATGCTTTACTATGCTTCAAGAATCAGGGTATGGATGGTCCTAAAACTAGGCTAGGTAAGGATAGTGTGGGTTAACAAAGAACATAGGCCTAACAAGGTTCAACGGGGTTAAACTTAAACACATAATGAAATAGGGGCACGGCGGCAATTTGGCTTTGGTGGTCACTACATAACTTCATCTTGAATATGTGTTATGCAAATCAATAACATGCTTTGAATGAAATAGGCATGAGTTCTAGCATTTGGAACTAAATGATGAAACGCCTTCTAAGTAGCAACCAAGCAAAGAATAATGAGATCATGCAACAACTTTAGAACACAATGGTGCACATATTATTAACTCTCCAAATAAACGGTTTAGGCTCAAGTGTCACAAGGTTGTAGCGTTCATTTGAGTTCCTTCCTTCAAGCATGTTACAAAAACTGAATTTCCCTTTATGATTGTAGGTGAATTTATAAATTATAACCACAACCAAGCATACACCAAAACTAAATCAAATTTTCATCCATGTTTATAACTCTTTTTATCAGTCATGTACTTAAAAAACAAATCCTCATCATTGTGTTGGAAGGTATCTTAAGACACAAATAAACACACAAAAATAACTCTTTTTGGGTTTTTCAAAACATTTTTCAAATTTTTATCAGATTTTTCGATTTTTATGTCAAAACACACTAAAACACTCCAAAACAACTTAAAAACACTTAAAAACAGCAAGGAACAACACTAGAAGTAATGGGTGATAAACTCCTACGAATTTCATGCAAAACAACTTGGTTACCCCTCCCTCCCCCACACTTAAATCAAACATTGTCCTCAATGTTTCAAGCATAAAATCACACAAAAACAAGCAAACAAACAAACAACGAATAAACATGACAAGTATGGTAAAGTAAAAACCAGACAGAGTAGAGTTTAAGAATGCAAATCTAGTTTTGGTGATAGATGATCTTGGCGACTTTCCACAGCTTTGATCTCGAGCTGGTTTGGAATTCTGAGCGAGGAATATCAGAGTTCCTTGGTTTCAAATCAGACTCCTTATGCTGGGTTGATTTGATTGTGCAGTCTGCATTCTTCTCTGCTTGTTTCTTTTGCACGGCAGGCAAGCACAAGGTAAAGGTGATGGTCTGTTTCTTTCTTCAATCTTTCCAAGTGCCCACCTCTTGCTTTCTTTCTCCTTGTCCCTAGCTCAGGATGAATTAGCACATTGTCTCCACATGCTTCAAGGTATCATTTTCACTTCCCTTATCTATTCCCAAACAGATGTGGTAGACGAAGATGAAGCATAAGATGTTGAAGATGAGTACTCGAGAGCAGGGCTTGGTAAGCAATTAGGAAGGGTTCCAGGCAGTCGGTTCCAGATCAAAAGATTGATACCAAGTGCTGGCTGATTGCTCTCTTTCTTTTTGTCCCGCAGATGAAAACAACGACAAGGAGAAGGATAGGGAGAAAACATAATATGAGATACTATTGCTTTCAACCTCCATGATATGAAATACTTTTGTTTTGGATGAGTTGTTTGCAGAAGTACCCCAAGGAATAAGGAACACTGAGTGACTCAAGAGGGCTTCGTTGGGAAGGCATTCTCGGAGATGAAGAAAGGTTATGTATGTCTGCCTTGCAATGCAGGGTGAAGGTTGACATTTATAGGAATTAATAACCGTTACTATTCTTTCACTCTTGTCGGCAACTATTGGATAATTTAACAATAAGCTTCATGTGCTTTCTACTTCACAAGAGATCTTCGACAGATTGCCCGTAATTTTCGCAAGGCTGAGTGTGCATATGACAGGCGCTGACACGTTTCGAAAAGCAGGTGCCCCTTCGATATATGGAATCGGAGATTCGACAAATTGCCCGTGATTTCCGCAAACTGAGTATGGATGTGATAGATTCTGACACGTCTGGAAAAGCAGATGCCTCTCCAATTTCTAAGCTTGCCTCTTCGAGTTCTGGGCTCCGTTGAGTGCAGAGGTTGCATGTGACAAGTGCGGACAAATCTGGAAAAGAAGAATGGCCTGTAGTTTCTGAGCAAGCCTAACTTTTGAGAAAGCTAGCGCCTCTTCGATTTTTGAATTGACCCCTTCGATTTTTGAGCTCGCCTTTTCGATCTCTGAAATCCCGTCGAGTGTTGATTTTTAGAGAGGCATGCGGTACGTTTCAAAACACACTTGAATTTCTCCCTGTAGAAACTCACTTCTTGCACTTCTATGATCTTGACTTGTCCGACCTCTTCTTTCTTCAACACTTTTGAAAATGTCTAGCCCCTCCGACCGTCGTTTTGATTTGAACCTTGGTGAAGAGTCAGTCATGCCTTCTCCAAACAACATATGGCGCCCATCCTTCATATCCCCTTCTAGTCCTCTTGCCGTTGGTGATTCGGTGATGAAGAATGATATGACCGCTGCGGTGGTGGCCTGAAACCTTGTCACTTTTAAAGATAACAGACTACTTTCCAAACGGTCTGATGAGTTGGCTGTTAAGGATTCTTTGGCTCTCAGTGAACAGTGTGTGGGTTCTGTGTCTAATATGGCCCAACGCCTATTTGCTCGAACCCGTCAAGTTGAATCATTGGCGACTAAAGTGATGAGTCTCAAGTAGGAGATTAGAGGGCTTAAGTATGAGAATAAACAGTTGCACAGGCTCACACATAACTATGCTACAAACATGAAGAGGAAGATTGACCAGATACAAGAATCTAATGGTCAGATTTTACTTGATCATCAGAGGTTTATGGGTTTGTTCCAATAGCATTTGCTTTCGTCTTCTGGGGCTGTACCGCATAGTGAAGCTCCAAATGATCAACCTCCGATACCTCCTCCTTTTGTGGCTCCACCGACTGCTGAGGCTCTGCCGACTACTGAGACTTCTCCCGAAAGCCTTTGTGAAGGCTCCCTTTTGTATTTTTCTGTCTCCTGTTTATTTTCCATGAATTTTAATGTGAAAATACCTTGCATATCTGTCAATGTCTCAAAAATAAACCCATACCCAAAAATAATTAAATAAGCAACAAGCAAATAAATAAATAAAAAATGGCAATCATGGAAAAATAAAAATGCAGAAAAGGGAAGGTTTTTAGAAACGCAAAACTGATTGTGAAGCGATTTAAAAATCTTCCTTATTTGAATACATAGGTTGCCTCCCAAGAAGCGTTTGCTTTAATGTCTTCCAGCCGAACGATACCTCCATTTAAGCTTGAATAGGGCCCATGGCATGGAGGGGTACATTCTCCACGACATGCTCCTTAAAGGCCTTATAATAGGGCTTCAAACGATACGTATTTACCTTGAATTCTTGTTGCGTTTTCAAACTTTGTATTTGGATTGCACCATGAGGAAAAACATTAGTAACCACAAAAAGACCAATCCATTTGGAACGCAACTTACCAAGAAACAAGCGAAGGTGAGAATTAAATAGTAACACTTTCTGCCCAATGGAGAATGATTTGCCTCAAATCATCTTGTCATGGAAAGCCTTCGTCTTCTCCTTGTAAATTCGGGCGTTTTCATAAGCCTCATGCCTAATCTCTTCAAGTTCATTTAATTAGAGCTTTCTATGAATACCAGCGGCGTCAAGGTCCATGTTGAATGTTTTGACGACCTAATGCGCCTTATGCTTCAATTCTACAGGAAGATGGCATGGTTTGCCATAGATGAGCCGAAATGGGGACATGCCAAGGGGTGTTTTATATGCCGTGCGATATGCCCACAATGCATCCTCTAAACACAAGCTCCAATCCTTCCTTGTTGGCCCAATGGTTTTCTCTAGAATCTGCTTGATCTCCCTATTAGACACCTCGGCTTGCCTATTAGTTTGAGGATGATAAAGGTGTTGAAACCTTATGTTTAACATTGTACTTCCTCAATAACGCCTCAACGATTCGATTTCAAAAGTGAGAACCTGCATCACTTATGATTACTCTTGGCATTCCAAACCTTGCAAATAGGTTAGTTTTAATGAAATCTGCAACCACTCGAGAATCATTAGTTCAGGTGGCTTTTGCTTCTACCCATTTCAATTCATAATCCACAGCAAGTAAGATATAAAGGAAGCCATGTGAGGAAAGGAAATGACCCATAAAATCAATACCCCAAACGTCAAAAATTTCAACATTGAGGATGGAAACCTGTGGCATTTGATCCCTTGCACTTATATTTCCTGTTCTTTGGCATTTATCACATGTTAAGCAAAAAATTCTAGCATCCTTAAAGATACTAGGCCAATAGAACCCACATTGTAACACCTTAAGTGCAGTTCTTTGTGTCCCAAAGTGACCACCACATGCATATGTATGACAAAAGCTTAAAATGGAATGAAACTCAGAATCATGCACACATCGATGAATAATCTGATCCGGGCAATATTACCACAAATATAGATCATCCCACACGTAAAACCATGCGTCATTTCTAAGCTTATCACGTTGGTGTCTAGTGAGAGTGCTTGGAATTTGTTTAGACACAAAAAAGTTTACCAAATCAGCATACCAAGGTTCACTTACCTTAATGGACATCAATTGTTCATCAGGAAACGTTTCAGCAAGGGATAGGGACTCCTCATTATGCATCATACGGCTTAGGTGGTCAGCCACCACGTTTTCACTTCCCTTTTTGTCTCGAATCTCAATATCGAACTCTTGAAGAAGCAATATCCATCGAATTAGCCTTGGCTTGGCTTCCTTCTTGAAGATCAAGTACCTTAGAGCTGCATGATCAGTGAAAACAATTACTTTAGTACCAATTAAATATGATCGAAATTTTTCTAAAGCAAAGACGACAGCAAGAAGTTCTTTTTCTGTTGTGGAATAGTTTAATTGGGCATCATTCAACGTCCGTGATGCATAGTAGATGACATGCGGCCTCTTATCCTTCCTTTGTCCTAAAACAGCCCCTAAAGCATAATCAGATGCGTCACAAATGAGCTCAAAAGGAAGGCTCCAATCCGGTGGAACAATAATGAGAGCCGTGGTCAACAACTCCTTGAGTTGTTTGAAGGATGCCGTGCACTCCTTATTGAAGTCAAACGTCGCATCTTTTTTAAGGAGACAGTAAAGAGGTTGGGAAACCTTTGAGAAATCTTTGATAAATCTTCGATAGAAACCTGCATGTCCAAGAAAAGAACGAACCTCTCTAACCGAAGTAGGAGAGGGTAAGTGACGTACAATATCGATCTTTGATTTATCAACCTCCATTCCTTTTTCAGAGATTATATGTCCTAAAAATATGCCTTGTTTAACCATGAAATGATATTTTTCCCAATTGAGAACAAGGTTAGTTTCAACAAATCGTTTTAAGATCAAACTGAGATTATGCAAACAACCATCAAATGAATCACCAAAAATGTTGAAATCATCCATAAAAACTTCAATAATTTTCTCAACATAATCAGAAAATATGCTCATCATGCATCTTTGAAATGTGGCAGGTGCATTACATAAACCAAATGGCATGCGACAATAAGCAAATGTACCAAAGGGGCATGTGAAAATGGTTTTTTCTTGGTCATTAGGTGTTATGACAATTTGATTATAACCAGAATAACCATCAAGAAAACAATAGAAAGCATAACCTGCTAACCTCTTAAGCATTTGATCAATGAATGGCAAAGGGAAGTGGTCCTTCCTAGTGGTGGCGTTGAGCTTCCTATAATCGATACACACCCTCAAACCTGTTTGGATTTGAGTAGGCACAAGCTCATTTTTAGCATTTGTCACCACAGTTACTCCGGATTTCTTTGGAACACATTGAACGGGTGAAACCCAACGACTATCAGAAATAGGATAGATCACTCCACAATCTAAAAGCTTGATTATTTCTTTCTTCATAACTTCCATCATCGGAGGGTTGAGTCGGCGTTGAGCCTCTTGAGATGTTTTAGACCCCTGCTCCAAAAGTATGCGATGCATGCAAGTGGTGGGACTGATTTCTTTTATGTCGGCCAATGTCCACCCAATTGTTGTTTTGTATTCCCTTAGCACCCTTACCAACTTGTCCTCCTCTTGTGCCGTGGGTGTGCTTGAGATGATGACGGGCAATGTCTCACCATCGCCCAAGAAAACATACTTTAAATCACTTGGCAATGGCTTAAGTTCAAGTGTAGGTGGCTGCACAACTGAGGGAAGTAACTTATTAGCCGAAACTGAAATGGAAATTGCGTCCAAAAACTTGCCAGATTGTAGTGGTAATGATTCGAGGGCAGCCACCATCTCAATCACGCTTCATTAGGGGGCACGGCAAGGGAAAAATCATTCATGCCGTGGGGACGCATGGTTACTGCTTCATTGTTTTGAATGTCCATTCCTCGTGCAATGACCAATTCAAGTACATCGTCATTCAATTGTTCAAAATGGTTCTGTGCCAAATAAGCAAATACATCAATAAAAAAACATGAGTGATCCTCACTAGGATACTTGATAGAATCAGAAAGATTGAAATGGATAACTTCCCCATCAAATTCCATCGTTAAAGTTCCATTGAACACATCAATCTTAGTACAGGCAATTTTCATGAATGGGCAGCCAAGGAGGATGGGTAATGTAGGGGAGTGGTTCGACTAGTCCATTTCAAGCACGTACAAATCTGCTAGAAAGATTAAGTGATTGACCTGCACTAAAACATCTTCCAAAACTCCCTTTGGATAAGCATTAGATCTATCGGCCAATTGTATAATCACACCATCCTTTTTCAATTCACCTAAGTGCATAGATGCATAGATTGAATAAGGCATGACATTTATAGATGCACCTAAGTCTAACATGGCAGATTCAAAATGAGTATTCCCAATTACACAAGGAATGGTAAAACTACCCGGATCCTTGCATTTAGTGGGCAGTTTACGCTGTAAAACAACTGAGACATTTTCACTTACCTTGACAACCTCCTTGCTCGAAATTCTCTTCCTAGTTGTGCAAAGTTCTTTCAAAAACTTGGCATACCTTGGAACTTGCTTAATTGCATCCTAAAATGGTATATTGACTTGAACTTTTCTAAACATTTCCAAAATATCCTTTTCAGCCTCCTCCTTCTTTGATTGCATAAACCTACAAGGAAATGGTACATTTGGAGGAACAACGTTAGAATTAATCAAAATTGGAACTTCCTTACCTTTGTTGGCCGAATTGGATGGTTTATGAGCTTTTGGGGCCTGCGGTAAAGATGCTTCCACACTTGACGTAGGGGTACTTTGCTCCTCCTCTTCAATTATCAACTCTTAACCTCGTTGGAACATGAATTAGACGGTTGGGGATCAGATCCAACTTGTTTTCCACTTCGCAAACTCATGGCTTTTGCAGATTCAAATCCTCCATTCGGGTTGACAACGGTCGAACTAGGCAACTTACCTTGCTCTCTGAATTGTCCTACAAACTCCGCAATCTGCCCAATTTGCTTCTCCATTTGGTCCACCCTTTTGTCTTGGTTTTGCATTGCTTTAGCTTGACTTTCTTGCCCTTGAGACAAATTGGTGAGTAACTTAAGAAGTGTGTCATTATCTAAAGATGTACCTGAGGTGTTTTGGGCAGGTTGTTGTGGGGCTTGTGTTGGTGCGTATTACTTGGTATAGAAGCCTGGAGGTTGCTGTCTAAAGCCTCCTTGTTGATGAGGTTGTTGGGGCTCCCTCCACTTGAAATTTGGATGGTTTTTCCAACCTGGATTGTACGTATTAGAAAATGGATTGTTCCTTGGCTAGTTGTGGCCTTGAAATTCAATTGCATTGGCGTTTTCCCATCCACCATTTTCAATCAATTAGGGGCACTTTTCAGAGGCATGTCCTTGGATAGAACACACACCACATACACTTGGTTCTTTCATCCTCATTCCTTCGGCCATCAGAGACACAATGGAAGTAGGATTAGCTAACTGCGATTAAATGTCGGATGTGGAACTTACCTCATTCACTTGCTGCCGTGGGGTGTCCCTTTGACCAACGCTTTCATATTGTTGAGCATTCAATGCTCGGTTAGCAATTAAGGTCTTGGCAGCAGCCATCAGTGTTTTGTCCACCAAAGCTCCTCCCACTGAGGCGTCTAGCATTTGACATTCAATTAGTAGAAGCCCTTTGTAGAAATATTGAAGAAGAAGCTCTTCATTCATCTGGTGTTGTGGACATGAAGCAACAGGGTTTTGAAACACTCATAGTAAGTGGGAAAAGATTCACCTTGGTTTTGCTGAATGCTACTAATCCTTTTGTGTAGTAGAATGACTCGAGAAGTTAGGAAAAACTTCTCCAAAAATGCCCGTTTCATACTTTCCCATGATGTGACAGTTTCGGAGGCTAGCTCATACAACCAATCTTTATCCTTTTTTATGACAGAAAATGGAAAAGCCTTCATTTTCATAATGCTCCCATCAACATTCACAGGGGTCATGCTCGAACAAACAACCTCGAACTCCTTCAAGTGTTTATTAGGATCTTCCATGGACATCCCGTGGAACTTAGGAATGTGATGCAACAAACTTGATTTCAATTCAAACTCGTCCATCTTCCCTAGGGCAACCAGGGGGTATTGGATGCATAGGGCAGCGGCATTGTTCAATCCCGAAGCGGAAAACTCCTTGATTATTCGATTATCCGCTGCCATGTTGGGATTTTCCTCTTTTTCTTCTAGTGGATGTTCTTCAAACTCAGGTTCAGGAATAGGTGGGTTACGATCTTGCTCATTCCTATTCCTTCTCAAAGTCCTCTCAAAATCGTTGTCAAAGTCCAAGATATGCTCACGAATCAGATAAGAACTCCGAGCCATAAACTAGTACCTAAAACTAACATAAAAACACACGAAAATAAACAAAAAAGAAATAACAAGGGATTAGCAAAGGATTAGCAATGTTGCTAATCCTCGGCAATGGCGCCAAAAACATTGAGGCAACCCATGATTGTCGTGATTGTTAGTTGTGTGGTTTGCTTGCTTCTGTGTTAGTCTATGTTTGAAACATTGTGGACAATGTTTGGTTTAAGTGTGGGGGGGGGGGTAAACAAAGTGTTTTGCATTGATTTTCGTTGGATTTTACCACCTAGTACCTCTAGAGTTGTTTCTCACTATTTGTAAGTGGTTTTAGTGTGTTTTGAAGTGTTTTAATGTATTTTGAAAGAAAAATACGAAAAATTGAAAAAAATTAGAAAAAGTTTTGAAAAACCCAAAAATAGTCGTTTTTACAGCCGTTTTTGTGTGTTTGTGTCTTAGAGTACCTTCCAACACAATGATGAGGAATTGGTTTTTAATTGCATGACTGTTAAAGAAATCTACAAACATGGGTTGAAGTTTGATATGCTCTTTGGTTAATACTTGGTTGTAGTTGTCATTAACAAATTCACATGTAATCACAAAAGAAAAAATCAGTTTTTTGTAACACGCTTGAAGGAAGGAACTCAAACTAACGTTACAACCCTGAGAGACTTGGGCCTATTCCTTGTTTGGAGAGTTATTGATCTGTGAATTCTTGTTTTCTAAAGTCGTTGCACGATCTCATTATTTCTTTGCTTGGTTCCTACTTAGAATGCTTTTTCATCATTTTAGTTCCAAATACTAGAACTCATGCTCATTTCATTCAAAGCGTATACTTAAGTACATAACATATAACAAGATGAAGTTGTTTAGTTACCACCAGAGCCAAAAAGCCTTATTCCCTTGCATATGTATTGTAGGTTTAACCCCTTTAAGCCTTATTTAGCCTATTTTCTTTGTTAGCCACATTATCCTTACCTAGCCTATAATAAGACTATCGATACCCTAGTGGAGCATGACTTAGAGAGAATTCCTTTTGATCAACATATTGCAGAAAAACAGGTGTGGGGGAAGGCTATTTCCAACGGAAAAAAAAAAGAAAAAAAGAAGAAGAAAAAGTTGAGAAAAGAAAGGAAAGGAATTGCTAGCTAGGGATGTCCGAGCTGGTTTACATTCCATCATGTTAGCTTCATCTAGAGGATCGAGAACTTACTTTCTTTGATTCAAGAACAATCCCTTTGAAGAGGTAGCCACCTCAATTCCAAGGAAGTATTTCAAGGGCCCCAAGTCTTTTACGTCAAATTTTTGGTGAAGTGACTGCTTAAGCGTCTTGATTTCACTTATATTGTCACCTGTAATAATTAGGTCGTCAACATATATAAGCACAACCAATTTTCCAACTATACTACTTCGAACAAACAAAGAAGAGTCAGCATGACTCCTTTTGAACCCTACAGCTTCAAGGACTGAACTAAGCTTCGCATACCAAGCTCGAGGGGACTGTTTGAGACCATATATGGCTTTGTGAAGTCTGCAAACCTTGTTGGGTTCATTTTCTCTTGGATGACCAGGAGGCAACTTCATGTACACTTCTTCTTCAAGATCCCCATGAAGAAATGCATTCTTCACATCCATTTGGAATAAGGGCCATGCATTATTGACTGCCACATACAACAATACCCTCACTATGTTCATTTTGGCAACAGGAGCAACGGTCTCCTTATAGTCAATGCCATAGGTTTGAGTAAAGTCTTGAGCTACTAACCGTGCCTTGCGTCATTCAATGCTTCCATTGAAGTTGAATTTGGTCTCATATATCCACCTACTTCCCATGACCTTCTTGCCATTTGGAAGATCCACCTCACTCTATGTCTGGTTGTCATTTAGGGCTTGAAGCTCTTTAGTCATAGCATCTTGCCACTCAGGCATGCATGTGGCTTCATGAAAAATCCTAGGTTTGAAAGTGTGGGACACTTTGTTAAGGAAATAAGTATGAGAAGATGAGAATCTGTGATAAGAAATGGCTGCAGAGATAGGATGCCTTGCAGTGTAAATAACATACTCTTGTAACCTCACTGGTGGATGTCTATCTTGTGTAGGATTTCTTCTTGGTGCATTTATAGCTTGTTGATTTGGTTGAGCTTCTGATGGTTCAGAGGAGCTTGGCACTGCATTAGTTACACTCTTAGTGAGTTGAGAATTATCAGTGCTGATATGAGCAGGAGTGACTTCATGAATTTTTGTGGAAATAGGTCCACAAGATCTTCCATATTAGCATTAGTCTCCAACCCTTTTGTGGAAATAAGGTGAATATTCATCAAATCGCACATTTCTAGAGACTGCCAGCTTCCCTGTGTTAGGGTTGTACACTTTGTTACCCTTTTGAGAACTGGCGTATCCCATAAACACACATTTGACAGCTCGAAGGTCGAGTTTGTCACCATGGAGAGCTTGAATGTGCACATAACAAGTACAGCCAAAGGTCCTGAGGTGAGACAAGCTTATAGGCCAGCCTTTCATGACTTCAAAAAGAGATTTACTATTCAACACCCAAGTTGGCACTCTATTAATGATGTACATGGCAGTAAGTAGAGCTTGAGACCAAAATTTCTTAGGAACAATCATTTGGATCATAAGTGATCGAGTCTTCTCCAATAAGTCTTGATTTTTTCTCTTTGCCACACCATTTTGTTATGGTGTACCAACACAGCTAGTTTGATGCAAAATGCCATGATTGCTCAAGTAATTACTTATGTTATTGGAAGTGTACTCGATACCATTATCTGATCTTAACATATATAACTTAGATGAAAATTGATTGGTGATTAGGCTGTGAAAGTCCTTAAAAGCATCAAACAAATCACTTTTAAGTTTTAAAAGATACAACCAGGTTACTCTAGAATAGTCATCAATAAATGTAACATAATACCTATACCCATCAAAGGATTCTACATGAGAAGGACCCTAAATATCAGAGTGAACAAGCTCAAAAAGTTTACTAGTTCTAGAATTAGTGGAAACAAAAGGAAGTCTAATGGCTTTTAACATTTGACAAGTTTCACACTCCAGTGTGTTTTTACCAAAAAAGGGAAATAACTTGGTCCTTACATGTTCTGAGGGATGGGTAAGGCGTTGATGCCAGAGTTGGTGTTCTTGAACTGGACTTAAGTTGACACTGAGCTTTTTGACAAAATTGGACTCCTTGGAGAGATAGTAGAGTCCATTCAAGAAGAACCCTTCACCAATCTTCTTCTGAGTAACTCGGTCTTGAAACACAACATTGTGAGGGGAAAATATGGCAAGACAGTCTAAGGTTTTTGTGATTTTTCCAATTGACAAGAGCTGAAAAGGAAAAGAAGGTACATAGAGAGTAGTGGAATTAGTATGCTCACTTAGCAATCTAATCTTTCCTTTCCCTAGAATAGGTTCCCCTTTCCCATTTGCAATAGATACATGAATTAGATCAATATTTCTTTGAAAATCGTGGACACTAGAGGGTTTATTAGTTATATGATCAGTGGCACCAAAGTCAATAATCCAAAAATCATGTGTAACATTTGCATTAAGAGCAGTGGAAATGGCACTGATAATACCTGGAATATTGCCTTTCGATGTATTCTTCGAGTCAGCCAAGAGTCCAACAAATTTCCCTAGCATTGCAGTAGGGGTTTCAAGTGTCATTTCATCAGGTTCAGTGCTTCCTTGCTTCTTTTGAAGAAAAGCAGCAAACTCGTTGATCACGAACACATGATTTGTTGAGAAATTGGCCATCCCATTAGTTGAGGAACAAGCTGAATGAAATGCTTTGGGAGTGACTCCACCCTTCCCATCTTTGATCATCCTGCCTTCCCTATCAAACTTAGGCTTTAACTCTGGATGAAGAATCTAATATTTTTCTCTCAAATGTCCCTTCATGTTGCAATAAGAACATTTCCAGTATGCTTTCTTGCCAAGCACCCTATCACCAGTTGCTTTGTGATTTGTCGTGAAAACCCTAGGTTCGGAGTTGGATTTGGGCTCAACTTTCATCACTCTTCGTCGAGTTTTTTCTTTCTAGACTACATGCACATAATGGTAAAGGAGGGCAGCTTTTGAGTCATTAACAAGTGACTACGCAGGTCTTCATACTCTGCTCCCAAGCTTGCTAAAAGTTGAAAAACCTTGTTTTCATCAGCCCTCTTCAGTAGCACAGCAGAATCAGTCGTGTGTGAATGATACCTATCGAGTTCATTCCATATGGATTTCATACTTCCAAGGTGTTGAACAAATGAGTGATCACCTCGCTTTAAACTAGCCACACTCTTCTTCAGTTGAAAGATGCGAACTAAGTTGTTTTGGCTGCCATACATGTCTTTGACAGACTCCCATAGGAGAAGGGAAGACTCTAAGTAGCTGAAAAGCTCAAACATTTTTGGCTCAATGGAGTTAAGTAACTAGGACATGACCAGTTGATCAGTAGTATGCCATGCATCATAAGTTGGTGAAGTGGATTCTGGGGGCTCAGAGCTTGCATTGATAAATCCTAGCTTCGATCTTCCTCCTAGAGCAAGTGACGCAGCTCTTGACCAAGGAAGTAGTTCAACTCGTTCAGTAGCACCGAGCAGAGTCGTTGATTTGGATTGTTCTCAACCCTTTGGGTTAAGTTTGGGGAGGAGAATGAGGCACTGTCGGCACTAGACATATTTTCTTCTGCCATCTCTATCGATGATGAGCAAATGAAGAAGTAAAAAAATAAAATAACAGAGTCAGGACCCTATGGTTCCTGCTCTGATACCATGTTGAGTTTTGGTTTCAATATTTGTTGTATATTTCACTATGAATGTTACAAGAAAGTGAAGGCAACTCTTATAGAGAGCCAAAATAAAGCTACAATAGATTGTAGGATAACTACACAAACACAATCCCTAAAATCTGCCCTAACAAGTGGAAAAGCAAAAACCAAATTACAAGTAAAGAAGCTTTTACAAGCAACTAAGAAAAGCAGTAAGGTGAATGACAAGCTATGGAAAGGTTGATGTAAAGTGAATGACAAGCTATAGAAAGTGAGGTTGATGTAAGGTGAATGACAAGCTCATACATACAACCCATCCATACAAACCGGTTTCAATAATAAATCACCTCATCTAGTTGCATAGCGATGAAGAAAGGCATAGCTATGAAGAAATGTAGAGTGATGAAGAAAGGCACAACGAACCCAACTTTCATACAATCTCTTCCGGACGAGCTTCTTATGGAAATATTCACCAAGGTTACTTCCTGCTCATTTCGTTCCCTATATTTAGCAAAAATGGTGTGCAAGAAGTTCAACCAACTTGCCCAATATGACAGCATCTTCGAACACATACGCATTCAGAGATTTGAAATGGTCGACCAACTGATTTCACGGAAGAGACATGAAGAAGTGTATAAGTTCTTGGAATGGTGTAGGGAGTGCAACAATCCCGAGGCCTTGTACATCCAAAGGATGCGGTGATATTTCCAATACAATAATTTTGAACTCAAAATTGAGTCTTTGAAGAGGTCGATCTCCAAGGGTCATCAAGCATCAACGTCTGGTGAAATCTTGGGTGCGAAGGTGGGGATAAAAAAGAGAGAGGCATCAACCTTCTACATTCTTTCATCCATCAGAAATTGGTGAGCGTAATGAAGTGTAGAGAAAGAGCTTTTGGTTAATTCGGGTGGACAGGGAAGTTAGAAGTAGAATAATAAAACTTCACGAGGACAATGCTGCTGTTAAAGCATGCAGCGACTAGGTCCTTTCACAATCCGACCCCTTCGGTGTATCACTGCGAATGTTCTTAGTGGTTCTTCCTGGACTAGTTTGTTGTATTTCTAATCCAGTCGGAGAAGGCATCTAGGGTCCTCGCATTAGAGTGGCAGTGTTTCTACGTAAATTCTAGGAAAGTAGGCCATGTGAAGTCAGGGTACATCCTGGGACTATCAGAATCGACCAAGCCTCTAGGTGGCATCACCACTATGTCCTCTTTGGGACAGAGGAAGAAGGCGAGAGATTTCCTTACAGTTTTGTTGTTTACCACTGCTCTGTGCAAGCAGCTCTTGTAAGTCCCATTCGATAGAGCCTGAAAGGTCACATCAGAGAAAGCATAAATTCAAATTCGTAAAGTGTTTGATAGTTTGTGTTGAAACACTTTTAAAAGTCCCTATTTTTATCCAACACAGTCTTGCAGATATTTTGTACGGGTTGAAAAAAAAAAAAAAAAGGATTTTGTGTAAAGAAAGTGAGCCTAATTGATGAATAAGATAGCTTACCATAAATCTATCGCCAATGTTGATGACAAAAGCGTCAACCTTGGGAGTAACGGAGTGCCATTTATCATCTACAAACACTTGAAGGCCACCTACTTAATCCTGTTGAAGGATTGTTAAGGAAGTGGGATCACAGTGAGGCCCGTTCTTAGTGTAAAGTCTGGTTTTTGGCACATTAGGTAGTAGTTCAACCTCATGATTGAATCATTTCCTTCGAAGAATTCTTTGAAATAATTTTATCCAATGCCTAGGTGATGCGAATGAAAGTTAAGCACTCAAATTAAACCCTCTTTTGACAATTGTGGTATATGTATAAGTAGGGATCGTTCTGGACCGGGGATTAGGAGGGATTGCTAATCTACACTAAACTAACTTACAAAAAGAAACTTAAAAACATTTAACTAGACTCTATAGACTCAAAACACTTAAAAACACAAACTAAAACAGATTCTAACTAATTAGACACACTAAAGTAAAGGGGGATTGGGTTTTGGACGAAAATAAAGTAAAACAAAACAGAAACTAGAACTAAATAGATTTGCATGAAATTGGTTGTTTTGGATGGATGATGGGCTAGCTAGAAGGTCTTTCTCCACACATGACACACTTGCATACAAATCAATCTCCAATTGCTTTTCAATAAACTATGATGCTCAACACCCCAGATTAACCGTGATGCACAAATTTACCCTCAGATTTTCCTTTACTCATAGAATTGGATGAATGCATGCGACAACCCAAATCATTCTCTAAAAGTTCCCTATATGAATGCATAATAGAGATACAATTAAAGATCATTAAGTTCCATGAAAGTCATAAGCGTTGACGAGGCAATTGTAACTATGAATGCATGATACGTCTGCCAAGAATTCAATTAACGCGACTGTGACAAGCAACCTTCACTACTCATGAATATAAACTTGTAACGATTAGGTGAAACTTATTTATATCCTAGCATCAAATTCATGCATGAAAACTAAGTATGCATCCTTAATAAACATACACAAATCCGTTATGAATAAAATAGATAATTGAATTGCAATCACAACTTATCAAATCACAATTGGAAGAAATCAATTCATATTGCAAATATATTCATGGTTTCGAATTCTCCTCTAGCCAAAAGAGGTTTAGTTCCTCATACTTGCAATTAAACAGAAACAATTGAAATTAAACATTGAAAACCAAAGTAGAATACACCTAGAATGCTCCAGCAATCCAAATTGAATGACTAGCACAACTCCAAGCAATCCTCCTTCCTTGCAAATATGCGGCACCAAGGTGTGAGTGGTGAATGGATGGTCTCTTGTGGTGGTGGATGGATATAGGTGAGTTATGGTGAAGGGTGGAGATTTGTGTAGATGATGTGGTGTCTTTGGATGATGGCCCCCAAAATATGGTGAAGGGTGGATGTATTTATAGGCTAGGGAGAGGAGTGTATGGAGTTGTAATGAGTGGATGTAATGGGTGTAGTGGGTGAGTGCTGTGGTAATGAGTGGATGTAATGGGTGTAGTGGATGGATGTTTGGAGTTGTAGGTCAACACACTTGAACACACACATGTTGATTTCTAGCCCTCAAATCTTCAAAAACGTCCATCCTCATGTCTCCATGCTTGCACTATCCAATTTTGGCTCAAAAATGCTCTAAAATGCTCCAAAATGCACTTTCTTGCCAACTTTCTTATTATGACCTATAAACACACGAAAATAGCTTAAAATACATAATTAACTAAGAAATAACAACATAAATGCACAAGAACAAGCTAACTAAGTCGCATAAATATGCTTCTATCACTAGCCTCATTCCGAGTAGCTCGATTAATGCATTGGAGAGGATGTTCATGGCATCACAGTATTCTTGGTACACCATCCTGAGCAAGACAAAACAAAAATGCTGCATAAGTGAAGGGATATATGTAATGTACGAGATCATGAGATTATTTTGCTGGTTTAGTGATAAAGATATCATGAAACTAACCTGAGTTTTTCAAATTTTTATTTTTTATTTTATTTTTGGTTTATAGCAGAAGCACGACATTATACTCTTGATGGTGTGTACTTACCCGAATTCTCTGAAGTCTTCGCCCATAACCTTGACAAAATAATAATTGACCTAGGACTGGTTACCCGCACTATATCTGAAGTGTTTCTTTCCATGGAAGTTTGGAGGAGAACCTGCCAACGAAGCTATTGGAATATCTGGAGTGCTCACCAGCCTTTCTCTGAGCCCTTTGCTTCTGCGAGAGTTGCATACCAAGAAGGAGTCCATTAATTCGTGAGCTTTTGCTACAAGCTGCGAATCAACTCCGTGATTAACAATGAGGAAAAATCCATGCTTCTTGCATGCCTCATCGACGGAACGAGTTGCGTTTGAGACCTCCCAGGCGTCCGCTGAGAGAAAGCCTTTCAGGTCGATGAGAGGAGCTGGAAGCTCTGGTGATTCGGAGCAGGGCTTCTCATGGTCGGGCCATACGAACTTGGAGGGTATGTGGGATTGGAACTGAGCAACTGAAGCATCAAAAACCAAAGGGTCTTCTTCGCTTTGTTTGTTTGTTTCATTCATTGGTGGGGGAAGTTCAGTAGAAGGCATTGGCGTGCTTAGCATACAATTTATGTAGCTTCTAAGATTGTGGAACTTGGAAGAGCACTGTTTGGTGGCTTGGTACTTGTAGTAGAGAGAGAGAGAGGTGATTGTTGGTTTAGGAAGAGTTAGCAACGAGGACAGAATTTAAAAAGAAGCGGAGAGTGAGTGGAGAGAAACTGACAAGACTTCATTGGGGAGGTCGGTAAACAAATATTAGAATCTCTTAACGCGCTATATATACTATTCTATAACAGTTACAAATACAAACCCCCTCCCAACCGTTACACATATTGCGGCCGTATCCAGTTGGATTGGGATGGATAACTTCTGAACTTGAAAGTATATTGAAAGTGGACTCGTTTGGTGTCTTGGATTAAATTGAAATGGAATATATTTCAACAAAAAAAAAAAAAAGGGTCTAGATAACTCCGTAATTTCAAAGTATATTGGAGGCGAAAGTGAATGGGATTTCATTTGGAGGGAATTAGATACGAAGAAACTCATATTCTAAACAAACCATTTAAGGGAGGATTGGAATGGATAGGCTTCTTTCACGAGTTATGCATCTTCTATCCTCTAGTTGAACATAATTTTTTTCAATTCTCCCTTTAATGTACCTTGAAATTTAGGAATTATCTATTTCAATCAAATTCAGAAAACGATGTCACATAGTGTATATAGAGTTCTTGATCATCCTAATTCCCAAGTCTCTAAAAATGAGAAATTATGATTACCAATCCACTCATGTTGTAATGTGTATTATTATTTATTAATACTATTCAACCCCAAGTCTCTCAAGAAAATGAGAAATGTCTGGTGTGACCATAATACTGTGACGACCCGTCCCTAATTTTCCTATGTAATTTCTCCCCGAGTATGTGTATTGACAATTATGCCTTATTGGCAAGTGACGTGGACTTATTCTTATCGTTTTTTTTTTCTCGCTATCGCATTTAAATTGTACACGCTAGTACGAGTATGCGTAAATTTTAAAGTGTAAAATATCTACTTCGGATAGATTTCGATTTCCTTTTACTGTAGGAAATCTGAAAAGCTATCATTGGATTTCTTTTTAAATCATACCCATGCTCTTCCCTTCATCATTCAGTCTCCACTATCCCATTTTTTTTCTGTATGTTCTGTCCCCCACCTCAATCAGAGAAGCATCTTTCTCTCTTTCTCTTCTCCCTCTCCCATGCCATATGTCTTATTCTTCCTTCTCTCTATCCCGTGAGCCCTCTCTCCCTCTACAACTCCATGAGCAAGCTCCAAAACTCATAGATCGAACAAACAAACTACATCATCATGCTCATCTCAGTCCCACGATCACAACCATATTCTTAAAATCTGGTGAGGACGAATTTTGACTCACCAACTCGGAAGGTCCGACTCGGCGAGTTTGACATATCGATTTTCAAGCCATGAATGGCTAAGGTAAGCCTTAAGAAACCCTTAAAACCTTCATTTCACTTCTATGGGTTGTTATTGATCCTTTGTTTGTGTTTTGAACGTGTGGTTTTACCCAGAAACTCGAGAAGAAGGAGAACCCGAAGTTTTTCGTTCAAGAACCGTGGCCATTTAGTCACTTTCAAACCATTTTTCTGGTCAACCTCGACAACAACTGAACTTCTTCTAGGTAGAAACTTGTTCTCTACATTCCTAACTTCAAAATAGATTTTGAATCACTGAGTTTGGTTAAGTAACGAGTTAGAAATCAACTCTGGAAGTTAGGAAGAAAATTTCAGTTTTTGGAAAATTTGTAACCGTGGTCGTTTGGCCACTTTTAGGCCAAATTTCCGAACAACAAGGACTAGATTCGAACTTTCTATAAATTGGGATCGGTAGATCACATTCCTAGCTTTAATTTGGCTTTTGTAGAAGTGAATTTGGTTGAGAATCGAGCTCGTTATAGGTTCTGGAAGTTGACCCAAAAATCTGCAAAACTGTAGATTTTCGCGAAGAAAGCGAGTACAGTGTACTCGCGGGGGCGTGTGGGTGCGCGTGGACCGCCACTTTGGGCGGTGCGTGGGGGCGCTTCCGGCCTCCGACTAGCGCGTGGTTGACGCGTGTGCGTTCGTGTCGTCGAGTAGATCGATTTCATATATTTATACCCTAGGTTTGAGCAAACTATGGAGGTTTTATGTAGGTTTCCGTTATGTACGTTAATTAATGATATTTAGTTATTTCACATATAGGGGAAACTTATTCCGAGGATTTTCGAGGCCAAGCTAGGATCGGGGGCTACGACCCAACGACGTACTTGTGAGTGGGCAGTTGTTTTATACCTATATATATTTATAGTTTCCATAAATGCGTATTTACTTCATTTTTACGCCTATATTGCCTAGTATCATTATTGTGATATAAATTGTGATAAATGCTGCTATATGGTTGTGATATTACTGTCATGGCATTCATACATACTTGTGTACATGCTCATCTTGCTGCACCCGGTGTTAGTACTCGCCCCAGGGCCAGGGCCAGTCCTTCACGTGTATGTTCACATCTGCACCGTTTGCTCACCTTGGATCCAAGTTTAGGTGCCAATCTTGTCGAGTAGATTGCATCAGGCAATCCGACTTGTATGTGATGTGCTTTTGCACCAGTCTTCACGTGATCGTAATACTAGAGCATATTGATTACACCCAGTCCTGTTCGTGTCAGAAACCATCTGTTCGAACTTGTGTGTCAGCTTAGATGGATAAGCACTTAGTTATATTGATTATCACTTGATTATTATTGTGGCAAATGAAACATCATTGACTTGGCATAATTCTGGTTATATGGTTGATATATATTGGATTTCATACTTACGTAGTATGTTTTGAGGAAACTATACTTGTTTTACGGCGAGGGGTTAATATATTCAAAGATAAAGGTTTTCTTATAAGCATTGTTTTGCTGACCCACTCAACTTTGTTTTTCACCCCTCCAGGACCTAAATAATTGTACTCTCTGTGGCATTCGAGGAATCACGACAGTTCTGACATTTCCTTCTGTTTAGACGTACGAATTTATCACTACTATGTAATAAGTGTACTTTGGGTTGCTTTGACTACTCTTCCGTAGTCTCACTGTCTATTACGCTCTGAATAATTGTAGTGGGTTCAACCCACGAATTGCGCACTTTTTCACTGTTTAGTCCTACTTAGTTTTAATTTTATTCACTTTTTGCATCACTTACCCTTATGGTTACGTCACCTCACAGTGACGGCCAGCATGCTTCGACCTTTTCAGGTCGGGGTGTGTCAGCTTGGTATCAGAGCATAGGTTTAGACAGTCTTGCACTTCCTAGTGTGTTTTAACGGTTGTTTTCTTATGTCAAAACCATGCCACCTCGTAGAGAGCCACGTTTTTCAGCGGAGAATAACTTTCCAGACTTTGGGCAATTTGGTGAGGGTATCGCCGCTGCTATTCAGTCTTCTCTTCGTTCTACCCCGAGGAATACCTTGGATATTGTATCCTGCCTGAATATTTAGGATTTCTATGGTAATGAAGGACCAGATAAGTCAGAGATATGGTTCGATCATGTGGAGAAGACTTTTCGCGTTATGCACAGGCAGGGTAATCTTTCCCTAGAGAGATGGGTCGAGACCGCGACCTGGTTCTTTCGATTGGGAGCAGAATCTTGGTGGGATCTTCAGAAGAAATCCTTATCTGATGCGGATGTCACAGAGTGGGATGTTTTCAAACAGTTATTTAAGGCCAGATTTAGTCCTCCTTAGTATGTGGATAGTAAGAAGAATGAGTTCATAGACCTGAGGCAGGGCGATATGTCAGCCACTGAGTATCATCGAAGGTTTACTGACTTATCACGTTATTGCCCCGAGACTGCTGCTAATCCCCGGGAGATGCTTCGTTTGTTTAAGAGGGGAACTTGCAAGAAATGGCGCAATATAGCAACTGCTATTCCTTATGCTACTTACCAGGAGTTCTTCGAGGTCTTGCTTCGGATTGAAGATTCTGATAATGCTCCTGATGATGAGAATGAGGGCGTTGGCGGGGATGACCACAGATACAATAACAGGGGGCGACCATCTCTTGGCCCGAGAAGGGCTCAGAATTTTAAAAAGAGTGCAAATAGCTCTGGATCCTCTAGCGGGGGTTCTAACTCCGGTACACCTCAGAGAGGAGGCAGGTCCACTGGTAGTTCTCGTTTTCAGAATCAAGGAAACTCCAACAGTTCAGGTGTTCAGTATTGTCGCAAGTGTAACACCCGTCACTATGGCGAGTGTAAGAGGGGAAGCAGAGGATGTTTCACTTGCGGACAAACAGGGCATATGGCTTATAATTGTCCTCAGAATCAGAAGAATCAGCCTGTTCTACCACCGGCAGTCCCCCTACAGCAGCTTCCAGCACCTGGTAACCGTCAGCAGTTAGGTCACGGTGGAGCCTTCCATTACCAGGGGGCGTAGCTCCGAGTCAGGGAGGACCATACCAGTATACACCTGAGGTTCCCTACTACCAGGGAGGCTATCAGCAGACTCAGGGAGGTTATCCACAGTTCCAGGGAGATTATACGCCGTATCAAGGCGGCGGAGCACAAATGTATACTGGAGGGCAGTATCAGAACCTAGACGTAGTGTCTAGCAGTGGAGGTTCAGACAGACAGGCAATTCCACCCCAGCAGGGCCGAGGTAATCAAGGTCGAGGTAATCAAGTTCAAGCAAACAAGGGTCGTGGAGGCAGACAGCAAGTTCAGGGAAGAGTTAACAACATCACCTTTCAGGATGCTCAGGCTAATCCGGACTTAATCATGGGTATGTTGAATGTTCTAGGCCATTTTGCTAAAGTTTTAATTGATTCTGGTGCTACACATTCAGTTATTTCCCATAAGTTTGCTCAAACGACTCAACCACATCCTACTTCACTCGACTACGAGTTGGAGTTCTCGATGCCTAGGGGTGAAATCTGTTATGTTAGTTGGGAGTATCAAGGATGTCCCATCCTTGTCGAAGATGTAGTCATGCCGGCTAATCTTATTCCTTTGGATATCGTTGATTTTGACGTTATCTTAGGCATGAATTGGTTACACTGCAATCATGCTAGGTTGGACTGTTATGAGAAAGTTGTTACTTTTCACCGACCGGGCATGTCTACTGTCACGTTTATCGGTAAGCATGGTCGTCTAAAGCATGGAGTTATCACTGCCATGAAAGCGAGATGATTGTTGAGTAAAGGTTGTCAAGGTTACTTAGTTCATGTTGTGCTAGCAAATGAGACTGCTGCATCTGTGGAAGACGTCGGAGTAGTTAGACACTTTCCCGATGTTTTTCCCAAAGAATTACCTGGCTTACCCCCAGATCGTGAAGTGGAGTTCACCATCGATCTACTCCCAGGTACTAATCCTATTTCTCTTACACCTTACCGTATGGCTCCTGCAGAGTTGAGAGAACTTAAACCCAGTTGCAAGAGTTGGTTGATAAGGGTTTCATTCAGCCAAGCACTTCCCCGTGGGGAGCTCCAGTTCTATTTGTACGGAAGAAAGATGGAACCTTGAGGTTATGCATCGATTACAGGCAGTTAAATCGGATAACGATTAAAAACCGTTATCCGTTACCTCGTATTGATGACCTCTTTGATCAGCTCAAAGGTGCTTGTGTGTTCTCAAAGATTGATCTGAGGTCTGGTTACTACCAATTGAAGATCAGAAGCAACGACGTTCCGAAGACAGCTTTCAGAACTCGATATGGTCATTACGAGTTCCTAGTGATGCCATTTGGTTTAACTAATGCACCAGCAGCTTTCATGAACCTGATGAATCGGGTATTCCATCCATATCTCGACAGTTTCGTCATTTTTTTCATAGATGACATTTTGGTGTATTCTAAAAATGAAACTGATCATGCCACGCATGTGCGTTTAGTTCTAAAGACGCTAAGGGCAAATCAGTTGTATGCTAAGTTTAGTAAATGTCAGTTTTGGCTGGATCAAGTGTCATTTTTAGGGCACGTGGTATCAGCTCAGGGTGTGCTTGTGGATCCTCAAAAAATAGCAGCTATGGAAAATTGGGAACAACCTCGGACAGTTACGGAAGTTCGTAGCTTTCTTGGTCTTGCTGGTTATTATCGACGCTTCGTGAAAGACTTTTTGACCATAGCACTACCTCTGACAAAATTGACCAGAAAAGACATTCCTTTTGTGTGGAGTAACGAGTGTGAACAGAGTTTCCAGCAGTTGAAGTATCTTCTCACTCATGCACCTGTCTTAGCACTTCCCGATGATGGTGGGAACTTCGAGATCTACAGTGATGCATCTCTGAATGGTCTTGGTTGTGTGTTAATGCAGCATGATAAAGTGATTGCTTATGCATCGCGATAGTTAAAGCCCCATGAGAAGAACTATCCTACTCACGACCTTAAGCTGGCAGCAATTATCTTTGCTTTGAAAATTTGGAGGCACTATCTTTATGGGGAAAAGTGTAAGATCTTCACTGATCATAAGAGCCTTAAGTACATCTTCAATCAGCCGAACCTCAATCTTCAGCAGCGGAGGTGGGTAAAGTTACTCAGTGATTATGACTGTACCATTGAGTATCACCCAGGTCGTGCCAATTCAGTAGCTGATGCTCTTAGTAGGAAGTCTCATGGCCAACTTAATGCTATTTATGCTAGCCTCATTCCTCTTTTGACTGACCTAAGATCCACTGGAGTAGCATTGAAAGAGGATCGTCGGGGGGCCCTAATTGCCAGTTTTCAGGTCAGACCGGTTCTGTTGGATCGTGTTCTCGAAGCCCAGAGGAACGATATAGAATCTCAGGAATTGATACAGGCAATGTCAGACGGGAGGAAGAAGGACTTCTGGATTAAGGATCCTGATGACATGCTTATGCAAGGTGATCGGATGTTTGTACCGAGTGTTGAGGAATTAAAGAAAGACATATTGGATGAAGCGCATATCTCTGCTTATGCGATGCATCCAGGAAGCACCAAGATGTATCATACCATCCGACACTTCTAGTATTGGCCATGTATGAAAAGAGAGATTGCAGAATATGTTAGTCGTTGTGCAATTTGCCAGCAGGTTAAGGCAGAAAGGAAAAAGCCGTTTGGATTGCTGCAACCACTCCCAATACCTCAGTGGAAATGGGAAGATATTACAATGGATTTCGTGTACAAGTTACCTCGTACTCGAAATGGTTACGATGGCATATGGGTAGTAGTTTATCGACTTACCAAGTCAGCGCACTTCATACCCGTTCGTGAAAATTACTCGTTGAATTAGTTGGCTGAACGGTTCGTCTCTGAAGTGGTTAGGTACCATGGAGTCCCAGTTAGTATCATTTCTGACCGGGATCCCAGATTCACTTCGAAGTTCTGGGCAGCTTTTCAGGAAGCTTTGGGATCAAGATTACTCTACAGCACCGCCTATCATCCCCAAACAGATGGGCAGTCAGAGAGAACTATCCAGACTTTGGAAGATATGTTGAGATCGTCAGTTCTACAGTTTGGAGACGCTTGGCACAAACACTTACCGTTGATAGAGTTTGCGTACAACAACAGCTTCCATTCTAGTATTGGTATGGCACCATTTGAAGAGTTATGTGGGAAACCGTGCCGTACTCCACTTTGTTGGTCCGAGGTCGGCGAACGAGTTTTAGTGGGCCCTGAGATCGTGGAGGTGACGACACAGAACATTCAGGTGATAAAGGCTAACCTGAAAGCGGCCCAAGATCGGCAGAAGAGTATCGCCGACAAACATTCTACCGACAGAGTTTATAAGGTAGGTGATTGGGTATTCTTGAAGTTATCGCCATGGAAAGGTGTTGTGCGATTCGGAAAGAAAGGGAAACTCAGCCCTAGGTACATCGGACCGTACCAAATCGTTGAACGAGTCGGTGAAGTTGCTTATCGACTTGCCTTGCCACTAGAGTTGGCAAGAGTGCACAATGTGTTTCATGTAACGATGCTACGGAGGTACGTTTTTGATCCGTCACACGTAATCCCTCCTCAGCCTCTAGAGATCAATCCAGATTTGACCTATGACGAGGTTCCAGTGACTATCCTTGATTGGAAGGATAAGGTTCTTAGGAACAAGACCATGCGGATGGTGAAGGGTTTGTGGAGGAACCACTCAGTGGAGGAAGCCACTTGGGAGACAGAAAAGCGTATGCGAGATATGTATCCACGTTTATTTTATGGCTTTGATAGTAGTTAGTATTGAAATTTCGGGGACGAAATTTTTATAAGGGGGGTAGATTGTGACGACCCGTCCCTAATTTTCCTATGTAATTTCTCCCTGAGTATGTGTATTGACAATTATGCCTTATTGGCAAGTGATGTGGATTTATTCTTATCGTTTTTTTTTATTTCTTGCTATCGCATTTAAATTGTACACGCTAGTACGAGTATGCGTAAATTTTAAAGTGTAAAATATCTACTTCGGATAGATTTCGATTTCCTTTTACTGTAGGAAATCTGAAAAGCTATCATTGGATTTCTTTTTAAATCATACCCGTGCTCTTCCCTTCATCATTCAGTCTCCACTATCCCATTTTTTTTTCTGTATGTTCTGTCCCCCACCTCAATCAGAGAAGCATCTTTCTCTCTTTCTCTTCTCCCTCTCTCATGCCATATGTCTTATTCTTCCTTCTCTCTATCCCGTGAGCCTTCTCTCCCTCTACAACTCCATGAGCAAGCTCCAAAACTCATAGATCGAACAAACAAACTACATCATCATGCTCATCTCAGTCCCACGATCACAACCATATTCTTAAAATCTGGTGAGGACGAGTTTTGACTCACCAACTCGGAAGGTCCGACTCGGCGAGTTTGACATATCGATTTTCAAACCATGAATGGCTAAGGTAAGCCTTAAGAAACCCTTAGAACCTTCATTTCACTTCTATGGGTTGTTATTGATCCTTTGTTTGTGTTTTGAACGTGTGGTTTTACCCAGAAACTTGAGAAGAAGGAGAACCCGAAGTTTTTCGTTCAAGAACCGTGGCCATTTAGTCACTTTCAAACCATTTTTCTGGTCAACCTCGACAACAACTGAACTTCTTCTAGGTAGAAACTTGTTCTCTACATTCCTAACTTCAAAATGGCTTTTGAATCACTGAGTTTGGTTAAGTAACGAGTTAGAAATCAACTCTGGAAGTTAGGAAGAAAATTTCAGTGTCTGGAAAATTTGTAACCGTGGTCGTTTGGCCACTTTTAGGCCAAATTTCCGAACAACAAGGACTAGATTCGAACTTTCTGTAAATTGGGATCGGTAGATCACATTCCTAGCTTTAATTTGGCTTTTGTAGAAGTGAATTTGGTTGAGAATCGAGCTCGTTATAGGCTCTGGAAGTTGACCCAAAAATCTGCAAAACTGCAGATTTTCGCGAAGAAGGCGAGTACAGTGTACTCGCGGGGGCGTGTGGGTGCACGTGGACCGCCACTTTGGGCAAACTATGGGGGTTTTATGTAGGTTTCCGATATGTACGTTAATTAATGATATTTAGTTATTTCACATATAGGGGAAACTTATTCCGAGGATTTTCGAGGCCAAGCTAGGCTCGGGGGCTACGACCCAACGACGTACTTGTGAGTGGGCAGTTGTTTTATACCTATATATATTTATAGTTTCCATAAATGCGTATTTACTTCATTTTTACGCCTATATTGCCTAGTATCATTATTGTGATATAAATTGTGATAAATGCTGCTATATGGTTGTGATATTACTGTCATGGCATTCATACATACTTGTGTACATGCTCATCTTGCTGCACCCGGTGTTAGTACTCGCCCCAGGGTCAGGGCCAGTCCTTCACGTGTATGTTCACATCTGCATCGTTTGCTCACCTTGGATCCAAGTTTAGGTGTCAGTCTTGTCGAGTAGATTGCATCAGGCAATCCGACTTGTATGTGATGTGCTTTTGCACCAGTCTTCACGTGATCGTAGTACTAGAGCATATTGATTACACCCAGTTCTGTTCGTGTCAGAAACCATCTGTTCGAACTTGTGTGTCAGCTTAGATGGATGAGCACTTAGTTATATTGATTATCACTTGATTATTATTGTGGCATATGATACATCATTGACTTGGCATAATTCTGGTTATATGGTTGATATATATTGGATTTCATACTTACGTAGTATGTTTTGAGGAAACTATACTTGTTTTACGGCGAGGGGTTAATATATTCAAAGATAAAGGTTTTCTTATAAGCATTGTTTTGCTGACCCACTCAACTTTGTTTTTCGCCCCTCCAGGACCTAAATAATTGTACTCTCTGTGGCATTCGAGGAATCACGACAGTTCTGACATTTCCTTCTGTTTAGACGTACGAACTTATCACTACTATGTAATAAGTGTACTTTGGGTTGCTTTGACTACTCTTCCGTAGTCTCACTGTCTATTACGCTCTGAATAATTGTAGTGGGTTCAACCCACGAATTGCGCACTCTTTCACTGTTTAGTCCTACTTAGTTTTAATTTTATTCACTTTTTGCATCATTTACCCTTATGGTTACGTCACCTCCCGGTGACGGCCAGCATGCTTCGACCTTTTCAGGTCGGGGTGTGTCAATACTATTACCAATTCACTCAAGTTATAATGTGTATTATTATTATTATTAATACTATTATGTGAAATATAAATTCGTCGTTAATCCTACATGTAACTTGTTTACCCCTACGTATATAATATATAGATTAGTCTAAAGTCATATGACAGTGTGTGACAATCACACAAATACTTTTCAACAAAAACTAGGGCCTATTAGAAAATTAAGGGTAGGTAATTCTCTTCCTAGTGCTAATGCTACCGGTCTTATTTTGAAAGATATGTTAGGTTTCACTACATCTTTTCCTTATAATTTTTTTTCCTCTTGGCATAGGCAAGTGACACACTTCTCAACCTTGTACAAATCTAATAACCAAAGCTAGTCACATAAAAAATGTGACATTAAATATATTGAGGGGCCAATATTTTCAGGGGTAGAATGCCACTACTCAATGTGGGTACGAAAATGGGGGGTATACAAGTATTATAAGCTAAGGTAAAGACCAACATTGTTGCAAGTTTCCATTCTTTTACAATTGTGTTCCTGAACTCAGAACTTTTTGCTGACATGCGACCAAAAGGAGTTGCATTTTTTTCTAAAAAAAAATCAATAATTTTATAAAATTTATCATTAGTTATTAGCATTTCTAAAATATTATTTTGCACCCCAAATAAGTAAAACAAACTATTTGAAATACAAAAACACCTTCAGAAGTACATAGAATAATGGTTTGGAGTGTTGATAATAACTTTAACTTATTTTGTGCTTACAGTCACTTAATAATACAATCTAGTGATATTCTTTTCTATTTAAAGTGAAATGACTTAAGTTTGACTTCAGTAGATCACGAGTTCAATACTAATTAAATAAAAATTTAGACACCAAAAAATGGACAAAGGGAAATGGGACAGGATAAGTCCCTCTGGTCTTTACTCCAAAGAACCCCATTTTGGTTCAAGTTGTGGTGGGATAGATTCTACATTAATTCTGGAGGGCTGAACCTATAAAAGGTTTTCTGTAATTTCAATTCAGCTTCACAATTTTAGCATCGTATATTATCCTTTGCAATCTGTCATTAACATTAAGCTAACTTTGCAAATTATTATTATTTCGTAACATTTTTTAAGTTAAAATATTATTATTTATTTCTCAAAGAAAAATATTATAATGGTAATTCTTTTTAATGTACTGGAAAGTTCGAATTCTCTTCCTGTTGAATGAAAAAATTAAAAATTAAAAAAAATTACAAAAAATGTTACGATAATTCCTAGTATCCTTATCCAGGAGTAAAGTTACAAAAAAGTCAAATTAATCTTTGTTTATCCTCTTGCAACTTGCATGGGGGCTTATTACCAGATTTTTTATTAAAATATATTGAAATCTTTCGAATTGTGTTTTCTTATAGTAGTTTAAAATTTGAAGTAAGAAGAAGATGATGTATGCTAATTCACAGTAATTGTTGTGCTGGAGACTGGAGTGTGGTTAATTATGGTTGAATAATACGTCCAGCAATAAGTACTGCATGTAAGATAATATTCTTTAATTGCTGCATATTTGAAAGTTGGCATGCCTCTTCATCATCTCAATGTTATTGTTTGTTTGTTTCTGCATTGTAAGGCAAAAATATTGTCGCCAAAGAAGTTCACAGCTAGTACTCTCACATTTAATGTCACAGCCCGTCCTGGGATTTTATTCATCGAGGACGTGAAAAGACAGAATTACCCTTGACAGGTATTAAGGTATGTGTGTGTATGATGTATTATTTGGACTAAATATACTGATATGATATTTTACTAGCACACAAATTAAACCCTCTTTTGTCAAATTGTAGTAAAGATGTAAGTAGGGATCGTTCTAAACCGGGGATTAGGAGGGATTGCTAAACACTTGGAAACTGACTTAAAAACACAAAAACTAAGTTTAAAACACTAAACTAGACTCAAAGAATACAAAACTAAAAGTTAAAACACTTAAACAAACCTAAAAACTAAAACAGCAACTAGAAGGCTCAAAACTGCCTAAAAACCACTTTCTGGGCAGTTTTGAGCACCTACACTAATTTGGACGAAATTTGATTTCCTAATGACCTAAAACACCTAAAAACATATTCTAAGACAAGTTCTAAGTAAAATGACTCAAAGAAATAAGGTGGGATTTGATTTGGACGAAAATAGATTAAATGGCAGATTACAAAAGAAACAGATTGTAAAACAAATTTTGATGAAAAGAATGGATAAAAGGCTAGTTAGGAGGTTCTTCTCCACACATGTCACACTTGCAAGCAAAACGATTTTCAGTTGTTCTTCCAATAAATTACGAATACTCAACGCCCCAAATTAACCGTGAATTGCACTAATTAACCCTCAGTTTTTCCACAAGTTATTAAGTTGGATGATTGCATACGACAACCTAAAACATTCCCTACAAGTTCCCTACATGAATTGCATAATAGAGATACAAGCAAGAATCATTACGTTCTATGAAAAACATAAGCATTGACGAAGCATTCGTTACTATGAATTGCATGAAACTTATGCTAAGACTTCATTCAACGCGATCGGTTTCAAACGACCTTCACTACTTGTGATTATAAGATTGTAACTATTAGGTGAAACTCCCTCATAATCTAGCATCATATTTATGCATGAAAACTAAGCGTGCACTCTCAATCAACATACACAAATAAATTATCAATCAAATAGATGAACGAATTGAATCCATAACTTATGAAATAACAACTGAATGTAATCGAATCAAATTGCAAGCATGTACATGGTTTCGAATCACCCCCCAACTAAGGGGGTTTAAGTCCTCATACTCACAACAATAAGTTTATTTAATTGAAACATCAAAGACGTAAGAAAGATTACACCTAAAATGCCCAAGAATTCCACTTTGAAATCTGCCCAGAAACTTCTTCTTTCTTCTTCTCCTTGCTGCGGCAGTGAGGATTTAGGGGGTTTTTGGATGAATTTGGATGACTTTGGATGAGGGGGAATGGTGGAAAACTATCTAGGATAGGTGTAGGGCACGGCTAGGAAGGTTTTAGGTCAGAAACTATGGATTTGGGTGAAGGTTGGGCTCGGCAAAGGTGAGGGACAGGTTCTGGCGTGAATGGAGTTGCTGGATGAGTTTTTGGGTTTTTAGAAAGGAGTTAGGAGGGTAGGGTGGTGCGGCAAGGTGTGGGAAAGGATTATGGAGGTGTGGAATGGTGTCTAAAGGTGGAGGATGGTGGTTGGCATCGTTGAATGGCTGCTGCAAGATGTATAAATGGTGCTGAATAGGTTTGGACGAATTTCTGAATTATGGAAGGGTGATTCGGCTGCAAGCATTAGGAGCATATATATAGGCCTTTCAAAACCCTAATGAAATCAGATTTTTAACAATGGGCTAGGGTTAGGTGCGGCTTGGGTTTAGGAAAAATGGGCTAGGGTTTAACATGGCAGATTTTAGGTAATTAGGCCCTAGGGTTCGGCCACTAAGTGGGCTAGGGCTTGTAATCAGATTTTGCATGTTAATTAGGTGGGCTTGGGTTAGGGTTTAGGTCATCTAGAAGCCCAACGCCGAGAATAGAAACTCTCGAAATTGGAAACCTCCAAGAATAGAAACTTCCAACTTTAGAAACTTTGGTCACCAATTCCGATTTAGGAAAGATCGGCCCAAAATGGAAACTTTTAGGCTTAGCTTTCCTACTTCAAGTAGGACACCTCGAATCTTTCAACTCTTCAATTCCGTCCCAACCTTGTGTTCCAAGCATGTCCTTTTCAATCCAAGCTCACATTTTGCTCCAAAAGCTCCAAATTGCATCATTTCATGTAATACGTCCTTTAACCCTGAAAACACATGAAAGTAGCTTAAAAGACTACTTTAACGACGAAAACATAACAAGAATGCATAAGAACTAGCTAACTAAGGCGCATAAATATGCTCCTATCAAATTCCCCCACACTTAGCTTTTGCTAGTCCTCGAGCAAAACAAACAAAACAAAGAAAACAAAACGAAACAATCTAACCAAAACAGAACCTAAACCTTCCAACGTTTGCCTCAGGGATTTCCAATGCTCATGACATGTTAAAGATTGTTATCCCCACAAATTTGAGTCATCATTACACAAGCACATACTTAATTAAAGCCACTACTTACTAATTCACAAGTAATCAAGTAAAACAATGCTTTGAATGTAGTAACATGCCTTAGAGAATTCCCTCACTTCCTTACAAGATATGCACTCTCTTTTTACTCAGATTTTCTAACTCCACACCCTACACTAGTCATATGTGAGAAGATTGATGTAGATATGAAAACGAATGCTCACATATATGTATCACAAAGAACGCAATTTCTAGAGTTAAGAAGCATGTTTAGATATGATCTCATGAATGGAATGCTACTACTTAGATGCGAGAACCAGTGACACCATATGCTCATACCAAATTCAAACTCCACAAATTGAAACACAAAACACTCAAGATAGAAGTTAAGGGTTGTAATGGGGCTAGGGGTGATTGGCTAACAATGGAAGGTAAGGAAAACAAACATTCTTACAGCATAATAAGCAAAATAATGAAATTAATGCTTAGAATTCCTTTAGATTGCAGAACTTATCTTTGACACACAAGGGAAAGATTTAAACAACTCCTTAGGGCCGAATTCATTGTTTTGGACCCTCACTTCAACAAACAATACTTTGAAACTTTATTATTTTTTTTTTTTCAAACTCTTCATACTTTTTTTTTTCTTCATATTTTTTTCTTTTTCTTTTCTTTTTTTTTCTTTCTTTTTTTCTTTCTTTGCCGTGCCTATGGCACACAATTCCTCATGAAAAATACTTCCCCCACACTTGTTTTCTGCCAACGTAGATCAAAAGGAAATCAATACGAATCATGCTTTACTATGCTTTAAGAACAAGGGTATGGATGGTCCTAAACTAGGCTAGGTGAGGAAAACATGGGTTCACAAAGAATAGGCTAACAAGGCTCAACGGGGTTACAACCTACAAATCACAATGACATAGGCACACGGCTTTTTGGCTAAGGTGGTGGTAACTACACAACTTCATCTTGAATATGTGTTTTGCAAATCAATAACATGCTTTGAATGAAATGGGCATGAGTTCTAGCATTTGGAACTAAATGATGAAACGCCTTCTAAGTAATAACCAAGCAAGAATAATGAGATCATGCAACGAATTTAGAAACCAACAATGCACAGATTTTAACTCTCCAAATAAACGTTTAGGCTCAAGTCTCACAAGGTTGTAGCGTTAGTTTGAGTTCCTTCCTTCAAGCATGTTACAAAAACTGATTTTTTCTTTATGATTGCATGTGAATTCATAAGTTATAACCACAACTAAGCATAAACAAAGAGTAAAACAAACTTTCATCCATGTTAATCACTCTCTTTAACAGCCATGTAATTACAAACCGAATCCTCATCATTGTGTTGGAAGGTACCCTAAGACACAAACAAACACACAAAAACAACTCTTTTTGGGTTTTTAAAACAAATTTTGCAAATTTTTATGTGATTTTCGGATTTTTGCATCAACACACACTAAAACACACTAAAACTGCTCAAAAACACTTAAAAACAGCAAAGAACAAGTCTCCAAGTTAAGGGTGATAAAATCCCACAAATTTGCATCTAAAATACTTAGTAACCCCCCCACACTTAAATCAAACATTGTCCTCAATGTTTCAAGCATTAAATCACACTAAACAAAAAGAAACGCATAAACAGCAACTAAAACACTATATAGGTAGATTCGAAATAAATAACAAAGTGAAGAGTTTAGGAACGCAAATCTGGAATTGGAGTGATTCCTTGGTCTTCCTTTGTTGAATTGCATGGGTTGCCTCCCAAGTAGCGCTTTCTTTAACGTCGTATAGCCGGACGAAAAGCCCATTCATTCTCCATTTATGCCCACGGCACCCAAAGAAATGTCCTCCACGGTTTGTTCAACAAAGTTCTCATAATATGGCTTCAAACGGTGTCCGTTCACTTGGAATTCATGACCTGTTTTGAGACTTTGAATCTGGATGGCACCATAAGAAGATATGTTAGTAATAACAAACGGTCCAATCCACTTAGAACGTAACTTACCGGGAAACAACCGTAAACGGGAATTGAACAATAGCACTTTCTGCCCAATTGAGAATGATTTCCCACGGATCATGTTGTCGTGGAAAGCTTTGGTCTTTTGCTTGTAAATGCTTGCATTATCGTACGCCTCGCGCCGTATCTCATCAAGCTCATTCAATTGCAATCTCCTTTGACTACCTGCTTCCTCGAGGTTCATGTTAAACTTCTTGATGGCCCAAAGTGCTTTGTGCTCCAATTCAACCGGAAGATGGCACGCCTTGCCATAGACAAGTCGGAAGGGGGACATCCCAATGGGGGTTTTGTATGCCGTACGATACGCCCAAAGTGCATCATCTAACCGTAAGCTCCAATCCTTTCTCGTTGGCCCAACGGTCTTCTCTAGGATTTGCTTGATCTCCCGGTTGGAAACCTCGGCTTGGCCGTTCGTTTGAGGATGATAAGGTGTAGAAACCTTATGGGTGACACTGTATTTCCTCAATAACGCGTCAATGGTCCGATTGCAAAAGTGTGACCCGCCGTCACTAATGATCACTCGTGGCATTCCGAACCTTGCAAAAATGTTAGTTCTAATAAAATCTGCAACCACTTTGGAATCATTAGTCCGGGTGGCCTTGGCTTCCACCCATTTTGATACATAATCAACCGCAAGCAAAATATATGTAAAACCATACGAAGAAGGAAAAGGACCCATAAAATCAATACCCCAAACATCAAAAATTTCAACATTTAGGACAGAAACCTGCGGCATTTGGTCCTTTGCACTAATACCACCCATTCGTTGGCATTTATCACATGTTAAGCAAAAAGTTTTAGCATCTTTAAAAATACTAGGCCAATAAAATCCACATTGTAACACCTTAAGGGCTGTGCGTTGTGTACCAAAGTGCCCTCCACATGCATATGTGTGGCAAAAACTCAAAATTGAATGACATTCAGAATCATGCACACAACGACGTATAATCTGATCGGGGCAAAATTTCCACAAGTACGGATCATCCCACACATAAAACCGTGCATCATGCCTAAGTTTATCACGTTGGTGCCTAGTGAACTCACTCGGAATACGTTTCGACACCAAAAAATTAACAATATCGGCATACCAAGGTGCACTAACCTTAATGGACAGCAATTGTTCATCCGGAAATGTCTCCAAAATCGGCAAAGACTCCTCATTATGCACCATCCGGCTTAGGTGGTCAGCCACCACGTTCTCACTTCCCTTCTTGTCCCGAATCTCAATGTCGAACTCTTGAAGTAGCAATATCCATCGAATTAGCCGTGGCTTGGCCTCCTTTTTGGTGAGCAAGTACTTCAGAGCTGCATGATCAGTAAAAACAATTACTTTAGTTCCAATAAGATATGATCGAAATTTATCTAAAGCAAAGACAACGGCAAGAAGTTCTTTTTCCGTAGTGGAGTAGTTCAATTGTGCATCGTTCAACGTCCGGGAGGCGTAGTAAATGACATGCGGCCTCTTGTCCTTTCTTTGTCCTAAAACAGCTCCTAGGGCATAGTCGGACGCATCGCACATGAGCTCGAAAGGTAGACTCCAGTCCGGTGGAACAATGATGGGTGCCGTGGTCAACAACTCCTTGAGTTGTTTGAATGATTCTGTGCACTCCTTGGTGAATTCAAACGCCACTTCTTTTTGTAGGAGTCGGCAAAGAGGTTGTGCAACCTTTGAAAAATCTTTGATAAACCTGCGATAAAATCCTGCATGGCCAAGAAACGAACGAACCTCTCTAACCGAAGTCGGAGAGGGTAAGTGACGTACAAGATCTATTTTCGACTTATCAACCTCAATACCCTTTTCAGAAATTATATGACCTAAAACGATGCCTTGTTTAACCATAAAATGACACTTTTCCCAATTAAGTACAAGGTTAGTTTCAACACAACGTTTTAGGATCACACTTAGATTATGTAAGCAGCTATCAAACGAATCACCAAATACGCTAAAATCATCCATAAACACTTCAATTATCTTCTCTACATAATCAGAAAATATACTCATCATGCATCTTTGAAATGTGGCAGGTGCATTACATAAACCAAAAGGCATGCGCCGATATGCAAATGTACCAAACGGGCATGTAAAAGTGGTTTTTTCTTGGTCTTCAGGTGAAATGACAATTTGATTATACCCAGAATAACCATCCAGAAAACAATAAAAAGCATAACCCGCTAACCTCTCAAGCATTTGGTCGATGAACGGCAATGGGAAGTGGTCCTTCCTCGTGGTGGTGTTTAGCTTCCTATAGTCAATGCACACCCTCCAACCAGTTTGAATACGTTGAGGGACAAGCTCATTCTCGGCATTAGCTACCACCGTCACTCCGGATTTCTTTGGTACACATTGAACCGGCGAAACCCACCTACTATCCGAGATTGGATAGATAACCCCACAATCTAGAAGCTTTATGATCTCCTTCTTCACTACTTCCATCATAGGAGGGTTGAGACGGCGTTGAGCCTCTCTAGTTGGTTTGGCCCCTTCCTCAAGAAATATGTGATGCATACAAGTCGTAGGGCTTATACCTTTGATGTCGGCCAATGTCCAACCTAGGGCAGATTTGAACTCCTTCAAAACTCGAAGCAACTTCTCTTCCTCTTGTGCCGTGAGGGAGGAGGAAATGATGGCAGGTAGTGTTTCATTTTCTCCCAAGAAAATGTACTTCAAATGGCTTGGCAACGGTTTAAGTTCAAGGACAGGTGCCTGAATTATAGATGGAAGCAATTTGTTAGTCGAAATGGGAATGGACTCACGGTTAGTATACTTACCATCAAGCTTAGGTGAGGACTCAAGGGCAGCCACAACTTCAAGTAATTCCTCACTAGGGGGCACGGCATGGAATGAATCTTGTATGCCGTGGGCATGCATGCAATCTGCTCCCTTTGTTTTGAGTTCCATGCCTCGTGTAATGACTTTTTCAAGCGCATCGTCATTCAAATCGTCGAGATATCCCTGCGCCAAAGAGTCAATTATATCAATAGAAAAGCATGAATGGTCATCACTAGGGTATTTAATGGAATCAGAAAGATTAAAATTAACAACGTCCCCATCGAATTCCATGGACAAAGTTCCACTATACACGTCAATCTTCGTCCGGGCCGTCTTCATGAATGGCCTTCCAAGTAGAATGGGCAGCGAAGGAGCATGGTCCGATTCATCCATTTCGAGGACATAGAAATCCGCCGGGAAAACCAAATTATTAACCTGCACAAGAACATCTTCCAAAACTCCCTTTGGATAGGCGTTAGATCTATCGGCCAATTGTATTATTACCCCATCATTTTTCAATGCTCCTAAGTTCATAGATGCATAAATGGAATATGGCATAACATTTATAGAGGCACCTAAATCAAGCATGGCAGATTCAAATCTAGTATTCCCAATAACACAAGGAATGGTAAAGCTACCTGGATCTTTACATTTGGGAGGTAATTTGCGTTGCAAAATGGCAGACACATTCTCACCTACCTTGACCACTTCCTTGGTCGACATCCTCTTCCTCGTGGTACACAACTCCTTCAAGAACTTAGCATACCTCGGAACTTGTTTGATTGCATCTAACAAAGGTATGTTAACTTGCACTTTCCTAAAGGTTTCAAGGATATCCTTTTCTGCCTCTTCTTTCTTCGTTTGCATGAACCTACTAGGAAAAGGCACATTTGAAGGGAAAACATTAGTATGAACCGAATTTGACACATTTTTACCTTTGGGGGACAAATTGGGCAGATTTGGGACCATAGGGACTTGCGGCAAAGGTGGAACCACCTTTGCCGTGGGCTGCTTTGGCTCCTCCTCCTCCATTTGCAAAAGTTCATCCTCGTTATGATCTGTTTTTGATGAAGAACCTGCCCCAACTTCCTTACCACTTCTTAGGGTGATAGCTTTGGCACTTTCGAAACCTCCCTTCGGATTTGGAATGGTGGAACTAGGGAGTTGTCCGGGATCTCGAAACTTACCTACAAACTCGGCAATCTGCCCAATTTGTTTCTCAAGTTGATCCACCCTCTTATCTTGGTTCTGCATAGCCTTAGCTTGATCTTCCTGCCCATTAGACAACTTAGTTAGTATTTTAAGAAGTGCATCATTGTCAAGAGACGTACCTGAGGCACTTGGGCCGGATTGGGCTTGACTTTGAGGTGGGCCGTAGGGTTTGGGAAAGAACCCCGGGGGTTGTTGCCTAAAGCCTCCTTGGTTTTGATGTTGTTGTGGCTCTCTCCATTTGAAGTTTGGATGGTCTCGCCACCCCGGATTATATGTGTTGGAGTATGGGTCATGTCGTGACTGATTTTGGCTCTGAAACCCAATGGCATTTGCGCTCTCCCATCCGCCATTCTCAATAAGTTGAGGACACTTTTCAGACGCATGTCCTTGAATAGAACATACGCCACACACCACAGGTCCTTGTATCTTCATTCCCTCGGCCATCTGCGAGACAATAGAAGTAAGATTAGCCAATTGTGAATGAAGATCGGAAGTTGCACTTACCTCATGTACTTGGTGCCGTGGGGGTCCTCTTTGGCCTACACCCTCGTACTGTTGAGCGTTCAACGCTCTATTAGCAATCAAGACCTTGGCCGCCATGGGTGTCTTGTCTACCAATGCTCCTCCCGCCGAAGCATCGAGCATTTGACGTTCTAGAGGTAGGAGACCTTCGTAGAAATATTGCAAGAGCAACTCCTCCTTCATCTGATGCTGTGGACAAGAAGCAACAAGTGATTTAAATCGTTCATAATATGTAGGAAAAGACTCACCTTCTTCTTGCTGAATTCCGCTGATCTTTTTGCGAAGGAGGATGATGCGAGAAGTTGGAAAGAACTTCTCCAAGAATGCTCTCTTCATACTCTCCCAAGAAGTGACAGTGCCGGGAGCTAACTCATATAACCAATCCTTGGCTTTATCCATCAAAGAGAATGGAAAAGCCTTCATCTTCAAGATATTTCCGTCAACATTAACGGGAGTCATACTGGAGCAAACTACTTCAAATTCTTTCAAATGTTTGTTAGGATCTTCCATGGACAAGCCATGGTATTTAGGAATATGATGAAGTAAACTTGACTTTAATTCAAACTCATCCGTCTTACCTTGGGCAGCCCTGGGGTATTGAATGCACAAGGGTGTGGCATTATCCAAACCTGAGGCGGAAAGCTCCTTAAGTGTACGGTTGTCCATCGCCATGCCTTGGACTTCTTCAAATATTCCTGCCGTGGCCTCCTCCTCCTCTTCTTGTACGTTTTCTTCAAGGTCAGATTCGGAAGTCGGTGGATGGTGTTCTTGCTGGCTTCTAGCTCTTCTCAACTTCCTCTCAAAATCGTCGTCAAACTCCAAGATGTTTGCACGAATCGTTTGAGAGCGTCTAGTCATACATTAGTACCTAAGACACAAGAAACAAAATTAGGTCAGAAACTTCAATAAAGTCAGAAACAAAGTGAAATAAAAGAAACAAAAACAATCCAAGGGATTAGCAAAATTGCTAATCCCCGGCAACGGCGCCAAAATTTGATATGATATTTTACTAGCACACAAATTAAACCCTCTTTTGTCAAATTGTAGTAAAGATGTAAGTAGGGATCGTTCTAAACCGGGGATTAGGAGGGATTGCTAAACACTTGGAAACTGACTTAAAAACACAAAAACTAAGTTTAAAACACTAAACTAGACTCAAAGAATACAAAACTAAAAGTTAAAACACTTAAACAAACCTAAAAACTAAAACAGCAACTAGAAGGCTCAAAACTGCCTAAAAACCACTTTCTGGGCAGTTTTGAGCACCTACACTAATTTGGACGAAATTTGATTTCCTAATGACCTAAAACACCTAAAAACATATTCTAAGACAAGTTCTAAGTAAAATGACTCAAAGAAATAAGGTGGGATTTGATTTGGACGAAAATAGATTAAATGGCAGATTACAAAAGAAACAGATTGTAAAACAAATTTTGATGAAAAGAATGGATAAAAGGCTAGTTAGGAGGTTCTTCTCCACACATGTCACACTTGCAAGCAAAACGATTTTCAGTTGTTCTTCCAATAAATTACGAATACTCAACGCCCCAAATTAACCGTGAATTGCACTAATTAACCCTCAGTTTTTCCACAAGTTATTAAGTTGGATGATTGCATACGACAACCTAAAACATTCCCTACAAGTTCCCTACATGAATTGCATAATAGAGATACAAGCAAGAATCATTACGTTCTATGAAAAACATAAGCATTGACGAAGCATTCGTTACTATGAATTGCATGAAACTTATGCTAAGACTTCATTCAACGCGATCGGTTTCAAACGACCTTCACTACTTGTGATTATAAGATTGTAACTATTAGGTGAAACTCCCTCATAATCTAGCATCATATTTATGCATGAAAACTAAGCGTGCACTCTCAATCAACATACACAAATAAATTATCAATCAAATAGATGAACGAATTGAATCCATAACTTATGAAATAACAACTGAATGTAATCGAATCAAATTGCAAGCATGTACATGGTTTCGAATCACCCCCCAACTAAGGGGGTTTAAGTCCTCATACTCACAACAATAAGTTTATTTAATTGAAACATCAAAGACGTAAGAAAGATTACACCTAAAATGCCCAAGAATTCCACTTTGAAATCTGCCCAGAAACTTCTTCTTTCTTCTTCTCCTTGCTGCGGCAGTGAGGATTTAGGGGGTTTTTGGATGAATTTGGATGACTTTGGATGAGGGGGAATGGTGGAAAACTATCTAGGATAGGTGTAGGGCACGGCTAGGAAGGTTTTAGGTCAGAAACTATGGATTTGGGTGAAGGTTGGGCTCGGCAAAGGTGAGGGACAGGTTCTGGCGTGAATGGAGTTGCTGGATGAGTTTTTGGGTTTTTAGAAAGGAGTTAGGAGGGTAGGGTGGTGCGGCAAGGTGTGGGAAAGGATTATGGAGGTGTGGAATGGTGTCTAAAGGTGGAGGATGGTGGTTGGCATCGTTGAATGGCTGCTGCAAGATGTATAAATGGTGCTGAATAGGTTTGGACGAATTTCTGAATTATGGAAGGGTGATTCGGCTGCAAGCATTAGGAGCATATATATAGGCCTTTCAAAACCCTAATGAAATCAGATTTTTAACAATGGGCTAGGGTTAGGTGCGGCTTGGGTTTAGGAAAAATGGGCTAGGGTTTAACATGGCAGATTTTAGGTAATTAGGCCCTAGGGTTCGGCCACTAAGTGGGCTAGGGCTTGTAATCAGATTTTGCATGTTAATTAGGTGGGCTTGGGTTAGGGTTTAGGTCATCTAGAAGCCCAACGCCGAGAATAGAAACTCTCGAAATTGGAAACCTCCAAGAATAGAAACTTCCAACTTTAGAAACTTTGGTCACCAATTCCGATTTAGGAAAGATCGGCCCAAAATGGAAACTTTTAGGCTTAGCTTTCCTACTTCAAGTAGGACACCTCGAATCTTTCAACTCTTCAATTCCGTCCCAACCTTGTGTTCCAAGCATGTCCTTTTCAATCCAAGCTCACATTTTGCTCCAAAAGCTCCAAATTGCATCATTTCATGTAATACGTCCTTTAACCCTGAAAACACGTGAAAGTAGCTTAAAAGACTACTTTAACGACGAAAACATAACAAGAATGCATAAGAACTAGCTAACTAAGGCGCATAAATATGCTCCTATCATATACATTCCTAAACTTTTGGAGAAAATAATTTAAGTTGGATTAAATTGGATTGTATTTTGTGTGGTTAGGGATTAAAATTAGTATGTATGGTTTTGGTTGGACCACACACCCAGTCAACCCTTCTCTCTCTCTTCCCCGTGCTTCTCTCTCTCTTCCTCTCCGTTCAGTCTCTCTCCCTCACTCTCGAACATACGGACAAGCTAGGAACCTCCCATTTCTTCACGGATCGAAGGTTCTAAGGTAAGATTTGAACTCCTTGTAAGCTTGTGAGTTAGTATATGTGATTTTTGGAACTTAAAACCCTCAGAATCATCGTGAAACCATAACTCCGAAAATGTGCAATGTTCATGCACACGTAAAATCTTGCATTTCAGGGAATTTCAAGCTCACAGTGAGCTTAAGGAGATCCTCACGAGCTTCGGGGTACTTCGTTGGTAGAATTTGGACGTTGGAGGACCGACATCGGAGTTTTTCAAAATTGGCCGGATTATCATGCTTCCTCAGGTAAAATCTAGTGGATTTTGGACCTTGAAACTAGTCTATTGTGATTCTACATGTTGAGGGCTTCAAATTGATATATTATACGAAGAAAACCGTTGAGAAACGAAGGAGAACGAAGCATTTGAAAATTCCCCAGTTTTCCGGCCACCGGAAAAACCAGTCCGGAGAGCTCGCGAGGAAGAAAGTGCGCGTGGGCGCGCGTGGACCCATGCCTTCCCTGGCGCGTGGGGGCGCGTGCCACATTAAAAAATTATTTTAAAAATTTGTTGACGTTCGTGACGTCGAGTAGGTCAATGTGGTATATTCATATACCCAAATTGAGCACCGTATGAAAAGTTATTAAGAATTGTTGGTTAGGTGCTTTAAATAACGTTTTATAGTTTTCGCATTTAGGTGAAAATGTGAATTGACGATCCAACCGTTGGATCGTCACCAAACTTTGATGCGTTGTAATACGTAATATTTGAGGATTATAGGAATGTACGGATTGGGAATCTGATTTGCGGATCTTTCGGAATTGGAGTTGTAAGTCCATAATATAGAATGTTAACCGTCACTTGGTTTTGTTAATTGACGGAGATCCGACCGTTGGATGGTAAGGAAATTTTAGGATGTTGTCCTAGAGATATATTGTGGACCTCTGGAAGTTATGGATTTAAAATCTGAGTGGCAGATCTTCCGAATCGAACTACGTAGTGACGTATTTTATATAAGTTATATATTCTATCAATATGAATTCTGAGGTTGGATTTGATTATTGTTTTAGGCGCCGATCGTCATGACGCCTTGGTGTATTGTGCTAGGGAGTTGTAGGGCGAACTTCAGGTGAGTGGGCAGTTTTGATTTCGTATTACCTATATACAACTGTTTTTCCCAGAAAATACGTTTTTATGAAAACTATGAATTAATTTGCCATGCATGCAATTGTTGAGATATCTAGTTTGATAATTGATACTTATATATGTAAATTGATGCGTTGGACGCACAGGTGAGTTTTATTATTATTCAGATGAGTTATTTTATATGTATTGCATTGAAAGCTCATAACCTGCACCTAGGTGTTAGTGCTTATATTGTTATTCACCACACCGCACGCTCGTCTTGGATCCAAGTAGGTGGATGTCGTACAGACCATGTGAGGGTTCCGACATGCTAGTCGTACAGATCACTAGATGTGATTCCGACTAGTGGGTGACCTTAGTTATGCGCGCTGATGATTGATGAGAGAAGCACTAGAGCGTAATTATACACCTGTCATCGTACAGACTACTATAGGTAGTTCCGAGTGACGTGCAGAGTTGGGCCGTACAGGTCACTGTGGTGACTCCGGCTGAGTGGGATGTTGAGCTTAGAATCAGCCGTATAGGACCATTGTAGGGTCTCCGGTTGATTTATTATTTCACATGATTGATATTGATGCATTCTGATTATAATTTGGGCATGGCATATCATTTCTGAGATGTTATGATGATGGATATGTGCTGAGTTATGATGTTGCATATATATATATGTTTATATACTATTTTCTGGGAAAGTATGCAGGTTTTACGGAGAGGGATTAGAATTATTTTTGGCGAAATGTTTTTGAAAAGCTTTGGTTTTATTGACCCACTCAATTTTGTTTTTCGCCCCTCCAGGTTCAAGTTAGCAGAGCTCTGGTGGCCACGAGGAACCCAACGGCGTTCTGACAGAATTCACAAAAGTATGACTCACCCTCGGGGGTTTCCATTTAGTAATTGTATTTTAAAAGCTTCCGAACTGTGTAAATGGTTACGTCACTCTCACGTGACGGCCAGCATGCCCTCCTTCTGGACGGAGTGTGACATTTAATAAATAAAATGTTTAAGGCTAAAAAATATTGCATGCGCGTCGATTATGTATAACTATTTTTCACAATTTATAATGGTACACTATTGATTTTGTGATGAGTTTTAGATTCATGATAGATGGTAACGTATACAATAGATATAGATGTTACTTGCATACATAACTTTTCACACCATATATATATGTAACAAAGTTCCCTTGTTTGTTAATAATTACTCTCTCAAAATATATGTTAGTTTAATAATTATGGAAATTAGAGAGGAAATTAGAGAGGTGGAGGATAAACTTACGAGTTTGTTGGGGCAACCGTTTACTAATGAGTCTATCGAGCAAAAAAATGAGCTAATTCGGCAACTCAATAGATTGCTTGAGCAAGAGGCGCAATTTTGGAGACAACGTTCGAAGGAAAATTTGGTAAAATTGGGGGATCGTAATACAAAGTATTTTCATCAGAAGGCTAATAGGAGGCAGAAACGGAACTGTTTATATGGGTTAATGGATGATAATGCTTGTTGGTGGGAGGACCGTAGGGGGATGGAGGAAATTGTGATGTCTTATTTCACGCAACTTTTTCGTTCAAGTGGAGTGCAGAATTTTGATGATTTATTGTGCCATCTCTCGCCTAAGGTGATGGATGAGATGAATTCTTCCTTACTTAGCCCACTTACGGATGAGGAGATAAAATGTGTTGTCTTTCAGATGCATCCTACAAAGGTGCCAGGACCGGATGGTATGTCACCAAGTTTTTATCATAATGCATCCTACAAAGGTGCCAGGACCGGATGGTATGTAACTATACCCATGTTACATTAATTCCAATAGTCAAAGATGCTACGATGATGACTTAAGTTTGCCCTATTAGTTTGTGCAATATGTTATACAAAATAATGGTGAAGGTCCTCACAAATAGGTTCAAGCTCATTCTTCCACAGGTTATATCGCCTACTCAAAGTGCTTTCATTCCGGGGTGCTTAATCTCAGATAATTACTTGGTTGCTGTTAAGGCTACTCCTTTTATGCATAAAAGGTCATCGAGGTTTAATGGGCTTATGGCATTGAAACTAGACATGAGTAAGGCACATGAGTAAGGCTTACGATCGGATGGAATTGAAGTTTCTAGAGGCTATAATGCAAAGGTTGGGATTCGCTGAAAGGTGGATCCATATGGTCATGTTGTGTGTTTCCACGGTGACTTATTCCTTTAAGTTGAATGGGAATCCGATGGGTTATGTGCACCCAGAAAAAGGAATAAGACAAGGTGATCCTCTTTCCTCTTTCTTATTTGTGTTATGTTCAAAAGGCTTGTTGACACTCCTGTCAAAGGCTGAGTTTGATGGAGAGTTACATGGGATCAAGGTGTGTCATGCTGCTCCTAGTATTCATCATTTGTTTTTCGCTGATGAAAGTTTTCTTTTTGCCTAAGGTACTATTGGTGAATGTCAGGTCATTAAATAGGTGTTGCGAATGTACGAGTTGGCTTCTGGACAAGCAGTGAATTTTGAGAAGAGTTGTGTTTTGTTCAGTCCCAATCTCAATATTTATGATGGGCAGTTATTGGCTGATAGTCTTGGGATGCGAAGAGTGGATTTTCATGATAAATATCTGGGTTTGCCAGTTTTGGTCCGAAAATCGAAAAAATAAACCTTTGCATGTGTGAAAGATAGGGTGTGGAAAAAGTTGCAAAGTTGGCAAGGCGGCTTACTTAGTAGTATGGGTCATAAATTATTGGTGAAGACGGTGGCGCAGGCCTTACCTACATATTCCATGCAATGTTTTCTACTCTCTAAATCTTTTTACGAGGATTTGAATATGATGATAGCGAAGTTTTGGTGGAGTGGTGATCCGGGGAAAAGGAAAATACATTGGCTTAATTGGAGGGTGTTGTGTAAGTCTAAGCAAGAGAGAGGTCTTGGGTTTAAAGATCCTTATGCGTTTAACTTGGCTTTATTAGCAAAACAGGCATGGCGTTTTCTGCATAATCCCGAGGCATTGGTGTATCGTGTGTTCAAGGCCCGGTATTTCCTTACCACAGATTTTCTTGAAGCTTAGGTAACATCTAATAGCTCATAAGTCTGGCATAGTATTGCTGCTTTAAGATTGGTTCTCCACAAGTGACTTCGATGGCAGGTAGGTAATAAGAAGATGATTCATATTTGGAAGGACAATTGGGTGCCGAGGGAGTGCTACCTTTGGATTTTGACCCCACCACCATTACATTGGAATGGTGATGCCACGGTGGAAGATTTGTTAAGGTCGGATGTAAAACAGTGAGATGAGAGTTTGTTGAATGCACTTTTTTTCTCAGGAGGAAGTGGAATTAATTCAAGGGATCCCACTTAGCTTTCGTGATATTGTTGATTGCGCATCATGTGGAAGTGGAATTAATTCAAGTGAGATGAGAGTTTGGCATTATGATCGTCATGGTAGATTTACGGTCCGAAGTGCGCATCATGTTGCTCAAGGGATAATGGCATCTAGTGGGGAAGGGGCTGAAGGCTCACACTCGTATACTAGTAATAATGGGGAGAAGCTATGGAAGAAGCTGTGGACGGCTTGTGTCCCCGGGAAAGTAAAGATTTGTGTGTGGCGGGCATGTTTGGATTCTTTGCCTACGAGGTTAAATCTTTGTAAGCGAAGGGTGACAATCGAAGATGGTTGTGTTAGGTGTAGTTGCAAGGTGGAATCCGTAAAGCATGTTTTGCGTGATTGCCAAGTTGCTAAAGTGGTAAGGTTTCGCGGTTTGGGTTTAAGGGTGGAAAATGGGCATGGTGTGAGTATTTTGAATTGGTTAGCTAATCTGCATTTACAGGGACCTACGATGGGATTTGAGCTTGGTCTAATGTTGGTTTAGTTACTATGGCAACATCAGAATGACGTTCTTTGGATGGTAAGTACTCAAACTAGGATGAGATCGTACTACGGACGGAAGGTTGGTTGCAAGAATTCCACAGGTGCCATAAGACGGACATAAGGAAAGGGAGACGTGAGTTGCAGAAGTGGAAAAGACCAGTGGAGGGTTGGATAAAGTGCAATTTCGATGGAGCATGGAATGACCGTCCACACCGATAAGGGTATGGAATTGTTTTGCGTAATCACTTGGGGGAGATTTTAGGTCCTGCAACAAGTCCCATTCATTATTCCACATCTGCCTTGCATGCGAAATTCTTAGCAGCTAAGCACGCTGCACAGTTTGTTAAAAGGTTATATTCGGTCAATGTCCAAGTTCAACTTGAAGGAGATTCGAGCTTGGTATTGGCTACCATTAAGGGCCAAGGTGAGGATAGGTCTAATTTTGGATCCATTATTAATGATTTGCAATGTTTCTGTTTGGATTGGTCGAAGTTGATGGTTAGTCATGTGCAACGGGAAAGAAATTTGGCGGCTCATCGGCTTGCTCGGCTAGGGCTTACTTGTACTCAGGAGATTGTGTGGTTCGAGTAACCTCTGGATTTAATTCAGGATATTCTGTTTGACGAAGGATTGTAAGTTTGATTGGTCATTTGAGGATAGGTCTATTGTTGTGTGGGACACTTTTTTCCTTCGACCGGGTTGAAATCCCCTGTAAGGTTTTTATCGAGGCCCATTTTGCACACTATCCTCAGTTTGTACAAATTCTATTTTGCTTGATGAATATCGTACTTTTGTTCAAAAAATAATAATAATTATGGGATGAGTGTCTAACATGCATGCTATTTATTGAGTCCATGTATGTTTTGTATTGCATCCTACAAGTTTATTGTGAAAATTGAAACCCAAATAATTTAAATTTTTGTAGATACTAGCTAGTTACGTTGTTGTAGTGGGTTCAACTTACATGTCATGTAGCAAAACTTACATATTTATCATGACTAAGGTTCTAAAAGACGCTAGGTGCTACGTTGTTGTAGTAAATTATTTTATATCTTTAATATTTTGGTGAATTTGATAATATCATATGAAAGTTTAAAGGATTATAAGTTTGTAGTACTTACTAAATAGTTTCAAAGATTATAAATATATAGTGAAGTTAAAAGAAAAGTCAACTATGTAGTGTAAACTTGTAGTCTGTTGAAAGCATTTTCTTAAGTGGGATAATGTAGAGAGGTGGGGCGCACCACAGGAATATTTAATATATGTTTATGTAAGATGCATTTCCCATTTCCAATTGACTGGAATCAATTTAAAAAACAATTAAACAAAACGGTTGAGTGATCTTGTCTATGAAGTGGGTGGGAATGGGAAGAGAGAGAAACTCATTGAGAAATTTTATTTCAACTCCTATTCAATAATGCTATTCTTACCATATTTTTGTACCATAATTGTATACCACTTTAGATGATATCTGATGTGGATAACCGTATTATTTAAATTAATTAGAATTTAATTTCCATTAAAAACTATTTAATTAATCAATAACAAATAAAAAGATGGTTAATTAAATGATGATTGTTGACACACCCTAACCAAGATCAAGGTATGTTGGCCGTCAAGTGAGAGTTACAAGCCATGTGCACAATGTGGAAGCAATAAAGATAAGAATTATACGAATAATTAAAAACCAAATTACTAGAGTGCACTACTAAACATGAAGTGATAGGAGTTAGGTACAACAGTAAACATTCCTAAGCAGAGCATATTAAGTCTAGGTGCAGTCCAGTAGGATAAGTACTAGTTATACTGTACCAGGAATGTCCTACTATTATTTAGATAAGTCAGAACTGCCGACGTCCTCAAGCCACCAACAACGAGCTTACTTAAAACCTGGAGGGGCGTAAAACAGAAAACGTGAGTAGGCAAAAACAATTGTTTTACAAAACTAATTTATTTATCAATATACTAACTCCTCGCTGTAAAACATGTATAATTTTTCCCAGAATGAAGATATAAGCATATACATAATATGTATATATTTAATATCATATCAATTCAATTCATGCTTCACATAATTATATTCAAATGTAAGCCATGCCAAGATATAACAGACTAAACAATTCAGGTAAGAATAAATTCATAGAAATATGACATGCTAGCCGGAACCCCTAAGGTAGTTTGTACGACTAATTTCATAGCTCAAGGTTACTCTAGCCGGAGTCACTATAATGACATATACGGCAACATACTGCACATAAGTCGAAACCACTAAAAAGGTCTGTACGACAAGATTGGGTGTAATATAGTTATGCTCAATTTTACTATCTCATAATAGCCGGGCGATAAATCTCTAGTCACCTACGAGTCGGAACCATAATTAAGGTCTGTACGACAAGACTGTGCACTTAAGTTGGATCCAATATGAGCATATAGTGCGAGAGGTGACATAAATAAACAGGCTTGTACTTCATATCTCTGGCTAAATCGCAATCACCCTAGGTGCAGTTTTATAAGCTCAACATTATTCAATCACATATCACATCAACGATGATTCAAATAACCAAACATAACTTACCTGAACTTACCTGTGCCTCCACAGCACCACATTTATATATATATATGCAACCATGAAATGTATATGCAGAATATAAAAGCATTTGGCATATTATTTCAAAGCATACTTTCTTTAAAAATGCATTTATGGGAAATATATCAAGTATATAAATATATACTGAAAACAAAAGCCCACTCATTGGTATGTCGACGGGTGGTAACCCTTGAGTCGCCCATGGATACGCTCGTCCTCGGAATAAGTCTCACCTATATGCGAATTAACTATAAAAACGTTATTTTAAGCACATAGACAAAACTAGCTAATAACTTTTCATACAAAGCTCAATTTTCGTATTTGAATATACCAACGCAACCTACACAACCTCACGAACATCGTGATATTCTTAGATAAATTTTTTTGTGGCTCACACGCCCCCACATGCCGGGGAGGGCACGACCTCACTCGCATCATCTTCAACCTCCAGATGCCGGAACAGTGTCACCGGCGCTGGATTCTTGGCAGACATGCAACTGCCTATTTCTCACACGTTTTTGCACCATTTTTCACGCAATTTATATCAAAATGAAGCTTTTAACTTGTAGAACACAATCATCCTAATTTAAAGTTCTAAAAGTCACGGGATCTCACCAGAGAATTCCAAGAAAAATTGACCAAACTTCGTCCACACGATCCCGATGTCCAAAACCTTCAAACGAAGCACTCCGAGCTTCCTTGGGACCTCGATAAGCTTCCTACAAGCTTCAAATTCCCAAAAACATCCATAATTCTGTGTGCATGAACAGTGCACAAATCGGGGGTTATGAAAAACTAGGGTTTTCCAAGGTATCCTTACCTGAAATAGGTACCAATTGACTCGTCCGAGCTTCACGAACACAGTGATGCCAACTTTGACCATGATTCGTGAAGTTTTAAGGGTTTTGGGTGTTTTTCCGTACGAGTTCGAAAGAGAGAGAGAGTGTGAAACCTAGAGACAGTACGGGAGTGAGAGAGAGAAAGTGATGTGGATGTGTGTGTAGTCCTATCTGCACATCCACCAATCAAACAGATATTTTCCTTACTTGCAATTGCGTCCAACATACTAGGGATTCATCAAATTGGTTCTTAAACCAAAACTTAGTCACACCACGCCATCCACGTTCAAGGGTAATTCCATCTTTTCACATCATCGAGAATAAAATAATGTACATCTCTGGGACGGGCTGTCTCCCACATCGCCCACGGGAGTGATCCTTAAATGTATATTCTCATCCCTACCTAGCACGAGGCCTTTTGGAAGCTTACTGGCTTCGAGTTACGTTGGAACTCCAAAGTTAACCGAGTTCGCACGAGAGCACTCCCAGGGCCTAAAGCAGACAATATCGTGCTATGGTGGTGGAGTGGGCTGATAGGAGTATATTTATGCGACTTAGTTAGCTTGTTTTCTTGCATTGTTATAGTTAGTTTGTGGTTATTATAGTGTTTTAAGCTATTTTCGTGTGTTTGTAGGTCCAAATGACAAAGTTGGCGAGAAAGTGCAATTTGGAGCCTTTTGAAGCAGTTTTGAGCATAAAATGGATATCACATGCTTGGAGTCAAATGAATGGACGAAATTGAAGATCAAAGGAGGCAAGAAATGAAGAAATGAACATGAAGAACAAAGAGTTCAAAATTGGAAACCAAAGTTTCTAAAGTTGGAAGTTGCTATTCTTGGAGGTTTCCATTCTTGAAAGTTTCTACTCTTGAATTGGAAGTTTCCTAATCCATTTTTTCAGCTTTGTTCTAAGCCCATGGCGCACCCTAGGGCCCTAATCCTTTATTTTCTGCTAAGTTTAAACCCTAATCCATCCACCCTAGGGTTGGGCCGCACCTAGTGTTCTAGAAGCCTAAAAATCTGCATAAAACCCTAATTCTTTTCTCCCTTGGATGGGCCAAGCCTTTTATCTCCAAAACCCTAACCCTTTCCCATCAAATTTTGTGGAAACCCTAGCCTATAAATAGATGTTTTAAAGCACAAATTCAGAACCACCCCTTCACACCATTCAAAAACACCTTGCCGCAACCCTAATCACCATTCTACATCACAAAACACCATCCTACAGCCATATACATCTCTGCCGCACCTTTTGGAGAAGAAGGAGAGCCTTGTGGTGCATTCCATTGATGAAGGAGGACCTTGTGCGCAAGCCATCTGCATCCTTGGGAGTTTTCATAGTTCTTTCTTCCCTCGTTTCAGTTTCGATGTGTATTTTAATTTGCTTTTCAATTGCTATGAACATGTGGAACTAAACTCTTATTAGTTAGTGGTGAATTTGAAGCCATGGACATATGTTAATATGAATTGATTCCTTTCAGTTATTGTTTCGTAAAACATGAATGCAATTTACTTATCTATTTAGTTTGCATGCTTGAATCTGATGCTAAAATTATAAGGGACTTTCACCTAATCGTTAGAACTTATAATTACAAGTAGTGGAGATTGTTAGTCACAATCATGTTAAGTACATTCTTGGCAAAAGTATCATGCAGTTCATAATTATAATTGCCTTGTCAATGCTTATGATTTCCATGGAATTTAATGATCTTTGAATATATCTCTATCATGCTGTTCATATAGGGAACTCGAGAAGAATAATTTGTGTTGTTGTATACATTCATCCAATTCAATGAATTTAGGGAAATCTGAGAGTTAATTTGTGCATTCACGATTAATTTGGGGCATTGTCGTTCATGCTTTAAAGAAACAAGACTGCAAATCGATTTATGTTGCATATGTTCATGTGTGGAGAAGGATCCTCTAACTAGCTTCTCACCCTTAAATTCATCTTAATTTCGTTTTAGATTACTTTGTTTTGCAATCTGTTTCGTTTTAATTCAATTTCGTCAGAATTCAAAACCCCATTTTCTACTTTGTATCTTTAGGTCATAATCTGTCCTAATTAGGTTCTTTAGAGTGTTTTGAGTCAATATAGGTTAGAATTAGTCCATAAACATTGTTTGGGTCTTAGTTTAGTCTTAAATTCGTCCAATTTCATTTCTAGAATCTGTTTTGAGTCTAATTGTTAGTATTGTGCTGTTTTGAGTCTTTTAAGTGTTTTATGAGTTAGTTAAGTTACAATCTGTTTTCTTTTAATCTTTTGAGTCAAAGTAAGTTTTAATTTCGTCCAAATTACTTGTTAGGTTTAGAAGTGAGTCAATTTCACTTAGTTTTGCAGATTTGAGTGTCTTAGGTCAGTTTAGAATCTATAGAGTCTATTCTTGTGTTTTTAAGTCTAGTTTAGTGTTTTAGAGTTTAATTTGAGTAGATTAGCAGCCCTAGTTAATCCCCAGTTTAGAACGATCCCTACTTACATCTTTGCTACAATTGTCATCAATAGGGTTTAATTTGTGTGTCAAGTAATTTTCACATCAAATTTTGGCGCCGTTGCCGGGGGTTAGCAAACTTGCTAATCCCTTGTTTGTGTCGGGTCTTTTATATTTTCTTTTAAAGTTTATCCATGAGTTTGTGTGTCTTTTGTATTTTCTGCCGAGCCTTCATACTTGGTTGTTGATTGTGTTTGTTTCCTTGTTTCAGGTATTAGTTTATGACTCGTAGTTCTCAACACATTAGTGCAAATATCTTGGAGTTCGACGAATATTTTGAAAGAACTTTGAGAAGAAAGAGGAAGCAACCAGAACCTAATCCACCTAATTCAAGTTCAGAGGCCGAATCTGAATTTGAAGAAGAAGAAGTCATGGCAACGGATAATCGTACAATAAAAGAACTCTCGGCCTCGGGGTTGGCCAATGCCGCACTCCTTTGCATTCAATACCCCTTAGCTGCTCAAGGCAAGACCAACGAGTTCGAATTGAAGTCAAGCTTGTTACATCACATTCCCAAATACCATGGGTTGTCCATGGAAGATCCAAACAAGCATCTCAAGGAGTTCAAAGTTGTTTGTTCGAGCATGACACCCATCAATGTCGATGGGAACATTTTGATGATGAATGCCTTTCCATTATCTCTTGTGGAAAAGGCTAAAGATTGGCTTTATGAATTGGCACCCGGGACGGTCACTTCTTGGGAAAGCATGAAGAGGGCATTTTTAGAGAAGTTTTTCCCCACTTCGAGAGTCATTCTCTTGAGGAAGAAGATTAGTGGCATTCAACAAAGCCAAGGATAGTCCTTTCCAGCATACTATGAGCGTTTTAAGGCTCTTGTCGCCTCATGTCCTCAGCACCAAATGAAAGAAGAACTTCTACTTCAATACTTTTATGAAGGACTTCTTCCAATTAAGCGACAAATGCTAAATGCTTCAGCGGGAGGTGCATTGGTTGACAAAACACCAATCGCTGCAAAAACCTTAATTGCCAATCGAGCGCTAAATGCACAACAATACGAAGGGCTTGGACAAAGAGACTTCCCACGGCATCAAGTTAATGAGGTAAGTTCTACGTTCGACATTCAATCTCAGTTAGCTAATCTCACTTCCATTGTGTCTCAGATGGCCGAATGGATGAAGATACAAGGACAAAGTGTATGTGGCGTGTGCTCTATGCAAGGGCATCTCAATGATCAATGCCCTCAACTAATTGAGAATGGAGGTTGGGAGAGTGCAAATGTCGTGGGCTATCAAGGCCAAAATCAACAAAGAACTGACCCATACTCAAACACGTACAATCAGGGATGGAGTGATCACCCTAACTTCCAGTGGAGGGAGCCACAACAACCTCATCAACAAAGCCAATTTCGACAGCCCCCTGGGTTCTTCCAAAAGCCATTTGTGCCATCTCAAGCCTATCCACAAGCTACCTAACAAACTTCAGGTTTATCCCTTGATAATACTAAAATTCTTGAGTTATTAACCTCTATGTCGCAAGGATTGCAGAATCAAACCAAAGAGATGCAACTTCAAGCACAAGTAGTGACGAATCATCAAAAGGAGATGGGTGAGATGAAGAATCAATTAGGGCAGATTTCTGAGTTTTTGGGGCATATTAGAGAGCAAGGGAGACTTCCAAGTTCAACCATTGTCAATCCAAAATGAGGTTTTGAAACTGCCAAGGCCATTACATTGAGAAGTGGTAAGGAACTTGGAGACCATTCAAAAGTCTCCAACCAAGGCCACCAAGAGGATAACAAACTGATGCAAGAAGAAGAAAAGGATGAGGAAGTCACGGCAAGGAAGGAGAAAACAATGCCGCAGCCTTCTATTGCACCTTTGCCGTGTCCTACACCTAAGGTAAGTCATAATTCGACCCAATCAAGTTCTATTCCACTAAACGTGCCCTTTCCTAGCAGGTTTATGCAAGCCAAGAACGACGAGGAGGAAAAAGACATTCTGGAGACGTTTAGGAAGGTGCATGTCAACATCCCACTCCTCGATGCAATAAAGCAAATCCCGAAATATGCTAAGTTCTTGAAGAAGCTTTGCACAACAAGGAAACGGATTCGGGAGAAAGAGGTGGTACACGTAAGTGAGAATGTATCTGCATTGTTGCAAAGAAAGTTACCACCTAAATGCAAAGATCCAAGTAGTTTCACTATCCCTTGTGTTATTGGTAATACGAGGTTTGATCATGCTATGCTAGATTTAGGTGCATCAATCAATGTCATGCCATATTCTGTTTATGCATCAATGAATCTAGGAGAGCTTAAAAATGATGGTGTTATTATTCAATTAGCCGATCGATCTAATGCATATCTGAAAGGAGTTTTGGAGGATGTTTTGGTGCAGGTAGACCATTTGATTTTTCCTGCAGATTTCTATGTGCTTGACATGGAAGATTCGGTACACTTTCCATCATCACCACTCTTACTTGGACGTCCTTTCATGAAAACAGCTCAAACCAAGATTGATGTGGCCAAGGGAGCAGTCACTATGGCATTTTGTGGTGATATGATTAATTTCAAAGTTTCTGAATCTATTGAGAATACTAATGATGTTCGTTCTTGTTGTGCCATTGATGTAATTAAAAGTAAAAGGCAGGAACGTTCAACACCAATCAAGAAGATTGCATTTCAAACTATCAATAAAGAGGGAATTAGAGTAAAACATAAGGATTACATGGCCACAACCCTCAAACCCCCAAATCTGGCCGAGAGCAGCCCACATGCATTTGTTGATTGTGCTGCCGCTTCCTTGCCGAACATTGGTAAGCCACCTATTCCGATCTCGATTCCCATTTCAACTAATAGGTTGTTACCTTCTTTGGTGCAGGTACCTAATCGAATGCAAGGTGGTGGGGAAGTTTACATTGATTTTTGGAAGCACAAGGCCCCAATCAGGAGGGATTAGTATCCCCTTCCATTCATAGAGCCAATGTATGAGTAATTTAAGGAGCATGATGTGGAGGACGTATCCCTCCATGACGTGGGCCCTATTCAAGCTTAATTGGAGGTATCGTCCGGCTGGAAGACGTTAAAGCAAGCGCTTCTTGGGAGGCAACCCATGCAAATAAAGAAGACCTAGAAAACTCCAACATCACAACCAGATTTGCGTTCCTAAACCCTACTCTTTATTGCTTTTACTTTGCCATATTTGTCAGGTTTGCTAGTTGTGTTACTTGTTTGCATTTGTGTGAGTCTATGCTTGAAACATTGAGGACAATGTTTGGTTTAAGTGTGGGGGGGGGGGGGGGTAAACAAGTGTTTTTATTGAAAAATTCGTAGGATTTTACCACCTAACATTTCAAAAGTTGTTTTTCACTGTTTTCAAGTGTTTTTAGTGTGTTTTGAAGCGTTTTAGTGTGTTTTAACATAAAAATCCGAAAATCTCATTGATAGACGCATATTTATGCGACTTAGTTAACTAGTTTTCTTGCATTTACGTTATTAGTTCTTAGTTATTTTAGTACTTTAAGCCATTTTCGTGTGTTTGTAGGTCCAAAGGGCTAAGGTAGCAAGAAAGTGCATTTTGGTGCATTTTGGAGCAGTTTTGAGCTTGGAATGGTTTACATATGATATGAGCAAGATGGATGGACGAATTTGAAGTCAAATGAGGATAGAAACATGCTAAAAATGTGGTGAAACAAATACAAAGTGCAAGAAGGGATAGGTTTCTAGAAGGATTGGCCAAAACTTCACTCAAAAACCTCAATGCCGTGGCTTTTACTTCAAAGCAACCAGAAATTTGAGTGATGATGCAATGCCTAACTCACCATGACATTTGAGTGGATGATGCAATGCTTAACTCACCATGACATGTGAGTGGATGATGCAATGCTTAGCTAACCATGACATTTGAGTGGATACCTAACCCACCAACATTTTTCACCAACAATTCCCACTCTTTATAGTGCTCACCTACTCAATTCCACCAAAATTTTGTGTTAAACAAGTCCATCCTCTTCCTATAAATACCATGGTAGCAACCTCATTCAAATCATCCAAGAATAAACCATTCTATAAGCCTTTCCTTGCCTCTCCCTACATATCTAAACTTTCCCCATCCATTCCTCCAAATAACCAACCCTTCAACATCATTCCAACCTTGTTGTTGCGGCAAAGAGAAGGAGAAAAGTCCTTGGACGCGCTTGCTATCCAACATGGATCGTTGGAACGTTTAGGTGCTTTCTTTCCTTTGTTTTTCAATGTTTAAATTTGTTTATCTTTGTTTTGTAATAATGAGGAACTAAACCCCCCTTGGCTAGGGGGGGATTCGAAACACATGTCCTTGCTTGCATTATGATTTGATTACTTTTAATTGCGTTTCATAAGTTATGAATTCAATTTACTTATCCGTTCGTATAAAAACTGATTTGTGTATGTTGATTGAGGGTCGACACTTAGTTTGCATGCATGAATTCGATGCTAGAATATAAGGGAGTTTCACCTAATCGTCATGAACTTATATTCACAAGTAGTGAAGGTTGCTAGTCACAATCGCGTTAAGTAAATTCTTGGCATAAGTTTCATGCAATTCATAGTAACGAGTGCCTCGTCAATGCTTATGATTTTCATAGAACTTAATGATTCTTGCTTGTATCTCTATTATGCAATTCATGTAGGGAACTTGTGAGGAATGCTTTGGGTTGTCGTATGCAATCATCCAACTCAATAAAAGTAGGAAAATCTGAGGGTTAATTTAAGCGTACCTAATTAACTTGGGGCATTGAGAATTAATAAGTTATTGAAATACAATTGGAAATCGTTTTGTATGCAAGCAAGACATGTGTGGAGAAGAACCATCTAGCTAAAGCCCATCAAGTTCGTTTTAAAGTTTTAGTTTATTGGTTTTACTTTCACTTAATCAAACTCAAATCCCCCTTTTTCTTTCTTGTTTTTAAGTTCTTTTATTTACATTTTTAACTTTGTTTTTAAGTTTCAAGTGATTTAGCAATCCCTCCTAATCCCCGGCTTAGAACGATACCCTACTTATACTTATACTACAATTGTCAAAAGAGGGTTTAATTTGTGTGTCAAGTAATTCTCACATCAAATTTTGGCGCCGTTGCCGGGGATTAGCAAATTTGCTAATCCCTTGTTTATGTTTTTGTTTGTGTTTATTTATATTTTTTTCTTTTTATTATTTTTGTGTTTTTGTCTTTTACTTTTGATATTTGATTTAGTTTTCTTTCTTTGAATTGAGGTACAAATGGAGCAAGACCTGGATTCTACTAGCATTCAAGATCTATTGGCACAGCTCACTGCTCAATTAACTCATAATGCCGAACGGACCACAATGCCAAGTATCCCTACACTTGATGTGCCCTATGGGCAAGGATATCAAGGTCCTCAATTTTCTGCAAATGAAGATGTTTGGGGATATCAAGGCCATAACCAATCAAGGGGCAACATGTTTTCCAATGCTTACAATTCAGATTGGAGAGATTATTCAGATTACATGTGGGGAGAACCTCAACAATTCCAACAAGGTGGATATTGGCAGCAAGAAGACGCGTTCTATTCAAGACCTATGCAGCCACCACAGCATCCCCCACAACAACTCCAATCGAATCAAAGTATGCCCGTGGATTATAATCAAATGCTTGAAGAATTAATTTCTTCGGTACAGGGTTCACAAAAAGAAGAACAATTGCCGCCATCGGAAGAGTTCTATCAGTGGCCATATGAATCGTCACAGCCACCACAACAATCAACCCAATTCAATTCAGGTACGTCCTTGGATAATGATACACTTAATAATTTACTCACCTCTTTGAATCAGGGAGTAGAAAATCAAAACCAGGAGATGCAAGACCGAGTCAGAAGAGTGGACGAATTGGAGATGCATGTTGGGCAGATTATGGAATTCATGGCACAGATTCAAGAGCAAAGTGAAGTCTCCAACTCAACTCTTGAAAATTCAAAGGCAGAAGTTGAAATCGATGAAGCCATCACCTTGGAAGGTGACATAGAGGATGAAGTTGTCCCAGAACTATCCAAACACAGCCCGAACAGGGATGAATTGCTGCTGCAAGCAGAAGATGAGGAGGACGACCTGGGCAGTTTAGAAGAATTCTTGCTACAAGCTCCTCAAATCCCTATGTCATCCAACTCAGGTGAGGAAGTTCCCATTTCATTTCATTCTAATGATATTCCTATTCTTGGTGCAACAAAGCAGGTCCTAGATCGTGTTGAATATTTCAAAGGCCTTTGTTTCCCAAGAAGAATGATTCAAGAGAAAGTAGTGGCTAAAGAATGTCAAGACTTCATCCAAGAGGCTGTGCATGAGACAATCAAGCCCGAAGCAGTAGAGTTTGATGACCCGGGACAAGCCACAACCATCATAGTAAACCTGGCCAAGTTCAAAGTCCCGGAAATGTTCAAAAATGTCGTGTTTGTTTTTGAGTTTGTGTCGGAGAAAGAAAGTAAGCCATCTTCTCCAATTTTAATTTTAATGTATACTAACATTTTTCTGATTTTGATGATTCAGGCACCCACTCGTGAATTCAGACCATTGCCGAATCATTTCAAGTATCACCTCCCATTAAAAGATAAATTCCATGCTTTGGAGCCGATGGGAGTTAAGGGAAAGATTCGTCCGGCTAAAGACGTTAAATCAAGCGCTTCTTGGGAGGCAACCCAAGCATTCAACGAAGGGAGACTTTGAAATTGCTCAACAAATCTTTTTCCGATCAGATTTGCACTCTTAAACCCTTCTCTTTACTGCATTTATTTTACCTTGTTTAAGTTCATTAATTGTTAGTTTATTTAAGTGTGAATCTTGTTTAGGGTAAATAAAGTTTTTTTACTTTGATTTACATATTTTACATTACATTTTTTTACATTGCTTAAAAAAAAAAAAAAAAATTTAAAATTAATGATAAATACAAAAAAAAAAAAAAAAATAATAATTAAAAAAAAATATATATATAATAATACAAAAAAAAATACATAAAAAAAAAAAAAAAAAAAAGTAAAGTACAAATATTTTACAATGATGTAAACTAATAGTATTCATTGGTCGGGTGGTGCTTCAGTAGTAGGCGGGGCTTCAGCAGTCGGCGGGGCTACAGAAGGAGGAGGCGGCAGAGGTTGATCAGTTGGAGCTTCACTACGCGGTGCCGCTCCAGAAGACGAAGGCAGATGTTGTTGGAACAAACCCACAAAACCTCTGATGATCAAGTAAAATTTGACCATCGGTGTCCTGCATCTGGTCAATCTTCCTCTTCATGCTGGTGGCATAGCTGTGTGCGAGCTTGTGCAATTCCTTATTCTCATGCTTGAGCCCTTTAATCTCTTGCTTGAGACTCTGTATTTCAGCCACCAAGGATTCAACGTGACGGGTTCGGGCATATAGGCGTTGGGCCATGTTAGATACGGAACCCGCACACTGCACACTGAGAGCCAGAGACTCCTTGACCGCCAATTCATCAGACCGCCTTGCGAGCAGTCTGTTATCTCTGGGAGTGACAAGGTTTCGGGCCACCACCGCAGCGGTCATGTCATTTTTCATCACCGAATCCCCAACGGTAAAAGGACCGGTAGGGGATATGAAGGATGGGCGCCATATGTTGTCTGGTGAAGGCGGAGCTGCCTCTTCACCACGGTTCAAATCAAAACGACGATCGGAAGGGCCAGACATTTTTCAAATGTGGTGAAGAAAGAAAAGAGATCGGACAGATTAAGATTTCGGAAGTGCAAGAAATGAGTGTTTACTGGAGGGATAAGTGTGTTGTGGAACAAGATTAACGCCTCTATAAAAAGGAAGAAATCAAAGAGGCGATCCTCAGAAATTGAAGAGGCGTCCTCTCGCAAATCGAAGAGTCGGGGCTCCGTTCTCAAAAGCCGGATTCTTTTCTCAAAAGAGGCGTTTAATTTCTTAAAAGTTGGGCTTGCTCAGAAACCACGAGCCGAACCCCGGATTTCGCAAGATCAATTCGTTCAGACGTGTTGTCACCCGTCACACGCAAACTCAGCTCTGCGAAAATCACGGGCAGTCTGTCGAAGCGCCGATTCCAACCATCTGTCTCTCTCAGCCTAGTCAGCACTTGTCACATGCAACTGGCAGCTTTGCGGAAATTACGGGCAGCTTTGTCAGAAAGCGCGTAATTTGTACTATTCATCCATCCACCGGCTGCCAACAATGAGTGAGAGAACAGTTCCGGTTGTGAAGACAAGTCCTATAAGTTTCTACCTTCGCCTTCCACAGCAAAAGCACACTCTCTCAGCAAACCCTCTCAACATTTCTTCATCTCCGAAAATGCATTCCCAAAGAATCCTCTCGAGTCACTCTGTGTTCCTCATTCCTTGGGATACTCCTGCGAACAACCCATTCAAAGCAAAACTATTTCATATCATAAAGGTTGAAAGCAAGAGTATCTCATATCATGCTTTCTCCTTCCTTCTCCTTGTTCCTGATTGCTTACCTAGCCTTGCTCTCGAGTACTCATCATGTTGTGCTTCCTCTTCGTCTCTCACGTATAAGGGAAGTGAAGATGATACCTCGAAGCATGTGGAGACAAATTGCCAATTCATCCCCAGCTAGGGACAAGGAGAAAGAAAGCAAGAGGTGGGCACTTGGAAAGATTGAAGAAAGAATCAGACCAAAACACCTCTACCTCGTGCCTGCCCGCCGTGCTGAAGAAACAAGCAGAGAAGAATGCAGACTGTGCAATTCTCGCTCAGAATTCCAAACCAGTTCGAGATCAAAGCTGTGGAAAGTCAACAAGCACGACCAATGATTACTTATTAGTTTTATTCATTATCTTTTATCGTAATTTTCAAATTTTCGTTTGCAATTTTTTTTATTTTCTTGCGTTACTTAACTGAATTATTTCTTTTCTTTGCAGGAACTTTTGGTTATTTCCACCCTTGAAGTTGATTGCAGAATTCTAGCTTGGGGGTCATCGCTTGATTTTACTGCAAATTAGGGAAGTTTTCAGTCCAATTGCTTTATTTTGTTTCTTATTATTTATTTTATTTTATTTTATTTTATTTGCATTATCGTGTTTTCTGACATTGGGGACAATGTCAAGTTTAAGTGTGGGGGGGGTAACTAAGTGTTTTTGGTGCAAATTCGTGGGATTTTATCACCCTTAACTTAAAGACTTGTTCCTTGCTGTTTTTAAGTGTTTTTAAGTTGTTTTGATGTGTTTTAGTGTGTTTTGAAGTAAAAATCCGAAAATCACATAAAAATTTGAAAAATTTGTTTTAAAAACCCAAAGAGGGTTGTTTTTGTGTGGTTGTTTGTGTCGTAGGGTACCTTCCAACACAATAATGAGGATTCGATTTGTAATTGCATGACGGTTAAAGAAAGTTATAAACATGGATAAAAGTTTGATTTACTCTTTGGTTTATGCTTGGTTGTGGTTATAACTTATGAATTCACATAAAGGAAAAATTAGTTTTTGTAACATGCTTGAAGGAAGTAACTCAAACTAACGCTACAACCTTGTGAGACTTGAGCCTAAACGTTTATTTGGAGAGTTAATAATCTGTGAACTTGTTGCTTTCTTAAGTCGTTGCATGATCTCATTATTCTTTGCTTGGTTGCTACTTAGAAGGCGTGTCATCATTTAGTTCCAAATGCTAGAACTCATGCCCAATTCATTCAAAGCATGTTATTGATTTGCATAACACATATTCAAGATAAAGTTGTGTAGTGACCACCACCATAGCCAAAAAGCCGTAAAACCTTACTCCATTATATGTTTAGGTGTTAACCCCATTGAGCCTTGTTTAGCCTTTTCTTTGTTAACCCACATCATTCTCACCTAGCCTAGATTAGGACTATCCATACCCTCGTTCTTAAAGTATAGTAAGCATAATTCAAATTGAATTCCTTTGTGGCAGAAACCAAGTGTGGGGGAAATTTTTATTTTGTGAATTGTGCGCCATAGGCACGGGTAGAAAGAAAAGAAAAGAAAAGAAAAAAAAAATTGAAAAAAAAAAAAAAAAAAAAAAAAGTTGTGAAAAGAATTCAAAGTGTTGAAGTAAGGGTCCAAAACAATAAATTCGGCCCTAAAAAGTTGTTTAAATCTTCCCCTTGTGTTTTAAAGTTAATTTCTGCAATCTAAGTGAATTCTAAGTCTCAATTTTACTACTTTGCTTACTAACGCTTGAAGAACGTTTGTTTTCCCTATCCTTTCTTTGTTAAACCAATACCCCAAGCCCCGTTACAACCCTGAACTTCTATCTTGAGTGTTATGTGCTTCAATTTGTGGAGTTTGAAATTGGTATGAGCATATGGTGTCATTGGTTCTCGCATCTAAGTAGTAGCATTCCATTCATGAGATCATATCTAAACATGCTTATTAACTCCGGAAATTGCATTCTTTGTGATACTTATATGTGAGCATTCGTTTTTATATCCACATCAATTCTCTCACATATAACTAGTATAGGGTGTGTAGTTAGAAAATCTGAGTGAAAATAGAGTGCATATCTTGTAAGGATTGAGGGAATTCTCTAAGGCATGTTACTACATTCAAAACATTGTTTTAATTGGTTAATTGTGAACTAGTATGTAGTGACTATGATTAAGTATGTGCTTAAGTGTTAAATTAACTCAAATCTGTGAGAATGATAATCCTTAACATGTCATGTGCATTGGAAATCCCTAAAGCAAACGTTGGAAGGTTTAGGTTATGTTGGTTTTGTTTTGTTTTATTTCTTTGTTTTGCTCGAGGACTAGCAAAAACTAAGTGTGGGGGAATTTGATAGACGCATATTTATGCGACTTAGTTAACTAGTTTTCTTGCATTTACGTTATTAGTTCTTAGTTATTTTAGTACTTTAAGCCATTTTCGTGTGTTTGTAGGTCCAAAGGGCTAAGGTAGCAAGAAAGTGCATTTTGGTGCATTTTGGAGCAGTTTTGAGCTTGGAATGGTTTACATATGATATGAGCAAGATGGATGGACGAATTTGAAGTCAAATGAGGATAGAAACATGCTAAAAATGTGGTGAAACAAATACAAAGTGCAAGAAGGGATAGGTTTCTAGAAGGATTGGCCAAAACTTCACTCAAAAACCTCAATGCCGTGGCTTTTACTTCAAAGCAACCAGAAATTTGAGTGATGATGCAATGCCTAACTCACCATGACATTTGAGTGGATGATGCAATGCTTAACTCACCATGACATGTGAGTGGATGATGCAATGCTTAGCTAACCATGACATTTGAGTGGATACCTAACCCACCAACATTTTTCACCAACAATTCCCACTCTTTATAGTGCTCACCTACTCAATTCCACCAAAATTTTGTGTTAAACAAGTCCATCCTCTTCCTATAAATACCATGGTAGCAACCTCATTCAAATCATCCAAGAATAAACCATTCTATAAGCCTTTCCTTGCCTCTCCCTACATATCTAAACTTTCCCCATCCATTCCTCCAAATAACCAACCCTTCAACATCATTCCAACCTTGTTGTTGCGGCAAAGAGAAGGAGAAAAGTCCTTGGACGCGCTTGCTATCCAACATGGATCGTTGGAACGTTTAGGTGCTTTCTTTGCTTTGTTTTTCAATGTTTAAATTTGTTTATCTTTGTTTTGTAATAATGAGGAACTAAACCCCCCTTGGCTAGGGGGGGATTCGAAACACATGTCCTTGCTTGCATTATGATTTGATTACTTTTAATTGCGTTTCATAAGTTATGAATTCAATTTACTTATCCGTTCGTATAAAAACTGATTTGTGTATGTTGATTGAGGGTCGACACTTAGTTTGCATGCATGAATTCGATGCTAGAATATAAGGGAGTTTCACCTAATCGTCATGAACTTATATTCACAAGTAGTGAAGGTTGCTAGTCACAATCGCGTTAAGTAAATTCTTGGCATAAGTTTCATGCAATTCATAGTAACGAGTGCCTCGTCAATGCTTATGATTTTCATAGAACTTAATGATTCTTGCTTGTATCTCTATTATGCAATTCATGTAGGGAACTTGTGAGGAATGCTTTGGGTTGTCGTATGCAATCATCCAACTCAATAAAAGTAGGAAAATCTGAGGGTTAATTTAAGCGTACCTAATTAACTTGGGGCATTGAGAATTAATAAGTTATTGAAATACAATTGGAAATCGTTTTGTATGCAAGCAAGACATGTGTGGAGAAGAACCATCTAGCTAAAGCCCATCAAGTTCGTTTTAAAGTTTTAGTTTATTGGTTTTACTTTCACTTAATCAAACTCAAATCCCCCTTTTTCTTTCTTGTTTTTAAGTTCTTTTATTTACATTTTTAACTTTGTTTTTAAGTTTCAAGTGATTTAGCAATCCCTCCTAATCCCCGGCTTAGAACGATACCCTACTTATACTTATACTACAATTGTCAAAAGAGGGTTTAATTTGTGTGTCAAGTAATTCTCACATCACTCATAAACATTTGAAAAATTGTTTTGAAAAAAACCAAAAAGAGTCGTTTTTGTGTGTTTATTTGTGTCTTAGGGTACCTTCCAACACAATGATGAGGATTTGATTTTTAATTACATGACTGTTAAAGAAAGTTACAAACATGGATGGAAGTTTGATATACTCTTTGTTTTATGCTTGGTTGTAGTTAACGTTTACGAATTCACATGTAATAACAAAGGAAAAAAAATAAGTTTTTGTAACATGCTTGAAGGAAGGAACTCAAACTAACGTTACAACCCTGAGAGACTTGAGCCTAAACTTTATTTGGAGAGTTATTAACTGTGATTTGTTGTTTTCTAAAGTCGTTGCATGATCTCATTATTCTTTGCTTGGTTGCTACTTAGAATGCGTTTTATCACTTTAGTTCCAAATACTAGAACTCATACTCGTTTCATTCAAAACTTAAAATTGAATGCATAACATACAGCAAGATGAAGTTGTTAGTAGTTACCACCAGAGCCAAAAAGCCTTCATTCCATGCATTTGTTTTTGTAGGTTTAACCCTTTGAGCCTTAATTAGCCTATTTTCTTTGTTAGCCACATTATCCTCACCTAGCCTAGAATAGGACTATCCACACCCTTGTTCTTAAAGTATAGTGGATAAAAACTTAGAGGGAATTCCTTTTGATCCACATTGTTCCAGAAAACAAGTGTGGGGGAAGAAATGAGGCACGGGGAAAAAGAAAAAGAAAAGAAAAAACTCATGGAAAAAGAAAAGACGTGAAAAAAAAAAAGTTGGGAAAAGAATAAAGAAGAGCTGAAAAGTATGTGAAAAAGAGCTCTAAAGTGTTGGTTGTAAGAGAAAGGGTCCAAAAAGTTGAATTTGGCCCTAAGTGTGCATGAATCTTCCCTTGTATTTAAAAGTTGATTTCTGCAATCAAAAGTGAATTCTAAGTGTCAATTTCATTACTTTGCTTACTATTGCTTTAAGAACGTTTGTTTTCCTTACCTTTCTTTGTTAGCCAATACCCTTAGCCCCATTACAACCCTTAGACTTTAATCTTCATTGTTGTGTATTTCAATATGTGGAGTTTGAGATTGGTATGAGCATATGGTATCCCTGGTTCTCGTGTCTAAGTAGTAGCATGCCGTTCGTGAGATCATATATATATACATGCATTAATAATTCCCGAAAGTGCTTTCTTCGCTTATAACTTATGTGAGTGTTAGTCTACATATTTACATCAATCTTCTTACATATACCTAGTATAGGGAGTGTAGTCAGAAATTCTGTGTGAACATAGAGTGTATATCCGGTGAGGAATTGAGGGAATTCTCTAAGGCATGTTACTACATTCAAAATGTTGTTTTATGTGATTAAATGCGAACTAGTAAGTGGGGATTGTGATTAAGTATGCGCTTGAGGGTAGGGATAACTAAAATCTATGTGAGTAGTGATTTTTAATGTGTCATGTTTCATTAGAAATCCCTGAGGCAAATGTTGGAAGGTTTAGGTTATGTTTTGTTTGTTTTGTTTCCTTTGTTTTGCTCGAGGACTAGCAAAAGCTAAGTGTGGGGGAATTTGATAGGAGCATATTTATGCGACTTGGTTAGCTTGTTTTCTTGCATTGTTATAGTTAGTTTGTGGTTATTATAGTGTTTTAAGCTATTTTCGTGTGTTTGTAGGTCCAAATGACAAAGTTGGCGAGAAAGTGCAATTTGGAGCCTTTTGAAGCAGTTTTGAGCATAAAATGGATATCACATGCTTGGAGTCAAATGGATGGACGAAATTGAAGATCAAAGGAGGCAAGAAATGAAGAAATGAACATGAAGAACAAAGAGTTCAAAATTGGAAACCAAAGTTTCTAAAGTTGGAAGTTGCTATTCTTGGAGGTTTCCATTCTTGAAAGTTTCTACTCTTGAATTGGAAGTTTCCTAATCCTTTTTTTCAGCTTTGTTCTAAGCCCATGCCGCACCCTAGGGCCCTAATCCTTTATTTTCTGCTAAGTTTAAACCCTAATCCATCCACCCTAGGGTTGGGCCGCACCTAGTGTTCTAGAAGCCTAAAAATCTGCATAAAACCCTAATTCTTTTCTCCCTTGGATGGGCCAAGCCTTTTATCTCCAAAACCCTAACCCTTTCCCATCAGATTTTGTGGAAACCCTAGCCTATAAATAGATGTTTAAAGCACAAATTCGGAACCACCCCTTCACACCATTCAAAAACACCTTGTCGCAACCCTAATCACCATTCTACATCACAAAACACCATCCTACAGCCATATACATCTCTGCCGCACCTTTTGGAGAAGAAGGAGAGCCTTGTCGTGCATTCCATTGATGAAGGAGGACCTTGTGCGCAAGCCATCTGCACCCTTGGGAGTTTTCATAGTTCTTTCTTCCCTCGTTTCAGTTTCGATGTTTATTTTAATTTGCTTTTCAATTGCTATGAACATGTGGAACTAAACTCTTATTAGTTAGTGGTGAATTTGAAGCCATGGACATATGTTAATATGAATTGATTCCTTTCAGTTATTGTTTCGTAAAACATGAATGCAATTTACTTATCTATTTGATTGATAACTTATTCTTGTGTGTTGATTAAAGAGGCCTACTTAGTTTGCATGCTTGAATCTGATGCTAAAATTATAAGGGACTTTCACCTAATCGTTAGAACTTATAATTACAAGTAGTGGAGATTGTTAGTCACAATCATGTTAAGTAGATTCTTGGCAAAAGTATCATGCAGTTCATAATTATAATTGCCTTGTCAATGCTTATGATTTCCATGGAATTTAATGATCTTTAAATGTATCTCTATCATGCTGTTCATATAGGGAACTCGAGAAGAATAATTTGGGTTGTTGTATACATTCATCCAATTCAATGAACTTAGGGAAATCTGAGAGTTAATTTGTGCATTCACGATTAATTTGGGGCATTGTCGTTTATGGTTTAAAGAAACAAGACTGGAAATCGATTTATGTTGCATATGTTCATGTGTGGAGAAGGATCCTCTAACTAGCTTCTCACCCTTAAATTCATCTTAATTTCGTTTTAGATTACTTTGTTTTGCAATCTGTTTCGTTTTAATTCAATTTCGTCAGAATTCAAAACCCCATTTTCTACTTTGTATCTTTAGGTCATAATCTGTCCTAATTAGGTTCTTTAGAGTGTTTTGAGTCAATATAGGTTAGAATTAGTCCATAAACATTGTTTGGGTCTTAGTTTAGTCTTAAATTCGTCCAATTTCATTTCTAGAATCTGTTTTGAGTCTAATTGTTAGTATTGTGCTGTTTTGAGTCTTTTAAGTGTTTTATGAGTGAGTTAAGTTACAGTCTGTTTTCTTTTAATCTTTTGAGTCAAAGTAAGTTTTAATTTCGTCCAAATTACTTGTTACGTTTAGAAGTGAGTCAATTTCACTTAGTTTTGCAGATTTGAGTGTCTTAGGTCAGTTTAGAATCTATAGAGTCTATTCTTGTGTTTTTAAGTCTAGTTTAGTGTTTTAGAGTTTAATTTGAGTAGATTAGCAGCCCTAGTTAATCCCCAGTTTAGAACGATCCCTACTTACATCTTTGCTACAATTGTCATCAATAGGGTTTAATTTGTGTGTCAAGTAATTTTCACATCATGGGCCCGGGAAGTGGTCTGCCTCGGGCCGGGATGTGACAATTTGGTATCAGAGCCAATCCATGGCCGAAAGTGTGCCGACAAAGACATCAGGCCCCTAAGGGGGGTGGATTGTAACATCCCACATCGCCTAGGGGAGTGATCCTTAAATGTATATTCCCATCCCTACCTAGCACGAGGCTTTTTGGGAGCTCACTGGCTTCGGGTTCCGTTGGAACTCTGAAGTTAAGCGAGTTCGCACGAGAGCACTCCCATGATGGGTGACCCATTGGGAAGTTGCTCATGAGTTCCTAGAAACAAAACTGTGAGGGCGTGGTCGGGCCCAAAGCGAACAATATCGTTCTATGGTGGTGAAGTGGGCCCGGGAAGTGGTCCACCTCGGGCCGGGATGTGACAATTGTGGTATACAAGGAGTCTCCTTCTTCCTTCCTCTTTCAATTCTTCTTTCTTTCCGTTTCCTCATTCCACTTCAAGTATTTCCATCTCCAATCTTCATTGGTCCACCATAGTTGTTCATCTCATGATTTTATTTTATTTTTTTATTTTTTTTTTGTCTTCTTTTCGAAAGAAAAAAAAGTTGTGGTTTAAAAGAAGGATTTCATCTGATTATTTCATTGAATAAAGCATATTAGCTTTCATGAAAATTATGATCAAACTTGTTTATTGGATTAGGGTTCATACCCAATTAAGTTATTAACGCCAGTGGGTGACTTGAAGTCTGAAATTTTCCTTATTTAAGTGTTTTAATTAATAAGAAAATTGAAATTAAATGATGTGGCTTGCAACTCATATGCTAAGATGGCAAATAAATGTGGTATAAAATTGTGGTAAGAATAGCGTCACTCATATAACCTATTTCTACATTCAACTTACTCTCTACATTCATATTATTTTTAATTAAACAATCAATATCTCGTCAAATCCAAATTTACTACCTAAACTACCCTCATAATCCCAATTCAATATATAAATTTTTTCTTAACCCATTTATAAAACAAACGCATTAACCCGTTGGTAGTAAATGGGAAAGTCAACATAATTATAGCCTGTTTGAGTTGCAGCATTTTGTGATAACAACGCATGTATCATGCAAAGCTTCATGGGAAATTCTTCTGATTAAGTTATTATTCAATATAAAAAGGAAAAGATTTGGAAATGTCCTTAACCAACCCGGGCCAATGAGTCTGTTAACTTCGTATTTCTTGAGCTCAACAACCATGTACTTTGGCACCCATAGAAGCTGAAAATAGATAGATTTAGAACCCAGAAGAAGCAACCATAATACCACCATCTGCCATTTCTTCACTGGGAAAATTACCTCAAAGAAGGAGTAACCCTAGACTTTTGAACCCACCAATATCTTCAATGCCCTGGTGGCATGGGTCAATCTGTTTTCAGAAAGTGAGAGGAATGCAACGGTGTCAACAAAAAATCTCAATATGTATTTGTCCCTCAAGATTATTTGCAGTTAGTCGAAGTGCTTTGAAGGTTTGCATGAGTAAAGGTTTATTGGCAAGAGACCATAGAAATGATTATTCATAAAATCGAGTTTACTCAATTGAGTAAGTTCAGAGAAATCAATGGCTGAGATGTTACCTGGCCTGTAGGTATGTGCATGTAGAATTAGTTGAATATGCATTTAAAATTTTTGTATAATTCAATGAATAAATGTAAAGACATGCATGTAGAATTGGTTGAATAACAGTACAATGACCACACTTAACATTGATGCCTACGCCTTTGAATTATGCTTTGGAAAAATCTGAGTTTGAATAAAAATAATGTAGCGAATCTGTTAGTAATTACGATTTGGATTTGAAATGAAAAAACTTGTATATGTCGATTCATACTTTGGTGGATATAAAACTTCAAAATCATCATTTATCGGTCAAAAGAGTTTGTTCATCTCTATGAGAGTGTTTAGAGTTTTAGCTAGAATGATGTAGGATAAGTTGCATAATGGTTTGGTTTGATGTGCATGGTAATGTTGGATTATTAGGTGTGGATTTATTGATAAATTTTTAATTTGTTGTTATTTCATATTGTACTTGATGGTAATTATGCAAAAGGAAAAAGAAGATAATTCACATTTGAAGTTAGCTTATATGAGTTCAAATAAAATTTTCCAAACTCATTTCTCATTCTTCTTCCTCTCGTCTTCTTCGATAGAAAGTGATAGGAGCATATTTATGCGACTTAGCTTGTTTTCTTGCATTTTCATAACTAGTTTTTACTTATTATAGTGTTTTAAGTTATTTTCGTGTGTTTGTAGGTCCAAATGACAAAGTTGGCAAGAAAGTGCATTTTGGAGCATTTAAGAGCAGTTTCGGGCTGGAATGGATAGCTTGCATATGGAGCACTAGGAATGGACAAATCTGAAGTTCAAGAGAGGCTAGAAATGTGCTAAAGAGTTGAAGAAATTAATTCAAGATATTGAAGATAAGGAATTAGCTCAAAAGAAGGAGATATTATCCAAAGTGCTATCTTATCCAAAACCTTATCCAACCTTATCTCTTCAAAACTAACATTATCTTATCTTATCCTATCCTAATCCTATCCTACCTTAATTCCAACTAAAGGGGGACTCCTTATCACATTAGAATACCTAATATCTAATTCTAGAAGCCCTGAAACAATGCAAATAACCTGATCCTTTTCCCCTAGAAATCTGACGAATTTAATCCCTTTCTAGAAGTTTTGTGCTGAATTTCCTGGTCCTATTCCTCTAGGATTATGTAATCCTTCTCCTCCATTACATTGTGCAAAACCCTATCCTATAAATACATATTTTCTGCCACAATTCAAACAATCACCCTTGCCATTAGATCAACACACCATCCACAACAAATTCATCCCATTGTGCTGCAATTATGCAAGGAAGCAGAAGAAGGAGCCACCTGGAGCCATGCTTGCCATTCAACATTGGATTGCTGGAACGTTCTTAGGTGTTTTCTATCTTTTATTTTCAATGTCTAATTTAAGTTATCTTTGTTTAATTGCGAACATGAGGAACTATTTTCTATTTAGTTAGAGGTGAATTTGAAGCCATGATTATATGCTTTATATGAATTGATTACATCCAATTATTATATCTTGATTCTTGAATGTGATTTGCTTATCTGAGTTATTAAAACTTGTTTATGTATGTTGATTGAGGATGCATACTTAGTTAGCATGCCTAAACTTGATGCTAGAGTATAAGGGAGTTTCACCTAATCGTTATGAACTTATATTCACAAGTAGTGGAAGTCACTAGTCATGATTGTGTTAAGTAAATCCTTGGCAGGAGTATCATGCTTTTCATAGTTACGAATGCCTCATCAATGCTTATGGTTTTCAAAGAACTTAATGACCTTTGATATGTTTTCTATCATGTTTTTCATAGTTAGGGGACTGGAGAAGGATAATTTGGTTCTGATGCGTATCCTATCCAATTCAATGAAATAAGGAAAATTTGATGGTTAATTTGTGCTATCACGGTTAACTTGGGGTGTTGTCATTCATGGTTGAAAGGAATAATAACTGGAAATTGGTTTGTATGCATATATCATGTGTGGAGAATGACCTTTTAACTAGTCTTTCACCCTTTTCAATTCATCAAATTTGTTTTCTTAAAGTGTTTTATGCAAAGCTTTTGTTTTAAGTTTTAAATTCATCAAAAAAACAATCCCCCATTCATTAAGTCTTGTTAGTTGAGTCATAATCTGTTTTCGTTTTGTCTTTTAAGTCAAGTTAAGTCTTATTTTTGTCAAACTCACTTGTTATGTCTAGAATTGAGTCTTTTTTATTGTTTGTTGCTGTTTTGAGTGTTTTGAGTCAGTTTTGAGTCTATAGAGTCTAGTTGAGTGTTTCTAAGTCTAGTTTGGTATTTTTGAGTTAAATTTGAGTAGATTAGCAGCCCTTCTAATCCCCGGCCTAAAACGATCCCTACTTTCATACACTACAATCATAGGGTTTTAATTTGAGTGTTAGAATATTTCACATCAAATTTTGGCACCATTGCCGGGGATTAGCAAAATTGCTAATCTCCCTTTGTCTCTGTTCGTGTCTTTTACTTTTGATATTTGATTTAGTTTTCTTTCTTTGATTTTAGGTACTAGAAAAGTAAGACATGGCAATTGCTAATCTTCAAGCTCAATTGGCAAATCTTACTTCTTAGTTGTTGCAGTATATCGAAATGACCACAATGAAAAGTGTCCCTACATTTGATGTGTCCTATAGACAAGGATGTCAAAATCATCAACATCCTCAATTAACTGAGAATGAAGGTTCCTGTGGTTATCAAAGCCATAATCAATCAAGGAACAACCTGTTTTCCAACACTTACAATTCAGATTAGAGAGATCATTCAAATTTTATGTGGAGGGAACCTCAACAATTTCAACAAGGCGGATATTGGTAGCAATCTGAGGAGTTTTATTCAAGACCTATGCAGCCACCACAGCCTCCCCCACAACAATTCCAATCGAATTTAAGTATGTCCATAGATAACGATAAAATTCTTGATGTACTAACTTCTGTGACGCATGGCTTACAAAACCAAGCTAAGGAGATGAGTGAATTGAAAAATCAACTTGGAGAGATTGCATAATTCATAGGGCAAATTCAAGAACAAAGTGAACTTTCCGACTCAACCATTGTCAATCCAACGGGAGACTTTGAAATCGCTGAAGCTATCACCTTGGGAAATAGTATAGAGGTTGGAGCTGACCCAAAAATGTCCAAACACAAATGTGGATGAACAGCTGCTGCAAGAAGAAGAAGAGGTGGACAAGGCCACGGCAAGGGAAGAACATCCCTTTCAGCAGCCTTCTAAAGCTCCTACACCATCCAATTCAGGTAAGGTTGTTCCAAATTCTATTATTTCTAACCCCATTCCACCAAATGTCCCTATCCCTTACAGGTTCATGATTTCCAAGGAAGAAGAAAGTGAAAAAGACATCTTGGAAGCCCTTCCAAAGGTGCAAAGTAATATCCAAATTCTTGGTACAACAAATCAAGTTCCAGAATGTGTTGAATTGTTCAAAGAACTTTGTACAACAAGAAGAATGATTCAAGAGAAAAAAGTGGCAGGGAAATATCAAGAATTCATCAAAGGGGATGTGCTTGAGACAACAATTGCCAAAGAAGTTGGATTTTATGACACGAGACAAGTCATAACTCTCAAAACACCCAATCTGGCTTAATTTTCTAGTCCTACAACTTTCGAAGGGGTGTTTATTCTTAAGTTCATGTCGGAGCACTGATAGGAGCATATTTATGCGACTGAGTTAGCTTGTTCTCATGCATTTATGTTGTTATTTCTTAGTTAATTATGTATTTTAAGCTATTTTTGTGTGTTTGTAGGTCCAAAGGGTTAATGTGGCAAAGAAGTGCATTTTGGAGCATTTTTGGGCAAGGAATGGATAGCTTATGCTTGGAGCAAAAGGAATTGACGAAATTTGAAGTTTGTGCATCATCCTCTCCCTATAAATAACCATTTTAGCACACTAATTTCACCCAACACATTCACTTACCACTACATACACTCATTTCACCTAATACATCCACTCATTACAACCACCCAACACATTTATCTACCACTACATCCACTCATTTCACCCAACACATTCACCTACCACTACATACACTCATTTCACCTAATACATCCACTCATTACCACCACCCACTACATCCTCTTCCTAGCCTATAAATACATTCATCCACCCTTCATCAAAGGGGGGAGAGATATCAATCCAAACACATCCATTCATCTTCACATCCATTCCTCCATACAAACAAACCTTCAAACACTTACCAACACCTTGTGCCGTAGAAAAGGAAGGGAAGGAAAGTGCTTGGACGTGTTTGCTGTCGAACTTGGATCGTTGGAGCGTTTAGGTGTTTTCTTTCTTTTGTTTCCATTGTTTAAATTCATTTTCTTTTGTTTTGTTGTGAATATGAGTGGCTAAACCACTCTTGGCTAAGGGTGATTTCAAAGCCATGATTATGTGTGTAATATGATTTGATAAATTCCAATGAACTATTGAATCGCAAATGCAGTTGGCTTAACTATTTGATTGATAACTTATTTGTATTTGTTAATTAAGGGTCGACACTTAATTGACATGCATAAATCCATTGCTAGAATATAAGGAAGTTTCACATAATCGTTACAAACCTATATTCACATGTAGTGAAGGTCGCTTATAAACGATCACGTTAAGTTCAATTCCTAGCATGAGTGACATGATGCCATAGTTGCAAGTGCTTTGTCAATGCTTATGATTTTCATTAAACGTAATGATCTTTGATTGTATCTCTATTATGATGTCATGTAGGGAACTTTAGAAGAATGTTTTGGGTTGTCGAATGATGTCATCCAATCCAATAAAACAAGGAAAATCTGAGAGTTAATTAGTGATGTCACGATTAATTTGGAGCATTGTCATTCATAATTCAATGAAGTAGTAACTGGAAATCGAGTTATTTGCATACATGTCATGTGTGGAGAAAAAGCCTCTAGCTATCCTATCCATCATCTTATTTCTCAAATTTGTTTTACAATCTGTTTAGTTTTTCATACTTGTTTGTTTGTTTCAACTTCGTCCAAAACTCAATCCCCCCTTTACTTTAGTGTGTCTAATTATTTATAATCTATTTTAATTTGTGTTTTTAAATGTTTTGATTCAAGTAAAAGTTAATTTTCGTCCAAAGTCATTCCTAGTATCTAGTTTAAGTTTATTTAGTTGTTTTAAGTTGTTTTGAGTATTTTAAGTTTGCTTTAAGTCTTGTGAGTCTTGTTAAGTATTTTTAAGTTTAGTTTTATGTCTTTGAGTCAGTTTAGAGGTTATTAGCAAGCCCTCCTAATCCCCGGTCCAAAACAATCCCTACTTATACTTGTACTACAATTGTCAAAAGAGGGTTAAATTTGTGTGTTAAGATAATTTTCGCATCAAGTTTTTGGCGCCGTTGCCGGGGATTAGCAACTTTGCTAATCCCTTGTTATTTCTTTTTGTTTATTTTCGTGTCTTTTGTTTTTAGTTACTGACTTTGTTTCTGTTTGTGTTTATTTTTGTTTTATTGTATTTATTTTTTTATTTTTTTTACTTTTGATATTTGATTTAGTTTTGTTTCCTTGATTTCAGATACTAGAGAAGTAAGACATGGATTTTGCTACCATTCAAGCTCAATTAGCGGAACTTACATCTCAATTGTCACAATATGCCGAAAGGATATCCAATTCAGCAATATTCTCAATTCGCTGCGAATGAAGATGCTTGGGGTTATCAAGGCCATAGCCAATCATGGAACAACATGTTTTCCAACGCTTACAATTCGGATTGGAGAGATTATTCAGATTACATAGAACCTCAACAATTCCAACAAGATGGATATAGGCAACAAAAAAATGAGTCCCATTCAAGACCTATGCAGCCACCACAGCTTCCCCTACAACAATTCCAATCAAATTCAAGTATGTCCACGGATAGTGATCAAATTTTTCAATTACTAACCTCTTTGGTGCAAGGGCAGCAAAATCAAAATGAAACTATGCTCAATCAAGCTAAGGAGATGAGCGAATTGAAAATCAACTTGGAGAGATATTGGAGTTCACGGCACAAATTCAAGAGCAAAGTGAACTCTCCAACTCAACTATTGAAAATTTGAAGGAAGATTTTGAAATCCATGATGCTATCACTTTGGGAAGTGCAATGGAGGTTGGAGGTGAACCCAAGACATCCAAACCAAGCCAAAACATGGATGAACAGCTGATGCTCGAAGAAGAGGATAATAACAAGGCCACGGTAAGGGAAGATCCACCCTTGCCGCAACCCTATATGCCCTCTATGCCGTCCACTACAACCAAGGTAAGCCTAAATTCAATTCGTCTTGACCCTGTTTCACCAAATGTCCTTATTCCTTGCAAGATCAAGCAATCCAAGGAAGAAGAGGGTGAGAAAGGCATATTCGAAACCTTTCCAAAGAATCAAGAGCAAGAAGTGGATGGGGAATGTCTAGAATTCATCAAAGAAGATACACTTGAGACGAAAAATCCCAAAGAAGTTGGATTTTATGACATGGGACAAGTCATAACTCTCAAAACAACAAATCTGGCCAAGTCCAATATCCTTGCAACCTTCAAAAATGTGGTGTTCATAATTGAGTTTGTGTCGGAGCAAGCAAGTAAGCCATCTTCTCCAACTTCGATTTTATTTTCTACTAACTTGCTGATTTTGATGATTCAGGCACCTACACTAAAATTTAAACCATTGCCGGATCACGTCAAGTATCACCTTCCATTCAAGGATCAATTCCATGTCGTGGGTCTTATTCAAGCTTAACTGGAGGTATCGTCCGGCTGGAAGACGTTAAAACAAGCGCTTCTTGGGAGGCAACCCATGATTGTCATTTTTATTTGTTGCTTGTTTAATTGTTTTTGGTGTGGGTTTATTTTTGAAACACTGACAGTTATGCAAGATATTCTTACATTCATTTTCATGAAGAAAAAAAAAGGAACATTAAGCAGGAAATTACAAGAGGGAGCCTTCACAAAGGCTGATTAGGAGAAGTCTCAGTAGTCGGCGGAGCCCCAGAAGGAGGAGGTATCGGAGGTTGATCATTTGGAGCTTCACTACGCGGTACAGCCCTAGAAGACGAAGGCAAATGCTGTTGGAACAAACCCACAAACCTCCGATGATCAAGTAAAATCTGACCATCAGATTCCTGCATCTGGTCAATTTTCCTCTTCATGTTTGTGGCATAGTTGTGTGCAAGCTTGTGCAACTGTTTATTCTCATGCTTGAGCCCTCTAATCTCCTGTTTGAGACTCATCACTTCAGCCGCCAACGATTCAACTTGACGGGTTCGAGCAAATAGGCGTTGAGCCATGTTGGACACAGAACCCGCACACTGCACACTAAGAGCCAGAGACTCCTTAACAGCCAACTCATCAGACCGTCTGGAAAGCAGCCTGTTATCTTTAGGAGTGACAAGGTTCCGGGCCACCACCGCAGCGGTCATGTCATTCTTCATCACCGTATCCCCAACGGTAAGAGGACCAGTAGGGGATATGAAATATGGGCGCCATATGTTGTCTGGAGAAGGCGGGACTGCCTCTTCACTAAGGTTTAAGTCAAAACGACGGTCGGAGGGGCCAGACATTTTCACAGGTGTTAAAGAAAGAAGAGATCAGACAAGTCAAGATCGTAGAAGTGCAAGAAGAGAGTTTTTACAGGCAGAAATTCAAGTGGGCTTTGAACGTTCTACGTACCTCTATAAAAATCAGCACTCGATGGGATTTCAGAGATTGAAGAGGCAAGCTCAGAAATCGAAGAGGCCAACTAAAAAAAAAAAATCAAAAAGGCGCTAGCCTTCTCAAAAGCTGAGCTTGCTCAAAAACCACGGCCAATCTTCTTTTCCAGATTTGTCCGCACTTGTCACATGCAACTCGACGGGATTTCAGAGATCGAAGAGGCAATTCCAGATATCGAAGAGGCATCTACTTTTGCAAACGTGTCAACATCTGTCACATGCAGACGTGTCAACATCTGTCACATGCAGAGTAAGCTTTGCGAAAATCACGGGCAGTTTGTCGAAGCGTCGATTCCAACCATCAGCTTTTGCCGACGTGTCAACATCTGTCACATGCAGAGTAAGCTTTGCAGAAATCACGGGCATTTTTTCGAAGTGCCGATTCCAACCATCTGCTTTTCCCGACGTGTCAACATCTGTCACTTGCAGAGTCAGCTTTACGAAAATTACGGGCAATCTGTCGAAGATCTCTTGTGAAGTAGAAAGCACGTGAAGTTTACTATTAAATCATCCAACGGTTGCTGACAAGAGTGAAAAAATAGTACCGGTTATTAATTCTTATAAATGTCATCCTTCACCCTCAATTGCAAGGCAGACATACATAACCCCCTTCTTCTCAGAAAATGCCTTTCCAACACACCCTCTCGAGTCACTCAGTGTTCCTAATTCCTTGGGGTACCTCTGGAAACAACTCATCCAAAGCAAAAGTATTTCATATCATGAAGGTTGAAAGCAAGGGTATCCCATATCATGCTTTATGCCTGTCCTTCTCCTTGTCTTTGTTTTAGGACAAGGAGAAAGAGAGCAATCAGCCAGCACTTGGTATCAATCTTTCGATCTGGAACCGACTGCTTGGAACCCCTTCCTGATTGCTTACCTAGCCTTGCTCTCGAGTACTCATCTTCATCATCTTATGCTTCCTCTTCGTCTACCACATCTGCCTGGGGAACATATAAGGGAAGTGAAAATGATAACTCGAAGCATGTGGAGACAATTTACCAATTCATCCTCAGCTAGGGACAAGGAGAAAGAAAGTAAGAGATAGGCACTTGGAAAGATTGAAGAAAGAAACAGACCAACACCTCTACCTCGTGCCTGCCTGCCGTGCAGAAGAAACAAGCAGAGAAGAATGCAGACTGCACAATCAAATCAAGGAACTCTCATATTCCTCGCTCAGAATTCCAAACCAATTCAAGATCAACGTTGTGGAAAGTCAACAAGATCATCTATCTCCAAAACCAGATTTGCGTTCTTAAACTCTACTCTATCTGGTTTTTACTTTGCTATACTTCTCATGTTTATTTGTTGTTTGATTTTTTGCTTGTTTTTGTGTAAGTTTATGCTTAAAACATTGAGGACAATGTTTGATTTAAGTGTGGGGGGGGGGGGGGGTAACTATTGTTTTGCATGAAATTCGTAGGAGTTTATCACCCATTACTTCTAGTGTTGTTCCTTGCTGTTTTTTTTTTTAAGTGTTTTTAAGCGGTTTTGGAGTGTTTTAGTGTGTTTTGACATAAAAATCCGAAAATCTCATAAAAATTTGAAAATTTGTTTTGAAAAACCCAAAAAGAGTTGTTTTTGTGTGTTTATTTGTGTCTTAGGGTACCTTCCAACACAATGATGAGGATTTGGTTTTTAATTACATGACTGTTAAAAAGAGTTAAAAACATGTATAAAAATTTGATTCACTCTTTGGTGTATGCTTGGTTGTGGTTATAATTTATGAATTCACATGCAATCATAAAGGAAAAATCAGTTTTTGTAACATGCTTGAAGGAAGGAACTCAAATGAATACTACAACCTTGTGAGACTTGAGCCTAAATGTTTATTTGGAGAGTTAATAATCTGTGCATCATTGTTTCCTAAAGTCGTTGCATGATCTCATTATTCTTTGCTTGGTTGCTACTTAGAAGGCGTTTCATCATTTAGTTCCAAATGCTAGAACTCATGCCTATTTCATTCAAAGCATGCTATTGATTTGCATAACACATATTCAAGATGAAGTTGTGTAGTGACCACCAAAGCCAAATTGCCGTGCCCCTATTTCATTATGTGTTTAAGTTTAACCCCGTTGAGCCTTGTTAAGCCTATGTTCTTTGTTAATCCACACTATCCTTACCTAGCCTAGTTTTAGGACCATCCATACCCTTGTTCTTGAAGCATAGTAAAAACATGACTTTGATCAATGCATTGCAGAAAACAAGTGTGGGGGAAGTGATTCTTGTGTGTGTGTGTGTGCCAAAGTCCTTAATAAGGCACGTGTAGAAAAGAAAAAAAAAAGAGTGAAAAGAAAAAAAAATTTGTTAAAAAAGGGTCCAAAACATTGAATTCGACCCTAATTGTTACATGAATCTTCCCTTTGTATTTAAAAGTTGATTCTGCATTCTAAAGTGAATTCCAAGTGTCTATTTCATTGCTTTGCTTGCTATCTCTTTAAGAACGTTTGTTATCCCTATCATTTCTTTGTTAGCCATACCCCCAAGCCCTGTTACAACCCTTGACTTCAATCTTAAGTGTTATGTGTTTCAATTTGTGGAGTTCGAAATTGGTATGAGCATATGGTGTCACTGGTTCTCGCATCTCAGTAGTAGCATTTCATTCATGAGATCATATCTAAATATGCTTAATAACTCTAGAAAATTGCTTTCTTTGTTATAACATATGTGAGTCCTAGTCTTTCGTGTTAACATTAATCTTCTCACATATACTACTGTAGGGTGTGTAGTCAGAAAATGTGTGTGAAAATAGATAGTATCTTGTAAGAAAATGAGCAAATTCTCTAAGGCATGTACTACATTCAAAACATCGTTTTAATTGGTTAATTGTGAACTAGTAAGTGGTGACTGTGATTAAGTATGTGCTCAAGTGTAAAGATGACCAAAATCTGTGGGAATGATGATTTTTAACATGTCATGTTTCATTAAAAATCCCTGAGGCAAATGTTGGAAGGTCTAGGTTGTGTTTTGTTTGTTTTGTTTGTTTTGTTTTGCTCGAGGACTAGCAAAAGCTAAGTGTGGGGGAATTTGATAGGAGCATATTTATGCGACTGAGTTAGCTTGTTCTCATGCATTTATGTTGTTATTTCTTAGTTAATTATGTATTTTAAGCTATTTTCGTGTGTTTGTAGGTCCAGGGTTAATGTGGCAAAGAAGTGCATTTTGGAGCATTTTTGGGCATGGAATGGATAGCTTATGCTTGGAGCAAAAGGAACGGACGAAATTTGAAGTTTGTGCATCATCCTCTCCCTATAAATAACCATTTTAGCACACTCATTTCACCCAACACATTCACCTACCACTACATACACTCATTTCACCTAATACATCCACTCATTACAACCACCCAACACATTTATCTACCACTACATCCACTCATTTCATCCAACACATTCACCTACCACTACATACACTCATTTCACCTAATACATCCACTCATTACCACCACCCACTACATCCTCTTCCTAGCCTATAAATACATTCATCCACCCTTCATCAAAGGGGGGAGAGATATCAATCCAAACACATCCATTCATCTTCACATCCATTCCTCCATACAAACAAACCTTCAAACACTTACCAACACCTTGTGCTATAGAAAAGGAAGGGAAGGAAAGTGCTTGGACGTGCTTGCTGTCCAACTTGGATCGTTGGAGCGTTTAGGTGTTTTCTTTCTTTTGTTTCCAATGTTTAAATTCATTTTCTTTTCTTTTGTTGTGAATATGAGTGGCTAAACCCCTCTTGGCTAGGGGTGATTTCAAAGCCATGATTATGTGTGTAATATGATTTGATAAATTCCAGTTATGAACTATTGAATCGTAATTGCAGTTGGCTTAACTATTTGATTGATAACTTATTTGTATTTGTTAATTAAGGGTCGACACTTGATTGGCATGCATAAATCCGTTGCTAGAATATAAGGAAGTTTCACATAATCGTTACAAACTTATATTCACATGTAGTGAAGGTCGCTTATAAACTATCGCGTTAAGTTAAATTCCTCGCATAAGTGACATGATGCCATAGTTGCAAGTGCTTTGTCAATGCTTATGATTTTCATTAAACGTATTGATCTTTGATTGTATCTCTATTATGATGTCATATAGGGAACTTTAGAAGAATGTTTTGGGTTGTCGAATGATGTCATCCAATCCAATAAAACAAGGAAAATCTGAGAGTTAATTAGTGATGTCACGATTAATTTGGAGCATTGTCATTCATAATTCAATGAAGTAGTAACTGGAAATCGAGTTATTTGCATACATGTCATGTGTGGAGAAAAAGCCTCTAGCTATCCCATCCATCATCTTATTTCTCAAATTTGTTTTACAATCTGTCTAGTTTTTCATACTTGTTTGTTTGTTTCAACTTCGTCCAAAACTCAATCCCCCCTTTACTTTAGTGTGTCTAATTATTTATAATATGTTTTAATTTGTGTTTTTAAATGTTTTGATTCAAGTAAAAGTTAATTTTCGTCCAAAGTCATTCCTAGTATCTAGTTTAAGTTTATTTAGTTGTTTTAAGTTGTTTTGAGTATTTTATGTTTGCATTAAGTCTTGTGAGTCTTGTTAAGTATTTTTAAGTTTAGTGTCCAGAACGATCCCTACTTATACTTGTACTACAATTGTCAAAAGAGGGTTAAATTTTTGTGTTAAGATAATTTTCGCATCAAGCACACAGGTAGGCCACATCCCCGAATTTCAATTTTGTTTTATACTAATATGTTGTTAATGATTCAGGCACCCACTCTAGAATTTAAACCATTACCGGAGTATTTCAAGTATCACCTCCCATTCAAAGATCAATTCCATGCCGTGGGACCTATGGGAGCTTAAAAGGAGGTATCGTCCGGCTGGAAGACGTTAAAACAAGTGCTTCTTGGGAGGCAACCCGTGCAAATAAAGAAGAACTAGGAAGCTCCGACATCATAACCAGATTTGCGTTCTTAAACTCTACTTTTTCTTGCTTTTACTTTGCCATGTTTGTCATGTTTGTTAGTTGTGTCGTTTGCTTGCTTACGTGTTAGTCTATGTTTGAAACATTGAGGACAATGTTTGGTTTAAGTGTGGGGGGGGGGATAAACAAGTGTTTTTATTGAAAATTCATCGGCTTTTATCACCTAGCACCACTAGAGTTGTTTCTCACTGTTTTTAAGTGTTTTTTGAAGTGTTTTAGTGTGTATTGAAATAAAAATACGAAAATTTGAAAAAAAATAGAAAAAATCTTGAAAAACCCAAAAAAGAGTCATTTTAGAGTCGATTTTTGTGTGTTTGTGTCTTAGGGTACCTTCCAACACAATGATGAGGAGCTGGTTTTTAATTACATGACTGTTAAAGAAAATTACAAACATGGATGAAAGTTTGATATGCTCTTTGGTTTATGCTTGATTCTAGTTGTCATTTACGAATTCACATGTAATCACAAATGAAAAAAAATCTGTTTTTGTAACATGCTTGAAGGAAGGAACTCAATCTAACGTTACAACCTTGAGAGACTTGACCCTAAACTTTATTTCGAGAGTTATTAATCTGTGATTTCTTGTTTTCTAAAGTCGTTGAATGATCTCATCATTATTTGCTTGGTTGCTACTTAGAATTCGTTTTATCACTTTAGTTCCAAATATTAGAACTCATGCCCATTTCATTCAAAGCTTAAAATTGAATGCATAGCATATAACAAGATGAAATTGTTTAGTAGTTACCACCAGAGCCAAAAAGCCTTCATCCCATGCATTTGTTTTGTAGGTTTAACCCTTTTGTGCCTTATTTAGCCAATTTTCTTTGTTAGCCACATTATCCCTACCAGCCTAGAATAGGACTATCCATACCCTTGTTCTTAAAGTATAGTGGAGCATGACTTAGAGGAAATTCCTTTTGATCAAACATTTTGCAGAAATCAAGTGTGGGGGAAGGTTATGTACACGAGTAGAAAGAAAAGAAAAAAAAACAAGAACAAAATGTGAAAAAGAACAAAACAAAACGTGAAAAAGAAAGAAAAAAGTTGTGAAATAAGTGAGAATGAACTCACAAGTATTGGTTGTTGAAGAAAGGGTCCAAAAAAGTTTGAATATGACCCTAAGTATGTACGAAATCCCCTTAGTGTTTCGAGTTATTTGCTACATTCAAGAGTAAATTCTAAGTTGATTTCATTACTTTGCTTACTATTGCTTTAAGAACCTTTGTTTATCCTTACCTTTCTTTATTAACCAATACCCTTAGCCTCGTTACAACCCTTAAACTTTAATCTTGGTTGTTGTGTGTTTCAATATGTGGAGTTTGGGAATGGTATGAGCATATGGTATCCCTGGTTCTCGCGTCTAAGTAGTGGCATTCTGTTCATGAGATCATATATATATATATATACATGCATTAATAATTCCAGAAAGTGTCTTCTTTGATTATAACATATGTGAGTGCTAGTCTACATGTTTACATTAATCTTCTCACATATACCTAGTATAGGGAGTGTAGTCAGAAAATCTGTGTGAAAATAGAGAGTATATCTGGTGAGGAATTGAGGGAATTCTCTAAGGCATGTTACTACATTTAAAATGTTGTTTTAATTGATTATATGCGAGCTAGTGAGTGGTGACTGTGATTAAGTGTGTGCTTGAGGGTAAGGATAACTAAAATATATGGGAGTAGTGATTTTTAACGTGTCATGTTTCATTGGAAATCCTTGAGGTGAATGTTGGAAGGCCTAGGTTATGTTTTGTTTGTTTTGTTTTGCTCGAGGACTAGCAAAAGCTAAGTGTGGGGGAATTTGATAGAAGCATATTTATGGGACTTAGTTAGTTTGTTTTCTTGCATTTTCATAGCTAGCTTCTACTTATTATAGTGTTTTAAGCGTGTTTGTAGGTCCAAATGACAAAGTTGGCAAGAAAATGCATTTTGGAGCATTTTAGAGCAGTTTTGGGCTGGAATGTATAACTTACATATGAAGCACTAGGAGTGGACAAATTTGGAGTTCAAGAGAGGCTAGGAATGTGCTAAAGAGTTGAAGAACTTAATTCAAGACATTGAAGATAAGGAATCAGCTCAAAAGAAGGAGATATTATCCAAGTTGCCTTATCTTATCCAAAACCTTATCCAACCTTATCTCATCCAAACTAACCTTATTTTATCTTATCCTATCATAATCCTATCGTACCTTAATTCTAGCTGCAAGGGGGACTCCTGATCACATTAGAATACCTAATATCTAATTCTAGAAGCCCTGAAACAATGCAAATAACCTGATCCTTTTTCCCCTAGAAATCTGACAAATTTAATCATTTCTAGAAGCTTTGTGCGGAATTTCCTAGTCCTATTCCTCTAGGATTGTGTAATCCTTCTCCTCCACTAATTTGCACAAAACCCTAGCCTATAAATACATATTTTCTGCCACAATTCAAACGACCACCCTCTACCATTAGATCATCACACCATCCACCACAAATTCATCCCATTGTGTTGCAGCTGTGCAAGGAAGGAGAAGAAGGAGCCACCTGGAGCCGTGCTTGCCATTCAACTTTGGATTGCTAAAGTGTTCTTAGGTGTTTTCTATCTTTTATTTTCAGTGTCTAATTTAAGTTATCTTTGTTTAATTCTGAACATGAGGAACTAATTTCTTTTTAGTTAGAAGTGAAATCGAAGCCATGATTATATGCTTTATATGAATTGATTACATCCAGTTATTGTTTCTTAAGTCTTGAATGTGATTTGCTTATCTGAGTTATTAAAACTTGTTTATGTATGTTGATTGAGGATGCATACTTAATTTGAATGCAGAAACTTGATGCTAGAGTATAATGGAGTTTCACCTAATCGTTATGAACTTATATTCACAAGTAGTGGAAGTCACTAGTCATGATTGTGTTAAGTAAATCCTTGGCATGAGTATCAAGCTTTTCATAGTTACGAATGCCTCGTCAATGCTTATGGTTTTCAAATAACTTAATGACCTTTGATATGTTTTCTATCATGCTTTTCATAGTTAGGGGACTTGAGAAGGATAATTTGGTTGTGATGCTTATCCTATCCAATTCAATGAAATAAGGAAAATCTTATGGTTAATTTGTGCTATCACGGTTAACTTGGGGTGTTGTCATTCATGGTTTAAAGGAATAATAACTGGAAATTGGTTTGTATGAATATATCATGTGTGGAGAAGGACCCTCTAACTAGCCTTTCACCCTTTTCAATTCATCAAATTCGTTTTATTAAAGTGTTTTATGCAAAGTTTTTGTTTTAAGTTTTAAATTCGTTAAAAAATCCATTCATTAAGTCTTGTTAGTTGAGTCATAATCTGTTTTCTTTTCAAGTTAAGTCTTATTTTCGTCAAACTCACTTGTTAGGTCTAGAATTGAGTCTTTTTCATTGTTTGTTGCTGTTTTGAGTGTTTTGAGTCAGTTTTGAGTCTATAGAGTCTAGTTGAGTGTTTCTAAGTCTAGTTTTGTATTTTTGAGTTAAATTTGAGTAGATTAGCAGCCCTTCTAATCCCCGGCCTAAAATGATCCCTACTTTCATATACTACAATCATAGGGTTTTAATTTGAGTGTGAGAATATTTTACATCAAAAGGTAGTCTGAAATGCAAAATCAAAACCTAGAAGGAGAACCAGCTGATGTGCAAAATAAAATATGCGATGCCCAAACCACTGCCTAGGCCACCCAGTCGTCCACCTAGGTTGTCCAAACATTGCCTAGACAGCCTCGGTGTCCGCCTAATCTCTTTGCTGATTTTTCTTCCGACTATGGGTTAATCGTAGCAACTGGCCACCGTGTAGTGCCTAGGTGGCTGCCTAGGCCGATTTTTAGAACGTTGATAGTGGCAACAAAAATATGCTTACTAGTTATATATAACTCCACTACTAGAATTAACTATTTGCTCGACAAAACTATTGTTGGCAGACTGTAGACTGTATATTCGTCGGCAAATCATATATAACCGACGAAAGAAATCACTCGGTCGAGCAAACATGGTCAACATTTTGGATTTCTCTATAAGCTTTAGGTGATGACAAACATTTGACGGGCAAATTTAATCTGTCGAGCAAATAGGATTGAAAAAAAAATGACAAAGAAGTTAGAACATTCAGTAACTAATAGGTTAGAACATTCGGTAACTAATAGGTTAGAACATTCCTGTAACTAATTAGTAGAACATCTAGGGATTTGAGAAAATGTTGGAATATGATTATGATAACATGGTTTTCACAATATGTGTAAATTACACCATAACATTGGTATACTGATATACATAAGATTGTAGTGAAATAAGTTAATTAATTAATAAAGGAAATAATATAATTATTTATTTAATTAATTATAAAAGGATATGAACAGTTGTATTCCAACATGAAGTTATAACTTCTCCTGAAGAACCCAACTCTTCCAGAAAGGTTATTTCCATCTTTATATATTTGTCAAATCCTTTTCTATTAGATTCACATTCAACATTCCATATTCACTCTCTGTTCATATCCTTCACGATATTGTGATTGATAGTCTAACGACATTCATTTCCGATCATGTGAACCAGTGGCGAAGCCACGTGAGGGCGAAGAGTGGCCGCCGTCACTCCCCTCACCAGAAAACAAGACTAAAACTCTGGGCCAGCCTCTCCCCTTGCCAGAAAACCCACTGGTTCAGTGGTTCAGTGGTTTAGTTCAGCCTTCCCTGTCTGTCTCAGTGGTGATGGTGATCTGCAGACTACCTTTTTTTTTTAAAACACCCAAGCCAAAACGACGTTGTTTTGGTCCTGGTAAAAAAAATAAATAAAAAATAAGTGAAACGGCACCATTTCGTATGTTTGGAATCAGAGTCTCAGTGTCGTGTCTCATCACCTTTTCTTTTTCAATCTTTCTATCAATCAGAGACAAGAGCAGAGTAAAGCTGCCCTCTCAAACCCCAGCAGTAACAGAAGAATTTTTTTTTTTTTTTAATTCCCATTGGCATTTTTCCTTACCGCACCAGCCACTCTCCACTTCTTCAACCGCTGAGCCGTCGGCTTCCAACGTTCAAAGGTTAAAGTTTAAATTTTTAAATTTATAATCCATAATCTTAATTAATTATTTAATACGAATTTTGTTTACTTGGTATATAATCTTTTTGTAATGCACTAATATGGTTATTGTTTATTGATTATTGATATGATTCTATGATTGTTGATATAAAATTATGAAATTATTTTTTAGGGTGAAAATTAAAATTTTAATTCTTGATTATTGATTAATTAATTGATTATATAATTATTCATATGATTAGTTGAATTGAATATTTATTTATTGAATAATTTGTATGCTTATTGGTATTGATTAATTGGATTGTTGGTTGGATTAATAATTATGCATATTAGTATTGTCTACTCTAGGATTAAGAGTCTAAGAATTTTTTTTCCTCTCCATTTTACAGTAATGTAATTGAACGATACTATAAAAAACAATACTTAAATCCTCCTTCAAACACTTCGGGTCCTCCTCCTCCTTCAAATATTCCAAGTGGTCTTCCTCCTCCTTCAAACATTTCGGGTAGTCCTACTTTAGGATTAAGTGATAGCATATTTATTTACATTGAGAGAGATGTATTTTCTTTTATTGATAATGAGCTTATTATGCGACATTTTCATGATATGAAAACTCGCCGGTGATGTGAGAATTACTTGACACACAAATTAAACCCTCTTTTTGACAATTGTAGTATAGATGTAAGTAGGGTATCGTTATAGGCCGGGGATTAGGAGGGATTGCTAATCTATTCTAAATTAATTTAGAATAATTAAACAAGACTCAAGGACACAAAACTAGGCTAAAAACTCTAATAACTCGAAACACACTTAGAATGACTCAAAATAATAAAAACAATTAAATTGGACACTAGGAACTGAAATTGACGGAAATTGAATTGAAAAACTAACAACAATGAAAACTAACTAAAAAATATAATTTAATAATGGGGGGGTTTGGTTTTGACGAGAAGTAAATTAAACTTAAATAAATTACAGAATTGACAAAAACATGAAATTAAGGTGAAAGGATAGGTGATGGACTAGCTAGAGGGTTCTTCTCCACACATGACACATATGCAATCTAAATTGATTTTCAGTTGTTCTTCGATAAGCTATGAATACTCAACGCCCCAAATTAACCGTGAATTGCACTAATTAACCCTCAGTTTTTCCACAAGTTATTGGGTTGGATGATTGCATACGACAACCCAAAACATTCCCTACAAGTTCCCTACATGAATTGCATAATAGAGATACAAGCAAGAATCATTAAGTTCTATGAAAAACATAAGCATTGACGAGGTACTCGTTACTATGATTTGTATGAAACTTATGCCAACAATTTACTTAACGGGATTGTGACTAGCAACCTTCACTACTTGTGAATATAAGTTCATAACGATTAGGTGAAACTCCCTTATATTCTAGCGTCAAATTCATGCATGAAAATTAAGCGTGCACTCTCAACCAACATACACAAATCAGTTTTTATACGAACGGATAAGTAAATTGAATTCACAACTTATGAATCACAACTGGATGTAATCAATTCATATTACAAATATATTCATGGTTTCGAATTAACCTCTAGCCAAAATAAATTTAGTTACACATTATTATCAAATTAAACCAAAAGTAAAACATGGGTTTGAGAAGATAAAACCAAGAAAAATGGAGTGAAGCCTCTGCTTTATGTTTTTGAAGGCTGCAAGGGCAGCTAAGCTGCTTCTCTCCCCGTGCCCATGCGTCTCCTCTCTGCTTCTGTGTCAGTCCTTGTTTTTCTGCACCTCTGACCTGCTCTCCCTCTTTTCTTTCCGCGCCTGGCAAGTCCCTGACTTGCCCTCCCTTCTTTTCCCCCCGCGCCTCTCACCTTCACTATTTTATTCTTTCCCTTTCTGGCAGCCTTGCTGCCCTCCTCCGCGCCTTCTGTTTTTCTTTTATTTATCTTTTCAGTGTGTCCCGTCCTCCCCCTTAAACAACTCATGCCCCCATATTCCCTCCTGGTTGTCCCGTACTCCTATTTTATTTCTTTCTTTTTCGAACTCCTCAATGCTCTCTCTCCACTCTGGTTTATATTCCATCTTTTATTTTCTTATTCTTTCCACCTGTCTTTGTCTGCCAGTCTGCCATCCACTGCATAATCTTTCCGCACTGCCTCACTCCCCTCCTATTCTTTTTCTGCCCTCTCTTCTCCCACCCGTGCTGCTCTCCCCTCTTTCTGCTTGTTTATATTTTTTTTTTCTTCTTTTCCCTTTTCTTCTTTTCCTTTTCCTTTCTTTTTCTTTTCTTCTTTGCCGCTCCTTTCTTCTTCTACAAAACATGAATCATGATGATGTTTCAAACATCATCATGACTTATTATTATTATTATATATATATATATATATATTAATTTTATTTAAAAGCTGATCTACACAGACAGTTTTGACGAATTTATTACATAAAATTTCACTTGTTCTATTTTTATTTTCTTTGCATAACAAATCCTATAAACACAAAAATAACGTAAATAGCTCAAAAATATAAGGAACTAACTAAGAAAAGACGAGTGAATTCGAAGTGAAAATATATATAAATATGATCCGATCAGCCGGCAACAATTTTAATTTGTTTTTATTGATAAATTATGGAAGACATAACTATATAAAAGAATTTGGTTGTTGCTATTTTTTTTAACCTTGCAATCTTTTAACTTCGCCTATTCCCTCGTGAATTCCTGGCTTCACCATTGATGTGAATGATAGGAGCATATTTATGCGACTGAGTCAACTTCGTCCAAAACTCACTCCCCCTTTACTTTAGTGTGTCTAATTAGTTAGAATCTGTTTTAATTTGTGTTTTTAAATGTTTTGATTCAAGTAAAAGTCAATTTTCGTCCAAAGTCATTCCTAGTGTCTAGTTTAAGTTTATTTGGTTGTTTTAAGCTGTTTTGAGTATTTTAAGTTTGCTTTGAGTCTTGTGAGTCTTGTTAAGTGTTTTTAAATTTAGTTTTATGTTTTTAAGTCAATTTAGAGGTTATTAGCAAGCCCTCCTAATCCCCGGTCCAGAACGATCCCTTCTTATACTTATACTACAATTGTCAAAAGAGGGTTAAATTTGTGTGTTAAGTTAATTTTCGCATCAAGTTTTTGGCGCCGTTGCCGGGGATTAGCAACTTTGCTAATCCCTTATTATTTCTTTTTGTTTATTTTCATGTATTTTTGTTCCTAGTTGCTGATTTTACTTGTTTTCTTGTTTTAGGTGGTTTATGACTCGAAGTTCTCAACCTGTTTATAAGCACATCTTTGAATTTGACGACGATTTTGAACGAACTTTGAGACGAGCAAGGAATCAACAAGATCCCCAACCATCCCAACTTGCACCAGATCTTGAACAATCAAACAATCAAGGAGCTTTCCGCTTCGGGATTGGACAATGCTCTGCCTTTATGCATTCAATATCCAAGGGCGGCCCAAAACAAGACCGATGACTTCGAATTAAAGTCCAGTTTATTGCACCATATTCCTAAGTTCCATGGGTTGTCAATGGAAGATCCTAATAAACATTTGAAGGAGTTTGAGGTTGTTTGTTTGAGCATGACCCATGTGAATGTTGATGGGAGCATTCTACAAATGAAGGCTTTTCCCTTTTCTCTCTTGGAAAAGGCTAAAGATTGGTTGTATGAACTAGCCCCCAGAAATATCACATCATGGGAGAGTATGAAACGGGCATTTTTGGAGAAGTTTTTCCCAACTTCTCGAGTCATTCTACTACACAAAAGGATTAGTGGCATTCAGCAACACGAAGGTGAATCATTTCCCACTTACTATAAACGTTTTAAAACCCTTGTTGCTTCATGTCCACAGCATCAAATGATGGAGGAGCTTCTTCTTCAATATTTCTACGAAGGGCTTCTACCAATAGAACGTCAGATGCTAGATGCCTCAGCGGGAGGAGCTTTGGTGGACAAAACACCCATGGCTGTCAGGACCTTAATTGCTAACCGTGCGCTGAATGCTCAACAATATGAAGGCGTTGGTCAAAAGGACATCCCACGGCAGCAACATGTTAATGACGTAAGTGCTATTTCCGAACTTCAAAATCAAATGGCTAATCTTACTACTCTTCTTTCGCATGTGGTTGAAATACCAAAGGGACAAAGTGTAGCTGCTTGTGGCGTGTGCTCAATGCAAGGACATCTCACGGATGAGTGCCCTCAATTGATCGAGAATGGAGGGTGGGAATCTGCCAATGCCGTAGATTTTCAAGGCCATAGTCAACAACATAATGACCCCTACTCCAACACTTACAATCCAGGGTGGAAAGATCATCAAAATTTCAAGTGGAGAGAAGCACAACAATCTACCCAACAAGGAGGATTTCGGCCACAACCCCCTGGGATGTATCAAAGGCCATATGTACCCACTCAAGTTCAACCACAATCTACCCAAACCAATTCAGGTACATCCGTGGATAATGATCCAATTGTTCAATTACTAACTTCTTTAGTGCAGGGGCAGCAAAATCAAAATAAAACAATGCTCAATCAAGCTAAGGAGGTGGATGAATTGAAGAAACAAATGGGCCAAATGGCGGAGTTCATGGGGCAAATCAAAGAGCAAGGCAAACTGCCTAGCACAACCATTGTGAATCCAAGGGGAGGATTTGAATCTGTAAAGGCCATTACCTTGAAAAGTGGAAAAGAAGTTGGAACGGACCCCCAACCATCAAAATCTGCCCAAACAAAGGATGAGAAGCTGCAACAAGAGGAGGATGTCCAACACACACCCACGGGAAGAAAGGAAACAACCTTGCCGTGCACTTCTACACTCCCTAATCCATGCAATCTGTCCACCACAGGTAAGAAAGGTTCCAATTCGGTTAATTCTAATGTTATTCCACCAAATGCACCTTTCCTTCGCAGATTCATGCAAGCACAGAATGAAGAAAGTGAAAAAGACATCCTTGAAACATTCAGGAAAGTACAAGTCAATATTCCACTCTTAGATGCCATCAAACAAATCCCAAAGTACGCTAAGTTTTTAAAGAAGCTTTGCACAACAAGGAATCGGATTCGGGAGAAAGAGGTGGTACATGTGAATGAGAATGTCTCTACAATGTTGCAAAGAAAGCTGCCACCCAAATGCAAAGATCCAGGTAGTTTCACTATCCCTTATGTTATTGGAAATACGATGTTTGAACATGCTATGCTAGATTTAGGTGCATCAATTAATGTCATGCCATATTCTGTTTATGATCTATGAATCTAGAAGAGCTTAAACATGATGGTGTTGTTATTCAACTAGCCAATCGATCTAATGCCTACCCGAAAGGAGTTTTGGACGATGTTTTGGTGCAGGTAGACCATTTGATTTTTCCTACAGATTTCTATATGCTTGACATGGAGGATGCAGCCCACTTTCCACCACCATCAATCTTACTTGGACGACCTTTCATGAAAACAGCTCAAACTAAGATTGATGTGGCCAAGGGAGCATTAACAATGGCATTTGGCGGTGATATGATTCACTTTAAAATTCTTGAATCTAATGTGAATCTTACTGATGTTCGTTCTTGTTTTGTCATTGATGTAGTTGAAAACATAGGACAAGAACCTTCAACACCAACCAAGAAGGATGAATTTCCAACCACCAACGAAGAGGAAATTGGAGTGGAGCACAAAGAACACACCACTAACCTCCAAATGCATAATCTGGCTTAAAGCACATTTGGAAAATCTGTTTACAGTGCTGTCACTTCATTGCAACACATTGGTAAACCACCTATTCCAATTTCGATTCCCATTTCAACTAATAGGTTGTTACCTTGTATGGTGCAAGTCCCCAATCGAATCCAAGCTGGTGGGAATGATTACATTGACTTAAGGATGCTCAACGCCCCAATCGGGAAGGATTAATATCCCCTTCCATTCATAGAGCCAATGTATGAGTATTTTGAGGAGCATGCCGTAGAGGACATACCACTTCATACTGTGGGCCCTATTCAAGCTTAAATGGAAGTTTCGTCTGGCTAGAAGACGTTAAAGAAAGCACTTCTTGGGAGGCAACCCATGTATTCAAATAAGGAAGGTTTTTGAATTGCTCCACAATCAGTTTTCCGTTTTTATAAACCTTCCCTTTTCTGTAGTTTTATTTTGCCATGATTGTCATTTTTATTTGTTGCTTGTTTAATTATTTTTGGTATCGGTTTATTTTTTGAAACACTGACAGTTGTGCAAGGTATTTTTACATTCATAAAAAAAGAAGGGAACATTAAGCAGATAAATACAAGAGGGAGCCTTCACAAAGGTTGCTTAGGAGAAATCGCAGTAGTCGGCGGAGCCTCAGCAGTCGGCGGAGCCCCAGAATGAGGAGGCATCGGAGGTTGATCATTTGGAGCTTCACTACGCGATACAGCCCCAAAAGACAAAGGCAAATGCTGTTGGAACAAACCCACAAACCTCTGATGATCAAGTAAAATCTGACCATCAGATTCCTGCATCTGGTCAATCTTCCTCTTCATGTTTGTAGCATAGTTGTGTTCAAGCCTGTGCAACTGTTTATTCTCATGCTTGAGCCCTCTAATCTCCTGTTTGAGACTCATCACTTCAGCCGCCAATGATTCAACTTGACGGGTTCAAGCAAATAGACGTTGGGCCATATTGGACATAGAACCTGCACACTGCACACTAAGAGCCAGAGAATCCTTAACAGCCAACTCATCTGATTGTTTGGAAAGTAGTCTGTTATCTTTGGGAGTGACAAGGTTCCGGACCACCACCGCAATGGTCATATCATTTTTCATCACCGAATCCCCAACGGTAAGATGACCAGTAGGGGATATTAAGGATGGGCGCCATATGTTGTTTGGAGAAGGCATGGATGCCTCTTCACCAAGTTTCAAGTCAAAACAACGGTCGGAGAGACGAGACATTTTCAAAGGTGTTGAAGAAACAAGAGGTCGGACAAATCAAGATCTTAGAAGTGCAATGAAGGGAGTTTCTACAGGCGGAAATTCAAGTGTGCTTTGAAACGAACTGCGGGCCTCTATAAAAATCAGCACTCGATGGGATTTCAAAGATCGAAGAGGCGAGCTCAGAAATCAAATAGGCGAGCTCAGAAATAGACGAGGCCAATTAAAAAATCGAAGTGGCGCTAGTTTTCTCAAACGCTGGGCTTGCTCAGAAACCACGGGCCAACTTTTTTTTCCAGATTTGTCCGCACTTGTCACATGCAACCTCTGCACTCGAAGAGGCGAGCTCATAACTCGAAGAGGCAAGCTTAGAAATCGGAGAGGCATCTGCTTTTCCAGACGTGTCAGCATCTGTCACATGCACACTCAGCTCAGAACTCGAAGACATAAGGATGCTCAACGCCCCAATCAGGAAGGATTAATATCCCCTTCCATTCATAAAGCCAATGTATGAGTATTTTGAGGAGCATGCCGTAGAGGACATACCACTTCATGCTGCGGGCCCTATTCAAGCTTAAATGGAAGTTTCGTCCGGCTAGAAGACGTTAAAGCAAGCACTTCTTGGGAGGCAACCCATGTATTCAAATAAGGAAGGTTTTTGAATTGCTCCACAATCAGTTTTCTGTTTTTATAAACCTTCCCTTTTCTGTAGTTTTATTTTGCCATGATTGTCATTTTTATTTGTTGCTTGTTTAATTATTTTTGGTATCGGTTTATTTTTTGAAACACTGACAGTTGTGCAAGGTATTTTTACATTCATAAAAAAAGAAGGGAACATTAAGCAGATAAATACAAGAGGGAGCCTTCACAAAGGCTGCTTAGGAGAAATCGCAGTAGTCGGCGGAGCCTCAGCAGTCGGCGGAGCCCCAGAATGAGGAGGCATTGGAGGTTGATCATTTGGAGCTTCACTACGCGATACAGCCCCAAAAGACAAAGGCAAATGCTGTTGGAACAAACCCACAAACCTTTGATGATCAAGTAAAATCTGACCATCAGATTCCTGCATCTGGTCAATCTTCCTCTTCATGTTTGTAGCATAGTTGTGTTCAAGCCTGTGCAACTGTTTATTCTCATGCTTGAGCCCTCTAATCTCCTGTTTGAGACTCATCACTTCAGCCGCCAATGATTCAACTTGACGGGTTCGAGCAAATAGACGTTGGGCCATATTGGACATAGAACCTGCACACTGCACACTAAGAGCCAGAGAATCCTTAACAGCCAACTCATCTGATTGTTTGGAAAGTAGTCTGTTATCTTTGGGAGTGACAAGGTTCCGGACCACCACCGCAATGGTCATATCATTTTTCATCACCGAATCCCCAACGGTAAGATGACCAGTAGGGGATATTAAGGATGGGCGCCATATGTTGTTTGGAGAAGGCATGGATGCCTCTTCACCAAGTTTCAAGTCAAAACGACGGTCGGAGAGACGAGACATTTTCAAAGGTGTTGAAGAAACAAGAGGTCGGACAAATCAAGATCTTAGAAGTGCAATGATGGGAGTTTCTACAGGCGGAAATTCAAGTGTGCTTTGAAACGAACTGCGGGCCTCTATAAAAATCAGCACTCGACGGGATTTCAAAGATCGAAGAGGCGAGCTCAGAAATCAAAGAGGCGAGCTCAGAAATAGACGAGGCCAATTAAAAAATCGAAGTGGCGCTAGTTTTCTCAAACGCTGGGCTTGCTCAGAAACCACGGGCCAACTTTTTTTTTCCAGATTTGTCCGCACTTGTCACATGCAACCTCTGCACTCGAAGAGGCGAGCTCAGAACTCGAAGAGGCAAGCTTAGAAATCAGAGAGGCATCTGCTTTTCCAGACGTGTCAGCATCTGTCACATGCACACTCAGCTTTGCGGAAATCACGGGCAGTTTGTTGAAGCGTCGATTCCAAATATCGAAGAGACAATTGCTTTTCTAGACGTGTCAGCGCCTGTCACATGCACACTCAGCCTTGCAAAAATTACTGGCAATCTGTCGAAGATTTCTTGTGAACTAGAAGGCACGTGAAGTTTACTGTTAAATCATCCAACTGATGTCGACAAGAGTGAAAGAATAGTACCGGTTACTAATTTCTATAAATGTCAACCTTCACCCTCCAATGCAAGGCAGATATACATAACCTTTCTTCATCTCTGAGAATGCTTTCCCAACGAAGCCTCTCGAGTCACTCAGTGTTCCTTATTCCTTGGGGTACTTCTGCAAACAACTCATCCAAAGCAAAAGTATTTCATATCATGAAGGTTGAAAGCAAGAGTATCTCATATCATGCTTTCTCCCTGTCTTTCTCCATGTCGTTGTTTTCATCTGCGGAACAATGAGAAAGAGAGCAATCAGCCAGCACTTGGTATCAATCTTCAGATCTGGAACCGACTGCCTGGAACCCCTTCCTGATTGCTTACCTAGCCTTGCTCTCGAGTACTCATCTTCAACATCTTATGCTTCATCTTCGTCTACCACATCTGCCTGGGGAACAGATAAGGGAAGTGAAAATGATACCTCGAAGCATGTGGAGACGATGTGCTAATTCATCCTCAACTAGGGACAAGGAGAAAGAAAGCAAATGGTGGGCACTTGGAAAGATTGAAGAAAGAAACAGACCACCACCTCTGCCTGCCTGCTGTGCAGAAGAAACAAGCAGAGAAGAATGCAAACTGCTCAACCAAGGAACTCTAATATTCCTCACTCAAAATTGCAAACTAGTTCGAGATCAAAGCTATGGAAAGTCAACAAGATCATCTATCTCCAAAACCAGATTTGCGTTCTTAAACTCTACTCTGTCTGGTTTTTACTTTGCTATACTTGTCATGTTTATTCATTGTTTGTTTGTTTGCCTGTTATTGTGTGAGTTTATGCTTGAAACATTGAGGACAATGTTTGATTTAAGTGTGGGGGGGGGGGGAGAGGGGTAACCAAGTTGTTTTGCATAAAGTTCGTAGGAGTTTATCACCCATTACTTCTAGTATTGTTCCTTGCTGTTTGTAAGTATTTTTAAGCTGTTTTGGAGTGTTTTAGTGTGTTTTGACATAAAAATCCGAAAATCTCATAAAAATTTGAAAAATTGTTTTGAAAAACCTAAAAAGAGTTGTTTTTGTGTGTTTATTTGTGTCTTAGAGTACCTTCCAATAAAATGATGAGGATTTAGTTTTTAATTACATGACTGTTAAAGAGAGTTATAAACATGGATGAAAATTTGATTTATTCTTTGGTGTATGCTTGGTTGTGGTTATAATTTATGAATTCACATGCAATCATAAAGGAAAAATCAGTTTTTGTAACATGCTTGAAGAAAGGAACTCAAATGAACGCTACAATCTTGTGAGACTTGAGTCTAAACGTTTATTTGGAGAGTTAATAATCTGTGCATCATTGTTTTCTAAAGTCATTGCATGATCTCATTATTCTTTGCTTGGTTGCTACTTAGAAGGTGTTTCATCATTTAGTTCCAAATGCTAGAACTCATGCCTATTTCATTCAAAGCATGCTATTGATTTGCATAACACATATTCAAGATGAAGTTGTGTAGTGACCACCAAAGCCAAATTGTCGTGCCACTATTTCATTATGTGTTTAAGTTTTAACCCGTTGAGCCTTGTTAAGCCTATGTTCTTTGTTAATCCACACTATCCTTACCTAGCCTAGTTTTAGGACCATCCATACCCTTGTTCTTGAAGCATAGTAGAGCATGACTTAAAATGAACTCCTTTTTTATCAATGTATTGCAGAAAGCAAGTGTGGGGGAAGTGATTCTTGTGTGTGTGTGTGTGTGTGTGTGTGCGCCAAAGTCCTTAATAAGGCACGGGTAGAAAGGCAAAAAAAAAAAAAAAAAAAAAAAAAAGAGTGAAAAGAAAAGGGTTTGTTAAAAAAGGGTCCAAAACATTGAATTCGGCCCTAAGTGTTGCATGAATCTTCCCTTTGTATTTAAAAGTTGATTCTGCATTCTAAAGTGAATTCCAAGTGTCTATTTCATTGCTTTGCTTGCTATCGCTTTAACAACGTTTGTTATTCATATCATTTCTTTGTTAGCCATTACCCTCAAGCCTTGTTACAACCCTTGACTTCAATCTTGAGTGTTGTGTGTTTCAATTTGTGGAGTTTGAAATTAGTATGAGTATATGGTGTCACTGGTTCTCGCATCTAAGTAGTAGCATTCCATTCATGAGATCATATCTAAACATGCTTAATAACTCCAGAAAATTGCTTTCTTTGTTATAACATATGTGAGTACTAGTCCTCCATGTTTACATCATTCTGCTCACATATAACTAGTGTAGGGTGTGTAGTCAGAAAATGTGTGTGAAAATAGAGAGTATCTTGTAAGGAATTGAGCAAATTCTCTAAGGCATGTTACTACATGCAAAATATCGTTTTAATTGGTTAATTGCGAACTAGTAAGTGGTGATTGTAATTAAGTATGTGCTCAAGTGTGAAGATGACTAAAAGCTGTGGGAATGATGATTTTTAACATGTCATGTGCATTGGAAATCCCTGAGGCAAATGTTGGAAGGTTAAGTTGTGTTCTGTTTGTTTTGATACGTTTGTTTCTTTTGTTTTGCTCGAGGACTAGCAAAAGCTAAGTGTGGGGGAATTTGATAGGAGCATATTTATGCAACTGAGTTAGCTTGTTCTCATGCATTTATGTTGTTATTCCTTAGTTGTTTTAGTGTTTAAAGTCATTTTTGTGCAATTTCAGGTTCTAAGGACAAAGTATGCAAAAATATGCATTTTGGAGCAATTTTGGGCTTGGAATAAATATCACGTGCTTAGAACTAAAGGAATTGACGAAATTGAAGACCTAAAGATGAGGATTCCTACTTGAAGTAGGAAAGTTAAGCCAAAGTTTCCTATTTTGGTTTGATCTTTCCTAAATCCTAAATGTCCCTAAGTTCCAGCAACATTGAAGGTTTCACATGCATTTTAGGACACAAATTAAGGGTTCCTTGTACCATAACAAACCTTTGAATCATTTCAACACCATTCCATTTTACCCATGCTTTTCAATCATCAATTCACTTTCACCTTTGAATCATTTCAATACCACTCCATTTTCCCCATGCTTTGCATCATTACTTCACTTTTACCTTTCAATCATTTCAACACCACTCCATTTTACCCATGCTTTGCATCATTACTTCATTTTCACCTTTCAATCATTTCAACACCACTCCATTTTACCCACACTTTGCATCATTACTTCACTTTCACCTTTCAATCATTTCAACACCACTTCATTTTACCCATGCTTTGCATCATTACTTCACTTTCACCTTTGAATCATTTCAACACCACTCCATTTTACCCATGCTTTGCCTTGCACTTCCTCTATAAAAGGAAGTGTGTGTAACATAAATGGAGTTCATACTTTGTTAGATCATTCACTCCCATCTTCAACACAACCTTCATCCAAACACATCCATTCATCTTCACATCTATTCCTCCATACAAACAAACCTTCAAACACTTACCAACACCTTGTGCCGTAGCAAAGGAAGGGACGGAAAGTGCTTGGACGTGCTTGTTGTCCAACTTGGATCATTGTAGCGTTTAGGTGTTTTCTTTCTTTTGTTTCTAATGTTTAAATTCATTTCCTTTTGTTTTGTTGTAAATATGAGTGGCTAAACCCCTCTTGGCTAGGGGTGATTTTAAAGCCATGATTATGTGTGCAATATAATTTGATAAATTCTAGTCATGAACTCTTGAATCGTAAATGCAATTGGCTTAACTATTTGATTGATAACTTATTTGTATTTGTTAATTAAGGGTTGACACTTAATTGGCATGCATAAATCCGTTGCTAGAATATAAGGAAGTTTCACATAATCGTTACAAACTTATATTCACATGTAGTGAAGGTCGCTTATAAACAATCGTGTTAAGTTCAATTCCTAGCATGAGTGACATGATGTCATAGTTGCAAGTGCTTTGTCAATGCTTATGATTTTCATTAAACGTAATGATTTTTGATAGTATCTCTATTATGATGTCATGTAGGGAACTTTTGAAGAATGTTTTGGGTTGTCGAATGATGTCATCCAATCCAATAAAATAAGGAAAATCTAAGAGTTAACTAATGATGTCACGATTAATTTAGGGCATTGTCATTCATAATTCAATGAAGTAGTAACTGGAAATCGAGTTGTTTACATACATATCATGTGTGGAGAAAAAGCCTCTAGCTATCCTATCCATCATCTTATTTCTCAATTTTATTTTACAATCTGTCTAGTTTTTCATACTTGTTTGTTTGTTTCAACTTTGTCCAAAACTCACTCCCCCTTTACTTTAGTGTGTCTAATTAGTTAGAATCTGTTTTAATTTGTGTTTTTAAATGTTTTGATTCAAGTAAAAGTCAATTTTCGTCCAAAGTCATTCCTAGTGTCTAGTTTAAGTTTATTTGGTTGTTTTAAGCTGTTTTGAGTATTTTAAGTTTGCTTTGAGTCTTGTGAGTCTTGTTAAGTGTTTTTAAATTTAGTTTTATGTTTTTAAGTCAATTTAGAGGTTATTAGCAAGCCCTCCTAATCCCCGGTCTAGAACGATCCCTACTTATACTTATACTACAATTGTCAAAAAATGGTTAAATTTGTGTGTTAAATTAATTTTCGCATCAGTGAACCATCCAATTTCTTATATTGGCCTCATAGCCAGGTTTTCATAAATCAAAACAATTTGCCCAGTTTTCATCTGAGGACGTCTCGAACTACTTCTGAGACTTCCTCTTCGTCAAGTAATGAATCCAACAACGTTCCTTCTAAGCTTCAACTTGAGAAGAAATTAGGGAAGTGGACGTTGGTGGACAAGGAAAATATTGAACCAATTTTGATCAAAAATTCGAAATCAACACCTGAAAATTTTTCTGTAGAATCCAAAACCCACAAAAATACCGAAACATTTATGCTTGAAATTCCATCCTATAACCCATTTGAACCTAGGCCTGAATTAACCTAACAATTCAAACTATTTTCTCCTACACCATTTCATTTCCATCTACCACTTAACCATTTTAGCGTTCAAATTCACAAAATTCACTCCCTGAATATAATTACCATTATCAGAATTTGAACAAATTACATTTATTCAGAAAACCATTTACAGTGGGCATCTTTGGCTGCAAAAACCGAATCTGCACAAGAAATTGAAACTATAAGTGCTAATCCATTTCCTACATTTTGGTCACCAAGCCCAAGGCATTTACCTACACCATCAAGTCTGATTCGAAGTTGCTCTCAGATTACTGCAAATCAGAGACTAGACCCACAATTTTTGCACCTTCCTCCATCTTGGACTCACCACAGCAACCTACTTACCCATAGCAAGCAGCACCATGGTCGTGTTCTTTCTCCGTGGTCTCGTCATTCAACCATGGTCTCGTCCTCTCGCGGTAATACACAATACCGATAACACCGTTATCCGCCAAGGAGACTTGTCTTTGCTGTTCAAGATTATCCGCCAGGTTGTGGAACAAAGTTTTTGCAGAAAAAGCTGAGACTAGAATCTGTTTACTTCCAGAGGAATTGCTTTGACAGTGCATGTGAAAAAGCAAGGCCTTCACGTGGAGACTATAAAGTGAAAAGCTTTGGTGATATTTCAAAGGTTTCACGTGGGGAACTGTCACAGCCCGTCCCGGGATTCTATATATTGGGGACGTGAAATGACGGAATTACCCTTGACGGGTATTAAGGTATGTGTGTGTGTGTGTGACATATTAGGGAATAATGCATATTATTTTTTTTCCTAAGTTTGGAAAAACTTGAAATGGATTAAAACTTATTAGCAATTTGTGTGGTTAGGGAAAGAAGTTGAATTTGTGTTGGTGATGGACCACACATACAGGACACTCCTCTCTCCCTATTCCCCGTACCCTCTCTCTCTTCCCTCGCAACTCTCTCTCTCTCTCCCTTCGAATTGTACGGACCAAGCACGAAACCCTCAAATCACCACGGATCGACACCATTAAGGTGAGATTCTTCATCCTTTTAACCTCCTGATTTGAATGGTGTTATTTTTAGAACTGGAAACCTTAGAAATCTCGTCGAAACTGTGACATATCTTGAAATAATTGTTCATGCACACGTAAAATCTCGTGTTTCAGGAAATTTCAAGCTCACAGTGAGCTTAAGGAAGTCCTCACGAGCTTCGGGGTACGTCGTTGGTAGGAATTGGATGTCGGAGGATGGAGAACAGAACTTTTCACTTTTGGCCGGAACTTTCAAAGCTTTTTCCTATGAATCCCCGGTGAGTTAGGGGTCGAGGTAGGTATGGATGTGTTCATCTCGTTAAGATCTTCATTTTGATATAAAGAACGTTGAAAATAGTGAAGAAATGAGGAAGTTATAGCAGTTTAAAAATTCCCCAGAAACCGGCAACTGGAAGAAGAAGAAGACGCGCGTGGGGGCGCGTGTGGCCTCGGAAAAATTTTCTAAAAATTCCCCGACGTCCATGACGTCGAGTAGGTCACTGTGGTATATTCATATACCCAAATTGAGCATCGTATGAGAAGTTATTTCAAATTGTCAGTTATGTGCTTAAATTAACGTTTTTATTGTTGTTTTGCATATAGGTGACACTTATCCCGAGGACGAGCGCATCCAGGGACGTCACGAGGGTTACGACCCATCGACTTACCAATGAGTGGGCAGTTTTGTTTTTCGCATATACCTATATACTATTGATTTTCCCATAAATTGAATTTATATGAAAGTACGTTTTAAAATGCCATGCATGCATATTGTGAATTATATAAATTGATATTGATGCATATATATATGTGAATTGATGTTGTGGGCGCACAGGTGAGTATCAGGTGAGTTTATATGGTTTATATGAATTAATGATGATGTGAATTGCGTTGAGAGCTCATAACTTGCACCCCTGGTGATAGTGCTTATATTATTCATCGCACCGCACGCTCACCTTGGATCCAAGTAGGTGCATGTCGTACAGACCATGTGAGGGTTCCGACATGCTAGTCGTATAGATCACTAGAGGTGGTTCCAACTAGTAGGTGACCTGAGATTATACGCGCAGATGATTGATGAGAGAAGCACTAGAGCATATTCTTACACCTTTCTTATCGTACAGACTACTTTAGGTAGTTCCGATTTATGTACAGAGTAGTGCCGTACAGGTCATCGTGGTGACTCCGACTGGGTTGGATATTGAGCTATAGAATGAACCGTACAGGACCAACTTCGGGGTCTCCGGTTATTTCATTATATCACCTGTTATATTGATGCATCCATATTCTGTCATTGACATATATTGCCTGGCATACTTACTGGATTTTGATAAAGATTGATGTTTTGAGAGATATGAACAAATATTATGCTATTATATTATTTTCTGGGAAAGTATATAGGTTTTATAGTGAAGGGTTAGAAATGTTTAAATGAAAGGTTTTGAAAAACTTTGGTTTTACTGACCCACTCAATTTTGTTTTGCGCCCCTCTAGGTTCTAGTTAGCAGCGTTGGTGGCCCACGAGGATCCCCACGGCGTACTAACATACTACAAATGTAGGACTCACCTACGGGTGTTGTAATCTAGTTATAGTCCTACTTGACTGCACCTAGCTCTTAGGCTCTGAATATGTGTGTTTCACACTTAAACTTATTCTAGCACATTATTTGGTTATTCTGGTAGTATTTGGTTTTATTATTCGTATGCTGTTATCTATTGCTTGCACGTCGCACTTTTGGTTACGTCACAGTCACGTGACGGCCAGAAAGCCTTGATTCTAGTATCGGGGTGTGTCAGGAACAAACAAAAGCTAGCAGATTTTTGGGTTTTGAAAAGCACAATAAAAATAGGAGCTCTCTTGGTTCTTTGCACTCTGACAGTGCATGTGAAAAAGCAAGGCCTTCACGTGGGCAACATATTAAATATAGGGGATTTTTTGGTTCTGAGCATGGTATTAAATATAGGGTAGAGGTAACCACATGTGTACAACCATTTATGACAATTGAAAAAGAAGTGGAGGTTATACTAGACCTGACAATTTCTTACACGACACGAAAACGACATGAAAATAACTGGTTTCGGATCAACACGATATAACCAATCAAGTCATTATCGGGTGACCCGTTAAGAACCCGTTAATAACAGGTTTTTAACGGGTATACACGTAGGTAACACGTGGGTAACCCGTTTCGACCCGTTAAGAAAAATAAATTATAATTTCAAAGTTTAATTACTAAAAATTTTATTATAAAATACAATAGCCATGTTGTATGTGACAACCCGTCCCAAATTTTACATTTCTTTTAAAAGACAGAAATGAAGATCTCAAAGAGTAGAGCACACTTTATACATGTGGCCAAGGCCAATTTAGCCGGGAAAATCTCCAATTTTGCTCAAACCCGTCGGAACCCTAGAATTGGGTGTGATTCAATTCGACCCTCAAACTTATTATGAGGCCTCCACCAATGCTTGGACTTTGTTTTTGGGTTCTAGGGAAGTGTTTTGGTGGTGGTGATCAAAGGTAAGTGTTTCAGAAATGAGTGAATTTTTGACGAAGGGTCATCGGACCCGTGGGTGGTTCTTCGTGAAACCCGTGATGAAACTTCATCAATTAAGGCTATAATTGGATGTTGGGACACTATGGTGATTTTCAAGGGTGATGAAAGGTCAAAGAAAGCCGGAATTTGGATGGAAAACCGACGGAAACCCCTAGGGAAACTAGGTCACCGCACGGGTCAAGGGAAAATCCGGCCCGTTCTTCTCCTTTTCCTCCTCCCTCCTTTCTCTCCTTCCCCCTTCTCTGGTTGGTCACCTACTCCTCTCTCATTTCCCCATTCGTTCACCCTTTCTTCATCTTCTTCCTGATTGGGCAGTAGCCCTTCTCTCTTTCTTTTTCCTTTTTTCCTTCATCTTCTTCCTCTTCCTCTTCCTCTTTAAAATAATTAATTAATAAATAATATCAACATTATAAAATATATAAAAATCACGCTTGAGTTTACAGTTCCGTAATGTTGAGTACTTCAGGAAAACGCTAAATGATTAATTCATACACCTCGCTATACGTTGATCAACGAAAGTCAATACCCCCGCTTCTAAGGGTATTTTTGTAAAATCACGCTTTTAAAATTAATAGAAATGTAAAATTTGGGACGGGTTGTCACATTGTATTAATTGGTATATTTTATATAAGTTAAAAAAAAATTCAGTTTTATTACATTTATTTATTTTTATTATGAGAGTTTCTTATTATCATTAATAGGATAAATTTTACTTAACATGTTGTCCAAAATTAAAATCAACTAGTATAGTATTAGTATAGGCAATAAGACATCCCTACAAGTATGAAAAATGTGAAAGACTATATAAACACTCGTGATTCATCATTCCTCTGCGAGTAGACAATGGTTACACTTACATTATAGTTTAGATTAAAACATTCCAAACCGTCATGAATAGTGTTTTTTATTTGAGTGTAAAAGTAATAAAATTAATAATAATTATTGTAGAAGTGTAAGAAATGTAAAAAAATATATATATACAATCACTTGTAGTGTCAACTTCGAAATCCGACTCTATAATCCATAAACCTTAAATTTGTATTTAACCGTCGATTGTCGTTTAGGCTTTATTTTTTATATTGAATTTCATTTTTAAAATTTTCTTTTTTGAAAACATGATCTTCTAGAAGATGAACAGTTCAGATCTTTGATATCACATCCTGATATTTATGGTTAATTGAAATATGAGTCGATGTTATATAGCTTGTAGAGACTTTATAAACACCAAGCAATATTTTCACTTTAGGAAAGAGAGCTATATTTGTATGATTTATCAATCTCAAACTAGACTTGTCCAAAAATAAATAAATAAATCTAAAACTAGAGTTGTTTTCAAAGAAATCCTTGACTAGGTTAAAAACTAACTCCTTAACTATTTCCCAACAGCCTTTGTAAAAACTTGCATGTAGCCCATCAGGACCAGGAGCTTTCAAAGCTCCAATACTATTAACAACATCCCAAACTTCCTCACCAGTCACTTGCTTAAGTAACATAGTATTAAGTCCCTCATTTATACAAGGTTGGATTATATCACAAGGGCAGCCATCTCATCTTGACAAGGAGCTAGGGTTAGCACGGGAGAAACGCAGTTTAAAATCTTGCACAAAAACCTATTCAAGACCCTCCCCACAATACCACCACAAACCATTCCCTTCCCTAGCCTTAACAATTTCATTTCTCTTCCTTCTTATTGTAGTTCTAGTTCGAAAAAAAAACTTTGTATTTTTATCCACCAAATGTAACCAATTAGCTCTAGCTTTTTGAGCCCACGTCACTTCCTCATCTCTTAAAACCTGAGACAACTCATCTCTAATCTTTATTTCCTCTTGAAGATATACATTGTTGTTTACCGTAGTCCTTTTCTTTAACTCGCTAAGCTCGTTTAACAAATTATTTTTGCGCTCTTTAATATGCCAAAGGTTGATTTGTTCCAACCCATGAGGACTCTATCGTACTCGTGAGGATTTTGAAGATTTTGAGGATTTTGAAGACACTATCGTACTCGTGATGACTCTACGAACTCAACCACACCCATTTCAGGTAAGAAATCTTTCGATTTCACGTCGAAACCATAAGCACCGATTTTGGCACTGTTCATGAACTTGGTGTTGGTTGATTTTTAGGTCAATCCAAGCTTATAGTGAGCATAGGGAGGTTCTAAGGAAGCTCGGGGACATTCGTTTGGAAGTTTTGGATGTTGGGATCACTAGGTTTGATTTTGGCTGGTTTTGCTTGGCATTTTCCGATGAGATTTAGTTGTTTTTAGAGCTTAAAAGTAGTGTATCGTGATTCTACATGCTTGGGGCTTCAAATTGATATAAAATATGAAAAAAATGGTTGAGAAACGAAGGAGAACAAGGAGTTACAAATTTGGCCGGAAACCAGCCGCCGGAAAGTTCAGTCTGGTGAGCCGAGGTTAGGGATGATGCGCGTGAAAGCGCATGTCCCCGTGCCTGTCCCGGCGCGTGGGGGCGTGTGAGGCTTCCAAAAATTTTTCTAAAAATTTCTCGACGTCCGTGACGTCGAGTAGGTCGATGTGGTATATTCATATACCCAAATTGAGCATCGTATGAGAAGTTATTTCGAATTGTTGGTTATGTGTTTAAATTAACGTTTTTATAGTTGTTTCGCATATAGGTGACACCTATCCCGAGGACGAGCGCATCCAGGGATGTCACGGGGGTTACGACCCATCGACTTGCCAGTGAGTGGGCAGTTTTGTTTTCGTATTACCTATATACTACTGTTTTTCCCAGAAAATGCTTTTATTTGAAAATATGATTTAAATTGCCATGCATACAATTGTTGAGATATTTGGTTTGATAATTGATGCGTATATATGTGAATTGATGCAGTGGACGCACAAGTGAGTTTTTATATTATTTAGATGAGTTATTTTATGTGAATTGCATTGAAAGCTCATAACCTACACCCTAGGTGTTAGTGCTTATATTATTATTCACCACACCGCACGCTCGTCTTGGATCCAAGTAGGTGGATGTCGTATAGACCATGTGAGGGTTCCGACATGCTAGTCGTATAGATCACTAGATGTGATTCCGACTAGTGGGTGATCTTAGTTATGTGCGCCGATGATTGATGAGAGAAGCACTAGAGCGTATTTATACACCTTTCATCGTACAGACTACCATATGTAGTTCCGAGTGACGTGCAGAGTTGGGCCGTATAGGTCACTGTGGTGACTCCGGCTGAGTGGGATGTTGAGCTATAGAATCAGCCGTACAGGACCATTGTAGGGTCTCCGGTTGATTTATTATTTCACCTGATTGATATTGATGCATTCTGATTATATTTGGGCATGGCATGACTTATTCTTTTTGAGATGTTATCTTGATAGATGGTGTGCTGAGTTTTGATGATGATATGTATATATATGTTTATGTACTATTTTCAGGGAAAGTATACAGGTTTTACGGAGAGGGGTTAGAAATGTTTTAAATGAAATGTTTTGGAAAATCTTTGGTTTTACTGATCCACTCATCTTTGTTTTGCGCCCCTCCAGGTTCTAGTTAGCAGTTGGTGACTCTCGAGGTCTTTTTCGGCATTCTAACAAACGCTCTACATGTAGGACTCACCTGCTGGTGTTGTACTTTTTATTATGGTCCTACTTGACTACACTTAGACCTATGCTCTGAATTTATGTGTTTTACCTTATAACTCATCCTTTTATTCTAGTAGGTTGTTACTGCTAGAGATTGGTTTAAATTCCTTCTTATTTCTGTTATATCTTGCTTCCGTGTCACACTTTTGGTTACGTCACGCTCACGTGACGGCCAACACGCCTTGATCCTCTGGATCGGGGTATGTCACAGGCGATGGACTAGGGCCAGTGCCTAGGCGACCAGGCGGGGGGGGGGGGGGGGGTCTAGGCGGATTTAGGTAAATTTATTATATATTGTATAAATAAGTGTCAGCTTATACTTAAACACACCTAATTGCACTAGGATACATTAATTGCAAAATAGAATGACATATAGATTATAAAGTATTAGACCTTAATACAAAATGAAAATTATCTACTTTTTATCTAATTGAGAGTTGCGAGTTAGGTGGGCGCCTAAGCAGATCTAGGTGCCCTTTCTTAATTTTCCAAATCCCTAAGGATTAATCGGGGCGGTCGCCTGCCTAGCGCCTACGCAGTGGTTAGCAGTGAGGTTCTTACAATTCTCCAACACATCTTGGGGAAGTACATAAATCACATGATTCATCAAATTGATCTTGCATTTGCTGTGGAAAATCTACTCAAAAAATTGATCTGAAATCTAAATCAATCCGAGCATGTGCCAAGCAATACAATATCTTCCACTACCATAATTCATAGGCCTACTTCATACCCATTTGCAATTGTATATCTTCCACATACTTGTTTGGCTTAAAGATTTTAGAATCCTTAGAGGTTTTAGGTTCGACTCGCTCCTAAATGGCAAATTCAATATCAAATTATTATCATTGAGTCATTTTGTGGCTTGACGGAACCTTCTAGCCCCAATATCGTTTTATTAGGAAAGAAAGAGAAAAAGAAAATATTTTAAACTCCAAAGCAGATGACCAATGACAGCTTATCCGTGTTTAGGAATGCAATCCAATCGTCTATCAGAACATGAATACAGTGCTGACTGAGAAAGCTCCAACTATTGAGATGTTAAAACTCGTTGTACTAAATAGTAACATTAATGATATTCAAACTTTCTCACAGGCAAGTTTAGATACAACTTGATGCCCAATGCCACATTTTTTTTCATTAGTGTTATAATAAAGGAATTAACTTGGCTCCTCAATGGATGAGAAGTTTCTCCTCAATTCACTACGTGGTCGATTTAAGGAACTTCATACTTATGATCGGAACCGTTCATATTATAAATCACTTTGTAAAGATCATCCCTACAAAATCAATAAATACTAGATTGTATAGTCATCGAATTGTATAAAAGCAGATGGACGAATTCGGTAAAAACATTACGGACTATCTATCTATTTTCATTATCTTGGCTTAGCCCCTAGTAATGAAATTCCAACTTTCCTTAGCCACCTGGCGATCAATGAATGCATGATCACTTACTTTTGATTTGATATCAAGGGTGTAGACTGAAAATTTGTATTTTGAATGTTTTAATCTCAACTCTTAAAACCATATCACTAACATTTTCTCTTATGCAAGTGATATTAATAAACGGAAGAGTCGAACCTAGAACCTTATATACCAGAATAGATGTTCTTAATCACGTCAGCTATAAGTTCAGCCAACTTTTCTTTTCAAACAAGATAGCTAGTGCAGAATCATAAACAGCGTAATACAAAGGGATAGCCCAGATAGGCCAACACACATGAAAGAAACGGTCACTAACATCCTCCCAAGTACTCTTTTGTTAAAGATGCAAAGCAAATTACAAGGCAAGATATGGTTTTCAACCAATTTTCCTCAACAAGTTACATGTCCGGAATTTCTAAAACACCAAAATTGTGAAGTAAAACAAACGAATAGCCACAGAGCATTTCTCACATGCATTGCATCAAGAAAGAGGGCATCTAAGCATAATATATCATGTCCCTTGCACATTACACTACCTACGCGAGAATGTTGTTCAAAGAAAACAGCATCTTAGAAATTTAATTCTAATCACGTCCGGACATCTTAGCTCTGAAGCAAATAAGGTGTTTAGTTAAGTTATACAGGTCATCATGGTAAATAATTTGTTGCTACCCTTGTCACAATGGGTGAGCAATGATGGAACAAAATTGAACGAATTACAAAGAAGAATAAACAATGTGGATTATGGTAACAAGAAAATAGCGAATACCTCTGCCCGACGAACCATACATAACCTAAGTGGCTTGTCAGATGAAGATACCGAGGAACAAGAGAGAGATTGAGAGAACCTTTCCAGTTTTTACATAAATCCCCATTTTATCAGGTTCATTCACTTAGCTTGCAGCTGCGAAGATAGGGATGATCAAACTTAATGTACTTGGTCCAGTATCCTCGATACTTAGTCATCGCCAACTCCAGCCATGGTTTCATGTTGCCATTATAATGCACAACAGCTGCGTCGTCAATCTCAACTCGATCAAGACTTGGGTTGTAACCTAAACCAAGTACATGCCATGACTTCTGTAGTGGATGTGTCAGCCCATAAAATGTAATTAGCCCCGGAGGTAATGTTCCAAGTTTCCAAAGTGTCCTGTCTTCATTCTAAGACCCAAAAAAAAAAAAAAGGAAAACAATTATATCAGATGGCAATATTCATAGGAAGGAAAAAAGCCAGTGCCAAGAGTGATGGCCTTGTGGCTGAGCTCATACACAAATCTATGCAAAAGAACAGAACATACAGCAGCAATGAAATACGTAAGAGTCCTGACACTCACCATGTTCTGCCACTTGTGATAGATACCAGTAATATCTTTCTTCTTCCACTCCTTAAGATCAAACATGTTCATCCCATATGCCCATCCACATGCGTTTGGATCAAAGTTTCTTGCAATATGAGGATTTGAGAAATTTAGGTACTTGTCAAACCGGTGGAAGCTCTCACCACAGGTTTCTACTGCACCATTTACTTTTCCGTGTAGATCAACTGCCCACAATCCAGTTAAGTCCTTCTGGACAACAATGTCATCATCAAGAAACAAGATCTTATCCAACTTGGGATAAACCTGTGGAAGATAGAACCTCAAATGATTAAGCATCGAGAGATACTTCGGGTTCCTGTACTTCAGATTAGAAGCACCAGATGAGAGAGTGGTAGTATGGTCGGCCTTGAAATAATAGTTTTTCATTGCAGCAGACTCAAGCTGGCGCAGAACCGGGCAGTACGATGAGTTTAGCCACTTAAACTCGTCAACATTTTCAACATGAATAGTGCCTTTTCCAGGAGGATTCAATAAAAACCACATGTTCATGGCTCCAAAGTTAAGCTTATCGGTAACAAGATGGAATACGTGTTTTGACGGATCCTAAAATCACCAAGAAACACACATTAGTTAAACAAGAAACTTGCATCTGACTTCAGTAACAGACATTACGAAGGACTACAGATGGGATATATGTCAAATAGGATACGGTCAACTTTTGAATATTGTTATTTATTTTTTTGGTTTGTTAACTAACATTCAACTTCCTTATGAATGAGGTACCTGAAAGAGGCAGTCCAGTTAGAAAAGATAAACATAGCAAGCTTATGATCAAACATCTTCTAATCATTTCATCTGATTGCCACACCTAGAATATTAAAGAAGCAGGTTATACGGATAATAATTATTGTTTGTACCTTAAGAAAACCAGGTGATGAAATCTTTTATTATTAAGCCTCATATACCAGAAATGACACCTCATAGAAGTTGAGATGCCTTGGACTTTGACATTCATCAACAGTCACCTTGGCGTTTGTGACAGTTTTTCAGTTCCTTTGGAAACAGACACCAAGATACGCACAATGAAACTACCAGCATAGAATAACATTTCAGCTCACCTTGGCATTTATGACAGTAGAGTTGACGACGACTGATGCAGCCAAGACGTTGTCCGAGAAGAGAGCATAATGATAAAGATTTGGATTTTCCAAGTTCTCACTTCTAGGGAACTTTCTCTTCTCAAGGGGGAGGAGGTAATAATCTATGGTTAGGCGCATAGATAAGCAGTGGATTCCATTTGGGATGGTCTTGGCAGCTAACTGACTAAGAAATGTGCTCTGCTTTTTCAAGCTCCGAACTTGTTCATCTGCAGTCTGAAGCATTGCTCTCAGCTTCCCAGTGACCAGGTTGCAATCATACAGTTGCTCTCTTGCTTTTGAAAGAACTTGGCCCATAGCTTTTATTTTCTCCGGTGCACTACAAGCAATTCAGGTGTGGAATAAGTAACTGTCATAATTACCAGTACAGATCAAAGGAAGAGGTGGTAATATTTACTATGTGCTCACAAACATTACATGTCCATAATCACATTACCTTTGAGATAAATCCGCATCAGCAGTTGCCTCTCCCACTGCACGCTGGGATTCTTTGAGTCGAGTTTGTAGTTGTTGGAACAGATCAAGCTTGTTCTTCATCTTTGCAATACTCAAGTAGACCCTTGCCATTATGATTTGGTCCCGTATCAAGCGCACCGTTGAATCAGAGTTCTCATTCTCATTTTCTTTCCTCCAAATACTGTATTTTCCTAGAACTGCAGAATCAACTGATTTGGACCGCTCAATGGCTGCAGTTTCAAGCCTTACAACTGATTCGTCATCCCATTGTATCAACTCATTTGCACGCTTTTCACGTCTCTTCTCTCTTAGTTGCTGCAGAAGTGTTTATAAAAGAAAATATTAGAACCTCAAAAAAAATGATAAACAGTTACAGAGCTAATAAAACTTAAGTAGACAGAACCATGATTTAAGTTTATTTCATTTGATTCTATTAGTTGGAAAAAGTGAAATAAACAATTAAAGTCAAGAAACATATGACTGTGGCAAAAATATAGCACAATGAAGTATGATCATTACCCTTCTGGCTAGTTTTGTAGGATCAAGAGGTTGAGCGTGATCATCTGCAAACGATACAAAGTCAAAAAAGCAAGTAGAAATGTATTACAGACAAAAGAAAGTACTACTAGAAAGTTATTACCACCTGAAGAATCATCCACTTTAACCCTAGGTGTCTCCTGTCTAGCATCTACAGCAGTCAAATTTATCTTCACAGACAAATCAAAACACAAAGAATCAGCAGCGACAAACAATTATAACTTTGCAGCAGAGAACAAAAGATATCAAGAATGAAAAAATTCAAGAAGCATACAAGGCGTACTGACCTGAGAATCTGTAACAACTGAATTATTTGCTCCAATGACCTTCCATGAAGCCGACAAATTGTTTTTCCTAAAGAAATCAAGGCTCAAAGGCCCCATGTCATTCGTGCTGGCTGAAATTACATCAATGACCTGATATGTTGATCCAATCGGTGTGCTTGTTAGCAACAAAAGTCAACATAACAGAAAAACCGCTGCCACTCATAGGAATTACATGTGGATAACTCATAGATTCATTAAAGTTGCACTTGCCTCTTTTGAGAAAAGAGATTTCACATGTTGCAGTGCCAGCCCTTGTCTCCAATCCAGATTCTGCACCAGCTTCTTGTTCTCAAAACGTATTTTGTTTTCCAAAACAAACTATTATACACTACGTAAGATATCCAGCTGAATTGATGGAAGTATGAAAAATACCTTTTCACCAGGACTAGATGAGATGTCACTATGATCTGCAAAATTTGCAATAAAAAACAGTTATACTACAGCTGGTAAACACAAGTGTTTCATACCCATAATAAAGTCAGAAAGTAACGAACAAAGCTGGGCCATAAAAGCAGCGATTGGCAAAATCATTTTTTCTTTTAGGGTTTGACATTAGTAAAAGTTTCAAGATTCGAACAGGAATTGACCAAAGTGTACAAGTAAACAAGCTATCAACAGACGTCTTTTCCAAAGGATTTTTATTGGATCATAAGCCCCTGTGGGTTGATCAATAAGGTATAAAATAACCAAGTTCACGCAAACTCTGATAAACTACTTCATATCAATCGATTGAAGAATTTAGAAAACGAATATATCTGAGGCAATGATGGGAAGCATTCACGCAAACTCTGATAAACTACTTCATATCAATCGATTGAAGAATTTAGAAAACGAATATATCTGAGGCAATGATGGGAAGCATCACAAAACATAAGCAATGTGTTGTAAGACTTGTGACAGAGAGGGATATATAGCTCTCTTCTTAGACACTCGTATAGGTTATATATAAGATTCATAAGTAATTTTCAAGATTTATGTCCTCTGACTTCTTGTCAGTCTATTTATCAAGAGACAATAACTTCAAAAGACAGCCCAGTGGCACTTCTTCCATTTTACCACTTTGAAAAAAACTTCACAATTAACAGAATATTATTTTCATCAAGACGCAGTCTTAACAAACTAATTACTTCACAAACTGAACCGTATGAGCAACAAAAGATAAAATCTTTCATTGTCTACTTTTTTCTGAGAAAAATAAACATATTCTTGTCTATATAGGGCATTTGTTCGCTATTTCTTCTATGCATGTAACAGTAGCACATAAAGTCTCAAAATGCTATTTCGTTTTCCAATATCCAAGAACAAACAGTCTATAATACAAAATGAAATTAGGAAGAGGCCTTTTTTTTTCTTTTTTTTCTTTTTTTTCTTTTTTTCTGTCAAGGGAAGAGGTTTTGTTAAAGTTGCATAAATACCAAACAAGACATATGAATATTAAGCATTCTTTCATCACGCTTCCAAGTATGTGACTCAACTATCATAGCCTCTTGTAAAGCTAAAGAGAAAGTATATTAGTCTGCCAGTCAGCGTAAAACAGACATGGTAAAGTTATCATTTGCTGGACTGAAAATGGTATGCATCACACAATGCTCATCTTCTTTATTACATAATATGCGGTAGACCCTTACAATGCATTTTGAATCCAGATGTCAGCATCATGAAGAAGAAAAAACTCAGCAATTCTTTGAATAGTAAGCTAGACAGGTATACAGCCCAGTATACAGTACAAGGTGTGACCATAACTGTTGTATAAAAATTGTATATTTTCATTTTTCATTGAAAGGATGATACTAATAAGCACAATGATTATAAATCCTAATCAAGTTAAATCTATCACCGTAATATGCTTAAAACTTGGAGGCCAAGGTAACAACACAAAGGTAAATTCCAAGTTTTCAAAGCACAAGGAGCAACATGAAGCATTAGATTCAACAACAAAAATACTTGAAATGTCTGAAACAAATGCAGCATTCTTCTGGACCCAAAAAGTACCAGCATCGCAACACGAACACTTGAAAAGTGAAGCAACAATCTTGTTTTTCAAAGCGGAAATTGCCCCAATATGGCATCGATTTAGCTGTTTTCTGATTTTTCTGAAGCAACGAAAACAGCAATTGCAAGCAAGAGAGGTAAATTATACTAAATTGGAAAGCCGAAAAGGATCTAATTGAGATCTAAATTCTAATGCAAACCTAAACTTCAATTGCACAGAATTAGTTACATACGCATACATATAATATATACACACACATACATTTTTCAACAGAAATGGAAATAATAAATTAAGCACTGACCGGAGATGTGGAGGCCACGGCCGACGAAGAAAATCAAGGGGACAAGAAGCGCAAAGAAAATAAGAATCGCAAGAGGGAATCGAGATCCAGAGGCTCGGTTCCTATGGGCGCCCGCATTCGATAGCCCCCGCTTCGACGCCATTGCCGATCAATCACCTAAAGTTGATCAAAAAAACAGAAAAAGTCAGACTTCCAGAATCCATAGATACAGAGAGAGAGAGAGAGGGGGGGGGGGATTTACAGAGGGGATCTTGCTGAATTGGAGACGAAATGAACCGAAGCTAGAGCCGAAAGCGAGGGAAAGAATCGGAATCCATGGATGGGGAAGGAGAGTGAGTTGGGGAGGAGTGTGATTTGCAAAAACACAGCGATTTTTTATTTTTTTCATTTATTTATTTTTTTAATTTATAGTTTTGGTTTTTTGGGAGTGTTTTGCTGTTTCTCAATATTTCTTTGCCTCAATTACTCAGATGCTTTATTTTGTTTAATAATGGAATTGCAGTACGTAGGACCATCGCTATCGCTAGCTGTAATTGTGACTTCAAGAAGAAAAAATAAAATAAAAATAAGAAATCACAACTACACGCATTTTTATCTTTAAACAGTTTTGTTAATTTTTAATCATCAAATTAAATGGAATCAAACAAAACACAAAACAATATTAAATAATATATAAAAGTATTGTCATAAAATCTCCACCCAAGGCCGCTCTCAAATTTGAATTCAGATTAGCCACAAGAAAATTAGTCCTCGCACCTAAACCCGTATTTTAAATCACTGAAAGCATCTTACTGAACTAATGAAGACATTCAAGTATTAACTAGCAATTACATGCTCATAGTTTATTTATTTATTTGCTTTGATGATCTTTTTTAGAGAAAAGAATTGGTACAAAATGAGGATTCATGTAACCAAAAGAACTGACTTGGATAAACGGGAATTATAAATTCCGTGTAGAGTTTACGGAGGAGATGCATCAAGTAACAAAATTGAGTTGGACAAGATTCTGAAGACACTCGGAATAGAAGACATAACTCTTTCGTGCGTATGCATAAACCCGGGGAGTTTGGGAATGAATTAAATCCAGCATATGCCTATATGATAACAAATTTATGATAGGTTTGTGCCAGGTAACCCAGGTTTCACATCAACTTCATTTTGCTCATAACTAATAAGTTGAAAAAAAATTCAATATATATTTGGTGAGCTGTTAGACATTCAAAAATGAGATAGTTTATTTGCGATCCTTGATCCCTAACTGTTATAAGCTCAAATCTTATGTACTTTAGGTTTTTTTATTGAAGTCCCTCTCCTACCACATAAATGATAATAATAAAAGAGATGCAGTAATACCAACAAAGACTCAACTGACACACCCCGACCCGGAATGTCCACTAGGACTCCGAATCGAGCTGCGCTGGCCAACACCTGGGAGGTGACGAAGCCATACAGTGTGATGATGTGGAAAAAATGTGAATAAATTTAAACCTAAAAGTGCCTAATGCCAGAGTGCGCTGGTGAGCGGGAATGAACCCACTTCACACATGACATTAGAGCATAAGTAAGTACCATAGAGTGAATTAAGAATCGTATCCTCGGAAGAATCTCCAATACTAAGAATTTCCACAAATCTTTGATGATAAGAAAGCTCAGTTAATAAAACCTGGAGGGTGGAAACAAAACAATGGTGAGTGGCCTTAGAAATAAAATTTGAATAGAAACCATATAAAACATTATAACCCCTCCCTACGACACATGTATAGTTTCCAGAAAAATCCTAAATATACCACAACATAGCATCTCTTCAGCAATATCAATAATCATGTGATTTATAACCCATACTAGCACGCAAGTCGGAGTCACCTATGGTGACCTGTACGACTGCATCCATATATCATCACATATGCTAGCTCATCACATATCTCATCACATATGCTATCTCATCACATATGCTAGCTCATCACATATCACATATTTCATCACATATGCTAGCTCATAAGTCGGAGTGACCGATAGTGACCTGTACGACTTATCCATAGCTCATCATATATCTCATCACATATGCTAGCTCATCACATATTTCATCACATATGCTAGCTCATCACATATTCTTGCACACGAGTCGGAACCACCTATAGTGGTTTGTAAGACAGGACTGGGTGTAAATAAGTACGCTCACGCGCTACGATCACGTGAAGACTGTGCGAATAATCGTGGGTCACCTACGAGTTGGAACCACCTATAGTGGTCTGTACGACAGGCCTATGCACCTATCTTGGATCCAAGGTGAGCGTAAGGTGCATGAGGTGAACATCACGTGAAGGATTGTGCCTTGGCCATGGGCGGGAGCACTAACACCGGGGTGCAGGTTTATAAACTCTAAATGCATCTCATGTGACATATACAACTCATAGGCAACTTGTACGACAATGTTAGAGTTGCCTAATACATAATGTGATCATGCCATAACTCAATCATTTCAACTAATACCGTAACTTATCTAAACTTACCTGTGTGTTCCGCGTTCATCTTCGCACTTCAAAGCATTCATAATAATTTTGTGTAGGTAGTATACACATGGATATGACATAATGCAAATCTAAAACTCAATCATGTCACAATATTTTTCCAATATATACATATATATATATGTATAATGTGGCGTAAAATGCACAATCTATAACGCCCTACTCCCGAATTATTTATTTTCAGAAATAATTATCGGGGATAAGTCCAACTAAACACTAGTTTAATTAACTATCATTACTTACGTTTCCTTATTTCAGTTTCTTGATTCCTTCCACATTGATTTATGACCAACATCCAATCACTAAAAACATAAGGTTAAATCTCATATTTTCACCAATTTCCTTCACAATGCTCAATTCCCAAACAAGGTTTTTGTTTCAAATATTGTATGGTTGCATCTAACGTCTCATTAGACTGTCTACGTAGCCTAAACAGAGATCAAGCCATTCGTAATTCACATTAGTACTTCAAAGTATACACAGTAATTATATGCAATAATCAATTTATAACCGTTTGTGGAATTATATATATATATATATACATGATAGAAAGGAAACGACCCACTTACCTGAGGTTCGCGCTACGAGTCCCTAGCACACATATCGAGATATCACGAACCATCGTTGCCTATGACCAATTATCAAATCACATCTTAGAGTTCATACCGATAAAATACACAATTTATATAAAACACATCCCTACGTAATTCAATGTGGAAGATCTACATCAAGGATTTCTGATCCGTTGCTTCCAAAGATACACATTATACCTCTAGAACAACATCCTAAAGTTCCATTACGATCCAACGGTCGGATTTCCGCCAATTGCCAAAACTAAGTGGCGGTTAACCTTTTATTTCATGAACTTACAAATTCAATTCAGGAAGATTCGTATATCAGATTCCTGATCTGTAAATTCCTTTTGTTTTCAAATATTATGTACTAAAATATATTAAAGTTTGGTGACGATCCAACGGTCGGATCATCGATTCATATCTTTACCAAGTAACGTATCCTAATGAGTTTAGGTACAAATGATCAACCTACGATATACAATTGCCAAAACTGAACTCAAGACATCTAATTTAGCCTAAGGATAACATCGACAGTTCCCTGGCCACGTGCCGCCTCGGGTGGCGGTCGGCCGCCCTGACTTGCAAGAAAATTCAACTATCTCCAAAAATTCTCAAATTTCACAGAAATGAAGATCTCAATGATAGGAACAACTTTCATACCTTCCATGAAGTCCAAAAGTGGACGGAAGATGGTCAAGTTTGCCCACGAAGCCAGCGAATGCCTAAAGCTTCGAGGTGTCGATTCATTGTCTACGGTGGTCCAACGGGGTCAAGGTTGGTTAGGTTTTGCTCCTGGGATGATGGGCTACAAAGCCCAAGTGGTGGCATTGGCCATCGCTTTGCCGATTTGCCGAAACATAAAAAAGGGTGGCTGGAGCACCATGAGAACCGTCAACTTTCGTGGCCTCAAACCGCCACATAAAGAGGTTAATCAAGGTGGTTCTTGGGTGGATTTTGCAGAGAGGAATGAGAGCTTCAAGATGGCAATGGTGGCGTCAAAAAATTCCACCGTAATTGGCCGGAGTCGACCTTGGAAGTTGGGTGGTCGGGGTGGTGGCGTGCACGGGAAAGCTGGGAGCTTTCTCCCTTTTTTTTTTTTTTTCTTTTCTGATCTCTGGTTAGGCTGCTGCCATTTTTCTACCTTTTATCTAATTGGTCCTCCTTAACCAATTAACTAACTTTAAATAACCAACTCAAACGTTTGTAATTATACCGTTATAATCCGGACTTGCAAACAGCTTTCGCCTATGTGTTCGTACCAACGAGTACTAGTTAAATACGCCAAAAGAATAAGTCATACATTTCTCTAAATGATGGTCAATAGAAATCAAAATCCTTGCCTCTAGGCATTTTCGTCAATTCTCTCGATTAAAATAATAAAAAAAAACGAAATTTTATGGACGGGTTGTCACATCAACTATTTTTTTTTTTTGCTTTCATTTACACTACCAATTCAATTATTCAAAATTGGATTTTAATTTTATTTTTATAAAATATGAGTACATTTATATAATAAAATTTGGCTACATTTATTACATAAATAATTGGTACATTTATATAAAAATGTGGGTACATTTTACATACAAAAAAATGTATACATTTTATACAAAAAAAAAGGGGCATGTATTATATAACAAAAAATGGGTACATTTTATATGAAAAAAACAATGGGTACATTATATATATATAAACAATGGTACATTTTAGATTAAAAAAAAAAAGAGTGTTACTAGACCCACCACAGTGTCTTATTTTCCCACCCACATGATAATCACACACACCATAAAAAGTTAAAAAAGTTAAATGTTATTCTCATACCCACCATTATTCCCAAAATAGCCCTAATATATTTCGTTTTAAATAACTCTAAAATATCTTTAAATGAATGGAAAAATTAAAGAAAATGCAAGACCTAGACATTCATTGATGTGAAATAATCCAACACTCAAATTAAAACCCTATGGTTGTAGTATGTATAAGTAGGGATCGTTTTAGGCCGAAAATTAAAAGGGATGCTAATCTACTCAATTTAAACTTTAAAACACTAAACTAGACTAAAAAACACTTAACTAAACTCTGAATACTTAAAACTGACTTAAAACACTCAAAACAGCAAAACTAAGTTGAAAAGACTGAAAAATGACTCTAGGGAGTTATTTGAACGAATTTAAGACTATTAAGACTCAAAACACTAAATTGGACAGATTGAAACACTTTTCTAACTAATCTAACACACTTAATTAAAAGGGGGATTGATTTGGACAAAATTAATTAAATTGAACAGATTGCAAAACTAAATCAAATTAAGCCTGAAATCAGGTGAATTGAATGGTGAAATAGGCTAGTTAGAGGGTTTCTGAGTTATATGGGGGGTGGTGCGGATGAGTGATGATATCTGGTCCCCCAATGGCTGTTACACACACTTAAATAGCAAAATATGTCAAAACACTAGGGAAATACAGTTAGGTGCAGTAGAAAAACCAAGGGAAAGAAAGTAATGTTTGTAGAAGGATTTTTAACTCAAAATCAAATCAGAATCCAAGGAAAAGGTTAAAGGGACAAGGAAGGGGACACAAGGTAAGGGAAAGGGAAAGGTTATGACACAATATTGAAAGTGAAAGTGAAAGTGAAAGTTGTGGCAGAAATCTAGAAGAAAGGGAAATGAATGCACAACTAGGGAATGTAAAGGGAGTGGTGTGACAAGGAAAAGGGAAGGAAAGGCAAAATGTTAAGGCTGTAAGGAGGGAGACATGGATGTGTGCATGGTAACAAAGGTGAAAGGTGGTGGAATGGTTCAGCAAGGGGACAATGAAGGGGACAAGGGTGGTGTGTAAGGCAAGGAAGGGGAAAGTGATAAAATGGTGCAGCAATGAGACAATGGAGGGGACAAGAATGGTGTGCATGGCAAGGAAGGTAAAAGGTGGTGTGACACCCCTTTGTGGCTGAGATTAAGGCTTCTAGAATCCTTTATTTAGTGTCCTAATATCTTTGGGAACCCTCCTTGTGGCTGGAACTTAGTTGGATTAGGATTAAGAAAGGTTAAATCAAAATAAGGTAACTTGACTCATGTGTCTTCTTTTCTTGCTGAGCTCTTTATCTTCTTTAAATTGATTCTTCTTTCTCTTTAACACATTCCTAGCCTCTTTAGTCTTCAATTTTGTCCATCCACCTTGCTCCATGCATGTGCTATCCATTCCAAGCCCAAAATTGCTCCAAAATGCACCTTATTGCTTTATAAGGCCTATGGACCTACAAACACATGAAAATAGCTTAAAATACTAAAATAACTAAGAACTAATTAAGTAAATGCAAGGAAACAAGCTAATTAAGTCGCATAAATATGCTACTATCAAATTCCCCCACACTTAGCTTTTGCTAGTCCTCAGGCAAAACGAAAAGAAACAAAACACAACTAGACCTTCCAACATTTGCCTCAAGGATTTCCAATGCACATGATATGTTAAAAATCACTACTCACATAGATTTTAATCATCCTTACCCTCGAGCACATACTTAATCACAGTCACCACTTACTAGCTCACATTTAATCAATTTAAAACATGGTTTTGAATGTAGTAACATGCCTTAGAAAATTCACTCAATTCCTTACCAGGTGCTCTCTTATTTTCACACAAGAATTTCTTACTACACTCCTTACACTAGGTATATGTAAGAAGATTAATGTAAACATGAAAACTAATACTCACATATGTTATAACAAAGAAAGCACTTTTCTAGAATTATTAATGCATGTATATATATGATCTCATGAACGGAATGGCACTACTTAGATGCGAGAACCAAGAATACCATATGCTCAAACCAATTCCAAACTCCACATATTGAAATACACAACACTCAAGATAGAAGTTGAGGGTTGTAACGGGGCTAAAGGTATTGGCTAACAAAGAAAGGTAAGGATAAACAAACATTCTTAAAGCAATAGTAAGCAAAGTAATGAAATTGACACTTAGAATTCACTTTTGAATGCAAAAATCAACTTTTAAACACAAGGGAAGATTCATGCAACACTTAGGGTCAAATTCAAACTTTTGGACCCTTTCTTCAACAACCAACACATGTGAGTTTATTCTCACTTATTTTTCAACACTTTTTCATTCTTTTCACAACATTTTTCTTTTCTTTTTCTTTTTCCAAGAATTTTTTTTTTTTTTTTTCACAAACACACAAACTTTGAAAACCCTTCCCCCACACTTGTTTTTCTTCATAATCAAAAGGAATTCCCTCTAAGTCATGCTTTACTACGCTTCAAGAACAAGGGTATGAATATTCCTATTCTAGGCTAGGTCGGGATAATGTGGCTAACAACGAAAATAGGCTAAATAAGGCTCAAAGGGGTTAAACCTACAAAACAAATGCATGGGATGAAGGTTTTTTTGGCTCTGGTGGTAACTACTAAACAACTTCATCTTGTTATATGTTATGCACTCAATTTTAAGCTTTGAATGAAACGGATATGAGTTCTAGTATTTGAAACTAAAGTGATGAAACGCATTCTAAGTAGCAACCAAGCAAAGAATAATGAGATCATGCAACGACTTTAGAAAACAAGAAATCACAGATTAATAACTCTCTAAAGAACGTTTTAGGCTCAAGTCTCTTAGGGATGTAGCGTTAGTTTGAGTTCCTTCCTTCAAGCATGTTACAATCATGCAATTAAAAACCAAAGAGTATATCAAACTTCCATCCATGTTTGTAACTTTCTTTAACAATCATGCAATTAAAAACCAAATCCTCATCATTGTGTTGGAAGGTACCTTAAGACACAACAAACACACAAAAACAACTCTTTTTGGTATTTTTCAAAAACTTTTTTCAAATTTTTCTTTCTTTTTCTGTTATATGACACAAAAACATTTCAAAACACACTAAAAACACTTAAAAACAGTGAGTAACAACATTAGAAGTGATAGGTGAATAAATCCCACGAAAATCATGCAAAAACAGCTTTTTTACCCCCTCACACTTAAACCAAACATTGTCCTCAATGTTTGAAACATAGACTCACACTCAAACAAGCAAACAACACAACTAAGAAACATGACAATCATGGCAAAGTAAAAACAAGAAAGAGTAGAGTTTAAGAGCGCAAATCTGGTTATGGAGTTAGAATGTCATCATGCCCTCGTTTGAACACATGGGTTGCCTCCCAAGAAGTGCTTGCTTTAACGTCTTCCAGTCGGACGATATCTCCTTTTAAGCTCCATTAGGGCCAATGGCATGGAGGGGTATATCATCCATGACATGCTCCTCAAAACTTCCATACAGTGGATCTATGAATGCCAGGGGATAGTGATCTTTCCTCATTGTGGTGTTCAGCTTCCTAAAGTTAATGTAAAGTGTCCCACCACCTTGAATTCGATTGGGTACATGTACCAAAGATGGTAACAACCTATTAGTTGAAATGGAAATTGGAATAGGAATAACTGGCTCATCGATGTACTGCAATGAAGGTTCAAAAGTGGCAGCACTATCAACAAATGCATGAGAGGTACTCTTCGCTAGATTGGGTGTTTTGAGGATAGTGGTGTGTTTCTTGTGCTCCACTCCACTTCCCTCTTCGATGGTGGTGCTAGATTCATCCTTCTTGATTGGTACTGAAGGTTCTTGCCCTATATTTTTAACTACATCAATGGCAAATCAAGAACAAATATGATTAGGCTTCTCCACAAAGTCAGAAACATTAAAATTAATCATATCACCACCAAACGCCATAGTGACTGCTCCTTTGGCCACATCAATCTTGGTTTAAGCTGTTTTCATGAAAGGTTGTCCAAGTAAGAGTGGTAGTGATGAAGAGTGGGCTGAATCCTCAATTTCAAGCACATAAAAATCTGTAGGAAAAATCAAATGTTCTACCTACACCAAAACATCCTCTAAAACTCCTTTCAGATAAGCATTAGAACGATCGGCTAATTGGGTAATAACTTCATCATTTTTAAGCTCTCCTAGATTCATAGATGCATAAACAGAATATGACATGACATTAATGGAAGCACCTAAATCTAGCATGGCATGTTTAAACCTTGTATTCCCAATTATGCAAGGGATAGTAAAACTACCTGGATCTTTGCATTTAGGAGGTAGCTTTCTTTGCAACATTGCAGAGACATTTTCATTTACATGCACCACCTCTTTCTCCCGAATTTGTTTCCTTGTTGTACAAAGCTTCTTAAAAAACTTACCTCTTTCTCCTAAATTTGTTTCCTTGTTGTACAAAGCTTCTTAAAAAACTTAGCATACTTTGGGATTTGCTTTATAGCATCAAGGAGCGGGATATTGATGTGCACCTTCCTAAACGTCTCTAGAATGTCTTTTTCATCCTCTTTGTTCTTGGCTTGCATAAATCTGTGAGGGAAAGGTGCATCGAGTGGAATAGGGTTAGAATGAGTCAAATTTAGAACCACCTTACCTGAGTTGGATGGCTTAAGGTCTTTGAGGGGCTGCAGCAAGATTGTCTCTTTCCTTGTCGTGGCTTTGTCCATCTCTTCCTCTTCAAGCAACAACTTGTCATCCTCATTTTGACTTGATTTGGACATGTTTGGCTTGGTTCCAACCTCCTTACCACTTCTCAACGTGATGGTCTTAGCGGTTTCAAACCCTCAATTCGGATTCACAATGGTTGAACTATAGAGTTTTCCTTCTTCTCGAAACTACCCCATGAACTCTGAAATCTACCCTATTTGCTTCTTTACTTCACTTACTAACTTGGCTTGATTTTGTTGGCCCTGCGTTAATGAAGTTAATAATTAAAGAAGTGTGTCATTATCTAATGACGAACCTGAGTTTGTTTGGGTAGATTGTGGATGAGGTTGAATTGGTACGAATGGTCTCTGATAGAGCCCGGGAGGTGCCTGTCTATATCCTCCTTGTTGTTGAGGTTGTTGAGGCTCCCTCCATTTGAAGTTTGGGTGATCTCTCCAGCCCGAATTATAAGTATTAGAGTATGGATCATTTTATGGCTGATTTTGGCCTTGGTAGCCTATGGCATTTGCACTTTCCCATCCTCCATTCTCTATCAATTGAGGGCATTGATCATTGAGATGCCCCTGCATAGAGCACACTCCACATATGGCCACACCTTGCACTTTGGTTCCATCAACAACTTGTGACACAAGAACAGTGAAATTAGCCAATTGGGATTGAATTTTAGAAATTGCACTTACCTCATTCACTTGTTGTTGATGCCGTGATGGGTCTTTTCCTCAAACTCCTTCATATTGTTGTGCATTCAAGGCCCGATTTGCAATTAAGATCTTTGCATCAACTGGAGTCTTGTCAACCAAAACACCTTCCGCTGAAGCATCAAGCATTTGTCTCTTAATTGGAAGAAGTCATTCGTAGAAATATTGAATTAGAAGCTCCTCCTTCATCTGATGTTGTGGGCATGATGCAACTAGCATCTTGAAACGCTCATAATATGCTGGAAATGATTCTCCTTGGTTCTGTTGAATGCCACTAATTTTCTTCCTCAAAAGAATAACTCTTGAAGTTGGGAAGAATTTCTCCAAGAACGCTCTTTTCATGCTTTCCCAAGAAGTGATGGTTCCAAGTCCTAATTCGTAGAGCCAATCTTTAGCCTTGTCCATAAGAGAGAATGGAAAGGCTTTCATCTTCAAAATATTCCCATCCACGTTGATGGGTGTCATACTTAAGCATATTACTTCAAATTCCTTCAAATGCTTGTTTGGATCTTCCATGGACAGCCCATGGTATTTAGGAATATGATGCAGCACACTTGATTTTAATTCAAACTCATCAGTCTTGCCTTAGGCAGCCACGGGGTATTGAATGCATAGAGGCCTTGTATTGTCCAATCCCGAGGCTGAAAGTTCTTTGATTTTTCAATTGTCAATAGCCATGTCTTGTTCCTCTTCGAATTCCTCTTCAATTTCCACTTCAGATTCGAAACTAGAACTAGGTGAATTGGGTTTTGGCTGCTTCCTTTTCCTTCTCAATGTTTGTTCAAAATCGTCGTCAAACTCCAAGATATTTGCACTAATAGGTTGGGAACTTCGAGTCATAAATTAGTACCTAAAACAAAGAAAACTAGACAAAACAAAATCAGAAACACAACTAAAAGGTATAGACATAAATAAAGAGGGATTAGCAATTTTGCTAATCCCCAGCAATGGCGCCAAAATTTGATGTGAAATAATCCAACACTCAAATCAAAACCCTATGATTGTAGTATATGTAAGTAGAGATCGTTTTAGGCCAGGGATTAGAAGGGATGCTAATCTACTCAACTTAAACTTTAAAACACTAAACTAGACTAAAAAACACTTAACTAAACTCTAAATACTTAAAACTGACTTAAAACACTCAAAATAGCAAAACTAAATTGAAAAGACTCAAAACTGACTTTATGGAGTTATTTGGACGAATTTTAGATTATTAAGACTTAAAACACTAAATTGGACCGATTGAAACACTTTTCTAACTAATCTAACACACTTAATTAAAGGGGGGGATTGATTTGGATGAAATTAATTAAATTGAACAGATTGCAAAACTAAATCAAAGTAAGCACGAAATCATGTGAATTGAATGGTGAAATAGGCTAGTTAGAGGGTTTTTGAGTTATATGGGGGGTGGTGCAGATGAGTGATGATATCTGGTCCCCCAATGTCTGTTACACACACTTACTTAAATAGAAAAATATGTCAAAACACTAGGGAAATACAGCTAGGGTGCGGCAGAAAAACCAAGGGAAAGAAAGTAATGTTTGTATAAGGATTTTTAACTCTAAATCAAATCAGAATCCAAGGAAAAGGTTAAGGGAACAAGGAAGGGGACACAAGGCAAGGGAAAAGGAAAGATTATGACACAATAGTGAAAGTGAAAGTGAAAGTTGTGGCAGAATAGCTAGGGAAAGGAAAGGGAGTGGTGTGACAAGGAAAAGGGAAGGAAAGGCAAAAGGTTAAGGCTGGAAGGAGTGAGATATGGATGTGTGCACGTCAACAAAGGTGAAAGGTGGTGGAATGGTTTAGCAAGGGGACAATGATGGGGACAAGGGTGGTGTGTAAGGCAAGGAAGGGGAAACTGATAAAATGGTGCAGCAATGAGACAATGAAGGGGACAAAAATGGGGTGTACGACAAAGAAGGTGAAAGGTGGTGTGACACCCATATACATTTCACCAAAAATATTTTAAATTATTTTAAACACATTTCCTAACAAGCCCATATACATTAAAATACAGTACAAGGACTATAAATTCAGTTTAATGAAGTTATTGAATATGATAATTTATATATGCTACAGTGAGTTGCGAGTGGATGTGTGACACACTGCTCTCAAACCTTGGATAAATGTGGGCCCTACCTGGTAGGACACACAATTGACTGATAGTCTGTAATCGGAAATAGGATTCTATCCTCTCCTAGTCTCCCTCTCATTCTGTATCCTCCTATTTGAATGGTTACGATTAAGTCGCATTAACATTTTATGTTAATTTTTTAATTGCCAAAAGAAGACAAAAAGATATGTGAGAGGAGAGGAGGAAAATAGATACAAATAAGAGGAGAGAGAATCCTACTCCGACAATATCACAACAGTTTTTGTTCTCATAAGAATCTTAACTACAAGAATTTGGGCCATACTGATGCGCAAATTATCTTAACACACAAATTTAACCCTCTTTTGACAATTGTAGTACACGTATAAGTAGGGATCGTTCTGGACCGGAGATTAGGAGGGCTCACTAATAACCTCTAAACTGACTCAAAAACATAAAACTAAACTTAAAAACACTTAACAAGACTCATAAGACTCAAAGCAAACTTAAAATACTCAAAACAGCTTAAAACAACCAAATAAACTTAAACTAGACACTAGGAATGACTTTGGACGAAAATTGACTTTTACTTGAATCAAAACACTTAAAAACACAAACTAAAACAGATTTGAAACACTTTAAAACAAGAAACTAAAAGGGGGATTTTGATTTGGATGAAGTTGAAACAAACAAAGAAGTATGAAAAACTAGACAGATTGTAAAACGAATGTGAGAAATAAGATGATGGATGGGATAGCTAGAGGCTTTTTCTCCACACATGACATGTATGCAAATAATTCGATTTCCAGTTACTACTTCATTGAATTATGAATGACAATGCTCCAAATTAACCGTGACATCACTAATTAACTCTCATATTTTCCTTGTTTTATTGGATTGGATGACATCATTCGACAACCCAAAACATTCTTCAAAAGTTCCGTACATGACATCATAATAGAGATACAATCAAAGATCATTACGTTTAATGAAAATCATAAGCATTGACAAAGCACTTGCAACTATGACATCATGTCACTCATGCTAGGAATTGAACTTAACGCGATCGTTTATAAGCGACCTTCATTACATGTGAATATAAGTTTGTAACGATTATGTGAAACTTCCTTATATTCTAGCAACGGATTTATACATGCCAATTAAGTGTTGACCCTTAATTAACAAATACAAATAAGTTATCAATCAAATAGTTAAGCCAATTGCATTCACGATTCAAGAGTTCATAACTGGAATTTATCAAATTATATTGCACACATAATCATGGCTTTGAAATCACCCCTAGACAAGAGGGGTTTAGCCACTCATATTTACAACAAAATGAAAGGAAATGAATTTAAACATTAGAAACAAAAGAAAGAAAACACCTAAACTCTCCAACGATCCAAGTTGGACAGCAAGCACGTCCAAGCACTTTCATTCCCTTACTTTGCTACGGCACAAGGTGTTGGTGAGTGTTGAAGGTTTGTTTGTATGGAGGAATGGATGTGAAGATGAATGGATGTGTCTGGATGAAGGTTGTGTTGAAATGGGAGTGAATGATCTAACCAAGTATGAACTAAATTTATGTTATACACACTTCCTTTTATAGAGGAAGTGCATGGCAATGGAGGGGAACATGGAATGGTGTAGCAATTGAGTGCAATGATGCATGAAATCTGAAATGATGGAGGGGACAAGGGTGATTATGCATGGCATGGGTGGAAAGATGAGTAAGTGGTGAATCAATGAGTGCAAGGAGGTGAAAGATATTGTGCACATGGTAGACAAAGGAAAGGAAGTGGAATGATGCAACAAATGAGTCAATGGAGGGAACATGGATGATGATGCATGACATAGGAATCCAAAGGGAGTGCAATGGTGGTGCACGACAATGATGGAAAGGTGAATGGTGGAGTGACACCCCTTTGTGGTTGAGCTCTTTGTCCTTTTTACATTAATTCTTCTTTCTCTTTATCACATTCCTAGCCTCTTTAGTCTTTAATTTAGTCCATCCACCTTGCTCCATGCATGTGCTATTTATTCCAAGCCCAAAACTGCTGCAAAATGCACCAAAATGCATCTTATTGCTTTATAAAGCCTATGGACCTACAAACACATGAAAATAGCTTAAAATACATAATTAACTAAGAAATAACAACATAAATGCATGAGAACAAGCTAACTCAGTCGCATAAATATGCTCATATCACATACCTCTGTAGAGCTACACAATTCCTACAAGCATAGAAAACATGCGCCAAGAGGGGCTCACATTCAAACCATGTATCAGACACAGGGTCAGTAGAATAAAAGGTTGAAAAATTCTGAAGCACGAGTTTGGTGACAATTAAAATCCTTATTTAAATATTTGTTATTGAAATTGCTTTCTACTAATATTCAACCGGTGTTGTGGTCTATATTTAACTGAGGGGTGTGTCAAATAGTAGATAGAGAGATGGAGAATAGGCTTGAGGAATTATGTGTTAATTCCTTAGTCCTTGTACCTTTATTTATAGTAATAACGAAGAAAGAAACTTGCTCTCCAAGTAATACAAAGTCTATTAGGAAAGATCTTCGATATCACAAATGATTCCTAATCTATCTTTACTTAGGATTTACAAAATCACAATATGTATTAGAAAATATGTCACAACACTCCCCATTGAGTGTGCAAATACTCAAGTAGATGGGCATCAGATCTTCAGGTAAATGTAGAAGTTGTTGATGAAGTCATCTCTTCTAGTCCGCACAAGTAGCAAATGCAATTCTCAAAACAAACGAAAGGACGCATGGAGGGTAAAACTACAAAACCTCGCTATGGCAAAACTCAAGGTGGGACAAAATCCCATAGCAAAAGGAGAAAAGTGAGAAGTGGCATTAAGTCAAAACTATACGTCTTTGGGACACAAGTAGAACGTACATAAGGGTATAACTAACTCAAGATGGGTGTCTTGTTAAAACCTAGTCATGTAGCAAAAACCCAGTGGAAAAAATGCTCCTAATCATAGTGAAAAATAGGACATTAAGATCAAGTCAGTATATTTTTGGACACTCCCCTTGAGTTTGACAGAACTTCCAAATGAAACTATAAACATCGCAAATGAGAAAGTTACGCATGCCAATTCCTCGAACAAGCTTCTGGAAGGTAGACTTTTGCAGTGACGTCCTGTAGAGGTCGGCAGGGTTCTCTAGGATCAGACTGCTTGACTTTAATCTTCAGATGCTAATGCTGATGTAAATACAATATGCTTGAAGTTGACTTGTTGGATGTATCATGATCTGGTCAATACATACAACGTTATCTTGATGGATCATTATTGGGACTTAACGATAGATGAAAATCGTAGGGATTTCAAATATGCTCAACAAGAGTTCTTGACCATATCTTTCACGTGATGAGATATAGGGAGTCTTGGAACAATTCAAATATTTCGCAACAAAAGGTCTATATCATGGACCTCCAAGATATTGCAGTGTTCCTTCATGGTGAAGACAAAAGCATTTGGGAACATACCTTGTACGGTCAGATAGATAGTCTGATTCAGCGAAACCCACGTTGGAAATGTGCCATAAAGCCAATCATATGATGATACTTTACGGACATTTCACATGTTCAACTAATCTAGTTTAATATAAAGGGCAAAGATTATTGTTTAAAACCGTCTCATTTAAATGTTATATGCTTAAACGATAAGTCCAAGGAATATATAATTGGGAGAATGTGACCATTCTCTTTCGTGAGACCATTCTCTTTCGTATACATATCCTAAACGTTCCTAATCATAGGATTGCCAATTGGCCATTGACAATCTGTTAAAATCAGTACGTGCTATGTCTTCTCTTAGGGAGAGTGATTGGTCTCGAGTCATTGGTGTGACTGATACCTGTTGGAAATATGCCCTGAAAGTCAATCTTTGGAAGAAACCTTTCAGGACAAATGAATCGATGTATGGATGACTCTTATACATCAAATGGCAAAGATACTAATTAGGACTATCTCAATAAACGATATATGTCCTAATTAATGAATCCATGGACAATGGATCGATTGAAGAAGTAATCTAATGATGTTAGACTACAGAGACCTTCTTCACATAACCATTATGTCCAAAAAGGTTCCTGGTCATTGGATTGTCGGAGGGACACTGACAATGCTTAGACCGGTACATGCTGTGTCCACTTCATATGGAAGAATGGAAAGTCTCATCCCATTTGTGTATTGACACTAAGACAAGTATGTAGGTGCTCATTAAGAAAATGAGTTCACTGAACACAATCGAACGAGAGTACTTGCATGGAGGTCTACTCACATGTCAAGCAAGTAACTCTAATGGTTAGAATAATGTAAGTCGTCCTTCGACCTAAGGCATCGTCGTTGTCTTGTGGCTAAGTACTTAATCTTTGATTATGTCAAAGTCACCCCATTCGCGGATGTCCACGGCATAATTGGGGTTAAGCCACTTAGTCATGAAGGCAAGTGAATGCGCAACAAGGAATCTCTAATCCTCGATTAGAGAGGAAGAATACTCTAAGATATGATTCGGGAATCTTCGGCCGAAGTATCGAGCGTAATAAAGGAAAGCGTTCCTATACGACTCAATAGAATCATATAAGAAGGAATAATCACATTAGGGGTTTGACATAATATATCCATACCCTAGTAATGTGATTGAGAGTATTGTTTTAGAGAAGGATCGAATTACATTGTAATTCCAACTGAATAGGTTCTCCGAACAACTTCTACATTAGCTTGGGTAGCTATGACATATGGTTAGATGTCACTCATAGCTTGTGAGTTCTTCTAGATGATTAAATGTAGTCATCAAAGAAGAAAGGTCAATTAAAATGAAGTTTTAATTCACTAAGTGATTGGATTAAATATAATCAATTGGATTGATGTCAATCACCTCACTGCCTTGCTAATTAGAACCTAAAATGATTGTACACCGATACACTCCTGTAGTGAGTAATTAATGGATGATGGAAATAATTAATTGGATTAATTAAGTGTTGTGATTAATTTAGAATGTCTAAAGAAATCATAAAAGCGATAAAAGATCATTTTGGGCTTAAAGAAACGTTCGGGTTTAATTGGGCCCATTGGGCCTAAACCCATTGGGCTTTTATTCAAGCATTGGATGACTAGAAATAAATAAAAGCCCAAAGCCCAAATTAACACAAAGGGGCCGGCCCTTGCAAGTGGAGAGGGAGAGATATTTAGTCAAGTTGTTGACTAGGTTTCCTTTTGTCTATATAAGGAACTTTATAGAGTTTTAATCCTTAGGGTTTTTTGTGTGTTTTTGAACAACAAAGAGGCAAAAGAAAATAGCTCTCTAAAACCACAAAGGCCGGCCACCAAGAGGGTGTTTTAGCTAACAATCTTTCACCTTTTTGGTTATTCCTCCATCCATCTCACTACACTAGTGGGTGTGGATATTTAGAGGTCTTCTCCTTTGGAGACTAAAGGAGAACCTTGGAGCACTATTACTAACAAAGTGGAGGAGGCAAGGAGGGAGGCTAGGCTCAAGGACTTCAAGGAGCAAAGGACTTGGAGGTGGTCCATCCTTGGTCTAAAATCAAGATCAAGAGGTATAGATCTAAACTTTCACTTAGTTCTTTACTTGAATGTTTTTGATGCATTATATATAAACCTATGAACCTTGAAGGGGATTTGCATGACTATAGCTTTGATATTGTTTGATAAATTGCTTCCGTTGATCATGTATATAATTTTTGAATTGTATATGCATGCTAGTCATTTAGAAATCCCATGTGTTAAACTCATAATTTTCCCTTCAATACCAAGACAAGCATGTAGGTGCTCAATAGAGAGTGAGTCCACTGAACGCGATCAACAAGGAGTTCTCATACTTATGTCACATGAGAACTCATGATTGGGATAATGCAAAGTAATCATTTGACCTGAGGTATCATACTTGTCTTGTGGTTAGGTCATTAATCTTTGACTATTTCAAAGTCACTCCGTTAAAGGGTGTCCACGGCATAGTTAAGGTTAAGCCATTTAGCCATAGAGCCAAGTGAATGCACAACAAGGGATCTCTAACCTTCAAAACATTTGAGTGAGAATACTCTATAATATGATTAAGAATCTCTGGGCAGAGTATGAATGAGATTTAGGAAGTCATTCCAAATCACATTCAAGGTAATCATATAAGTAAAAGAATAACATTGGATAATAAACATGAATAAACTATCAAACCAAACAATGTGGTCAAGAGTATTGTGTTAGAGAAAGACCGTATTGCATTGTAATCCTAAACTGAATAGGTTCTCCACCTCTTCTGATTAGCTTAGGTAGCCATGATATACTTCTAGGTGTCACTCATGGTTTGTGGAAGCCCTAAAGGTGTATAATCACTAAAGGGAGAATTGAAAGTATGTTTCAATTCACAATCAATTTGAAGAGTTCTAATCGCTCACTTTGCCTTGCTAAAATGAACTTAATGGATCGTACACCGTGTGAGGTAGAGATTGAAGAAACAACGGAGATGAGTAAGGATAATTAAATGGTTTGATTATTTATGGCTAGGATTAATCAATATGTTAATTAATCAAACGAATAAGTTCATTTTAGCTTTTGAGCAATTATTCAACCTCAAGGCCCATTGGGCTTAGCACCCTCAAGTCCATTAACTTAAGTTGTATAACAACTTAATGACTAAAGACTCAAAATGGCCCAAATAGCCCAAAGCCTTTAGAAGGCTAGGCATATTGTAAATGAATGGGTTTTGGTTCGTTTTGTCACTTAAGTGAAGTGACTATATATAGGACTTTGTAGCCAAAAGTTCATAAAGGTTTTCTAGAGAAAAAAAAAATGAGAACACAAAGCTCTCTCTTCTCTTAGGAAGCCGGCCACCCTAGAGGAAAATAGCTAGCAATCTTTCTTCCTCTAGGTCACTCATCTCTTCCTCAATGCTCTCTTTAGTGAGGAGACTTAGAGGTTCCCTATTTTGGAAACTTGGAGAATCCATTCCTTCATCCATCCAAGAAGTCATGGAGCCAAGAAACAAAGTTCCTTCATCCACATCCATGGAGTCAAGAAGCAACGAGACTAAGGAAAGAAGGCTCTCACATGGGTGAATATCCTTTGCTAAGCAAATAGGTGCCTCAAAGGTATAAAAGTTTCTCAACTCTTTTCTTTAAGATTTGAGTCGAGTCTTGGTTCACCACAATTACTAGGCCTTAAATTTCATGGGTAAAGTTTTGTTTTTCAGTGCATACAAGCATGATTCCACCTTTTAATTGTTGATTGCATGCATAGATGTTGCTCAAATGAACTTGTTTTCACAAATATTTCCTTCATCCCACAAGGTAGGCATCATTCTGAAGATCAATGGGGTGTGATCTATTATGAGATACATAGGGATAAATAAGCCTAATCTGTAGAAAGAGAAAAACGTCTTTTGCACCAATTTGGTGATGGCATGTAGCCCAGTGCTGCTTTATGACAAATGAAATTATCAGCACATAAGATGTTCGATCTAGTGCATTGAGCTAATTACAAAAAACTCAATTGCACTCAGATATGGTTGCCTCAAGTTCCAATGTGGAATCTTATGCTCTATAACCTTCAAAAGGTCTCATTTTCATCTAGCGTACAAACGATCAGGGTATACTCGGACATAACACCTTATGGGTTTAGTTCGACTAGTGGACCATAATACCATCACAACTAGCTAGAAACTTCAGGTCGAGGTAATGTCAAGTTTTTCTGAGATCATTCATATTAGAGTCTGACTTCAGGTGCGAGTCAATTTCCTCAACTCTAGCAATTTCGAATTTTGTACACTCAGGGGGCATATATCCTTAACTGATCAAATATTCATTTAGATAGGTATACTACACCCGCTTAGATAATTCTACATTTGCAAAATGAAGGCCTTATTAGAACCGAGAGGGTGTTCGTGTGGTCTATAACTATTTGAATTAGTACATGTAAGTCCTTTGGAAACTCCATATAGGTTTCGTATCATGATCCTAAAGATACTACAACCACGTTTGTAATGCTGCAATTAATCACAATGCGAATGAGAGAAACCCTGCACCACAATGCGTCATTTGCACTATTTCATTCATCTCATTCATCATAGATTGATTCTTCTAGTTGACCAATCATTTCCACATTGATGTTAATCAACGGAACGCGGTTTGTTATTGTCACTTTTCATTTACGTCGGTAGTTACTGTATAAATGAAACATCATCTATGATAGTCTCATTCCAATTCCATATCTCATCCAAACTATTATACTAGACCAAGAACTTCAGGTCTCGAGAGTAATCCAGATTTAATCTCATGAGATGAAAATGATTGAGACAACGATCGATGGACGGATTCATTTTTGCCATGGTCCTCCATTTTCGGGAAGGTGAATCCTTCGAACCAAGTGATTTGCCATGCTTTTGGCGCATGACAAATTGTTTGGCTAGCCTCCAATATACAAGGGTTGGCCATAGTAGTGGCGTTCCTGCTTTCGAGGATGAAGGTCCATTGTACATTTGGTACATTTATCTTTACAGGCACTTTTGCAACTAGTATATGTGATTTCGTCACTTTTTCTAGATCAAAGGAAGCGTCTGGTTATACTCTGACAATTTAGATTCGGATCGAGATGAGACATAGTGGGGACATCCACGATAATTAGCGTCATTCTTTAGAAACATTGATGTTCTTATCTTCCTCTATTGGCGGAAACACTGTCTCATAAAAGTATCCGTAAAACAAGCGATAAAAAGATTGTCTATCAAAGGTTCTACGTAAAAAATATTAGAAAGAGAATCATAATCAACATAGATTCCCATCTTTCTCTGAGGACCATTTTTTTGTACGTAAAGGCGGCGCAATTGGCACATAGACCACACAACCAAAGACACGTAGATGCAATATGTCGGGTTCGTATATGGTAACCAATTGACATGCACTTTATAAGGTTGGGTTGTCACGAGCCTCAGGTGGACCAAGATGGTTGCTTGCAATATTGCATGGCTCCAAGTAGAGATCGATAATTTGGTACGTATGCTAATGATCGCGCAATCATTTGAAGGCATTTAATGAATGCTTTTGTTGAGCCATTCTGGGTAGGAGCATGGGGTAGTGGATGTTTAACTACAAAACCCACCCGATATGCAATATCCATAGAAAGTTTTCAATGTAAATTCTCCAACTTATCCAATCAAAGATATTTGATTAGATAATCAGGGTGGTGAGCCATGAGCTTGTTAATCTGAGCCACCAGTGTGGAGAAGGCAACTTATGGACAACAACCACATGTGTGACCAACGTGTAGTAGCATCAACCAATACCATAAAGTACTTAAATAGTCTGCATGGTGGTTGAATCAGTCCATAAATGTCTCCTTGAATCATTTGTAGAAAAGATGGAGGGTGCAAAGGCATGATACGCTTCCAGGTATGATGTCCTTACTTCTAGTAAGAAGATGCCCAAATTAGTGCATCACGAATCATCCTAGATATCCTAAATGTACATCCACAGCAAAAATTCCTTTGGAATCTTGGGCTTCTGGTCGGCCACATAGTGGGTCGAAATGGGTGTAATCCACTTATTAGGCGTTCTATCTTCAATAGAATACGCTTCTGGCTATATTTGTATGAAGTACAAAGGAAGTTTACTCCATTTTCTACATTGGTTTCAATATGGTAATAGTGCTCTCAAATATCCTTAAAGCTAAAAAAAAAAAAGGCGTTCTTCCGAAATGAAGTGAGTATAATGCTTCCCTTTACTATAAAATTAGTACCATTGAACAATATAGAGCAGTGCCATGCCCCCACAATCAGGTTGGATAAGCCTGAAAGGGTTTTAGGGGATAATTAAGTATGAGGTTAGCATAGAACCAAATAGCTAACTTCCCACAAAATATACCTAAGCATGAATTAATTATATTAGTCACATGTAGCAACTTTCGTTAATTAACTCTTATTCGAGAATAATAGTGTCATCCAAACACCAATCTTAAATCTGAGAACAAAAGAAATTGTTCACAAAGTAAACCAAAATGTACTAGGAGGTTCGGCCAATATGGCCTTCCATGTCAAATTTTGCTCGCCAGTGTTTTACGTGGAGCAAAATTAGTCTCACAGATTGACTACGGGAATGGTACTCCTCAACAACATTGGTAGAGCCATAGACAAGTGCAGAATCAATGATCTATTTTGTCGAAATGAAATTAGATTATGTAGGGTTGAGATTTGGGAATACTATCTCTTATTCTTGAAGTGTTTAGGTCATAGGTGCCAAAGATTATGTTTCGAGCATGATACCACCTCCTGGCAGGCCCATATTCTACCATATGTTGTAAAACAAACTTGAATTTAGATTGTTAGATAGACAAACCCAAACTTGGGTTCGTTAGGCTCTAACCGAAGCTGGAAATGTTTGTTTGGTAGGCCTTTACCAAAGCAAAACAATACCGTTCGATGCATCTCTGCATGCATGTCGGTGCTTCCCTACCAAAGTAGGGCACCACCATTCGGTAGACTCCAGTCGAAACTGGGTCTATATTGTTCAGTATTTCCTAGCCGAATTGATGTGGTACCTTTTCTCACAAGCATTGTAGTAATTAGATCCAAGAACTTGTTAAACTTTCGCTCTCTATATTGCTTCTTCATGAGCAATTTAGAGATATGGAAGGACAAGAAAGACTTTCTCTATTCAAAATTTAATCGGATGTAAACTTCATAATTATACCTATTTATGGACGTAAAAGGTTTCAATCATGTCTTTTTTCAGGCAAGAATTCATTTTGAATGATTTGAAACGGTCCTTATGAGTGAGTCGAAGACCCAAGGAGTCCTTGGCAGTGAGGTACTTCCATTTGATATGCTTCAGGCATAGGTCTTCAAATGAAGATCATGACGGAGGCTTATTGAGCTTTTCCACGCCATAACTGGCTACCATGATTTCGCAACTAATTGTAGTCAAGCGAAGTGTCATGTCTTGTATCCACATAAAGTAGTTTCTTGTTCGAAACTTCCAAATCAGTGAAATCGAACTTGTTACGGTTCAACAATATGTTGAATGGCGGAAACAAGAATGTGATTGGTGCTTTAGGAAAGAAAATCTCCATAAACATCAAAGTTAGAACATTTAGATTCTAAGATATGATTTGGTTTAAACAGATTTAAGCATGGAGAACTTAGGGTCTTAACATGAGCGTTGCGCATTAAGAAATTTCAGGTTTGTATGACATTTTTCCAAAACTTCAAGTTCAGAAGTATGAACTTCAAGTTCATAATACCTGCAAACAAACACAATATATACAAGATAAAAATACGCAACAAATAAATGCATGTAGGTCTTCAGGGCTTATGATGGTGATTTAATTAATTATTGGTCTTTGTGAATGGGAAGAATTGGGAGAAAAATTTAAACCCAATAGTGGCAAAACAAATATATATATTAGGCGACTAAAATTGGTGGGCCAAATTGGACCAAAGCCACAGGTGGCTAAAATTGTGAAAATTAGGAGGTCCAAGCCCAAAATTGGGCTGGAAATATCTCAGATCGAGCAAGCCAAACCTAAACACACCAAAAATTAAAAAGGGGCGTTGTAGGCCCAAATCAGCAATAGACCATACAAAGGCGCTAATCCAGTGTGGCAAGGTGCAGGGGAAACGAAAGTTCCACGCGAGGGCTGAATCCAGTGCAAGGCAGGCATACATGCACCAGCTCTGGGCTGTGATTGAATATGGTGCAGTGCGGGGAATAAGGTAAGAGCCCATAAGAGCTTAACTGTTTCTTGGCCTGAGAGAGGGCAAGCCATTAAAGCCTCAAGGGTTGGTGACAAAGCAAAGCCCATACGGGTTTGCAATGCGGGCCGAAGGAGAACAAGCCCAGTAAAGCTCGGGTCTGGACCAAGAAGCACCCCAGTAACACTAGGTGTGCTCATCGAAATTAGGGATCGGCATCGCCACTTCAAGAGGTCGTGTTTTGGTAAAAACTAGTGTGTGAGATGATGGTTCGTCTGAGAACCATCATTTGGTGGCGGAGTGGTAGCCTCGACGTCCACAAACGAAGAACTCCGTGGGATTGAAATTGAAATTTTGAACTTAGGTGAGATTTCAAAGAAATGTCGACCACAAACTCCATCGACAATGATTGCAGGTCATCGGAGTTGGCCTAGGCTACCCCAAATTGGTGGCCGTGGCAATGGTTCACAGGTTCGAGTCGAATGACAGGGACAACGCCATGCGGCATTATTTTGGGTTTTCAAGAAAGGTTGCAGGCTTACTTGACTCACTGCACGTGGCTTGACTCGCTTTGCAGATGCAGGTTGCTAGCAGCTTGCTTAGCAGCACAGTTTCGAGCCGTCGCATGTTCGATTCCAAAAACCCTAATTTTTTTTTCAATTCAATTAAATTCATGCATATTCACTATAATTAATAGCAATATCAATTCACATAATTCAACAAGATTATGAATATACTGCATACACAATTCATGTAGAATCCAAAATTCGAAAAACGTAAAGTGGGATCATGCATTATGGTGAATGTTTATGTTATTAAGGCTGTAAAAATATCAAGTGAAAAATCGATCGTTGTTTTGGAACAACTTGATTGCGTGATGATATTGATGAATTGGTTTGATGCATAAAATTATTTCTTCAATTTCCGCTTTCCATCTCAAAAAATTGTCTCAGATTCAAGAAAAAAATTGTAAATTGAATCAATAAAAATATATGAATTCAACAAAATAAAAAAACTAATAAATTAAGAAGAATTGAAATGTACTCCCCTATAGAAGACAAAGAATCTTCTTTAGCGCAGCGTGAAGAGCATGCTGATAACATGTTATGGCCTATATTTGACTAAGGGATGCGGCAAAGCGCAACTTAAAGACCAGGCTGATAACGTGTTGAGGAATTGTGTGTTAATTCCCCAGTCCTTGTGCCTTTATTTATAGTAATAAGGAAGAGAGAAACTTACTCCCCAAGTAATACAAAGTCTATTAGGAAAGATCTTCTAGATCACAAAGGATTCCTAATCTATCTCTACTTAGGATTTACAATCACAATATGTATTAGAACATATGTTAGAACAACCGGAAACTTTTCATTTATAAGTAAAAAGAAATATTTGTTAATGTGCTTATTTCTTAGAAAAATGGTAAGTAGACTAAATTTGTAGGTTAATTTGCAAAACAAATGATGTGTCACTGATAGGAGCATATTTATGCGACTTAGTTAGCTTGTTTCTTGGCATTTATGTTGTTAGTTTGTAGTTATTTTAGTATTTTAAGCTATTTTCGTGTGTTTGTAGGTCCAAAGGGTTAATGTGGCAAAAAAGTGCATTTTGGAGCATTTTTGGGCATGGAATGGATAGCATATGCTTGGAGCAAAAGGAATGGACGAAATTTAAAGTTTGTGCATCATCCTCTCCCTATAAATAACCATTTTAGCACACTTATTTCACCCAACACATCCACTCATTACAACCACCCAACACATTCACCTATCACTACATCCACTCATTTCACCCAACACATCCATTCACCTACCACTACATCCACTCATTTCACCCAACACATCCACTCATTACAACCACCCAACACATTCACCTACCACTACATCCACTCATTTCACCCAACACATCCACTCATTTCACCCAACACATCCATTCACCTACCACTACATCCACTCATTTCACCCAACACATCCACTCATTTCAACCACCTAACACATTCACCTACCACTACATCCACTCATTACCACCACCCACTACATCCTCTCCCTAGAGGGGACAGTTTAGGGAGAAGGGATGAAGACACATTCTGCCGCAAGGCAAAGTCTTTTCTTCTTAACCATTCTACACATTCCCACAACAAAAACACAATTCCATGCACCTTTATTTCCCTTTCCTTGCCGTGACCTCCATCCAACCTAAACATATTCAGCCATTCCCTTCCATATATCCATATGCATCCATCAAACCATACCTTGTGCAACATCAAAGAGAAGAAGAAGGACCCTTGGACGTGCTTGTAACTTAACACACAAATTTAACCCTCTTTTGACAACTATAGTATAAGTAGGGATCGTTCTGGACCGGAGATTAGGAGGGCTTGCTAATAACCTCTAAACTGACTCAAAAACATAAAACTAAACTTAAAAATACTTAACAAGACTCACAAGACTCAAAGCAAACTTAAAATACTCAAAACAGTTTAAAACAACTAAATAAACTTAAACTAGACACTATGAATGACTTTGGAGGAAAATTGACTTTTACTTGAATCAAAACATTTAAAAACACAAATTAAAACAAATTCTAACTAATTAGACACACTAAAGTAAAGGAGGATTGAGTTTTGGACGAAGTTGAAACAAACAAAGAAGTATGAAAAACTAGACAGATTGTAAAACAAATTTGAGAAATAAGATGATGGATGGGATAGCTAGAGGCTTTTTCTCCACACATGATATGTATGTAAATAATTCGATTTCCAGTTACTACTTCATTGAATTATGAACGACAATGCTCCAAATTAACTGTGACATCACTAATTAACTCTCATATTTTCCTTGTTTTATTGGATTGGATGACATCATTCGACAACCCAAAACATTCTTCAAAAGTTTTGTACATGACATCATAATAGAGATACAATCAAAGATCATTACGTTTAATGAAAATCATAAGCATTGACAAAGCACTTGCAACAATGACATCATGTCACTCATGCTAGGAATTGAACTTAACGCGATCGTTTATAAGCGACCTTCATTACATGTGAATATAAGTTTGTAACGATTATGTGAAACTTCCTTATATTCTAGCAACGGATTTATGCATGCCAATTAAGTGTCGACCCTTAATTAACAAATAGAAATAAGTTATTAATCAAATAGTTAAGCCAATTGCATTCACGATTCAAGAGTTAATAACTGGAATTTATCAAATTAAATTGCACACATAATCATGGCTTTGAAATCACCCATAGCCAAGAGGGGTTTAGCCACTCATATTTACAACAAAACGAAAGGCAATAAATTTAAACATTATAAACAAAAGAAAGAAAACACATAAACGCTCCTACGATCCAAGTTGGACAGCAAGCACGTCCAAGCACTTTCCTTCCCTTCCTTTGCTATGGCACAAGGTGTTGGTGAGTGTTTGAAGGTTTATTTGTATAGAGGAATGGATGTGAAGATGAATGGATGTGTTTGGATGAAGGTTGTGTTGAAATGGGAGTGAATGATCTAACCAAGTATGAACTAGATTTATGTTACACACACTTCCTTTTATAGAGGAAGTGCATGGCAATGGAGGGGAACATAGAGTGGTGTAGCAATTGAGTGCAATGATGCATGAAATCTGAAATGATTGAGGGGACAAGGAATGGTGTAGCAATTGAGTGCAATGATTCAATGTAATGATGCATGAAATCTGAAATGATTGAGGGAACAAGGAGTGGTGTAGCAATTGAGTGCAATGATTCAATGTAATGATGCATAGTAATTGAGTGCAATGATTCAATGTAATGATGCATGAATCTGAAATGATGGAGGGAACAAGGAATGGTGTAGCAATTGAGTGCAATGATTCAATGTAATGATGCATGACATGGGGGTAAAATGAAGTGGTGTTGCAGCTAGGGAATATGAATGATTGTGCACATGGTAGAGAAAGGAAAGGGAGGTGGAATGATGTAACAAATGAGTCAATGGAGGGAACATGGATGATGATGCATGGCATAGGAATCCAAAGGGAGTGCAATGGTGGTGCACGACAATGATGGAAATGTGAATGGTGGAGTGACACCCCTTTGTAGCTGAGCTCTTTGTCATTTTTACATTAATTCTTCTTTCTCTTTAACACATTCCTAGCCTCTTTAGTCTTCAATTTCATCCATCCACCTTGCTCCAGCATGTGCTATTCATTCCAAGCCTAAAACTGCTCCAAAATGCACCAAAATGCATCTTATTGCTTCATAAGTCCTATGGACCTACAAACACACGAAAATAGCTTAAAATACATAATTAACTAAGAAATAACAATATAAATGCATGAGAATAAGCTAACTCAGTCGCATAAATATGCTCCTATCAGCTTGCCATTCAATTTGGATTGTTGAAGCGTTTTTAGGTGTTTTCATTCTTTTGTTTTCAATGTCTAAATTTGTTTATCTTTGCTTTGTGAGTATGAGGAACTAAACCCCCCTTAGCTAGGGAGAAATTGAAAGCCATGAACATACTTGCAATATGAATTGATTACCTTCAATTATGATTTCATAAGTTGTGAATTCAATTTGTTTAACTGCTTGATTGATAACTTATTCGTGTATGTTTATTAAGAGTGCACACTTAGTTTGCATGCATGAATATGATGCTAGAGTATAAGGGAGTTTCACCTAATAGTTACAAACTTATATTCACAAGTAGTGGATGTCGCTTATAAATGATCACGTTAAATGAATTCTTGGCAGGAGTTTCATGCTCATCATAGTAATGAATGCCTCATCAATACATATAGTTTTCATAATGCTTAATGATCTTTGATTGTATCTTTATTGTGCTGTTCACGAAAAGAACTTTTGAAGAATGCTTGAATTGTTGTATGCGCTTTCCCATCCAATTCAATAACTTAAGGAGAACTTGAAGGTTAATTTAAGCGGACTTAATTAACCTGGGGTGTTGAGTTTCATGATTTATCGAACGGACAACTGAAAATTGGTTTATGTGCAATTGTGTCATGTGTGGAGAAGAACCCTCTAGCTAGCTCATCATCCATAGTTTATCCAAATTCGTCCAAAATTTGTTTTAATTTACAATTTGTTTGTTTTGTTTTCAAATTCGTCAAAATCAAATCCCCCTTTACTTTAAAGTGTTTTATTAGTCAAAATCTGTTTTGATTTGTGTTTTTAAGTGTCTTGAGTCAAGTTAGAACCTAATGTCGTCCAAAACCATCCCTAGAGTCAGTTTAGAGTCTAATTCATTGTTTTAAGCTGTTTTGAGTCTTTTAAACTAGTTTTGAGTCTTTTTAGTTTGTATTGCATATTTTGAGTCTAGTTTGGTGTTGTAAACTTAATTTTATGTTTTTAAGTCAGTTTAGAGGTTATTAGCAAGCCCTCCTAATCCCCGGTCTAGAACGATCCCTACTTACATTCTTTACTACAATTGATACAAGAGGGTTTAATTTGTGTGTTAAGTAATTTTTGCATCAAATTTTTGGCACCATTGCCGGGGATTAGCAATCCCTTGTTATTTCTTTTTGTATATTTTTGTGTCTTTTGTTTTTAGTTACTAACTTTGTTTCTGTTTGTGTTTTTCTTTTTTTTTCTTTTTTTTTTGTTTGTTTTACTTTTGATATTTGATTTAGTTTTGTTTCCTTGATTTCAGGTACTAGAGAAGTAAGACATGGATTTTGCTACCATTCAAGCTCAATTGGCGAAACTTACTTCTCAATTGTCACAATATCCTGAAAGGACCACAATGCAAAGTGTCCCTACATATGGTGTGTCCTATGGGCAAGGCTATCCAACTCATCAATGTTCTCAATTCGCTGCGAATGAAGATGCTTGGGGTTATCAAGGTCATAGCCTATCATGGGACAACATGTTTTCCAACGCTTATAATTCGGATTGGAGAGATTATTCAGATTACATGTGGGGAGAACCTTAACAATTCCAACAAGATGGATATTGGCAGCAAGAAGATGAGTTATATTCAAGACCTATGCAGTCACCACAACCTCCTCCACAACAATTCCAATCAAATTCAAGTATGCCTACGAGTTATGATGAAATTCTTGATGTACTAACCTCGTTGACGCAGGGCTCACAACAAAACGAATATTTGCCGCCATCGGATGAGTTCTATCATTGACCATATGAACCATCACAGCCACCACAACAATTTATCCAATTCAATTTAGGTATGTCTTTGGATAATGATATGTTTAATAATGAGATGCAAAATCAAGCCAAGAAGACGGGTGAATTAGAGAAGCAAATTGGGCAGATTATGAAGTTCATGGCACAAATTCAAGAGCAAAGTGAACTTTCCAACTCAACTATTGAAAATTTAAAGGAAGATTTTCAAATCTATGATGCTATCACTTTGGGAAGTGCTATGGAGGTTGAAGGTGAACCCAAGACATCCAAACCAAGCCAAAACATGGATGAACAGCTGCTGCTCGAAGAAGAGGAGAATAACAAGGCCACGACAAAGGAAGAACCACCCTTGCCGCAGCCCCATATGCCCTATATGCCATCCACTACAACCAAGGTAAGCCTAAATTCAATTTATCCTGACCCCGTTTCACCAAATGTCCTTATTCCTTGCAGAATCATGCAATCCAAGGAAGAAGAGGATGAGGAAGGCATCTTCGAAACCTTTCCAAAGAATCAAGAGCAAGAAGTGGATGGGGAATGTCTAAAATTCATCAAAGAAGATACACTTGAGACGAAAATTCCTAAAGAAGTTGGATTTTATGACACGGGAAAAGTCATAACTCTCAAAACACCAAATCTGGCCAAGTCCCATATCCCTAATGTGGTGTTCGTAATTGAGTTTCTCTTGGAGTAAGCAAGTAAGCCTTTGTGTTGGAGTAAGCAAGTAAGCCATCTTCTCCAACTTCGATTTTATTATATACTAACTTACTGATTTTGATGATTCAGGCACCTACACTAGAATTTAAACCATTGTCGGATCACGTCAAGTATCACCTTCCATTCAAGGATCAATTCTATGCCATGGGCCCTATCCAAGTTCAGAAGGAAGTTTCGTTCGGCTGGAAGATGTTAAAGCAAGCGCTTCTTAGGAGGCAACCCATGTATTTAAATGAGGAAGATTTTTGAATCGCTCCACAATCAGTTTTGCGTTTCTAAAAACCTTCCCTTTTCTGCAATTTTATTTTGCCATGATTGTCATATTTATTTGTTGCTTGTTTAATTGTTTTTGGTGTGGGTTTATTTTTGAAACATTGACAGATATGCGAAGTATTTTTACATTCATTTTCATGTACAGAAAAAAGGAACAGTAAGCAGAAAATACAAGAGGAAGCCTTCATAAAGGCCGCTTAGGAGAAGTCTCAGCAGTGAGCGGAGCCCCAGAAATAGGAGGCATCAGAGGTTGATCATTTGGAGCTTTAATACGCGGTACAGCCCTAGAAGACGAAGGCAAATGCTATTGGAACAAACCCACAAACCTCTGATGATCAAGTAAAATCTGACCATCAGATTCCTGCATCTAGTCAATCTTCATCTTCATGTTTGTAGCATAGTTATGTGCGAGCTTATGCAACTGTTTATTCTCATGCTTGAGCTATCTAATCTCCTGTTTGAGACTCATCACTTCAGCTGCCAACGATTCAACTTGACGGGTTCGAGCAAATAGGCGTTCGGCCATATTGGACACAGAACCTGCACACTGCACACTAAGAGTCAGAGAATCCTTAACAGCCAACTCATCTGATCGTTTGGAAAGTAGTCTGTTATCTTTGGGAGTGACAAGGTTCCGGGCCACCACCGCAGCGGTCATATCATTCTTCATCACCGAATCCCCAACAATAAGAGGACCAGTAGGGGATATGAAGGATGGGCGCCATATGTTGTCTGAAGAAGGCATGGATGCCTTTTCACCAAGGTTCAAGTCAAAACGACGGTCGGAATGGCCAGACATTTTCAAAGGTGTTGAAGAAAGAAGAGGTCGGACAAGTCAAGAGCGTAGAAGTCCAAGAAGGGAGTTTCTACAAGCATAAATTCAAGTGTGCTTTGAAAGGTACTGCATACCTCTATAAAAATCAGCACTCGACGGGATTTCAGAGATTGAAGAGGCGAGCTCAGAAATCGAAGAGGCCAATTCAAAAATCGATGAGGCGCAAGCTTTCTCCAAAGCTGGGCTTGCTCAGAAACCATGAGCCAATCTTCTTTTCCAGATTTGTCCGCATTTGTCACATGCAACCTCTGCACTCGATGGAGCTCAGAACTCGAAGAGGCTAGCTTAGAACTCGAAGAGGTAAGCTCAGAAATCGGAGAGGCATCTGCTTTTCCAGACGTGTCAGCGCTTGTCACATACACACTCAGCTTTGCGGAAATCATGGGCAGTTTGTCGAAGCGTCGATTCCAGATATTTAAGAGGCATTAGCTTTATCCAGACGTGTCAGCATTTGTCGCATACACACTTAGCCTTGCAAAAATTACGGGCAATCTGTCGAAGATTTCTGGTGAAGTAGAAAGCACGTGAAGTTTACTGTTCAACCATCCAACGGTTGCCGACAAGAGTTAAAGAATAGAACCGGTTATTATTTCCTATAAATGTCGACCTTCACCCTCCATAGCAAGGGAGACATACATAACCTTCCGTCATCTCTGAGAATGCCTTCCTAACGAAGCCTCTCGAGTCACTCAGTGTTCCTTATTCCTTGGGGTACCTTTGTAAACAAGTCATCCAAAGCAAAAATATTTCATATCATGAAGGTTGAAAGCAAGAGTATCTCATATCATGCTTTCTCCCTGTCCTTCTCCTTGTCGTTGTTTTCATCTGCGGGACAAGAAGAAAGCAAGCAATCCGCTAGCACTTAGTATCAATCTTTCGATCTGGAACCGACTGCCTGGAACCCCTTCCTGATTGCTTACCTAGCCCTGCTCTCGAGTACTCATCTTCAACATCTTATGCTTCCTCTTCGTCTACCACATCTGCCTGGGGAACAGATAAGGGAAGTGAAAATGATACCTCGAAGCATGTGGAGACAATGTGCTAATTCATCCTCAGCTAGGGACAAGGAGAAAGAAAGCAAAAGGTGGGCATTTGGAAAGATTAAAGAAAGAAACAGACCATCACCTCTACCTCGTGCCTGCCTGCCGTGCAGAAGAAACAAGCAGAGAAGAATGCAGACTGTACAATTAAATCAACTCAACAGAAGGAGTCTGATTTGAAACCAAGGAACTCTCACTCAGAATTTCGAACCAGTTCAAGATCAAAGCTGTAGAAAGACAACAAGATCATCTATCTCCAAAACCAGATTTGCGTTCTTAAACTCTACTCTGTCTGGTTTTTACTTCGCCATACTTGCCATGTTTATTCGTTGTTTGTTTGATTGTTTTTGTGTGAGTTTATGCTTGAAACATTGAGGACAATGTTTGATTTAAGTGGGGGGGGGTAACCAAGTTGTTTTGCATGAAATTCGTGGGAGGTTATCACCCATTACTTCTAGTGTTGTTCCTTGCTGTTTTTAAGTGTTTTTATGCTATTTTGGAGTGTTTTAGTGTGTTTTGACATAAAAATCCGAAAATCTCACAAACAAAATTGAAAAATTGTTTTGAAAAACCCAAAAAGAGTTGTTTTTGTGTGTTTGTTTGTGTCTTAGGGTACCTTCCAACACAATGATGAGGATTTGATTTTTAATTACATGAATGTTAAAGAGAGTTATAAACATGGATGAAAATTTGATTTACTCTTTGGTGTATGCTTGGTTGTGGTTATAATTTATGAATTCACATGCAATCATAAAGGAAAAATCAGTTTTTGTAACATGCTTGAAAGAAAGAACTCAAATGAACGCTACAACCTTGTGAGACTTGAGCCTAAACGTTTATTTGGAGAGTTAATAATCTGTGCATCATTGTTTTCTAAAATCGTTGCATGATCTCATTATGCTTTGCTTGGTTGCTACTTAGAAGGCGTTTCATCATTTAGTTCCAAATGCTAGAACTCATGCCTATTTCATTCAAAGCATGCTATTGATTTGCATAACACATATTCAAGATGAAGTTGTGTAGTGACCACCAAAGCCAAATTGTTGTGCCCCTATTTCATTATGTGTTTAAGTTTAACCCCATTGAGCCTTGTTAAGCCTATGTGCTTTGTTAACCCACACTATTCTTACCTAGCCTAGTGTTAGGACCATCCATACCCTTGTTCTTGAAGCATAGTAAAGCATGACTTAAAATGAACTCCTTTTTTTATCAATGTATTGCAGAAAGCAAGTGTGGGGGAAGTGATTCTTGTGTGTGTGTGTGTGTGTGTGCCAAAGTCCTTAATAAGGCACGGGTAGAAAAGAAAAAAAAAAGAATTGAAAAAAAAAAGTATGAAAAAGAGCTCTAAAGTGTTGTTTGTTAAAGAAAGGGTTCAACATTCTAAAGTGATATCCAAGTGTCTATTTCATTACTTTGCTTGCTATCGCTTTAAGAACTTTTGTTATTCCTATCATTTCTTTGTTAGCCATTACCCCCAAGCCCTATTACAACCGTTGACTTCAATCTTGAGTGTTGTGTGTTTCAATTTGTGGAGTTCAAAATTGGTATGAGCATATGGTGTCACTGGTGCTCGCATCTAAGTAGTAGCATTCCATTCATGAGATCATATCTAAACATGCTTAATAACTCCAGAAAATTGCTTTCTTTGTTATAACATATGTGAGTCCTAATCTTTCGTGTTTACATCAATCTTCTCACACATACTAGTGTAGGGTGTGTAGTCACAAAATGTGTGTGAAAATAGAGAGTATCTTGTAAGGAATTGAGCAAATTCTCTAAGGCATGTTACTACATTCAAAACATCGTTTTAATTGGTTAATTGTGAACTAGTAAGTGGTGATTGTGATTAAGTATGTGCTCAAGTGTAAGGATGACCAAAATCTATGGGAATGATGATTTTTAACACATCATGTTTCATTAAAAATCCTTGAGGCAATTGTTGGAAGGTCTAGGTTGTGTTTTGTTTTGTTTTGTTTTGTTTGTTTTGTTTTGCTTGAGGACTAGCAAAAGCTAAGTGTGGGGGAATTTGATAGGAGCATATTTATGTGACTTAGTTAGCTTGTTTCTTGGCATTTATGTTGTTAGTTCGTAGTTATTTTAGTATTTTAAGCTATTTTCGTGTGTTTGTAGGTCCAAAGGGTTAATGTGGCAAAGAAGTGCATTTTGAAGCATTTTGGAGCATTTTGGGCATGGAATGGATAGCATGAATGGACGAAGTTTGAAGCTTGTGCATCATCCTCTCCCTATAAATAAGCATTTTAGCACACTCATTTCACCCAACACATCCATTCATTACAACCACCCAACACATTCACCTACGACTACATCCACTCATTTCACCCAACACATCCATTCACCTACCACTACATCCACTCATTTCACCCAACACATCCACTCATTTCAACCACCCAACACATTCACCTACCACTACATCCACTCATTACCACCACCCACTACATCCTCTCCCTAGCCTATAAATATATCCATCCAAAGACACATTCAGTGGGACAGTTTAGGGAGAAGAGAGGAAGACACATTCTGTCGCAAGGCAGAGTCTTTTCTTCTTAACCATTCTACACATTCCCACAACAAAAACACAATTCCATGCACCTTCATTTCCCTTTCCTTGCCATGACCTCCATCCAACCTAAACACATTCAGCCATTCCCTTCCATATATCCATATGCATCCATCAAACCACACCTTATGCCGCAACAAAAAGAAGAAGGAGGACCCTTGGATGTGCTTGCCATTTAAGTTGGATTGTTGGAGCATTTTTAGGTGTTTTCATTCTTTTGTTTTCAATGTCTAAATTTGTTTATCTTTGCTTTGTGAGTATGAGGAATTAAACCCCACCTTAGCTAGGGGGAATTCAAAGCCATGAACATACTTACAGTATGAATTGATTACCTTCAGTTGTGATTTCATAAGTTGTGAATTCAATTTGTTTAACTGCTTGATGGATAACTTATTCGTGTATGTTTATTAAGAGTGCACACTTAGTTTGCATGCATGAATATGATGCTAGAGTATAAGGGAGTTTCACCTAATAGTTACAAACTTATATTCACAAGTAGTGGAGGTTGTTTATAAACGATTGCGTTAAATGAATTCTTGGCAGGAGTTTCATGCTCATCATAGTAACGAATGCCTCGTCAATACTTATACTTTTCATAATACTTAATGATCTTTGATTGTATCTTTATTGTGCTGTTCACGAAAATAACTTTTGAAGAATGCTTGAATTGTTATATGCGTTTTCCCATCCAATTCAATAACTTAAGGAGAACTTGAAAGTTAATTTAAGCAGACTTAATTAACCTGGGTGTTGAGTTTCATGATTTATCGAAAGAACAACTGAAAATTGGTTTATGTGCAAGTGTGTCATGTGTGGAGAAGAACCATCTAGCTAGCCTATCATCCATAGTTTACCCAAATTCATCCAAAATCTGTTTTAGTTTACAATCTGTTTGTTTTGTTTTCAAATTCGTCAAAATCAAATCCCCCTTTACTTGAAAGTGTTTTATTAGTCAAAATCTGTTTTGATTTGTGTTTTTAAGTGTCTTGAGTCAAGTTAGAACCTAATTTCGTCCAAAACCATCCCTAGAGTCAGTTTAGAGTCTAATTCATTGTTTTAAGCTGTTTTGAGTCTTTTAAACTAGTTTTGAGTCTTTTTAGTTTGTATTGCATCTTTTGAGTCTAGTTTGGTGTTTTAAACTTAATTTTATGTTTTTAAGACAGTTTAGAGGTTATTAGCAAGCCCTCCTAATCCCCGGTCTAGAACGATCCCTACTTACATTCTTTACTACAATTGATACAAGAGGGTTTAATTTGTGTGTTAAGTAATTTTCGCATCAGTCACCAATAAAAAATAATAATATTAATCAACACTTAAGCAATAATTCAATCATCAAGTTCTATGTCACTTATTTTACAACATTTAGTCTCCCTAGCATTACTCTATTTCTTATTGATGAAACATCATCTAGTTTGCAAATTTAATCTACAAATTTAGTCTACCTAGCATTACCCTTACTCTATATATTACGGCTAATGCTAGGAAAATTAAATGTGTAGACTAAATTTTGTAAACTAAATAACATGGAATTTATTGTACAAAAAAAAATGACATGAAAGTTGATGATTTGATTATTACTTAAGTGTTGATTAATGTACTCATTTATTATCTATGACATATCATTTAGTTTGCAAATTTAATCTACAAATTAAGTCTTCCTAGTTTCACTATAGAGAAAAAAGAATGATTTCTGGGACTGATCCTCTGACTATTTGCAGATGCTTTTGGTTCTTTAATTGTAGGAATACATGCTGACTTACAGGATCTAGATTGTTCTCTGTATTGTATAAATCCTTGTACCAGTATGATAAAATATACACATGCAACTTCATAATTACTCATATATTATTGATACTAGTGATACTTCAATTACATAATTGCCGATATGTTGTTGCTATATATGATTGTTAATGAAAATCTATCGGAAAATTAAATGATGATATAACACTTTATTGAATGATCAGACAAGACAATCAAATCACGCCATATCTAAAGCTTCCCATGACATTGGCCTTACTCGTTAAGGTGTGCCATGTAGTTGTCTCTAATAATACAAAGCAATATGGATGATCAATGCCTTTTTTTTACATACATTCACTAGCATCTACACTTAAGGATGAGAAACTGAAGTAACTACATGTATTTTTATACTTGATAAATACATATCACATAATTAATAAAGAAAAAAATATCCAAAATCCCAAAACCCTATTATATACATACACAATCATATATCTTAACAACAACATAATGCCTAAACCTCCACGATGAATCATGGGTTTCTTTTGTTTTTCCACTTTCTCACCATATACGTCTTGTTCAACACCTTTAATTAATTCGTCCTATCTAAAGTTTTCTGATTATGCTTGATTTTATACTTCTCATCATAAAATCCTTTTAAGTTTACACAAGTCCTTATTTTTGCCCCTCATCATCTCGTAATGGGTACCGAGAACATATGCCATGTGGTGTAAAAAACAATTCACTTGTTTAAGTAAAACAGTGAAGTCATGTGACCGTATTCCAACAAATTTCCCATTAAGACAAGTGGCATAACATCTCATTATTTTGTACAAATTTATCAAAATTCACATTCACATGCAAAATGAAAATAACCTTTTTTAAACCTAACAACTGTTATAGAATCAAATTTTTGCAGGTCTCTCTAATTATTTTAGCCAACTATGCATAACCATTAGGGTTTAGTTTTAATTTTATCATATCTTCCAAGAAATGGACAGTGATGCTGACAATTCATCAACCCAAGCAAGAGTGAAAGGCAAACGAAAATTTGTAAATATAAGTTAATTCCTTAATTTCCCCAATATATAGAAATGGCCAATCATACATATTCATTCTTGGAATTTACACTACATATATATATATATAAAAGACAATTTCTTAAATTCGTCCCAACGAAATAAAAATAAGAATTATTTGAGCAGATGTTTCATGTTTGATGTAACCTCATTTATTCGAGAGGACAAATTGTCGGATAAATGAACGTGCTGAGTGTCCCACATGTTCGGATTTTTTTTGGTGAGCAAGCCCAACAATTTTATTTTAGTTTTTCTATGTAGGGTGGGCACGGTTTGATTCGATGCGGTTTTGAATGAAACCACAACTAAAACCGAAACTTTTTTGCAGTGTGGTTCGATACTGTTTTGAAGCCAAAACCGAAATGAAACCAAATCGTTTGGTATGGTTCGGTGCGGTTTCAAACAGTTGCGGTTCGGTTTTTGTGAAAAAAATATATAATTTAAAATTTACACCAATTTACGTAGAAGACGGTCTCATTTTTCACACAATACATTAATTAACCAACCCACATAAGAATTCTTTTCTTTACTGCTCTCCCCACTCTCTCATGTGCATTTTGATCACAGCAAGAAAATGGTATGGGAGAATGGTATATAATCAACTAGCTTAGCCTAGCTAGCTAATTGCCCAAATGATAGACTTTGTGAGCAGGAAAAAGCACCCAAATGGAGTGTTGTGGCTTATTATTTGAAAGAATGAAGATGCCAAGCTTGATGAGGGTTATAACTTAGGAAAAATAATCCACATGTACATATATATACATGTATCCTCATTAAACGAATCAGCTTTTTAGTTTCTACAGAAAGCTGATGTATTGATATAATTAAGCATTTTTATGTTAGGGTTTGGGTGTTGCAGAGCTTCTGTGAAGGGGGGAAGGATATTCAGAGTTTCAGATGCGACCAAGAGGGATACAAGAAGCAAGCGAGGGCATTGCACTAAGGTCGTCGAATCTCAGATGAGTTTTGAGAAAGAGAGAGACCGATGAGGATTGAGGGATAATTTGAAAGTCTGTCGAATAGGGGTGGAAATAGATGACATTCTAGTGTGGTTGAGTTCATACTAAATGTATGTACTCTAACAAACAACCAATTAAAACATGACATCTAATTTGAGGTGTGTTTCGGTCTTGGTGGGTTTTCAAAAACCAAAACATTTCCTACACTGCGGTTCAGTTTCAAAATCGCAAAACTGAACCGTTCAGTGCGGTCCGAATTGGTTCGTGTTTCGGTTTCGGTTTTCAGTTTCAGGTACCCACCCCTACTTAAATGAAGGCCACACATTATGAGGGAGAGAGAAAAAGAGAAGAGAGAGAGAGAGAGAGAGAGAGAGAGAGAGAGAGAGAGAGAGAGAGAGAGAGTGTAGGTTTTTTATTTATTTTTTATTTTTTTTCAAATTAGAGATATTATAACGATATGTGGGTGAAATTTAAAAAAAAACAAAATTGGTTTGTGCAAAATTACATTACAACTAGTGGTTTTATTCTTTTTTTTTTTTTATAAAAGAAAAACTCAATTTAAAGGGAGAAACCACGAATACATCCATTTCTAGTACAGTCAAAGAAATAAGCAGTCCAAGCAAACTTAGGAATACAACATTGTTGGAAAATTTAATAATAATATTATTATATTAAATTTATTAATTGAATGGAAATTAGAAGTGGAGCATTTTGGTAGAAAGATGTGTGAAATCTCATTCTTGGATTTCATTGTTATGATTTACGTATTTGAATTATTGAGATTTTGTAGTATTGTTCGAGAATTTATTTTAATTTGTTTGAATTTAGATTTTTATTAAAGTAGTTATGTCACAGCCCGTCCCGAGATTTTATTTATCGAGGTTGTGAAATGACGAAATTACCCTTAAGGTGACTAAGGTATGTGTGACGTATAATTTGGAATAATTCATACTCTCCCAAATTTTTGAAAGATTTTAAATGGATTAAAAGTTATTTGAAATTTGTGTGGTTAGGGAATGGACGTATGGCTTGTTTTGGGTGGACCACACATACACACACGGGACAAGTTCTTCCCCATGCTCTCTCTCTCCTCCCTCGTAGTTCTCTCTCTTCCTCTCGAACCCGTACGGACCAAAGCACCAATCCCTCAATTTCTTCACGGATCGAAGCCAAAAAGGTGAGTTTCTTCATCTTTTCAACCTCCTGATTCGATTGGTGTCATTTTTAGAACTGGAAACCCTCGATATCACGTTGAAACCTTGAGGTTCGATTTGAGTATTGTTCATGCACACAGGAATTGTTGAATTTCAAGGAATTCTAAGCTTACAGTGAGCTTAGTAAGGTCCTAAGGAAGCTCGGAGTATTTAGTTTGAAGGTTTTGGACGTCAGGATTGCCGGGTTCGAAGTTCGTCGGTTTCTTGGAATTTCTCCGGTGAGACTTCATATGTTTTTGAACCTTAAAGTAGTGTAACGTGATTCTACACGCTTAGGGTTTCAATTTGATATAAAATGCGTGAAAAATGGTTGAGAAATGACGAAGAACAAGGAGATTGAAAAATCTCCAATTTTTCGACGACTGGCAAAACCAGTCCGGCGACTGGAGGAAGAAGGTGACGCGCGTGGGGGAGCGTAGGTCCGTGCCCCTCCCGACGCGTGGGGGTGCATGCGGCCTTGAATTTTTTTTTCTAAAAATACCTCGACGTCCGTGACATCGAGTAGGTCACTGTGGTAGATTCATATACCCAAATTGAGCATCGTATGAGAAGTTATTACGCATTGTAGGTTATGTGCTTTAATTAACATTTTTATAGTTGTTTCGCATATAGGTGATACCTATCCAGAGGACGAGCGCATTCAAGGACGTCACGGGGGTTACGACCTTTCGACTTACCAGTGAGTGGGCAATTATTTTCTGTTATTACCTATATACTACTGAATTTCCCAGAAATTGAAATTAAATAAAAGTATGTTTTTAAAATGCCATGCATGCATATTATGAATTACATGAATTAGTAATTGATGCATATATATGTGAAATGGTGCTGTGGATGCACAGATGAGTATCAGGTGAGTTTTATGTTATTCATGTGAACTATCGATGAAGTGAATTGTGTTGAAAGCTTAAACCTGCACCCCTGGTGTTAGTGCTTATATTATTCACCCTGCACCGCACGCTCACCTTGGATCCAAGTAGGTGCATGTCGTACAGAACATGAGAGGGTTCCAACATGTCGTACAGACCATAGAGTGGTTCAAACTGTAGGTGATTTTAGATTATTATACGACTGTTGATTAGAGAAGCACTAGAGCGTATTCTTACACCATTCTTATCGTACAGACTACTTCAGGTAGTTCTGATTTATGTGTAGAGTAGTGCCGTACAGGTCATTGTGGTGACTCCGATTGGTTTGGATATTGAGTTATGGAATTAACCGTACAAGACCAACTGCAGGGTCTCCAGTTGATTCATTATGTCACCTGTTATATTGATGCATTCTTAATCTGTTATTGACATTTATAGCATGGCACACTTTCTAGTATTGGATAAAGATTTGTGATTTGAGATATAGGAAGATTTATATGCATATTATGTTATTTTCTGGGAAAGTATACAAGTTTTACAGCGAGGGGTTAGAAATGTTATTAAATGAAATGTTTTCAAAAAGCTTTGTTTTATTGACCCACTCAATTTTGTTTTGCACCCCTCCAGGTTTTAGTTAGCAGCGTTGGTGGCCCACGAGGATTCCCACGGCGTACTGACAGACTACATAAATGTAGGACTCACCTTCGAGTGTTGTAATTTAGTTATGGTCCTACTTGACTGCACCTAGTACTTATGCTCTGAATATGTGTGTTTCACACTTAAACTCACTCTAGCATGCCAATTGGATATTATTGCTAGTATTTGGTTTTTATTTCTTTGTATTTCTCTTATCTATTGCTTCCGTGTCACACTTTTGGTTACGTCACACTCACGTGACGGCCATCACGCCTTGATTCTAGGATCGGGGTGTGTCAAGTTATGAGGCTTGAAGTTTGAAAATTAATTATTTAAAATTCGTACACCAGTCAAGGTCACAATTTATATTTTTGAATAGAACTCGATCTCACAAACATGTAGGCGCAAGCCGTTCATGAAACGAAGTTATAACGAAACAGTTATTAACGCTTAAAGTTAGGGATATTTTAGTAAATTTGGCCCTCACACAAATTATCATGGACAACTTCCACTTTGTCTCGTTTAGATCCCCGCACCGCTCAATCTGAAACTGAAGCGCAACGCATATTAGATCTTCAGAGCATAGCTATGAGCATGCCAAATGCTTTCATCGATCTAGCGCACGTGACAAGATCACATATTCTGACTGTAAATGTGCCTGCAAAGATGGATGAAATGTACGTCAGATCTCTTGGTTTAAAGGATTTACACCCCCGGAAGAGGAAACCCACATCACAGGCTTCTGAAGAGCCTACCGTCACTCCAACTATCACTTACTCATTCTATCCAACTCATAAGGAAATTCTAGATTACGAAAGCGTCCTTGAAAAGTGATGCGATGTGAGTTAAGCACTCAAATTAAACCCTCTTTTGACAATTGTAGTATATGTATAAGTAGGGATCGTTCTGGATCGGGGATTAGGAGGGATTGCTAATCTAAACTAAACTGACTTACAAAAAGAAACTTAAAAACACTTAACTAGACTCTATAAACTCAAAACACTTAAAAACACAAACTAAAACAGATTCTAACTAATTAGACACACTAAAGTAAAGGGGGATTGGGTTTTGGACGAAAATAAAGTAAAACAAAACAGAAACTAGAACTAAACAGATTTGCACGAAATTGGTTGTTTTGGATGGATAATGGGCTAGCTAGAAGGTCTTTCTCCACACATGACACATTTGCATACAAATCAATCTCCAATTGCTTTTCAATAAACTATGATGCTCAACACCCCAGATTAACCGTGATGCACAAATTAACCCTCAGATTTTCCTTTACTCATTGAATTGGATGAATGCATGCGACAACCCAAATCATTCTCTAAAAGTCCCCTATATGAATGCATAATAGAGATAAAATTAAAGATTATGAAGTTCCATGAAAATCATAAGCGTTGACGAGGCAATTGTAACTATGAATGCATGATACGTTTGCCAAGAATTCAATTAACGCGATTGTGACAAGCAACCTTCACTACTCATGAATATAAACTTGTAACGATTAGGTGAAGCTTATTTATATCCTAGCATCAAATTCATGCATGAAAACTAAGTATGCATCCTTAATAAACATACACAAATCCATTATGAATAAAATAGATAATTGAATTGCAATCACAACTTATCAAATCACAATTGGAAGAAATCAATTCATATTGCAAATATATTCATGGTTTCGAATTCTCCTGTAGCCAAAAGAGGTTTAGTTCCTCATACTTGCAATTAAACAGAAACAATTGAAATTAAACATTGAAAACCAAAGTAGAATACACCTAGAATGCTCCAGCAATCCAAATTGAATGACTAGCACAACTCCAAGCAATCCTCCTTCCTTGCAAATATACGGCACCAAGGTGTGAGTGGTGAATGGATGGTCTCTTGTGGTGGTGGATGGATATAGGTGAGTTATGGTGAAGGATGGAGAGTGGTGTAGATGATGTGGTGTATTTGGATGATGGCCCTCCCAAATTATGGTGAAGGGTGGATGTATTTATAGGCTAGGGAGGGGAGTGTATGGAGTTGTAATGAGTGGATGTAATGGGTGTAGTGGGTGAGTGTTGTGGTAATGAGTGGAAGTAATGGGTGTAGTGGGTGGATGTTTGGTAATGAGTGGATGTAATGGGTGTAGTGGGTTGTGGTAATGAGTGGATGTAATGGGTGTAGTGTATGAGTGTTTGGTAATGAGTGGATGTAATGGGTGTAGTGGGTAGATGTTTGGTAAGGAGTGGATGTAATGGGTGTAGTGGATGAATGTTTGGTAATGAGTGGATGTAATGGGTGTAGTGGGTGGATGTTTGGTAATGAGTGGATGTAATGGGTGTAGTGGGTGGATGTTTGGAGAATGGATGTGTTGGGTGAAATGAGTGTGCTAAAATGGTTATTTATAGGGAGAGGATGATGCACAAACTTCAAATTTTGTCCATTCCTTTTGCTCCAAGCATATGCCATCCATTCCATGCCCAAAAATGCTCCAAAAATACTCCAAAATGCACTTCTTTGCCACATTAACCCTTTGGGCCTATAAACACACGAAAATAGCTTAAAATACTAAAATAACTACAAACTAACAACATAAATGCCAAGAAACAAGGTAACTAAGTCGCATAAATATGCTCCTAACAACATAAATATGCTCCTATCAAATTCCCCCACACTTAGCTTTTGCTAGTCCTCAAGCAAAACAAAACAAAACACAACCTAGACATTCCAACAATTGCCTCAGGGATTTTTAATGAAACATGACATGTTAAAAATCATCATTCCCACAGATTTTGGTCATCCTTACACTTGAGCACATACTTATAGTCACCATTTAGTAGTTCACAATTAACCAATTAAAACGATGTTTTGAATGTAGTAACATGCCTTAGAGAATTTACTCAATTCCTTACAAGATACTCTCTATTTTCACACATTTTCTGACTACACACCCTACACTAGTTATATGTGAGAAGATTGATGTAAACATGAAAACGAACACTCACATATATATATAACAAAGAGGGCAATTTTTTGGAGTTATTCAACATGTTTAGATATGATCTCATGAATGGAATGCTACTACTTAGATGCAAGAACCAGTGACACCATATGCTCAAACCAATTCCAAACTCCACATATTGAAACGCATAACACTCAAGACAAAGTTAAGGGTTGTAACGGGGTTTAAGGGTAATGGCTAACAAAGAAAGGATAAGGATAATAAACGTTCTGAAAGCAATAGCAAGCAAAGTAATGAAATAGACACTTGGAATTCACTTAATAATGCAGAAATTAACTTTTAAACCTAAAGGGAAGATTCAAGCAACACTTAGGGCCGAATTCAATGTTTTGGACCCTTTCTTCAACAAACAACACTTTAGAGCTCATTTTTCACATATTTTTCAACTCTTTTTCACTCTTTTCACAACTTTTCTTCTTTTCATTCTATTTTCCACGAATGTTTCTTTTTTTCCTTTTCTTTTCTACCCGTGCCTTATTAAGGACTTTGGCACACACACACACACACAAGAATCACTTCCCCCACACTTGTTTTTCTGCAAAGGTTCAACAAAAGGAATTCCTTCTAAATTATGTTTTACTATGCTTCAAGAAAGGGTATGGATGGTCCTAATCTAGGCTAGGTGAGGATAGTGTGGGTTAACAAAGAACATAGGCTACAAAAGGCTCAACGAGGTTAAACTTAAACACATAATGAAATAGGGCATGGCAATTTGAATATGTGTTATGCAAATCTATAGCATGCTTTGAATGAAATAGGCACGAGTTCTAGCATTTGGAACTAAATGATGAAACGCCTTCTAAGTAGCAACCAAGCAAAGAATATTGAGATCATGCAACGACTTTAGAAAACAATAGTGCACAGATTATTAACTCTCCAAATAAACGTTTAGGCTCAAGTCTCGCAAGGTTGTAGCGTTCATTTGAGTTCCTTCCTTCAAGCATGTTACAAAAATTGATTTTTCTTTTATGATTGCATGTGAATTCATAAATTATAACCACAACCAAGCATACACCAAAGAGTAAATCAAATTTTCATCCATGTTTATAACTCTCTTTAACAGTCATGTAATTAAAAACCAAATCCTCATCATTGTGTTGGAAGGTACCCTAAGACACAAATAAACATACAAAAACAACTCTTTTTGGGTTTTTCAAAACAATTTTTCAAATTTTTATGAGATTTTCGGATTTTTATATCAAAACACACTAAAACACTCCAAAACAGCTTAAAAACACTTAAAACAACAAGGAACAACACTAGAAGTAATGGGTGATAAACTCCTACGAATTTCATGCAAAACAATGGTTACCCCCCACACTTGAATCAAATATTGTCCTCAATGTTTCAAGCATATACTCACACAAAAACAAGCAAATAAACAAACAACGAATAAACATGACAAGTATGGCAAAGTAAAAATTAGACAGAATAGAGTTTAAGAACGCAAATCTAGTTTTGGAGATAAATGATCTTGTTATCTTTCCACAGCTTTGATCTCGAATTAGTTTGGAATTCTGAGCGAGGAATATAAGAGTTCCTTGGTTTCAAATCAGACTCATTCTGCCGGGTTGATTTGATTGTGCAGTCTGCATTCTTCTTTGCTTGTTTCTTCTGCACGGCAGGCAGGCACGAGGTAGAGGTGTTGGTCTGTTTCTTTCTTCAATCTTTCCAGGTGCGCACCTCTTGCTTTCTTTCTCCTTGTCCCTAGCTGAGGATGAATTGGTAAATTGTCTCCACATGCTTCGAGGTATCATTTTCACTTTCCTTATCTGTTCCCCAGGCAGATGTGGTAGACGAAGAGGAAGCATAAAATGATGAAGATGAGTACTCGAGAGCAAGGCTAGGTAAGCAATCAGGAATGGGTTCCAGGTAGTCGGTTCCAGATTGGAAGATTGATACCAAGTGCTGGCTGATTGCTCTCTTTTTCCTTGTCCCAAAACAACGACAAGGAGAAGGACAGGGAGAAAGCATGATATGAGATACTCTTGCTTTCAACCTTCATGATATGAAATACTTTTGCTTTAGATGAGTTTTTTTTTTGCAGAGGTACCCCAAGGAATAAGCAACACTGAGTGACTCGAGAGGGTTTGTTGGAAAGGCATTTTCGGAGAAGAAGAAGGGTTATGTATGTCTGCCTTGAAATAGAGGGTAAAGGGTGCTATTTATAGGAATTAATAACCAATACTATTTTTTCACTCTTGTCAGCAACCGTTGGATGATTTAATAGTGAACTTCACGTGCTTTCTACTTCACAAGAGATCTTCGACAGATTGCCCGTAATTTTCGCAAGGCTGAATGTGCATGTGACAGGCGCTGACACGTCTGGAAAAGCAAGTGCCTCTTCGATATCTGGAATCAGCGCTTCGACAAACTGCCCGTGATTTCCGTAAAGCTGACTCTGCATGTGATAGATGTTGACACGTCTAGAAAAGCAGATGGTTGGAATCGGTGCTTCGACAAACTGCCCGTGATTTCCACAAAGCTTACTCTGCATGTGACAGATGTTGACACGTCTGGAAAAGTAGATGCCTCTTCGATATCTGGAATTGCCTCTTCGATCTCTGAAATCCTGTCGAGTGCAGATGTTGCATGTGATAAGTGCGGACAAATCTAGAAAAAAAGATGACGGCCCGTGGTTTCTGAGCAAGCCCAGCTTTTGAGAAAGATAGTGCCTCTTCGATTTTTGAATTGGCCTCTTTGAATTCTGAGCTTGCCTCTTCGATCTCTGAAATCCCATCGAATGCTGATTTAAATAGAGGCACACAGTTTGTTTCAAAGCACACTTGAATTTCTGCCTGTTAGAAACTTTCTTCTTGCACTTCTAAGATCTTGACTTGTCTGACCTCTTCGTTCTTCAACAACTTTGAAAATGTATGGCCCCTCCGACCGTCGTTTTGACTTAAACCTTGGGAGGAGGCTGCCATGCCTTCTCCAGACAACATATGGCACCCATCCTTCATTTCCCTTACTGGTCCTCTTACCATTGGGGATTCAGTGATGAAGAATGACATAACCGCTGCGGTGGTGGCCCGGAACCTTGTCACTCCCAAAGATAACAGACTACTTTCCAAACGTTCTGATGAGTTGGCTGTTAAGGATTCTCTGGCTCTTAGTGTGCAATGTGCAGGTTCTGTGTCTAATATGGCCCAACGCCTATTTGCTCGAACCCGTCAAGTTGAATCATTGGCGGCTGAAGTGATGAGTCTCAAGCAGGAGATTAGAGGACTCAAGCATGAGAATAAACAGTTGCACAGGCTCGCACATAACTATGCTACAAACATGAAGAGGAAGATTGACCAGATGTAGGAATCTGATGGTCAGATTTTACTTGATCATCAGAGATTTGTGGGTATGTTCCAACAGCATTTGCTTCGTCTTCTGGGGCTGTACCGCGTACTGAAGCTCCAAATGATCAACCTCTGATACCTTCTCCTTCTGGGGCTCCGTCGACTTCTAAGGCTCCACCGATTACTGAGACTTCTTCTAAGCAGCCTTTGTGAAGGCTCTCTCTCTTGTATTTTTCTGCCTCCTGTTCATTTTCAATGAATTTTAATGTAAAAATACCTTACATATCTGTCAATGTTTCAAAAAATAAACCCACACCCAAAAATAATTAAATAAGCAACAAATAAAAATGACAATCATGGCAAAATAAAAATGCAGAAAATGGAAGGTTTTTAGAAACGCAAAACTGATTGTGAAGCGATTCATAGATCTTCCTTATTTGAACACATGGGTTGCCTCCCAAGAAGAGCTTTCTTTAACGTCTTGCAGCAGGACGATACCTCCTTTTAAACTCCATTAGGGCTCACGGCATGGAGGGGTATTTCCTCCACCATATGCTCCTTAAACAGGTCGTAATAAGGCTTCAAACGATGCCTATTCACCTTAAATTCATGACCGATTTTCATGCTTTGGACTTGGACTGCACCATGGGTAAAAGCATTAGTAATAACAAATGGTTCAATCCACTTAGAGCGTAACTTATCGGGGAATAACCGAATGTGAGAATCAAATAGGAGCACTTTCTGCCCCTTGGAAAATGTCTTTGTACGAAGCATCTTGTCATGATACGCCTTGGTCTTATCCTTGTAAATCCGAGCATTCTCGTATGCCTCGTGCCTAATCTCCTCGAGTTCATTTAATTGGAGCTTTCTATGCACCCCGGCGGCATCTATATCCATGTTGAAGGTCTTTACAGCCCAATGTGCCTTGTGCTCTAACTCGACAGGCAAATGACATGGCTTACCATAGATGAGCCGAAAAGGGGACATGCCAAAGGGAGTTTTGTAGGCCGTACGATAAGCCCACAATGCATCATCTAAGCGCAAGCTCCAATCCTTCCTTGTTGGCCCCACAGTTTTCTCAAGGATTTGCTTGATCTCTTTGTTTGAAACCTCGGCTTACCCATTAGTCTGAGGATGATAAGGTGTTGAAACCTTATATGTAACGTTGTACTTTTTGAGCAAAGCCTCAATGGTTCGATTACAAAAGTGGGAGCCTCCATCACTAATGAGAACTCTAGGCATTCCAAACCTAGCAAAAATGTTAGTTTTCACAAAATCTGTAACAACCTTAGAATCGTTAGTACGAGTGGCTTTTGCTTCCACCCATTTTGAAACGTAATCAACAGCTAGCAAGATATAAGTGAAACCATAAGATGGAGGGAAAGGACCCATGAAATCAATACCCCAAACGTCAAAAATTTCAACAAAGGATAGGGTTGCTGCGGCATTTGATCCTTGGTACCTATGTTTCCCATTCTTTGGCATCGATCACACGTTAGACAATAAGTTCTAGCATCTTTAAACAACATGGGCCAATAAAATCCACATTCAAGAACCTTTAATGCCATTCTTTGAGTGCCAAAATGTCCACCACAAGCATAAGTGTGACAAAATCTTAGGATCGAAAGAAATTCACAATCATGCACACATCTATGTAAAATCTGATCAGAGCAATACTTCCATAAATAGGGATCATCCCAAACATAGAAACGTGCATCTTTTCAAAGTTTATCACATTGGTGCTTGGTGAGAGTGCTAGGAACTTGTTTAGACACTAAGTAATTCACTAAATTGGCATACCATGGTTCACTCACCTAAATGGACAGTAGCTGCTCATCGGGGAAAGTTTCAGGGATAGGCACGTCATGCTCATGCTCCTCATGGACCATTCGGCTTAAGTGGTCAGCCACCACATTCTCGCTTCCTTTCTTGTCTCGGCTTTCGATGTCAAACTCTTGAAGAACAAGCATCCAACGAATGAGCCTCGGTTTTGCTTCCTTCTTCGTTAGTAAGTACTTTAAAGCTACATGATTAGTATAAACAATCACTTTAGTTCCAATTAAGTAAGATCGAAATTTATCTGAAGCAAAGACAACAGCTATAAGTTCTTTTTCCGTTGTTGAGTAGTTCAATTGGGCATCATTGAGAGTCCGAGAGGCATAGTATATAACATGCGGTTGCTTGTCTTTTCTTTGCCCCAAAACAGCGCCTAATGCATAGTCCGATGTATCGCACATAAGCTCGAAAGGAAGGCTTCAATCGGGAGGAACAATGATAGGGGCCGAAGTGAGCTTCTCTTTGAGCTGCTTGAATGCTGATTCACACTCCTCATCAAACTGGAAGGGCATATCTTTTTGAAGCAATCGGAAAAGGGGGTTGGACATCTTGGAAAAATCCTTGATGAAATGCCTATAGAACCCTGCATGGCCAAGAAATGAACGAACCTCTCTAACCGAAATAGGAGAGGGTAAGTGATGTACAAGGTCTATTTTGATTTATAAACTTCAATTCCTTTTTCTGAAACAATATGGCCTAAAACTATACCTTGTTTAACCATAAAGTGGCATTTTTCACAATTCAATAGAAGGTTAGTTTTAACACATCGTTTCAAGATCAAGGTCAGATTATCCAAACAATTATCAAAAGACTCTCCAAATAGACTGAAATCATCCATAAATACCTCAATTATCTTCTCAACATAATTGGAGAATATACTTACCATACACCTTTGGAAAGTGGCAGGTACGTTGCATAAGCCGAATGGCATGCGACGATAGGCAAAAGTTCCAAAAGGACATGTGAATGTGGTATTCTCTTGGTCATCCGGTGCTATCACAATTTGGTTATATCCAGAATATCCATCAAGAAACAATAAAACGCACGACTGGCTAACCTTTCAAGCATTTGGTCGATGAATGGCAAAGGAAAGTGATGTTGTAGCATTTAGCTTCCTATAGTCAATACAAACACGCCATCCGGTTTGAATTCGTGTAGGTACCAACTCGTTCTCATCATTATTGACAACGGTAACTCCAGATTTCTTGGAAACGACTTGAACTGGTGAAACCCAATGGCTATCGGAGATAGGATAGATCACGCCATAATCTAAGAGCTTGATTATTTCCTTCTTCACAACTTGCATCATAGGAGGGTTGAGACGGCATTGAGCCTCTCGAGATGGTTTAGTCCACTCTTTAAGAAGTATGCGGTGCATGCAAGTGGTGGGGCTAATTCCCCTGATGTCAGCCAAGGTCCACCCTATGGCTGTTTTATGCTTTCGTAGCACCTTCACAAGCTTTTCTTCCTCATGTTCCGTGAGACTTGAAGAAACAATGACGGGCAATGTCTCGTCATCTCCCAAAAACACATACTTCAAATGGTCCAACAATGGCTTAAGTTCAAGAGTAGGTGCCTGAACAATAGAAGGTAACATCTTAGTAGAAACTAAACTTGAAATTGAGAGTGGAACCTTACCATATTGTCGTGGAAGTGACTCAAGGGCAGCCACAACCTCCACAACTTCCTCATTAAAGGGTACGGCATTGGGATCCCAAATCTGGCTGTGGGTTTGCATTGCCCCAAGTTTGCGGTTTTTGAATTCTATGCCCTTCGTAATGGCTATTTCAAGGGCATCCTCGTTCAATTCCTCCAGATACTCCTGCACCAAAGAATCAATAACATCAATAGAAAAGCAAGAGTGATCATCAACGGGATATCTCATAGTTTCAGAAATATTAAAATTGATAACTTCCCCATCGAATTCCATCGTCAAAGTTCCCTTGAATACATCAATCTTTGTACAGGCTGTCTTCATGAATGGCCTACCAAAGAGAATCGGCAAAGAGGTGGAATGGACTGAATCTTCCATGTTTAAAATGTAAAAATCAGTCGGAAAGATCAAATGGTTCACCTGCACTAAAACATCCTCCAAAACACCTTTTGGGTATGCGTTAGAACGATCAGCCAATTGTATAATCACACCATCCTTTTTCAATTCACCCAAGTTCATAGATGCATAAATAGAGTAAGGCATGACATTTATATATGCACCTAAATCTAGCATTGCATTTTCAAATCAAGGATTGCCAATCACACAGGGAATCATAAAACTTCCTGGGTCTTTGCATTTAGTGGGCAATTTATGTTGCAATACGGCTGAAACATTTTCACTTACCTTAACTACCTCTTTTTTCGACATTCTTCTCTTGGTTGTGCACAACTCTATGAGAAATTTGGCATATTTCGGGACTTGCTTAATTGCATCCAAAAGTGGTATATAGACTTGAACTTTTCTAAACGTTTCTAAAATATCCTTTTCAGCCTCCTCCTTCTTTGATTGCATAAACCTACGAGGAAAGGGTACATTTGGAGGAACAACGTTAGACTTAATCAAAATTGGAACTTTCTTACCTTTGTTGGCTGAATTGGATGGTTTATGAGCATTTGGGGCCTGCGGCAAAGGTGTTTCCACCCTTTTTTGTGGGGGTGCTTTGCTCCTTCTCTTCAATTATCAACTCTACAACCTCATTGAAACGTGATTTGGAAGGTTGGGGATCAAATCCAACTTGTTTTCCACTTCGCAAACTCATGGCTTTGGCAGATTCAAATCCTCCCTTCGGGTTAACAACGGTTGAACTAGGCAACTTACCTTGCTCCCTAAATTATCCCACAAACTCCGCAATCTGCCCAATTTGCTTCTCCATTTGGTCCACCCTTTTATCTTGGTTTTGCATTGCTTTGGCTTGATTTTCTTGCCCCTGAGACAAATTGGTGAGTAACTTAAGAAGTGTCTCATTATCTAAAGATGTACCTGAAGTATTTTGGGCAGGTTGTTGTGGGGCTTGTGTTGGTGCGTATTGCTTGGTATAGAAGCCTGGAGGTTGCTGCTTAAAGCCTCCTTATTGTTGGGGTTGTTGGGGCTCCTTCTACCTAAAATTGGGATGGTCTCTCCAACCTGGATTGTATGTATTAGAATATGGATCGTTTCTTGGCTGGTTTTGGCCTTGAAATCCAATTGCATTCGCGCTTTCCCATCCACCATTTTCAATCAATTGAGGGCACTTTTTAGAGGCATGTCCTTGGATAGAACACATACCACATACACTTGGTTCTTTCATCCTCATTCCTTCGGCCATCTAAGACACAATGGAAGTAAGATTAGCTAATTGTGATTGGATGTCGGATGTGGAACTTACCTCATTCACTTGCTGCCCTGGGGTGTCCCTTTGACCAACGCCTTCATATTGTTGAGCATTCAATGCTCGATTAGCAATTAAGGTCTTGGCAGCCATGGGTGTTTTGTCCACCAAAGCTCCTCCCGCTAAGGCGTCTAGCATTTGGCGTTTAATTGGTAGAAGCCCTTCGTAGAAATATTGAAGAAGAAGCTCCTCCTTCATCTGGTGCTGTGGACATGAAGCAACAAGGGTTTTAAAACGCTTATAGTAAGTGGGAAAGGATTCACCTTGGTTTTGTTGAATGCCACTAATCCTTTTGCGTAGTAGAATGACTTGAGAAGTTGGGAAAAATTTCTCCAAAAATGCCCGTTTCATACTCTCCCATGATGTGACAGTTCCGGGGGCTAGCTCATACAACCAATCTTTAGCCTTTTCTAAGAGAGAAAAGGGAAAAGCCTTCATTTTCAGAATGCCCCCATCAACGTTTACAGGGGTCATGCCCGAGCAAACAACCTCAAACTCTTTCAAGTGTTTATTAGGATCTTCTATGGACATCCCTTGGAACTTAGGAATGTGATGCAACAAACTTGATTTCAATTCGAACTCATCCGTTTTCCCTAGGGTAGCCATGGGATATTAGATGCATAGGGGAGCAGCATTGTCCAATCCTAAAGCGGAAAGCTTCTTGATTGTTTGATTGTCCACTGCCATGTTGGAATCTTCCTCTACAACCTGTGCAGTGGGCTCCTCTTACTCTTCTACTTTGTCTTCTCCAAGATCTGGTGCAAGTTGAGATGGTTGGGGTTCTTGTTGATTCCTTGCTCATCTCAAAGTTCGTTCAAAATCATCGTCAAAGTCACGGATGTGCTTATGAATAGGTTGAGAACTTCGAGTCATAAACCACCTAAAACAAGAAACCAAGTAAAGTCATCAACTAGGAACAAAACACATGAAAATAAACAAAAATAAATAACAAGGGATTAGCAAAATTGCTAATTGCTAATCCCCGGCAACAGCGCCAAAATTTGATGCGATGTGAGTTAAGCACTCAAATTAAACCCCCTTTTGACAATTATAGTATATGTATAAGTAAGGTTCGTTCTAGACCGGGGATTAGGAGGGATTGCTAATCTAAACTAAACTGACTTACAAAAAGAAACTTAAAAACACTTAACTAGAACTCTATAAACTCAAAACACTTAAAAACACAAACTAAAACAGATTCTAACTAATTAGACACACTAAAGTAAAAGGGGATTAGGTTTTGGACGAAAATAAAGTAAAACAAAACAGAAACTAGAACTAAACAGATTTGCACGAAATTGGTTGTTTTGGATGGATAATGGGCTAGCTAGAAGGTCTTTCTCCACACATGACACATTTGCATACAAATCAATCTACAATTGCTTTTCAATAAACTATGATGCTCAACACCCCAGATTAACAGTGATGCACAAATTAACCCTCAGATTTTCCTTTACTTATTGAATTGGATGAATGCATGAAACAACCCAAATCATTCTCGAAAAGTCCCCTATATGAATGCATAATACAGATACAATTAAAGATTATTAAGTTCCATGAAAATCATAAGCATTGACGAGGCAATTGTAATTATGAATGCATGATACGTTTGCCAAGAATTCAATTAACACAATTGTGATAAGCAACCTTCACTACTCATGAATGTAAACTTGTAACGATTAGGTGAAGCTTATTTATATCCTAGCATCAAATTCATGCATGAAAACTAAGTATGCATCCTTAATAAACATACACAAATCTGTTATGAATAAAATAGATAATTGAATTGCAATCACAACTTATCAAATCCCAATTGGAAGAAATCAATTCATATTGCAAATATATTCATGGTTTCGAATTCTCCTCTAGCCAAAAGAGGTTTAGTTCCTCATACTTGCAATTAAACAGAAAAAATTGAAATTAAACATTGAAAACCAAAGTAGAATACACCTAGAATGCTTCAGCAATCGAAATTGAATGACTAGCACAACTCCAAGCAATCCTCCTTCCTTGCAAATATGCGGCACCAAGGTGTGAGTGGTGAATGGATGGTCTCTTGTGGTGATGGATGGATATAAGTGAGTTATGGTGAAGGATGGAGAGTTGTGTAGATGATGTGGTGTCTTTGGATAATGGCCCTCCCAAATTATGGTGAAGGGTGGATGTATTTATAGGCTAGGGAGAGGAGTGTATGGAGTTTTAATGAGTGGATGTAATGGGTGTAGTGGGTGAGTGTTGTGGTAATGAGTGGATGTAATGGGTGTAGTGGGTGGATGTTTGGTAATGAGTGGATGTAATGGGTGTAGTGGGTTGTGGTAATGAGTGGATGTAATGTGTGTAGTGAATGGATGTTTGGTAATGAGTGGATGTAATGGGTGTAGTGTATGAGTGTTTGGTAATGAGTGGATGTAATGGGTGTAGTGGGTAGATGTTTGGTAATTAGTGGATGTAATGGGTGTAGTGGGTGGATGTTTGGTAATGAGTGGATGTAATGGATGTAGTGGGTGGATGTTTGGAGAATGGATGTGTTGGGTGAAATGAGTGTGCTAAAATGGTTATTTATAGGGAGAGGATGATGCACAAACTTCAAATTTTGTCCATTCCTTTTGCTCCAAGCATATGCCATCCATTCCATGCCCAAAAATGCTCCAAAAATACTCCAAAATGCACTTCTTTGCCACATTAACCCTTTGGGCCTACAAACACACGAAAATAGCTTAAAATACTAAAATAACTACAAACTAACAACATAAATGCCAAGAAACAAGGTAACTAAGTCGCATAAATATGCTCCTATCAAAGAGACGAATCCTCATCCCAAGAATTGTAAGATTTCGGTCTATCATGCTAGCTTAGATGATGTGTGGTGTTGAGATGAGATGATCATCGACGATGCATTAGCATATGTAGTAGCTACTGAAATTGAGCGATGACATTGAACCTTGTTCCGTTGATTAATGTCGACATTGAACCAATTGGTCAAACTAGAAACAAGTAATCCAAATCGAACTTGATTCGCTTGCGAAACGTAAGGTGTTTGGACTGATAGGAGCATATTTATGCGACTTAGTTAGCTTGTTTTCTTGCATTTTCATAGTTAGTTTCTGCTTATTATAGTGATTTAAGTTATTTTCATGTGTTTGTAGGTCCAAATGACAAAGTTGGCAAGAAAGTGCAATTTGGAGCATTTTGGTGCAATTTTGGGCCAAGAATGGATAGTATATGAATGGAGCAAGGTGGATGGACATTTTTGAAGTTCAAGATGTTAGGAATATGCTGAAGAGATGAAGAAAATAAATTCCAGACAAAGAAGATAAGGAATCAGCTAAAAAAAAGGAACATTATCCGAAACCTTATCCAAACTAACCTTATCTTATCTTATCCTATCCTAATCTTATCCTAACTCAATTCCAACTGCAAGGGGGACTTATTTTCAGATTAGGATACCTAGAAATCAGGTTTCTAGAAGCCCTTTCACTTATCCTAAGAATGTGCTGCACCTAGCCTTTTAGAAATCATATTTCCTATGACAAAGAACAATCATTTTCCTCCCTAAAATCTGAAATTGAATAGTCCTTATTCCTTGATGATTTGGAGTCCTAATTCTCCTCCTACTCACCTTAGTCATGCCTTACATTCTCCTTATAAATATAAAGTGCCGCAACATTTAGAAAACACCCACCATTTACCACAATTTCACACCATACACACTCATATACATACATCCCTCTAGTGCCGCAGCTTTGCAAGGAGAAAGGAGAGGAGACCCCTAGAGTCGTGTTTACCATTCAAGACGTTGGATTGTTGGAGCGTTTCTAGGTGTATTCTATCTTTGTTTTCAATGTTTAAATTTAATTATCTTTGTTTAATTGCGAACATGAGGAACTAATTTCATTATAGTTATAGGAGAATTCAAAGCCATGAACATATATTGCATATGAATTGATTACTTTCAGTTATTATTCCATGAATCATGAATGCAATTTGCTTAATTGTTTGATGTAGAACTTATTCTTGTATGTTGATTAAGGATGCATACTTAGTTTGCATGCATGAATTTGATGCTAAAATATAAGAGAGTTTCACCTAATAGTTATGAACTTATATTTATAAGTAGTGGAGGTCACTGGTCATGATCGTGTTAAGTGAATTCCTGGCAGGAGTATCATGTTGTTCATAGTTACAAATGCCTTATCAATGTTTATGATTTTCATAGAACTTAATGATCTTTGATATGTATCTCTATCATGTTGTTCATGTAGGGAACTTAATAAGAATAATTTGGTTGTGATACGATGTCCAATTCAATGAACTTAGGAAAATCTGAGGGTTAATTAGTGTTGTTCACGATTAATCTGGGGCGTTGTCATTCATGGTTTATAGGAAGAGTAATTGGAAATCGATTCGTATACGTATGTGTCATGTGTGGAGAAAGACCCTCTAACTAGCCATTCACCTTTAAAATCACAAATTTCGCCCAAGGTATTTAGAGTCTTTAAACTTGCTTAGTTTAAGTTAAAATTCGTCCAAAAACCAACCCCTTTTTTATTTCGTGTTTTCTAGGTTGGAATCTGTCCAATTGGTGTCCTTTCATTGTTTTGAGTCATTTTAGTTTAGAATTCGTCCAAAGTCATCCTTAGTGTTAGTTTGGAGTCAGTTTGCTTGTTTTGTCCTGTTTTAATTAGTTTGAGTCAGTTTTGAGTCATAAGAGTCTAGTGTATAGTGTTTTCAAGCCTAGTTAAGTGTTTTTTAGTTTAATTTGTGTAGATTAGCAGTCCTTCTAATCCCCGGCCTAAAACGATCCCTACTTTCATATACTACAATCATAGGGTTTTAATTTAAGTGTTAGTTTTTACCACATCTTGGACCTATAGCTCTTACTTCTCCACATGTGAAGCCCGTTGGCTATAAGTGGGTTTTCGTTCTGAAGCGTAATGAGAAGAACGAAATTATGCATTACAAAGCTCATCTTGTTACACAAGGCTTCTCATAACACCTCGGGACTGACTATGACGAAACTTATTCACCCGTTATAGATGTGATTACTTTTCGCTACCTTATTAGTTTGGTAGTTTCCAAAAAACTTAGTATGCTGCTGATGGACGTAGTAACTATGTATCTTTATGGGGATCTTAGTACGGAAATCTATATGAAAGTTCCCGAATGACTTACATGGACTGGATCAAATATTTCCAAACCCCGGAACAAGCTTGCAATTTGGCTAAGGCGTTCACTTTACTGTTTGAAGCAATTCGGAAGAATATGGTATAACCGTCTTAGTGAGTATTTGACTAGTCAAGGATATGTGAACAACGAACTATGCTCTTATGTGTTCATTAAGAAGTCACATTTTGGTTTTGCGATAGTTGGAGTATATGTCGATGACATGAACCTTATCGGAACTCCTAAAAAGCTCGCAAGAATTGCCGTGCACCTGAAGTCAAAATTTGAGATGAAAGATCTAGGTAAGACTCGATACTGTCTCAATCTCAAGATAGAGCACCGTTCAGATGGAATCTTAGTACATCAAATTGAACTACACCCAGAAGGTGTTGCACCGCTTTAATGAGGATAAAACGAAGCCTTCCAGTACATCTAGGGTCATTCGATCGCTAGATGCAAAACAAGATCCCTTCCATCCGAAGGAAGATGATGAAGAGATTTTGGAGCCTGAAGTTCCTTATGTAAGTGCGATAGGTGCCTTATTGTACTTAGCTCAATGCATTAAACTCGACATCTATTTCACTGTTAATCTTTTGGCAAGATACAGTAATGCACCAACACGCAGACATTGGGCTGGCGTGAAAGTCATCTTTTGTTAGCTTAAGGATACTATGGATTTGGGCTTGTGCCCTATGGATCCTCGAGTGATGCCGCACTCTCTAGTTCTTGAGTCGATTCTCGCCTTGTTGGTTATGTCGACGCAAGATACTTATCTGATCTACACAAGGTGCATTCTCAAATAAGTTATGTCTTTACTGTTAGAGGCATCACTATCTCTTGAAGGTCAACTAAACACACCTTAGTTGCCATTTCGTCTAACCATGCTGAAATTCTCGCCTTACATGAAGCAACTCGAGAATGCTTTTGGTTAAGATCAGTAATGGGCCATATTCGAAGCTCCCGCGATCTTTACCTCGCCGTTGAAGTCCCGACGACGATCTATGAAGACAACACAACATGCATCGAACAACTCAAGAAATGTTACATCAAATGAGACAACACTAAGCACATTGTGCCGAAGTTATTTTTCTCACATCAACAATAAGAGCATCAGAAGATTGAAGTCACACAAATCCGTTCACAAGACAATCTGGCTAACCTCTTCACCAAATCACTATTGAAAGCGATGTTTCAGAAGCTTGTTCAAGGAATTGATATGTGTAAACTTTCTGAGTTGTAACATTGCTATTTCTCTTTGGAATTGTGTCAAACTCAGGGGGAGTATCCTAAAAATTACTTGCTTAATCTTATTGTACTCTTTTTCCCTACGATTATGAGCATTTTTCCCACTGGTTTTTTGCTACCTAGCTAGATTTTAAAGAGGCACCCACCTTAGGCTAGTCATATCCCTGATGACGTCTCATAGACATTTATTTTAACTTTGCATTGCTCACGCATTTTTCCTTAGACTATGGATTTTGTCCCTACTCGGTTTTTGCCATAGCATTAGGGTTTTTTAGTGAGACTTACTACTTTATGCAAGTTCCTACCTTACTGAGAATAAGCGTTATTCCTTAGAATCAGTGCCGACGAGTCGACTTCCTTAACTTTTGCATGATGTTGAATTTGTTCCTTAGAATTAGTATTGAAGAGTCGACTTCCTCAATTTCTGCATGATGTTGAATCTACCTTGAGTATTTACACACTTAAGGAGGAGTGTCGTGAACTTTCCTAGTTTAACTGTGATTGTGTAAATCCTAGATTAGATTTGATTCTAGTTATTCTTTCCTATATGGACTTGTAGTCCTATGATGAAGGATTTCTTCTTTCCCTTTACTACTATAAATAATGTTGGAGATATGCCTTGAAAGTCAATCTTTGGAAGAAACATTTCAGGACAATGTATGTATGTATAGATAACTCTAATACAGCAAAAGGGTAAAGTCACTCATTAGGACTATCTCCATAGAAGATATACGTCCAAAATAGTGAATCCATGGACAATAGATCGATGGAAGAAGTAATTTAATGATGTTAGACTGTAGAGACCTTCTACACATAACCATAATGTCCAAAAAGGTTCCTGGTCATAGGATTGTCAGAGGGACACTGACAATACATGGATCAGTACATACTATGTCCCCTTTAAATGGGAATGATGGAAAGTCTCAAGCCATTCATGTAGTGACACTAAGACAAGTATGTAGGTGCTCATTAAGAGAATGAGTTCACTAAACACAATCAAACGAAAGTACTTGCATGGAGGTCTACTCACATGTCAAGCAAGTAACTCTACTAGTTGGAATAATGTAAGTAATCCTTTAACCTGAGACATCATAGTTGTCTTGGGGATACGTTGCTGATCATTTGATAATGAGACATAACCACATCTCATCTTGGATATGTTCTATGCATTGTTAGGGGCAGTGATTTATTCTCAAAGGCATGTGAATGATCAAAAAGGGATCTCTAATCCTCATTATGAGAGGAAGAATACTCTTAGATATGATTTAGAAATCTTTGGCCGAAGTATCGAGCGTATGGGTGGAAGGCGTTCCTATACAACTCAATTGAATCATATAACTTGGTATAATCACATTAGGGGTTTGACATTAAGTATCCATACCCTAGTAATGTGATTGTGAGTATTGTAATAGAGAAGGATCGAATTACATTGTAATTCCAACTAAATAGGTCCTCCGACCAAATTCTACAATAGCTTGGGTAACCATGGTATATGGTTAGATGTCACTCATGGCTCGTGGGTTCTTCTAGATGATTAAATAAGTAGTCATCAAAGAAGAAGAAGAACTAAAAGTAAGTTTTAATTCACTGAGTGATTGGATAAATACTAATCAATTGGTTTAGTACCAACCACCTCACTACCTCGTTAATTAGAACCTAAAACGACTGTACACTGATACACTCTTGTGGTGAGACAACTAAAGGATGATGGAATTAATTAATTGGATTAATTAAGTGCTATGATTAATTAGAAAGTCTAAAGAAATCACAGAAATGATGAAAGATCATTTCGGTCTTAAAGAAAAGTTCAGGTTCATTCGGGCCCATCGGGCCCAAACCCATTGGGCTTTTTATTCAAGCATAGGATGACTTGAAATGATAAAAACCCAAAGTCCAAACCTACATTAAGGGGCTGGCCAAAGATGAGGAAAGAAGAGAGAGAAAGAGTCAATTAGTTGACTTACTTCTTTTACCTTTATAAAGAGAGTTAAATGAAAAAGTTTCATTAGGGCTTTTGTGTGTTCTTTTCAACAAGAGAAAAATAAGTTTCTCTCTCTCTCTCCCTCTCTCTCCCTCTTTCTCTCTCTCTCTCTACACACATATAGCCAGCCGCCAAAAGGGGAAATAGCTAATCATTTATTCTCTTTTTGGTTATTCCAACATCCATCTTACTACACTAGTGGGTGTGGATCTTTAGAGGTCTTCTACTTTAGAAATTAGAGGAGAATCAAAGGAGTTACAAATCTATCAAGGTGGAGGAAACAAGGAGGGAGGCTAGACTCAAGAAGTTCCAAGAACAAAGAGCTTGGAGGTGGTTCATTAATAACTCATATATTTCATGCATTTATACCATCCATTTCTAGTCTCTTTCTGATGTTTTTGAGTTAAATTGGTTGCATTTTACCTTATTTTGTGTTAGTGCGCAGTTACATGAACTTTAGGATCAATTTGAAGGAAAAAAAACTAAAAACATGCCATTTTTTGCAGTTGACCCTTATTCAAATGTGGAAAGAAGTTTAGTGACCTGTTTTGAAGCCCAAATAAAGAATCCAAGATGAATCTGGCTTGTTAGAAGACTAGGAATAGAATGGGAAAGGAATCAGGATATCTAGCCTGATTTGGAGGTGCCAAATAAAGCAAAAACGTGCGAAATAAAGGCTAAGTTGTTAGGATTACTTTGGAATATCTTGCAGCCTAATTTAACATATAAATACTAGGGTTTCAGATCACTTTTACACAAGCCCCCCTTGGGGTCACCCAGAGCTCTCTCTCCTCTTTCTTTGGCCTTTGTTCTAGAAACAAAACCTATTTCCATTAGCCATCCGTTGCCACCAAAGAAACCACACAGTCATGCTGTTCTTGAAGGATTTCCACATTAGAATTGCTTCAACTGGGTTTCTTCTCTGAACTTTAATTTCACTCATGTTGTTCTTGATATTTGTATATTCTATAATCACGTTGTGTAATTAAGTTCATAGTTGGGGATTTCGATGTAGCCTTGCAAAACTACTCTATGTTATTAAGTTAAAGTATTCAAACTACCAATTTGTGTTCTTGTTTCATTCACTAGTTTTATAGTTTAATTTGTTTGATAATCTTAATGTTTGATCACCATTAAGGTTGCTCATGAATTATTTAATCAAGGTTATAGTACACATCATGCTTAATCTTGGTAGACATATATGATTGAAGAAACAGCTATGCATACATCCTACCATGTGATTTCTTTAGTTCTTTGAAGTTTTCTTATTCTTAATGGATTCTTATTTGGTAATCTAAGTTGAACATCACAACTAGGTTGCAGATTAGGAGTACTTGATCACAACCACACATCAAATGGATGATCATAAATAAGTAAAACGAACCCTAGTTGTAGATTGGAGAGGTGAATGAGTTTTGACTTAATTTTCCGAAATTGGCTTGTAATGGTGAAATCGGTATCCCTAGTTCCATTCCCATCGTTTTTTAATAATGCTATTATTCATACTTACATTATCTTGCATTTTAAGTTACTTTACTTTTCAATTCAAAATCCAAACTCAATTTGTTAGTTTCATTGTTTAGTTAGGGTTCACATCAAGCTAGTAATTTGTAGAGGTTTAATCAGTCAATGTGGTTCAACACCCTTACTTGTGCCATTATACTATCCTTATATTTGCACTTGAAAGGAACACAACATCCATCCTTGGTCTAAAGTCTAGATCAAGAGGTATAAAACTCAACCTTCACTTTGTTCTTCAATATTTTGTTTGATGTATCATATATGAACCTATGCTTCTTGAAGGGGATTTGCATGACTAAAGCTTTGATAATATGTTATAATATGCTTCCGTTGCTTATGTATATAAATTTAGAATTGTATATGCATGCTAGTCACTAGAAATCCCAATAAATCTCAATATTTCCCTTCAAATAAAGGCACTACGTAGGAGGGACAACATATCCTCAATACATAATTCCCCTACGACACTACAAAAAAAGTAGTCATTACAGACGAAGATTTTTCGAGGGCCCAAAAAAAACCGTCGTAAAAAGCACATTTTACGACCATAAAATATTAGTCGTCGGTAACATGGCATGAAACAAATTTGTATTACCAACGCACATGATATCCTCGGAAAAAGTCTCAAGTTTCGTCGAAATTGCACTTTTGTTTGGTGGGAATAATTGGCGCCAGTTGTATTAACGACAAGTTCTTATCGGAAATAGAATGGTTATTTCTGAAGGTTGACTCATGTTGACGAAATTGATTTAGTATTTTCGAGGGAAAAAAGTCTTCTCGGTAATGTTTTTATAATTTTGAGGGAAAAAAAGTCATCTCGGTAATGCTTTTATATTTTCGAGGGTGATTAGTTGTTATCGGAAGTAATCATATTTTTCCGACAAAATTTTTTCTTTGTCAGAATAAATTTTAAGGCATATGGTTTTGTTGGAGTCAATTATTTACTAAAGGTCACATGTGTCGTTTGAATATTCTTGAAATAAGTTTGATGCTTAATTTAAATTCTACAATAAATAGATCATATAACTTAGAATACATATGGAGAAAATTGGACCATTAAATTAAAAATAAAACCATTGAGCAAAAAAGTGTATAACTTAATATAGCATTCTATGATAAAGAAATAATTTGCATGCCTTTGTTAAATCATAACATTTGTCATTGACATTGAACAAAGTATAACCATATCACTTCCGCAACTAAATTTTCAGATTAAAAAAAAAAAATACAATCACAATGAGAGCTTATCCCACAATTTCATCATCTTCGTCATCATTTTGGTTGGCTTGAATACCCCCATGCACCTCTTCTTCTTGGTATGGGTCATCATCATCATCAACATTAGGCATCTCATAAACATTTCTAGGCTTCGTTTCCACCACGTAACTCCAAGCCTTATTTTTAATCTCTCTCACATAAAAAGCTTGGGTTGCTTGGTTTGCTAGCACAAATGGCTATTTAGTATTCAACTTGCGAGTTGTATTAATACTAATTATTCCATAACTATCTATCTTATAACCTGTTCCTTTTCGCACAATGTCATACCACTCACAATTGAACAATACAACTCTAATGCCTTCTGTGTAATGAAGCTCAACCACGTCTTTTAATACTTCATACCAAGACACACTAACCATTTGTAAAACTTTTCTGCATCTCTATTTGGGTCCTGCGGACAGCCTTCTTCTACTAAACCATGCATATCATCATCTTGTTCCATATTGATCACATCATTCTCACTACCATCACTATCACTGTCACTGTTGCTTTCATCAGTCTCGTCATTCTCATCCTCCCCATGCAAATGCCATCTAGTATAATTTTTGATAATTCCATTATAAAGAAGATGTTGTTGTACTTCAACCTTAACTTTTTTGTATCTATTACTACACTTGACGCAAGGACATAAAATTTTAGCATCGTCCGGCTGAAGATGGTTGTATGCATAATCAAGAAAAGTTTCAACTCCGTTAAAATAATCTTCGGATGACCTCCCGGATTGCATCCAAAATTTATCGATTGGCATTTTTCCCTGCATGGAACAAAGTTCACACACAGTGTCTAATTGGGGGGACACACACGCGCAAGAACCGAACAGTCTTTATCGAATGCTATAAACGTATTGCGTTTCTCAATATTATCGTCATAATCAGTTAGGTATATAAGCACGGTAACCAAAAAAAAAAACAATAAACGCCAATATGCTTAAATGCAAATCAACAAAATCCTCTTAGTTTCGATAATCCAATTCATAACTTGCATGCCAATAAAGAAGAAAAGCAAATAAAGTTTCTAAATTCAATCTCACATGGACCTCAATTAGTCATAAACGACATAGAAATAGATTTCAATAGAATAGAAAATACGAAATTCAATCTCAATAATTAAAATTCCACACATGCCCAAATGCTAACTCTTAATCTCCCCCCCCCCCCCCCCAAAAAAAACCCAAACATATAGAAAAAGTTGAAATTAATTCAGATATGTACAACCTAACTCCCATATTCTTGCTTCTTAGTCAATCCCTACCAAGGAAAAAAATATCGGTAATATCGGAAATATCGGTAGTCCGAAAACACGGAAATATCGATGGAAATATCGGGATAATATCGATATCGATAAAACTTACATGGAAACCACGGAAATTGTAAGAAAAACTTGGAAATTTTTAATGAAACTTTGTAGGATGTTTATTTAGTCAATTATCTATTAGTTTATCACAAAAAATTGGAAGGAAATGCATTGCATGATGGATTTAACTGATTTAAGTTGATTATATAGCGAGCTGACAAACATTGTGAGTGTAGAAAATATGTAGTAATTAATGAAAGAAGTTTAAACACACCATAATCATTTATATATAATTAATTAGTACAATATTTAGAGGTTTTATTTAGGATATTAAAAAAAAAAGGGAAGTGAATAAAATGATGAAGAATAATGTGCCAAATTTTACACATAAGCATGCGTCTAGGCGTTGAAATTTCAAATTATAGTATATCAATTAACGATTGAAAATCAATACATTGAATAAGACTAAACTTTAATTTGGATGCCGATTATGTTTTTTCAAGTTTATATAAAGTAAAAGAACTGAATTTTGGAAGCCAGGAGTGTGTCAATTGAGTTTTGACCAGCGTGCAAGGTATCAATCTCTTCGTCTCGTCAAGTAGCACAACTTTCCTTTTTGTTTCACTCAATTTCGTTGAGTATTGAAAAAGTTATACTCATTTGAATCTTACCCAGTTTCCGGCGACCTCAGTGGCTTTCGAGGCAATTTCCGGCCAAACCACAACGAGTCAGACATCATGTGAGGTATCAATCTCTTTGTCTCGTCGAGTAGTACAACTTTCCTTTTTGTTTCACTCAATTTCGTTGAGTATTGAAAAAGTTATACTCATTTGAATCTTACCCAGTTTCCAGCGACCTCAGTGACTTTCGAGGCATTTTCCGGCCAAACCACAAGGATTCAGACATTGTGTGAGGTACCATTCTCTTCTTCTCTTCGAGGGCTACAACTTTCGTTTTTGTCTTGCTTGATTTCGTTGAGTTTTGACAAAGTTATGGCCGTTTAAAGTAGGTGTAAATTTTCGGCCGAAATTCTGATTTTCTCTCCCATTGGGCGAGTCCCACATCGCCCATGCAAAGGCAGTGAACAAGCAATTTGTCCTATATAACCCACATTCCCCTGCTGAGAAAAGCATTGCTTGATCAGCCTTTGGGCTATGATCAAGTGAAGTATGTGTTGAGTTATCTCAACATATTTAAGTATTTTTTAGTATTATGTTGTGATATTATCGATAATTTTGAAAATATTGCGATATTTTCGATATTATCGATAATATCGCGATATTTTGACGAAAATCATTTGGATAGTTAAAAAAATATCGGACCTCCAAAAAAACGATAATATTGGCGATATTTCGCCGATATTATCGATATTTTCTTCCTTGATCCCTACTAGATTTCTAGATGGATTAGACATTTATAATTGATTATGGAGCCTTCTTTGTCTACCGAACCCCAACCGTACATGGTTTCTTCTCTTCTTTTTAGCAAGACTAAGACAACCCCTTCAATTTGACCCAAATAAAAATATATTTCCGAAACACCCCCCAACCCATCCCCACAGACTCCCCCCCCCCCCCCAACAGACATGCAAAATCAAAACTATAAATCTGAAAAAATAAAGGTTGAAGTCACAATTAATTGGAATATAGAACAAGCCAATAAATAACATAACAATGGAACGGAAGAAAAAAATTCAAGAACATCCAGATGATGGAAGAAATACCTAGAGTTCAGACGTCTGACGGAATGGAGGGAGAAAGTCAAGAATGCCCAAACCATAAGACGGAGGAATTGGAGTTCACAAATCCACGAGTTGTTTATCCCAACTAAAATTATATGTAGGTTTATTTTGGGTATAATTAAGCAATACTAAAGTGGAGGGATCGTATACATTAATTTGGGTATTAAAATATTACATACACGCAACAACAAAACCGTATTTTCAACAAAAACAAAAACCACAAAACCATATTAAAATATTATTATCCATTAGTGCAAATATTAAATTGAAGATCGAATTCGTTCGTCACACTCTTATAGGGCTTAGGAGTGTAGTTGTAAAATCAGCTGGGGTTTAAATAACCGTTAAATCGTCAGTTTGCGTTTATAACCGTCAAAATGTCTCGTCTCGTTACCTAATATCTGAATGTCTGTTAGATCATATAAAAACAAGTTTGACGGTTAGATCATTCAAATTAATTTTCCAAACTGCAAATATTAATTTTTGATAATGTTCAGGGTTTTGGCTTTTTTCCTTAAATGAATGGTATGGAACAATATTATTTTATATTTTAATAAAAATGTTTGTAGAATTTAGTGTTTTGCCGTTTCCCAAAAAAAAAAAAATTGGCTTCCCTCATCTTTTTTCCACAATTCCCAAACTCTAGTTTTTATGGAATTTAAGTGGTTTGGCTTTTTTTCCAAATTAATTAGGGTTTTGGCATGTCCCTCCCTTTTCTCCCACAATTTCCAAAAATGTTTCCTAAAATTTGTTCTGCCCACAGCAAAAAAAAAAAAAAAAAAAAAGAGAGGAGGGAAACTACACTCTTGATTAGATTAGGGTTGCATCTATGCCATTATTTATATTAATGCCTCCAACCTTCAAAGGAGGCAACAAAAAATCTCCATAATCAATATTCGAAGTGCACAACCGTGAGTATACAGGTAACCCCAAAGTCATCTTGTTTGTCTAGTTCGTCCAGTTTAGGTTTTGTGACAATGAGTTCTCCTTGTGCCAATTTTAAGTTTAGGGTTTATGTATATATTAAATTTCAATTTTATTCATTTTTCATGGCTGCTAGGATTTTCTAACAATTAGGGTTTATGTATATATTTTGCCTTTTGCCATTAAAACCCTAATTCTAGTCAATTTTATTTTAGCTTTCATGGTTTCATTTTTTCATTTTTCTATCTTTCGGTACTATTGACATCTAATTTTTTTGTACTTGTATGATTGATAGATATGGTAAATAAGGGAAGGAGCCAAAAAAAATTCATCAAGCACACGTCGTGTGTCATCTGGACTCTCTTTAAACCAACATGATACCACCACTGAACTACATGACAATGAAATGCAAGAGACCCAACATGCAAATATACAAGGTAATTTTATATGTGGATTTTTAATTTATATGTACAAAAAGAAAAGCTACAATGGGATTGTGTATTTGCCTAATCAAGTCTGGGTTCTTGTCCATCAGAAATTATTTTTGATTTTGTCTAAACTACATGTCAGTTTCACTGGCATGGAAAAGAATAGTATAAGACCCATGGAATCATCCTGGAATTTTTTTCGGAAGACATCCATGTTTCTAGCACATTTCATTTTATTTGGGAAGACATCCATGTTTCTAGTAGAACGATGTAGGTCTAGAAGAGCGGTTTAGATTGGTGAATTTCAGTGTAAATAATGTAGTTTTTTTAATTTGGTAGTTTTCAGGTCTATGACTAGACGATCAAACTTGTAGCTTTTCCATGATATATATGATGGATTAGTTGAATCATTCTAATTTCTAACAATTTTTGTGTTTAATAACACGCATCATGAAATTAAAAAAAATGTATGGGTTTGATCATAAACTTTATAATCAAATACCTGAAGACAAAGGAAGATCAACTAAGAGGACTAGATGATTCGTCTCCAATTTTTTTCTCCCATCCCCAAGTTCAAATAAGCTTGATAGAAATTAAAAACAAGTAAATCATATGCTCAGTTGAAAACTCTATTCTTTGGTTAACAAAATAAATAAGTCAATTTCAAGTAGGCCAACTCTTAAATCTTGATGTTAGGCTAAAAACAATCCAACCATGTTTGCCATGCACTTGATTAAAAACTAATTTTTTGCAGTTTAAATTAACTAACCCGTTTGCCTCACACTTATTAAAATCATGATGAAAAAAAAATAAACAATATATGCACAAATTTAGTTTAATTTGGTTCGATTTTTAATAATATATCCTTAAAAATAGATTATATCAAACTAGTGTTGAACGGTTAGATATAAAACCAATTATTAAATTGGAATGTATAGTTTAACTTCAAAGTATACTTGAAGATAGAAGAGAGTGATATTTCGTTTGCTTAATTTCATGATTCAAAGGTTGTTGGTTGTTTTATAAACTTTGTCCTATGCTAAAAGAAACTAATTCTCTCATAATTATGTCTTAATTTAGCTTTGTGTTTTCTTTGTAAAATTGTAGCCATGGCAACAAGAGGAATGAGTCAAAATAGAGCACCGCGCACTACTACTCATTCACCTACACCCTCTTCAGACCAACTTGATGTTACCCAACCATCACATAGTAGCGAAATACATGAGACACAACAAACATCTATTGAGAATCAACCTTCAAGTGTCCAAGGTACCTTATTCAAGTGTCCAAGTCATGGTCGTCTTCTTGGTGTAGGTTCTGTCTTTAGTACTAAAGATGCATATCCCTCAAATAGCCAAAGTTGTAATAAACGTATGTGCTTAGGACATGAAGAAAGCCATGAGCAATTGAAGGACCAAGTCCACCCTTTAACAGATAAGTTGAATTCTTTGCAAGAATTAGTTGAAAGATTGATGCCAAACAACTCAAATAATTATGCGGGCTCAGGACCATCTGCTTCTATGGTAAATTGTTTTATTTCATTTTTATTGTTTGTCTTACTGTTGAATAATATATTATTTCTTTACTTACTCTCTTCATTGTTTGTTTGATAGGAGAATGTTCAAAGTTGGTCAAATGCTCAACATGAAGATTACTAGTGCATTGTACTTTCATTTTGATATTAACAAATATCTGAACTTGTTAGGTTTTATTCGTGGGATATTGTTCTTTTTTTATTTTTTCCAATTTAATTATTGTCCATTTTCTTTTTTAAATAATTTTATGAATAATCTTGCTGGGATATTGAGAAATTTAATACAATGGTTTGGTTAATTTATTAGTAACGATTACATACCTTTTTTTATCATATTTTAATTTCAATATATAATTTAATTATAAATAGAATAATAGTTTTTTCAATTGTAAATTCCTCTCGTTAATGTGCACATTTCTAACAAAGACGCTCATATAGGAAAAACCAATTTTCAACCAAATATTGGTTATGAAAAAATTTGCGATGACTAAATATGGTCAATAATATTTATTTCCAATGAAGCTTCACCGTCAAAAATATATATTACCGACAAAACTTCACCATTGCAAATATATATATTTGACGAGTCTTCATTGTTGAAAATGTATATATTCCCAACGAAGCTTGCCATTGCAAATATGTATTACCGACAAAACTTCACCGTTGGAAGTACATATTTTCGATGATGCTTGATCATAGCAAATATGTTTTTGTGCCTATTTCTGTCAAGCCGTTATGTATTTTTGACAACCTTGTATGGTCCGTAATTGTAATTGCGATGATTGTGCGCTCTCGTAAAAAAAGATGATTTTGTTGGAAAAAGATTTTCTGACACAATTGTTTGGTTGAAAAAACGTGATTGCAAAAAACATTTGTCGTCACTTGAAAAGTAATTTCGACAACTCTATAAGTATTTGCGACCAAAATTCCATGTTGAAAATAAAATAAGTTTGCCATTTTGAACATTCATTTCCAACATAAATATAACTATTAACAACGAGTCATGTGTGTCGAAAATGCATTAATTCCAATGGCTGGTCGGAACAAAAGTATTTCCAATGGGACAATTTCCGACGCTCAGCAAGGGCTTTTTCCCGTCAGAAATAAGTATTTGCGACGGCAAAATGCCTTTTCCAACGGTATTTGACCCTCACTAATGACACTTTGTTTTGTAGTGCGATTCGACAAACACATCTCTCCTCTCTCTCCACCCTTGCCATCGGCTCCTTTCTCCTTATTAGATAAAATAGGCTACAACATGTTGTGAACTTTCCTAGTTTAAGTGTGATTCTGTAAATTCTAGTTATTCTTCCCTATATGGACTTGTATTCCTCAGCGATAAAGGATTTCTTATCTCCTTTTACTACTATAAATAAAGGCAGTACGTAGGGAGGATAACATATCCTCAATACATAATTCCACTACGATTCTACAAACACATCTCTGTTCTCATGCTACCCTTGTTGCCGGCCCCCTTCTCCATATCAGATAAAATAGGCTATAACACATTATTAGCACGCTCATACCGCTGCTCTTAGGAATCTGACGTTGAAGATTTTTCTGCATCAAACCAGTTCATCCATATCATCACGCAATCAGATTCTTCCAAAACAATGGTTTTTATCTCAATATTTTTGCAGCCCTGATAGCATGAACATTCACCATAATGCATGACCCAACTTTACATTTTTCGAATTTTAGATTCTACATAAATTGTGTATGCATTATATTCATAATTGTTGAATTATGTGAATTTGATATTTGCCATGAATTACATCAAATATATGTACATGCATTATATTATTAAATTGAATATGCTATGAAGCGAGCTCAGGGCCTTGCCATGTAATTTTCTACCTAAATCTGACATAGTGTCATGATTTTTGATCCAATATAATGGAAATTCCTAAAGAATTTCATCGAATTTGCTTGAAATTCCAGTTTGAATTTCTTAGGTTTCCTTTTTCCCCCGCTGTCGAGGTACTCCCTCCATCCCTAGAAAATTGCTCGCCATCGAACCCATAACCTTTCACCGAGAAATTTCTTCCAAAACACGGCTGCCTGCAGCAGCAGCACCAGGCTTCGTCCCCGGTGACTGCACGCAACTCCAGCTCGGGTATTCTTTGTTGAAACCCTAAGCCCAATATTTGGGTTGGCCTTCTCGACCCGCAGAGAAAGAAGAATTTTTTTTTTTCTTCTAAAACGAGCATGCAGATACCGCCCAATACTTGGCTTAACCCAACACCGGCCTGAAGGGCCATGGTGTCCCGGCAATGTGTGCCACACCAAATCACAGCCCTGTTGACGTATCTGTGTTCCCCTATGTCGTGTCATGCATGATCCGGCCCCTGTCTGGGTCATCTTTTTGGGCCCGGCTCATTTTGTGCAGCCAGTTTACTATATTGGGCCTGCTGCCCACTATGAATATTTAGGCCTGATCAGCCCATGCCTACTCACGCCCAATTTTTGGGCCTGAGCCGCATATTTCACACCACTCAACCCACCCGTGGGCTTAGGCCTTATTTTGGGCCCCAAGTTTAATTGCCTAATTATTTTTATGCCCAATGGGTTTTATATTTTTTCACCCACACTTTAAATTTGGCCCAAAGTCCAAATAATTAATTCAATTATAATTGTAGACCTGAAGTTCTATTTGCATATTTTCTTGTTACATATTTCTTTGTATATATTTGCATTTGTCTGTAGGAACATATGCACCTGAAGTTCATAATTATTTTGAAACCTAAAGTTTCGATAAACATTTCTTGTTTGAAAACATGAAGTTTTTCACTTAAAAACATCACCCATGAAAACCTGAAGCTTTTTCATGCGAATATTAACCAATACATTTCTATTAGAATATGAATGTTCTACTCCTATGTGAATGGATTGATTTTTGTTTTACTCCATTTCACTAATGACACCTTGTCCTTTATTTTGTGATAGGAACATGTCGAATTTGAACAAACTCGACTTTACCGCTTTGGAGGTCTCTGGAATGAACTACCTCAAGTAAGTCCAAGATGTGAAGTTCCACCTCACTGCAAAGAATTTGTGTCCCGCCATTGAAGATGAGAAGGGCAACCCTGTTGGCGAAGCTAAGAAAGTCACCGTTATGATCTTCATCTAAAGACATATCCACAACACCTTGCAAACTGAATATCTTGCTAAAAAGGATCCATAGGCACTATGGGTCGCTTTGGTTGATCGTTTTGATCACCAAAAGGACATCTTCTTACCTGAAGCAAGACATGACTGGCAGTATTTGCACTTCCAGGACTTTAAGTCTGTGAATGAATATATTTATGAAGTTTTCCGAATCCGATCACTTCTCAAGTTTTGTAATGAAACTTTGACTGAAGATGATCTCTTGGAGAAGACCTATCAGACCTTTTAAGCTACTAATATTGTCCTGCAGCAACAATAAAGAGCTCAAAAGTTCACCAAGTTCTCGGATTTGATCACTATTTTACTTTTCACTAAAAAACTGAACCAACTATTGATGAAGAATCATCAAGCTCAACCTATTGGGACAAATGTTGTGCCTGAAGCACACTATAGCACAAACCAACTCCCAAAATGGCAAAGGAGGCGTGATAGAGGCGGCCAGAAGCCATCCCACCAAGGTTAATGATAGGAGCATATTTATGCGGCTTAGTTAGCTTGTTTCTTGGCATTTATGTTGTTAGTTCGTAGTTATTTTAGTATTTTAAGCTATTTTCGTGTGTTTGTAGGTCCAAAGGGTTAATGTGGCAAAGAAATGCATTTTGGAGCATTTTTAGGCATGGAATGGATAGCATATGCTTGGAGCAAAAGGAATGGACGAAATTTGAAGTTTGTGCATCATCCTCTCCCTATAAATAACCATTTTAACACTCATTTCATCCAACACATCCATTCACCTACCACTACATCCACTAATTTCACCCAACATATCCATTCTCCAAACATCCATCCACTACACCCATTACATCCACTCATTATCAAACACTCATCAACTACACCCATTACATCCACTCATTACCAAACATCGACCCACTACACCCATTACATCCACTCATTACCACAACCCACTACATCCATCACATCAACTCATTACCAAACATCCACCCATTACACCCATTACATCCACTCATTACCAAACACTCACCCACTACACCCATTACATCCACTCATTACCAAACACTCATCCACTACACCTGTTACATCCACTCATTACCAAACATCCACCCACTACACCCATTACATCCACTCATTACCACAACACTCACCCACTACACCCATTACATCCACTCATTACAACTCCATACACTCCTCTCCCTAGCCTATAAATACATCCACCCTTCACCATAATTTGGGGGCCATCATCCGAAGACACCATATCATCTACACAACTCTCCACCCTTCACCATAACTCACCTATATCTATCCACCACCACAAGAGACCATCCATTCACCACTCACACCTTGGTGCCGCATATTTGCAAGGAAGGAGGATTGCTTGGAGTTGTGCTAGTCATTCAATTTGGATTGCTGGAGCATTCTAGGTGTATTCTACTTTGGTTTTCAATGTTTAATTTCAATTGTTTCTGTTTAATTGCAAGTATGAGGAACTAAACCTCTTTTGGCTACAGGAGAATTCGAAACCATGAATATATTTGCAATATGAATTGATTTCTTCCAATTGTGATTTGATAAGTTGTGATTGCAATTCAATTACCTATTTTATTCATAACGGATTTGTGTATGTTTATTAAGGATGCATACTTAGTTTTCATGCATGAATTTGATGTTAGGATATAAATAAGTTTCACCTAATCGTTACAAGTTTATATTCATGAGTAGTGAAGGTTGCTTGTCACAATCGCGTTAATTGAATTCTTGGCAAACGTATCATGCATTCATAGTTACAATTGCCTCGTCAACGCTTATGATTTTCATGGAACGTAATGATCTTTAATTGTATCTCTATTATGCATTCATATAGGGGACTTTTAGAGAATGATTTGGGTTGTCGCATGCATTCATCCAATTCAATGAGTAAAGGAAAATCTGAGGGTTAATTTGTGCATCACGGTTAATCTGGGGTGTTGAGCATCATAGTTTATTGAAAAGCAATTGGAGATTGATTTATATGCAAGTGTGTCATGTGTGGAGAAAGACCTTCTAGCCAGCCCATCATCCATCCAAAACAACCAATTTCGTGTAAATCTGTTTAGTTCTAGTTTCTGTTTTGTTTTATTTTATTTTCATCCAAAACCAAATCCCCCTTTACTTTAGTGTGTCTAATTAGTTAGAATCTGTTTTAGTTTGTATTTTTAAGTGTTTTGAGTCTACAGAGTCTAGTTAAGTGTTTTTAAGTTTCTTTTTGTAAGTCAGTTTAGTTTGGATTAGCAATCCCTCCTAATCCCCGGTCCAGAACGATCCCTACTTATACATATACTACAATTGTCAAAAGAGGGTTTAATTTCAGTGCTTAACTTTCATCGCATCAGTTAACAAAGTCAAGGCCCATCCAAGGGATGAAACAAAGCCCAAAATCGCCCAAACCTCGCTCCCAAGGCCCCAAACTTCAATATTAAGGGCAAAGCACCTGAAACCATGGATGTGGACATGTGTTATCATTGTGGTTCAAAGGACCAATGGTCCCATGTTTGCCGAGCTCCCCAAAAGGTTGTAGTTGAATCAAATTTTGTGCAAGTGGACGATCCGGAAAGTACAAAGATGGAGGTTTCTGACTTTCAAGAGGCTATCACACCTATAAAATATTAGAATCTTAGACATAGACTTATTTTTTTTAGTTGAAATAAGACCATGGGGCCGAATTCCACAGTAGCGGTCGAACCCCTCTTTGTTTTTAGTTAAAATTTTGAACAAGTTTCCTTTATGTTTAGATTATTTGTTGGTGATTTGTTTTTTGGATATTAAGTTTTTAATTAATTTCCGTTCTTGAATACTTAAAATTATTTTGAATGGATATTTTTTTTCAAACTTTTATGCATGTGACCGATTCAAAATTAATTTTTCATTCTAGGTATGACCGGTGGGGAAGTTAGTTGTCTAGTAGATAGTGCAACCACGCACATCATTTTGCCTGAACCCATCTATTTCACTAACTTCGTACCTAAGAATGCACCTATGACAACCCTTTCAGGCCCATCCAACCTGATCGAAAGATACAGTAAGACACGTATAATGTTGTCCAATGGTACAATCTTAACCATTGATGAGGCTCTTTATTCTTCACATTCCAGAAGATCATTGTTGAGCTTTAAGGGCATTAGAGATAACAATTACCACGCTAAAACCCACGTAGAAAACAAAGTTGAATTTCTATGCATAACTTCATACAAATATGGCCAGAAGCGTATTCTATAGAAGATTGAGCGTATCATGAGTGATCTGTATACTACGACCATATGCCCCATAGAATGCCACTATGTGGCCAGCTCTACCTTTGGGATCGCGCACGAAATTACACTTTGGTATGATTGTTTGGGACATCCTGGATGAATAGCGATGCACCGTATCCTCAAATCATCATACAGGTATCCACTAACCCGAAGTTTAGGTCCGATTCAAGGAATTGCATGTCAAACATGTTCAATAAGAAAGCTTATTACTCAGCCTTCTTATGACAAGATTCGTTCGAATCCTCCCATTTTTCTACAATGGATTCATGGGGATATTTGTGGATCGATTCACCCTCCATGTAGACCATTTAGATATTTTATGGTTTTGGTTTACGCTTTCACACGTTGGTCACACGTGTGCTTGTTGTCTACAAGGAACGCTGCATTCTCCAAACTATTGGCTCATGTTGTCAAGCAAATGAAATCCCCAAATACGACATCATTGCTGCACCACCACAACTCAAGGATTGGGGGCAAGCCACTGTTGATGATCTCAAGGAGCTCAACTTAGGCATAAGCGAGGAACCGAAGCCTATCTTCATAAGTGCACTACTAAGTTCGGACGAGATCAAGGAGTACTACCAACTGCTAATGGAGTACAAAGACGTCTTTGCTTAGACCTACAAAGAAATGCCCGGCCTTGACCCTACCATCATCATGCATCATCTTGCAGTCAAAACACGACCAATAAAGCAAACTCAAAGGTGCTATCAATCCAACCTCATCCCACAAATTGAGGTCGAGATTGACAAGCTAATCAAAGTGGGCTTCATTCGAAAGGTACAATACCCTAAAAGGATTTCCAACATCATCATTGTCCTTAAAAATTTTGGACAAATATTTGTTTGCGTAGATTTCCACGACCTCAACGATGTTTTCCCAAAGGATGACTTTCCCTTGCCAATCATCAAAATTATGGTGGATGCAACCACTAGCCACGAGGCATTATCATTCTTGGACGGCTCATCTGGATACAATCAAATCTACATGCCTCCCGAAGACAAGGAACTAACAACCTTCAGCACTCCAAAAGGTATCTACTGTTACAAGGTAATGCCTTTTGGCTTGAAGAATGCTGGAGCTACATATCAACGCACAATGCAGAAGATTTTCAACAACATGTTACACAAAAACGTAGAATGTTATGTGGACAACATAGTTGTCAAGACTAAAAAGATATCTAATCACTTGAAGGATTTACAAATGGTGTTCAACAAACTACGGCACTACAACCTCAAAATAAACCTGTTGAAGTGTGCATTTGGCGTCACTTCTGGGAAGTTCCTCGGCTTCATTGTCAAGCATCGTGGCATTGAAATAGACCAATTGGAGATCAAGGTCATCCAAAACATGCCAGAACCAAGGAACTTACACAAGGTGAAAAGTCTACAAGGGCGGCTAACCTTCATCAAATGCTTCATCACCAACCTTACTGGATGTTGTCAACCCTTCAGTCGACTCATGAAGAAGGACGCTTCGTTCATATGGGATAATGCCTATCATAATGCCTTTGAGAGCATAAAAAGGTACATGGCAAGCCCACATGTCTTAGGTGCTCATGTGCCTGGAAAGCCGCTCATCCTATACATTGCCACATAAGAGGGATCCATTAGAGCACTCTTGGCACAAGAAAATGAAGACTAAAAGAAAAAGCACTCTACTACTTAAGTAGAACTCTCACTGGTGCCGAGCTTAACTACTCATCGATCGAGAAGATGTGTCTTGCCCTAGTTTTTGCCATCCAAAAGCTAAGACACTACATGCATGCTTACATCATCCACTTGGTTACTAAAGCCAACCCCATCAAGTTCGTTACATCCAAACCTGTTCTAATAGGGCGACTAGCTAAATAAGAGTTGTTTCTCAATCAATACTCATCTACGTCCCAGCTAAAGCCGTCGGGGGACAAGCACTAGCAGACTTCCTTGCCGATCATCCAATCACAACTGATTGGAAAATCTCAGACGACTTGCCTGACGAGAAGGTGTTCTAAATCGACATCTTCCCGACATGGACAATGTTCTTCGACGGATTTGCATGAAATGACGAAGTAGGGGCACGAGTAATATTCATGTCGTCATAAAGACAAGTACTACCCTATTCCTTCCGACTAAGCGAGCTATGCTCCAACAATATCGCTGAGTACCAAGCGCTGATCATTGGACTCCAAATGGCGATCAACATGGAAATCACAAATCTAGAAGTGTATGGCGACTCCAAGCTTATAATCAATCAACTCTTGATTGAATATAAAGTGAAGAAAGATGACCTAGTCCCATACTTTCAGTTAGCAACTCAACTGCTACAAAAGTTCAAGGTCGTGATGTTAGAATATGTGCCAAGAAAAGAAAATCAAATGGTCGACGCTCTCGCTAACCTAGCCTCAAGTATGACGCTAAGAGAAGACGAAGTTGCGGACATGCCAATTTGCCAAAACTGGTTGATCCCACTAGTCACTAAAATGCTACTCGATGATACAAACGTCATCTTAGTACTTCCAGTCAGCACTGGAGAGTGGAGACAACCACTGATTGACTACTTTGAGCATAGAAAGCTTCCAAACGATCCTAGACATTACTCTAAAATACGTCGACGAGCACCTCACTTCCTCTACTATAAAGGTACACTCTACCGACGATCTTTTGAAGGAGTTCTTTTGAGATGCCTAGGTGAGGAAGAAGCCAATCAAGCCATGGAAGAAGCACACTCAAGTGTATGTGAGGCACATCAGTCTGGACCAAAGCTACATTTCTAGCATAAAATAATGGGTTACTATTAGCCAAGCATAGTGAAGGATTGCCTGGAGTATGCCAAAAGATGCCAAGCCTATGAATTCCACGCCAACTTCATACATCAACCGACTGAACCATCATACCCTATAGTTGCTTCTTAGCCATTTGAGGCATGGGGATTGGACGTCGTAGAACCAATCACATCGAAGTCATATGCAGGAAAAGCCTACATCCTAGCCGTAATAGATTTCTTTTTCAAGTGGGCTGAAGCCGTACCCTTAAGGGGAGTCAAGAAGGAAATTGTCGTCCATGTCATCAAAGAGCATATCATCAACCGATATGGTGTGCCTCCCTACATCATCACTGACAACGAAAAATGGTTCTCCCACCAACTCATGGACAAGCTCTATGAGAAATACAAGTTCAAGCAGCACAAGTGTTCCATGTATCGTGCTCCGGCTAACGGTCTTGCGAAAGCATTCAACAAAACAATGTGCAACCTCCTAAAGAAGGTGATCGGCCGAACAAAAAGAGACTGGCACGAAAGAATAAGTGAAGCACTTTGGGCATATAGGACAACACGTAGAACTCCTACCCAAGCTACGCTTTATTCTCTCGTATATGGCGTGGAAGTTGTTTTGCCACTCGAAAGTCAAATCCCTTCACTAAGGATGGCTATACAAGAAGGCTTGACTGAAGAGGAAAATGCAAAGCTATGACTTCAAGAGTTGGAAGCACTCGATGAAAGGAGGATCGAAGCTCAACAACACTTGGAATGTTACCAAGCATGCCTATCTAAGGCATTCAACAAGAAAGTTCGCCCAAGGTCTTACCAAACTGGAGATCTTGTCTTGGCATTACGAATACCTATCATCGCAACTCACAAGACAAAAGCAAGTTCACATCAAAATATGATGGACCTTACGTAATACAAGAGGTCTACACAAACGGCGCCTACATAATCATGGTGAAAGATGGCTTAAAGACCGACCCTATTAATTGCAGATTCTTGAAGCATTACTACCCCTAAACCAAACAAACGGTGCTCCTCACCTGCATGAGCCTAAACTGCACACAGCACAAAGCTCCTCACATGCATATGTCCAAACTGCACGGCACAATGCTCCTTGTTTGCACGAGCTTAAAAGGCGACACTCAATGCTCCTTGTTTGCATGAGATTAAAAGGTGACCCTCAACACTCCTGGCCCGCAAGAGCATAAACTGTGTACGGTAAAATCACCATCAAAATCAGCATCAAAAACATCAAAACCATAAAAAAACAATCCATCATTTCCTTTGAACTACATTATGACTTGATCCCTCCTCAATCAAGGGTACGTAGGCAACTTGAAACTTCAAAACTTCAAGTACAGTCACATCACCAACAAAAAAAATGCAAACATTTTCAACCCAGTAGGAGCACGATGATCAGCTGAACTAATGGCACCTGACGGATATAAGTCTCCCTTTGGTTTAGTTGTCTTGTTGCAACCGCTTTTCTTGAAAGGCTTCTTATACTTCATGGCACCCCAATACCAAAATTGGATCCATGAAGATATCTTCATGCCTGACTTACCCTAAGGCTCTTGGGAAAGCTTGTGATACACCAAAAACAAAAAATGGTAACGAACATGGTGCGAATGATTCAAGATAAGAATCCTCAACGTACATGCCTTATTCTTCGTATTTGGTCGACCAAAATCTGTTACCTCCCAAGATACTTCAGAAGATCACAACTTGATATGCATCGAGTTGTCTTTTGTAGGAATAACAAGTGCCTTAGGTCTAGTCAACGACGCACAAAGTTTCAATGTCATTCCCCTATCTTGCGAGTCGCCTTCTTTCGCAAGAATAGTGATGGTATTATTCTTAAAGCACTTGAAAAATACCATGGCTGCAACGAGAAAAAAAAAACAACATAAGCACAAGGTAGGATGGCAAGAAAAAGAAAAAAAGAAAAAAAAAGATTGCTTCACTAAAGCAAAAGACATGCGAGACAAACCTTGTGAGTGTTGAAGGATGACAATGACAAAGTCACAACGACGAAAAGAAACCAGCCACAAAGCTTGAGCAGCAAGGCAAAGAGGGCAGCTACAAGACAGTCATTCAAAGCATGCTATAGTAGCAAAGAAAATCAAAATGATACGCAATCGCACTACGCAACCCCACACAAATTACGCAAGTAGTTTCTTTCACTGCACGACAATGTCACCACTGAGGACAAACTGCGACCAAAAGGCACTACACGACGTAACACCATTGTAGTCTTTTGCACAACACCACACAGTAAAAAGTGACGCACTGCAACAAGCTTCAAGCAACTACAACTCACGGCAGCAGCAAGAACAGTGCACACGGCAAGGAGTTGTTGTGACAAAAGCATACACCCAAGTGTCCTATAAATAAGGGTCAATTGCTTCCTAATGTTATAGGGAGAATACATACCAAATAGCAAAAGGAAAATCAAAAGAAGGAAGCACATTCTAGCTGCAAGAAGGAAGCAAATTCCAAGCAAAAAAAGGGCAAGCTGATTTCAGGACAAATAAAAATAAAATAAAAACATGCTATTTTTGCAACAAAATCAGGAAAGAGAAGAAAAGGAAACAAAGAAATAAGGAAGGGGCTTTAAAATTTCTAAAGCATCAAAGGAAAGTATATTTCCTTGCCAACATACAAAAGGGAATCCCTCCAAGGCAAGGACAAGTCTTCAAGTTTCCCAAACCAAGAGGGAAAACACCCCTTTGGCCGAAAAAATGGAAAGGAAAAGGAAAAAAAATGCAAATCCTACTTACCCAAGGACAAGCATTAAATCTTTCCAAAACCTTAAAGGAAATCACTAAAGCTTTCCAACATCTTGAAGGAAATCACCCTCATTCCCAAAATTGAAGGAGATTCCTACCTAAGGAAGGAAAAGCATTTTTTATCCATACCCACAAGGAAAAATTTCAAGTCCCAAATATACCAAATGTATTTTGTCAAAAAATTATGGAAAATCAATACACAAAATAAGTATGTGCCGATTTATCCATTTTCAAAATTTTCATTCAAGATTAAGCCTCTACTACCCTTGAAGAAATTTTCATTTCAATCAAGATCAAGCCTCAACGGCCCTTAAAGAAATGTTTCATTCAAGAAATACGCCTCAACGGCCCTTGATGAAATTTATCATTTGCATTCAAGAAATACGCCTCTACGACCCTTAAAGAAGCAAACTAATTCAAGATCAAGTCTCAACGACCCTTGAGTTAGAACATTCACATTGCAGGACTTCAAAATATGTTTCCTACATGTGACAAGCACATGCCTACAACGCACCTTGAAGTGGGGGCATTTGTAGACATGTAAATTTCATTGCATACAAATGATGCATCACAAAGCTCCACGTGGCATATGACTCATCACAAATGGACAAGTCATCAATGACATGTGGCACAAATCAAGCAAAGGAAGATCAAAAGCATTCCTAAAATTTGGCAAAGGGGAAGAAATCTCCTTAAAATCGGCAAGGAGCCCAAATTGCTCCCAATATCTGAAAGAAAGCTAAAGCATCTTCACAAAACAAGCAAGAATTGAAGATTGTTCACAAAATAGGCAACATGCCCTACAGCTTTCGGCCAAGCAAGGGAAGGTGGTTGAAGATAAGACACAAAACATGCCTAAATTCTCCCATGGATGAATCAAGGCACAAATCAAAGCCAAATCAAAGGCATGGCTTTGGAAGTCTATAAATACAAGGTCACAAGGCAAGCATAACTAGTTGACAATTTCTACATTGAAGGGTCAAAATTCTCACATTGAGAAGAACCTTTGCCAAATCTTTGAAGACTAATATGCTGCCAAAGCTCTCTTCGAAGAACATACACCAAAACCAAAGCTTTCTTTCGACCAAAGCTGAAGCATTCCTTTGAAGAATCCTTGTGCCAATTCCTTCAAGACTTTGTTGCAAGCTTAAAACTTGTAACGACGCTTAATTCAAGATCAAATCGCCAAGAGCATTGAATCAACAAAATCCCATATCAACATCACCTTTGTTGCAAGCCATACACAAACCTAGAGGTGAAGACTATCAACACATTGTTTCAAGCTCAAAACTTAAAGTAATCGTTCAATCGTTCATTCGAGATCAAGTCATCACGACCCTTGGATCAACAACTTACGCATCTACATCAAATTTGAAGACTGAATTAGAGGAAATTGTAAACAGAGATTGTAACCCTACAAATTCATCAATACAAATCTACTTTGTACACGTGTTCTCGTTTCATTCGTTACAAAATTTTCGTGTTTACAAAAGCATCGAAATTCATTTAGAAGCAATTAGGGTTTTTAATGCTAGAATTTGAAAGAAAAAAAAAACAAAAAATTTGGGATTTCTTACGACTGAGCCGCTGCGCCGCCGAGCCAACATGGCTGGCTTGCAACCACGCATCACCAGGACATCATTGTTTCGAAACCACTGCACAGCACCAGGCCTCGAACTGGGTTTATCTCCACACAGGACTAAAGCCTTGAGTCCACCAGCAAGCCCTAAAAGCCTTACTGGGCTTCGCTCGCACAATCCGACCCGCCTGCAGCAAGTTTTGTTTGCTGGGTTCAACACCTATCATAACCCGCGATTACCAAAGCCAACCCAGATAGCCAAGCTTATTTCCCCACTCCCTAAATCGAAGCCAGCCCGCGACTGGGCTTCTCGCGTACCATCTAGGCCAACTTCCATGCTGGGCCTGTATCCCCCGCACCAAATTTGGCCCACAACCAGTAGCTTAGGTTGCTGGGCCTATCCCAAAAACCCTGGCCCATGGCCCAATAATCCTTTTAGGGCCATGCCCTTTACACAGCACCTAAGCCTACATATATTGGGCTGTGGTTTTTCAAATCCAATTTTATTGTTAGCATTCTCTATAATTTTAACCCAAATGTTATTATTAATTTTTTCTTCTACGATCGACCCTGTATGGTCCAATCTATTAAATTAATTAAAGTGACCAGCAGTCCATTAATCTGACAATTAATCAAAAATTATTGGCCTAAAGCTCACTTTTGGACATTAACGATTCAATAAATTATTTCGTTTCTTTAAACAGTTGACTCACTTTCGTAGTCCCGAAGCATTCACACTCGAGTTTCTGAAGCAACCCAAATCCACTATACTTAGTTGTATATTATATTATGTGTGCTTATAGGTACTTCCTTTTTAAGAACCAGAAGTTTATAACTAAACTTGAACTTGTAGTTTCGAATTTAGTGTCTTTGAATTCCAAAGTTTTCTTAAAACAATAGACCTATGAAAACCCGACGTTTTTCATGAAAATCATGTCTTAGAATTCGAATGTTCTAACTTTGATGCTTATGGATGATTTATGCCCATACCACCAATCACAATCTTGTTCCCTCCAATTCAGTGGATTGTAAAACCGTCACAAGTTGGATTTCCCTTATTTGGACGTTTCTAATAGAAACCACTTTAAATGGGTACAAGACGTGAATCTCCACTTGACTATCAAGAAGCTGAGAAATCATTGTAGCTAACAATGGCATGGAAGAGCTGAATAAGCATCTGCTATGATCTTCACTCGAAGACTTATGCCTGAAGCATTACAAACGGAAATACCTCCCGATCAAGGATTTCATGGCTCTTTGACTCGCTTCTATGGACCATTTAATATGAAAAACATTACCTGAAGCACACCATGATTATGTCCATGAATAAGTACGATTCTGAAGTTTATAAATTCAATCGAATTTTGATTGGAGAATACTTTTCTCATCCTTCCATGTTTCTAACTTGCTCCTAAAGCAGCAGTGCAAAGAGCAGAAGTTTACCAAATTCTTGGATCTGATTACTACCACAAATGTGAGAGAAAGGTATAGACCCAGCTTCGGCTGAAGTTTACCGAACGGTATAGATTCAGTTTGACTGGAGTCTACCGAATGACTTAACCCAGTTCGGTCGAACAATGGTGCCCTACTTCGGCAGGGATGTACCAAACGGAATTGCTCTACTTCCGCAAAGGCCTACTAAATTAACCCCTTCAGCTTCGACTGGAACCATCTTACGTGGAGCTGAATTAGGTTTTTTCGGTGTTCTTGTTGAAAGCTACATACTATACTTAGGGTATTGAACAACGAGTGGCAACTTACCCAATACTGAACCCAAGTTTGGGTCTATCTCTCTCATGATCCAATTTCGAGTTTTGCTTTTACAACATATGGTATAATCAGGGCCTACCAAGGTGTGGCATCATGCCCAACGCGTGATCCTTCACTCCTAAGACCTAAAACTTCAAGAATAGGGGATAATATTTCCAAACCTTAACCTGCAGAATCCACTTCTGTTTTGATGGAATAAAGGGTTATGTACCTGTTTGTGCCCCTACCAATGTCGTTAAGGAATACTATTCTCATAGTCAATATGTGAGACTAATTTTGCTCCACCAAACATCATTGGAAGAGAAAAATTTTGACATGGGTGGCCTTGTTGGCCAAATCCCCTTAGTAAACCATTTACTTGGTGAACATTTTTCCATGTTCTTGGATTCAAGTTTGGTGTATGTTTTAGTTATGGATAATCTTATTGATATTGTCCTCGAACATGAGTTAATTGAATCATGTTTCTTGTATACATGCGATTGAATTCAATTAAACACTTGATTAGGTAGGAATGTCGGAAAGTTAGTTGTCTGGATGAATGCGATACTACGTACATGACTTCAGGTCTATCCAACCTGATTAAAAGCATTGGCTTTGATTTGGGGCCAATGGGCTGTCTCTCAACTGGGAACACACCACATATGCCCGGCCTGGAACCTGGTGATTGAGCAGTTTACTTGCTTTGGCATAACCATTTGGGACACTTAGGTCGAACAATGATGCTATTACGCATCTCCTTACCCGAACTAAGGACCTTGTGCCTACAAGCACACTTTGCTAAAGCTGCTCATTAGGGAAATTGATTTTCTAAATCATCCCTCACAAAGATATGAAATCACCATTTTTCACAATGAATTCAAGGGAATATATGTGGACTAATCCAACCAAAATGAGGACCATATAAATACTTATAGTTTTGGTTAATGAATCGACAAACTGGTCACATGTTTGTCCATAAACGTTACTGCTAAATCCCTTGGCCGATTAAGGGTTCACCACCTTACTTATCCCTTAAAGTCTGGGAGACTGGATAATGCCGAAGAGTTTATATCGATGGTTTTCGATAAAGTATTACATGTCTATTGGATTTTTAATTGGACATCGAATTCCCATATTCACCCCAAAACAGCCTCGCGTAGCGATCATAAAGCACAATTTAATTGATCGCCCAGACCTTGGTAAACGTACCAAGTTTTCAATTTCTGCCGAGGGCTATGCAATCTTGTATGCAGCTATGTTGGTCTACCTTAAGGCCTATTGCCACCCAACCTATTTAACATTACAATTGGTTACTGGGTACGAACCTGACGCCTTTCATATTTACGCATTTGGGTGTGCATTCCATGTGCCAAGTTGCATCGCCACAATGTACCCTCAAAGAATGATGTGAATCTTTATCGTTTATGATTCTCCTTTACCTTCGCTCTCTTAGAGCCCTTGCATACGATCTTTTTCCCGCTCATTTACGAGTAGTCAATTTAATAAGACAGTATTCCAGTCGTTAGGGGGAGATAAGAACATCAACGTTCCTGTAGAACAGCGCGAATTTGCATGGACGTTACCCACTATGTCTCACCTCGATCCCCATACCGCACAAGTATGATAAGCAAGTGAGATGAATTATAGCATTCAGAATGTTGCACCAGACACATTCCCCTGATCTAGCTAAAGTGAAGAGATTATATACCAGCTGCAAACATGCCTGCAAGGATAGACATACTTAACAGACGTCAAGACATCCCTTAAGGGTGTGTCAGCCCTGTTGGACGGTCTGGTACACCGACGGATAGCCAATCCCTTTATCTTGGCCTGGAGCACGACAGATCACTTAGTTCATAGGATTCATTTCCCTAGAAGTGGAAGACATGGCACAAAATGAATATATACATGATTGTTGTCCCAAATAATTTCCATCTCATGAGATTAATCCAGAGTACTCCCGACACTTGAAGTTCTTGGTCCAGTATACTAGTTTGGATAAGAAAATGGAATTGAAATGAGATTACCATCGATGATGTTTTCACTTATATGGTAGTTACCGACATAAATGAAAAACAATGATATTGAATAGTGTTCCGTTGATTAAGTAATGATGTAGAACTGATTGGACAAACAGAAATTACAATCCAGGTTAAATTCCTCACAAAGTGTGTTTTGGACCTATCGTTCCTACACTGCCCAAGGTAACCCCGTTATGTTACAAATGGGAAGGGAAGCATTATAAGATGAATGAAATAGTGCGATATGATGCACGTCTTACGGAGCAAGGTTTCTCTCAAACATCATGTGATTGATAGCAACATTATGAAATGTGGTTAGTGTTTTCTCCATAAGGATATAGATACGAAGATTTACATATAAGTTCCTGAAGAATTACATGGATTGGCTCAAATAGTTCTAAACCACGGAACACCCTCTCAACTTGTTTGAGGCGTTCACTTACGAAATGAAGCAATCTGGCTAATGAGGTATACCTGTCACTTACGAAATGAAGCAATCGGGCTAATGAGGTATACCTGTCTAAGTGATTATTTGATCAGTCAAAGATATGAATGAATGTCCTTGCGTGTTAAACTATGAAGTCTTATTCCGAATTGCTAGAGTTACAATTTATGTCGTTAACATGAATCCCACTAAGACTCTAGAAAAGCTTGAGAAAACTACCTCGCACCTGAAGATGGAATTTTAGATGAAGGATCTTGGTAAAACTCATTTATGCCTTGACTTGAAGTTGAAGCATTATTTTGACGGTACTTTGGTCTACCAGTCGAACTACACCTCGAATGTGTTATCTTAGAGTATACCTATGATCGTCCATATATTATATGCAAACGAGACCCTTGAAGAGGTTATGGAATCCGAAGTTCCATATCTGCGTTCAACTTTGCGCTTTGTTGTACTTAGCTCGTTGCAATTAGAAAGGACATCTTCTTTGATATTGATCTATTGATAAAGATGCAGCACCGTGCCTACACACAACCACTGAATTGGTATTAAAGACGTTTTCCCCTGCCCTGAAGGCACTACGGATTTGGGCAAGTCCTAATGCATCTCGAGTGGATCCGACCCCCTGATCCTTGGAATAATGTTTGCCTTGTTTGTTATGTTGGTGCAGGTTACTTATCAAACCCGCAAAAGGCACATCCCCGAATGTTATGTCTTTACCGTTAGGGACATCGCAATATCTTGGAGGTTCATGATATGACCTTAGTTGTGAAATCTTTGAATCATTCCAAGACTCACCTCACTTCACTACGCCACAAGTGAGATATGGCTAGGAGTTCTTGTTGAGCATATTTGAAGTACTTGCTTATTTCATCCATCGTTGAGTCACAATGACGATCCATGAAGACTATGTTGCATGTATCCACCCGACCAAGACATGATACATCAACAAAGTCAACGCCAAGACATATTGCGTCTACATCACATCATCAAAGCATCAGGAGATTGAGACTCGCATTCGCTCATTATGCCAACAACTTCATTAATTGTACTTACTTCATCGCTGAAGACCTGATGCGCCATTTACTTGAGTATTTACACACTCAAAGGGGGGTGTTGCAGTCCTATTAGATTAGGAATGTGATTGTGTAAATCCTAGTGTATCTAGGGATATCTTTGAATATTCCATTTAGTAGTTAATATCCTATTAGACTTGTAATCCTAAAAGGGTAAGGAATTAATCTTCTCTACTACTATAAATAAAGACACAATGGGGTGGAATAACAACACACCTCAAAATTACATATTTCTCTCTTCTCTCTACTATTGTTGCACCCTCTCTTTATGGCTTCCATAATTGATCAGTAAATTATGCCTATAACAGAATTCAGTGTTTTTTTTTACTTTAAATTAGAATTCAGTTGGAGATATATAAACTCTCGATTAATTAATTAATCTTAATTCTTGTAAAAATAAAAAATAAAAAATCAGCGTTGATTTGCGTTTCAATTTTTCAACTTTTTAGTCAATGTTTGGTTTCAAGCATAATTAACACCACTCTTGATTAATTTAATTATAATAATGGACCAACAGGATGCAGCTGCTTCCCCGTCACACTTGAGCGATCCAAAAAGGGCAGCTTCAAGTTTGCTAGGAATTCTTCCTCTCTTTCTGGTAATAATTTCTACTTTCTTTAAGTTCGTTGATGTCCCCTTTTGATTCTTCAGTAAAACTGTGTTTTACTGTTGTAAATCTTGGATTTCATTTGTACCCAATTGGATTTTCGAGGTAAATGATAGGATATTTGTCAACTAGATATACATTGTTGGTCGATTTTCTTGAAAACTAAGATTTTCGTGATCATGTTTCATGTGCAGATGGAGTTGCACGTGAAAGAGAGTTAGCTTGATATCCACCGTTGACTTATTTCTTGACAACTTAAGCTTTGACAGCATATTGATTGTTTAACGATATCGAGAATAGTTGTTAGCAAAATTTGATCAAGAACATTTTCCCAAAGCTACAAAATATGATCCTAATTAATAAATTATTGGTTATGTAATATCTCGGACTTTTACTTTAATGTATCACGTCATTTTCTTTATGTTGAAATTTTGTTTAATAACAAGAATGTTTGAGTCATAATTTCCTTGGCTTTCTGAACTGATCTCAAGTTCTTAACCAATTGGTTCTTTGTAGGTTCATCTAAAACATTATCCTTAAAGAAAAAGAGTAGTATCCAATAGAAGAACTCAGAGCTGATTGTTTGCTTTGGTGAGATGTTGATCGACTTCGTCGCGACTAGTGCCGGAGTTCCTCTTACAGATGCAGATGGTTTCAAGAAAGCTGCTGGTGGAGCTCCTGCAAATGTTGCAGTTGGAATTTCAAGATTTGGAGGCTTTGCAGCTTTTATGGGCAAGGTGCTTTTTCTAGCCATCTAAAATCACTTTTAACTTTTCTGCTTCATTGTATTACCACAGGTTTTATCAAGATTCTGTTATTTCGCTTTGGTCACATTATACGTAGAATTTTTTAAACGTGCACTAACTCAACTTTTTTGAAATGTGGATATGTCATTAATTCTATTGATATTGTTGATACTCCAACTTTACAGTTGTCCATATGCAACTAATGTGGTTGTCAATATGGCGTGCACAAATTTGACTGCACTTTTTTAAGCGTATTGTACATAGAAAATACAATGTTTAGCTGGAGAATTTCTAAATTATCACAGAATTTTAAATGACGAGAATTACAATTGACAGTAATTAAATTCCCGTTAATTGAAATTTCATCGTTTGGATGTTAGATACATAGAAAATACAAAATGACAGGAATTCCAAATTTCAATGTTTGGATATTTTCTAGAATTTGTATTATATAGAGGAATACAAATTTGAATAAAAACGTTAAACTGGTTATAAATCATCAAGGTTAAAGTCATCAAACAAAAATGAGACATTAGTTATATTCCAAGCGCCCAGCTCGACCAAGTAGGTCTACCATGCAAGTGTAATGATCAGTTGTTGGAACAACATCATAGTACTTCTCCATGGTTGCAAATAACTGCCGACCTTCATCAATATTGAGTTTTAGTTTCAATATTTGTTGTATATTTCATTATAAAGATTACAAGAGAGTGAAGGCAACTCTTATAGAGAGCCAAAAAGAAAGCTACAAGTGATTATAGGCTAACTACCCTAACACAATCCCTAAAATCTGCCCTAAGAAGTGGAAAGGCCAAAACCAAAGTACAAGGAAAGAAGCGTTTACAAGCAACTAAGAAAGGTTGACAAAAGAATGGTAGGGTGAATGACAAGTTATGGGAAGTCATGAAAGTAGGGTTAAGACCATCACTTTAGCCTATGACTTAGCTAAAGTGAGGATGACAACCTGTACATACAACCCATCCCTTGAGATCTTATACAAACCGGTTTTAATACACCCCCTCAAGCTGGATCAAGGGGATTGATTGATCCAAGCTTGCATAACAAACGTTGAAACTGAGTAGAGTCTAGTGCTTTTGTGAATAAATTAGCAAGTTGATCATGGCTACGTGTGAACACGGTGTCTATCACCTTGGATTGAACTTGAGCATAAATATAATGGAAGTCAACTTCAATATGTTTGATTCTTTCATGGAATACTGGATTGGAGGCAATGTTCATGGCAGCTTGGTTATCACAATACAAGGACATAGGTGTCATGCTTGTGAATCCAAGCTCGGAAAGAATACCTTTCAACCATATGAGTTCACAGGTTGTTGCTGCAATGGCTCTATACTCAGCTTCGATACTAGATCGAGCAATAATAGTTTGTTTCTTGCTCTTCCAAGTGACAAGATTCCCTCCAACAAATGTGCAAAAACTTGTTATGGATTTTCAATCAAGGGCATTTCCAGCCCAATCAGCATCTATGTAGGCCAAAATGTGATTTGATCCATCGTTCTTCATAATTATCCCTCTTCCTACTGAGCCCTTGAGATATCGAAGTATTCTCTTGACGATTTCCCAATGAACTAAAGTAGGAGAGTGCATGAACTAACTAGCTAGGCTAACTGAATATGAGGTATCAGGCCTAGTAATAGTGAGATAAATAAGTTTCCCAACCATTCGTTGATAAACACTAGGGTTCAAGAGAAGTTCACCTTTTTCATGCCACTGAAGCTTGCTAGCTAGGGGTGTCCAAGCTGGTTTACATTCCATCATGTTAGCTTCATCTAGAAAATCGAGAACATACTTTCTTTCGTTCTAGAACAATCCTTTTGGATAGGTAGCCACCTTAATTCCAAGAAAGTATTTTAAGGGTCCCAAGTCTTTAATGGCAAATTTTTGGTGAAGTGACTACTTAAGCGCCTTGATTTCATTCATATTGTCACATGTAATAATTAGGTAGTCAACATATATAAGCACAATCAATTTTCCAGCAATACCATTTCTAACAAACAAAGAAGAGTAAGGATGACTCCTTTTGAACCCTGCAGCTTCAAGGACTGAACTAACATTTTCTCTTAGATGACTAGGAGGCAACTTCAAGTACACTTCTTCTTCAAAATCCCCATGAAGAAATGCATTCTTCACATCCATTTGGAATAAGGGCCATGCATTATTGACTGCCATAGACAACAATACCCTCATTGTGTTCATTTTGGCAACAGGAGCAAAAGTCTCCTTGTAGTCAATGCCATAGGTTCGAGTAAAGCCTTGAGCTACTAATTGTGCCTTGCGTCTCTCAATGCTTCCATTAGAGTTGAATTTGGTATTATATATCCACCTAATTCCCACTACCTTCTTGCCATTTGGAAGGTCTAACACACTCCATGTCTATTTGTCATTCAGAGCTTGAAGCTCTTTAGTCATAGCATCTTGCCACTCAGGCATGCATGTGGCTTCATGAAAATTCCTTGTTTCGAAAGTGTGGGACAATTTGTTAAGGAAAGAAGCATGAGAATATAAGAATCTGTGATAAGAAATGGTACAGAGATAAGATGCCTTGCAGTGTAAGTAACGTTCTCTTGTAACCTCACTGGTGGATGTCTATCTTGTGTAGGATTTCTTCTTGGTGCACTTATAGCTTGCTGATTTGGTTGAGCTTCTAATGGTCTAGAGGAGCTTGGCACTACATCAATTACACTCTCAGTGAGTTGAGAACTATCAGTGCTGATATGAGCAAGAATGACTTCATGAATTTCTGCTGGAATAGGTAGTGGAAATAGGTCCATAAGATCTTCCATATTAGCATTAGTCTCCAACCTTTTGTGGAAATAAGGTGAATATTCATCAAATCGCACATCTCTAAAGCTACCAGCTTCCCCGTGTTAGGGTTGTACACTTTGTAACCCTTTTGAGAACTAGCATATCCCATAAACACACATTTGACAGCTCGAGGGTCGAGTTTGTCACGATGGAGAGCTTGAATGTGCATATAACAAGTACAACCAAAGGCCATGAGGTGAGACAAGGTTATAGGCCTGCCCTTCATAACTTCAAAAAGAGATTTAACATTCAACACCCGAGTTGGCAGTCTATTAATGATGTAAGTGGCAGTGAGTAGGGCTTGAGACCAAAATTTCTTAGGAACATTCATTTGAATCATAAGTGATCAAGTCTTCTCCAATAAGTCTCGATTCTTCCTCTCTGGCACACCATGTTGTTTTGGTGTACCAACACAGCTAGTTTGATGCAAAATGTCATGATTGCTTAAGTAATTACTCATGTTATTGGAAGTGTACTCGGTGCCATTATCTTATCTTAACGTATATAACTTAGATGAAAATTGATTGGTGATTAGGTTGTGAAAGTCCTTAAAAGCATCAACCAAATCACTTTTAAGTTTTAAAAGATACAACCAGGTCACTCTAGAATAGTCATCAACAAATGTAACATAATATCTATACCCATCAAAGGATTCTACACATGAAGGACCCCAGATATCTGAGTGAACAAGCTCAAAAAGTTTGCTAATTCCACAATTAGAGTAAACAAAGGGAAGTCTAGTGGCTTTTGATATTTGACAAGTTTCACACTCAAGTATGTTTCGACAAAAATAGGAAACAACTTGGTCATCACAGGTTCTGAGCGATGAGTATGGCATTGATGTCAGAGTTGGTGTTCCTGAACTTGACTTAAGTTGACATTAAGCTTCTTGACAAATTGGACTCCTTTAAGAGATAGTAAAGTTCGTCCAAGAAGAACCCTTCAGCAATCTTCTTCTGAGTAACTCGATCCTCAAACACAACATTGTAAGGGGAAAATATGGCAAGACAATCTAAGGTTTTTGTGATTTTTCCTATTGACAAAAGCTGAAAAGGAAAAGAAGGTACATAGAAAGCAGTGGAATCAGTATGCTCGCTTAGCAATCTAACCTTTCCTTTCCCTAGGATAGGTTCCCCTTTCCCATTTGCAACAGATACATGAATTGGATCAATAGTTCTTTGAAATTCGTGTAGACTAGAGGGTTTATTAGTTATATGATCAGTGGCACCAAAGTCAATAATCCAAAAATCATGTGTAACATTTACAATAAAAGTAGTGGAAATGGCACTGATAATGCCTGGAATATTGCCTTTCAATGTGTTCTCTGAGTCAGCCAAGAATCTAACAAATTTCCCTAGCATTGCAGTAAGGTTTTCAGGCGTCATTTCATCAGGCTCAGTGCTTCCTTGCTTCTTTTGAAGAATATCAGCAAACTCGTTGACCAAGGACACATGATCTGTTGAGAAATTGGCCATTCCATCAGTTGAGGAACTAGCTGAGTGAAATGCTTTTGGAGTGACTCCTCCCTTCCCATCTTTGATCATCCTGCCTTCCCTATCAAACTTAAGCTTTAACTCCGAATGAAGAATCCAATATTTTTATCTTAAATGTCTCTTCATGTTGCAATAGGAACATTTCTAGCCTGCTTTCTTCCCAAGCACCCTATCACCAGTTGCTTTATGATTTATTGTGAAAACCTTAGCCTCATAGTTAGATTTGGGATTAACGTTCATCATTCTTCGTCGAGTTTCCTCTCTGTGGACTGCATGACACACACTGGTAAAGGAGGGCATTTCTTGAGTCATTAACAAATGCCTACGCAGGTCTTCATACTCAGCTCCCAAGCTTGCTAAGAGTTGAAACACCCTATCTTCATCAGCCCTCTTCAGTAGCACAGCGGAATCAGTGGTGTGCGGACGATGCATATCGAGTTCATTCCACATGGATTTCATACTTCCAAGGTGTTGAACAAATGAGTGATCACCTTACTTTAAACTAGCCACACTCTTCTTCAGTTGAAAGATGTGAACTGAGTTGTTTTGGCTGCCATACATGTCTTTGACAGACTCCCATAGGAAAAAGGAAAACTTTGAATAACTGAAAAGCTTAGACAGTTTTAGCTCCATGGAGTTGAGTATCCAGGATATGACCAACTGATTAGTAGTGTGCCATGCATCATAGGTTGGTGAAGTGGATTCTAGGGGCTCAGAGTTTCCATTGATAAACCCTAGCTTCGATCTTCCTCCTATAACAAGTGACACAGCTCTTGACCAAGAAAGGTAGTTGAACTCGTTCGGTAGCATCGAGTAGGGTCATTGATTTGGATTGTTCTCACCCCTTAGGTTAAGTTGGGGACGAAGATGAGGCACTATCGGCACTAGACGCATTTTCTTCTGCCATCTCTATCGATGATGAGCAAATGAAGAAATATAAAAAAATTGAACAGAGTCAAGACCCTATGGTTCCTGCTCTGATACCATGTTGAGTTTTGGTTTTAATATTTGTTGTACATTTCATTATGAAGATTACAAGAGAGTGAAGGCAACTTTTATAGAGAGCCAAAAAGAAAGCTACAAGAGATTATAGGCTAACTACCCCAACCCTTAAAATCTGCCCTAACAAGTGGAAAAGCCAAAACCAAATTACAAGGAAAAAAGTTTTACAAGCAACTAAGAAAGGTTGACAAAAGAAAGGTAAGGTGAGGATGACAACCCATACGTACAACCCATCCCTTGCGATCTTATACAAACCGGTTTCAATAATCAACAATATCGGCATGGCTGCAAGCTGTCAGCAGTCCTATAAAAGTAACCTTGTTAGGTCTTATCTCAGTCATCAACATCTCATGAAATAATTATATCGCTACGCTTGCATCGTGCATTGCATACCCCAAAATCATTGAGCTATAAGAAAATATGTTTCTTTCCTTCATTCCCGGAAAAACCTTGAATGCATTATCCAAACTTCCACACTTAGAGTACATATCTATCAATTCAAACCCCACAAGAACATTTTCAGTAGGCCCAAAACTAGATTTCTCAGCAATGTCTCGAACCCAATTAACATACTTAGACGCATCTAATTGTGCACAAGCCAAAATGAGACCAACCAACATAATATCATCAGTCCCTACACCAACACATTGCATTCTCTCAAAGCAATCCAATACCACTCTTGGATGGGCATTTTGAGCATAACCATTAACCATTGCAGTCCATGCCACCATATCTTTTGCAGGCAACCCCTCAAACAACTCCCAGGCTGATTATATATCCCCAGCCTTGGTATAAGCAACAATCAACTCAGTCCAAGAAACAACATCCCTCTAAGGCATTTCATCAGTTTGCATCAAAATGATACATCAGCAAGACATTAGTTAAAATCAGAGTAAATTTTCCAACAATTAATAGCTGTAATAATGTGATGAGTCTGCAATAGTATGATAAAATTGATTAAAGTAGAAAAATCCCAGTAAAGCACACTTGCAAATATCAATGAACTTTCATGCCATGCAAGGCTTTTATCCTAACTAAAATCTTACTGAAAAACACTAAAATGGGTAATATAATGAATATAATCCTATGTGCCTCATGAAGTAAACAATAATACCATATTCTTTTTCTTCTCAACTGGGAGTGTCTTCAACATGAGAAATTGCTTGTCATTTTCGATCAACCAAGCACATGCTTTGATTTGTTCTTCTTCAATGAGATTTGGTATTGCATTTACTTCATCATATACCTCTATTGGATCAAGCTTCTTTGTGTCCGAACAAATATAGTCTTGAAAGGATATAGCCATCTTGGCAAGTGAATCTGCAATCATATCTTTAAAGGTGGTTGGTTTTTTCTTTGTATGAGGCACATCAACAAAATTTGTTAGCTTTCTCTTGCTTTGAGTCTTCTAACCATTGGCTGAAGTAGGTGAAATATCATTAATAATTTCATTATATGGAGGAGTCATAATCTCAACAGCTTCCACACCTGTTTCAGCACCCTCACTCGTAGCTCTATCTTTGCCACACAAATCCAGTACATTATCCCAATTTGGAATGACCTTCCAACGAAAACTTTTAGCACCACTATGTGACTACCAATCAAAACATAAAAATCAAAAAGTAAACCGTAAGTATAACAAGAGTTAAAAGAATATCACACACACAAAAGAAAATTAATGAATTTACCATACCCTCACGTACTCTTGCCAGACATGATCTTCATCTACACTTATCATCTTTTTGGTTGCATCCCAACTAAATCCACTTTGACTTAGTATATCACTCACTATGGCATAGAACTTTTTCCAAAACTTCACATGATTTCAAATGCTAACGGTAGTTACATGAATATCAAATTGAGCAGATAATATAGATGCAGCAGAATTATAAGCAGCTATCTTCCAACCACCATCTCCTTTGTTACCCAATCTTCGTTCTTCGTGAAGTATATCAGCCAAAGCGCGTTCCATATCTACATTCCATCTAAAATAATTATTTTCATCTCCTTCATTTTCAATTTCTTGGTTCTCTTTCTTTCTCCTTGGTTTTTGTTTGCATACTGGTTTTATATCGGATCCTTCCATTGCTCCTAACATTAAACAAATATTAATTGAAATTTTAAGTCATTCGTAAACACATGCATATCAAGAATCAGATTATCATTATTCACTAAGACAACATAATCAAAATAAAATCTAAAACCCAGGGCATTCCATAAAATATAAAAACTAATGCATTTCATACTGTTGAGTGCATAAAGTTATACTTTTACGCCCTCTTTTTCTTAGCTTTTTGACTTAAAATCTCCATGCATCACAAGGTATTTTTTTGTTTTTATTGTATTTCAAGATGAAAGTAAGAACTTGAAGAAATCATCTTATTTTGAATATTGTAACAAGTGGCCCAAGATCCGCCAAAAGAGGCCCTTGCAGAACAGCCAACTTACAAGCTTTACCCTGAAGTGCTCAGAATGAATTAGAAAATGAGCCATATACAGTTGGAAAGCATGAAAGTCTTCTTTCTGATGGTCTTTACAGCTTGTGATTTGGAGGTTTCGACAAGAAGTTATGACAGAATAAAGAGGAGCTGTTCGGTTACAAATTCTGATAACAACTAGTTTTCAATTACTCCAATACTAAAAGCTGGTTGTTATGAGTTATAAATGAGAGTCAATTTAAGGATGTAAAAGTATCAAATGTTAGTTAAGTCCTAAGCCTTTCAATACGAGACAAATACTCAACAGAAGGAAGAGAATCTGGAGAGAGAGCAAGATTCTTCGGCCTTAAGCAGTTTCTAGGTTCTAGCTTTCCTGACTTTTTTATGTATTTTGTTTTTATGGATACTTAGGGCTGCTTTGAAGCCCTAGACATGATTGAATTAATGTTATGATGCAGTTTTAGTTTATCAATTTCATTTACAAGCTAGAATCAGTTTTTTGTTTCAATCATTTCAAGCACATATTTTCAAGCTTAGCTACCTTGTTTATGTTTGCATTCTGTTGAGAATGATAAGGATGACTGCCATATCTTCTTTCATTCATTAGCAACATGTGGTTAGGTTAACTAATCATGTAAATTGATTCCATGAAGTTCTAGGATAAATGCCATGTTCTAGGGTTCATGCGATGTTCATAATCTTCTTCATTCTTAATGAGTTTTGATGAGTAGATTCTATATTATATATTTTACCCTAATCTTAGTATATTTTGGTTAATATATTGGAAGAATTTTGATACTTGGAATTGTATTTTCAATATAGGACTTTCGACTTCCTCTGGAGCAAAACAAGACCAAATGGATGAATTTTGGAGTAATTCTAGTTGGAGGACGTTCGTGAGTCAATTAGCTTGATCGTATCAAAATTTAGGATTTTTTCACCAAGTCGTTATTTTCTGGCGATGGAATAAAGAAACAGTGCGCAGTGTTGGAAAATGACGTTTTTGGGCTTAAATTGCGCTTTTGGAGCGCAAGATGACCTCGGATGGGCTCGTGGCCTTCTGGAGAAGTGTTCAGAATATTCCAATCATTAAATCTAGCTATATTGGGCCAGTTTTGGAGCAGCTTATGGGTCCAAAACGTGGCTGTTCAGATTTTAGACGAATTTTACCATTTAATTTAGGGTTATGTTTCCTAAGTTTTTGGTTTTTCTGATTAATTTTAGTTTCCTAGGGTTTGTGTGGGGGGTTGGCAGATATATGGCTTGGCCGTCTACAGTTTTGCTCTACGCTTTCTTTTATGCAATTTTGGAGACATAGAGAATTGTTAGGGTTTCGGAGACTTTTTACTTGAAGGTGCTTTCAATCCTTTTCTTGAATATATTTTCTATGATTTCAATTATGAATATGCGGAACTAATTTATTTATGCTAGGGTGAAGCCTTGAGCTTTAGCATGAATATGTGATTTTTATTTAATTGCTTATGATTGATTGCATGCGTACTTTGAATTGTTAATCACCGGGATAAAAACTATCTAATTGTCTTAATGCCTGATCACCATTAGGATTTTTAGAAAAGTAATTTGATCCAATTTTGGTCGGAAGGTTCCCTAAAATTGACGCTGACTTCTTGTGATTAATAATTGTAATTTCACTTAGGATGAATATCACGTCTTAAGGATTGCATGGCTTTCCAAAGGATTTTCATAAAGCATAATGAGTCTTCCATGTTCAGATTTGATCTGAACATCCGGACAGGTTGCATGTTAGATATACGTTCTGACACACCCCGATCCTGAGAATCAAGGCGTGCTGGTGATAGGAGCATATTTTTGCGACTTAGTTAGCTTGTTCTTGTGCATTTACGTTGTATTTCCTTAGTTATTTTAGTGTTTAAAGTTGTTTTTGTGTGTTTTCAGACTCTAAGTACAAAGTATGCAAGATGATGGATTTTGGAGGCCTTTGGAGCACTTTCGGGCTTGGAATGGATAGCAAATGCATGGGCCAAAGTGGATGGACGAATTTGAGAACTAAAGAGGCCAAGAATGTGAAGAATTATGGTCCAAAAGATGAAGAACTCAGCCCAAAAATCTGTCTTCATCTTCCTTGCTATGCAAACCACATAGAATTCCCTTTGGATTCCCATGCCATGCTTGATCACTCTTGTCCCCTACATAATTTCTGATTCCATGCTTTAATTCATGTAATTTTTACACTCAATTGCTTGACACCTCTTGTCCCTTCACCTATCAGATTTTAGACAACCTTTACATCCATTACATGCACCAATTGATGCTCCATAATTCACATTTGGAATCCAATGCCTTGTGCAACACATGTTACTGCACCTTTGACCCATTTGTTGACACATTTCACCTCCCTTTCCATCTCTATGCAATATACACAATCATTCATGCTCCCTAGCTGCAAGACCACTCCATTTTACCCTTCACACTTTGCATCATCACTTCACTTTCACCCTTGGACAATTGCACACCACATACACAACCTTGCCGTGCACTTCCCCCATGGCATAACCTGGTTCTCTAGGGTTTTGGGGCCTATAAATACATGTTTACACCCCTTGGCAAAGGGTACACACTCCCATATACATCATTCATCACAGAAATTCGTCCATACACACCCTAGGAAGCAAAACACCCCAAAAAGCACCATTCTAGTGCCTAGAAAACATAACAGCCACTCCACCTTCTTCCACCCTCTTTGCCTAGTTCTCCACCACCATCCAACCATCAAACACTCCTCCACTCTCACCCTAAACATTTCCATACCATTCCCCATCCATTCTACATCATAAAACTAACCAAAAACTGTCCACAAAGCAATCTGCTGCAAGCAAGGGAAAGGAGGATTCTTGGATGCACTTGGTGCCAAGTTGGAGCATTTTAGGTGTTTTCTTTCTTTTGATTTTAATGTCTAATTCATGTAATCTTTGTTTTGTTTTAAGTATGATTGGCTAATTTCATTTTGGCTAAGGGTGGATTCAAAACCATGATCATATATGTGAAATAAGTTGAATACTTCCAGTTATCGTTACATAAGTTGTGAATACAATTTGCTTAACCGTTGAAATTAAAACTTATTCTTGCATGTTGATTGAGAGTGCACGCTTAATTTGCATACTTGAATTTGGTGCTAGGATATAAATTTGTTTCACCTAATCGTTATGAGTTTATATTCGCAAGTAGTGAAGGTCGCTAGTCACGATCGTGTTAAGTAGATTCCTGGCAAGAGTATCATGCTTTTCATAGTTACGAATGCCTTGTCGATACTTATGATTTCCAAAGAACGTAATGATTCTAAGTTGTATCTTTATCATGCTATTCATATAGAGAACTTGTTAGGAATAATTTGGTTGCGATGCATATTCATCCAATTCAATGATTTTAGGGAAATCTGAAGGTTAATTTAAGCGGACCTAATTAACTCGGAGTGTCGAGGTTCATAACTTGTTAAATTGATAACTGGAAATCGATTTAGGTTGCATATATTTCATGTGTGGAGAAGAACCCCTTAGCCATTCCATCATCTATTGATTCATCACAATTGTATCTTACAATCTGTTTTCTTTGCAATCTGTCCATTTGATTTAATTTCGTCCTAATCAAATCCCCAGTTATTTTGGAGTCCTAGATTAGTAGAAAGTGTGTTGGTTGATGATTTTAAGTGTTTTGGTACAAGTTAAAACCCAAATTCGTCCAAAGTTGTGCTTTGTGTTCAAAACTGCCCAGAAAGTGTGTTTAAGGCAGTTTTGAGTCTTTTAGTTGCTGTTTTGAGTTATTGGCTTGTTTTAGTATTTTAAACGTGAGGTTTGCATTCTTTGAGTCTAATCTAGTGTTTTAAACTTTGTTTTTACATTTCTAAGTCAGTTTTCAAGTGTTTAGCAATCTCTCCTAATCCCCGGTTTAGAACGATCCCTACTTACATACTTTGCTACAATTGATAAAAAGAGGGTTTAATTTTGTGTGTTAACTTATTTCTCACATCAGCTGGCCGTCACGTGAGCGTGACGTAGCCAAAGTGTGACACGAAAGCAAGATATAACAGAAATATGAAGGAATTTAAAACCAACCACTAGCAGTAACAACCTACTAGTATAAAAGGATGAGTTATAAGTAAAACACACAAATTCAGAGCATAGGTCTAAGTGCAGTCAAGTAGGACCATAATAAAAAGTACAACACCCATAGGTGAGTCCTGCATGCAGAGCGTCTGCCAGAATGCCGAAAAAGACCTCGAGAGCCACCAACAGCTAACTAGAACCTGGAGGGGCGCAAAACAAAGATGAGTGGGTCAGTAAAACCAAAGATTTTTCCAAAACATTTCGTTGAAAACATTTCTAACCCCTCACCGTAAAACCTGTATACTTTCCCAGAAAATAGTATATAGACATATATATATACATAAATCATCAAAACTCAGCTCACAATCTATCAACATAACATCTCGGAAAGAATATGCCATGCCATACCAAAATATAATTAGAATGCATCAATATCAATCAGGTGAAATAATAAATCAACCGGAGACCCTACAATGGTCCTGTACGGCTGATTCTATAGCTCAACATCCCACTCAGCCGGAGTCACCACAGTGACCTATACGGCCCAACTCTGCACGTCGCTCGGAACTACGTATGGTAGTCTGTACGATGAAAGGTGTATAAATACGCTCTAGTGCTTCTCTCATCAATCATCGGCGCGCATAACTAAGGTCACCCACTAAGGTGTATAAATATGCTCTAGTGCTTCTCTCATTTTTATTTTATTTTTACAGATTACAACAGTACAGCAGTGCAGATTTCAGAAATCTGTGCATGGTCAGCACCCGTTCAACAGTACAGAAATTGATTCCACTTGATCCCGAACTTGAGCAGAATTTAAGGAGGAAACGCAGAGAGCAAACATTGCAGAGGGTTCGTCCTCTGCAGGAGACTTTTCTGCAATCATTCTTTTTTGGGGACCTGCACAGCAAAGAAAAAATGGCATTTGTAATTCCAGAAGCTGGTCTGCCCCTGGGTGATTCACTGACAGCCCATACCACAAATATACCAAGTTGCATTACTTATCCGGCTTCTAAGACTCTTGACATGAGAACTCAAATTTTATCTTTTGCCTAAAAACCAAATGAAGAGTTTCATGAGGCATGGGAAAGGTTCAAAGAGTTGATTAGAAAATGTCCACATTCGGGTATTAACACTACTGATCAAATGCATATATTTTTCAGAGGGTTGAATATGACTACAAAAACTCTTGTCAACGCTTCATGCGGAGGTTCGTACAAAGATAAAAATGCACAAGAGGCTTGTTTGTTATTTGAAAAAATGGCAGCAGATACACAACAGTGGGAAGTTGAGCAGCCACAATCTAGATATGTTTTTGAGATGTCTAACGGCTCTTCATATGCTACAGCACAAATTGAAAAAATGGAGAAAAGGTTTGATGCAAAATTTGACATGTTATTACAGAGAATACCAGGTTCACAGGTTGCTGATGTGAGAATTACTTGACACACAAATTAAACCCTCTTTTTGACAATTGTAGTATAGATGTAAGTAGGGTATCGTTCTAGGCCGGGGATTAGGAGGGATTGCTAATCTATTCTAAATTAATTTAAAAATATTAAACAAGACTCAAGGACACAAAACTAGGCTAAAAACTCTAATAACTCGAAACACACTTAAATGACTCAAAATAATGAAAACAATCAAATTAGACACTATGAACTGAAATGGACGGAAATTGAATTAAAAGACTAACAATAATGAAAACTAACTAAATAATATAATTTAATAATGGATGGGTGTTTGGTTTTAACAAGAAGTAAATTAAACTTAAATAAATTACAGAATTTACAAAAACATGAAATTAAGATGAAAAGATAAATGACGGACTAGCTAGAGGGTTCTTCTCCACACATGACACATATGCAACCTAAATTGATTTTCAGTTGTTCTTTCAATAAATTGTAAATCTCAACGCCCCAAATTAACCGTGAATTGCACTAATTAACCCTCAGTTTTTCCACAAGTTATTGGGTTGGATGATTGCATACGACAACCCAAAACATTCCCTACAAGTTCCCTACATGCATTCCATAATAGAGATACAAGCAAGAATCATTAAGTTCTATGAAAAACATAAGCATTGACGAGGCACTCGTTACTATGATTTGCATGAAACTTATGCCAAGAATTCACTTAACACGATTGTGGATAACAACCTTCACTACTTGTGAATATAAGTTCATAACGATTAGGTGAAATTCACTTATATTCTAGCATCAAATTCATGCATGTAAATTAAGTATGCATCCTTAATCGACCTACAAAAATAAGTTATCAATCAAACAGTTAAGCAAATTAAATCACAACTCAGAAATCACAATTGAAGGTAATCAATTCATATTACAAATATATTCATGGCTTTGAATTAACCTCTAGCCAAAATAAATTTAATTACACATTATTGAAACAGAAATAAAATAGAAGTTTGGAAAGATTAAACCGAAAGAGGATGATTTGCTGCGTTCGTGCCCACGCTGCCCTCCTGACCTGTTTCCTGCGCTCTTCTTTCTGATTCTGACCCTCGCTGACCTCTCCCTGCATGACCTTCCTGACCTCCATGCTGCCAAAGGCAGCTCCTCTCTCCTGCTCTATCCCCCGTACTGACCTCTCAGCTGCCAAAGGCAGCCTCTGCTTTTTTTTTCTGACCTCCTGGTTTCTCGACTCTCCCACTGATTTCTCCCCGCAGCTCTCCCCCTTCCGTGCCTCTCTATCCCTCTTTTATTTCTTTCCTTCCGTTAATCTCTTTTATTTTATTATCCCGTGCCTTTCTCTTGGTCTCCCCTTTTCTAGTCCGTGTCCACTGCTTCTTATTCTTTTCTTTCCACACCTCTTTGTCTGCCAGTCTGTCTTTTTTATTTGTTTCTTTTCCTTTTCGTCACTGCCTCAATGCTCTCTCCACTCTGAAAGAATTCTTCCATGCTGTTTTTCCACTTTGTTTCCTGCCATCCTCTCTGCTCCTTTGTCCGTGTCTTCACTTTTCTTCCTTTTAATTGAAATTGATCCTAAAACACATTTAAAGTAAAGGAACAGTAATCTTCACTGAGCATGTGCACTTGATGACTGATGAGATTCTGCAGTAATGGAATGACTACACGCATGCGGTGATCATGTGTGTGGCTTTAGTGCTCTTTTCAAGGTATAAGCTGGAAAGTATTTTTGGCAACAAGATTCTTTTGTGCTATTTTTATTTTCTTTGCATAACAAATCCTATAAACACAAAAATAATGTAAATAGCTCGAAAATATAAGGAACTAACTAAGAAAACACGAGTGAATTCGAAGTAAAAATATATATAAATATGATCCGATCAGTTGCTGTACAGCAGCCCTTACAAGCTGCCTGCAGCATTTGCAACATGATAACTCATGACTTTATGAGCTGCCCACATAAAGACGTTTACCCGGACTTTACAGCAGAGCAGGTTAATGCATTTAACAATTTCCAGCGTCCCAGATATGACCCGTATTTGAATTTCTACAACCCAGGTTGGAGAGATCATCCTAATCTAAAGTGGGACAAAGATCAGCACTCTAGGCCTTAATTTCAATAGCAGGTATATCAACTTGCTGCACCTAAGGCTGCTTGGGAGGTTACAATCGAAAAATTGGCAAATACTACCACTCAAGAAATTCAAAATCTACAGGCAGCAGTGAAAAACATGGAAAAACAGATGGGGCAGATTGCTTTGTAGGTTTCTGGAAGGGCACCGGATACATTTCCTAGCCAAACCGAACCAAATCCAAGGGGAGGTGCAGATTGCAAAGCAGTTAGAGTTCTACGTTTCGGCAAAAGTTTTGATAACAGGGATGAAAATTGCGTTCGAAATTTAAGGATGGCTTCACAGCCAAAAACAGATTCAGGAATTGTTGAAAAATCTGCCAATTTGAAAGATTCAGAATAGCCCGTTAACAGTTTCGAAAATGGTGCAGGTATTGTTGTGGATCGTGTATATGAGCCACATATGCCTTATCCCGAACGGTTGAAGCCTAAAGTCAAAGATCAACAATTGACAGATCTTATGAAGACTTTGTCTAAGTTTCAGATTAATCTACCGTTAATTGATGCCATCAAGAACATTCCGCCTTATGCCAAGTTTTTTAAGGATGTTTGCACAAAGAAAAATAAGCTCGTTGATTTTAAGAAAGTGATTCTTACAGAACAATGCAGCGCTGTTCTACTACACAAGTTGCCCCCGAAGAAACAAGATCCAGGGAGTTTTACAATTTCATGCACAATTGGAAATTCTAATTTTAAACGTGCTTTAATTGATTTAGGTGCTAGTATTAATTTAATGCCTTTTTCTGTTTTTCAGAGACTGGGACAAGGAGAAATCAAGCCTACATCAGTTATTCTACAACTAGCGGACCGTTCAATTGCTTATCCTAGGGGAATTATTGAAGACCTAATTATTAAAGTGGATAATCTCTATCTTCCTGCAGATTTTGTGATTTTGGATATGGATGAAGATATGCAAACACCAATTATTTTGGGTTGTCCCTTCATGGCAACTGCTAGAACGTTAATTGATGTAGAGGCTGGAACACTTACACTTAGAGTGCAAGATCAATCTGTTGTATTCAGTTTATTTGAAGCTACTAAAAGGCCAGGTGATGTGCAAGATTGTATGCGTGTTGATGTGCTTGACAGCGTATTACATGCTAAAATTATGCCACGTTTGACATCTGATCCATTGTTAAATGTGTTGAATGGGTTTGAGAATAAAAATACAGAAGATGAAGAGGTTTTTGAGTATGTTTCAGATTTGGGAAGTGTTCCTTTTCAACCCCCACATTGGAGGCACGTTTTTTAGAGTTTGGGGGAACCCAAAAAACTATTACAACCTTCTAAGGTACAGCCACCTAAACTGGAGTTAAAAGTGATTCCAGAACACTTGAAATATGCTTATTTGGGTGCAGATTCTTCGCTGCCAGTTATTATAGCTGCTGATTTATCATCAACAGAGGAAGATAAATTGTTGCGCATTTTAAGGAGTTATCAAGATGCAATTGGTTGGACTATAGCTGACATTAAAGGGATCAGCCCTACAATTTGTATGCACAAAATTTTGATGGAAGATGGAGTAAAGCCAGCAATTGACGCACAACATCGGTTGAATCCAATTATGAAAGAAGTTGTTCGTAATGAAGTTATGAAGCTTTTGGATGCTGGGATGATCTATCCTATTTCAGATAGTAAGTGGATTAGTCCAACTCAAGTGGTGCCAAAGCGTTCTGGTATCACAGTTGTGAAGAATGATAATAATGAACTTGTGCCTACTCGTTTGACTACTGGGTGGCGTATGTGTGTTGATTATAGAAAGATCAACGCAGGTACTAGAAAAGATCATTTTCCATTGCCATTCATTGATCAAATGTTGGAAAGGTTGGTTGGTCGTGCTTTCTATTGTTTCTTGGATGGTTATTCAGGGTACAACCAGATTCTAGTTGCCCCTGAGGATCAAGAGAATACAACCTTTACTTGTCCTTTTGGGACTTTCGCATATTAAAGAATGCCTTTTGGTTTGTGCAATGCGCCTGCCACGTTTCAGCGTTGCATGATGAGCATATTTACCGGCTTAGTTGAACATGTAGTTGAGGTATTTATGGATGACTTTTCTATTTTTGGCGATTCTTTTGACCAATGTTTGCAGAATTTATCTCTAGTTCTTGAAATGTGCATTAAGACCAACCTGGTTTTAAATTGGGAAAAGTGTCATTTCATGGTTAAGCAGGGAATTGTCCTAGGCCACTTGATTTCTAACAGGGGTATTGAAGTTGATAAGGCTAAAATTGATGCAATTGAAAAGTTGCCACCCCCAACAACTGTTAAGAGTGTTCGATCTTTTCTTGGCCATGCCGGGTTTTATAGACGGTTCATACAAGATTTTTCCAAGATTAGCCGACCATTGTGTAATTTATTGGCTAAGGATGCACCTTTTGTTTTTATGAGGCTTGTTTGGAAGCCTTCAAGAAGTTAAAGACACTCCTCACTACAACACCCATTATTGCAGCTCCTAATTAGAGCCTACCTTTTGAATTGATGTGTGATGCATCAGATTATGCAGTGAGAGCAGTTCTTGGACAGCGGAAAGATAAGCTTCCCCAAGTTATTTATTATGCTAGTCGAACCCTAAATGATGCCCAATTAAACTATGCTACAACAGAGAAATAATTGTTGGCAGTTGTTTTTGCATTGGAAAAATTTCGTTCGTATTTAGTTGGGGCTAAAGTGGCTGTTTATATAGATCATGCAGCTTTGAAATATTTGTTGTCTAAAAAAGATGCTAAGCCTCGATTGATTCGTTGGATTCTTTTATTGCAAGAGTTTGACTTAGAAATCAGAGATAAAAAGGGTAGTGAAAATGTGGTGGCTGACCATTTATCTAGATTAATTATTCCCGCAGCTTCCGAAGAAGATTCCCTACCATTAAGGGAGAGTTTTCCAGATGAACAGCTATTTGCAATCCAATTTCGTACACCGTGGTTTGCTGATATTGTTAATTATTTGGTTAAAGGTGTAGTGCATCCAGATTTAACATTTCAGCAGAAAAAGAAGTTTTTATCTGATGTCAAACATTATTTCTGGGATGAGCCATACCTATTTAAGTATTGCCCAGACCAGATTATTCGCAAATGTATTCCTGAACCCGAATAGGAAAGTGTTTTAAAATTTGCTCACCATTTTGCATGTGGAGGACATTTTGGGCAGAAAAGAACAACAGAGAAAATTTTGCATAGTGGGTAATTTTGGCCTACACTTTTTAAAGATGCACATAATTGGTGCAAGGCCTGTGATAGATGTCAAAGAGTCGGCAATCAGTCCAAAAGGAATGAGATGCCCCAGCAAAGTATTTTAATTGTTGAATTTTTGATGTTTGGGGTATTGATTTCATGGGACCATTTCCATCTTCCCATGGGAACCACTATATTTTAGTTGCTGTGGAATATGTTTCTAAGTGGGTCGAGGCCATTGCAGCACCAACTAATCAGGGATCAGTGGTCCTGAAGTTCCTCCAAGGGGTTATATTTCCGCGTTTTGGAATTCCACGCGTTATTCTTAGTGATGGGGGGAAGCATTTTATTAATAAACCATTTGCTAATTTGTTGGCAAAATATGGGATTAATCATCGTGTGGCTACACCTTATCATCCACAAACATCTGGTCAAGTGGAAGTTTCAAACAGAGAATTAAAACGCATTTTGGAGAAAACAGTTGGTTCAACACATAAAGATTGGAGTTTAAAATTAAATGATGCATTGTGGGCCTACAGGACAGCTTATAAGACTCCTATTGGGATGTCACCATTTCGACTCATTTATGGGAAAGCATGTCATCTACCTATGGAGCTTGAGCATAAGGCTTACTGGGCAATTAAAAAGTTAAATTTTTCATATGACTCAGCTGGAGAACAACATAAATTACAGCTCAATGAGCTGGAGGAAATTCGTCAGGGTGTTTATGAAAGTTCTCGCATCTACAAGGAAAGAACTAAGGCGTTTCATGATAGTCAAATTTTACGGAAAGAATTTCAGCCAGGGCAAAAGGTGTTGCTATTCAGTTCAAGGCTAAAGTTGTTTCCAGGGAAATTGAAATCTCGCTGGACTGGGCCATATTTGGTTACTAAAATCTATTCTCATGGGGCAGTTGAAATAACTAATGAGGCTTAAGGCAACGCATTCAAGGTGAATGATCACAGGCTAAAACCATACGTAGAGTCACCGTTTGATACTGCATACGAGTGTTTGACTCTGAAGGAACCAGTGATCTAGCCACCGGACTTCCGCAACGTCTAGCTATAGACTTAAAATAAAGCGCTTATTGGGAGGCAACCCAATTTTTCTGAACTCTTTCCTAATTTTAATTTTCGTTTGATTTTCTCTTCAATTAAGAAAAAAAAAACAAAACGAAAAAAATTCAAAAATGGAAAATTGCAGGTTGATTTTATTTACCCAGTTTATTTGATTTTTTTTTAACGCATATTGGTTAATTGCAGGTTGCGAACGTGAAAAATAAAGCGCGTCCTATGCTGGAATTCTGCACCCAGCAGCAAGTCTACCGTTACATCAACCACATCTACACTATGCTGGAAATTTAAAGCAGTCAACATAAACAGTCATTCACAGATGCAAGTTTGGGGGAGATTGTTGCAAATCCAACACAGAGACATAATTTTGAGCAGTTAATTTTCTGCAGCTCAGTTCTGCGATGCATGGAGGAGAAGCACAGTCAAATGACAGATCCATACACCACAGAACTGAGTACAGCTATTATTACCAGATCTACAACAATTCAACTTGCAAGGACATGAAATTTTACCTCCCAGATTCACCGATCTGGGCTCTTGGAAGCTTGTGCCGTTTTTGTCAATTGAAGTTGATGTTTGTCCATCCACTTTACTTCCCACGGATCTATCGGTGATCCACCTTTACTGCATAGAGCAACACAATGAAATCATGCTGGGACATAAATATCATTTTTACAAATCAAGACACCACAACCCAGAATTCGTTTTACCTTCGGATGGGAGGCGGATTTGTGATGTCCAAGCGGGTCCTGTTTTCTTCCTTTGTTCTGGGACCAGATTGTCGTCCTACACAGTTCACAGCAGAAAGACTAATGACATTATGGCTTTTTGATCCAGGAAGCGGATCTGCAGTGTTGTAGGTGTTGTTCCTTTTCATTGCCGTTGCAGAGCTTTCAGGTCATGGACGTTTGCACATTCATAATATACACAGACCTGAGACCAACATGCATCAGTCATAGAACCATGATGTTCAACCAGTTACTCAGAGACTATAAAATTTACAAAAAAAAAAAAAAAAAAAAAAAGGGACGAGGGTGTGTTACCAATTGATGGCTGGTTTTTGGACAATCGACCATAGATCTACCAGTATTTGGGGTGCAAGGTTGGTGCTGCTGTGCGAGAGGAGGCTGAATTTCTAAGAGACAGAAGGTTCTTGCGTTTTTTAGAGTAATGAAGAAGAGAGTGGAGATGCATTGGGGACATGAGAGAAAATTGTGAGAGACAAAGAGGTCTTTTTCCTATTAACGCGATATGAGGTTTGAGAGAGAGATGAGAGAGAGCCTTTCAAACCGAATCCTATGGAGCTCCCCTTCCTGATGCATCACACGTGGGTGCATCCTCAGCTTTTATGCTCCCTAGGACACAGTTTGAAGAGAGGGGAGAGAGCCGTTTGGGCTCTGTCTTTGATGGCTGACTGAGACAGAAGACTGATGCCGCATGTCACTTTTCCAATTGCATGCCAGCTGCATGCCATTCTCACGGGAATCCAAGGTGCTTTCTTTTCTAAATTTTTTTTTTTTAATGTTCTTTATATGTTCCTTGTCATGCCGTTTTTTTTTTCCTCTTTTTGTTAATTATTCATAGGTTTAGTTAGTGTCCTCTGTAATATTTAATTTTCTTTGTAAGGTTGTTGCTACATTTTTTTTTTTTTTTTTTCACACCTTGAGGACAAAGTGTGCAATAAGTTTGGGGGTGGGAAAGTAAATCTTAGTTTTTCATGGTCTTTTTATGGCTGAAGAAAAAAAAAATAAAAAAAATAAAAAAATAAATTTGAAAAATGTCAAAAATCCAAAAAGATTTTCTTTTTCTTGAGTCGTTTAGTTAGACCTTCCATAAGTCAATTATAATAATTCGATTTCTTCTAGGTCAACAAACTTATTTGAATTGGTTCTTCTTTTGTGAAAATTCAATTGTTTTATATGGTTAATCTGATTCTTACATGATCATTCTCAAGTTTATTTTATACCAATAACCAATGTCAGTATGATTATCTGTTACTTAGAGAATATGTGGATTTAAAGTGAAAACTTATTGAACCCTTGTGAGATTTTGAGCCTCTTGCATATTATTTCTTGTGAGTTTCATGATAGCATTATCATTCACTAGAACTTGCTTCAATATCTCTCGAGGCGAAATCCTAAGTCATGCAACATTAGAGAGATGATAAAGGCCATGTTTGGATCGTTTGAGCCTTTCTAACCACTTTTTTATGTTTCATTTTCCCTAGTTACCCTTTTGAAGCCAAACACTTGGCCTTTTCTTTCATCACCCACATTCATCCCTACACATTTAACCTATTTTAGCCATACCCTATAACTTAAGGGATACCAAGTGAACATCAAGGAAGATAAAGGTTGGGTTCTACAATAAGAAGTGGCATGTACCAAGGTACCATGTCGAGTATTATTTTTATTCTTCTGTAAAAAACAAAAAAAAAACAAAAAAAAAACAAAAAAAAAAAGAAGAAAGAATTAAGAATTAGAAAAGAAGAGTTCGAAATTGTTCCATCTTTATGACATGAGTCCTGGACGCCAATAATAGAAGATTCAAGTTTCAAAAGAGGGCCGACCGAATTACATTATGAAGATATCTTGGTATTTCTTAAGTTTTAGTTTTTCCCTATCCTTTCTTTGATAGCCCATACCCTAGCCTAATGTTACAACCTTTATAAAGACCTTTGATCTTTGGTGTTGCATTGATTTACATTAGTGGAGAGTTGATATGAAGAGCAAGCTTACGGGGTTTTATATTGCTTATCATGATTGAGTGAAACACTTTGCCCTTTAATGTGTGATTTTTGTGTGAGTGATATTCATGGTCGAGGATTTGAAGTGGAAGCTTTGGTTTGCATATATCTATCCGGGTTGAGTAAGTTGTATTGATATTGGTTATGTCACACATTATGCTTGAGAATGTTGTTTAAGGTTTGGTTAATTTTATTTTGAAAAATGTTTAATTCTCTTAAGTTTGGTGACCGTCTCTAGATTGCTTTGAGACTAATTTATGGAAGGTCTATTGTTTCATCGTTGTTTTTTTTTTTATTATTCTGTTTTGCTTGAGGACAAGCAAAAAGCTAAGTTTGGGGGTATTTTGATGAGTAGATTTTATATTATATATTTAACCCTAATCTTAGTATATTTTGGTTAATATATTGGAAGAATTTTGATACTTGGAATTGTATTTTCAATATAGGACTTTCGACTTCCTCTGGAGCAAAACAAGACCAAATGGACGAATTTTGGAGTAATTCCAGTTGGAGGACGTTCGTGAGTCACTTAGCTTGATCGTATCAAAATTTTGGATTTTTTCACCAAGCGGTTATTTTCTGGCGAAGGAATAAAGAAACAGTGCGCAATGTTGGAAAATGATGTTTTTGAGCTTAAATTGCATTTTTGGAGCCCAATATGACCTCGGATGGGCTTGTGGCCTTCTGGAGAAGTGTTCAGAATATTCCAAACATTAAATCCAGCTATATTGGTCCAGTTTTGGAGCAGCTTATGAGTCCAAAACGTGACTGTTCAGATTTTAGACGAATTTTACCATTTAATTTAGGGTTATGTTTCTTAAGTTTTTGGTTTTTCTGATTAATTTTAGTTTCCTAGGGTTTGTGTGGGGGGTTGGCAGATATATAGCTTGGCCGTCTACAGTTTTGCTCCACGCTTTCTTTTATGCAATTTTGGAGACAGAGAGAATTGTTAGGGTTTTGGACACTTTTTACTTGAAGGTGCTTTCAATCCTTTTCTTGAATATATTTTCTATGATTTCAATTATGAATATGCGGAACTAATTTCTTTATGCTAGGGCGAAGCCTTGAGCTTTAGCATGAATGTGTGATTTTTATTTAATTGCTTATGATTGATTGCATGCGTACTTTGAATTGTTAATCACCGAGATAAAAACTATCTAATTGTCTTAATGCTTGATCACCATTAGGATTTTTAAAAAAATAATTTGATGCAATTTTGGTCGGAAAGTTCCCTAAAATTGACGTTGGCTTCTTGTGATTAATAATTGTAATTTCACTTAGGATGAATATCACGTCTTAAGGATTGCATGATTTTCCAAAGGATTTTCATAAAGCATAATGAGTCTTCCATGTTCAGATTTGATCCGAACGTCCGGACAGATTGCATGTTAGATATACGTTATACGTTGGAGGTTCCAAGTAAAATATGAATTAGGAAAATCTAACATTCAAAGTGGCATGTGTAGATCATAAGTAATTGGTAAAAATTCATATGATTGGTAGGTGATGGTGGAACCCTAGTGCTTTCTTAATTTTATTCTCCCAAAGCTGTTTTCTTTTCTCACTGGCTCTAATATTGCAAATTGTTTATTTTAATTCATTAATTTCGTTTTTATTTTAATTAGGTTGTAAAATCAATCACCTAAACTTCTAATTTACAATAATTAAATGGAATCTGATTAGTTTTGAATTATTTAATAGTCCATGTGTAGAGGACCTTGCGAGATCCGTTTATACTACAACAACCTCGTGATTCTTGCAAGTAAAATAGGAGATTTAATCCCGTTCACATGAGTAGTAAAAATCCTATCAAGTTTTTAGGTGCTAAATCTGAGTATATGCCATGCTAGGTTGCACCTACAAATATAAGTGTTATGTATATGCCATGCATCTAACATGCAAAGTAAGAGATGATTCATACAATCTAGTTATATGCCATGCTAGATATGTGAACATCTTAGTTATGCATTTGAAAGGGATAAGTGAAAAGATCATATCACTGATTCATGAATGTTTTGGGAAGGCCTTTGTTTATTTGAAGTCAGATTTATGTCCTAAAAACGTTTGTAACCTATTCAATGTCTTAGGTTTGTTTTTAGATAGTTCTAATTTTTCCCTTTTCTTTCTGTCTTTATTTCTTTTCCAAAATTACTCGAACCCTCCATTTTAAGTCATAGGAGTCTTTAACTAATGCTAATTTGTAAGAGTCAAAGGTTTTACTAAGTTGTTTCTCAGTCCCTATGGTTTTATACCAGTACTTGTACCATTATACTATCCTTATATTTGCACTCGAAAGAAACTTCAACACATAGCACGCATATCAAGAATCAAATAATTAGCATTCACTAAGACAATATAATCAAACTAAATCTGAAAACCAAGGCATTCCATAAAATATAAAAACTAATGCATTTCATAGCATGCATATCAAGAATCAAAGTATCATTATTCACTAAGACAACACAATTAAAATAAAATCTAAAAACCAGGGCATTCCATAAAATATAAAAACTAATGCATTTCATAGCATGAATATCAAGAATCAGAGTATTAGCATTCACTAAGACAACATAATCAAACTAAAATCTGAAAACCAGGGCATTCCATAAAATTTAAAAACTAATGCATTTCGTATCAATAATGTCATTGACAAAATTATTAACTAAGACGTTAAAGACAACATGCTAAGAAAAACAACTAATTTTAGATTAAGAAGTATTGGCTGCTCTCTGAGCTTGGTAATCATGGAACATCTGCAATGCCAATGTATCACGAAACGTTGTCCATTCGGCAATAGCTTGAACAGATGTAATCCCATCAGAGTTATTTTCATTTTCCTAACAATTTAACAACTCTGAGTCCACAGATGCTAAAAATTGTAAAATTGGATCACCTGCTTGCTCAGTTCTAATAAAATTATGTAAGATACAACATGCATTTATAATCCTTACTTGCGTTTTAATATCAAAAAAGGATGGTGTGCGTAATATGCTCCATCGTTTTTTTAACAATCCAAATGCCCTCTCAATGACATTCCTTGCCCTTGAATGAAGCAAATTATATAATTCTTTGTAGTGTTCAGGTCGACGGTTTCCAACCCACTCTTTCAAGTGATATCTAGTTCCATGGTAAGGTGCTAAAAACCCCAGTCCATTAGTATAGCCAGCATCCACAAGATAATACTTATCTACAATAAAAATTTAGAGAACAAATTTAGATATATTTTAAAGTTTTGTTTTTCTAACATAGAACTTATTGGTATCACACATTACCATTTGGAACATGAAACCGGTTACTCATTTGTAAAGCATCAGATGTAGAACCTTCTCATCCAGGTAACACATAAAAAAATCTTAAATCTGGACCACAAACTCCTAACATATTAGTGGGTATATCACCCTTTCTATCTCGATATCTTGGTCTTTCCTCAATCGTTATTGTTACTGGAATGAGAGTTCCATCAAGTGCTCCAAGACAAATCTAAATAAAAATGTCATGCAATGAAAAAAAAAAGATTAAAGTCTAAAAAGCTAGTGAAGATATCAAACAAATACATAATTTTTTTGGTTTAGGTGTTGATTGATTACCTCAAACCACCGCCACTTCTCTCTTTCAGAATTACTAATAACACATGGTTGATATTTCACATATTCTTGACTTATTTTCATCATTGCATGCAACACATTGTGAAATTGCCGACTAATTGTTTCCTTGGAACGATAATAGTGTAAACCGACGATTCTAAACTTCAATTTGTGGGCAAGTATATGCAAAAAAAAAATTGCAACGGATTCTTCAATGGACACATGTCTAGTGCGAACTAATCCACCAATCCCTTGTAAAATTTCACATAACCGTTTAAATGCACTTTTGCTAACTCGTAATTGTTCAATGCAAGTTGAATCTTTTCCATTAAACAATCGACCGAGGAAAGATTGTCTTTCTTGATCCCAATCATTTGAAGGTTCTTTGAGAAGAACACTTTTACTATACCAATGCATGACAATGACAATAACATATATAATTGTACCGACAATAATTTTCCACTTTTTCCTATTTTCCTTTTCATTTAGCACACTTTCGCTTTAACCTCGTTAGCATGTCTACAACATCAGTATTTTCCATACCTGTTTGAATATATGAACAAAGATATATTGTGACATACAACAACAGTTATGGGATATGCAACTTTCTGTTTTAACCAAAAGTTGTAGATATACATGTAGTAGATGCATAAGGTTTTTGAGACAAGAAATTAAGAGTGAGGCTATGCAACCAAAAAACAAATGAGGCAAAAGTGAATAAAAAAAAAATGAGTAGCCATACAAGTCACATTCAAATCAACAGTTGATTCGTAAAGATAGAACAATCTAGCATTAGTATCATGAGAGTAATTCCTTCTTTCAATTACTGCTCTAGTGGCTTAACAAAATTATCATTTTCAATCTTAGCTATTGTTAACCTTCAAAAGAACATCTGTAAAAAGGAACTTTCTAAACTAACACCAAAGGCCATCAAAAACTAAAAATGGAGGACTGCTAATCTAAGTTTTCTTTTCTTCCAGTGAAGGAAACAATTCAAGGGAAGAGCCAATAGTATGTATCCCCCCTACCCACCACCACCAAAAACCTTCCATTTTTCCCATACAAGGTTACAGACCCAAAAAGAGTGTTACGAGCTACCTGCTAATTGTTCCTTTGATTACTTACTTTAAAGAAATTAGCGTTTTTTCTTGTCGCTGCTTCTGCTTGTCATACATCATAATTAAAGAACTTTGGTCTGCTAATCAGATTTTCTCGATTAGTTAGATATTAACCGTCAAGACGATTATATGATGCCCATTGTGAGTGGATTCCTTTTCGTTTGATATCACAATTGAATTGGATAAATTTGATTGAATTTGCGTTCACTAATTAACAAGACAATTATACTCTGATTCTTAATTTGAATTGTTTCCCAGATGAGGTTACAGACAATACAATTCAATCGGATAAAAAAAAAATTAATAAGCACACCAAGCATATGACTATCAACAAAATTCACAATTGATATAAAGAGTATACCAAAAAAGCTTAAAATAATTCAAAAAAGAAGAGAGAAGAGGCTGACCTAGAACGAAGGAAGAAGATGAAGCGCGAGAATCTCTTCGAAGATTGGAGAGCTAATTGAGTGAAGCCCTTTTTATTGTGAACTTTGGCGTTAATCATCCCAGTTTGGCGCCCTAATCATGAAATTTGGCGGGTGCATGATTTCCAGCCGATGGATTTAGGATTCTCCTGGTTGAAATTCCTCCTATTTAGACAAAAATTAAACTCGGTAATTTTCATCCCCAATTTCCCCCTTTTTTTTCCCATAGAAATTGGCTATTCTCACGCTACAAGTTCCCAAACAAGGGAAAACTGCTTTCCCATCCCAAATTTTGTATTTTAAAATGAAATTTTGTTTTATTTTACTGTATCCAAACAGAGTGTAAAGTCTAACAATTGCATCCCAGGTTGGTAAGGATGAATTTGGATACATATTGGCTGACATTCTGAAAGAAAACAATGTGGACAATTCTGGCATGCGCTTTGATCCGCATGCAAGGACTGCACTGGCGTTTGTTACACTCAGAAGTGACAGGGAGTGCGAATTCATGTTCTATCGCACCCCTAGTGCTGATATGCTTCCTCATGAAAAATAACTTGATGTAAATTTAATCAAAAAGGGGAAACATTAAAACTATAAACCTGAAATAGTCATTTTTTTTCCTTCAGTTCGTGACAATTTTTACTGATGCAGGTTGGCATATTTCACTATGGATCAATTAGTTTGATTGAGGAACCATGCAGATCACCTCATCTTGCCGCAATGGACGCTTGTTGTATCCTATCATACGACCCGAATCTAAGATTGCCACTATGGCCATCTACAGAGGCTGCTCGAAAAAGGTATTATTATTATATGGAACCAAGCTGACATTATTAAGGTGCATTATGCTGTTTGGTATAACGGCCACACAGAGTTACTTGGTGTTACCAATCCACGTGTTATAATGTATTCACAAAATTGCAGATAAGCAAGGACAAAATTGAATTCTTGACCAGAGGTGATGATCCTTATGATGATGGGGTGGTCTTGAAAAAGCTTTATGATAGGATTTTTACCATCTATGCAAACAGGTGCAAAATCACATGAAATACTTGCAAGACTACGAGGATGCTGTAGTACAGATGCTCATGCAAGGTCGTTCTCTTCAAGGACTATTTTAATAATTTACGTAAAAACAATTCATAATCAACTACTTAGAATTAAAACTTGAGAAAAGAGATTCTTAAATTGGGTAATATTAAAAACGAATTTTAATTAAAAACTAATATGACAAAAGAAAATAGTTTTAAATACCAATTTATAATAGCACTAGGGTTCCACCATCACCTAGCAATCCTACGAATTTCTACCAATTACTCATGACTTACACATGCCACTTTGAATGTTAGGTTTTCCTAATATATATTCTCCTCGTGATATTCAAGCAAGAACATATATCTAACATGCAATCCGTCTGTGATATTCACATCAAATATGAACATGCAAGATTTATTAAGTTCTATGAAAACCTTTTGAAGAACCATGCAACCCCTAAGAGCGTGATATTCGCCTTAGATGAAATTACAATCATCAATCACAAGAAGCAATACTCAAATCTCAGGTGCTATTCCGACCAAATTGCATCCAATTACTTGTCTAAACATCCTAATGATGGTCAGTCATCAAGATAATTAAATAGTTTAAAACAGTGATCAATAATTCAAAGTGTGCATGCAATCAATCATAAGCAATTAAATAAAAATTACATATTCATGCTAAGGCTCAAGGCTTCACCCTAGCAACAAGAATTAGTTATGCATATTCATAGTTGAAATCATAGAAAATATTATTCAAAATAAAAGGATTCAAAGCACCTTAAAGTAGAAAATCCCCAAGAACCCTAGCCAAGTTCTTTGTCTCTGAAGTTGAATAATAATAAGCGTCGCCCGAAAAACTGTAGACGGCAAAGCAATATATTTGCTAAGCCATCAAAAACCTTAAAACATAGGTCTCTTATTCCAATTAGGAAACTAAGAAAAATAATAAAATATCTTAGAAAATAAAACCCTAATTAAACTAGGAGAATCTGCCAAGTACTTGTCCAGCCACGTTTTAGTCTTAGATCTCCTCCAAATCTGGCCCAAGATAGCTTTTTTTTAAGATCATGACGTTCCGAACACATCTCTAGAAGGCCACAAAACCATTCGATGTCATCTTGGGCTCCGAAAATGCAATTTAAGCCCAGAAACGTCATTTTCCAGCACCACGCAACCCTCCTTTATTTTATCGCCAGAAATAACCACTTAGTGGAAAAATCCCAAATTTTGATACGATCAAGCTAAGTGACTCACGAACGTCTTTCAATTGGAATTACTCCAAAATTAGTCCATTTAACCACATTTTGCTCCAGAGGAAGTCAAAAGTCCTATATTGAAAATACAATTCAAAGTATCAAAATTCTTCCAACATATGAACCAAAATATACTAAGAATAAGGTTAAATATATAATATAAAATTCCCTTATCACTTTACCATCAGAATTTGAAGCTTCTGCTTGTAACTGAAGGGTCAGCAGGTTGCAGATACTACACAAAGGTTAACATCCATCTTGATGTAAATAGCAGATTGGATTTTTATCTGCAGTTAGTTTGGTTTTGTTGATCCCTCTTTTTACTGTGGAGTGCAGGAATTTAAGGGTAAGGTTGCAGGTATCAAAGCCGATGTTGTTGATAGTGGTGCTGGTGATTCTTTTGTTGCTGCTATGCTCAACAGCTTGGGTTCAGAAATTAATCTGTACAAAGTATGCATTTGCAAGGTTTTTTTTTTACCCCTAAACAATATAGATGGGTTGAGCGAGCTGGCACAACAAATTGGGCTTCAGTGTCATGCTTACCATGACACGATAGCCCATTTTGTAATCAAAAGTTGTACCGGACTCTCTATAAACTTGTTGAGCTATGCCGTATTCAAACGAGCCCAGTCCTTTTTCATTCAATTTTTGAACACATGTTACCTTATATGGTACTGAAAGTTTGAATTCTTTTACCTATCCAAGATGAACAAAAGCTGAGAGAAGCTCTCTTGTTTGCCAATGGCTGTGGTGCTCTCACAGTGCTAAAAAGGAGTTATTCCTGCACTGCCCACAAAAGAAGCTGTGAACCAACTTCTCCAACAAACCATTGCTTGATAAAACTCCCAAACACTGTACTTTCTTTTATTCACATTCATGTAGCAAAGCTTGTTGGATTTTTGGATCACCGGGCTCGCCTCACTCTAACGACACCGACATTGTCCCCAACTTTACAACATGCCTAATCCATCAGATGTGGGGTTTTATCACAAAAGACCTCAGTATTAGTTAGAGTGGGGTAATCTTATTTAAACCCATTGGATTTCTTTGAACTCACCGATGTGGGATTTTAACACTCCCTTTCACATGTAATCTCATTTAATGGTTCACATGTGAAGATCCACATCGGTAATTGAAACTCAGAGGTCGGCTCACATTGTGCCCACTTGTTTTCAAAGGAACTCAACGGTCGTCTCTATATTAAGAGTTCAAACTTGGGATGTGATATCTAGACCTATAAACGAGTCGGATTTATTGGGTTTGGGTCGAGTTCAACCTAACCCGTTAAGTTAACGGATCATCCGAACCCAACCCGTTAAGCTAACGGGTCACCCGAACCCGACCTGTTAAGCTAACGGGTCACCCGTTTCATCTGTTAACACTCGTTAACAAAATTATTATTATTATTATTATTTTTGCATAAAGTTTATTTTTTGTTATTAAGATTTTACTAAAATTTCTAAAATATCCTTAACTAATGAATGCTAACGGGTGTTAACGGGTCTAACAGGTTGACCCAAAGTGACCCGTTATTTAACGGGTTGTTAAAGTGTTCACCCGTTATGACCCGACCCGTTAAGCATCCATCCAAATACAAATATTAACGGGTTGGGTCGGGTCGGGTTAATGGGTTGGGTCCAAAATGCCAGGCCTAGTGATATCCACACACCCCCTTTAACTTCTCTCACACCCTTTTAATTTTCGTTCGTTGGATCGGATGAATTGAAGAAGATCAAAGAACAAAAATTAACAAGGGGTGTGGGAAAAGTAAAAAATGGTGTGTGGATAGCACACCCCTTCAGACTTTTTCCTTATGGGTGACAAGCTCATTGGCTTGCATGGGCTCGAAACCATGGGCTCTGATATCATGTTGGATTTTTGGATCGCCGCCGGACCCATCCCACTCTAATAACACCGATAATGTCTTCAACTTTACCACCTGTCAAATCCGTCAGATGTGGAGTTTTACCACAAAAAAAACTTCAATATTAATTAGAGTAGGGCAATCCTATTTAAACCCACCGATGTGGGAGTTTAACACAGCTGCAATGTATTCTGTATACAAATGCTTTCCAATGTTCTCCAACATTAAAAATGTTTTGTATTGTTTGCTGAAAAAGAAAAAGAGACGACGTATCCGTGATGACAGTCAACATATTTATTACTCTTCTTATCTTCATTCAACAAGTGTCGTGTGGGATTTGAACTCATAACCTCCTCAAAAAAGTAGAGATGCGACCGAGTAGCTAATTGATGATAGATGCTCTGCATGTGATGAAAGAACACAGTATAAGGACCAGATAAAAAGAACACTGGAGAATTTCAATAAAACATAAAGATATATAACAAAAATCAAATAGTCCATATATATTCATCATAGTCATTTCCACAACGGCACCATGATCCCTCTTACAATATAGTTGTTATATATTACTTGCAGAGCAACATTACAGTATTAATTTAGTGGAACAACAATCTAATGCAGATCAAAAGTCCAATCTGAAACTATAGAAATAATAGATCTGCTCAACCATGGATTTTAGATTATTCACATCCTCTCTCTCGGAGTGGAAGCTAGCGCCTCGCTCTACTTTCTGGCAGTCCAATAAACAATTCAGTCTCAACATCTGAGCTTGTACTACTATCAGTGTAGGTTGTGTTTTGTCTTCGCTCGTCCAATGTTTTCCTTGGCTGGAAACTACCACACTACAAAGAAAAAGTGAAACTGTTATTTTTTGTTCAACCATTAACATGAAGTTTTATCGATGATAAATACGATTTAAGCCTCTCAAGTGGTAACCAAATGTATATAACTCAGGCTTATGGCATTGAAATAATAGTTAACATGATATAAATGCTAGGTTTTGCTACTGTAGAGAATTTGTAAATAAAATTGACTAGGGACAATCACTCATGTTTCTTGAACACAAAGAAATTGAGTTTCTTTCCTCTTTCTCAGATGCCGTATTTCTGTATTCGGATTTGTGCAACATAAGGAAACACCGGTGAGTACAATTACAATATACATTATAAAAGAAGATTATGATAACTTAAGAACGGTTTACCTTCTCAACCAGTCGTGCAGTTTCAGCTTTGAGGAGTTTCTCCTGAATTTTATCAACAAAAAAAAAAAAAAAAAAAAAAAAAGAAAAACTTATTTAGTTAGCTACCATAATCACAACCTCTTGTTGGAATTAAGTGTTCTGCACTGTCTGTAGATTTCTTATTTTTAGCTACGCATTTTGTAATATTTAGTCAGCCAGCAGTAGCACAACAGACATGCAATTTTTTTATTTTTAACTTTATGTTGTAGCAGTTTTACCTTTTCTCTCAGTTGCTCAATCTGTTCCTTGAAAACCTGACTCTGTAGTATTAATTACACACAAAAAAATTAAAGTTTGTTTAATATCCATTTAATCAAGGATAAGAAACTGCTACTGTCAGAATCTACTGGTGCTTAATTATCTTTAATTCTCAGATAAACCTTTCGGGCTCGGACGTTGTTCACGCTCTTCTCCAACTGGTGCTCTATTTCTTGTAGTTCTGCAAGAGTGCATGATCCTAGACCCTCTCCCAAGAGTTTCCTGAGGCATAATTTGCAATTCCACGTTTAAAAAAGAAGCCTTTTGAAAAGGATGAAAAACTGTATATTTCGACGACATGTTAAGATACAAGAAAAGGCCACGAACCGTTTTGATACTTCAAGAAGCTCTAACTGTTTCATCATGCTGGTTGCTTTTTGCTTCAGATGCTGCATGTTCCGATTTAAAAGAAAACTCATCACCGAATATTTCGTGGGACTGAATTGTGAACACTTTCTGGGATGAGCTTACGTACCTGCATATTTTGTTCATTGGAACTGGATTTGTTGCTGGTTTGATTGCCTTTCGCGTGCTTCTGATATCGCTCTATGGTTCCCTGCATGCTGAGTTTATAACCAATTCCAAGCAATGATAAATCCTTCTTTCATATTAGCATATATGCAAATTGAATGCTTCAGCATGCATGTCTGTTGTTTTAGTATTGCTTCATAAAACTTTCCCTCTTTACACTATTAAACTCTACATTTCTGAATAAGGTTGGTGACAATATATATTACTATTCATGAGCTACACCATATATAATAGGTCCCTATATCGGCTAACATAGAAACCCTATAGTTGCTATAATATCCAAAATGTTTGCATAAAGTTCATAAGTTAACTAGTTTGACTAATTTAGTATTCCTCTCTACTCTGTAAGTAGAGGTCTTAGATTCCAATTCGTTAATGGCAGTTAGATATCAAATTATTATGACTTAGTCCATATTAATCTTCCCTGTCATTGTAAATATATAGTTGTACTTTTTTAGTTGGAAAATATGTTTTGTTCAAACACCAGTAGTTCATAGGACATCATAATAAAGCTATCCAAAAGCTTACAACATAACAATCAGGAGTTTTTGAACTTTAATCTTTGAAGAAGATTAAAATTCAATAAAAATCTGGTGTTAGATTGGATATTGATTTTAATCCTCTAATGAGTACTTAATTCAAATTTATATTATATTTTTGTTTTAATATTTAATAGATATCTTGTTTAATGTCATTACATTAAAATTAAAATTATTTATTATTATACACATTTTAATTCATTATATTTATTTTACTTCCTCTATTTAGTGTACCTAAACGTCCTTATTATAATATATTTTACTAAATTAGTGTACCGAAATGTCCGTACGTAAATATATGATACTAAATTAATGTACCGAAATGTTGGTACCTAAATATATTATAATAAACTAGTGTACCGAAATGTCCGTACCTAAGCATATTATACTAACCTAATGTACCGAAATGTTCGTACCCAAATATATTGTAATGAATTAGTGGCACAAAGAAAATATGCAAAAACATGTGTACCGAAAAATCTTTAGGAAAATATTTTCTTATATAAGATACTTACCACAATGAGAATTAAAATTTATAATATTTTCATAAAATTATAAATAAAAAAGAGACATTTAATATGCTGGCATTAAATAAAGTCTAGGGACTAAAATCAATTTTTAAACTTGTATAAGACATTTTTCTAAATTTCATCTTATATAAAGATTAAATCTAATTTTCTATAAAATAAAATATAAAAAAAGCTGCGTCTTATAGATAGTACATAGTACATAGGACATCATATATCGATATATTAAAAAACCAAAAACTGCTAACTAATTTGCATTATTTATGTCCAGATAATGTATACCATATTGTAAAAATTGGATCACATGGAATTAGGTTATGTAATGCATTATGCCAAAAGTAGATTGTTTTACTGTTTTCTACATAGTTTCATATATATTTTGTTTCTTCTTTCTATGAGAAGAAAGGTATTCGAATTTATGACATATTCAATTATGAAAAGAGAATTACAGCTAAACTTAGATAGTTTAATATAGGATAGTGTTATCTACACTTAGTTTCATTTCTCACACACTTATTTACAGTCATCGAATTCAATGAATTGAAGATCAATAACAAAAAACTAATAAGGGTGTATGGGAAATAAAAATGAGTGTGTGAATAGCATAAAAAATATATTACTTGTGAGTCTTGTTTGATAATTAAAAAAAAGGTAGTTTTATTCATATACCTCTTTTTACCTCTCATGCACACTTATTAATATTTGTTCATTGATCTTCATCAACTTATTAGATCCAAAAGCCGAATTTAAGAGGGATATGTGAAAAGTAAAAATAAGTGTAGGATAACACAACCCTAAAAGAAATCCTATTTTTTGTAATTTTTGTAGTTTTTTTTTTCTAAAATGAAATGAAATCTTTACATTTTTCAAACAATACCCTAATGAAATGAATATAAAATCATGTTGAGAGAAAAGTGGAGATAACACATTTGCGTCTAAGTAGATTTCTGGATGTGAAATATGGAATTGGATCGAATCCGGATCCTCTTTGGGAAGATCTCGGATTCACTTCATCGTATCCGTTTATTTGTCATCTTATGACTAAAAATTATTTTGAATTTTATTATTTAAAATTGAATACAAATAATACATGACTAAAACTAACTGCACAATGTACAATGAACTGAGAAAATGAAGTAATGAATCGAGATCTTCATCCGTGAAATACAAAATAATATGCAGGGACTGACATTATGCATCCGTGAATTGCAAGGAAGATGACGTGGTTATGATGTCAATGAGGTTTGGTAAAATCCCCATAAAAGACAAAATAAAATTTTGTAAATCAGCGTCCTTTTTTGTTATTTCTGCTAATAAAATCCCTTATTAAATTCTCTTTTGTCAACAAGATCCTAAATAATTTTAAAAGTCATACAAGTTAACCCAAACTTTGTGATTAATCCAAGAATAATTGAATATTAATTTTAGTTAACCCAGATCTTGTGATTAATCCATTTCCCTAATATTAATTCATTTGAACTTTATTTTTGTCACAAAGAAGGTTTTCAACTCCAAATTGCTAGCTTACTCTTACTTATCACTCGACTCACCCTCGCTCCTGAACTAACCATACTGCATTAATTCTTTTGCATCTTTTCCTACCTTCTATTACTGAAAATGAAAGGCAAAGAAGAGAGGAGGAACGGAGGAGTAAAAGGAGGAGTTACAAAAGAATTAATTGGTTTTTTTTCTTCCCCTCTCATCTCCTCTACTCCTCCTCCCTACATCCACCTCATTTTCCTTCCCCCTTTCTAGTCTCCCTCCTTCGTTTTCATTCTTGGTTCTCCTCTAAGTTTTATCTCAGTCTTCCCTGAGTCGGGTCTCATTTATCCATGAGTTTGTCTCATATTTGGGTTTCATGTCCCCTTATCCGATGTTTTTCGTCCGCTTTTACTGCTTTCTATCTTTTAAGTTTCCTTCCTCCTTCCTCCCTAGTTGTGATACTTCATCCTCATCCCATCATGTGCTCGGATCGAAAGGTCCGATAAGAAATTGGATATCCGATCCACTTCCTTCCCTCAATTTCCCTCCCCCCAACTGGCATGCCGGATCCCCATCGAGGCCAAGTGTTGGATATTTTACATACCCCCTTAGCCTCTCTCTACACATATGATACTTTGTATATATTTGCAAGGTTCTTGAAGGGGACTTGGATCTAGTGTCTACTTTTTTGGTTCCGTGTTTGGCTTCCCCCGAGGATGTCACAACAACGGTGGTGTGGTCTTTACTGTTGGAGATTAGGGTTTTTTGTTGTTTGTTTTTGCAACCTTCGAACCTAAACTTGCATGGACCTCCCGTTATATCTTGTTTTGCCGCTCTCATTTTGTTGGGCTCTTTTACTTTATCTGTAGTTGTTTGTCCAGTTCTTTTTTGCCTTACACTAGTTTTTAATGTAATGAAAGATATCTTCCTTGACCAAAAGAAAAAAAAGGTAATAGGCAGCCAAAGATAGTGGAAGTAAAGGTCATAGGTAACCAGATCAAATGAGCCACTGCTACAGACTATATATTAAAGTTTACTATAAATAGTAATGCAAGGACTGCTACCAAAAATAAATAACTATGCAACTTGTTTCTGGATGAAAAGTAAAAAAGGACTTGCTAAATATAACCAAATATATAACCTAAAGTAATGCTAGGGAGATCATACGATAAATTTGTAAACTATTTGATTTGTCACCGACAAGAAATAAGTACATTAATCAACATTTAAGTAATATTTCAATCATCACCAACGACGGGGCTAGGTAGAGGGCTACACTGGGCTCTAGCCTAGGGGAGTTTTGTGCTCTAATTCATTTTATCTCATGTAATTTATCATTTTTTTCCAGTTTAGCCACCTTTAGCCCACCCATATTCACATTGAAAAAGCTCAATGCCATTGATCATACAACAAGCTTCCTTGATCCAAATGAGTCCAATGTTATATTTTTTTGGTTTTTATTATCATATGTTGGTTCAATACTATTTTTTTTTTCTTTTTAATATTATTCATCACTAACCACGTCATATCATTTACACAATATATTTAAATAAATAATCTTTCTAACATTATTCATAACACTGCTGTGTGCCAAAAAGGCTCGTACAGATCATCACAGTATGCATGACATTATTCATTTTAATGATCTGCTATTCTCTTGCAAATTAAATAAACAATTTCTATTGTTTTTTCTTCTTAAAAAAAAATTGTTTTATTGGTACCTCATATTTTGTTGATTACATCTCATGTACTAAAAACAACTCACACCTACTTTTTAAATTAAAAAATATCTTAATACACCCATTATTTTCCAAACTACCCTCACACCCTAAACTCTTCACATACACCTCACATCAAACCTGCATATTAGTCTTCACAAACTTGTTTCCTCCTGTTTTCTTTTCAATTTTCATATTAGTAACCTATATAATTCTTCAATCTTTCTTTTAGTCGAAATGGGCTTTCATTAAAGCAGAGATAAAAGGACACAAGCCTCACCCAAACTGGCTCAAGGGCAAGTATTGCAGTTGTATGTATATGTATTGACGGTCTTGCAGTTGTATGTATATGTATTGAAGTGATAGAGTTTCACATTGAGTTTTCAAACTTTTACAGAAAACTTGTTCATTCTTTTTTAAAAAAAAAAATAGTCATATTGCTTATGTGAGAGCGTAGAAGTAAATTTTAAGCATGACTCAAAGAAAGAACTTGGAGGGTGTATTTAGAAACTTCTTTTTAATTTTTATAACATTTTAGGGTTTAAATAGTCATTTTATGAGCAGTTTAATATTAAATTACTATGTGAGGGATTTATAGTTAATTAAATTAAATTAAAATACCTGGAACTTGCAAATTCGAAGAGTTTTCCTCTGGGAGAGAAGATGATGAGGGAAACCTCAGCATCGCAAAGAACTGAGAGCTCAAAGGCCTTCTTTAGCAGACCACTTCTCCTCTTTGAGAATGTCACCTGACGGCTCGTCGCGTTCTCTATGCGCCTCATCTGAGTTTTTCCTCTCACCATTTTTTATGATTTAATTATATTAATTTCCTTCTACCCTTTTAACACAAGAAAATGAAACTCTGAGATCAGTGTTTTTTTTTTTTTTTTTTTTTGTCTTTGCAGAAATCATCAAAACAAAGACTTGATTAAAAAAAAAAAAACCAATGTGTACAAAAGAGAGATATATATGAAAATAACTAAAAGAAGAAGAGAAGATAATTAAATCTTACCAAATAAGCAAAATTAACCCAGAAAGCTTTTTTTTTATATAGGTTTTGTGAGTTGGAGTGATGGTATAGATCAGGTGGAAGGCAATAGATCCTCTTCAATTCAAAAGGGTTGGAAGCAATCAATATATATATATAGATAGATATAATTTGTGTAAACAAAGGAGGAGTGCATAAATTAAAATGAAGATATATATGAAGAGTAAAACAAAAACAGCCAAAGAAAGTGGATGCGACAGAAAGAGGGGCAAAGGAACACTAAAAGTGGGAAGAGAGAGATCTTTTCTCTAAGTGTTTTGAGCAAAGACTATGATTCCACCCTGAAAAAACACATATATTTGCATATTATATATATATATATATAGAGAGAGAGAGAGAGAGAGAGAGAGAGAGAGAGAGAGAGGAGGAGGAGGAGGAGGAGGAGGTGGGTGTTTTGTGATTGATTGATTGATTTCGAAGAAAAAGAGAAAATCTTCTTCAGAGTAGTGGAAAAGTTTAATGAGCAAATTTACCAAATATGCAAATAGACCCAGAAAAAAGTTATGGACAAATATGAGAGGAAGAAGATGCCAAAGAAAGAAAGAAAAACGAGAGGGCAGAGGGAAAATACAAAAAAACCAAGAAGGGAAGGAAATTATAAGGAAGGTGGGTGGAGTTGATTGACCTTTTACTTGGGGTAAGCATAGCCAAACAACAGACCTACCTTTCCTTTTTTCCATTGTTTTTTCTTGCCTTATTTTTCTTCTTCCTCCTTCCATCCTCTCTTCAAACCCCACCTTGAAAAGGAAACATTAAATAGTGACACCATTATTTTTACACACATTTTTGTAGGTCTATTCCATAACATATTTTAATAATTCGAACCGTTTATCTTTTAGATTTTTTACAAAATATCATATGTATCAAAAATCATTGAAATCTGAAACCGTATGACCATTAAATTCAATTTAGGTTTCTTTATAAAACTATATTCGTCCATTTCTTTCACTATAAATGAATGTATTAATGGTTTTAAATTTGTCTTATTTTTTGTAAAAATAATCTATGAATGATTTCTAAAATATAAAAAGTTCGGATCGTTAAAATATATTAAGAAATAGACCCTACAAAACGTGTGAAAATTTGTATAAACAAAATAGTATCACTAATCCGCCGTACTTTAGTAGTCCGTTAGGAAGGGGGAAGCCTATCAAATAAAATACACCTTAACAATATAAAAATCGAAGGTTGAATGTTTCATCCTTTGCTTGTTTTGGTAACCCCACAAAACACACCAGAAAAAGAAATTGTGGACACAAAAGGCAAATACTACGAGAAAGCAAGGAACTTCTTTTCTGAAATGCAGAAAGCAAGGAACATAAAAGTGCTTGTTTGATGAAAGTTCTGAGAAGAAAAGCTAAAGAAAGGTACTGAGTCTCTGGGTTGGTACGTTATTCTATTAATATTTTTTAGATGATGCTTTAAGGGAAGTAAATTTTCTAAATTAAATTTGCAAACTAAATAATGTGATTGTGGATGATTAGATTAAATCTTAATCATTGATTAACATACTTATTTTTTATTAGTGACACATAATTTGATTTGCAAGTTTTGTTTAAAATTTTGATCTCTCTAGTCCATATTATTATTGTTTAGTATGTACTGAATTTTGTTTTTTTTTAATAAACGATATTATTTACTCTTAACCACACAATAAGTTAGCAATAACGTGATTCAAATTTATCTTTGGCGAGAATCGAACCTAAAATCTCTTGATTACAAATGAAGAAAAATATCATTAGACCGTAATACTAAATAATAATTTACTTTTTTTGTTAAAATTAATATTTTACATCAAAAAAAGGAAAAAATTCGAAACGCAGTGTCTTAAATAAAGAGACCCCAACCACCATAAATATTCATCATTTTCACATTAACTTTTGATATTAATGGTATGATGGGTTGATTATTATTTGGTTTCTTGTGATGGACAATTAACTAAAGAAAGGCGCCCACAAATGAAAGTAAAGGAAAAGGGCAAAAACAGAAAAGAAAGAAAGTATAAAATATTGGAGGGGTAGAGTTTAAAATGGCAAAGATCGTACAATGTTAGCAATACATCAACGTCGTCCGTACGAATCGTACTCCTCCAGCCAATTAGAAGTCGAAAACGCAACAAGCCTATATCACTAGTTGCCCTTTCAAAATATAATGGGTGCAGTCCCCACAGCCCACCACCTTGTCTGGCATATCACATTTTCCCCTTTTCCCCAGTTTTGGTCCTTTAACGTTTTTAATGCCAAAATAATAAATATATATATTTATCATTTGAATTGATGGATTGGTTGGGTGTGATGTCATGAATCAAGTACACCCGGAAAGTAATTCGTAATACGAGGAGCCACTCAATTATTTATAATTACTTAAAAATACATAAAATATCTTCTTCTTTTTTTGGTGTTAGATTCAATTCAATTATTTATAAATATATGCAGGTATATTCTTTTACAAATGTTAGATTCATACTCTCTGCACATCTTTCATGTGTGGTGAATTTTGAAATCTAGCAGGTGAAAAACATAGATCAAGTGCCATAAAGCACATGTGGCCTATAAACTTCACATTTAAGACAATTTGTTTTGCTAACATGAAGAAAATTGTGGTTCTTATGACAATCTGTTTTCATAAGAACCAAAAGTTGTAACATTGCATTCTGGTGCGAAAATTAACTTAACATACAGATTTAACCCTCTTTTGACAATTGTAGTATAAGTATAAGTAGGGATCGTTCTAGACCGGGGATTACGAGGGCTTGCTAATAACCTCTAAACTGACTCAAAAACATAAAACTATACTTAAAAATATTTAACAAGACTCACAAGACTCAAAGCAAACTTAAAATACTCAAAACAACTTAAAACAACTAAATAAACTTAAACTAGACACTAGGAATGACTTTGGACGAAAATTGACTTTTACTTGAATCAAAACATTTAAAAACACAAATTAAAACAGATTCTAACTAATTAGACACACTAAAGTAAAGGGGGATGGAGTTTCGGACGAAGTTGAAACAAACAAACAAGTATGAAAAACTAGACAGATTGTAAAACGAATTTGAGAAATAAGATGATGGATGGGATAGCTAGAGGCTTTTTCTCCACACATGATATGTATGAAAACAACTCGATTTCCAGTTACTATTTCATTGAATTATGAATGACAACGCTCCAAATTAACCGTGACATCACTAGTTAACTCTCAGATTTTCCTTGTTTTATTGGATTGGATGACATCATTCGACAACCCAAAACATTCTTCAAAAGTTCCCTACATGACATCATAATAGAGATACAATCAAAGATCATTACGTTTAATGAAAATCATAAGCATTGACAAAGCACTTGCAACTATGACATCATGTCACTCATTCTAGGAATTAAACTTAATGTGATCGTTTATAAGCGACCTTCACTATATGTGAATATAAGTTTGTAACGATTATGTGAAACTTCCTTATATTCTAGCAACGGATTTATGCATGTCAATTAAGTGTCGACCCTTAATTAACAAATACAAATAAGTTATCAATCAAATAGTTAAGCCAATTGCATTCACGATTCAATAGTTCATAACTGGAATTTATCAAATCATATTACACACATAATCATGGCTTTGAAATCACCCCTAGCTAAGAGGGGTTTAGCCACTCATATTCATAACAAAACGAAAGAAAATGAATTTAAACATTGGAAACAAAAGAAAGAAAACACTTAAACGCTCCAACGATCCAAGTTGGACAGCAAGCACGTCCAAGCACTTTCCTTCCCTTCCTTTGCTACGGCACAAGGTGTTGGTGAGTGTTTGAAGGTTTGTTTGTATGGAGGAATGGATGTGAAGATGAATGGATGTGTTTGGAAGAAGGTTGTATTGAAATGGGGATGAATGATCAAGCAAAAACTAAACTATATGGCTGCCACACACACTTTCTTTTATAGAGGAAGTGCACGGCAATGGAGGGAAATTGGTGGTGTGTGCAATGATTCAAAGGTGAAAATGAAGTAATGATGCAAAGCATGGGGGTAAAATGGAGTGGTGTTGCAGCAATGAGTGCATTGAGTGGTGTTTGAAATGATTCAAAGGTGAAAGTGAGGTGATGATGCAAATCATGGGGGGTAAAATGGAGTGGTGTTGCAGCTAGGGAACATGAATGATTGTGCACATGGTAGAAAAAGGAAAGGGAGGTGGAATGGTGCAGAAATGAGTCAAAGGTGCAGCAAGACTCATGATGCACGGCATGGGATTCCAAATGTGATGGATGGTGCATCAATGAGTTCATGTAGTCGAGCTAAAAGTTGTATGAAATATGATGGGTGAAGGGGATAAGAAATGTGCAGCAATTGAATGCAATGATTCAATGTTTTGATGCATGAAATCAGAAATAATGAAGGAGACAAGGGTGGTGCATGACATGGGTGGATAATGAGTGTAATGGTGCATGAAATGAGTGCAAGAAATCTGGTGCATGAAGGGGACAAGGGTGATTATGCATGGCATGGGTGGAAAGATGAGTAAGTGGTGAATCAATGAGTGCAATGAGGTGAAAGGATACTGTGCACATGGTAGACAAAGGAAAGGAAGTGGAATGATACAACAAATGAGTCAATGGAGGGAACATGGATGATGATGCACGGCATAGGAATCCAAAGGGAGTGCAATGGTGGTGCACGACAATGATGGAAAGGTGAATGATGGAGTGACACCCCTTTGTGGCTGATTTCTTTGTCCTTTTTACATTAATTCTTCTTTCTCTTTAACACATTCCTAGTCTCTTTAGTCTTCAATTTCGTCCATCCACCTTGCTCCATGCATGTGCTATCCATTCCAAGCCCAAAACTGCTCCAAAATGCACCAAAATGCATCTTATTGCTTTATAAGGTCTATGGACCTACAAACACACGAAAATAGCTTAAAATACATAATTAACTAAGAAAAAACAACGTAAATGCATGAGAACAAGCTAACTCAGTCGCATAAATATACTCCTATCACATTCTCTCTTATATATTTCATTTTTCTTTTGGAAAAATAATGTGATGAACTTGGAAAATGTTGATTTTGTCGCACTTGACATCACTTGAAAGAACTACCTTACATGAGTCGTAGATCTCAAGATCGGGGCGAAAGCCATGATCTTTCGTCGCTACATCCATTAAGGATTGAAGGGCAAATACCTGATGGTTGAAAACCCAATACTTAACAATTGATGACCCATTGGCTCTTTGGAATACCTTGAGAGATGGATATAATGACTAGAATAACGGTGATTCTCCCGAGAGCTCATTATGATTGGACACCTGCGAAATTAAGATTTTAAGTCAATCGCTAAGTATAATTCCCCAATGTTTAGAATCAACTCTCAAATGAAACTTTGTGGGGAAAATTTCATTGAAGCCGACATTCTGGAAAAAACATTCAGCAGCAATATATAGATAACACGATTTTATAAAGTACAATCAACTAATAACAGTACTTCTTGTGGTCAAGCAGAACAATGAGGTTTTGATGAAAAATCATCGATTTCGACCAAGTAGATCAACACCATACTCAAAAAGTGAATGTTGCTTCCCTTGAAGCAAACACTACCTCATTTCGTGGCAGTAACTACAGACGAGAACTTGACCATAAACGAGGCCAATGGAATGAAATTGGTAAAATCCAGGATTTTCATAATTATAACCAGGGTCTAATGTAACATCCCACATCGCCCAGGGAAGTGGATCCTCTAAACGTTTTATGTATATTCTCATCTCTACCTAGCACGAGGCATTTTGGGAGCTCACTAGCTTTGGGTTCTGTAGGAACTCCGAAGTTAAGCGAGAAAGGGGCCAGAGTATTCCCAGGATGGGTGACCCATTGAGAAGTTCTTGCGTGAGTTCCCAAAAACAAAACCGCGAGGGCTTGGCCGGGGCCCAAAGCGGACAATATCATGTTATGGTGGAGTTGAGTCCGGGATATGGTGGGGGCCCGAGCCGGGATGTGACAATTTGGTATCAAAACCAATCCCTGGTCGGATGTGTACCAACGAGGACGTCGGGTCCCTAAGGGAGGTGGATTGTAACATCCCACATCGCCTAGGGGAGTGGATCCTCTAAGCCTTATATGTATATTCCCATCTCTACCTAGCATGAGGCTTTTTAAGAGCTTATTGGCTTCGGGTTCTGTAGGAACTCAGAAGTTAAGTGAGAAATGGGCCAGAGCATTCCTAGGATGGGTGACCTACTGGGAAGTTCTGCTCGCGTGAGTTCCTAGAAACAAAACCGTGAGGGTGTAGCTGGGGCCCAAAGCAGACAATATCGTGCTACGGTGGAGTTGAGTCCGGGATGTGGTGGAGGCCCGGGTCAGGATGTGACATCTAAGGAATCATCCAGTCTCAAGCTTTAAGAATGCAAATCACTATAAAGGAAAAACTCATATGAATAACGCTCCCAAAAATTGTTAAGGAGGCTGCCATAACAATTGCCCAATCCCGTGTGTTGTTACCGCACTGGACAAACGTTAATGGGATTAGCCTGGACTCGCCCAGACTAATAGGGTCGCTAGAGGTTCTTAGCGAGTCCCCCAGTGTTAGAATACCTAATATCTAAGTATGGGTCAGCATGGGTTATAGCAATTAAGGTTTTGATGTAAAGTAGCTAGGACTTAGACTATGCAAAGCATGGGTCTACGTATGGTATGCGATGTCTTCCATGTGACTCACATCACCTCTTCTCTTTTATATATTTCATGCCCTTGTAATTTCTTACTCACAATCAATATACAAATCTTCCAAATTATCACATGGTATCAGAGTAGGCTTCCTAAAGAACATGTTCTCTGAAATCTTTTGAAATGAAAGAAGAAAATATTCTTGATGTTTTATCCGAGAACGCCCTTGTTCCTTCATCAGCCTCCTCAATTGAAGCTAATGGAAATCCCAATCAACGCCTTTGCTTCATACTTCTAACTGAGTTTAATTATCTTTCTTGGTTAAGAGTTGTTACTTTAGCTCTTGGAGGAAGATTTAAGCTCGGTTTCATCAATGGAACTGTCGTAGCTCTCGAGGTTGGTGATCCCAAGTATGAGGAGTGGTTATGCAAGGATCAACTTATCATGTCCTGGTTGCTCAACTCGATGGGCTTAAAGGTATCAGAAATCTTCAGCTTCTCATAATCAGCCTTTAATTTATGGAAGGTTGTCAATGAGATGTATAGAAATCAAAACAATGCAGCCAGGATATTTCAACTGCAAAAAAGTCTTTCTGTTCTAAATTAAGATGGAAAGTCTTTTATTAAGCACTTAAGAAGACTGAAGTCTATGTGGAATGAGTTGAATCTTTATCGTCCTCACACCACAGATCCAGCAATTATCCTTAAACGAGCTGAAGAAGACAAGATCTTTTAGCTCCTATGAAGACCTGCGAAGCCACATATTGATGAGTGTTGAATTGCCATCTCTCAATACTATATGCACTATTATCCAGGGAGAAGAAGTAAGAAGAAAAGTTATAAGTACTAAGGTTAGTAACCCTGAGTCCAGAGCCTTCGTTGCAAGTGACAAAAGGTTCGAAGGGAAAAACTTCAAAGGAAAGAAAGGAAAGATGCAATGCAACCATTGTGGGCAGAAAAATCATCTCATAGACACTTGTTGGGATTTGTATCCATATCTTAAACCTAACTTTGCCAAGCAAACCAAGTCTAGTCGTAGTGCAAGTCAGGTATCTCGCTCACAGACTATCTCAAATGTTGAGACCTTCACATCTAATCCCGTGGTTCTTTTGAGTGAGTTCACTTCCTTCATTCAGGAAAAGGATGGAAACAATCCTCATAAGCAAAACAGTGAAGTCAACATTGTTGATTTATTTGGGCCATTCATAAAATTTCTTCAGACAAAGGCATCATCTTCCGCTGATATGTCAGGTATTCTAAATTCATTTAGTACTGCATCTGCATCCAAAAATCTTGCAAATGTTTGGATAATAGACTCTTGAGCAACTGACCACATGACAAATATAAAAAGAGATACGCACGAGTTTAAAGATGCAGTTATTCCACAGTTTGTTTATGTTGCTAATAGAAATGGTGTATCAGTCTTGGGTGAAGGAAAAGTTAAGATATTTGATACAAATGTTGAATCAACTGCTCTATATGTGCCCTCTTTTCCATTCCAGCTTCTATTAGTTGGAAAGTTGACCAATTCTTTAAACTGTGATGTTATATTCTAGCCATTCAATGTTGTTTTCCAAGATTGTATCACGAAGAAGAAGATTGGTGAAGGCATTTATAAAGATGGCCTCTATATGCTCTCCTTGCAACCGGTTGAAGCTAGAGGTCTTCAAGTTGGATTTTTGCAGAATCATCTATTATGGCATAGACAATTAGGGCATCTTTCTAATCTTGTGCAATCACATCTCTTCGGAACTTCAGGGAATGTGATGACTCAAGATTGTGAAGTTTGCCATTTTTCAAAACAGACGAGGTTGCCTTTTGATTCCTCATCAACCAAGTCATGTAAACCTTTTGAGATTGTGCACTCTGATGTTTGGGGGCCTGCACCCTTGGATTTATTTGATGGTTTTAAATATTTTGTCACTTTTGTTGATGATTTCTCAAGATGTACTTGGTTGTATTTGTTGAAATAAAAAAATGAAGTTATTTTTGTGGTCCAAGAATTTCATGGTCTTGTTACAAATCAATTCTCAACCCAACTTAAAGTTTTAAGGTCAGACAATGGTACTGAGTATATGTTCAATGCCTTTACTCAATATCTAACTTGCCATGAAATAATTCATCAAACAAGCTGTGTTGGTACTCCACAACAAAACGGAGTGGCAGAAAGGAAAAACCGTGATTTTCTAGAAAAAAAACTATCACTTATGCTTCAAATGAGTGTACCCAAGAAATTTTGGTCCCATGGGATTCTTACTACTGCATATGTGATTACTAGACTTTCAAGTAAAGTTCTCAAGTTCAAGTCACCTTTTGAAACACTTAAGGGCTGGAAAATCAACTTGTCTCATCTTCGAGTGTTTGGATGTGTTTGTTTTGTTCATATTCAAAGATTGCATCGAGATAAATTGGTTCCTAGAGCTGCAAAGTGTGTGTTCTTAGGATACTCATATGTTCAAAAGGGATACAAGTGTTATGATACAAAACGGAGGAAACTCATTGTGTCTAGAGATGTGAGTTTTGATGAGAAAATTCATTTCTTTGCAAGTACCAGGGATGAAGATCTTCTGGGGGAGGATTTTCTTGGCCAAATTCCCATGCCAATTGTGGAAACCAACATGCAACCTCATCACCCTTCAGTTTTAGACCTACCAAGCAATAACGAAACTTCAATTAATCCAGATGAGTGTGATCAACCATCTAACATACTCGTTGATAATGAATTAGATGAAAGCACTGACCAAAATCACATTTCGTCCGAAGAGAATCTTGCTACTACTCTTGAAGTGAACATTCCAAGGAGTTGAAATCGAGGTAAGCCATCCTGGTTTAAAGATTATGTAAGCTACACTTCAAGATATCCTATAGAAAAGTATCTTGAATACTCAAGGGTATCTCCCTCTCATGCTGCTTTCTTAAGCAAAATCTCAGCCTTATATGAACCAAGCTCATTACAATAAGCTAATTCCCAATTGATTTGGCAAACAACGATGGATGAGGAGTTTAAGGCTCTAAATGAAAGCAAAACTTGGAGCATCACTAAGCTATCTAAAGGGATGAAAGTTGTTGGGTGTATATGGGTGTACAAGACCAAATTCAAGAGTGATGGTTCAATGGAGAGATACAAAGCTAGATTGGTGGCTAGATGTTTTACTTAAACCTATGGTGTAGATTACAAGGAAACCTTTGCTCATGTGGCAAAGATGAACTCAGTGAAAGTGCTTCTCTCAGTTGCTGCCAACCATGATTGGCCTTTATTCCAAATGGATGTTAAGAATGCCTTCTTGCATGGAGAACTTAAAGAAGATGTGTACATGCATTTATCTCCGGGACATCCACAAGAAGGAAAGGGCATGGTTTGCAAATTACATAAAGCCATATATGGTCTCAAGCAATCACCTCAAGCTTGGTATGCCAAGCTAAGTTCTGTGTTAGAGGGCATTGGGTTTAAAATGAGCAATGTACATTGTTTGTGAGAGACAGTTCAACAAGTAAACTTGTCGTTCTCATCTATGTTGATGATCTCATTGTGACTAGTGACAGTTTGACAAAAATTCAGAGGCTTAAGGGTCTTCTCCACAGAAAGTTTGCAATCAAGGATCTAGGAACTCTGAAGTACTTTCTAGGAATTGAAATTGCTTCATCTAGTAAAGGCTTGCTCTTGAATTAACGCAAGTACATACTAGATTTACTCTAAGAATAAAAAAATGCTTGAAGCAAAACCAGTGGCAACTCCAATTGCTTGCAAAGAGAAACTAGGATTAGATGGAGATTTGTTGACAGATGTTGGTTTATATCAAAGATTGGTAGGGAAACTTATTTACCTTACCATTACTTGTCCTGATATATGCATGTTGCGAGCCTAGTTAGTCAGTTCATGCATTCTCCGTGATCAGTTCATTTACAAGCTGTTTGAAGGATCTTACGTTACTTGAAGGGTACAATTGGGACTGGGATTGTGATGAAAAAGGTTGGAAATGCTCACATCGTTGGCTATATAGATGCAGATTGGGGTGGCTCCAAAATTGATCGAAGGTCTACTACTGGATATTGTACATTTGTTAGGGGAAATTTGGTGACATCAAAAAGCAAAAAACAAAATGTGGTAGCTCGATCAAGTGCAGAAGTTGAATACCATGCCATGGCCTCTACTACCTGTGAGTTGATTTGGCTGCAAGGTTTGCTCAACAACTTAGGGTTCAAGACAACATAGCCTATGCCTCTTTTTTGTGATAATCAAGCTATTATTTACATTGCATCAAATCCTGTTTTCCATGAAAGAACCAAACACATTGAAATGGGATGTCATTTTTTTCGAGAAAAAACCCAATCCAATGTCATTCAACCTGTGTTTGTTCCAAGCAAAGATCAACTAGCAGATATCTTCACCAAAGGATTGTCTCGTGTTCAGTTTAACACTCTTTTGGTCCAACTTGGCTTGATGAATATCCTAGCCTTCGTTTGAGAGGGAGTGTTAGAATACCTAATATCTAAGTATGGGTCAGCATGGGTTATAGCAATTAGCGTCATGATGTAAAGTAGCTAGGACTTAGACTGTGCAAAGCATGGGTCTAAGTATGGTGTGCGATGTCTTCCGTGTGACTCACAGTACCTCTTCTCTTGTATATATTTCATGCCCTTGTAATTTCTTACACACAATCAATATACAAATCTTCCAAATTATCACACCCAAAAAATCATGGGACTAGCTAAGACCTTGGATTCGTTTATGATATGTCCTCTCTCCTACTCTGGCCCCTCTTTGCTCTATGTCCTCTCTATGGCGAGAAAACACCATTAAACCATCAACACTCTCTTCCTTTCTCCTTGTCTTGCTCAACTGCAACCACCAAACCACCACCAGACGACCATCACCAGAAGCTCGACGTCGATCTCCGCGTTTGTGCGCGACTTAGACACAAGTCGGGTCCAAAAGCGTACCAAATGCCCAAGTACCAATTGGGGTTTTCGTCGATCATGGGGAAGAAGCTGAGAAACTTGTGAAATTTAGTAGAAAGTTATGAAATTTGGTATTTGAATTTTGTGATATGTGAGAAACTTGTAAAATTTGGGCTCTATGTTGTGATTCATAAGAAGCGAGAGATAGGGTTTGAAGGGAAAAGAGGTAGATGGAGAAGGAAGAGAGAGGCTTCACGAGAGAGGGAGATAGTTCTAGAAAGACAAAAAAAATTACTTTTTATTATCCTGCTTGTAGTCCGATACTACACCAAACATATCACTAAATTAATCCAGCTTAGTCTATTCTAAGCCAATCCAACTTAGTCCCTGAAGTTAGTCCAGTATGAGATAGTCCAGTACAACAAACATAGCCTTATATGAATTTGGTTTGGGGTGGATATGAAGGATGATTTGTGAAAAACATGTTCATTTAAGCAACATCTATAGCATGCTATTAACAATTAAAAGGCGGAATCATGCTTTTATGCACTTAAAAACAAAACATTAACCATGAAATTCAAAGCCTAGTAGATTGGTGAACCAAGACTCAACTCAAATCAAAGTGAGTTGAGAAATTTATACCTTTGTAGATTCCTCTTTGCATAAGCAAAGGCTAATCACCCAAATAGAGGGCCTTCATTCCTTGCATCTAAAATCTATGGATTTGGATGGATGAAAAGGTTTCTCCAAGTTCCCAAAATAGAGAACCTCTAAGTATCTTCACCAAGGTTAGATTGGAGAAGAAATGAGTTACCTTGGAGTAGTGGGATTGCTAGATGCACCCCCCAAGGAGGCCGGCCTCTTTAGAGAGAAAAATGAGAGACATGTTCTCTCCAATTTTCTCCAAAAGAAACCCTAAATGAATTTTGGCTATAAAGTCATATTTATACCTTTATTCATTGGAGTGACAAACTTGTAAATAAGTCCAAGTTCACTACCCTCCTCTAAATGGCCGGCCATAGGATTTTGTTTGGGCTTTTGGCCCTTTGTGAATTAAGTTGGCATACAACTTAAGTCAATGGACTTGACGTTCGAAGCCCATTGGGCCTTGAGGCCCAAAACTTTCCCGAGGTCTTTAACGAACTTATTCGTTTGATTAATTAACATATTAATTAATCCTTGCCATAAATAATTAAACCATTTAATTATTCTTACTCATCTCCATTGTTTCTTCAATCTTTACCTTACGTGATGTACGATCCATTAGGTTCCTTTCAGCGAGGCAGTGGACGATTCAGAACTCTTTCAAATCGATTGTGAATTGAAACTTACTTTCAATTCTCCCTTTAGTGATTATACACGTTTAGGGCTTCCACAAACCATGAGTGACACCTAGCAGCATATTATGGTTACCCAAGCTAATCAGAAGAGGTGGAGAACCTATTCAGTTTAGGATTACAAATGCAATACGGTCTTTCTCTAATACAATACTCTTGACCACATTGTTTGGTTTGATAGTTTATTCATGTCTACTATCCAATGTGATTCGTGTGCTTATATGATTACCTTGAATGAGATTTAGAACGCATTCCTAAATCTCATTCATACTTTGGCCAAAGATTCTCAATCATATCATAAAGTATTCTCCCTCAAACGGTTTGAAGGTTAGAGATCCCTTGTTGCACATTCACTTGCCTCCATGACTAAGTGGCTTAACCCCAACGATGCCGTGGACACCCCGATGGGGTGACTTTGACATAATCAAAGATTAAGGACTTAACCACAAGACAGCTGTGATGCCTCAGGTCAAATGACTACTTTGCATTATCCCAACCATGAGTTCTCATGTGACATGAATATGAGAACTCTTCGTTGATCGTGTTCAGTGAACTCATTCTCTATTGAGCACCTACGTACTTGTCTTGATGTCACACACACCAATGACTCGACACTAGTCACTCTCCCTGAGAGAAGACACAGCACGTACTGATCTTAATGGACTGTCAATGCCCAATTGGCAATCCTATGATCAGGAACGTTTAGGATGTGTCTACGAAAGAATGGTCTCATGAATCTAACTTCTTTAGATCGTATTCTCCCAATCACATATTCCTTGGACTTATCGTTTAAGCATATAACATTTATATAAGACGGCTTAAACAATAATCTTTGCCCTTGATATTAAACTATATTAGTTTAACATGTGAAATGTCCGTAAAGTATCATCATATGATTGGTTTTAGGGCACATTTCCAACAATCTCCCACTTGCACTAGAGCCAATCAGCTTGGTTAGTAGTGATGATACCTCTTCTGTAGTCATTTCATAAATGGCTGAGTAGTAGGCCTAGACAATGGATATCTATATGTTATCCATAGAAGCAGCCTTGAGAATAACGACGTCACCATTATACATGATTCTCAATCATGTGGTTCAGTCTCTCATATGAGTTCGGATTTTGATGAGACCTTGATTCCCTGGCTTGAGCTATCGCCCCATTAGTGTCATAGTGTCAGTACACTAGATACACTTTCTGGTTGGAATCGAATAGAGAGTTCATAAATGAACTTTCCCATCCAAACAACATTGTTGTAAGCTTCTATATGGCAATATATTTTTCATTCATAATGGAGCACACTAAAGTCATTACTTTAATGTTTCCATCCAAATATCTCTTTAGTCATAATAAAGAGATATCTGTTAATCTCTTCATTCATAATGAAGAAACATTCAATGATGGATTAGATTCATAATCTAATACATTTACGCTTCCTTTACGTTACTCTAATTCTTCCTCAATCTTTGAGGAATCTATCCTTTAGTATTTCTTAAATACTTAAGGATTCACTTGACAGTTGCTGTGGTTCTGATCCTGGGCTTGCATTGATATTGTCTTGTATCGTTCTAGGTACAACTCATATCAACGTTTTTCATACAATATGAAATACGTAAATCACCTTTCTGCGTATGCATAAAGGATTCTATTTATGCATTATTTCTTTGGGAGTCAAAGAGTACGTTCTCTTTGAGAAGAGCAACTTCTTAGTCGCACTAGAGTTGTCCTTCTAATTGAAGTTTATCATCATATGAGAAACTTCCTAGCATCTATTGTCTATTATTAGGGTTTGATATATTCCAATTATATCTTAAAATCTATCAATATAGATTTCCATCCCATGTATATAGACTATGTCTCCCATATACATTCTATCGTTATAAAATGTTTAAAGTCATAACTTTAATGAAGAAATATTGTTTTCATTTCCAAAATTAATATATCATATATACTTAAATTTTAGGAACATGATTAACTCCCATATACATTCTATCTTCATATAATGTTTTAAAGTCATAACTTTAACGAAGAAGTATTCTTATCATTTCCAAAATTAATATATCATATATATATATTTAAATTTTAGGAACATGATTAACTCCCACTAATCTTTTGTAAACCTAGTAAACAAAAGATTCATTTACATCTTTATGAGAAATCAAACGATTTGATCTTTCTCTTATAAGACGCTTATCGCTCCCACTAGCTTGCTAAGATCCATGATGGATGGATCTCTACAACTTACATGTCTTGTGATTCATAGTTTTAGACATATATTATCAAGACTATCTTAATAATGGTTTCGGAAACCTATATTATGTCCAAACATTGAATCACCATTTAGTTGTAGCTAGCAATCTTCGAATTAATTGAAACTAAGACTACGTCAAAAATGATTCTTTCAAAGTCAACCATTCTCTTTGATTGTAGTCACCTTAAGCTACCAATTAGCTATGAAGGTTTCATTATTTCGATTCAAATGGTACTTTACCATTTCCTTGAGTATATGTCGCATATACACTCAATGTAGTCATAAGGATTTTCATTCTTATTTCTTTCGAATTAAGAGGTGCAACTCTACGACATAGTCATAAAGTTCAAACCATTCAACTGAGACGGTTTATAAATCTTTCTTGACTACCTTGGAGCTTGTGGTATAGGAACTAGGTTGTTATATTTGTTGATTATCATCTTGTCTCTCAAGGAACCCATTCTTTGAGTTCTATCTCTCGTTCATTGCTCTATCTTAGGCAAATCATATTGTAGGATTACAATGAACTACCCAACAAACAACATTTGTTAGTTGGTTTATAGAAGTGATATCCAAATGTAAATTTAAGGATACCCACAAGATAATTTTTAAACAAATATTGCTTATTAGTACACAACCCCAAATCTTAACATGATTAAGATTTGTCTTTCTTTCCAACTACATCCTATGGAGTCATGAAAATTTTGGAAGATCTTCTAATTGATAATCATATTGTTTTTAGAAGTATATATCCTATATATGGGTAATTGATAATATCCAACAAACCAAATCTTATTCAAGTTCATTCTTCTCCTTATGGAGAAATCCATTATCATATGATGCTTCTTTCCTTGATATCTTTCAAGAAAACTATTCTAAAGTGTTACCATTCCTTGGATCAAATCTAAGGATGTAAATACTTTAGACGTCTTACTCATCAACTTACATTTCTTGAATTCTTTGAAACCTTTTGCAAAGTATTCGGACTTGTGTTTATTTAAAATAAACTATAGTCCAACCGAGTGTGATCTTCGGTGAATGTCAAACAACATGAGTAGCATTATGTTTGTGGACTAGTGCCACTAACATCTAAGTGAATTAACCTCAACAACTTTGTGATTCTTTCTTCTTTCCAAAAGAATAAAGATTCAAACATTTTGCATCTATACAATTTTAACAAGAAGGCATTGGATTCGGATCTAACAATCCAAGGCATCCATCTATGACCAACTCGTAATTTATGTTTTTAGAGGTATCACAACTTAGTTGGGATTAGTCACTACCTTGCAACTTTTTGGGTTTTAAGCATCATTATATTCTAAATGAATTTTGGCTATAAAGTCATATTTATACCTTTATTCATTGGAGTGGCAAACTTGTAAATAAGTCCAAGTTCACTACCCTCCTCTAAATGGCCGGGCATAGGATTTTGTTTGGGCTTTTGGCCCTTTGTGAATTAAGTTGTCATACAACTTAAGTCAATGGGCTTGACGTTCAAAGCCCATTGGGCCTTGAGGCCCAAAACTTTCCCGAGGTCTTTAACGAACTTATTCGTTTGATTAATTAACATATTAATTAATCCTTGCCATAAATAATTAAACCATTTAATTATTCTTACTCATCTCCATTGTTTCTTCAATCTTTACCTTACGCGATGTACGATCCATTAGGTTCCTTTCAGCGAGGCAGTGGACGATTCAGAACTCTTTCAAATCGATTGTGAATTGAAACTTACTTTCAATTCTCCCTTTAGTGATTTTACACGTTTAGGGCTTCCACAAACCATGAGTGACACCTAGCAGCATATCATGGTTACCTAAGCTAATCAGAAGAGGTGGAGAACCTATTTAGTTTAGGATTACAAATGCAATACGGTCTTTCTCTAATACAATACTCTTGACCACATTGTTTGGTTTGATAGTTTATTCATGTCTACTATCCAATGTGATTCGTGTGCTTATATGATTACCTTGAATGAGATTTGGAAAGCATTCCTAAATCTCATTCATACCTTGGCCAAAGATTCTTAATCATATCATAGAGTATTCTCCCTCAAATGGTTTGAAGGTTAGAGATCCCTTGTTGCACATTCACTTGCCTCCATGACTAAGTGGCTTAACCCCAACTATGCCGTGGACACCCCGATGGGGTGACTTTGACATAATCAAAGATTAAGGACTTAACCACAAGACAGCTGTGATGCCTCAGGTCAAATGACTACTTTGCATTATCCCAACCATGAGTTCTCATGTGACATGAATATGAGAACTCTTCGTTGATCGTGTTCGGTGAACTCATTCTCTATTGAGCACCTACGTACTTGTCTTGATGTCACACACACCAATGACTCGAGACTAGTCACTCTCCCTGAGAGAAGACACAACACGTACTGATCTTAACGGACCGTCAATGCCCAATTGACAATCCTATGATCAGGAACGTTTAGGATGTGTCTACGAAAGAATGGTCTCATGAATCTAACTTCTTTAGATCGTATTCTCCCAATCACATATTCCTTGGACTTATCGTTTAAACATATAACATTTATATGAGACGGCTTAAACAATAATCTTTGCCCTTGATATTAAACTATATTAGTTTAACATGTGAAATGTCTGTAAAGTATCATCATATGATTGGTTTTAGGGCACATTTCCAACAGGATAACCATTGTTTTCCATTATTGCCCCTTTCACATGCATTTGCTTAAAATGGAATCTAAATAACAATTTTGGGGAGGTACAATACAAGACAAGATAATTTCCAGGACAAAAAACAAGATCACGTATCTTCCCAAATTCAACACGTTAATGGGAGAAAAATTGCAAATTTCACAGTGAAGGTTGCTACAAAGAATTTTTCTCAATTAATGTCCAACTGATTATGCAACACTTAATAATAAGCAATGATTATACAAACTTACAAATAAAAAGAAACAGCAATTAAATCAAAACTCTGGTATGATATGAGCAGCTTAAGGGTGCAAGGTAAAAATATTATGCCCCCTCCTCCCTCCTCTATACTTGCAATCCCGAAGCTCCGCCCCTTTCCACTCCCTTCTCCACCCAAAATAATACCAGACCATCGGAGGTTACAAATGCTGCCCAAAATCTCCACAAAACCTAATAGAGAAACCCATCCACTACACATTCTCCTCCACCAACCTATTTCCATCTTCTGAAATGTCTTTGTTAAGCAAACAAGGCGAGAAAACTGCAATCAGTAGTGGGGTTTTTCTTAGGCAGGTCAAAAAATCTTCCCTGCTGATTCTTCCATCATTATCAGAATCAAATAGATTGAACAGTACACGGACCTGCAAGCACGCAATTAAGCATTACTCATCTTGCAAAAGGGGCAACCTGAAGATGTTTCATGGTAATATATCTTGAAAATCCTAGCCTAAAAGGGTATGGCCATCACCTCATCCTCATTCAAATCCGGGATTGCATGTCCGATGGACTCTCCAAACTGATTGAAAAGCAATTAAGAAACAAGGAATCACATGTCAATTCGTCATAAAAAGGTTATGTGGGGACTTGAAAAGGAAAAAAGAAGGGAAATCAGTGCAAGCAGCATACTTTTTGTTCTGAAACGTAGTCATTCTCCCCAGAAACACATTCAGAAAAGGCTAATTCACAGGCTCTGCGGAACAATGGCCGCTTAACGACATGCGCTGATCCAAATAAGAACTGAAAGCAACAGAATGATATGATTATGCTCAACTAATAGCTTTGTATATTTCAATGCATGTTGACAGGCATATGCATGAGTAATAAGTTATTCCAGTTGTGAAACTAAATTATTTGGTATCTAACCAAATATGAAATATACAAAGCTATTACGGTAGTTCAATATATGCCTGTCAACATGCATTGAACTCTCTAAAGTAACTTTGTGGATTTCTAGAGAGAGGGCTTGGGGGTGTTCGATTACCTGCTTAAACGTTATTACTCCATTTCTCTCAACATCCATGAATGCAAATATCTGTGACACAAAATCTTTCAATGAGAATGACGGAGAATTGAAAGTTAAATCCATTCAAGAAAACATTTGACATGCTGTGATGCCCAATCATGTGTATACTTTGTACAGTCAGAAACAGACAGGAATCATGGTAGTTAAAATAAGGAAAAGACGACAAAATATAAAAAAATATAAATATCAGAAAGGTTATCATGCATTCTCCCCATAATTAAAGCCTTTTGTACCCTGCCTATAATTTAGACCTTGTGTACCCTGCCAAAAAAACACATGTTCCCCTGTCCTTGTACATTTAGACACCATTCCAACACACTAACCACTAAGCTAGTTGTAATAGAGGATACTGAAGTAAGTCCACGGGAGGAGGACAAACACTTGGAGCAAACAATTGCAGGATATAGACAAAAAAGTAACTTCACCCGAGGACCAAGAGAATGGTATCAAAAGCCATGCAACCATATTCCTATTCTAGAGGAGAAAAAAAAATTAGGTTACTTTGAAGCATCAATTCATGTTACGTCTACCAACTCTTACTATTCTAAATCCCATACATGCACACACAATTCTGATGTGGATATCTCTTATATTATATGCCAAAGTTCATATCAGAAAAGCTAGAACATATCATATAACCTTAATAAACTCTAAAACTCAGCATTAAGTTCAAGAGGGTAGCAAACCAAGAGATAAGAGAAATTGTTTAGCACAAAACTATACGGCAACTGACCTCTTCGGAATAGCTACAATCCTTGAGTCTTAGCACCCTTAGGAAATCATGGTAGTGAACATGACCTCTGCAAACAGGACACAACAATAAGAATCCTACAAGTCTTGTGTTTGCGATAAGTTTTGCATAGATTCAAAGCTCTAGTACGTTAAGCATTTCAAATGCCGCGGCATTTAGCTAAATTATTAGCTAGAAATCTAATTACTAAATGATGTTAGATGCATTGTTCAAGGTTCTAAGCATTGTTAAGTGAAGTATTGAAGTTGCAAACATAAGACAAGCTTCAGGAATGACATTGTACAATCATGAAAAGAAAAAAATATTGTCAAAACGCATACAAAATAGAAGCAGGATGAACACATACATATGCACCCTTTTGGTTTTCTTGGTTGGCAGAAGGACTGATATTTGCCCAATAGCATTTAATATATTGTCCTGAACAAGCAATCTTACCATAACTAATTGCATTTATCTAACAAGAATTTCCACCATACGTGTTAAGATCATATGGAGGGAGGGAAGATACTTACAAGAAACAAGGTGGAGATAAAAACTATATATGAACCCTATTCAGATGACAGGTGCTAAATTTAAATAACCGTGTCATTTTCTTAAAAATAAAAATAATAATAATAGTTGACGAACACCACTAGCCAAAAGGGTGATGTAGCGACAACTTCACTTTAACAATAGTTTCAAGAATACCTTGGGTCTGGATTCATAGAAAGAAACTTATCTAGAAAGTCCACAGCCTCCATGCTGCTTATATGGAGTAACTGAAAAATAAGACATAAACTCTATCAGGTCTCACATATATCGTTAAACAAAGCAAAGGGCACAATAATGAATAGATAAAGGACATAAAACTTAGACACTCTTGTACTGGCAGCAGATAGAAATAGCATATACCATGCAAAAAGTTAATGCATCAGCCTATTAAAGAGCTATAGCCACTCGGGTAGAATTTCAAACTACTATAACTTGTCAATGCCTTGAATCAATGAACTAAGTAGGACAATATTGGCAACTTTATCCTCACCCTGGTATACTTGTGAACTATTCTGTTTTCAAATACAGTCCCACAAGCAACACGGTCATGACCAAGGGAATTAAATAGTCATCTTATACCATTTCAACAGACTTGCCCTTATTTACTGAATGCTTTTGTAGGGCATATTTGATCAGATCTGTAAGTGCTAATGGCTGATTTTGCAAATCATCCACAATTTGAAAAGTATTCAGAGGAAATAAATGAGGCGCAAGAAAATCTTAGACGAATCTCCAAATGTAACTTTTTTCTCAGAAAAAGACAAGTTATTTCAACCATATAAGCTGAATGTCGCTCCTGTGGACATATCCAAAATCAGTTCTATTTTATAAAACTATATATGTTAATCTACACACCAGGATGCACAGCTATAAATTCTCTTGAAGTTTATAATATTATATATGTATACAGAGAGAGAGAGAGAGAGAGAGAGCAATTATATGCAATCACTTACTGACTTTACACTTGCCATTTCAACCATATACACTGAAGGTTGCTCCTGTGAACATATAAAAACGTTTAGTGTACTATAAATAGGTTGTGAATAGCTCTTAAAACATTTAAACATAAATTAAGAAATAGAAGCTCTTGTAATTCTAAAAATTGTTGGGCTTTGGCTAGGATAAACGAATGTAGGGGGGTTAGAGTCAGTATCAGGTTGATAGGTTGGTTTCAAACAAAAAAAAAAGTTTAAATAAGTATTAACCAAGATGTTTACCAGTTTCAATTTTGACTGAGATGCTTTCATGAGAAGCATTAAATCTCCATATGAATGAGATGTCTGGACAACGTTGAGTGCAGTTGCAATAGCATGACTAGTCTGCATATATTCATACGTGCCAACTTCTATTAATAATCTACAAAACAATGGCAGAACAGAAAATATGCAATACAAAACTAAACTCATGGCTCAAGAAAAACAGACAGCAGATTAATTTCACCAAGATTCTCACCCTCTCCGAAAAACGGGTAGCACTTTCTTTCTTGTTATCAAAGAGTGAAACAACAGAAAGGTACTCTACCTGTTCAATTCAGATCAAAATACCTAAATCAATGCCGATGCAGTACAAAATGTTATAACACCACACAGTGAACCACAATCAAATAGGAGAAAGAGATTACCTCCATGAAATTGTGAAACTGTGTGAACATTCTAAACATGAGCTTTGCCAAAGAAATGTGCCCCCTGAACAGTAGTTCACATGAAAACATTAATAGATACCACTGAAGACAGCACCAACAGAAAGTTTCAAATTAGAAAAGTGTCCTACCAGGATTGATCAAAGTGTACGTGGGGATATCGTACAACTACTGGTTGGATGGCGAAACCAGGGATGAATGCACCAAGTTCAAATGAAATGAGATATCTCCCATTGGTTGTGGTTCCCTCGGGAAATAAAAGAACTCGAGGAAATCTACCACATGAAGCTTTTCTCTGTATATTTCAGATCCTTGAAAGCACATTTCTGTATCAAATAGCTTATAAAGGTGATAAAAACACTTGACTTTTTATCTCCTACACTATTATAGGCTCATACAATTACATCCAACATGTAACTAATTAACCGAAGATAAATACCTAAAAGGTGAAGTACAAGTATTCCAGCTGGAGTTGGACTAAAAAAGCGTGTATGTACTACATTCTATGGAACACATGAGTAAGAAATACATTAACATAGTGATGCAGGCTAAAATCTCACAGAATACAGTATCCAAGTCAAGACATCTAAGAACTAGACCACTTCACAAGGAATACAATTATAGTTTTAAGGAAACAACAATTTACAGTTGAAAGAGAGATGTTTCAAGGGCATCCAAACTTAAAAAAAAATAAAAAAATAAAAAAAATAAAAAAACAACAACAACAACATAAAACAAAAAAACTTACTAATTATAAGAAGGAACACAGAAGCATCTATGTGCTTACTTCTATAATAAACGACAGGCAGTGACAATGGTTGCCAAATAACCAAGAACTAACAGAAACTTTTTACCTTGATTTCACTGACAGCATGCTTCCTTGATGATGGTGAAAACCTGTTAACATATATCACCTGAGAACGTAAAACAATAAGGCAAATAATGAGAACAGAATATAAATTCTATCAACTAAAGAGAATGTAAAAAGTTTGCTAGCAAATGAAGTGCAGAATTACTGTGAAGTTACCTGCATTGCTCTGATGATCGTCCCAACAAAAGGTAGGGAATCATGGGATTCGGATGCCACAATTGTAGGGAATAATTCATAGAAAAAGAAGATAGGTTCAATAAAAGACACATGGTTAGAAACAACTATTGGAGCAATGTCTCGGGGAGCAGGTTTTCCTTTATGTCTTATCCAATGGTAGCTGCAACAAGAGGTGCAAAAGGGAAAAATCAACTTTTTTAAAACTACAAGGAAACAGAGATTACAACGAAAATCAACTATAACATGAAAGAGATAAACTATCAAACGATTACTTATTAGCGATTACCACTGGTTATCATTTCGCTCCAGTTTGTATATTTCAATTTTCCAAGAGAGTTTAATAGTTTACTCCAATACTCTCCTTATCCTTCCTTTCAATTGAATGTAATAAACCATTCACTTCACTTTGATTGCAGCAATTAAATCTCCAAAAATCAAAGTTCACATTCCTTGCTCAAGTTTTCACTTTTCAGCATCCAAACAGACCAGAATCCTAGGCTTCCATCTGACCCTTTCCAATCAAACTAACTACTTCACTTCAATTAAAATAAAAATTCCAAATTCCACTTTCTAGTCCATTCCTCCATTTTCCCAGCAACCAAACACAGCTAAACCAACCCAGAACAGAATACAACAACAACAACAACAAAGCCTTTTCCCACTAAGTGGGGTCGGCTATATGAATCCTAGAACGCCATTGCGCTCGGTTTTGTGTCATATCCTCCGTTAGATCCAAGTACTCTAAGCCTTTTCTTAGAGTCTCTTCCAAAGTTTTCCTAGGTCTTCCTCTACCCCTTCGTCCCTGAACCTCTGTCCCGTAGTCATATCTTCGAACCGAAGCGTCAGTCGGCCTTCTTTGCACATGTCCAAATCACCAGAACCGATTTTTTCTCATCTTTCCTTCAATTTCGGCTACTCCTACTTTACCTCGGATATCCACATTCTCAATCTTATCCTTTTTCGTGTGCCCACACATCCCACGAAGCATCCTCATCTCCGCTACACCCATTTTGTGTACGTGTTGATGTTTCACCGCCCAACATTCTGTGTCATACAACATCGCTGGCCTTATTGCCGTCCTATAAAATTTTTCCTTGAGCTTCAGTGGCCTACGACGGTCACACAACACGCCGGATGCACTCTTACACTTCATCCGTCCAGCTCGTATTCTATGGTTGAGATCTCCATCTAATTCTCCGTTCTCTTGCAAGATAGATCCTAGGTAGCGAAAACGGTCGCTTTTTGTGATCTTCGCTAGATTGCTCCGGTCATTAGTGTGGATAAGTATATAAATGGATAGAGATAGGAAAGCAAACACAAGATGTACGTGGTTCACCCAGATTGGCTACGTCCACGGAATAGAAGAGTTCTCATTAATTGTGAAGGGTTTACACAAGTACATAGGTTCAAGCTCTCCTTTAGTGAGTACAAGTGAAAGATTTAGTACAAATGACATTAGAGTACAAATGACATTAGGAAATATTGTGGGAGAATGATCTCGTAATCACGAAACTTCTAAGTATCGGAGTGTGGTATCATCTTGACTTGCCTTATCTGTCGCATAGGTAGATGTGGCAGCTTCTCTGGAAGTACTCTTCCTCCATCCAAGAGTGGTATCTTTAACTGGTGGAGATGCACAAGGTAATGTATCAATTTCACTTGAAGCTTACTTGTAGTTTCAGGCTTGGTCAAGCGCGATACAAACCATGTAGTAGGAGTCCCCCAAGTCGCCGAGCTAGGGGATCTGCTGAAAGAGGTGACAGACAAGGTAAGCAATCAGAGCTCCGGCTGATTGTTCACCTTCTCCCCATCTTGCAGCAGCATGAAGGATAAAGAGAAGAAAAATGAGAAGAGATGATATGGGATACTTTTGCTTTTGAAGAAGTAACTTTCCACAGGCTAATTCTTGAACTGAGCTGGAGGGTTTTCTGGTTTCCTCCAGAGTGTAAGGCCGACTGAAGAATTTGAGGGTCAAAACAAGTCCATCAAATCTAGAGTACGTTCGACCCTGCTGATATGGGATACTTTTGCTTTTGACAGAGTAATGGATGTATCGGCATGTGTGCTGTTACGCTTGTCTCCACATGCTTCCTTGTATCCTTCACACTTGCCCTATCTGTCCCTCAAGCAGATGCGGTATCTTCCCTGGACACATAAGATGTTGAAGATGAGTACTCGAGAGCAATGCCAGGTAAGTAATCAGGTAGGGATACTCTTGCTTTTAACCTTGATGATATGAGATATTCTTGCTCTAGTATAGCTTGTTTGCAGAGGTATTATCGGGGGAAAAGAAAGCTGAATATTTCGAAAGGCTTCGTTGGGAGTGCCCTCTCAGATATGAGGAAGGGTTGAGCATTTTTGCAGGTCTACCTGTCCGTTGGGGATGGAGGTCGACATATATAGGAGTCTCCCTAACAAAAAGTAGTAATGCTATTCCTTTACCCTGCTTGGTCATATCACGGTAGTGGGAGCTGCCAGCTTCACATGTTTTAACTCTGTCAGAGCTCTTTGAAAAAGTGGTATGTGGTATCTGGCTCTCGAGATTCGAAGAACGATGCTTCTTCGATTTTTGAGAAAGCAATCATGCTGGGGGTCTGGCTCTCGAGATTCGGGGAGCAGTGTCTCTTCGATTTTTGAGAAAGTAATCATGTTGGGAGTCTGGCTCTCGAGATTCGGAGGGCGGTGCCTCTTCGATTTTGGAGTAAGCAATCTTGTTGGGAGTGTTTTCTCGGATTTGAGTAAAGGTTGGGCATGTTTGCTAGTCTACCTTGCCACGAAGCACGGAGGTTGACACAGGGGCTTCAATTATCCAGCAGTGGTACTGTTCCTTTACCCTTGTGGGTAATAATATGTTAGCTAGACCTTCAAAATTTATGTGTCTAAACTTTGTTAGTGCTGTTTCTTTGCTATTCTTTTACCTTTCTTGGTCAGAGCGATGTAGTGGGAGCTGCAAGCTTCACGTGCTCAACTTTGGCAGAGACTTTGGCAAAGTTATCTGTGGTACCCATGAGCTATTGTTGCGTGTGGGAAGTGGGTGATTGAACAGTAAGATTCATATGCTTTCTACTTCACCAGAAGTCTTCGACAGAATGCCCATAATTTCCGCTAAGCTGAGTGTGCGTGTGACAGGTGCTGACAAGGCTAGAAAAGTAGGTGCCTCTTCGATTTCTGAGATCGGCCCTCGTGGTCTCTGAGCAGCCCAGCTTTTGAGAAAGCGAGCGCCTCTTCGATTGATTCGGAGAACGATGCCTCTTCGATTTTTGAGAAAGCAATCATGCTGGGGGTCTGGCTCTCGAGATTCGGGGAGCAGTGTCTCTTCGATTTTTGAGAAAGTAATCATGTTGGGAGTCTGGCTCTCGAGATTCGGAGGGCGGTGCCTCTTCGATTTTGGAGCAATCAGTCGTGTTGGGGGTGTTTTCTCGAATGTGAGTAAAGGTTGGGCATGTTTGCTAGTCTACCTTGCCACGAAGCACAGAGGTTGACACACAGGGACTTTCCAATTATCCAGCAATGGTACTGTTCCTTTACCCTCTCTTCGATTTTTGAGAAAGTAGTCATGTTGAGAGTCTGGCTCTCGAGATTCGGAGGACGGTGCCTCTTCGATTTTGGAGCAAGCAATTTTATTGGGAGTGTTTTCTCGAATGTGAGTAAAGGTTGGGCATGTTTGCTAGTCTACCTTGCCACGAGGCACAGAGGTTGACACACAGGGACTTTCCAATTATCCAGCAGTGGTACTGTTCCTTTACCCTTGTGGGTAATAATATGGTAGCTAGACCTTCAAAATTTATGGGTCTAAACTTTGTTAGTGCTGTTTCTTTGCTATTCTTTTACACTTCTTGGTCAGAGCGATGTAGTGGGAGCTGCAAGCTTCACGTGCTCAACTTTGGCAGAGAACTTTCGCAAAGTTATCTGTGGTACCCATGAGCTATTGTTGCGTGTGGGAAGTGGATGATTGGACAGTAAGATTCATGTGTTTTCTACTTCCCCAGAAGTCTTCGACAGAATACCCATAATTTCCGCAAAGCTGAGTGTGCGTGTGACAGGTGCTGACAAGGCTGGAAAAGTAGGTGCCTCTTCGATTTCTGAGATCGGCCCTCGTGGTCTCTGAGGAGCCCAGCTTTTGAGAAAGCGAACGCCTCTTCGATTTCTGAGATCGGCTTTCGTGGTCTTTGAGCAGCCCAACTTTTGAGAAAGCAAACACCTCTTCGATTTATGAGATCAACCCTCGTGGTCTCTAAGCAGCCCAGCTTTTGAGAAAGCAAACGCCTCTTCGATTTCTGAGCAGGCGCCTCTTCGATGTCTGAAGCTCCGTCGAGTGCAGCTTTTTATAGGGGCTAGCATTAAGTTCCAAAGCACACTTGAATCTCCACCAGTAGAAGCTCCATTCTTGCACTTCTAAGATCTTGATTTGTCCGACCTCTTCTCTCTTCAACACCTTTGAAAATGTCTGGCCCCTCCGACCGTCGTTTTGACTTGAACCATGTTGAAGAGGCAGCCCCGCCTTCTCCAGACAACATATGGCGCCCATCCTTCGTCTCCCCTACTGGTCCTCTTACCGTTGGGGATTCCGTGATGAAGAATGATATGACCGCTGCGGTGGTGGCCAGGAACCTTCTCACTCCCAAAGATAACAGACTACTTTCCAAACGGTCTGATGAGTTAGCTGTTAAGGATTCGCTGGCTCTCAGTGTTCAGTGTGCAGGTTCTGTGTCTAATATGGCCCAACGCCTATTTGCTCGAACCCGCCAAGTTGAATCATTGGCGGCCGAAGTGATGAGTCTCAAACAGGAGATTAGAGGGCTCAAGCATGAGAATAAACAGTTGCACCGTCTCGCACATGACTATGCTACAAACATGAAGAGGAAGCTGGACCAGATGAAGGAAACTGATGGTCAGGTTTTACTTGATCATCAGAGATTTGTGGGTTTGTTCCAAAGGCATTTATTGCCTTCGTCTTCTGGGGCTGTACCGCGTAATGAAGCTCCAAATGATCAACCTCTGATGCCTCCTCCTTCTAGGGTTCTGTCCAGTACTGAGGCTCCGAATGATCCCCCTTCGGTGCCTTCTCTTTCTGGGGCTCTACCGACTGCTGAGACTTCTCCTAAGCAACCTTTGTGAAGGCTCCCTCTTGTTTGTTTATTTTGACTCATGTATATGTACATATTTGTAGCTTATCGGGGATATCAATAAATAAGCTTTCCTTCAATTCAACGTATTGTGTTAAATACATCAAAGCCTTCTTCGCTAAGTTCTTTGAATTTTCTTTTGTTGGAGCTTTGTGAGTGGAGCATGTAGGTTGAGGTAGTGTTCCCTTAATTTCCTGAGTGAGGAAAACTTCTCGGTTGGAGACTTGGAAAATCCAAGTCACTGAGTGGGATCGGCTATATGAATCTTAGAACGCCATTGTGCTCGGTCCTGTGTCATGTCCTTCGTTAGATCCAAGTACTCTAAGTCTTTTCTTAGAGTCTCTTCCAAAGTTTTCCTAGGTCTTCCTTTACCTCTTCGGCCCTGAACCTCTGTCCCATAGTCGCATCTTCTAATCGGAGCGTCAGTAGGCCTTCTTTGCACATGTCCAAACCACCGTAACCGATTTTCTCTCATCTTTCCTTCAATTTCGGCTACTCCTACTTTACCCCGGATATCCTCATTCCTAATCTTATCCTTTCTCGTGTGCCCACACATCCAACGAAGCATCCTCATCTCTGCTACACCCATTTTGTGTACGTGTTGATGCTTCACTGCCCAACATTCTGTGCCATACAGCATCGCCAGCCTTATTGCCGTCCTATAAATTTTCCCTTGAGCTTCAGTGGCATACGGCGGTCACACAACACGCCAGATGCACTCTTCCACTTCATCCATCCAGCTTGTATTCTATGGTTGAGATCTCCATCTAATTCTCCGTTCTTTTGCAAGATAGATCCTAGGTAACGAAAACGATCGCTCTTTGGTATTTCTTGATCACCGATCCTCACCCCTAACTCGTTTTGGCCTCCATTTGCACTGAACTTGCACTCCATATATTCTGTCTTTGATCGGCTTAGGCGAAGACCTTTAGATTCCAACACTTCTCTCCAAAGGTTAAGCTTTGCATTTACTCCTTCCTGAGTTTCATCTATCAACACTATATCGTCTGCGAAAAGCATACACCAAGGAATATCATCTTGAATATGTCCTGTTAACTCATCCATTACCAACGCAAAAAGGTAAGGACTTAAGGATGAGCCTTGATGTAATCCTACAGTTATGGGAAAGCTTTCGGTTTGTCCTTCATGAGTTCTTACGGCAGTCTTTGCTCCTTCATACATATCCTTTATAGCTTGGATATATGCTACTCGTACTCCTTTTTTCTCTAAAATCCTCCAAAGAATGTCTCTTGGGACCCTATCGTACGCTTTCTCCAAATCTATAAAGACCATGTGTAAATCCTTTTTCCCATCTCTATATCTTTCCATCAATCTTCGTAACAGATAGATTGCCTCCATGGTTGAGCGTCCTGGCATGAACCCGAATTGGTTGTCCGAAACCCGTGTCTCTTGCCTTAATCTATGCTCAATGACTCTCTCCCAGAGCTTCATTGTATGACTCATTAGCTTAATACCCCTATAGTTCATGCAATTTTGTACGTCGCCCTTATTCTTGTAGATAGGCACCAAAGTGCTCGTTCGCCACTCATTTGGCATCTTCTTCGTTTTCAAAATCCTATTGAAAAGGTCAGTGAGCCATGTTATACCTGTCTCTCCCAAAACTTTCCACACTTCGATTGGTATATCGTCTGGGCCTATTGCTTTTCTATGCTTCATCTTCTTCAAAGCTACAACCACTTCTTCCTTCCGGATTCGACGATAAAAAGAGTAGTTTCTACACTCTTCTGAGTTACTCAACTCCCCTAAAGAAGCACTCCTTTCATGTCCTTCATTGAAAAGATTATGAAAATAACCTCTCTATCTGTCTTTAACCGCATTCTCTGTAGCAAGAACCTTTCCATCCTCATCCTTGATGCACCTCACTTGGTTTAGGTCCCTTGTCTTCTTTTCCCTTGCTCTAGCTAGTTTATAGATATCCAACTCTCCTTCTTTGGTATCTAGTCGTTTATACATATCGTCGTAAGCCGCTAACTTAGCTTCTCTCACAGCTTTCTTCGCCTCTTGTTTCGCTTTTCTATACCTTTCACCATTTTCATCGGTCCTATCCTTGTATAAGGCTTTACAACATTCCTTCTTAGCCTTCACCTTTGTTTGTACCTCCTCATTCCACCACCAAGATTCCTTTTGGTGTGGGGCAAAGCCTTTGGACTCTCCTAATACCTCTTTTGCTACTTTTCGGATACAACTAGCCATGGAATCCCACATTTGGCTAGCTTCCCCCTCTCTATCCCACACACATTGGGTGATTACTTTCTCTTTGAAAATGGCTTGTTTTTCTTCTTTTAGATTCCACCATCTAGTCCTTGGGCACTTCCAAGTCTTGTTCTTTTGTCTCACTCTTTTGATATGTACATCCATCACCAACAAGCCATGTTGATTAGCCACGCTCTCTCCTGGTATAACTTTGCAATCCTTACAAGTTATACGATCCCCTTTCCTCATTAGAAGAAAATCTATTTGTGTTTTTGACGACCCACTCTTGTAGGTGATCACATGTTCTTCTCTCTTCTTAAAGAAGGTGTTGGCTAAGAAGAGATCATATGCCATTGCAAAATCCAAGATAGTTTCCCCATCCTCGTTTCTCTCCCCAAAACCATGGCCACCATGAAAACCTCCATAGTTGCCTGTCTCCCTGCCCACGTGTCCATTTAAATCTCCTCCTATAAATAACTTCTCCGTCTGAGCAATTCCTTGCACCAAGTCTCCAAGATCTTCCCAAAATTTCTCCTTCGAACTTGTATCCAACCCTACTTGAGGTGCGTACGCACTAATCACATTGACAAGTTCTTGTCCTATTACAATCTTGATTGCCATGATTCTATCTCCTACCCTCTTGACATCTACAACATCTTGTACCAAGGTCTTGTCCACGATGATGCCAACACCGTTTCTCGTTCTATGTGTGCCCGAATACCAAAGTTTAAACCCTGAGTTTTCTAGATCCTTTGCCTTACTACCAACCCACTTAGTTTCTTGTAGGCACATAATATTTATCCTTCTCCTCACCATAACTTCCACTACTTCCATAGATTTTCCCGTTAAGGTTCCTATATTCCACGTTCCTAAACGCATTTTGCTCTCTTGAACTCTACCCTTCTATCCTAACTTCTTCACCCTTCCCCGTCTAATAGGACAAACAAAATAACAAAAACCCAACAAAATTTATGAGTAAACTTACCCAAAAGCGAAGAGAATGCATCGAGTACAGACCCTAGTGATCCACATAATCCTGCACCTCCACCTCGGCATAGGGCTCTTCTTATCCTTCCACCCCTGAAGAGCCAATTTCGTCGCCAAAAACCCAATCAGCAAAGACGCCCCAAACAGCACCAGCCGAACAAGCGCGATGGGCAGGCAAATTCCGATCTTTAACCACTCGTAAATACCCGTAATCTCGAGGGTGTGGTTCCGAAAAGGGTCGGCGGTGCTGGAAACGGGCACGGTCAACCCATCGGACCCGAGAAATGCAAATGGGTTGCGAAAGTGGTGGTGGTGGTCGGCGCTGGTGCTCTGATGGGTGTGGATGCCGTTGTGGTTGTGGTGGGATTCGGAATCGGTGTCGTCTTGGATGGTGAGGATCAAGTGGGGGTGATCGCACGGTGGAGGAGAGAGGAAGGGGGAGGTGAGATCTTGGTCTGCCATTAAAGTGGGTGTTTTTTCTTGGGGGAGCAGAGTGGCAGTAAGGCTAATGAAGCTACACGCTAGCTTCTGTAAGTAAGAGAGAGAGAAACAAATATTTACAATGGGTTCATACAACGCTATTGAAGGCATGGAGCTCCCTCTCTACGTGCGGTGGAATATTATTCGATAATGCTGGGAAATTTTAAATTTTTTAAATTAAATTTACAAATTAAATATGTGTGATCAATAGTTATTTATTACTACAGTCTAATGGTAGGTAAGTGAAAAAATTTTAAGTTCGATTCTTGCCAAAGGAAAATTTGAACCATATTATTGATAATCTCCTCCTCGTAAATAATATTGTTTGTTAAAAAAAAAGTGTCACCAATAAATAAGCACATTAATAACACTTAAGTAATGAACAATCATCAACATTCTCGTTATCTGGTTTACAAAGTTTTGTTTAAAAACTTGATCTTCCTAGCATTATCCAATATTATTTATTTCGCCCCGTTTTCTTAATATTTTATTGGAGAACACAAATTTACTTACGCAATGTGATCAAGAAATTTACTTATCCACCCACTTGTGATCACTATAATTTTTATTGTATAAATTTTATAATCAGAATCATATATTCTTTGTCATCATCAAAGAGCACCTTTACAAGACTCAAATCCTGGCCTACATCCTTATGGAAAATGCTAGGAAGTTTTATACAGCATTCGTGTGGCAAGCGGTGGTACACCAATTTGGTATATGTTGGAACCAACTTTGTGCCCGTGTATAGAGGAAAGCAAGAATAGTAATCTACAAGAATGAACAAGCAACCATGAAATTACTAGGGTACCGGGGTGATACCGGCCAAAGTTTATCTGACGGTTAAGTTAATATAAAAACCTTAAAACCCAAGTGGTAGGCAAGAGAGCAATTGAGAACAAAGTAGGTGTTACCCATGTTAAATCTTAGGGAGATGTATTTATACCAGTCAAGAGAGAGTCATTTAGGATAGTGATATCCGAAGTAAACCAGGAGATCCTAGAGAATATCTAGCAAGATATATTCTTTCCTTGTAGGATTGTGATTACTTGAGGCTTAAGTCAATTTCTAAATTGTAGGAATCTGCAATATTATAGGAAACGAGTTCATCAGAACAAGCCTCTGTACTTTGCAAAGTATGCATGATCATTCTCGACAAGATCTACAAGCCTTACGTACTATTTCGGAGCCTAATAGGTGTGTTGCCACAGTCGGTCCATTTATACAGTCCAACATAATTGGAGCCGGTTAGTCCATGCCCAAATTTATGAGGTGCTTGTATTCTGATCCTCCTTATTTCGGCCTAAAAATTCATGATCCCACATATAAATATTCTCCTTAGCATTATTCTATTTTTATATTTGGGTCCAAAAACGTAAGAGATTTATGCATTTTGGTTTTCTTCTCCAATGCAAGGACTCAAATCCTAAAAATCAAAACATTACTTTGAGTTTTAAGATTTGAGTCTTTACATTAGAGAAGAAAACATTGGACTCAACTCATATTTGAGTTTTAAGAATTTGGTTATGTGCATAGGAGATAATTTGACTCAAAACTCAAATCTCATTTTTCTTTGTTTAATAATATTGTTCATATTTGGCATGGGATCCACCTTCAACTCAAATCTCATATCGATCCCAAATTTATGTTTCAACTTCAAATTGGAGATGCAAGACAATCTATGCTCGGAATGCTACATGTTAGCCATCAATATGCATCAAACAATAGACAAGTCATCTTGGGAAAGCTACTTGTTATCAACTTAACACTTTCTATTGTACCAAAGTCCTCACTGATTTTGTGCATCAACATTTGGCGCCGTCTGTGCGAAACGACACTTATTCCAACTATCTTCAGCTTTGCCAAGCTGGTTTCCACCATTCGTACTCTCTTTTGACCAGGCATCCCTCTCCAACATGGGGAGCGAAGGAAGCCACAACACACAAAATGACACCCCTCTTGCACCTAGTGTGAAGCAATGAAAGAAGGAAGGAAAGATGGTTGCTCTTTAAGCTAAAGTCGATGAGCTAGAAGCTCATAACAACAAGATAGCAATGAAGAATTAGGTCCTCCAAGAGCAATATGAGAAGCTCTTTGAGGCACTCCACGAAACTAGGCGTACTCAAACACGCGAGCTCGTTGCTTCTGTGGACATCAACCATCATCTGGGTGCCTCCCAACAGGGAGGGCCACCTCCCTTCGACATGGGTATCCCTGATGAGGAGCGAGCTACTCATAAAAAAATTGATCAACATGAGACTTCTCGCAACCCAGATGCTTCGACCCGAAGTAGAAGAAGTGGAGGAAGACACCTCCTTGCAGAAGGGTTGGAAGGATCGAAAGTTGTTTATCGTGACTGTCGAGACTTCCTAAAGCAACGTCGAGAGAATCCCTTCCACATATGCTCGAAGATCAATGACCCAAGGGTTTCTAAAAGACTCGGTTCCCTCCCACGACCCAGGCTAGCTGCTAATCTAGGGAAGGAACATGAAGGTATGGGGGACTCTGAGGTATTCCGACAGACTCGCCTTAGAAGTCAGTACAGCGAGTCCAAGAAAAAACCACATGCCCATGCTCAAACTTTCCTACTTCCAAGAGGCGATGGAGATTTACGAAAGAAAATTCCAGTGGTACATAACTATACTCATGATCCCCTTGTCCTACAGCTTCTTAAGGAAGTAAACAAGTTGAAGGCCGAACGTCAGGCCAAGATACCTGACGGGAACGAACCCAGGCCTGACCCTCTCACAAGAAGGATCCTCGACACCCCCTTCAAGCGTAAACAAAACAAAAGCTTGGTTTACAACCCTATACTAGAAGGGAGGACCCAATTGAACACCTTAACCTCTTTGAGTCCACCATGGCATATCGGATGCACACCGATGAAGAGCGATGTCTTCTCTTCCCCTATACCCTCTCTGACAGAGCTCTAAACTGGTATTGTCGTCTTCCACCTGAGACAGTAGACTTATTTGAGGAATCGATGAAACTATTTGTCTCTTAACACATCTTCAAGACCGATCACTCGCATTCTGCAGATGACTTGTACACTATTTTCCAGAAGCCGGACGAGTCACTACGAGAGTGTGCCGGTCGCTTCAGCTATGAGTATTCTCGCTGCGCTGAGGCAGATGATAAGACCGCCCTCAAGGCCTTCACGGCAGGCCTACATGATTGTTTCTTCAAATATATGATCAATGCCAACACTTGGAAAACTTACTCTGAGGTGATGGCACAAGCTTACAACCACGCTTCCACCGAAGCAAGGACATACCAAAGGAACCCCTATATGGTTAACCCCTATCAATAAATGAGAAGTGGAAGTAAAGTTCTACTAAGTGAGGAGATATTGGCCATTCAGACACCCATTGCATCATCTTCTGCCTCATTTAACTACTCGCTAAGTCACCAAACGTATCTGTCTCTAGGTAAGAGGAAGGATTTTTACTCTCAGCAAGCCCATTACAACAAGAGGGATAAAAGTTCGTATCAAGACAACCAGGGGTGAACGTACCGTCGACTTTTATGACTATGAGGCTAAGCTTTACTTTTTCAAAGTGGAGGACTAGGTATTAAAGGAAATGCTATTAGAAGAAGGCATACACATTACAACTGTTTTGACCCTCAACCGCTTGCGATCTTTTGTCACATAAGCCATTCGGAAAATATTTAAAGAAGAGGAAATTCAGACAACTTCTTCTGAGTCTTTTGTGTTCCTAGCATTGGAACACTTGGTCTACGCTGACTTACCCTTATACTCTAACTCAGAGCTTCAACATGCGTACTTTGACACAAAGTATGTGATACTAAGTGTTACAACTAACATGGTTCACATATTAAAAGCATGGATCCCTTCATGCATAGCAAAACATTCATAAGCATCACTCATATCAATCAACACAAACATTATACATTCCAACACATTCATACATAAACATCATACATTCCAACACATCCATACATAAACATCATACATTCCAACACATCCATACATAAGCCAACTGTGCTTCGAAAGGGTTCAACATACTTTGTGTCTTTGACACTTGCTACAATGTGCCTCAACACCTTGCCCTTATTCTCACAAACCAGGTGATGAAATGTAAAGAAGGAACTTATCTTCATGCCACCAACCAGGTGATGAAATGTACAACCCGTACTCTCCTTCATGCCACAAACCAAGTGATGAAATGTACAACCCGTACTCTAATATCATTTGGCAACTTGCCATTCATGCCACCAACCAGGTGAAAAAGAAACTCATCTTCGTGCCACCAACTAGGTGATGAAATGTACAACCCGTACTCTCCTTCATGCCACCAACCAGGTGATGAAATGTACAACTCGTACTCTAATATCATTTGGCAACTTACCACTCATGCCACCAACCAGGTGAAGAAGGAACTCATCTTCATACCACCAACCAGGTGATGAAATGTACAACCCGTACTCTCCTTCATGCCACCAACCAGGTGATGAAATGTACAACCAGTACTCTAATATCATTTGGCAACTTGCCACTCATGCCACCATCTAGGTGAAGAAGGAACTCATCTTTATGCCACCAACCAGGTGATGAAATGTACAACCTGTACTCTCCTTCATGCCACAAACTAGGTGATGAAATGTACAACCCGTACTCTAATATCATTTGGCAACTTGCCATTCATGCCACCAACCAGGTGAAGAAGGAACTCATCCTTGTGCCACCAACCAGGTGATGAAATGTGATGAAAGGTAATAAAGGAACTCACCTTCGTACCACCAACCAAGTGATGAAAGCAACTCACCATTCATTCCACCTACCAAAAGACGAGTGGTACAACTTGTACATGTGAACTCCTAACATTCACAAATAATCAAAAACCCTCAAGCTTGACAACTCAACTAGGGGACAAGAGTTATAGTCACCAACAAAGTCTTATTGCAAGCTAATAACAACTTCAGTGCATGGCATACGAAGATCAAGCTATTCAGCCCTTTTGCATCTGCTTCAAACATTTCCCATCTGTAACAATGCAAACACTACAATTCTCAAAAGCTTCACACACTCTTGATCAAGATAGTATGAAGCAAAACCAATTTATGGTGCCAACAAGAGCTTCATCAAAGGAGTTCAACCACAATTCTCAAAAGCTTCACACACTCTTAATCAAGACAGTGTGAAGCAAAACCAATTTATGGTGCCAACAAGAGCTTCATCAATAGAGGGCAACCACAATTCTCAAAAGCTTCACACACTCTTGATCAAGACAGTGTGAAGCAAAACCAATTTATGGTGCCAGCAAAAGCTTCATCAAAGGAGTTCAACCACAATTCTCAAAAGCTTCACGCACTCTTGATCAAGATAGTGTGAAGCAAAACCAATTTATGGTGCCAACAAGAGCTTCATCAATAGAGGGCAACCACAATTCTCAAAAGCTTCACACACTCTTGATCAAGATAATGTGAAGCAAAACCAATTTATGGTGCCAACAAGAGCTTCATCAATGACGGGCAACCACAATTCTTAAAAGCTTCACACAGTCTTGATCAAGACTGTGTGAAGCAAAACCAATTTATGGTGCCAACAAGAGCTTCATCAAAGGAGTTCAACCACAATTCTCAAAAGCTTCACACACTCTTGATGAAGACAGTGTGAAGCAAAACCAATTTATGGTGCCAATAAGAGCTTCATCAATAGAGGGCAATGATAAGCTCATATTTAAATATATTTTACATAAAATTCACTTGTCTTTTCTTAGTTAGTTCCTTATATTTTTGAGCTATTTACTATGTTTTTGTGTTTTGTGTGATTTATCAAGCAAAGAAAAGAAAAGTAGCATAAGTGAGATATTAAGTAACAAATTCGTCAAAATTGCCTATGCAGATTAGTTGACTTTGGAAGCATGTTACGGACAGCTTAGAATGAATGATAGAATGAGCCTTGTATGCTTGGAAAGCTACAGATGTCTATTTTCTGGAGCAATTTACGGATTGTTAATATCCTTTTTCTAGAAGAAGTTATGGGCATTGTAACACTGAAAGGTTCAGAAAATGGCTAAGCAGATTTGGCTAATAAAATGAGAAAGTAAAGGCACTTGTTTTGTGTTGCTTTGTCATTAACACTCAGCAGCAAATGTTGTCATCAACACTCAGCACCAAATGGGGTTATGATTGCACTCATTTGGCTTTGGAGCAAGTGGAAATGCACAGCTAGAAAGAGAAGGTACGACACATGCAAAAGAGAAACATGGACAGCTACACACATGCAAACTGCACAGGTTGGAGGGCATACACACACTCTACATGGACAGTTTGGAAAAATAAAAGAGAGACAACATGGAAAGGCACGTCATGGGAGCATGAAACATAGAATGAAGGCACATGGGCAGCAGGAAATGTAGAATGAAGGCACATGGGCAGTAGGAAATCAGAAAATGAAGAATGAAGAAGTGAAAATAATGATAACATGACAACAATGACACATGCAAAGAGGCCTTGAGCACCATCCTTCACACTTGTGCAACAACAACCCTTCATCATTACTTAACATTTCTGCCACAAGAACATGGAACAAATACATGCAAAGGGAAAGAAAGACAAACGACAAGGGCAGAAAATGTAGTGATTTGTGGCTAAAATGATGAGTGCATGTGTGTGCAAATGTAGAAGGAAACATGGACAACACACACGCATGCAAACTACACATGCAAAGGAAATGGAGTGGTCCTCTCCCTAGCCTATAAATGCATCCACCATTCCCATTCCTAAGGAGAATAATCTTGATCCATCAAAAAAGAGCTTCATTCACAAACACAAGTCCCTTGCCGTGAGCTCCATTCCATTTCATCCATACATTCAAACACATCTCCATACACTTCCATTTTCCATGCCATGAGATCCATTCCATCCATACATCCATACATCCATAAATCCCACATTTCACAAACACAAATACATTTTCTTTTCCTTGGCTGAGACATTCACCAATCCTAAATACATTCCTAACCTTTACATATATCCATACACATCCTAGAAACTTATGCCGCAACAAAGAGAAGAAGGAGGACCCTTGGACGTGCTTGCCATTCAAGTTGGATTGTTGGAGCATTTTTAGGTGTTTTCATTCTTTTATTTTCAATGTCTAAATTTGTTTATCTTTGCTTTGTGAGTATGAGGAACTAAACCCCTTTAGCTAGGGGGAATTCGAAACCATGTTCATGCTTGCAATATGATTTGATTACTTTTAGTTGTGATTCATAAGTTGTGAATTCAATTTACTTATCCATTTGAATTAAAACTGATTTGAGTATGTTGGTTGAGAGTGCATGCTTAATTTTTATGTATAAATATGATGCTAGGATATAAGGGAGTTTCACCTAATCGTTATGAACTTATATTCACAAGTAGTGAAGGTTGCTCGTCATAACCGTGTTAAGTAAATTCTTGGCATAAGTTTCATGCAATTCATAGTTACAAGTGTTTCGTCAATGCTTATGATTTTCATAGAACTTAATGATTCTTGCTTGTATCTCTATTATGCAATTCATGTAGGGAACTTGTAGGGAATGCTTTGGGTTGTTGTATGCAATCATCCAATTCAATGAAATTAGGAAAATCTGAGGGTTAATTAGTGCAATTCACAGTTAATCTGGGGCGTTGAGAATTTGTAGTTTATTGAAAAGCAACTGGAAATCGTTTTGTTTGCAAGTGTGTCATGTGTGGAGAAGAACCTCCTAGCTAGCCTTCCATCCATTCAATTTACTCCAATTCGTGCAGATTTCAATAGTTATTTAATTTACTTGTTTTGTTTTCAAATTCATCAAAACCAAAACCCCATTTACCTTGTTGAGTCATATTAGTTAGAAACTGATTTAGTTTGTGCTTTTAAGTATTTCGAACCAAGTTGAAACCAAAATTCGTCCAAAAGTGTGTTTAGAGTCCAAATCTGCCCAATTTGTGTTTTTAGGCAGATTTGAGTGTTTTTGGCTTCTTTTGAGTTCCTTGAGTTTGTTTTGAATTCTTTGAGTCTAGTTTAGTGTTTTTAACTTTGTTTATATATTTTTAAGTCAATTTAGAGGTTATTAGCAAGCCCTCCTAATCCCCGGTCCAGAACGATCCCTACTTACATTCTTTACTACAATTGACAACAAGAGGGTTTAATTTGTGTGTTAAGTTAATTTTCGCATCAGGCAACCACAATTCTCAAAAGCTTCACACACTCTTGATCAAGACAGTGTGAAGCAAAACCATTTTATGGTGCCAACAAGACCTTCATCAATGGAGGGCAACCACAATTCTCAAAAGCTTCACACACTTTTGATCAAGACAGTGTGAAGCAAAACCAATTTATGGTGCCAACAAGAGCTTCATCAAAGGAGTTCAACCACAATTCTCAAAAGCTTCACACACTCTTGATCAAGACAGTGTGAAGCAAAACCAATTTATGGTGCCAACAAGAGCAATGGAGGGCAACCATAATTCTCAAAAGCTTCACACACTCTTAATCAAGACAGTGTGAAGCAAAACCAATTTATGGTGCCAACAAAAGCTTTATCAAAGGAGTTCAACCATAATTCTCAAAAGCTTCACACACTCTTGATAAAGATAGTGTGAAGCAAAACCAATTTATGGTGCCAACAAAAGCTTTATCAAAAGGAGTTCAACCATAATTCTCAAAAGCTTCATACACTCTTGATAAAGATAGTGTGAAGCAAAACCAATTTATGGTGCCAACAAAAGCTTCATCAATGGAGGGCAACTATAATTCTCAGACCTTCGAACCAAATTCTATTTATATGGTTCATCCAAACCTTCGACTACTACAAGGTGTGGCTTGTATCACAATCTCTTGCTCAACAGTGTGGAAGCAAAATTTGTATATGTTGTCTCTCCCACATTTTCAAATTTCTAGTTACCAAAAAAAAAAAAAAAAATTGGGAAATTCAACAAAGCTTCATCAATGGAGGACAACTACAAATTCTCAAAAACTTCACACTATCTTGATCAAGATAGTGTGAAGCAAAATCAATTCATGGTACCCAACAAAGCTTCAACTCCAAAGCTTTACCTATAAAACTTCAACTCCAAAGCTTCACTTACAAAGCTCAACACAAAAGCTTCACCAATAAAAGCTTCATCAATGGAGGACAACTACAAATTCTCAAAAGCTTCACACTATCTTGATCAAGATAGTGTGAAGCAAATCAATTCATTGTACCCAACAAAAGCTTCAACTCCAAAGCTTCACCTACAAATCTTCAACTCCAAAGCTTCACCTACAAAAGCTTCAACACAAAAGCTTCACCCACAAAAGTGTCAACACAAAAGCTTCACCCACAAAAGTGTCAATGATAGGAGCATATTTATGCGACTGAGTTAGCTTGTTCTCATGCATTTATGTTGTTATTTCTTAGTTAATTATGTATTTTAAGCTATTTTCTTGTGTTTGTAGGTCCATAGGCCTTATAAAGCAATAAGGTGCATTTTGGTGCATTTTGGAGCAGTTTTGGGCTTGGAATGGATAGCACATGCATGGAGCAAGGTGGATGGACGAAATTGAAGACTAAAGAGGCTTGGAATGTGTTAAAAAGAAAGAATAATTAATGACAAAGAGCTCAGCAACCAAAGAAGAAACATGAGTCAAGATTACCTTATTTTGATTTAATCTTTCTAATCCTCAATGTCCCTAAGTTCCAACAACATTCCTTGTCTATTTCATTCACTCATTGCCTAGCACCACCCTTGTTCCCTCAATCATTTCAAATTTCTTGCATCAATCATCACTCCACCTTAGCCCTTAACTCATTTCTACACAATTCCACCTCCCTTTCCTTTCTCTACCATGTGCACAATCATTCATGTTCCCTACTTGCATTCATTGTTGCAACACCACTCCATTTTACCCATACTTTGCATCATTACTCCACTTTCACCTTTGAATCATTTCAACACTACTCCATTTTACCCATGCTTTGCCTTGCACTTCCTTTATAAAAGGAAGTGTGTGTAACATAAATGGAGTTCATATATTTTTTAGATCATTCACTCCCATCTCAATACAACCTTCATCCAAACACATCCATTCATCTTCACATCCATTCCTCCATACAAACAAACCTTCAAACACTCACCAACACCTTGTGCCGTAGCAAAGGAAGGAAAGAAAAATGCTTGGATGTGCGTGCTGTCAACTTGGATCGTTGGAGCGTTTAGGTGTTTTCTTTCTTTTGTTTCCAATGTTAAATTCATTTTCTGATTTTGTTGCAATTATGAGTGGCTAAACCCCCATTTAGTTAGGGGGAAGTTTGAAGCCATGAACATGCTTGAGATATGAATTGATTTCTTCCAATTGTGATTTGATAAGTTGTGATTGCAATTCAATTATCTATTTTATTCATAACTAATTCTTGTAAGTTTATTAAGGATGCATACTTAATTTTCATGCATGAATTAGATGCTAGAATATAAATGAGTTTCACCTAATCGTTACAAGTTTATATTCATGAGTAGTGAAGGTTGTTTATCACAATCGCGTTAATTGAATTCTTGGCAATTGTATCATGCATTCATGGTTATAATTGTCTCGTCAACACTTATGATTTTCATTGAACGTAATGATCTCTGATTGTATCTCTATTATGCATTCATATAGGGGACTTTTAGAGAATGATTTGGGTTGTCGCATGCATTCATCCAATTCAATGAGTGAAGGAAAATCTGAGGGTTAATTTGTACATCACGATTAATCTGGGGTGTTGAGCATAATAGTTTATTGAAAAGCAATTGGAAATCGATTCATGTACAAGTGTGTCATGTGTGAAGAACGGACCTCTAACTAATCCATCCATCATTTTATTTCTCAAATTCATTTTATAATCTGCCTAGTTTTATAACTTGCTTGTTTATTTCAAATTCATCCAAACCAAAATCCCCTTTTTACTTTCTTGTTTCAAAGTGTTAAATTTTTGTTTTGTTTGTGTTTTTGAGTGTTTTGATTCAAGCCAAAACACTAAATTCATCCGAAGTTGATTTAGAGTCCAAATCTACCCAGTTTGTGTTTTTAGGCAGTTTTGAGTGTTTTTAAGTTGTTTTGAATCTTTAAAATCTGTTTTGAGTCCCTTAGGTCTATTCAAACGTTTTTAATTTTGTTTTTATGTTTTTGAGTCAGTTTAAAGGTTTTAGCAAGCCCTCATAATCCCCGGTTTAGAACGATCTCTACTTGCATTTATACTACAATTTGACAACAAGAGGGTTTAATTTGAGTGCTTAACTTTCATCGCATCAGTCAACACAAAAGCTTCAACTCCAAAGCTTCACCTACAAAGCTTGACCCACAAAAGCTTGACCTACAAAAGCTTCACCCACAAAAGCTTGACCTACAAACGCTTCACCCATAAAAGCTTGACCCACAAAAGCTTGACCTACAAACGCTTCACCTACAAACGCTTCACCCACAAAAGCTTGACCTACAAAAGCTTGATCTACAAAAGCTTGATCTACAAAAGCTTGACCCACAAAAGCTTCACCCACAAAAGCTTCACCCATAAAAGTTTGACCCACAAAAGCTTCACGTACAAAAGCTTCACCCATAAAAGCTTGATCCACAAAAGCTTCACCTACAAAAGCTTGACCCACAAAAGCTTCACCTACAAAAGTTTGACCCACAAAAGCTTAACCCACAAAAGCTTCACCTACAAAGCTTTAACACAAAAGCTTTAACACAAAAGCTTCACACTATCTTGATCAAGATAGTGTGAAGCAAAATCAATTCATAATGCCCAACAAAGCTTCACCTACAAAGCTTTAAAATATATATATATATATATATATTTTTTTTTTTTCTTTTTTTTGGAAATTCGAAAATTAAAAAATTTAAAAATTTAAAAATTCAAAAATTCAAAAATTCAAAAATTCAAAAATTCAAAAATTCAAAAATTCAAAAATTCAAAAATTCAAAAATTCAAAAATTCAAAAATTCAAAAATTCGAAAAATCGAAAAAAATTATCCTAGGCCTCCTCTTCTTTGGGCCTAACAACTTTCATAACAAATATATATAAAGAAGGAGTTTTGGGCTACCACTTAGAAAGGAAATGCCTCATTCGTTAACTTCCTCGACTAGAGACTTGGGGGACTCCTACCATATGCTATTGCACCTTGATACTCGGAAGTCTCACGACCACTCAGTGACTTGGATTTTTCAAGTCTCCAAACAAGAAGTTTTCCTCACTCGGGAAAGTAAGGGAGCACTACCTCAACCTACATGCTTCACTCACAAAGCTTCAACATACAAGCTTCAACAAAAGGAAAAATTCAAAGAACTTAGTGAAGAAGGCCTTGGTGTATTTAACATAATACGTTCAAATGAAGTAAAGCTTGTTTATTGATATCTTCGATAAGTTAGAAATATGTACATATACATGAATCAAAATAAACAAACAAGAGTGAGCCTTCACAAAGGTTGCTCAGGAGAAGTCTCAGCAGTCGGCAGAGCCCCAGAAAAAGGAGGCACCAGAGGGTGATAATTCGGAGCCTCAATACTAGGCAGAACCCCAGAAGGATGAGGCACCAAAGGTTGATCATTTGGAGCTTCATTACGCGGTACAGCCCCAGAAGACGAAGGCAATAAATGCCTTTGGAACAAACCCATAAACCTCTGATGATCAAGTAAAATCTGACCATCAGATTCCTGCAGCTGGTCGAGCTTCCTCTTCATGTTTGTAGCATAGTTATGTGTGAGCCTGTGCAACTTTTTATTCTCATGCTTGAGCCCTCTGATCTCCTGTTTAAGACTTGTCACTTTAGCCGCCAATGATTCAACTTGGTGGGTTCGAGCAAATAGGCGTTGGGCCATATTAGACACATAACCTACACACTGAACACTGAGAGCCAGAGAATCCTTAACAGCCAACTCATTAAACCGTTTGGAAAGTAGTCTGTTATCTTTGGGAGTGAGAAGGTTCCTAGCCACCATCGCAGCGGTCATATCATTCTTCATCACAGAGTCCCTAACGGTAAGAGGACCAGTAGGGGATAAGAAGGATGAGTGCCATATGTTGTCTTGAGAAGGCATGGCTGCCTTTTCACCAAAGTTCAAGTCAAAACGACGGTCGGATGGGCCAGACATTCTTAGAAATGATGAAGGAGAAATAAGGTGCAATAACTCTCTGAAGTAAGGGGAAAATTCCTACAAGCAATAACTCTCTGAATGAACTCCTTGCACACAATTGATGCCCTTATAAAAGAAAGGGCAACAGGGCCGTTGGTTCAAAAATCGAAGAGGTACCACTCTCCGAATTTTGAAGAGGCACCACTCTCCGGATTTTGAAGAGGCACCACTATCTGGATTTCGAAGAGGAACCACTCTCCGGATTTCAAAGAGGCACCACTTTTCACACGCAACATCAGCTCCTCGGGTACCACAGATAACTTTGCCAAAGATCTTTGACAAATTTCAGACACATAGATTTTGAAGGTCCAGCTACCCTACTATTACCCACAAGGGTAAAGGAACAACACCATTGCTTGATAACTAGAAAGTCCCAATGTGTGTCAACCTCCATGCTCCGTGGCAAGGCAGACTGGCAAAAATGCCCAACCTTTACATACATTCGAGAAAACACTCCCAACAAGATTGCTTGCTAAAAAATCGAAGAGGAACCACTCTCCGAATCTCGAAAGCCAGACTCCCAACATGATTGCTTTCTCAAAAATCAAAGAGGCACCGTTCTCTGAATCTCGACAGCCAGATCCCTGATAGGATTGCTTGTTCAAAAACCGAAGAGGCATCGTTCTTCGAACTTTGAGAGCCAGATATCCTTGGATAAAGCTTGTTTTGCAATCTTCACACGCAACATCAGCTTTCCAGATACCACAGACCACTTTTTCAAAGCGCTCTGGCAAAGTTAAAACATGTGAAGCTTGCAGCTCTCACTACATTGCTATGACCAAGAAGGGTAAAGGAATAACATTATTACTTGCTTAAAAATCAAAGAGGTACTGCCCTCCGAATCTCGAGAGCCAGATCCCTGACAGGATTGCTTGTTCGAAAACCAAAGAAGCATCGCTCTTCGAACTTCGAGAGCCAGATTTCCTTGGATAAAACATGTCTACAATCTTCACACGCAACATCAACTTTCTGGATACCACATACCACTTTTTCAAAGTGCTCTGACAAAGTTAAAACACGTGAAGGGTAAAGGAATAACATTACTACTTGTTGTTAGACAGACTCCTATATATGTCGACCTTCATCCTCCACGGACAGGCAGACCTGCAAAAATGCTTAACCCTTCCTCATATTTAAGAGGGCACTCCCAACGAAGCCTCTCGAAATACTTATCTTTCTTCCCCCCAATAATACCTATGCAAACCAGCCACGCTATAGCAAGAGTATCTCATATCATCAGGGTCAAAAGCAATAGTATCCCATATCATACTTTTTCCCTGTCTTTTCCTTTGCCCTTGTTCTTACCTGCAAGACAAGGAGAAAGAGAGCAATCAGTCAGCACTTGGAATCAAGCTTCCAGTCAAGAACTGACTGCTTGGAACCCCTTGCCTGATTACTTACCTGGCATTGCTCTCGAGTACTCATCTTCAACATCTTATGCTTCCAGAAAAGATACCACATTTGCTTGAAGAACGGATATGGCAAGTGAGAAGGATACAAGGAAGCATGTGGAGACAAACGCAACAGAACACATGCCGATTCATCAATTACTTCGTCAACAGCAAAAGTATCCCATATCATCAAGGTTGAATGCACTCTTGATTTAATGGATTTGTTTTGACCCTCAAATTCGTGAGTCGGCCTTATACTCTGGAGGAAACCAGAAAACCCTCCAGCCTAGTTCAAGAATAAGCCTGTGGAAAGTTACTTCTTCAAAAGTAAAAGTATCTCATATCATCTCTTCTCCATTTGCTTTTCCTTATCCTTGTTGCTGTTTACGACACAAGGAGAAAGAGAACAATCAACCAGAAGCTGAAGTTGAACCTCCGATCGAGGTTGCTTGCTTGGAAGTCTGATTGCTTACCTTGTCTGTTACCTCTTTCGGCAAATCTCCTAGCTCAACGACTTGGGGGACTCCTACTATAGGGTTTTGTATCGCACTTGACCAAGCCCGAAACTACAAGTAAGCTTCAAGTGAAATTGATACATTACCTTGTGCATCTTCATCGGTTAAAGATACCACCCTTGGATGAAGGAAAAGTACTTTCAGAGAAGATGCCACATCTACGTATGAGACACATAAGGCAAGTGAAAATGATACCACACTTTGGTACTTAGAAGTTTCGTGATTACTCAATGGCTTGGATCTTGCAAGTCCCCAACCGAGGAGCTTCGCTCACTTGGGAACTTAGGGGAGCACTATTTGTACCATACTTGACCAATCCTGAAACTATTGAGCACCGGTCAACGTTATACCGTCAAAGACCCAGAAGTCACAGTGCGACACGTGTAGACATCAGAAGCCAATCATAGCGCGACACGTGTCAACATCAGAAGCCAATCATAACATGATACGTGTCAATGTCAGAATGAAACTAGAAACTCTCTTCTATAAATAGAGATTATTCTCTCACAATATTTCCGAATGTCATTTGTACTAAATCATTCACTTGTACTCATTAAAGGAGAGCTTGAACCTATGTACTTGTGTAAACCCTTCACAATTAATGAGAACTCCTCTACTTCGTGGACGTAGGCAATCTGGGTGAACCACGTACATCTTGTGCATCAAAAAATGATATTTGGTAAAGATGATCTTTAAATAATAGTAAAGAGAATGAACAGTTCTGATTATGATGTTTGTTTGATAAAAATACATTGGTCATAAATGAGTGGACAAGTAAATTCCTCAAATGATAAACATATGTACATCTTTCTTTCTTTTCTTTTTTTTTTTCTATTTTGACAAAATAAATGAAGGGTAATTCTCAGTTACTACCTTGAAGTATCTTGGTTTTCAAACTTTCATACATTAAATGGAGGCCCAAGAGTGGTAGTTGTGAAAAGAACCATGTGATTTTTTATTGATTTTACTTGTTTTGGTAATTTATTTGCATTTTAGTATATTATTTTATTTACTAATTTCAAACTTTAATCCACACATTCATAGATAGAAGATGTAGAGTCCTCATATTATAAGAAAGAGGGCAAATCATTCCAGTTCATGAAATGTTGGGAGATTCTACGACCTTCCCTGAAGTGGAATGAAACACTCTTCATTAATGAGTTATCTCCAATAGCAAATAGTTTTTTTGTCAACAATGAGGATCTTATGGAGTTGGTTTCGAAAACTCAAAACAGTGCACAAACTTCAACCCAACATCAAAGGCCTATTGAAAACAAAAAAGCTAAAGCACAAAAAGAAAACGGTATTGCACATGATATTGGCAAAGAAGCAAAACTTTTAGCTAGCTCGTTCATGGCTTGCAAAGAGAGTTTTGACAACAAACAAGAGCTTAAATTTATGATGACGAAAACATCAAAGATTGAGACTCCGGCTAGGAGTGGATAAGAGGAACAAAACTCAGTTCTCCAAAAAAAAAAAAGAAAAAGAAATGCATGGCTTTCAACTCCCATTTGCATTGGAAGAGTATCATGGAGAGATTTGATTATTATGTACTTCTTCTAATATAGTTTGTTAATGTTGTAGTTTGTGTTTATGTTTATACTTATCCAAAAATATTGCACTTTGTGTTATTGATAAAGAAAGTGTTGTTCTTTGAGTTTAATTGCATGCCTAGGTTAAAAATTCATAAAAAAAAAAGTGATGAATTTTAAGATACCACGCACTTAAGTGATCAAATCTAACTTTATCAAAATTTGAACTTTTTTTAGGTTGAAAAGTTCATGAAAACATTTAAGATAACATGTCTAAAAATCAACTTAAGAAAAGTTAAGACAAAAATAAAATCTACTGCAAAATCAAATTACTACATAATATAAATATATAGCCCCATATATACAGCCCGAAAAATATATAGCCCCTCATTGGGATAGATTTTTTTAGAGCCCCGAAGATTCCTAGGAGCTCTAAATTGGAGTATTTCTGTGACAGCCCGTCCTGAACATATATATTATTTTATCCTCGAGAGCGTGGAAATTTCTATTATGCCCTTTAATCGTTGAGCCGTGTGTGTGTATAGGCTAAGTTTTGGACCAATTAATTCTATTACTAATTAATTAGACCTAATTAGAACTAAAAGGCCTAAGGTTTTGGTTGATTAGCTACAAACTGGACCACAAACACACACCAACCAATCCCGTTGACTCTCTCTCCTCCCTCTTATATTTTCTTCCATTTCTGTACAACCGTACAGTCATTTACTAAACCAGTTTTTCCTTGCACAGATCGAGGCTGTGAAGTTGGCTTTTGTGTTCCTTGCTAGTTCAGGAGCTCATCCATACCATTGATGGGACATGAGGACATCGAGAACTCAAGAACCAAGAAGCTCCGAGGAGGTACATTGTTCACTCGACGTGATCGCGAGTGTTTCTTAAAGTTTTGAGTTTTTTGAAGGTCTTAAATCGTCTGCACGAAGATTTTAGAAGAATTTTGGATGGTTTTGAACGTCAGGAAGCTTGGGTTTGGCGAGTTATAGGAGTGACCGAAATATCGAAGGATTTTTCGGCGACTTCCCGTTGATTTTATGACTCTTAAGTGGTAAGAACTTGTTCCTTTTGTCGTAAGCTTCATTTTGATTTTAGTTTCATCGAATTTGGTTGAGAAATGGAAAAGATATGAAGTTTTAAAAATTTTCCAGAATCTGGCAATCGCAGCAGTGACCGGCGCCGAACTCTGATGAACCAAAGAAGAAGAAAGAGAATATTCCATCAAAGTTGACAGAATATTCTAATAGCGTTGGGTATCTTTAACGGCATATGATTTTATTTAACGGAATATTCCCTAACGCCGTTAGGGAATCCATCAGTATGCCAGGCACGTGCTTGCGCGTGGGCCTTGCGTCTGGCCGTGCCTTGGTCAGCGCGTGAGTGGTCGGAAAAATTTTCTAAAAATATGGGGATGTTCCTGAGATTGAGTAGGTCGTGGTGGTATATTCAAATACCCAATTAAGCAATGTGTGAGAAGTTTATGTGCTTAAAAATAACGTTTAAATAGTTGTTTGGCATATAGGTGAGACCTATCCTGAGGATGAGCGTAGTCAAGCAAGGCTCGGGGCTTATGACCCTTCCACTTATCAATGAGTTGGCTTTTGGTTTTCAGTATATATTTATATACTTGGTATTTTTCCCAAAAATATTAATTAAATGGTTTTATATTTTGAAATGCCATGTCAAATGCTCCCTATGTTTAATTGTGCATTAGTATGGTTATATATATATATATATATATATATGTATTATTGCTCAATGCTGTGGATGCTCAGGTAAGCTTTATATGAGTATTTTGATGGTAGTAATGGTAGTGAATACATTAGTGCTGAGATATATTTCGAGATTATTATCCTACACCCCGGTGTTAGTGCTCCGCCCTAGGACAGGGCCTAGCCTTCACGTGATCGTTCACCTCTCGCACCACACGCTCACCTTGGATCCACGGCAGGTGCTAGCCTGCCGTACAAACCACTTTAGGTGGTTCCTACTCGTAGGTGACTTGATATACTTCGCACAGACTTCACGCGACTGTAGCACTTGAGCGTATTTATTTACACCTAGCCTGTTGTATAGACCACATTAGGTGGTTCCGACTCATGTGCAAAATTTGATTGATAAGTTGTTGACCCAGCCAAACAGGTCACTTTAGGTGACTCTGGCTGGCATACTGTTTCATATTGATTTATTGCACCTGGCTTACTTATTTGTTTTTAAGGTTTGACATGGTATATTCAGTGGATTTGTTATCTTGAATATGATTTTGAGATATAATTGTATATGCTATTTTCTGGAAATTATACAGGTTTTACAACGAGGGGTTACTACTTTTGATAAATGAAATGGTTTTGGAAAGCTTTGTTTTTGCCCACTCACACTTTCTATTTTGCGCCCCTCCAAGTTTTAGGTAGGAGTGCTCGTTGTTGGCTCACGAGGAACTCACGGTAGCCCTGACAGATTATAACTAATGTAGGACCATCTTTGGTATTGTATAATTAGTATTCGTCCTACTGAGCTGCACTTAGGCTACTTATGCTCTGATCATCGCACTTACACCTTACCTTATCTAGTGCTCTAGTTGGTTTGGTTTTTATTTATTCGCATTTCCTTATATTAATATTGCTTCCGAACTGTGCACATGGCTACGTCACTCTCACGTGACGGCCATCACGCCTCGATCTAAGTTAGGGTGTGTTAATATCCACCATTTTTCCAGCCTTATATAAGACCCCTCATTAGAGCATCCCCAGTTAGGGGTGGTTCGGTATGGGATCCCATATCGAAACCCTTGTACCGATTCCCATACCGAAATTTTCGGGAATCCCAATTTCAATACCGATCCCAAACCAAATTTTCGGGAATCCCGAAATAGTTTCGGGATTTCGGGACAAATCGGGAATCCCGAAATAATTTTGGGCTTTTGGGCTTTTGGCAAGCGGCCCAACCTCAAACTTGATTTATATGGCCAGCAGCTCGGTGGCCCATCATCAGGATCATATTCATATGCAACTCCAACAGAAGCCGGTAAAAACCATTATGAATACTACTAGAGGGTAGCTCAAATGCAGGAACAAAGCCTCCAACTTGAAGTCGAAGATAACCGATTGATTCTAGCTAACAAAAAATTGAATGCTAAGCACTCAAATTCTCCTTGTGACGATTCAGAGAACTACTTCTAGCCAATCTCTCTAAAGCCACAAAACTGCAGGATGGGTATATGCCCTCATCATAGTACCACGGCGACCTTCTCCTGGGAAATTAATGACAAAGGATGGGCAATGAGGGGTTCATAGTGATCAGCTCCGGCACCACATCAACCTGTACAATAAATGTTCAGAATTATACGTAGGCTGAGAGTGGTAATGAACAAAATTAATCAACTGCCTAGAAATGTATTTTCAGCCAAAGATCTTTCTTTTCTTTACCTATTCCTTTCATGAAAAGAAAGAAGGGAAGTTCACAAATTTGACTCCTTGGTCGGTGGGGAAGGAAGAAAACACAATTCTCTTCATCAACCATCGCATCTGAACCATGTGCTTGAACCTGTAAGAAGATGAGTTTCAGACAAGAATGCTTCATAAGAAGATGAATAATCCGGTTCATGCTCAAAAACTTCACCAATCCATACTTGCCAGTATCTCGATGTTGACAAAGTGCAATGGAAAAATGATCAAATGCACAAAAAAACAGGTTTAGCCTGTGTACTAATACTAGAACTGAGAATAACTATCCTTTTCTGCCTATAGCAGCATATGGCACACGGACAAGGCAGGCGGTAGCTTTTTGACTCAAAACAGAAACAAGTGTTGATGATTCCAAACTAAAATCTTACAAATTAAAATGTAGGAAAATGCAGTCTTCAAATATCAACTCAGCTTTCCCAGGAGTTGGTGCAATAAGTGTTAATATAGTTGAACTTCCGAAATAAGCATTCACTCAATGATTTTAGAGTGAGACTATTTTAGACACTCATGCTTTCGAACTCAGCATTTACTCAATATTAAGTTCAGAAACTAAGAGTAACTCGCACTACTTAAAAAAATTCAACAAAACATCATCAGAGAAGAGGATACAAACATGTATAAAATTATACCGATAGTGATGTGAAATTGCACCCATACACATTGCAAAAACTTCACCATTGCAAAAGAAAAAAAATGCAGAGCAACAATCAAAATCATTCCTTGTCCTTACCACATAAATCTCTCACTTAAACTCTGTGGCAAGACACTCAATTGCTATGTCATCTCCGAAAGCTGCAGCATGACCTTCTCTGACCCAAACTCACGCAGTACTTCAACTAATAACCCTCGAATCAATGCTCCCTAGAAAACCACAACAGACTTGCCTAAATTCTGTGAAGAGACAAAATCGCAAAAGAAAAGAGAAAGAGCGAGAGGTGTGTGTGTGACAGTGAGATAGAGAGATTTCAGAAAACTAAATTAATTACCTAATTTCAGAAAACCAAGTGAGACCGTGAGAGAGATCCCCAGTTCTGTCCGTGAGAGAGAACCCTCGAATCAATGCAGTTCTGTGACCATGAGAGAGAGAGATCGCGAGAGAGAGTGGTGGTTGTGTGGTGAAGGAAGGCTGGAGAGTCAGAGACGAGAGTATGGTGTGGTGGTGGGCCGGTGGCTGGTCGGAATTCGACAGTCTGGTGAGGGACGAACGACGTTGGTGAGGGCCGGAGGCTAAGGGTCAGAGCTGCACTTCGAAACAAATGAACGGAGGAACTGAAATGTTCAAATGTGATCTGACCTAAAAAAGAAATCAACGGCACATATTAAATCCAAAACAATCAACGGTTGAAATAATTCTCTTATAATTAAAAAATTATATATATATATATATATATATATTTTTTTTTTCGGTTCGGTATGGGAATACCGAAAAAATGAAATGCAATACCGAATCCCATACCGAAACTTTCGGTTTGGTTTGGGATTACATCCCGAAAATTTTGGGAATTTTGGTTTGGGATCGGGATTTTTTTGGTTTGGTTTGGGATTTTTGGGATTTTTTTCCAGCCCTATCCCCAGTGATGGGCTCTATATGAGGCTGTAAAAGTGGTGGATATAGTCAATTTTAGAGCTTTGAGGAATCTTTAGGGTTTTATAAAATAATGTCTTCCAATGAGGGGCTATTTATTTTAGGATGTATATGGGGCTGTATATATTTATTTATGCAATTTTATTATGCGATAATATTTTTTTATGCTAACTTTTCTTAAGTTGATTTTTGGACGTGTTATCTTAAATTTTTTTATGAACTTTTCAATCTATAGTGGTTCAAGTTCTGACAAAGTTAGATTTCATCACTTATGAACTGTTCGTTGGATTAGATTCTCTTATCTCAATCTCATCCGTTGAGAGAAACAAACCCTCACTTCGTCATCTGACATAGTTTGATTTTCGCGTCTAACACAACAATTTACCTACCACCAATTGGTAAATTAGTATCATACAATTTTGAAAAATAAAATATTTGAAAATTTCACCCACCAATGCCCATGAAGGTTAAATCAATTTGGAATTTTAATTGACACACCCCGTCCCGAAGGAGGGCATGCTGGCCGTCACGTGAGAGTGACGTAACCATTTGCACAGTACGGAAGCTTTAAGATACAATTTATAAGTTGATACACCCGAAGGTGAGTCCTAATTTTTGTCCAATCTGTCAGAACACCGTCGAATTCCTCGTAGTCACCACACCCTTGGTGATTCCTGAACCTGGAGGGGCGCAAAACCAAAATTGAGTGGGTCAGTAAAACAATTCTTTTCCAAATCCAAACATTTCTCAAAACGTTGTAACCCCTCTCCGTAAAACTTGTATACTTTCCCAGAAATGTAAAATATAAATATACATATATATTCTCAAAACTTCATTTTTACTATCTCAACAATTTCTTTATCAATCATGCCATGCCATGTCTAATTCAACAGTTAAGTATGGATACATCAACAATAATCATATTAGGTGCAAGAAAGTAATCAACCGTAGGCCCTCTAATAGCCTTGTACGGTTGAACCTAGAGCTCAAAATCTATCACTCTCACACTCTGCCGGAGTCACTCCGCGTGACCTGTACGGCCTTCTGCACATAAGTTACGCTCTAGTGCTTCTCATAAATCATCTGTGCACATAATCTAAGGTCACCCACCAGTCGGAATCTCACTAACACTCTCGCGACTGGCCTGTCGTACCAACTCCGCGTGGACTGTACGACTAGCATCTACTTGGATCCAAGGCGAGCGTGCGATGCGGTGAATACTATAAGCACTAAACTATGGTGCAGGATTTGAGCTCAATATACATCAACATCGTCATAACAGAAATAAATACTCACCTGTGCGTCCACCGCACCATTTCATACATATGCATCATAAATCAATTCTTACATGTGCGTCCACCGCACCAATTCATACATATGCATCATATATCAATTCTTACCTGTGCGTCCACCGCACCAATTCATACATATGCATCATATATTAATTCATGCATGGCATTTCAACTCACATTTCTATATACTTTTCATATCAATTCTATGCATGGTATTTCACTTCCCGTTTTTCCACATAACTCATATGCATTTCATTTTAAACATATTTTCATTTCAATTCAATTTCTGGGAACGTCAAGTATATATATATACGGAAAACAAAACTGCCCACTCACAGTATACATCGACGTGTCGTAGGTCCCTGAGCTTCCCATAGTCATGCCCAACGTCCGTACAAACCTCGCCTATACGAGAAATAACCGAATTAACGTTATTTAACGCATAATCCAACTCTTAGCTAATAACTCTTCATATATTGCTCAAATTGGGTATATGAATATACCACAGTGACCTACACAACCTCAGGATCATCCCCATATTTTTAAAATAATTTTTGGAGGTCTCACGCGCCCCCACGCGCCTGACGTGGCACGGACCTACGCGCCTCCCACGCGCAGCCACGTGACATGCATGCTGACGGCACAGTAACTGCCGTTAGGAATATTCCCGGAATATTCCGTTAAATCCTAACGGTTTCCGTTAACGGCGTTGGGAATATTCCGTTAAAGTTAACGAAATATTCCCTTGTCTTCTCCGACTGTCCTTGCCGGACTCCGGTCGCCGGAAAAACTGGGAAAATTTCCATTTAACTTATCTCACTCGTTTTTCGTCCAATTTCTTCGAATTTTATACCAAAATGACCCATTTAACATGTACAATCACGTTGGAAGGGTTTTAAGGTCTAAAAACAACAAGATCATACCTTCCAAAATTCCTCAAATTCGGCCAAACTTCGAACCAATGATCCCGACGTCCATTTTGTTCAAACGAGGCACTCCGAGCCTCCTCGTGACCTCCTTAAGCTCACTGTGAGCTTTGTTTAACCTAAAACGTAACCATATTAAAGTTTGTGAACAGTGCTTAATCACGGGGTCTTTAGAACTAGGGTTTCTGAAATGAAACTTACTTGAAACTTATATCCCCGTGCTCGTGAAGTTCTAAGGATCACGATGGTGATCTTAGATTGGACGTTGGTGTAGGATTGTGGTTGTTCTTGGTGGTTGCCGTGAGTTCGAGTGAGTTCGAGAGTAAGAGAGAGAATGAGAGAGAGCTTTCTGAAATGATAGAATAAGAGAGAGAGAATGACTAAGGAGATGAGAGAGGGACAACAAAACGGAAAATGGGGAAGGATTTCAGGAGGTGGGGCTCCCACCTAAGTCCAAATACAAATTATCACATACAATAATATAATTCTAACCCTAGTTTAGGATCTTAAAGTAAAACAACACCAAAATTACGCACCTTAATCCCGTTTAAGGGCAATTTCGTCTTTTCACAATCCCGAGTATTATAAATTGGGACGGGCTGTGACAATCTTCCCTCCTTATAGAATTTCGTCCCCGAAATTCCAGCCACCAACCACACCATCAATACTCATAAAATATCCTCGGGTAAATCTCTCTCATCCGACTCTCTTTCTCCAACATAATTTTATACTGAATGATTTTCTTCACAAAACTTTTACCACTTACTCTGTCTTAATTCTCAAGACCTTCTTTTTCCAATCCAAAGTCGTCTATATATCCTCACTAATTAGATCCAGCTAAATTCTCAATAGTTGCACCAGAATTCCATGAGACGACTCTGCCACCTAGTGACAACGCATCGAACACAAAATACATTATGTGTCTTAGCCAATTCTAAAGACATCACCACATGTATGCAACTTTATTGATTCCTTTAGTGATCAAAATGGTCTGATGTGTCTAAATCTTATCTTGTCTCCTTTTCAATTCTCGCCATTTCTGTTCGTGGTGAATTTTCCAAAATATCGAATCATGGAACACATCATGCACTTACAACATATTTTGCATTCATAATGGAACACACTAAAGTCATTACTTTAATGTTTCCATCCAAATATCTCTTTAGTCATAATAAAGAGATATCTGTTAATCTCTTCATTCATAATGAAGAAACATTCAATGATGGATTAGATTCATAATCTAATACATTTATGCTTCCTTTACGTTACTCTAATTCTTCCTCAATCTTTGAGGAATCTATCCTTTAGTATTTCATAAATACTTAAGGATTCACTTGACAGTTGCCATGGTTCTGATCCTGGGCTTGCATTGATATTGTCTTGTACCGATCTAGGTACAATTCATATCAACGTTTTTCATACAATATGAAATATGTAAATCACCTTTCTGCATATGCATAAAGGATTCTATTTATGCATTATTTCTTTGGGAGTCAAAGGGTACGTTCCCTTTGAGAAGAGCAACTTCCTAGTCTCACTAGAGTTGTCTTTCTAATTGAAGTTTATCATCATATGAGAAACTTCCTAGCGTCTATTGTTTATTATTAGGGATTGATATAATCCAATTATATCTTGAAATCTATCATTATAGATTTCCATCCCATGTTTATAGACTATGTCTCCCATATACATTATATCGTTATAAAATGTTTAAAGTCATAACTTTAATGAAGAAGTATTCTTTCCATTTCCAAAATTAATATACCATATATATATATACAAATTTAGGAATGTGATTAACTCCCACTAATCTTTTGTAAACCTAGTAAACAAAAGATTCATTTACATCTTTATGAGAAATCAAACGATTTGATCTTTTTCTCATAAGATGCTCATAGATCCCACTAGCTTGCTAAGATTCATGATGGATGGATCTTTACAACTTACATGTCTTGTGATTCATAGTCTTAGACATATATTATTAAGACTATCTTAATAATGGTTTCGGAAACCCATATTATGTCCAAACATTGAATCACCATTTAGTTGTAGCTAGCAATCTTCGAATTAATTGAAACTAAGACTACGTCAAAATTGGTTCCTTCAAAGTCAACCATTCTCATTGATTGTAGTCACCTTAAGCTACCAATTAGCTATAAAGGTTTCATTATTTCGGGTCAAATGGTACTTTACCATTTCCTTGAGTATATATCGTATATACACTCAATGTAGTCATAAGGATTTTCATTCTTATTTCTTTCGAATTAAGAGGTGTAACTCTATGACATAGTCATAAAGTTCAAACCATTCAACTGAGACAGTTTATAAATCCTTTTTCGACTACCTTGGAGCTTGTGGTATAGGAACTAGGTTGTTATATTTGTTGATCATCATCTTGTCTCTCAAAGAACCCATTCTTTGAGTTCTATTCCTAGTTCATTTGCTCTAAGGCAAATCATATTGTAGGATTACAAGGAACTACTCAACAAACAACATTTGTTGGTTGGTTTATAGAAGTGATATCCAAATGTTAATTTAAGGATACCCACAAGATAATTTTTAAACAAATATTGCTTATTAGCACACAACCCCAAATCTTAACATGATTAAGATTTGTCTTTCTTTCCAACTACATTCTATGGAGTCATGAAAATTTTGGAAGATCTTCTAATTGACAATCATATTGTTTTTAGAAGTATATATCATATATATGGGTAATTCATAACATCCAACGAACTAAATCTTATTCAAGTTCGTTCTTCTCTTAATGGAGAAATCCATTATCTTTTGATGCTTCTTTCCTTGATACCTTTCAAGAAAACTATTCTAAAGTGTTACCATTCCTTGGATCAAATCTAAGGATGTAAATACTTTAGACGTCTTACTCATCAACTTACATTTCTTGAATTCTTTGAAACCTTTTACAAAGTATTCGGACTTGTGTTTATTTAAAATAAACTATAGTCCAACCGAGGGTGATCTTCGGTGAATGTCATACAACATGAGTAGTATTATGTTGTGGACAAGTGCCACTAACATCTAAGTGAATTAACCTCAACAACTTTGTGATTCTTTATTCTTTCCAAAAGAATAAAGACTCAAACATTTTGCCTCTATACAATTTTAACAAGAAGGCATTGGATCCGAATCGAACGATCCAAGGCATCCATCTATGACTAACTTGTAATTTATGTTTTAGAGGTATCACAACTTTAGTTGGGATTAGTCACTACCTTGCAACCCTTTTGGGTTTTAAGCATCGTTACATTCTAAACAGTTAACACTACCATATCATCTCTACTATAAAGAAAATTAATTAGATTACAATAATCTAATCATTCATTAATAAAGAACAATGTTTTGTCAAACAAAACATTTATCCATTTAACATAGTGACGGAATTTAGTTCCTTAAAATTGGAATATAAAGACAATCTATGTTTTTTCCAATTTTTTTGGTAGTTCATATGAGGAAGTAAGTACCATCTGCTTTCGCAGAGATCTATATTTGATTCACTTTCCGAATGTGAAGCACCTTTTTCTTCTCTCATATATCTTCTACTTCTTATTAGCCACACTTTTACAACGATTGTAAAACATAGTTACTAATACGAAATCAAGCATTCAAGTAGAAGAACCAACTGTTTTGAACTATTCAAGAACAATTTACAACACCTTCGAAAGGTGTGTTCTTGACATTTGCAAGACATTTCTTGCAAATACCCCTTCCAATGTCTATCATTTCATAAAGAAAGTTTGTTCCCTTGGAGTTAATTTTATCTTCTTCATTTGACTTCTCCTTTGACTACAATAGTCATGGTCCCTAAACTCCCACTATCTCTCTTGAAACTTATTTCAATTGTGTTTTACACATCAAACATTTTGGAGAGTATGTGTTTATTGTTCACTACATAGTTTACAATAAACTTAGTGAACGATTTGGATAGGGACACAAAGGTGAAGTCCTTGCCTAGTTTCCGTTTCTTTAAGTGGTGTAACACTTCAACACTCAATGATTCGAAATCATCATAAGTCCATGTGGTTGGACTATTTTTGTCAACCAACCATTATGTTCTAAACATAATTACAAACTTTCAAGAGTTGTATAAGGCAACTCTCATTTCTTCATACAACAATTTGTAAGTGAAGAATCATGGCACATAAAGTGTCCATGCCTTTGTGCTTTCTTCCCAAGTTCTTTGTTCATTTTAACAAAGAAACAAGCACTAGTGTTTGCATTGACAAAGGGTTGTTCAAAGCAACTCTTATTTCTTCATACAACGATTTGTAAGTGAAGAACTAATAACACTAAAAGTGTCCTTTTCTTTATGCTAATCTTCGTAAGTTCCTTTGTTCATTTAACAAAGGATTAAGCATTGGTTGTTTGTGTTGTCCTCTTCATGATAGACTTATCTAACATGTTCTTCCAATGATACATTACCAATAGGAAGATTTTGAGGATGAGACTACTTAGGTACATATACAATCCATTTAAGACAATCTTTGGGATTGTGGTACCAAGTCCGGAAACTAAAGCATTCGGCTTTTCTTTGTCAAGTATTGGATAGCGTTTGCAAATATATTGGTAAACAAATACATAACGAATATAAATTGATTGATTTTAAGCCATTTGATTCGGGTCTTTAAATCAAAATAGCACCACCCACTATTTTTGGCAAATTCCATATCCCTCATTGGAATTCGAGAGTTTTGGATGAAACTCTTAGTAGGGTATGGGAGACTCACTATTACCAAGCCCACCTCAGAAGAAAATCATATTGGCTAGCGTTAATAATAATGAGAGAGTACGCTTACTCATTTGCATCTCTTGCAAGTACCCATCTAGTTTGGGTTCTAGAGAATGATGTCTCAGAAGAATATCATATTGACACCATTGCACTTAGTTAAGTCATTCCCACCATGCCTAGTTCAAGTAGGGGTTCAAGAATGGCCTCAGAAGAATATCATATTGACCACACTCGTTGCCTACCTTTCACTTCATCATATGTGTATAGGCTTCTCCTGAATGTAAGCACATCGAGAATGGCCTCAGAAGAATATCATATGTGTATTGACCACACTCGTTGCCTACCTTTCACTTCATCATACGGTGTATGAGTCACAAACGATTGAAGCCTACCACGGTGGAAGGCCACGAAAGAGTGTTCAAAGCACTTTCACGCTTGTCAACTTAATAATGGTTTGGTTGAGGGTTTTAGGTCTCATCATATACAAATATTCATTTTAATCTTTATTAAAACAATTTTGGTCCTATTACAACTATTGGTCCATATGATTGTTTTTAGTTGTATATAATACTCCCACTATGTTTATAAAACGGTTTTTAAAGCAAGAGTATATGATACTACTAACATAAACTTTGCATTCATTTGATGGACTATATAGTTGCCTTAGGGCCTTAGGATGACTATGAATCTTTGTTTAGATTCAACACGAGCCTTGTGTTGAATCTCGGTCTAGGGATGAAGATTGATTTTAGTTTCGCGTTTAATCACATTAAGGCGTGTTGTCTTAGGGGCGTTGGACCCAACTACTTCATTTTCATGCATATCAAATAAAGCAAGAAAGAAGTACTTCAAAGTAAAGGTGAGCTTATGCTCATTACAACATTTGCATAAAACAAATTATTTTAAAGTAAAGAAGAGCTTAAGCTCTTTTACAACATTTGATCAAATCAAATTACAACCAAAATCTAATCTACACATTCCCATGGTTCAAACAAATTTGAAACGGCCTTTCACATAGCTCAATTATCGTAGGCTTAGGTTCATAATCACCCTTTAATTAATTAACACTTTAACTAATTAAATTGAATGCAACATTTTCATTTGGTTTTTGTATCCATAAAATTGATTTAAATGGAGCTAAACAAAATGAAAATCCAATTCTCATTTCAAGAGACAAAACAATTTTTGTTCTCTACTTAATTTGGGCCATCTTGCAATAACCACAACATTTGGGCTATATTGCGAAAACATAAACTTTTGGGGTCACTTTGTAAAAATACAAAAGTCCACTACTTCATGTAAATACAACTAGAACCCAAAATTTAAACAATGCAAAAACTTCATTAAAGGATCAAAACAATTTGTCCTTTAGCGTTTTTGGACCTAAACATAAAAACGTAAACTTTTGGGCCAAAGTGCAAATACACAAAAGTATCAAAACTTTATGTAATTGCATAAAAGACCCAAAAGTACTCCCACTTGAGGGAGGGCCGGTTTGGGAGAAGGATTAGAGTGATGTGTGTGTTGATTTGTGAGTTTTGACATAAAGCATGCAAGTGGTGCAAGTGTGTGTGTGAAAGGAAATTAATCCTTTCACACCCACCATAATATCTTTCACCATTTAAACAAATATCTAACACATTAAATCATTTGAAAAACAAAAAACATAAACTTTATGAAATAAATCAAAACTTTGAATCAAAACACAAAACTTTTTGTTCTTGTCTAAAATGTCAAGAACAATGAAGAACATTCATGAAAAACTCAAAAAAATTCCATGAACATTTTTCACCCAAAAACATTCCAAAACCATTCAAACTTTAGGGAAATAACATATAACCAAACTAGGGTACATAGGGGTTCCAAAAGTCACTTGAAAACACTTTTAACAAGTCAAACAAGAACCCAAAAATCAACCCTTTGGATTTGGCCGAAAATCCCCAAAGTCATGGCACCAAATTTTTAGCTCCAATATTCATGCTCATATGAACTACATCTACAACATTTGAGATGGCAAATTTTGCAAAAATTTACATTCAAAAAAACAAGAATAAAGCTTGTAACATTTTACAACTTTTAAAGCAAAACTATGAACTACAAAACCCAAAAGGATTCACCAACTACTAGACCTAGGCTCTGATACCACTTGAAGGAAGATTTGTGAAAAACATGTTCATTTAAGCAACATCTATAGCATGCTATTAACAATTAAAAGGCGGAATCATGCTTGCATGCACTTAAAAAAAAAACATTAACCAAGAAATTCAAAGCCTAGTAGATTGGTGAACCAAAGACTCAACTCTTGAGAAATTATACCTTTGTAGATTCCTCTTTGCATAAGCAAAGGCTAATCACCCAAAGAGAGGGCCTTCATTCCTTGCATCTAAAATCTATGGATTTGGATGGATGAAAACGTTTCTCCAAGTTCCCAAAATTGAGAACCTCTAAGTCTCCACACCAAGGAGAGATTGGAGAAGAAATGAGTGACCTTGGAGTAGTAGTATGGCTAGATACACCCTCCAAGGGGCCGGCCTCTTTAGAGAGAAATGGAGAGGCATGTTCTCTCCAATTTTCTCCAAAACAAACCCTTAATGAATTTTAGGCTATAAAGTCCTTTATATACCTTTATTCATTGGAGTGGCAAACTTGTAAATAAGTCCAAGTTCACTACCCTCCTCTAAATGGCCGGCCATAGGGTTTTGTTTGGGCTTTTGGGCCTTTGTGAATTAAGTTGTCATACAACTTAAGTGAATGGACTTGACGTTCGAAGCCCATTGGGCCTTGAGGCCCAAAACTTTCCCGAGGTCTTTAACGAACTTATTCGTTTGATTAATTAACTTATTAATTAATCCTTGCCATAAATACTTAAACCATTTAATTATTCTTACTCATCTCCATTGTTTCTTCAATCTCCACCTTACACGGTGTACGATCCATTAGGTTCCTTTTAGCGAGGCAATGGGCGATTAGAACTCTTTCAAATCGATTGTGAATTGAAACTTACTTTCAATTCTCCCTTTAGTGTTTATACACGTTTAGGGCTTCCATAAACCAAGAGTGACACCTAGCAGCATATCATGGTTACCCAAGCTAATCAGAAGAGGTAGAGAACCTATTCAATTTAGGATTACAAATGCAATACGGTCTTTCTCTAATACAATACTCTTGACCACATTGTTTGGTTTGATAGTTTAGTTTATTCATGTCTACTATCCAATGTGATTCGTGTGCTTATATGATTACCTTGAATGTGATTTGGAACAACTTCCTAAATCTTATTCATACTCTGGCCAGAGATTCTTAATCATATCATAGAGTATTCTCCCTCAAACAGTTTGAGGTTAGAGATCCCTTGTTGCGCATTCATATGCCTACATGATTAGATAGCTTGACCCCAACAATGTCGTGGACACTCCAATGGAATGCCGTTTAACATGATCAAAGATCAAGGACCTAACCATTAGACATCTATGATGCCTCAGGTTAAAGGACTACTTTGCATTATCCCAACCATGAGTTCTCATGTGACATGAATATGAGAACTCTTCGTTGATCGTGTTCAGTGAACTCATTCTCTATTGAGCACCTACATGCTTGTCTTGATGTCACACACACCAATGACTCGAGACTAGTCACTCTCCCTGAGAGAAGACATAACACGTACTGATCTTAACGGACTGTCAATGCCCAATTGGCAATCCTATGATCAGGAACGTTTAGGATGTGTCTACGAAAGAATGGTCTCATAAATCTAACTTATTTAGATTGCATTCTCCCAATCACATATTCCTTGGACTTTATCGTTTAAGCATATAACATTTATATGAGACAGCTTAAACAATAATCTTTGCCCTTGATATTAAACTAGATTAGTTTAACATGTGAAATGTCCGTAAAGTATCATCATATGATTGGTTTTAGGGCACATTTCCAACATATTACAGCTAGGGAGCATGAATGATTGTGTTCATTGCATGGAAATGAAAAGAGGAGGTGAAATGTTTCATAAATTAGTCAAAGGTGCAGCAACATGTGTTGCACACAACATTGGATCCCAAATGTGGATGATGAAGTATCAATTGGTACATGGAATGGTTGTGAAAGTTGTGTGGAATCTGATGGGTGAAGGGAACAAGAGGTATGCAACAATTGAGTGTGATAATTGAGTGTATTGAGGCATGAAATCAGAAATATTTTAGGGGACAAGGATGATTAAGCATGCATGGGAATCCAAAGGGAATGCTATGTGGATTGCACGGCAAGGATGTGTGTCCTTTTGTGGCTGAGTTCTTGATCTTTTGTACACTAATTCTTCACATTCTTAGCCTCTTTAAGTCTTCAAATTCGTCCAAACCTTGGTTCCAAATATGTGACATGCATTCCAAGCTCCATTTTGCTCCAAAATGCTCCAAAATGCATCTTCTTGCCTACTTTGTCCTTAAAATCTGAAAACACACGAAAATGACTTTAAACACTAAAACAACTAAGGAAACACGACATAAATGCACAAGAACAAGCCAACTAAGTCGCATAAATATGCTCCTATCATGGCACATGAGTCCACAAGCGCAACTCGTCGAGAAAAAAAAGTTGGTCTCGACGGTCAGCTTCTCATTCTAGAAATCCCTAACAGAAACACATGTGTTCTCAATGAAGGGATAATGGAAGACTGTGATGAGGATAGAGGTGAAGGCTTTGATCCACCAATAAGATCGTTTCTTCGAAGACAACTTGACGAATAGTCTCGGGCGGTTGAACAGACGTTTAGTCGAGGAATCGATAAACTACACAACGTGATACGCAGTGCCAATGAGACACAAATCAGATTGCTTGAAGTACTGGTTAGCAAGGTTTGCGACAACAGGTCCTTCGATTTTTCCCAGCAACTGCCACCAAGAAATAATCTGTTACCAATAGTACAGGACAAGCCAATCATTTCTCGACTCAAGCCAATTGACTTAGAAAAAAGAGGAGGATCAACTAGCAGATCAAATGGATCTGACCAGAGAGTGGAAGCAACATCCGTCGATATGATCAAGGTCCAGCAGATGATTGATTCGGCCATGAAAAAGGGGCCGACATTCCCCAAATTCATCCATCCATATCCAACTTATGTGGAAAGGTTCGAATATCCTAAAGGTTTCAAAATTCCAGATTTTAGCCTTTTCGCTGGAGAATCATCCTTATCCTCGTTAGAACATGTGGCTCGTTTCACCGCGCAATGCGGAGATGTTAACAGTGATTTTAACAAGCTGTGGCTATTCAATTTTTCGTTGACAGGCTTAACATTTGCCTGGTATATCAACCTCCCACCTAATTCTATCCAAAACTGGGAGGAGTTGGTCAAGAAATTTCACGAACAGTTTTATCGACCAGGGATGGAAATGTCAGTTTCCTCATTGGCGAGGATGGCTCAAGCATCTGATGAGTCACCAATGGATTATCTTACCAGATTTAAATCGGCCAAGAATTGGTGCTGAGTACCTATCCCCGAAGTCGAATTTGTTAGAATTGCTCTGAACAGCCTTGACGTAGAATACAAAAAGAAATTCTTGGGGGTAAACTTTCTGGATATGTATGAGCTAGCCCAGTATGTCGAGCAATATGATTATTTTCTCCGAGAAGAGAAGATATCGAAATCCCTATCCTGATGGATGATTTACAAAAATCCCACTGTCAGTTATGCATCGACCGAGGGCGAGGAGTCTCAATACGTCAGCGTAGACGCGACCGGGATAGTAATAGATAAACCATACATTTGCAGGGCATTGACTCAAATTAGTTCCAAGGAGGTTAAAACCCTCTCGGCTACTAAAGAAACAGCGAAAACATCAAAAGTTTATACTTTTTATATCACAAAGGCCGAAGCAATTTTTTGATCAATTGTTATCAGCAAAGATCATCAAACTTTGGCCAAGGCATAACATTCCCAAGGCTGAAGCAATTTTTTGATCAATTGCTATGAGCAAAGATCATCAAACTTCTGCTAGGGCATAACATTCCCAAGACCGAAGAGCTTAAAGGAAAGATATATTGCAAATATCATAACTCGACCAAGTATGCCACAAACAATTATGTCATATTTCGTTATGATATCCAGAGCTGAATTGACAAAGGCACGTTAAAATTTCCTGAAAAATGCATGACGGTTGATACGGATCCATTCCATTCGGCAACAGTTGGCATGGTAGACGCCCGTTTGCCTAAGAGCAAAGGAAAAGAGAAGGTCGAGTTTGCCCTAGTACAACACATCCTGAAGCAAAGTTCCCAGCCTCGACTTAAGATCGACCTATTTTCCAACGTGCCACCTACCGAGCTCTCAGAACCGGCCATAGTTGAATCCATGTCAAAATACAGCGAAGAAGAAAATGGCGGGTCGATAGGACAACATATCCTTAAGAAAGGTTCCCAGCCTCGACTTAAGATCGAGTTGTTTTCCAATGCGCCGCCCACCGAACTCTCAGGACCGACCACAATTAAGTCCATATCAGACTCCAGCGAAGAAGAAAATAGGGGGCTGATAGTTCTGTGTAGCAATTGGAAGGCACACGTTGTATTAACTGAGCCCAAGAGGAAACTACCTCAGATGCAGATGTCGACGTCACAACATCAATCGATGATTACGGCAAAACCTTCAAAGGAACCTAGTGAAGGCCAGCGCTAGAAAGTATTCGACAAGCTCAGCCCAAGGAAACAGACAGATGGTTCTACATCGGTCTGACATCGCCTTGATTTCGACGTACCTTTTTACAACGAGGATTATTATTCACGTAATTCTAGTAGCTTGAGCTCATCAGCAAATCCAAAACCCTTCAGGCCACCTGAACCACATTACCAAACGTACAACTACAATTCTCCCACCGGCATATATACCGCACTTTCCAAATCTTAGAAACATCGACGTGAGCGTATAGATTGCTTGGCTCGATGGTAAACGGCCCAACCTGTTTCGGCCACTAAATGGCCGCCAAAAGAGACAGGAGTGAGCAGAGATGATCGGCCAACCCTAACAATCATGGCTGAGTTACAAGGGCAGAAGGAAACCAATCGCGACTTCAAAACTACTATTGAAGAATCTGAGAAACGCATCAAACTCCTTCTTCGGCCCGGGGAGATGAAAGCTCATTTCGAGCAATTTAAGAAAGAGGCCGGAAACCAACTACCCTCGTTACCTTTGAAAGAACCACTAATCAGAGTACGGCAGAATCTGCACCCCCATTCCTCGGCGAATCATTGGAATATATGAAAGAATTTCACAAGAAATACTCTGCCAACGATTTGTATAGTTTGCCTGAAACATGCCAAGAAGCTCTTGACTTGGCATTAACCTGCCCCGATGCTGAGCAAATCATCAAAAAAACCACTGATCTAGTAATGAAAGCCAGATTCTAGCATATTCGAGAGGCTAGGGCTCTCGGCTTCAAGGTCGACCCATACACAGACATTGACACAGCCGAACTCCCTTTTTCTCTTGAAGACTTTCAACACATTCGATATCACTTCGAAGTTTTTTTGGTCGTGTCCTTGTTCAGTTTGATGGTCGATGAGAAAGATCGGGTTACTCGTCTAGATGCTTACCTGGATACAAGGAATGCCCAGATCACCTATGAGGAACGAGCTCGTAAACTGCAGCAGGAGCAGAGTCAAACACCAGATGTATGCAAGCCCGACGACGACAGTCAAAGGGACACAGAGTCGAATTATGTGGCATAAGCGCACGAATATGTTGAGACACACAACGATCAGGCTGAGAATGCTCCAACACAAGATGCTATAGTCCTTACCAACCCGAAACATGATGACCAGGATCCAATGGGCCCTTCAATCTTTGAAAATATGGAAATCAGCATGGTTTATGTTCTACCTACCAAATTTCAGCAAACTACACACCAACCAAGTTCCTTGGATGGTGATGTGGTCACCGAGGAAGCAACACAAGTTGATTTCGTCACTACTACTGAAGATGAATCAACAAACGATGACGATAAACTTAAAACAGCCTTGGACATCTTGTTTCCCGGTTCTTCCTCGACTAATCTTCAACATTTAAAACTGTTGTATGTCACGGCCCATATTAAAGGCTATCCAATCTCTAAAATTTTCATCGATTGGGGAGCAACGATCAATATCTTGCTGGTATCCGTCATGAAAGTGTTACGACGATCTAATGACGAACTCATTCTTTCAGGCATAACCATGAGTAGCTTTGTCAGTGACAAGTCTCAGACCAAATGAGTACTCCCTCTAGAGGTCAACATTGCAAGTCACAATCACATGACCGTATTTTTTATTATCGACTCTAAGACCGAATCTAATGTTTTGCTTGGTAGGGATTGTATTCATCAAACGAATTACATTCCTTATTCTTTATATCAAGTTCTCATTTTTTAAGATGGTAAATCAGTCGTGGTCCATCCGGCCGATACTCATCCTTTCGAAACCAACATGATTTAGGCCCACTATTATGATGATCACGTCGACTATATTACCCTACAAGGTTTTAATGAAGATGGACGGCCGATTCGGATCTCAGTCCAGAAAGCCATCGAGGTAGGCGCCGAGATTGTCCACCAGGATTTGGCGAGACTCGGTTTGGCTAATTTACTCCCCACCACTAATGATTGACATCAAAAGCGAAAGGCGTCGGGCCTCGATTTCATCCACGATGGAACGCCTGCTGGCCTATTGGTACCTTATTTCCAAGCACCCGCATTCGGGCATCAACTTAATCGAATTTTTGGCCGAAGAGGATAACGGCCCGGTACTATAGTTGGATAACGTTCAGGCCGCACAGGCCGAGCTCAATGACAGCTGACCCCAAGTTAAGGATCCTCTAAAGGAAATAAATGTTGAAACGACTGACGATCCTCGGTCTTTATTTATTAGTGCATTATTACCCAATGCCGTGAAAGTTGAACTCCATCAATTACTTCACGAGTTTAAAGATTGTTTTGCTTGGAGTTATCATGAGATGCCGGGTCTCAATCGAACCCTTATCGAACATGAATTACGTATCAAACCTGGTTGCAAGCCATTTCGACAACCCTCTCCACGATTCTCGATCGAGGTACAACTCGGCATAAAAGATGAAATTGTTCGACTGTTAAATGCCGGGTTTATCCGAACTGCTCGATACATCGAATGGTTGGCGAATATCGTACCAGTGCTAAAGAAAAATGGGGCCCTACGCATTTGCATTGATTTTCAAAATTTGAATCTAGCAACACCTAAGGATGCATATCCCATGCCAATTTCAGATTTGCTAATCGACGCCGTGACTAACCATGACATGTTGTCATTCATGGATGGACATGCCGGTTATAACCAGATATTTATTGCCAAGGCCGATGTTCATAAAACTGATTTCCATTGCCCGAGGGCACTTGGAACCTATGAGTGGGTAGTCATGCCATTCGGTCTAAAAAATGCTGGTGCCATGTATCAACGTGCGATGAACATCATTTTTCATGACCTAATTAGCACAACCATAGAAGTGTATATTGATGATGTTGTGGTCAAATAAAAAAATCACCGAACACATATTGATGATCTTCGGCAAGCTTTCCTTCGCATGCGTCAACATAACCTTAAGATGAACCCGGCCAAATGCACCTTTGGTGTGTCGGCCGGTAATTTCTTAGGTTTTCTTGTCCATCATCGTGGAATCGAGGTAGACGTGAACAAAGCTCGTGCAATTATTGACGCCTCACCCCCGACGACCAAAAAACAACTCCAGTCCTTGCTCAGGAAAATAAATTTTCTTCGCCGCTTCATAGCTAATTCCGCTGGCAAAATGACGACATTCTCTACTGATAAGAGCATATTTAGGCGACTTAGTTGGCTTGTTCTTGTGCATTTACGTTGTTATTCCTTAGTTATTTTAGTCTTTTAAGCCATTTTCGTGTGTTTTCAGGTTCTAAGGACAAAGTATGCAAGAAGGTGCATTTTGGAGCCTTTTGGAGCAAAATTAGGCTTGGAATGGTTATCACATGCTTGGAGCAAAAGGAATGGACAAAATTGAAGAAGGATTCCTAGTCGAATAAGGATTCCTAGAAGAATAAGGATTCCTACTCAAATGAGGATTCCTACTTGAAGTAGGAAAGTTAAGCCAAGGTTTCCTATTTTGGTTTGACCTTTCCTAATCCTAAATGTCTCTAAATTCCAGCAACATTGAAGGCCTCCTAAGCATTCTAGGACACAAAATACATCTTGCACAATCCAAGGCCTTACCGCAATCTTCCCATTTTCCATTTCCCTTGCTGTGCAGGAGAACCTTTTTCCCTTCAGTTTTAGGACATTTATCCTTCCCTAAATCACATGCTGCACCCTCCTGGTTCCTTGATGTGCAAGGGAGAGTGTTCTTTCCTATTTCCTTGCATTAAAACACATTCCTATTGTGTTTTATGTCCTTGCAGCATATCTTAGCCTATTTCCCTTAGTTTTCTAATTTTATTTCCTTTTTCTAGAGCCTTTGACTTAATTTTTGTTAACCAAAATAAGTTAGGGTTTGAATTCCTGAAAACCTTAAATAAACTTCCTTTTTACAGCCCAAGGGGATCCATTCATTCACCCATTCACGCCAGAAATCATCTCTCACTCTCTGCCGCATCCATCATTCACCATTCTCCATAATTTATGACCTTAATAAACCCTTGCCGCACCATACATCTATCCTAACCATAAACTCATCCTTCTACACCATCATTAACCCCCAAAACTCACCATCAAACCTTGTGTCGTAGCAAGAAGGAAGGAGGAGAGCCCTTGGACGTGCTTGCCATTCGAGCTAGGATAGCTGGAACGTTTTAGGTGTAATCTTTCTTTTGTTTTCAATGTTTCAATTCAATAATCTTTGTTTTGTGAGTATGAGGAACTAAACCCCTCTAGTTAGGGGGAATTCGAAACCATGTTCATACTTGCAATATGATTTGATTACATCCAGTTGTGATTCATAAGTTGTGAATTCTATTTACTTATCCGTTTGAATTAAAACTGGTTTATGTGTGTTGGTTGAGAGTGCACGCTTAATTTTCATGCAAAAATCTGATGCTAGGATATAAGAGAGTTTCACCTAATCGTTATGAACTTATATTCACAAGTAGTGAAGGTTGCTTGTCACAATCGTGTTAAGTAAATTCTTGGCATAAGTTTCATGCAATTCATAGTTATAAGTGCCTCATCAATGTTTATGATTTTCATAGAACTTAATCATCTTTGCTCGTATCTTTATTATGCAATTCATGTTGGGAACTTGTGAAGAATACTTTGGGTTGTTGTATTCAATCATCCAATTCAATGAAATTAGGAAAATCTGAGGGTTAATTAGTGCAATTCACAATTAATCTGGGGTGTTGAGGATTCATGGGTATTGAAAAGCAACTGGAATTCATTTTGTTTGCAAGTGTGTCAAGGGTGGAGAAGAACCTCCTAGCTAGCCTATCATCCATAATTTTACCCCAAATTTGTCCAAATTTTGCTTAGTTTACAATCTGTATGTTTTGTTTTCAAATTCACCAAAACCAAACCCCCCCTCCTTTTACTTTGTTGAGTCATATTAGTTAGAAACTGATTTAGTTTGTGTTTTTAAGTGTTTTGAACCAAGTCAAAACCTATTTTCGTTCAAATTTACTCTTACTGGCAGATTTGAGTCTTTTAGCTTGTTTTGTGCTGTTTTGAGTCTTTTGAGTTGTCTTAGCATTTTAGAGTTTAGTTTTGCATTCTTTGAGTCTAGGTTAGTGTTTTAAACTTAGTTTTATGTTTTTACTCAGTTTCAAGTGTTTTAGCAAGCCTTCCTAATCCTCGGTTTAGAATGATCCCTACTTATACATATACTACAATTGTCACAAGAGGGTTTAATTTGTGTGTTAAGTTAATTTTCGCATCATCTACACTTTTGAAACTTAAGGACTCAGATAAGTTTGAGTGGCGTGAAGAACATCGAGCGGCCGAAGAATCCATCGATTGCCTCCTCGTGTAAGATATTGATGCTGGGCGAGAACAATCTATTTTCTATCTCAGCCGAAACCTCAATCCTCCAGAGATCAATTATTCACCCGTCAAGAAGCTTTGCTTGGCTTTGTTCTTTACCGCATCAAAACTCCGACACTATATGCTCCCATCCGTTACTCAGGTCATCGCCCAGACAGATGTCATTCGATATATGCTTACTCAGCCAATAGTCAAAGGCCGAATCGAGAAATGGACACTAGCACTATCTGAGTTTAGTTTGCAGTACGTCCCACAAAAAGCCGTCAAAGGACAAGCGCTTGCTGATTTCTTAGCCTACCACCCTTCTCCATATGGGTTCAGGGGCAACAACGTTGAAATCGACATGGTGGGAACACGTGATAATTATTGGACGATGTATTTCGATGGTTCAAGTACATCGAAATTGGCCGGCGTACGGATCGTACTTTAGTTTCCACATCAACACCGTTGGTTCTTTTCCCTCAAGTTGGATTTCAATTGTACCAACAATCAGGCCAAATACGAAGCCCTTGTTAACGGCCTTAGCGTCCTTCATGATTTGCACGCTGCTTGGGTCCTCATCTTTGGTGATTTGGAACTTGTGATTAACAAACTCAATGGAACTTTTCGGTGCATGAGTTGCACTATGGCGCCTTATCACATGGTTGCCAGTTACTTGGCCGAGTCATTTGACAGTATCACGTTCAATCATATTTCCCATGTTTGGAACACCGTCACAGACGGACTCACTCAAATAGCTTCCGGAGCGCAACTTTGGGGGGGCAAGTTTGGTCGAATGATACCTGTTTTACGGCAATTGTATATGGCTTTGGTTAATCAACAAGTCCTCCAGCCCGACCAAGTCATCCGTGCACAAGTAATGTCCTTACCTTCGTTGTTGGAATGGTAGGATCTTGTAGATATTTACGCGATCGAGACACTACCAAACGGCGACTGAAGAAAGCCAATTATGCAATACCTTGATAATCCCAGAGGTAAACACGACCGAAAGACAAGGGTCCATGCCACAAACTACGTCTCGTACCAGAATGAGTTGTATCGAAAAGGCGAGGACTGTTTATTACTGTTATGCCTCGGCCCACAAGAAGCCGTACAAGCAATCACAGAGGTGCACGAAGGAATTTGTGGAGCCTATTAATCAGGACGCAAGATGCGTTGGCTACTTCGCTGGCACGGTTACTTATAGGCATGCATATTGAAATATTGTATTGAATATGCATGAGGATGCGTCCAATGTCAAATTCATGGACCTATCCAAAGAGCCCTGACCGAATTACTTCATTCGGTCACCAACCTTGGTCGTTCAAAGGATGGGCAATAGACATGATCGGCAAAATTATGCCATCTTCTGGAGCAGCGAAACATGCATGGATACTCGTGGCAACTGATTATTTCACTAAATAGGTTGAAGCAAAATCATACGCCGAATTAACATCTAAGAAGGTTTACGATTTTGTGGAGGAGCATATTGTGACCAGATTCGGCATACCAAGAATGATCATAATTGATAATGGCATAATCTTCATGGCCGAAAGGTTCAAAGAGTATACGGCGAGCTTAAAAATTCAGCTTGAGCAGTCCACACCATACTATCTACAAGCGAATGGACAAACCGAAGCAAGTAATAAGGTTTTGATAGGCATTCTTGAAAAAATAATAAAAGAAAGACCTGGCATGTGGCATTTAAAATTGAATGAAGCCTTGTAAGCATACCGGACTTCACCCCGGTCAGCAACGGGGACCACCCCATATGCGTTAACCTATGGACATGACGCGATGCTATCGGTCGAGCTAAGTGTAACTTCTTTACGCTTGATTGAACAGAGTAGTTTCTCCAACGCAAAATACAACCAAGCCATGTTACAAGAGTTAGAAGATTTGGAAGCAGATCAGCTTAACACTTACAATCTTCTAGTGGCACAAAAGAAAATTGCCGAGCGAGTGTATAATCAAAGAGTCAAACAAAAAACGTTCGGTGATGGGGAGTTAGTTTGGCAAACGGTGCTACCTGTGGGAATTAAAGACCCCAGGTTCGGCAAATGGTCGCCGAATTAAGAAGGACCGTTCATTGTCCATAAGGCCCTTGGCAAGAGGGCATATCATCTTAAAGATCGAACCGTTATTATTCACAAGTTACCAATCAATGGAAGGTTCTTAAAAAAATACTACCCAGTCACATGGGAGATGCAAGAATAAAAGCTTGTTTCATTTCATTGATAAGTCGGTTTACAATCAACCAATTCTAGGGTGATGAAGGAAGAAGAGTTCCAAGAAGGGCTTTCAGCTCCAACCACCTTAGCTCGCCCATTATGACATCGACATGCTGGTTCTTCCTGTCCATCTTCAGCTGCTCGACTCTCTTCACGTTCACCGCGTATTCGGTTAAACAAGATTTACCACCTGACTCAAAGTCACTCGCAAGATCAGAAGCAATGGTCGGCATTCAGTTTGCCAGTTTGGCCATTTGACGGTCGAGGTCGGCCAGGGCCTACTTTTTCACCTTTAAAGTATCGATCTTCAGACGAAGAGCATCTTGATCAAGTCATCGTCGGCCTGAAGAGCGTTCTTGAAAGTATTGAAGGATTCCTGAACTCGCTCCAAGGCAAACGACGCCTGAACGATAGCTTCGGTGCTCAATTGATCATCACTTCCGAGGTCATTTTTAGGCATACACCTAACAAATCAAGACCTTTGCACTTGAGGACTTGTGAAGCTGAGAGGGACAAAACTTCTTGCAACCAAACAAGAACAGCTGATTTGGTAGGTTCAGTCGTAGCTGCCAAATGACCAGCCGCTCTAGAAGTGCTTGAAAGAAGAGCATCAAACTCGACTTCCCATGAAGGCTGCACATGAAAACAGTTTAAGCGCGAGGAAAATTACAAAAGAATATAGCAAGAAGGTTTTTGTTTTAAACCTGCCGAAAGGAGACTTCAGCCATGTCTTCGGGTTCATTGCTCAAACCTAAAGAACTAAATGGCCAAGCCCAATGTTTCAGACTTCTTCTTAATTCACGCGGCCGATGAAGGTTATTTACGTTCGATGGCCACTGAGGTGGCCAGGAAATATAGACAACACCTTTCGACGTATAAAATTTTCAGAGAAATGAATAACTGGGCACCTGACATTTAATATTTTCTCGGTTCAAACATTTTTTAACAAATTGACAATAAAAAGTAATCGAGCCTTACAAAAGTCGAGGTCACTTTTTGAGGAGGGATGCCGAGGTCTTGGTCTTGAGGGTGAAGTGAAGTTTCTGACATCGCTTCAGGCTCGGCCATAGGCTTATTTCCACGATAGGCCGTTGGAGGATCAACCTAATCGGCCGCCTCAACCACGGGGGGAGGATCAACAGAAGAAGCCTGGATTGGTCGAAAGCGACTCGCTAGCGGAGTCTCGTCACTCCCATCATCCTAAAACATAAATGTTAATAATTGTTTGATATTTAATAAGTAAAAAGAGTTTATAGCGTAATCATACCTTTTCTAAGATGACCGTCGAATGCTTCGGATTCTTGGAGAGATCTTTTCTAATCGAATGAGTCGTTTTCCCCAGAATGGGTACTCCTGTTGACCCTGGAGCTACAAGCAAGTCAACCGAGGGTGCAGCAACCAGCTCAACCACTACCCCGGGGACCTCAGGTGTTGGTTGAGCTTGGGTGGCCTGGTCAGCTGGAGAAGGTCGATTATCTGCCGAAGTCTGAGCAACGAAAGCAGAAGGAGAGGCATTCAGTGTGGTCGTCCCAGTGGTGTGGCTAGAGATAACATGAATCTCCCAAGTTCCCTTATTCGCCAATTTCTTGACGCGTTTCGGAGGACAATGAGTTTCACCTGTCGTCTCGGTGACCAGGTGATGTCGTTTGCTCGGTAGGTTTTGAGTGGTGGCTTTGGTTGTCTTGGAGGAAGAGGCCAATTTTTTTCTTGACCACTACTGGGCGGCAACCACATCCGTCTGTTTTAGTACTTGACCACCTAAGAAAGCGAAGTCCCGTTAATAGAATAACCCAAATGTCTTAAAAAAAAGGTAGAAACAGGGGTATACCTTGGGGCGCTTCTTTAGATTGAGGGGCGGAAGGTTTCTTAGGCCGGTCACCAAAAATTTTGTTGACTATTTCTTCAACCGAAATGCCAAAAAAGTCGCGCATATATTCCTCCCACCAGTCGCCAAAGATATCAGTGCCGAGAGATTCAGGAGAATTTGGTAAAAGATGAAATTTCCTACATCGTTCTTGAAATTCTTTCTCAGCGTCTCTACACTCCCTTTCTGAAGAACAAGAGACGTGCCCTCGGGTCAGAAGGGAGCGAGAAGAAAGTAAAGGCAATGGACAACCTTGGAGGTAACCGAACTGTCGGGTGGCAAAGTGGGGGTGATAGAATTCCCAACTCGCCCGATGAGCATCACAACCAAGGGGAAGGTCGTGAGTTAACACGAATGACCCCCAGTTTTGACGAAAAACGGCATCCTCACTGTCACTCTAAGTCGATGAGGGAAGCCTGGTGGAGCAAGGATATTCTTGACGACGATATATCAAAAATTCATCATCAGAAATGACATACAGGCCGAATAGGTGTTTGAACACTTTTTCGACTCGATGAAGGGGCACTGGTCGAGAGGCCAATTGAAGGTCGAGCGTTATAGTAAACTGGAGGTTGGAGACTTCTAGCCGAAATGTCAAGAAATAAACCTACAACTAAAGTTGGAACACCCAGAGAGGTCCATTCTGGTGCGAGTCGATCTTGTTGAGGGTCGTTTAGGCCAAGCAACGAAGAAGGTTGGCGAGGATGGTGGGGCTGAGCGCTAAAGAATGGCCATTAACCAGGGCTTCCGCTACCAGCATGTTCTCAACCAAGCATTTATTTGGCTTGGTACAATAAATGAATTTGTTATACCAGTAGAACAGGAAGGCCTTGTGTTCCCTCTTCCGAAGGCTCGCCTCTCCTCAACTAGCGAAATGGAGGATAAGGGTGTTGTAGTTCAAAAAATTCTTATGCAATTTCTAAACATCAACTTTTGAAGGCTCTTGACCTTGAGGTTAAGGTTAGAAGGGCATCCGATAAGGGTAGCGTCGACCAAGATGCCAGAAGGAGAAGTCCTAATGATAGCCGAGATGTCAAGGATGGTAGGAGTCATAGGACCAAATGGAATGACCAAGATGTTGGTGGCCGAGCACCAGAGGCTAAGAGCTGCCATGAGGAGCTCTTTATCCATTGTAATCTCCATAGTCAAAAACTTGATAGCGTCGTAAATACCAAGAGTTTTCCACTCTTTAACGAAGAACCTTTCCATTCGAACGACCTATACCACCCAGTTTGCATTAGGTGAAGGCCAGGATCCTTGGGGTTTTGTTTGGCACCACTTCGACCAATCGAATCCTTGCAACAAACCTATCAAACAATATTTTTTGAACAGGTTGGTGATGGATGACGACACCGTATCCTTGAAGAGTGGGCCCAAAACTTGGTAAGTAGTGTTGGATTCACCCTCGAAACACAGAGTTTTGATAGTGTGCTGATCGATGAAATCCTTGCACTAGTCGCACTCAGAAGAGAGTTGTGATACCAAGGAGGCCATTGAGGAAAGGTTAGAAATTTCTGAGATGAAAGTGTCAGAATCCTTGTTTTTGAAGTTTTTTCTAGAAGAAAACAGAACGGTAAGAAAATTTCAAAGGTTTAAGAGAGCGTAAGGTACGAATGGAAAAAGTCTAGGTATTTATAAGCATTTGGAACGGAAGGCTAAACTGTTGACTTTCAAAATCAAGGGTAAGATCGAGTGGGAGAGATAGTAATCATTGTATAGGTTCAGAAAATCAAGGCGAGATGATCGAGGTTTTCACGGATTAAGGACGCACGATAGGGTGTAACTGCAGTTTTAATGCAAGAGAGACGTTTCGGCGGTCGCATGGTTTCAAGGATCATGATTAAAAGCTGCTAAGGTAACCAGGGGGTTGACATGCGGCAGGACGGTTTGGAAATCAAAATTGTGGGATCACATCTCATAAATGCGCGTGGTGGCAGTTCCCAAGAGTCGGTTTCACTTCTTCAAGGTCGAGGCTTGAACCAAGGAATATAGGTCGACGACCTCAGAAGTGAAGGGAAAATTTTTGGACCCAAAAATATTGTTTGGGCTGAGTTAGAGCTAACTCGGCCCAGTGTTGGATAGGCTGGGTTTAAATCCTCTCTCGGCCCAAAAATCGTGTACAGGTGTCAATGGGAGATATTTAGCCCATGGGCTGCACGATCGGAATTGGCCATATCCTATCGGAAAGTGGAATGTGGACGAATCCTGTTGTGAGAGAGAGTCTCGACGGGATCAGGATGCTGAGATTGAATACGGTCTGATAACGAGTTATGTTCGGAGTCCTAGTAGGAATAGGATTGGCCGAAATGAAATTGGATAATGAGAAGGAGTTTTAATCCAGGAGTGATTAGGATTCAATACAGGTTAGCTGCTATAAATAGGGAGGGAAGACATCGAAACAAGCCTCTCCAATTCAACACACAACTGCCCTGCGCAAATTCTCTCAACAACCTTGAGATTTTTCTTTTCTCTTTTTGCCAACACACCTTCAGTTTGGATAAACAACACTATGAAGGCAACCGGTGATATCTTCAGTTGGCATAAACAGCACTGTCGTCGTAGAATCAGCCCATCTCACAGCATCTTCAGTCGGCATAAACAGCATTGCGTCGAGGGCGACTGGTTATCTATCCAAGTCTCGGTCAAGAAGGATTTCTGAATCCTTATTGGTCAAGGTCATCTCATCAGCCTTCTCGGCGAAGTGAGTTGTTACAGTTTATTGGGCTCGGCACATTGCACACTGAGTTACTTTATGATTTGATACTCTCAAGTGGGATTTAGAATTCGGCATTTCGACGAATGAACCACGTTTACTGTTAAGACTTATATCTGCTTTGAGTATTTGTGCCCTTACACTTTGGTGTCGATTTGGCGTGAGTTTACTCTGATGAATACCATCACTGTGACCGAATCCAACGACAACGATTTGTGAACTTCGTAAGAATAGTAGCCTTGTCTTCAAGTTCGAGAACCCAAGAGGCCGAGACGTGTTCCTTCCTCAGTTGCAATCGCAAGACACAGAAGTCAACTGCGCATTCAACGCAACATCAACATATTTTACTCCTCGGCCGAGCTCAGTCGACGAGTTGGCACGCCCCGCATTCAACCAAAGGACGTAGTTAGCTCATAGATTACTCGGCATGCGCGCCACGTAGGCTAGGTAGTTTTTAAGGTTAACACCTTTACACAAAGGGTTCCATATTTAAGGTAAGTTTACAAACTTATATTTATATTATTGTAATTTATACAACAATAACAAAATTTGTGTGGACCCATGCATGTGATCAAAGAACCAAATAATACTTGCATGTTAATTTTTTGAAGTAATTAATTAATGTTGTATAATTATTCCCTAGGATAATTTTAAAATGTTTAATGTTATTTATTATTTTATTATCAAATTGGATTATTATTCATTACTATTAGGTTTTATTATTCCATATTATTTTTATAATTACTTAAATTCTTACAATCATTTTCTTTACTTCCTATTTAATTCTTCTGTAGAATAACTTTATTATTTAGGTTCTCTTATATAGCCGTCACTACTATATTTTTTGGCCAAAAAATAATTGCCTAATTTCCATGAAAAATAAATATAGGTACGTTTAAGATGTCTAGTGGAGTTACTAAACGTGATCCAGTTTGGGAACATGGAGACCCAATAGACGGAAACAAACATGGCACAATTTGCAAATATTGTGGTCAGGTAATGAAGAGTGACGGAGACATGACTTAAGTACCATCTTAGTGGATTAGATCCAGGAAATAATGTCCAACGATGCAATAATGTCCCCCCTAGAAGTGAAGGCATTCATCACCACGTTATTAAAAAATAAAAAACACCAGAAGGAAAAGAAAACACATGGAATGGAAAATATTCGAGCTAGGCTACGAGGAGAATTCATTGGCCAAGCGGTTGACAGTGATGATGATGACGATGAGGACGAATGTGATGATGACATGGGACCTGAAGAATGACGCAATTTCAAACAAGCATTACATGCCTCCAAACAGTCAGCATGGGAAAGAGAACATCTTTATAAAATTCCTAATAGAGCATAAGGTTCCGGGACAAGTGGTGGTGCACAAATGAGACGGGGAGCAAGTGTTAGAGAATCACAACCAACACCATCAATAGCCCCAAGTTTATGTAAGTCATCCAAAGCACATTAAAAGAGTGTTTGGAGTTATTTCACTGGAGGTAATGTGAAAGAGGGAATTGGGCATCTAATTAGCAAGTTCTTTATCTATGAAAATGTCTATGCTGAGAATGCGTCATCACATCATTTCAAAAATATGGTATTGGAATGTCAACAGGCCGGTGTTGGAGTACAACCTCCCACTCCCTATGAGGTAAGAAACAAATATTTGGAAATGGAGTATAAAGACATTGGCGAGTATGTTAACAAGTTAAGGTCAAAGTGGGAAACTAATGGTTGCACAATCATGTGTGATGGATGGACTGGCCCGACTAGATTGTCTATCATAAACTTCATGGTATACTCCAAGGGAAAGACAATTTTTTTAAGTCCATTGATGCTTCAAACCATATAAAGAAATACAAGTATATTTACAAATTATTGAGGGATGTAATCATAGAGGTGGGAGAGCATAATGTTGTCCAAGTCGTGACCGACAACGGTTCTGCATTTGTCAAAGCTGGAAAAAAGTTAATGAAGCATCATAATGTGTTTTTGACATCATGTGCAGCACATTGTATTGATCTCATGTTTGAGGCAATGGGGAAGAGATAGAATATTGCTAATGTCGTAAAAAGAGCTAGAATGATCACAAATTATATTTACAATCACGGTTGGTTGTTGGCAAAGATGCGTGAATTTTGCAAAGGAGAAATTATTTGTCCAGCTACCACTCGATTCACCACCAACTATATTGCATTAGACAGCCTACTTAAGAAGAAAGCAGGGTTGAAGCAACTATGCACTAGTGACAATTGGGCCAACCACAATTTCATTCGCTCAAATGCAGATCGTATGGTGGAAAATATAGTGCTTGATCATGCTTTTTGGACTCAATCAGAACATGTGTGCCAAGTGTTTGAACCTCTTTACAAAGTTTTACGGATCGTTGACACATAAAGATAATTGATGACCGATGGTATAAAACATTATACCACGATTTGCATACAGCAGGTATAAATTTTGCCATAATTTGCAATTCATTTCCTTAGTTGCATAAGTATTATTTTTCTTATTAGAGTATGTGTTTCTTTGAATAGCATATTATTTGAATCCTCGATACCAATACAGACCCGGTGTTGGAGATGATGGTACCTTTATATGTGCTGTACATAATGTATACTCTAAATTAGACCCTGCATCACCAGTAGTTGGCCAATTTGGAAATGAGGTACACAATTACTTAAATTATAATAATTAAATTGTTCGATTAAACTAACACGATTTATTGAATTCAGCTAACATGGTTTAAAGATGCAAGAAGAACTTTTGGAGAACCAATATCAGTTGTTGCTCGAACAAAAATGTCTCGTAGTGAGTGTAAACATATTTCACTATCAGTTTATAATAGAATTTGTTGGAGTTATTAAGCTTATCAACATTGTTTTTCATTATAACTGAATGGTGGATCATGTATAGGACTAATGCACCAACTGTGAGAAAGTTAGCAATCAAAGTATTATCACAAACAGCTTCCTCATCTGCTTGTGAAAGAAATTGGAGTACATTTGCACTCATACACTTAAAGCAAAGAAATAAGTTGGCTCATAATAGGTTGGAAAAATTAGTTTATTGCTACTACAACATGAAGCTTTAAATTCGAGATAAGGAAGCAGAAATAGATCATGTTGACCATGGTGACCCACTGGATGTGTTTGATATTGTTGCTGAAGATGATGATACAGAGGGTAACCAATTTTGTCAATGGATTAGACCTCTTCATTTAGATGACGATGAAGGCAACCCAGCTCTAAGAGTTGCTGAAGAAGCACATAATGAAGGGATAAATGTAGAAAGAGTATTAGATGAGGAGATGGGATCTAGCATCGCTGACTCTTTGGAAGAACTTTTGCGCCCAAGACCAAGAAACACTAGAATTCCACCTTCTTCCAATCCTACACAACCACAAGATGTTGATACTAATGATAGCTCTAGTACAACATTAGGAGACTCACCTACCACCGGAGGTGGGAATGATGAAGGATATAGTGGAGCTGAAGGTAGTAGTGGATATGGAAACTATGTTGGACCACCTCCCGTTTTTATGAGCCCCTTCACTGGTGAGGCAAACTTCACGCATGCAACACAGGATGAGGACCATGGCAGTAGGCAGGCAGGACTAGGAATTGGTGCCATAGGGAAGGACTATACTCGTAGAGAAAGAGGCAAAGGGACTTTGTCAAGTCAAGAAGATGACTAGTTATCTATAACTTCGGACTTTGTTGGATTGGGATGTAGTAACTATGGTTATACTCATAACCAACCAGTTCCCTACCCTTCATATCCTATTCCTGTTGGGATGGAATCGAGCGACTCATGGAAAGAATCCGAGACTCAATCTTCAAATGATTTTGCTTATGGACAACGTCAACTAATCTCGGATTCATATGGGTGGCATGTTAACAATTACATGCAAAACTATTTTGGGGATTTATCATTTGATAACTACTCTTCACAATACACTTACTCTACACATAGAGATGATGAAGATAGTGAAAATTTTGAACCTCATAGGAACTTTATGTGTTACTAAGTCACTCATGTATTTTACCATGCAATGTATAAAGTGTAAAATATTGTACTAATTCATTATATATAAATGATTATGGTGTGTTTAAACTTCTTTCATTAATTACTACACATTTTCTACACTCACAATGTTTGCCAGCTTACTATATAATCAACTTAAATCAGTTAAATTCAACATGCAATACATTTCCTTCCAATTTTTTGTGATAAACTAATAGATAATTGACTAAATAAACATCCTGCAGAGTTTCAATAAAAATTTCCAAGTTTTTCTTACAATTTCCATGGTTTTTATTCAATTTTTATCGATATCGATAATATCCCGATATTTTCATCGAAATTTCCGTGTTTTTGGACTACCGATATTTCCAATATCATCGATATTTTAGACCTTGGTTTTGACATTAGAAAAAACGTGAAATACTGGACTGATTTGAAATAGCCTGCAATTAGTTTGGTTTGATTTAGTTTAACCTATTTGAACTGCTTAAACCCTAAATTAAAATCATGAATCATTCCACTTCCACATCATCAGTGTCCCTCTCAAAATGTTGATAATGAATATCATATTGATAAGAGAACATATATTGCATGAGCTTATAATTAAGAAGTTGAGTTTCTTTGTATATTGTCAATTGTCAATAGTTTTGTAGTGCAACCTCAACTTTCTTTTGTTGAGTTTATACCATAAAACTAATTGGCTTTTAAACATATTAATGTCTTAATCTTTGCGTGCCCCTCTAGGAATCCGCATGGGGTCATCGTCATCACCATTGTGGCGTCCGAGTATGCAGCCAGCACCATCATGTGCTCCACCTCCGTCACCACGCCCAGCCCAACCGCGAGCACCGCCGGAGCCGGATTAAGAGCCGATTTAGGATCTAGATCCGGATCCAAATCCCGAAAGCCTCAACAAATAGATAAGGATGCACAAATAATTCAGCATTCGGTTCAGGAGCCATGTCCTCCCTCTCTTGTCGTCCTTCCTTTCTCCACCATGGCCAACGGTAAACGGGAAACCAGAGTGGGCTTGCAAACTTCTCGAGGTCGCAGTTGTTGTGGCTGTTAATGCATGGTCGACAGAGCAAGCAACGAATAAAGCTAACAATGCCATGAATGGAACACTTACTGCGAAAGATGTGGCATTGGCGGTGCTTGTGACGGCACGCCAGCACTTGTGGCTCCTGGATCAGATCCAAAACCGTTTACAAGGATCCTGATCCATTTGTTGCGGTTTTTCGAAACTTGGATCCGGATCCGAATCCTGAATTGACTCGTAGACGAGGTTCACCACTATGGCTTTTTGCATCGGCATCGACATCCACGTTCGCCGCTAACACCTCCACGTACTCTACCTTCGTCATCACGCCAAGAGCTGCTTCATAAGTCACCTCAGGAGCCGAATCCAAATCCCGAAAAGTCACAGCAAACGGATCAGGATCCACTAACGATTCTTGATCCGGTTCAGGAGCCACAGGGTTCGCCGCAAGCACTGCCAGAGCTGCGTCTTTTGCAGCAAGTGTTTCATTCATTCATGTCGTTATTAACTTCATTCGCTTCTTGCTCTACCAACTGCTAATAGCGGAGGAGCTAGGAATTTTTCACGGGATGAGCTCACTTAAACATTTAAATCTTGTAAACAAAGAAAACCGATATTGTATTTTTCACAGTATTAGCAAGCTTAAGAAAATTTTCACAAGATGAGTCAAGAATTGTTCGTTATTAAACAAATACATGTTAAAACTCAAACAAATTTAAACTTGAAAGATATATGTACAAGAAGCGATGAGAAATGATGTAAGAAATAAAGATGGTTTGTAACTATATTAGATATTTTTATAATTAAATTGAGAGGACTATGATTAGTGACTAAATATATGATAGACTATGTTTGAAAATTAATGAAAATTGCATGTAAAATTTTATTTTTTTCACTTAAAGCTACTAGGCTATAGCCCACGGTAACCCTTTTTGATGTAGCATCCACAATAGTCGCGGGCACGAAAAGTTTGATAGCCCAAGTCTTGGTTTTTCGTTGGCCATGGTGGAGAGAGATTATGGCTTTTGAACTGGATTATGAACCGTTAGTGGATCCTTATCTATTTGTTGCGGCATTTTGGGATTTGGATTCGGATCTGAATCTTGAATCTTCTCTTGATTTGGCTCTGGCGGTGCTTGCGGCGGGGCCTAGGCATGGTGACGGAGGTGGAGCACGTGGTGGTACTGGCGTCGAACGAGGATGCCACAATGGTGATGACGATGACCCCTATGGATGTCTAGAGCAGCGCGCGAAGATCTAGACCGTATTATGATTCAAAGAGTTTTATGATGGAGCCTTTAACTTCTTCATGGTATCAAGACAAATTGTCTCACGTGTGAAGTTCAACAACCATGCGTGCTCCACGTCACTCCATTTGGTGTTGTACACATGTTTGGCTTAAAAATTTGCCACATAGTGGGATGTTGAAAATAAAATCCACATTGTTGGAAGAATGAACTTTACATGAGCTTATAAGGAGTTGAGCTCCTCATCATATTGCCAACTAGTTTTATGGAAGAATAAAAACTTCATTCAAAAAATATCTCTATTTTCAATGATAAGATGTTATCTTCAATTCGTTGTGCCAAGTTCCTTTTCCATATAGTATGTAGATAAATACAGTAATTTCTTAATTTCTCAAGAAGGAAATTAGCCGAACACAATCAATCACTGAGCACGTTTGCAGTTTAGTATTGACTTGGCTTAGACAACCCCACTAGATGTTGAATAAAAATATAAATGCCAACTTGCAAGGTTTGTCCAAGTGAAGGTGGAAGATGGAGAAGCTATGAAGCGCCAAACCAATAGTAGACAACAAACAAACAAACAAGGCCTAAACAGATTGATTTGATTTGGTTATGTTCTTAGTGTGAGGTGTAAACCAAGCCAAATCCAACGGAATCCTTAACATGGTTATGTTCTTAATTATATAATTAAAACGATTTGCTGTGCAGATTATTCAGTAAAATAATGCATATTGCATGTGATGTCAACATATAAAGCTTTAGCTGGTCTATTTGTGAGTTCCAAGAAAAACTTGAGGCTTGATAGCGTGGTAAGTTGGCTAAATCTCCTACGTCACAACGGTATTCTGGATCAATAATGTAATGTTACGTGAAAAAGTTATATACATCATATCGCTTTATCCATCTAGAATGCCACAGTAATTACTACCAGCAAAAGGAAGTAGCCCAAAAATAACAAAATTGATCTAGTGAGAAAGATCTAAGGCTACTTACAAGTTACAACGGGTGCGTTTCCCGTGCTCTTGAGCATCAGACATGATCAGTAAGCCTTATGAACCAATCTTTCATGATGCCTTGTACTCTTATCATTTGATTACCATCTTCTGCAGCCGAACACCATATTACAGAAAAATGTCAAGAGAAACAATGAATTGGGAGTGTCAAAATTCTCAAGAATCAATGTTTGGATGTTCGTGGAGCAATGAAAGCACATACAGTTACTATCACCGAGCAATGCACATATTGAACCTCTGCGCCAGGTTTATCGGTTTGAAACAAAGTGCAGCTCATGGTACTAGAATTTGAGAGAATGAAACGCTCTAAAAACTGTGCCCCGTGGTACGTAAAACCCCAAATTTGATGACAATAAGGTATTTTCTTCATAAGTAAATACAAGTCCATATAAAAGTCTGCCCTTAGGAGTCCACATGAGAGATGATGACCCTTTTTTAAAGAGAGAAAATCCCTGCAAGCACAAATACATACATACATCTGTATAGAGATATATGTATATATATCAAAGAACGAGTTAATTTTTAACTTTTTAGAAGACCACGTCACCTCAATAATGAAGAAATTTAACGCAATGCAAAGAATAAAGTTCTAGGAAAATGAAATTCTACCATCTGAAAATGTACTTATTGTCTAGATTAAACCATCCAGATTCAAATGTAGCTTTATCAACTTCCTGCAGATTCATTTCATGTTGGCCTCCACCAAAACACAGCATGAATGTCTGGATAAACCCTGCAATATCTTGCTTGTAAACAAGACGTATCCCACATTTCTGGACCTCCATGCACGGGTTAATGGCTTCCAATAATGCCCACATTGAACTTGATTCATTTAACGTCTTTGGAAAGCGCATATGAGATTCATAGAAAAAACAAAGAAAATCATCAGAACTAGACCTGACGTAAGTGCAACTTTCCTTCCAGTCAAGAAGATATGGTTCCAGTCGAAACTCATGAGTTCCCAATGTGAATCTGTACAAGTAATCAGAAGCTTCTGTATCTGACTCACTATTGGAAACAGAAGGCCGTCCCTTGACTAAGAAAACAGCAGCAACCCCCATCCACTTCTTATTATCTTTCAAATTTGGAGGTATTGGGATTGCTATGGAATCGCCAGTAACTATATTGCTGAACCACTCTGGGATTTCAATTTGGGCACAAACAGAGCTCATGGAGTATGACCTACAATCCAATAGGTCTCTTTGAAACACTTGAGTTGGTAACCATGAATCAACACATGGTTTCCATTCTTGATCTTCAGACAATATACTGAAAGTAGTCATTCCAAAGCCTCTAGAAGTGTAAGTTCTTGAGATACGTCTTGGTGCTGACGTGTAATATTCTGGATTATTGGATGAACTGTGGGAATTGACAGTAGTCATTCCTGAGACAGCTGAAGTCCATAATTTGAATTCATCTTGGAAACACATCAGTGAAATACAATCTTCTGCATTCACATGCCGAACACTTAACGGCAGTTCAGGAAGCAACTGAAGCCTTCGACAATTGCTCAAGTTGAGAGATTCAAGATTGGAGAGTTGACAGATGCTTTCTGGTAGCCGAACAAAATTATTGCCACTCAAATTTAATTTTCTTAAGGAGATTAAGTGACCAAAATCTTGGGGAATTGCTCCATCTATTAAATTGCAATAACTTAAGTCTAGCTCTGTCAAAGAAGTTAAACTTGAGATTGAGGTTAGCAACAACAAACTGGTGGGGACATAGCTCTTGCTGCACCACCAACAATTAAAGAGCGAGTGCCACGAATTTGAAGGCAGATCTTGACATCCCCGGAAGGATAGATATTTCAGATTCAACATACCTACAACAGACGGTGATTCTCTTATAGCAGTTCCACTTATATCAAGCTCCTCTAGGCATTCCACACAATTCAGATTCTCAGGTATCTCATCAAATTTTGAGCAACCAGCTAAAATGAGGCTTTTCAGAGATGTCAAATATTGAATGGTATTCGGAAGAGACAAAAAGTTTTTGCAGTCTCTTAAGCTCAACAAGGTAAGACTCGTCAAATGTTGAATTGATGTAGGCAATTCCTCTATAGCAGTCTCATCCAAATAGACTCTCAACAAGCATTTCATATTTCCTTCAACTTCAGGAAACTTCTTGAGTCTTGAACAAGCGGACAGAGTAAGAGTTTTAAGAGATTTCAAACTTTTGAAAGGTGGAAGGCTCTCAACAGATTTGCAGTTTCTCATATTCAACGAAATAAGGTTTCTGAGACCTCCAATGGTTGGGTGAACCTCAACCAATCTTGCACAACCTTGAAGCACCAAAATCTCAAGATTTGGAACCTCAGTAAAGTCTGGGGTCTTGATCAAGTACTGGGAGTCACTCATATCAATGAAAGTTAGCCTGCTCCAACGCTGAAACCATTTGAAAAATAATCGCATGATTTGAAAGAAAAATAATTGGTAGAAAAATTGGCAATACATTCTTGTAAGACACCTACTCAAAAGTTCAATTTTTGGTTTAAAATATGTAAGTGCTTTTTTTCCACATTTTAAGTTAGACCCTTCACTTGGTGGGAAAAGGCTTTGTTGTTGCTGTTGTTGTTAAGTTAGATCCCTTATCTTTCCTTACAGTGTATGTTTATATGAGATGACTATACATTTTTGGAAAGTTGCTAGCAGTAGCCTGTAATTTTTAGACTACTACTTTTTAGAAAGTTTATTAATAATTTTAAATTAAATTCTAACTAATGCAACTTTATTTTACATGTGCATTGTTTATAAACTTGTATTTTATGAAATCTATCAAACAAGACCTAAGATAAACATATAAGAATGTATAATAAAACACAGTGAGGACAACGTCCAGAAATAAAAGAGGCATCATGTAAACATGATACCATATGATGTGAAATGTTTAACTGTATAACATTACGATAATATGGATACATTCTCATGATCTGTAAATGGGAATTATATTACACTAAGACAATGTGTCACAGATACTTTCATGTGCTTTGTTTTTTTCGTTAGTAATTTATGTTTACAATTGGTTTTGTATGATATATGTCTACCTAAACATTTTCCATCTATAAAAATTCTGGAAAAAAAGATGATGTGTAACATACATGCATGCATGTTTCAGCATTAGACAGACTGAAAAGTCCTTATGGTATACAACCTAAAAAGGGCAGCAGGGTTTCTTCAGACAAGGAAGTGGAATCTAACAGTATCCTCAACTTCAAATTATATTCAAGGATGATCCAGAAGACTAACTGTGATCTTACCTTTTCCCCCGTCCATAGCTGTTTGATGCAACTTGAATTCATCTTGAGTTCGACAAGCTTATCTGATTCAAATCCTGATGGCAAAGAATTTAAAGGACATTCATGCCATTCCAAAAGCGCCAACTCATTAGAAAGATATTTGGTGTTCACAGAAAAGTTTCCGTTCCAAATTTTGAGATATTTTAGTTTCTTCATTTCCGAAAAAGGATCATTAACCCTCAATTTAATCTCCTTTTCTTTTTCAAAATTCAGGAATACACCTTGCACCGAAGTTGTTCCCTAACAGAGAAGAAGACAGAATTAGTTGTAGCAAGCGTTAAAAATATATATATATAACAAGACACTCAACCAATTATTTTTTTAAGTTTAACAATCTCTAAATCTGTATTTTGAGTAATTTCTTACCCTATTATGTACAAGCACAGGGACAATATCTTTGGGAAGCCACAACCTGCTACGCTTGCCTGCCTCAGGATGCTCCCGACTAACAATTTCCCACCCCAATTGTTCTATCAAATCATGCATCCACAATTTTCTTCCGAATGTAGTTAGAAGACATTTTTCAGTGAGAACTATAAAATGAATGATTGGACAGTGGCCATAACGACTTTCTAGTATTCTTGTTATATGATATTTGTCCTCTCCTTTAAAGAAACATGCAATGTCCAAAAATATTTTCCTTTCTATTTCTTGTAATCCATCAAAACTTACTTTAAGTACATCAAACAGCATTTCAACAGGCTTTCTTTCTAGCCTAAACAATGCACTTGACCATTCTTCAACACTTCTACGAAAGAGGGATGAACCCAAAACTTCAATGGCTAATGGGAGGCCATAAGCATTTTTTACAAATTTCTTGGATAGCTGGAAAAAATCTTCTCCAACCTGGTCACTCCTAAAGGCTTTCCAATTAAAGAGCTGAAGAGCTTCATTGTTAGTTAACGCCTTAACCTGATTTATTTCGTCCACTCCACCTTTAAGCAATACACCTTTATCTCTTGAGGTTATTATGATTCTACTCCCTGGACCAAACCAACTATGGTCACACAATACCTTCAATTGTTCTAACCGATCCACATCATCAAGAATGATAAGAACTTTTTTAGTTCGTAGTCTGTGCCTTATTATACTGCTTCCTGTATGAGTGTTGTGCATGCTTACACTACTTTCCAGCAATATATCAGAAAGAAGTTTCTTTTGTAAATGAACTAGACCTTGTTTTTCACTTACCTCTCTAACATTGGCAAGAAAGCTGTAAGCTTCAAACTGAGGACGTATCCTTTCAGAAACTACATGGGCAATAGTTGTCTTTCCGATGCCCCCCATCCCCCAAATCCCTATGATGCGTACATTATTCCACCCCATCTCTAAGTACGAAAGCATTTCTTTTACGCGAGAATCCATCCCAACTAAATCCGTAAATACACTGGAGATTGTTTGATTCAATTTGGTGGAAATATTTTCGACAATAATTTGAATAAGTTCTGATTCAAATCTGCAAAAGGTTACAACTAATAGTAATAAATCACCATCTCATATTTTGTGAAACCATAGTTTAAATATCACTACAAGAAGAAAGTAAAAAAGTATGTTTGCGTACCCGTCTTGCAAATGGAATCCAGAGAGGTCAGCTACCTCAACAAGTGCAGCTCTCCATCTCTGTACTTTTTCTAAATTGCCTTTAACGGCTCGTTCCTCAAGCTTACAAAACGCTTTCCCGAAATTCCCTGTTTGGTTTCGCAGCTCGGATCGATGTACGTGATAGAAAACCGGGACTAGTATCTGTCCCATTACTCTCCTGCACTCAACAGCCTTTGCAAGCTCTTCCATACACCAAGTTGAGTCAGCATAATTGCTCGAAAGAATGGCAATGACACACCTTGATTCTTCAACTGCATTGTAGAGTTCCCAGATGGAACTTCCTTTCTTGAGTTTCTCATCATCCCTGAATGTGATAATTCCCCTTCGAGTCAGCGCGGCATAGAGGTGGTCAGTAAAACTTGTGCGGGTGTCTGTGCCTCTGAAACTGAGGAACACGTCGTACGTCCACAGCGGCGTCGGCGAAGAAGAAGAAGAAACGCCTGCTTGGGGGATCATTGAAGGACTGTGAGGGTTAGTTTGGACAAAATCTGCAAATGGGGTTTAGCAATTTCCTAAGTTCTTGACAAAACAAACGCGACATTGCCGAAGACTTTCGGTGTCAACGCTACTTCAGTTGTTAGAACGTTATTTTCAGCTGGCCAAATTGTGGGTAGTGCGTACAGCGAAAGGAAAACAGGGTTTCCAGACCCAAGGCTTTTAAGAGGAATTTCATCGAACGGTTGGTAGGCATGGTGTAATAAGTCACCAAACTTGGCAATTGGCATTCATAACCATCCGGTTGTTGGTGGCAAAAGCCAAGCTGGGCCGATGGGTTAATGGGAGAGCACGGCTGACTGCATGATTGAGGTGAAGGAGGAGTAAAACTACATTGACCCAGAAGATTACTGGTTTGTGAGCTCAAGCTTGAAGGTGTAGGGACTAAAAAGTACTATTAGATTTGGTGAAGACTAACTTTCTCGCTTTAGTAGTGAAATATCGTAACCTGTCGTATAGACTTTGAATTTAGGTTTTTTTTTTCAGTTAACTCAGATTTAAAATCAATAGAAGTGATTATGAGTTTTTCCACCATCAATTATTTTGGTTATTTCATAAAAAAATATATTAAATAAGAATCAAAATGACAAAAATATTCTTAATTTTAATAAACAATGGATCAAATGATTTGACAAAAATATCCTCAATTTAATAAACAATGGGCCAAATGATTTGATAAAAATTGAGTGTATTTTTGTCATTTTAGCCTTATTTAATGGAGATTTTTCATGGAATGACCAAAGTGATTAATTGTGGACAAATTCAGGGATTACTTCTATTGATTTTAAATTTTAGAGATCAAAGTGATGAATTATATAAATCTCACTAACCATTTAGGCAAAAAAAAGCCTTGAATTTATGATTACTTTAGCGAGTGTGTGCGTTTCTTCACACCCACTCTACAAAGTAGCTCTTAAATATTATAATAGACAAAAGTGAGGGATAATCTTTGCTAGAGATAAAAGTGAAATGAGTATGTATCGCACAAATGATGCAGGCAAAGAAATGAGAGGGATATTAGTATTATTGCATTTCACACTTGATCAGATGTGTTGTTTGATCATACATTTCATGCCCTTTATATAGAGCCTTCTACATGCATAATTCTGCAAGGCAAAGTAAGGCATGTTGAAAATCATGTCATTCAACAGTAGCAAATCGAACAATACCACCATTTTAGTCATCCTTATTTTTTAACTTTTGACTAAACCATGTGAGCATTCAAACCCACAACTTTTACAACACTCACTCTTGGATGCCCACATATCAACATTAGTTGCCTCCTTAAAACCTTGCTATGAAAAATCTAGTGGGAAAAAACCGTAGTGAAGGTAAAAGAGTACAACTTTGCTTGAATTATTGATATAGTGTTAAGTATGCTTATGTTGCCTCGTTAAAACCTTGATAGGAAAAAACATAGTGGGAAAAATCCTAGTCGAAGGAAAAAAGAGTACAACATGCATGTGTATGCTCCCCTTGATTTCTCATTCTTCAATTTGGTTGATTGATAAGCAGACGTAATCCAATATCATGCACTAGTTTCTGAAACATGCACTTTGGTAGAGATTTGGTAAATATGTCTGCCAGATTTTCATTGCAACGGATTTGTTTGACTTTAATAACCTGAGCTTTCTGAAGTTCATGCGCACTAAAAAACTTTGGAGATATGTGTTTAGTCTTATCGTCCTTAATGAATCCTTCCTTCATTTAGGCAACATGATAGGGTTTTTACCACCTGCAAAAGTAGGAATAAAAACACTTTAAAATACTTGTAAGAGAATGAGGTAGTTGTAGTATAAATAGCTTAAGTAGGGTTGTTCTCTACAAGAATTGAATGCATAATTTGTATTTAAACTAATCCTTAGCTAATTATTTGAAACAAAATTTCAAAAAGGTTGATTTTGAAATTTAAAATAATAAAAACGAATTTAAATAAAAACAATTAAAGAAATTAACAAAGTACAGAAAACAAAAGAAAACAGTTTTGGAAAGCAATTTAAACACTAGGGTTCCATCGTCACCACTAACAATCCTATGCAATTTTACCAATTACTTATGAATTTTCATATACATGCTTTGAATGTTAGGTTTTCCTAATGCATATTTTCTTTGTGATGTTCAAGTGAAAACGTATATCTAACATGCAATCCGTTTGTGATGTTCAGATCAAATATAAACATGCAAAACTTATTAAGGTTTGTGAAAACATTTGGAAAAACCATGCAACCTTTAAGAGTGTGATGTAGTGAACTTACAATTACTAATCACAAGAAACCCTCCTCAATTTTAGGGTGATGTCCCAACAGAAATTGCATCAAATTACTTGTCTAATTACCCTCATGGTCCCGAATCATTAACTCAATTAGATAGTTTAAACACTGTGATTAATAATTAAAGCAAGCATGCATCCATTCATAAGAAAATTAATAAAATCACATATTCATACTAAGGCTTAGGGCCTCACACTAGGAAAAGGACTAGTTATGCATAATCAAAATAAAAACTAAAGAAAATATCATTAACTAGAAAAAAGATTGAAAACACCTTGTAGGTAAAAAGTCTAAAATTCTGCAAAACTTTGCTAAGTTATCTCAATGTCGTGTCTAGAGAACCTGATGCTAAAAACAAAATAATAAAAGGATAACTTAAAAACACACTCCAAGCCTAACTAGGAAATCTGCCCAGCAGAGAAATGGCCACGTTTCTAGACCTTTAGGGCTCCAAAGCAAGCCTACAATGACTTGAATTAAAGATTAGGAGCTTCTCTTCAAGTTTCAAGAAGAGTCCAAGTCCAAAATCCATCATCTTCCAGCCCAAAAGTCACAAATAAGCTCTGCAGCACAATTTGCCAACACCATGCGCTGGGCATAAATTAATTCACCACAATCAGATACTTCAGGCTTAAATTATGAAATGTTGACACAACCTTCTTGATAGACTCATGAATCTTCTCCAATTAGAATCATTAAAAATTCCATCGTTTTATTACTTTATGCTCAGAAAGGATTCACATGTCCTACATTGACAACACACAATAAAGCATCAAAATCTTACCAAAATACTAAAGTTCACATCTATCTTGTAAAGAACTAGAACTCGAACTACCCGTAGTTATGGTCCGCAATTGTATTTACTCTTGCTCATGAGCTTTAAATTCGTACTTCAGAGGATTAAGGTAGCGTTAACTACTTACTTGTATTAGAGTAGGACAAGGCCTTCACTCTATTCCTTCCTATTTCATCTCATACTTGGGAACTACTATCTTTAAGTCCACTTAAAAATTCTAGTTCTCAGAAGTCATTTTCTTGAGGGTTCTACTTCTGATGGGTGTTCAGCCCATTTCGCGCCTTGAAAACGAAATAAAAAAAAAAACTTCTTTAGGATCGTATGGGGCTCTTTCCGCCAAGAACGGATGCTCAGAAAGCACCTATTCGAAAAGACAATTGCATGAATGCCTCTGCTCCTGAATCCAGAGATCCTTATTTTTTCAATCCAGTAGGCGGTCCAAACCTAACATGGTAGTGTTCTTTTTCGTTAAAATACAACTTTTACAAAAAGACTCTTCCATTCCTATGCCATACCAGGCTTGGACCATGTCTCCTGAACAACCTCAGTACATATAACGTAAGACGATTGATAGGAGCATATTTATGCGACTGAGCTAGCTTGTTCTCATGCATTTACGTTGTTATTTCTTAGTTAATTATGTATTTTAAGCTATTTTCGTGTGTTTGTAGGTCCATAGGCCTTATAAAGCAATAAGATGCATTTTGGTGCATTTTGGAGCAGTTTTGGGCTTGGAATGGATAACACATGCATGGAGATGGACGAAATTGAAGACTAAAGAGGCTAGGAATATATTAAAGAGAAAGAAGAATTAGTGTAAAAATGACAAAGAGCTTAGCCACAAAGGGGTGTCATTCCACTATTCACCTTTCCATCATTGTCGTGCACCACCATTGCACTCCCTTTGGATTCTTATGCCATGCATCATCATCCATGTTCCCTCCATTGACTCATTTGTTGCATCATTCCACTTCCTTTCCTTTGTCTACCATGTGCACGATATCCTTTCACCTCATTGCACTCATTGATTCACCACTTACTCACATTTCCACCCATGCCATGCATAATCACCCTTGTCCCCTTCATGCATCAGATTTCTTGCACTCATTTCATGCACCATTACACTCATTAAATTTCATTGTCGTGCACCACCCTTGTCTCCTTCATTATTTCTGATTTCATGCATCAAAACATTGAATCACTGCACTCAATTGCTGCACATTTCTTGTCCCCTTCACCCATCAGATTTCATGCAACTTTTACCTCCACTACATGCACTCCTTGATACACCATCCACCATATTTGGAATCCCATGTCGTGCATCATGAGTCTTGCTGCACCTTTGACTCATTTCTGCACCATTCCATCTCCATTTCCTTTCTTTACCATGTGAACAATTATTCATGTTCCTTAGCTGCAACACCACTCCATTTTACCCCTCATGCTTTGCATCATCACTTCACTTTCACCTTTGAATCATTTCAAACACCACTCAATGCACTCATTGCTGCAACACCACTCTATTTTACCCCTCATGCTTTACATCATTACTTCATTTTCACCTTTGAATCATTGCACATACCATCAATTTCCCTCCATTGCCGTGCACTTCCTCTATAAAAGGAAGTGCGTGTGGCAACCATAGAGCTTAGTTTTTGGCTTGATCATTCATCCCTATTTCAACATAACCTTCATCCAAACACATCCATTCATCTTCACATCCATTCCTCCATACAAACAAACCTTCAAACACTCACCAACACCTTGTGCCGTAGCAAAGGAAGGGAAGGAAAGTGCCTGGACGTGCTTGCTGTCCAACTTGGATCGTTTGAGCGTTTATGTGTTTTCTTTCTTTTGTTTCTAATGTTTAAATTCATTTCCTTTCATTTTGTTGTAAATATGAGTGGCTAAACCGCTCTTGGCTAGGGATGATTTCAAAGCCATGATTATGTGTGCAATATAATTTGATAAATTCCAGTTATGAACTCTTGAATCGTGAATGCAATTGGCTTAACTATTTGATTGATAACTTATTTGTATTTGTTAATTAAGGGTCGACACTTAATTGTCATGCATAAATCCGTTGCTAGAATATAAGGAAGTTTCACATAATAGTTACAAACTTATATTCACATGTAGTGAAGGTCGCTTATAAACGATCATGTTAAATTCAATTTCTAGTATAAGCGACATGATGTCATAGTTGCAAGTGTTTTGTCAATGCTTATGATTTTCATTAAACGTAATGATCTTTGATTGTATCTCTATTATGATGTCATGTAGTGAACTTTAGAATAATGTTTTGGGTTGTCGAATGATGTCATCAAATCCAATAAAACAAGGAAAATCTGAGAGTTAACTAGTGATGTCAGGGTTAATTTGGAGCATTGTAGTTCATAATTCAATGAAGTAGTAACTGGAAATCGAGTTATTTGCATACATGTCATGTGTGGAGAAAAAGCCTCTAGCTATCCCATCCATCATCTTATTTCTCACATTTGTTTTACAATTTGTCTAGTTTTTCATACTTGTTTGTTTGTTACAACTTCATCCAAATCAAAACCCCCTTTTTAGTTTCTTGTTTAAAAGTGTTTCAAATATGTTTTGGTTTGCGTTTTTAAGTGTTTTGAATCAAGTAAAAGTCAATTTTCGTCCAAAGTCATTCCTAGTGTCTAGTTTAAGTTTATTTGGTTGTTTTAAGCTGTTTTGAGTATTTTAAGTTTGCTTTGAGTCTTGTGAGTCTTGTTAAGTGTTTTTAAGTTTAGTTTTATGTTTTTGAGTCAGTTTAGAGGTTATTAGCAAGACCTCCTAATCCCCAGTCCAGAACGATCCCTACTTATACTTGTACTACAATTGTCAAAAGAGGGTTAAATTTGTGTGTTAAGTTAATTTTCGCATCGAGTTTTTGGCGCCGTTGCCAGGGATTAGCAACTTTGCTAATCCCTTAATATTTCTTTTTGTTTATTTTCATGTGTTTTTGTTTCTAGTTGCTGATTTTACTTGTTTTCTTGTATTAGGTGGTTTATGACTCGAAGTTCTCAACCTGTTCATAAGCACATCTTTGACTTTGACAATGATTTTGAATGAACTTTGAGACGAGCAAGGAATCAACAAGATCCCCAACCATCTCAACTTGCATCAGATCTTGAAGAAGACAAAGTAGAAGAGCAAGAGGAGGCCACGGCCAGGACTTTTGAAGAAGTCCAAGATATGACAGTAGACAATCGAACAATCAAGGAGCTTTCCGCTTCGGGATTGGACAATGCTCTGCCTTTATGCATTCAATATCTAAGGGCGGCCCAAAACAAGATCGACGAGTTCGAATTAAAGTCCAGTTTATTGCATCATATTCCTAAGTTCCATGGGTTGTCCATGGATGATCCTAATAAACATTTGAAGGAGTTCGAGGTTGTTTGTTCGAGCATGACCCCTGTGAATGTTGATAGCAGCATTATGAAAATGAAGGCTTTTCCCCTTTCTCTCTTGGAAAAGGCTAAAGATTGGTTGTATGAGCTAGCCCCCGGAATTGTCACATCATGGGAGAGTATGAAATGGGCATTATTGGATAAGTTTTTCCCAACTTCTCGAGTCATTCTACTACGCAAAAGGGGTGGCATTCAGCAAAACCAAGGTGAATCCTTTCCCACTTATTATGAGCGTTTTAAAACCCTTGTTGCTAAATGTCCACAACACTAGATGAAGGAGGAGCTTCTTCTTCAATATTTCTATGAAGGGCTTCTACCAATTGAACGCCAAATGTTAGACGCCTCAGCGGGATGAGCTTTGGTGGACAAAACACCTATGGCTGCCAAGACCTTAATTGCTAATTGAGCATTGAATGCCCAACAATATGAATGCGTTGGTCAAAGAAACAACCCACAGCAGCAACAAGTTAATGAGGTAAGTGCTATTTCTGAACTTCAAAATCAAATGGCTAATCTTACTACTCTTTTTTCACAGGTGGTTGAAAAACCAAAAGAACAAAGTGTAGCTGCTTGTGGCGTGTGCTCAATGAATGGACATTTCACGGATAAGTGCCCGCAATTGATCAAGAATAGAGGGTGGGAATCTGCCAACGTCGTGGGTTTTGGGAGTCAAAACCAACCAAGGAATGATCCGTTCTCAAATACATACAATCCAGGTTGGAGAGATTATCCAAATTTCAAATGGAGGGAGCCCCAACAGACCCAACAACAAAGTGCATTCAGACAGCAACCTCCGGGATTCTATCAAAGGCCATATGCACCCGCACAATCCCAAACACAACCTGCCCAAAATATTTCAGGTTCGTCTTTTGATAATGCTCAAGTTATTCAGTTACTAACTACGTTGGTGAAGGGTCAGGAAAATCAAGCCAAAGATATGCACAATTACGCCAAGGAAGTGCAAAATCAAGCTCGAGAGGTGACTGAATTGAAAAGATAAATGGAAATGGCTGAGTTCATAGGGCAATTTAGTAGAGAACTAGGTAAGTTACCTAGTTCGACAGATGTGAATCCAAAGGGAGGCTTCGAATCTGCCAAAGGCATCACCTTGCGAAGTGGAAAAGAAGCTGAATCTAATCCCAGCCCATCTAAATCTAATCAAAAGGATGATGAAAAAATGCAATCTGAGGAGAAGGAACAAGGCTTGCCCTCAGCAAGGATTGAGCAATCTTTGCAGCAGCCACCTACACACCCTAATTCAACCACTAAAGGTAAGTTGGGTTCAAATTCCATGACTTCTAATTCCATTCCAACCAATGCACCATTTCCTCACAGGTTTATGCAATCAAAGAAGGATGAGAGTGACAAAGACATCCTTGACACATTTAGAAAGGTGCAAGTCAACATTCCACTTCTAGATGCAATTAAACAAGTCCCCAAGTATGCTAAGTTCATGAATGAGCTGTGCACTACAAGGAAGAGGGCTTCGAACAAAGAGGTGGTAAGGGTAAGTGAGAATGTCTCAGCTGTGTTGCAACGAAAATTACCTCCTAAGTGCAAAGATCTAGGCAGTTTTACAATTCCTTGTGTTATAGGAAATACTCGCTTTGAATCTGCCATGCTAGATCTAGGTGCATCAATAAAGGTCATGCCTTTTTCAATATATGCATCTATGAACTTGGGAGAATTAAAAAATGATGGAGTGATCATTCAACTGGCCGATAGATCTAATGCGTATCCAAAAGGTGTTTTGAAGGATGTTTTAGTGCAGGTGAATCACCTAGTCTTTCCGGCGGACTTCTACGTGCTTGAAATGGAAGACTCGAAGCATTCCCTTCAATTATCAATATTACTTGGCCGACCATTCATGAAGACTGCCCGTACAAAGATAGATGTATTCATGGGAACATTGACCATGGAATTTGATGGGGAAGTTATTGATTTCAATATTTCTGATGCTATGAGATATCCTCATAATGGTCACTCTTGTTTCTCTATTCATGTGATTGACTCTTGGTCGTAGGAATTCCTTGATGATTTGAGTGAGGATGCACTTGAAAAGACTCTCACGCAAAGCATTGGACTAAAAAAATGAAGGGTTAGCACTTAGGCATACACACGGCAACAACAAGGAACATCTTGCCGTGCCTATTCAAGACGAATTGGTGGAGATGGTTATTGCCCTAGAGTCAAATCCAAGGCATATTGGTAAGTCTCCTAACCTAATTTCAATTCCCAATTCGACTAACAAGTTGCTTCCTTCTGTAATCCAACCCCCCTCCCTAGAGCTTAAACAATTGCCGAGCCAATTGAAATATGTGTTTTTGGGAGAACAAGAGATGTTGCCCGTCATCATCTCTTCTTCACTCACTACACAAGAGGAAGACAAGTTGGTGAGGGTGCTTCAGAAATATAGAACTGCCATTGGGTGGACATTGGCCGATATCAAGGGAATTAGCCCTACCACTTGCATGCATTAAATACTCTTGGAAAAAGGAGCCAACCCATCTAGAGAAGCACAACGCCGACTCAATCCACCCATGATGGACATTGTGAAGAAGGAAATCATCAAGCTATTAGATTGTGGAGTGATTTACCTAATTTCTGATAGTTATTGGGTCTCTCCGGTCCAAGTTGTTCTTAAGAAGTCCGAAGTCACTGTGGTAAAAAATGAAGATAATGAGCTTGTGCCCACTCGAATCCAAACCGGATGGAGAGTTTGTATTGACTATCGGAAGCTCAATGCTACGACAAGAAAATATCACTTCCCGCTGCCATTTACTGATCAAATGCTGGAAAGGTTAGCCGGTCATTCATTTTATTATTTTCTTGATGGCTATTCGGGGTATAATCAGATTGTGATAGCTCCTGATGACCAAGAAAAGACTACCTTCACATGTCCCTTTGGTACCTTTGCTTATCGACGCATGCCATTTGAGCTATGCAACGCACCATCCACATTCCAAAGGTGTATGGTAAGTATTTTCTCAGAATTTGTGGAAAAGATTATTGAAGTGTTTATGGACGACTTTAGTGTTTTTGGTGACCCATTTGCATGCTTGAATAATCTTACTTTGATCTTACAACGATGCATCGAAACTAATCTTGTCTTGAATTGGGAAAAGTGCCATTTTATGGTAAAACAAGGTATAGTTTTAGGGCATATCATATCAGAAAAAGGGATTGAGGTTGATAAATCTAAAATAGATCTTGTAGGTCACTTACTCTCTCCCACTTTGGTGAGGGAGGTTTGTTCTTTTCTCGGCCATGCAAGATTTTATAGGAGATTCATCAAGGATTTCTCAAAAATCGTCCAACCCCTTTGCCATTTACTTCAAAAGGAAGTAGCCTTCGAGTTCAACAAGGAGTGTGAGACCACTTTCAAAACCCTCAAGGACATGTTGACATCGGCCTCCATCATCATGCCACCAGATTGGAGCCTTCCATTTGAGCTAATGTGTGATGCATCTGATTATGCCATTGGTGCTATTTTAGGCTAAATATGGGACAAACAGCCCCATGTCACCCACTACGCTTCCCGGATCCTAAACGATGGTCAATTGAGTTATTCTACCAATGAGAAAGAACTTCTTGCAGTTGTATTTGCTTTAGATAAATTTAGTTCATACTTACTTGGCACTAAAGTGAGTGTGTATTCTGACCATGCAGCGTTGAAGTATCCTCTCACCAAGAAGGAGGCCAAACCAAGGCTGATTCGTTGGATGCTCCTACTTCAAGAGTTCAACATTGAAATAAGAGACAAAAAGGGGAGTGAAAACATGGTGGCTGACCACCTTAGTCATTTGGTGCACGAGGAGGACTCCTTACCCATTCTAGAGACATTCCTTGATGAGCAATTGTTGTCCTTAGAGGTAAGTGAGCCTTGGTATGCTGATTTGGTCAATTATTTGGTCACAAAACAAGTTCCTAGCACTCTAGATAAATACAAGCGTGATAAACTCAGAAATGATGCACGATTTTATGTGTGGGATGATCCATATTTGTGGAAGTATTGTCTTGATCAGATTATTCGTAGATGTGTACACAATTCCGAGTTTAATTCAATTCTTACATTTTGCCATAGTTATGCATGTGGGGGTCACTTTGGCACCCAAACGACAACCCTTAAAGTTTTAGAAAGTGGTTTCTATTGGCCTACATTGTTTAAGGATGCTAGAACATTTTGTATGACTTGTGATAGATGCCAAAGAACAAGTACAATAGGTGCCAATGACCAAATGCCGCAAACCCCCATCTTTAATGTGGAGATCTTTGATGTATGGGGTATGGATTTCATGCGACCCTTTCCGCCCTCATATGGTTTTACTTATATTTTTATAGTCGTTGATTATGTGTCGAAATGGGTGGAAGCCAAAGCCACTTGTACTAACGATTCTAAAGTAGTGGCATATTTTATCAAGGCTAACATATTTTCCAGATTTGGCATGTCGAGAGTGTTCATAAGCGATGAAGGCTCCCACTTTTGCAATCACACCATTAAGGCGCTGTTTAAAAAGTATAATGTGAAGCATCGGGTTTCCACGCCATACCACTGTTGGAAATGTGCCCTAAAACCAATCATATGATGATACTTTACGAACATTTCACATGTTAAACTAATCTAGTTTAATATCAAGGGCAAAGATTATTATTTTAAGCCATCTCATATAAATGTTATATGCTTAAATGATAAGTCTAAGGAATATGTAAGTAGGAGAATGTAAATTAAACAAGTTAGATTCATGAGATCATTCTCTTTCGTATACATATCCTAAACGTTCCTAATCATAGGATTGCCAATTGGGCATTGACAGTCCATTAAGATCAGTACGTGCTGTGTCTTCTCTCAGGGAGAATGACTGGTCTCAAGTCATTGGTGTGATTGACACCAAGACAAGCATGTAGGTGCTCAATAGCGAATGAGTCCACTGAACAGGATCAACGAGGAGTTCTCATACTCATGTCACATGAGAACTCATGGTTGGGATAATGCAAAGTAGTCCTTTGACCTGAGGCATCATAGTTGTCTTGTGGTTAGGTCCTTGATCTTTGACTATATCAAAGTCACTCCATCCGAGGGTGTCCACGACATAGTTGGGGTTAAGCCACTTAGCCATGGAGGCAAGTGAATATGCAACAAGGGATCTCTAACCTTCAAACTATTTGAGGGAGAATACTCTATGATATAATTAAGAATCTCTGGCCAGAGTATGAATGAGATTTAGGAAGTCATTCCAAATCACATTCAAGGTAATCATATAAGTAAATGAATCACATTGGATAATAGACATGAATAAACTATCAAACCAAACAATGTGGTCAAGAGTATTGTATTAGAGAAAGACCGTATTGCATTGTAATCCTAAACTGAATAGGTTCTCCACCTCTTATGATTAGCTTGGGTAACCATGACATACTGCTAGGTGTCACTCATGGTTTGTGGAAGCCCTAAACGTATATAATCACTAAAGGGAGAATTGAAAGTAAGTTTAAATTCACAATCGATCGTTAAGAGTAACAATCGCCCACTGCCTCGCTAAAAGGAACCTAATGGATCGTACACCGTGTAAGGTAGAGATTGAAGAAACAACAAAGATGAGTAAGGATAATTAAATGGTTTAATTATTTATGGCTAGGATTAATTAATATGTTAATTAATCAAACGAATAAGTTCGTTATAGACCTAGGGTTTGTTTTGGGCCGTAAGGCTCAATGGGATTTGAATGTCAAACCCATTAACTCAAGTTGTATGACAACTTGAATAAACAAAGGGCTTGAAAGCCCAATAAACCCTTAAGGCCGGCCAAATAGAGGAGGGTAGTGAACTTGTTTTAATTGCAAGTTTGCCACTCCATTATGAAGTGGTATAAAGGCAACTTTATAGCCATTTCATCCTTAGGGTTTCTTTTAGAGAAAAGATGAGAACACAAGCTCCATTTTTCTCTCTAAGAGGCTGGCCACCCTAGAGAATTTTAGCTAGCAATCGTACTTCCTCTAGGTCACTCTTCTCTTCTTCAAGTCCTACCTTAGTGTGGAGACTTAAAGGTTCTCAACTTTGGGAACTTGGAGAATCCTTTCAACCATCCTCATCCAAGAAATCCATGGAGCTAAGAAGCAAGAATGAAGACCCTCTCCTTGGGTGATTAGCCTTTGCTTATGCAAAGAAGAATCAACAAAGGTATAAAGTTTCTCAACTCACTTTGTTTTGAGTTGAGTATTGGTTCACCCTTCTACTAGGCTTTGAATTTCATGGGTAATGTTTTGTTTTTGAGTGCATACAAGCATGATTCCGCCTTTAATTGTTAATTGCATGCCATAGATGTTGCTCAAATGAACATGTTTTTCACAAAATTTCCTTCAACCACCCTCAAACAAATGGCCAAGCCGAAGTCTCAAATAGAGAAATCAAGCAAATCTTGGAGAAGACTGTTGGGCCAAACCGGAATGACTGGAGCTTGCGTTTAGAAGATGCACTGTGGGCATATTGCACTGCCTACAAAACACCTCTAGGGATGTCTCAATTTCAACTAATTTACGGCAAGCCATGTCACCTACCTGTGGAACTAGAGCACAAAGTGCACTGGGCTGTGAAAACATTCAATTTGAACTTAAATGCTGCTGGAATGAATAGGAAAATCCAAATGAATGAACTTGAGGAGATACGGAACGAAGCTTATGAGAATGCGTGAATTTACAATGAGAAAACAAAGGCGTTTCATGACAAAATGATTCGGGGAAAAGCATTCTCAATTGGACAGAAAGTGTTACTATTCAATTCCCGTCTACTATTGTTCCTTGGTAAGTTATGGTCTAAGTGGATTGGGCATTTGTTGTCACTAATGTTTTTCCCCATGGTGCAGTCCAAGTTAAAAACTTAAGGAACGGCGACGAATTCAAAGTGAACGGGCATTGTCTGAAGCTATACTCTGAGAGTTATGTGGGGCAAATTGTGGAAGAAATCCCACTCAGTGCCGTGGGCCCTATCCAAACTTAGAAGGAAGTTTCTTTCGGCTGCAAGACGATAAAGCAAGCGCTTCTTGGGAGGTAACCCATGTTTTGCGTTCCTAAAAACCTTCCTATTTCTGCAATTTTATTTTGCCAAAATTGTCATTTTTATTTGTTGATTGTTTAATTGTTTTTTGTGTGGGTTTATTTTTGAAACATTGACAGATATGCAAGGTATTTTACATTAAAATTCGTTGAAAATGAACAGGAGGCAGAAAAATACAAGATGGAGCCTTCACAAAGGCTTCTTAGGAGAAGTCTCAGTAGTCGATGGAGCCTCATCAGTTGACGGAGCCACAGAAGGAGGAGGTATCGGAGGTTGATCATTTGGAGCTTCACTACGCGGTACAACCCTAGAAGATGAAGGCAAATGCTGTTGGAACAAACCCACAAACCTCTGATGATCAAGTAAAATCTAACCATCAGATTCCTGCATTTGGTCAATCTTCCTCTTCATGTTTGTAGCATAGTTGTGTGCAAGCCTGTGCAACTGTTTATTCTCATGCTTGAGCCCTCTAATCTTCTGTTTGAGACTCATCACTTCAGCTGCCAATGATTCAACTTGACGGGTTCAAGCAAATAGACGTTGGCCATATTGGACACAGAACTTGCACACTGCACACTGAGAGCCAGAGAATCCTTAACAGCCAACTCATCAGATCGTTTGGAAAGTAATCTGTTATTTTTAGGAGTGACAAGGTTTCGGGCCACCACCGCAGCAGTCATATCATTTTTCATTACCGAATCCCCAACGGTAAGAGGACTAGCAGGGGATATGAAGGATGGGCGCCATATGTTGTCTGGAGAAGGCATGGATGCCTCTTCACCAAGGTTTAAGTCAAAACGACGGTCGGAGAGGCCAGACATTTTCAAAGGTGTTGAAGAAAGAAGAGGTCAGACAAATTAGGATCTTAGAAGTGCAAGAAGGGATTTTCTACAGGCGGAAATTCAAGTGTACTTTGAAACGAACTACGTGGCTCTATAAAAATCAGCACTCGACGGGATTTCAGAGATCGAAGAGGTGAGCTCAGAAATCGAAGAGGTCAATTCAAAAATCAAAGAGGCGCTAACTTTCTCAAAAGCTGGGCTTGCTGAGAAACCACGGGCCATCCTCTTTTCCAAATTTGTCCGCACATGTCACATGCAACCTCTGCACTCGACGAAGCTCAAAAATCGAAGGGGCAACTCAGAAATTGAAGAGGCATTTGCTTTTCCAGACGTGTCAGCATCTATCACATGCACACTCAGCCTTGCGGAAATTACGGGCAATCTGTCGAAGATTTCTGGTGACGTAGAAAACACATGAAGATTACTATTCAATCATCCAACGGTTGCCGACAAGAGTGAAAGAATAGTACCGGTTATTAATTCATATAAATGTCGACCTTCACCCTTCATTGCAAGGCAGACATACATAACCCTTCTTCATCTCCGAGAATGCTTTCCCAATAAAGCCTCTCGAGTCACTCAATGTTCCTTATTCCCTGGGATACCTTTGCAAACAACACATCAAAAGCAAAAGTATTTCATATCATGAAGGTTGAAAGCAAGAGTATCTCATATCATGCTTTCTCCCTATCCTTCTCATTGTCGTTGTTTTTCACCTGCGGGACAAGGAGAAAGAGAGCAATCAGCCAGCACTTGGTATCAATCTTCCGATCTAGAACCAACTGCCTGGAACCCCTTCCTGATTGCTTACCTAGCCTTGCTCTCGAGTACTCATTTTCAACATCTTATGCTTCCTCAAGCTACCACATCTGCCTGGGGAACAGATAAGGGAAGTGAAAATGATGCCTCAAAGCATGTGGAGACAATGTGCTAATTCATCCTTAGCTAGGGACAAAGAGAAAGAAAACAAATGGTCGGCACTTGGAAAGATTGAAGAAAGAAACAAACCATCACCTCTACCTCGTGCCTGCCTGCCGTGCAGAAGAAACAAGCAGAAAAGAATGCAGACTGCATAACCAAGGAACTCTAATATTCCTCACTCAGAATTCCAAACCAGTTCGAGATCAAAGCTGTGGAAAGTCAACAAGATCATCTATCTCCAAAACCATATTTGTGTTCTTAAACTCTACTCTATCTGGTTTTTACTTTCCTATACTTGTCATGTTTATTCGTTGTTTGTTTGTTTGCTTGTGAGTTTATGCTTGAAACATTGAGGATAATGTTTGATTTAAGTGTGAGGGGGGGTAACCATTGTTTTGCATGAAATTCGTATGAGTTTATCACCCATTACTTCTAGTGTTGTTCCTTGATGTTTTTAAGCTGTTTTGGAGTGTTTTAGTGTGTTTTGACATAAAAATTTGAAAAATTGTTTTGAAAAACCCAAAAAAAAAAAGAGTTGTTTTTATGTGTTTGTTTGTGTCTTAGGGTACTTTCCAACACAATGATGAGGATTTGGTTTTTAATTACATGACCGTTAAAGAGAGTTATAAACATGGATAAAAATTTGATTTACTCTTTGGTGTATGCTTGTTGTGGTTATAATTTATGAATTCACATGCAATCATAAAGGAAAAATTAGTTTTTGTAACATGCTTGAAGGAAGGAACTCAAATGAACGCTACAACCTTATGAGACTTGAGCCTAAACGTTTATTTGGAGAGTTAATAATCTGTGCAACATTGTTTTCTAAAATCATTGCATGATCTCATTATTCTTTGCTTGGTTGCTACTGAGAAGGCGTTTCATCATTTAGTTCCAAATGCTAAAACTCATGCCTATTTCATTCAAAGCATGCTATTGATTTGCATAACACATATTCAAGATGAAGTTGTGTAGTGACCACCAAAGCCAAATTGTTGTGCCCCTATTTCATTATGTGTTTAAGTTTAACCCCGTTGAGCCTTGTTAAGCCTATGTTCTTTGTTAACCCACACTATCCTTACCTACCCTAATTTTAGGACCATCCATACCCTTATTCTTGAAGCATAGTAAAACATGACTTAAAATGAACTCCTTTTTTTATCAATATATTGCAGAAAGCAAGTGTGGGGGAAGTGATTCTTGTGTGTGTGTGTGTGTGCAAAAGTCCTTAATAAGGAACGGATAGAAAAGAAAAAAAAAAGTGAAAAGAAAAAAGAATTGAAAGGAGTATGAAAAAGAGCTCTAAAGTGTTGTTTGCATGAATCTTCCCTTTGTATTTAAAAGTTGATTCTGCATTCTAAAGTGAATTTCAAGTGTCTATTTCATTGCTTTACTTGTTATCGCTTTAAGAACGTTTGTTATTCCTATCCTTTCTTTATTAGCCATTACCCCCAAGCCCTGTTACAACCCTCGACTTCAATCGTGAGTGTTGTGTGTTTCAATTTGTAGAGTTCGAAATTGGTATGAGCATATGGTGTCACTGGTTCTCGCATCTAAGTAGTAGCATTCCATTCAGGAGATCATATCTAAACATGCTTAATAACTCCAGAAAATTGCTTTCTTTGTTATAACATATGTGAGTCCTAGTCTTTCGAGTTTACATCAATCTTCTCACATATACTAGTGTAGGGTGTGTAGTCAGAAAATGTGTGTGAAAATAGAGAGTATCTTATAAGGAATTGAGCAAATTCTCTAAGGCATGTTACTACATTCAAAACATCGTTTTAATTGATTAATTGTGAACTAGTAAGTGGTGACTGTGATTAAGTATGTGCTAAAGTGTAAAGATGACCAAAATCTGTGGGAATGATGATTTTTAACATGTCATGTGTCATTAAAAATCCCTGAGGCAAATGTTGGAAGGTCTAGGTTGTGTTTTGTTTGTTTTGTTTGTTTAGTTTCGTTTGTTTTGTTTTGCTCGAGGACTAGCAAAAGCTAAGTGTGGGGGAATTTGATAGGAGCATATTTATGCGCTGAGTGATGCGAGAATTACTTGACACACAAATTAAACCCTCTTTTGACAATTGTAGTATAAGTATAAGTAGGGTATCGTTCTAAGCCGGGGATTAGGAGGGATTGCTAAATCACTTGAAACTTAAAAACAAAGTTAAAAATGTAAATAAAAGAACTTAAAAACAAGAAAGAAAAAGGGGGATTTGAGTTTGATTAAGTGAAAGTAAAACCAATAAACTAAAACTTTAAAACGAACTTGATGGGCTTTAGCTAGAGGGTTCTTCTCCACACATGTTTTGCTTGCATACAAAACGATTTCCAATTGTATTTCAATAACTTATTAATTCTCAATGCCCCAAGTTAATTAGGTACGCTTAAATTAACCCTCAGATTTTCCTACTTTTATTGAGTTGGATGATTGCATACGACAACCCAAAGCATTCCTCACAAGTTCCCTACATGAATTGCATAATAGAGATACAAGCAAGAATCATTAAGTTCTATGAAAATCATAAGCATTGACGAGGCACTCGTTACTATGAATTGCATGAAACTTATGCCAAGAATTTACTTAACGCGATTGTGACTAGCAACCTTCACTACTTGTGAATATAAGTTCATGACGATTAGGTGAAACTCCCTTATATTCTAGCATCGAATTCATGCATGCAAACTAAGTGTCGACCCTCAATCAACATACACAAATCAGTTTTTATACGAACGGATAAGTAAATTGAATTCATAACTTATGAAACGCAATTAAAAGTAATCAAATCATAATGCAAGCAAGGACATGTGTTTCGAATCCCCCCCTAGCCAAGGGGGGTTTAGTTCCTCATTATTACAAAACAAAGATAAACAAATTTAAACATTGAAAAACAAAGGAAAGAAAGCACCTAAACGTTCCAACGATCCATGTTGGATAGCAAGCGCGTCCAAGGACTTTTCTCCTTCTCTTTGCCGCAACAACAAGGTTGGAATGATGTTGAAGGGTTGGTTATTTGGAGGAATGGATGGGGGAAGTTTAGATATGTAGGGAGAGGCAAGGAAAGGCTTATAGAATGGTTTATTCTTGGATGATTTGAATGAGGTTGCTGCATGGTATTTATAGGGAGAGGATGGACTTGTTTCATGCAAAAATCTGGTGGAATGAGGTAGGTAAGCATGGCAATGAATGGAGAAGTTTGGTGAAAAATGTTGGTGAAAAATGTTGGTGGGTTAGGTATCCACTCAAATGTCATGGTTAGCTAAGCATGACATCATCCACTCACATGTCATGGTGAGTTAAGCATTGCATCATCCACTCAAATGTCATGGTGAGTTAGGCATTGCATCATCACTCAAATTTCTGGTTGCTTTTGAAGTAATACCCACGGCATTGATGTGTTTTGAGTGAAGTTTTGGCCAATCCTTCTAGAAACCTATCCCTTCTTGTACTTTGTATTTGTTTCACCACATTTTTAGCATGTTCCTAACCTCATTTGACTTCAAATTCGTCCATCCATCTTGCTCATATCATATGTAATCCATTCCAAGCTCAAAACTGCTCCAAAATGCACCAAAATGCACTTTCTTGCTACCTTAGCCCTTTGGACCTACAAACACACAAAAATAGCGTAAAGTACTAAAATAACTAAGACCATTTAACGTAAATGCAAGAAAACTAGTTAACTAAGTCGCATAAATATGCGTCTATCAAATTCCCCCACACTTAGTTTTTGCTAGTCCTCGAGCAAAACAAAGAAATAAAACAAAACAAAACCAACATAACCTAAACCTTCCAACGTTTGCTTTAGGGATTTCCAATGCACATGACATGTTAAGGATTATCATTCTCACAGATTTGAGTTAATTTAACACTTAAGCACATACTTAATCATAGTCACTACATACTAGTTCACAATTAACCAATTAAAACAATGTTTTGAATGTAGTAACATGCCTTAGAGAATTCCCTCAATCCTTACAAGATATGCACTCTATTTTCACTCAGATTTTCTAACTACACACCCTATACTAGTTATATGTGAGAGAATTGATGTGGATATAAAAACGAATGCTCACATATAAGTATCACAAAGAATGCAATTTCCGGAGTTAATAAGCATGTTTAGATATGATCTCATGAATGGAATGCTACTACTTAGATGCGAGAACCAATGACACCATATGCTCATACCAATTTCAAACTCCACAAATTGAAGCACATAACACTCAAGATAGAAGTTAAGGGTTGTAACGGGGCTTGGGGTATTGGTTTAACAAAGAAAGGATAGGGAAAACAAAAGTTCTTCAAGCGTTAGTAAGCAAAGTAGTAAAATTGAGACTTAGAATTCACTTAGATTGCAGAAATTAACTTTAAAACACAAGGGGAAGATTTAAACAACTTTTTAGGGCCGAATTTATTGTTTTGGACCCTTACTTCAACACTTTGAATTCTTTTCACAACTTTTTTTTTTTTTTTTTTTTTTTTTTTTCAATTTTTTTTTTCTTTTCTTTTCTTTTCTTTCTACCCGTGCCTATGGCACACAATTCACAAAATAAAAATTTCCCCCACACTTGGTTTCTGCCACAAAGGAATTCAATTTGAATTATGCTTACTATACTTTAAGAACGAGGGTATGGATAGTCCTAATCTAGGCTAGGTGAGAATGATGTGGGTTAACAAAGAAAAGGCTAAACAAGGCTCAATGGGGTTAACACCTAAACATATAATGGAGTAAGGTTTTACGGCTTTTTGGCTATGGTGGTGGTCACTACACAACTTTATCTTGAATATGTGTTATGCAAATCAATAACATGCTTTGAATGAATTGGGCATGAGTTCTAGCATTTGGAACTAAATGATGACACGCCTTCTAAGTAGCAACCAAGCAAAGAATAATGAGATCATGCAACGACTTAAGAAAGCAACAAGTTCACAGATTATTAACTCTCCAAATAAACGTTTAGGCTCAAGTCTCACAAGGTTGTAGCGTTAGTTTGAGTTACTTCCTTCAAGCATGTTACAAAAACTAATTTTTCCTTTATGTGAATTCATAAGTTATAATCACAACCAAGCATAAACCAAAGAGTAAATCAAACTTTTATCCATGTTTATAACTTTCTTTAACCGTCATGCAATTACAAATCGAATCCTCATTATTGTGTTGGAAGGTACCCTACGACACAAACAACCACACAAAAACAACCCTCTTTGGGTTTTTAAAACAAATTTTTCAAATTTTTATGTGATTTTCGGATTTTTACTTCAAAACACACTAAAACACATCAAAACAACTTAAAAACACTTAAAAACAGCAAGGAACAAGTCTTTAAGTTAAGGGTGATAAAATCCCACGAATTTGCACCAAAAACACTTAGTTACCCCCCCACACTTAAACTTGACATTGTCCCCAATGTCAGAAAACACGATAATGCAAATAAAATAAAATAAAATAAAATAAATAATAAGAAACAAAATAAAGCAATTGGACTGAAAACTTCCCTAATTTGCAGTAAAATCAAGCGATGACCCCCAAGCTAGAATTCTGCAATCAACTTCAAGGGTGGAAATAACCAAAAGTTCCTGCAAAGAAAAGAAATAATTCAGTTAAGTAACGCAAGAAAATAAAAAAAAATTGCAAACGAAAATTTGAAAATTACGATAAAAGATAATGAATAAAACTAATAAGTAATCATTGGTCGTGCTTGTTGACTTTCCACAGCTTTGATCTCGAACTGGTTTGGAATTCTGAGCGAGAATTGCACAGTCTGCATTCTTCTCTGCTTGTTTCTTCAGCACGGCGGGCAGGCACGAGGTAGAGGTGTTTTGGTCTGATTCTTTCTTCAATCTTTCCAAGTGCCCACCTCTTGCTTTCTTTCTCCTTGTCCCTAGCTGGGGATGAATTGGCAATTTGTCTCCACATGCTTCGAGGTATCATCTTCACTTCCCTTATACGTGAGAGACGAAGAGGAAGCACAACATGATGAGTACTCGAGAGCAAGGCTAGGTAAGCAATCAGGAACAAGGAGAAGGAAGGAGAAAGCATGATATGAGATACTCTTGCTTTCAACCTTTATGATATGAAATACTTTTGCTTTGAATGGGTTGTTCGCAGGAGTATCCCAAGGAATGAGGAACACAGAGTGACTCGAGAGGATTCTTTGGGAATGCATTTTCGGAGATGAAGAAATGTTGAGAGGGTTTGCTGAGAGAGTGTGCTTTTGCTGTGGAAGGCGAAGGTAGAAACTTATAGGACTTGTCTTCACAACCGGAACTGTTCTCTCACTCATTGTCGGCAGCCGGTGGATGGATGAATAGTACAAATTACGCGCTTTCTGACAAAGCTGCCCGTAATTTCCGCAAAGCTGCCAGTTGCATGTGACAAGTGCTGACTAGGCTGAGAGAGACAGATGGTTGGAATCGGCGCTTCGACAGACTGCCCGTGATTTTCGCAGAGCTGAGTTTGCGTGTGACGGGTGACAACACGTCTGAACGAATTGATCTTGCGAAATCCGGGGTTCGGCTCGTGGTTTCTGAGCAAGCCCAACTTTTAAGAAATTAAACGCCTCTTTTGAGAAAAGAATCCGGCTTTTGAGAACGGAGCCCCGACTCTTCGATTTGCGAGAGGACGCCTCTTCAATTTCTGAGGATCGCCTCTTTGATTTCTTCCTTTTTATAGAGGCGTTAATCTTGTTCCACAACACACTTATCCCTCCAGTAAACACTCCTTTCTTGCACTTCCGAAATCTTAATCTGTCCGATCTCTTTTCTTTCTTCACCACATTTGAAAAATGTCTGGCCCTTCCGATCGTCGTTTTGATTTGAACCGTGGTGAAGAGGCAGCTCCGCCTTCACCAGACAACATATGGCGCCCATCCTTCATATCCCCTACCGGTCCTCTTACCGTTGGGGATTCGGTGATGAAAAATGACATGACCGCTGCGGTGGTGGCCCGAAACCTTGTCACTCCCAGAGATAACAGACTGCTCGCAAGGCGGTCTGATGAATTGGCGGTCAAGGAGTCTCTGGCTCTCAGTGTGCAGTGTGCGGGTTCCGTATCTAACATGGCCCAACGCCTATATGCCCGAACCCGTCACGTTGAATCCTTGGTGGCTGAAATACAGAGTCTCAAGCAAGAGATTAAAGGGCTCAAGCATGAGAATAAGGAATTGCACAAGCTCGCACACAGCTATGCCACCAGCATGAAGAGGAAGATTGACCAGATGCAGGACACCGATGGTCAAATTTTACTTGATCATCGGAGGTTTGTGGGTTTGTTCCAACAACATTTGCCTTCGTCTTCTGGAGTGGCACCGCGTAGTGAAGCTCCAACTGATCAACCTCTGCCGCCTCCTCCTTCTGTGGCCCCGCCAACTGCTGAAGCCCCGCCTACTACTGAAGCACCACCCGACCAATGAATACTATTAGTTTACATCATTGTAAAATATTTGTACTTTACTTTTCTTTTTTTTTTTTTTTTTTTTTTTTTTTAAGCAATGTAAAAAAATGTAATGTAAAATATGTAAATCAAAGTAAAAAAACTTTATTTACCCTAAACAAGATTCACACTTAAATAAACTAACAATTAATGAACTTAAACAAGGTAAAATAAATGCAGTAAAGAGAAGGGTTTAAGAGTGCAAATCTGATCGGAAAAAGATTTGTTGAGCAATTTCAAAGTCTCCCTTCGTTGAATGCTTGGGTTGCCTCCCAAGAAGCGCTTGATTTAACGTCTTTAGCCGGACGAATCTTTCCCTTAACTCCCATCGGCTCCAAAGCATGGAATTTATCTTTTAATGGGAGGTGATACTTGAAATGATTCGGCAATGGTCTGAATTCACGAGTGGGTGCCTGAATCATCAAAATCAGAAAAATGTTAGTATACATTAAAATTAAAATTGGAGAAGATGGCTTACTTTCTTTCTCCGACACAAACTCAAAAACAAACACGACATTTTTGAACATTTCCGGGACTTTGAACTTAGCCAGGTTTACTATGATGGTTGTGGCTTGTCCCGGGTCATCAAACTCTACTGCTTCGGGCTTGATTGTCTCATGCACAGCCTCTTGGATGAAGTCTTGACATTCTTTAGCCACTACTTTCTCTTGAATCATTCTTCTTGGGAAACAAAGGCCTTTGAAATATTCAACACGATCTAGGACCTGCTTTGTTGCACCAAGAATAGGAATATCATTAGAATGAAATGAAATGGGAACTTCCTCACCTGAGTTGGATGACATAGGGATTTGAGGAGCTTGTAGCAAGAATTCTTCTAAACTGCCCAGGTCGTCCTCCTCATCTTCTGCTTGCAGCAGCAATTCATCCATGTTCGGGCTGTGTTTGGATAGTTCTGGGACAACTTCATCCTCTATGTCACCTTCCAAGGTGATAGCTTCATCGATTTCAACTTCTGCCTTTGAATTTTCAAGAGTTGAGTTGGAGACTTCACTTTGCTCTTGAATCTGTGCCATGAATTCCATAATCTGCCCAACATGCATCTCCAATTCGTCCACTCTTCTGACTCGGTCTTGCATCTCCTGGTTTTGATTTTCTACTCCCTGATTCAAAGAGGTGAGTAAATTATTAAGTGTATCATTATCCAAGGACGTACCTGAATTGAATTGGGTTGATTGTTGTGGTGGCTGTGACGGTTCATATGGCCACTGATAGAACTCTTCCGATGGCGGCAATTGTTCTTCTTTTTGTGAACCCTGTACCGAAGAAATTAATTCTTCAAGCATTTGATTATAATCCACGGGCATACTTTGATTCGATTGGAGTTGTTGTGGGGGATGCTGTGGTGGCTGCATAGGTCTTGAATAGAACGCGTCTTCTTGCTGCCAATATCCACCTTGTTGGAATTGTTGAGGTTCTCCCCACATGTAATCTGAATAATCTCTCCAATCTGAATTGTAAGCATTGGAAAACATGTTGCCCCTTGATTGGTTATGGCATTGATATCCCCAAACATCTTCATTTGCAGAAAATTGAGGACCTTGATATCCTTGCCCATAGGGCACATCAAGTGTAGGGATACTTGGCATTGTGGTCCGTTCGGCATTATGAGTTAATTGAGCAGTGAGCTGTGCCAATAGATCTTGAATGCTAGTAGAATCCAGGTCTTGCTCCATTTGTACCTCAATTCAAAGAAAGAAAACTAAATCAAATATCAAAAGTAAAAGACAAAAACACAAAAATAATAAAAAGAAAAAAATATAAATAAACACAAACAAAAACATAAACAAGGGATTAGCAAATTTGCTAATCCCCGGCAACGGCGCCAAAATTTGATGCGAGAATTACTTGACACACAAATTAAACCCTCTTTTGACAATTGTAGTATAAGTATAAGTAGGGTATCGTTCTAAGCCGGGGATTAGGAGGGATTGCTAAATCACTTGAAACTTAAAAACAAAGTTAAAAATGTAAATAAAAGAACTTAAAAACAAGAAAGAAAAAGGGGGATTTGAGTTTGATTAAGTGAAAGTAAAACCAATAAACTAAAACTTTAAAACGAACTTGATGGGCTTTAGCTAGAGGGTTCTTCTCCACACATGTTTTGCTTGCATACAAAACGATTTCCAATTGTATTTCAATAACTTATTAATTCTCAATGCCCCAAGTTAATTAGGTACGCTTAAATTAACCCTCAGATTTTCCTACTTTTATTGAGTTGGATGATTGCATACGACAACCCAAAGCATTCCTCACAAGTTCCCTACATGAATTGCATAATAGAGATACAAGCAAGAATCATTAAGTTCTATGAAAATCATAAGCATTGACGAGGCACTCGTTACTATGAATTGCATGAAACTTATGCCAAGAATTTACTTAACGCGATTGTGACTAGCAACCTTCACTACTTGTGAATATAAGTTCATGACGATTAGGTGAAACTCCCTTATATTCTAGCATCGAATTCATGCATGCAAACTAAGTGTCGACCCTCAATCAACATACACAAATCAGTTTTTATACGAACGGATAAGTAAATTGAATTCATAACTTATGAAACGCAATTAAAAGTAATCAAATCATAATGCAAGCAAGGACATGTGTTTCGAATCCCCCCCTAGCCAAGGGGGGTTTAGTTCCTCATTATTACAAAACAAAGATAAACAAATTTAAACATTGAAAAACAAAGGAAAGAAAGCACCTAAACGTTCCAACGATCCATGTTGGATAGCAAGCGCGTCCAAGGACTTTTCTCCTTCTCTTTGCCGCAACAACAAGGTTGGAATGATGTTGAAGGGTTGGTTATTTGGAGGAATGGATGGGGGAAGTTTAGATATGTAGGGAGAGGCAAGGAAAGGCTTATAGAATGGTTTATTCTTGGATGATTTGAATGAGGTTGCTGCATGGTATTTATAGGGAGAGGATGGACTTGTTTCATGCAAAAATCTGGTGGAATGAGGTAGGTAAGCATGGCAATGAATGGAGAAGTTTGGTGAAAAATGTTGGTGAAAAATGTTGGTGGGTTAGGTATCCACTCAAATGTCATGGTTAGCTAAGCATGACATCATCCACTCACATGTCATGGTGAGTTAAGCATTGCATCATCCACTCAAATGTCATGGTGAGTTAGGCATTGCATCATCACTCAAATTTCTGGTTGCTTTTGAAGTAATACCCACGGCATTGATGTGTTTTGAGTGAAGTTTTGGCCAATCCTTCTAGAAACCTATCCCTTCTTGTACTTTGTATCTGTTTCACCACATTTTTAGCATGTTCCTAACCTCATTTGACTTCAAATTCGTCCATCCATCTTGCTCATATCATATGTAATCCATTCCAAGCTCAAAACTGCTCCAAAATGCACCAAAATGCACTTTCTTGCTACCTTAGCCCTTTGGACCTACAAACACACAAAAATAGCGTAAAGTACTAAAATAACTAAGACCATTTAACGTAAATGCAAGAAAACTAGTTAACTAAGTCGCATAAATATGCGTCTATCACTGAGTTAGCTTGTTCTCATGCATTTACGTTGTTATTTCTTAGCTAATTATGTATTTTATGCTATTTTCGTGTGTTTGTAGGTCCATAGGCCTTATAAAGCAATAAGATGCATTTTAGTGCATTTTGGAGCAGTTTTGGGCTTGGAATGGATAGCACATGCATAGAGATGGACGAAATTGAAGACTAAAGAGGCTAGGAATATGTTAAAGAGAAAGAAAAATTAGTGTAAAAAGGACAAAGAGTTTAGCCACAAAGGGGTGTCACTCCACCATTCACCTTTCCATCATTGTTGTGCACCGCCATTGCACTCCCTTTGGATTCCTATGTCGTGCATCATCATCCATGTTCCCTCCATTGACTCATTTGTTGCAACATTCCACTTCATTTCCTTTGTCTACCATGTGCACAATATCATTTCACCTCCTTGCACTCATTGATTCACCACTTACTCACCTTTCCACCCATGCCATGCATAATCACCATTGTCCCCTTCATGCACTAGATTTCTTGCACTCATTTCATGCATCATTACACTCATTACACTTCATTGCAGTGCACAACCCTTGTCTCCTTCATTATTTCTGATTTCATGCATCAAAACATTGAATCATTGCACTCAATTGCTGCACATTTCTTGTCCCCTTCACCCATTAGATTTCATACAACTTTTACCTCCACTACATGCACTCATTGATGCACCATCCACCACATTTGGAATCCCATGCCGTGCATCATGAGTCTTGCTGCACCTTTGACTGATTTCTGCACCATTCCACCTCCATTTCCTTTCTCTACCATGTGCACAATCATTCATGTTCCCTAGCTGCAACACCACTCCATTTTACCCCCCATGCTTTGCATCATCACTTCACTTTCACCTTTGAATCATTTCAAACACCACTCAATGCACTCATTACTGCAAGACCACTCCATTTTACCCCCCCATGCTTTGCATCATTACTTCATTTTCACCCTTGAATCATTGCACACACCACCAATTTCCCTCCATTGCCGTGCACTTCCTCTATAAAAGGAAGTGTGTGTGGCAGCCATAGAGCTTAGTTTTCGGCTTGATCATTCATCCCCATTTCAATACAACCTTCATCCAAACACATCCATTCCTCCATACAAACAAACCTTCAAACACTCACCAACACCTTGTGTCGTAGCAAAGGAAGGGAAGGAAAGTGACTGGACGTGCTTACTGTCCAACTTGGATCGTTGGAGCGTTTAGGTGTTTTCTTTCTTTTGTTTCTAATGTTTAAATTCATTTCCTTTCGTTTTGTTGTAAATATGAGTGGCTAAACCCCTCTTGGCTAGGGGTGATTTCAAAACTATGATTATGTGTGCAATATAATTTGATAAATTCTAGTTATGAACTCTTGAATCGTGAATGCAATTGGCTTAACTATTTGATTGATAACTTATTTGTATTTGTTAATTAAGGGTCGACACTTAATTGGCATGCATAAATCCGTTGCTAGAATATAAGGAAGTTTCACATAATCGTTACAAACTTATATTCACATTAGTGAAGGTCACTTATAAACGATCACGTTAAGTTCAATTCCTAGCATGAGTGACATGATGTCATAGTTGCAAGTGATTTGTCAATGCTTATGATTTTCATTAAACGTAATGATCTTTGATTGTATCTCTATTATGATGTCATGTAGGGAACTTTAGAAGAATGTTTTGGGTTGTCGAATGATGTCATCAAATCCAATAAAACAAGGAAAATCTGAGAGTTAACTAGTGATGTCACGGTTAATTTGGAGCACTGTCGTTCATAATTCAATGAAGTAGTAACTCCTCTAGCTATCCATCCATCATCTTATTTCTCACATTTGTTTTACAATTTGTCTAGTTTTTCATACTTGTTTGTTTGTTACAACTTCATCCAAATCAAAACCCTCCTTTTAGTTTCTTGTTTCAAAGTGTTTCAAATCTGTTTTAGTTAGCGTTTTTAAGTGTTTTGATTCAAGTAAAAGTCAATTTTCGTCCAAAGTCATTCCTAGTGTCTAGTTTAAGTTTATTTAGTTGTTTTAAGCTGTTTAGTGTATTTTAAGTTTGCTTTGAATCTTGTGAGTCTTGTTAAGTGTTTTTAAGTTTAGTTTTATGTTTTTGAGTCAGTTTAGAGGTTATTAGCAAGCCCTCCTAATCCCCGGTCCAAAACGATCCCTAGTTATACTTGTACTACAATTGTCAAAAGGGGGTTAAATTTGTGTGTTAAGGTAATTTTCGCATCAACGATTCCATATATCAAGGTCGGAATAGATTCTGGACTCGGGTAGAGGATGATGGACAATAACTAACAGTTGAGATTTGATGATAGTTTATCATTCAATCTCATCCGTTCATTATAACAAGAAATGGGTCGGTAAGAGGCCCTGTTTTTCTAAATATTTGGTCAGTTTTTCTAAATATTTGGGTTCAACCTGCCCCAAAATGCCATCATGTCGCTCGACCCCATTTACTCTAAAAAATTGGGATTGCCCCGTACCCGTCCTGATTCGCGGTTCCTCTACCTGTTTGCCCACCCCTAAATTTATGGTTTAAAACAATCACCAAAAGCTTGGTATGCCAAACTTAGTTCTATGTTGGAAAGGGTAGGGTTCTTGAGGAGTAATGTTGACTCTTCTCTTATTGGGAATGGTTCAAGTGGCAAGCCAGTGGTTCTCATTTATGTTGATGATCTTATCATCTCTGGTGACAATGAAATTGAAATTGAAACCCTGAACCAGATTTCATCAAATGATTTCCATCAAAAACCTTGGGAAATTGAAATACTTCCTTGTTATTGAGATGGCTACATCTCACTGAGGCTTGTTTCTTAATTAAAGCAAATATGTGATTGGTCTTTTCAAGGAAGTTGAGCTCATTGAATGTAAGCCTTCCAAGCTGCCATCACCCCTCTTGACAGCAAAGTGAAGATTGACATGGATGGACAACCTTTCACAAATGTAAGCTACTATCAATGGTTGGTGGTAAGCTTATATATCTCACCATCGCACGTCTAGATATCACCTATGTCGTTAGTCTAGTTAGCCAGTTCATCATGCTCCCACAATGAAGCATCTTAATCTTGTCAAACAAATTCTTTGTTATCTCAAGGGATCCATTTACAAAGGCATTCTCATGACTAAAAATCAATCCATTGAAATTAGTGCATAAACAGATGTAGATTGAGCAGGCATTGCCATTGACAGGAAGTCTACAACTGGCTACTGCACATTTGTTGGAGGTAACCTTATGGCATGGAAGAGCAAGAAGCAACAAGTAATTGCTCACTCTAGTGCTGAAGCTAAGTATAGAGCAATTGTTGCTATTGCATTTGAATTGATTTGGCTTAACAGCCTTTTTCTTGGTTTGGGTTTTCAAATAGAGCTCCTATGTCTCTCAGGTGTAATAATTAGGCTACTATGCACATCACTGCCAATCCAGTGTTTCATGAAAGGACCAAGCACATAGAGGTGGATTGCCATTTCATTAAGGCACAAGTTAAGTCACAAGTCATTCAAACTCGGTTCACTCGAAGTCATGACCAGCTAGTTGACTTGTTTACAAAAGCATTGTGTTTTACACAATTTCAACGTCTCATGAGGAGGAGTATTGAAACCAGTCACGTCTCTAAAACCCTGGCTAAACCTTAGCATGGCTGTCAAGTAATCATAGTGTAAATTGTCAAAGCCGGCTCCCTTGTTGCTTTCCCTTTATTCAAGGGATTTAACTTGTTGAATACTTCTTAGTCTTGTGTTTGGTGTAATTACCTTAATTTAAGGAAATGAGTGCGTCTTAGGTTTATCCGGTCACTAGTGTTTCATGTAAAGATGGTTGCTTGTAACCATATCTTTTTTCTTTCCTTCATATACAGCCTTGTACATTCTTACTTATGATAATTGAACATAATTTGAAGCTCAAATTCTATAAAGAATAAGCAATTCAAAAACTATAGGAATATAAAAGAATAAGCAATTCAAAAACTATGCAAGCAATAACATTCACAAAGCAAATGCAACACAAAACAAAACAGAATAACTATAATCCCATTTAAACATAAAAGAAATAGTATTCAATGTTCACAATTCTGAATAAAGATGTACCAATATGTCCAGAGCATACCACTACATGGAAGTTCTAGAGAAAGTAAGACATCAAGTAACAAATGATCATAAAAGAAAGCCATACTCAAGATGAGGGATGCAAGTCACTGGTTGGGAAACGCCTCGATGCTCGGGTCGTACTCTTCATCATTATGTCATGAGAGGGCGCAAAAACGGGAAAGGTGAGCGGACCAAAGTTTATAATAATACTAATAATAATGAAAACTGATTTCTTTCTGAACATAGTGACCCCCTGTTTTGAAAACACATATAAAAATACATAATAGGTTTTTCTGAAAACCGTAGCATGCCATGAAATCATTCGTAAAACAAGTATGAGTAAAACCATGCTCAATAAAGGTGCAATCATCGCCCGAAGGCAAAACCATAAATCTCATAAATATTGTACTCTCTAAGGGTATCATAGTTGCCCGAATGCAATACTTATCATCAAAGGTGAAGTTGTACGACACTAGGTTACGCTAGTGAAGAAACATGGTAGGCCCCATCACCCGAATGTGAAGCTGTACGACTCCGAGTTACGCATGAGAAGAAAATATATACATCACACACCGACACTAGTCGTGGCTAGTGAAGCTGTCCGGCATTGCTTTCGACAATGAAGTTGGGGGTATAACATAAATATCTCACTACTCCCCAACTATGTCCTATGGCCATAGACGTCTACATACCCGTGTTGTGTGGATGTGCTGTATGATAACCCGCTAGATAAGCATAAAAAACATACCTAAAAAATCTCATATCAAATATGGAGCTCAAAAGCTCAAGTCTCAACACATAAATCCATGATAATTCACATTTGTAAATTCATAGAATTCGTATATGAAAATTCCATAATTCATAACTCATATTCAGAAAGCGTAATATAAATCATAACTATCTCGTAAATCGTAAATATCGAAATCTGGAAAACAATATATAAAACATATTCAAATCATGAAGTGTGAAATGCATGCTAGGCTAATATTTTATAAAAATATGTAAGTTTAGAAGAGGTCCACTCACAAGTACTCCTTTATCGGAGAGCCGCTTGAACTAGGGAGGACTGGATCATTTTCAACCGATGCACCTAAACACCAATGAAGACCATTTAATAAAACTCTACTAAAACGATGGAATTTCAAAAAATGGACAACGAATTTGGATTTGGCACGTCGAAAAACCCAAAGAGGGACCTCGGGTTGCCCTACATGACACCACGGGGCAGCAGCCTAGAAGGCCATGGACCGAGTTGAGTCGTCGGATAGTTATCTAGAAAATTCGCAGGCGCCGCCGTCCACAGCGGTGAAGCATAGTACCTCCAGCGGAGGTGCGTGTGCTCTATGCGTCATCCATGACACCCACCTACACGTAGGCCACATGCTTGCCCAAGGGGCTGGGTTTGGGTCTAGGTTGGATCTGGGTTTGGGCTTGGGTTACATAGTCCCAAGGTTTAGGCCAGGTGTTGGATCAGATCATAGGGTTACGGGTCAGGTCGACCCTATTTTAGGCTGTGGGTTCGGCCGAAATCTGGGCAACACTTCTCGAGCTCAAATTAACACCATTTGTAATTATTCAAAAGCCAAAATAAAGCTAAGAGAGTAAGGATTCAAGTCATAACAAGATGGGGAAGAGAGTAAGGATTCAAGTCGTACCAAGATGGGGTTATGTCAAGGTCGAGATTGGTCGGAAAATGGTATACAACCTACAGTCATTTGCCAGAAAACTGGAAAATGCTTCCTCGAGCTATTTTCGTGTTTAGACCTTCACCAAAACCATTTTTCATTCAACAACTAAGAATTCTAAACTACTAGATAAGAAGATCGAAGGGTAGTTCGACTTACCTTAGACGAAGACGACAATAACTCGTCCGAAATGTTTGCATATTAACCATTATAGTGTCGGGAAAGAGAGAGAAATAGATGAGTGCTTGGTCGAGGGTGAGGATTGTCGTCACTGCTAACAAGTAGTGATGATAGTCTGGTGGTTGTCAGAGTGGGAAGAGCGATGATGGTCTCAGTGGTTGTTCACAGAGAGGTGTCGACAATGAAGACGTGACAAAGAGAGAGAGAGAGAGAGAGAGAGAGAGAGAGAGAAGGGAGATCGTTCTAAGGTGAGAAAGATCACGAGAAGGTGAGGAAAAAGGCACCAGAAATGGGGTGCCATGTGTTAGCCATGTAAAGGCCCAAAGTGGGGAAAAAAATCTCCACTTGCAAAATTACCAAATTGCCTCTATTGTTCAAAAATCATAGAAGCTTCGTTTTAGCTCCAACCTCGATTCCTATTGCCCCTATGCGTTCGTATTGTTGAGAACTATGGAAATAAAATGAATGGAAAATTATAACATGTCTAAGGATAAAAGTCAAGCTTCCCATCAAAAGGGGTATTTTCGAAATTTTACTGATTAGAATGCAAATTCCTAAGTAGGTCTTTACAATGGGCCCACATAAATATTAAAAAATTAAGAAAAAAACTTAAAAAAAATTCTAATTCCAATTCCAAAATTTTGAAACTCTAGGAGTAATGGGTAAGAAAGAGAGCGATGATGAAGAACAGACGATGGAAATTTAGAGAGGGAAAGAGGTAAGAAAGAGATTCAACGGTGAAAGGAATAAAAAACTAAACCCTAAAATTTGCAAGAGAAATTGAAATTCAGGAGCACAATCAGGTGGATATCTCGCAATCTTCTAAAATTTAGGGTTTCACTCTGCAACCAATGAAATGGGCAAAAGAATATGAAGTTTCATAAATAGGAGAAATAAGCCCACAATCTCTGTGTGTGGTACAGCCGCCGCATATCCTACCTTTAGAAAAGCCGCTGCTCCGCCAGTGCCTACCTTGATGCCTGTCTAAAAAACTATAACTGGAGTGAGAAGGCATTGTGCCGAAAGACTATCGGAGCTGGGCAGACTAGGTACCTGAGGCATGTACTGTGAAGGTTTAAGAGCGGCTTCTTGGAAGGTGCACATGCTGCTCTAAGGAGGAAGGGAGCTACTGCTGCTTTTTCATAAGTTTCCAAAGCCCACTAAACTCAAACCGGCTTCCTCATCGGTGATGTGGTTGTAAGGAGGGTGGGGCTGAGAGTCAATGGTAGAGACGCTGGAGCTTTTCGATGGCATCGGGGAGGTTGTTCACGGCCTAGCGGAGGCGATAGTGGACATCGAAGCTGTCTAAGGGAGGTAGAGATAGATGAGATGAAGAAAGAGGTTTAGGGGGAGAAAATGAGACATGCGAAAAGGAAGCACAACGATTAACTCAGTGATAAAGGTGCAGATTGCAGCTTACCAATAAACAAAAGAAAAATGTCCAAGGTCTCGGGTTCGACGCTCCGAGCTGGTGATTCTACTTGACTGTGTCCACGAGTAAGGAGAAATTTTCCATAGTCTTTTAGATCCAGAAGGGGTGGATAAGCATGTTTTGACGCCAATTGTCTCCCTTTTTAATTTTTAATTTTTGTGTGGGCCCATATCATTGTCCACATGGGCGCCACATCATCAGTTAACGGAAGTTTGACGGAAAACTAATGGATGTATGAAACTGTCCCAAAATTATGACTTTAGGTACCAGACTAGGACGAAAAAACTTTATGTATGAAATGTTGAAAATCAATAAACTTTATGGTAGTAAACTAAGATTTACCCTAATAAAAATTACACAATATGAACTTAAGACATCCCATCTTATGTTTATAGTTTCTTTAGTTTATAGTTTTAGTATGTGTTTTTAATTTTGGGGGGACAAGTGAAGTGAGCACCATAATTTTTAGCTGTTTCTCAACAATTTAAGGAATGAGTTAGTAAGAAACAAGTAAAAGAAGATTGTCATGATTGACTTGGACGTTGGAACGATTGGATGACTGAAAAGGGGATCGATCAATAGTTCCGGTTGATGTTCTTCGGTTCAATTTGCAACCAGTGAAGTGTGGATTGACAAAACATACAAGTAATTTAGACAAAAAGAAAATGCCAAATCGGATTAATAGTCCTCGTGATGAGAGGGTATTCGAAAGATAGCCAATGTCGTAAGAAATCTCGGATTTAACCCTTGTGGTGAAGACTGTTAGCAAATTTACCCCAAAAGTGTGATTTCTATCCATTATGCGTTAGATGTGGGAATAAATATGTCCATCCTCACTCTTCCTTTTTGTTAGATTTCCTCTCTCTTCCTCTTTCTCTTCTCTTTGTGTAATTGTATCAAGGCTTTTGTCACGATCTATCACTTCGACATGCTATAAGCACTGCAAGTAGAATATGGGGGCTATTTGAATTGCAAGTTTGTGTAAGTTTTGTTTTAGAAACCATTTCGCAAGTATATATATCTATGGAATCTCCTGTTGTAAATAGTGTTCTAGCAAGACTTCAAATTTCCAAGGCTATAGTGACCTTCGCTTCAAGTTATTTGGAGACAAAGTCAAACGTTGGTTCACCATTAAGAAGCAGAGTGATCTTGCAATGTATGGCTATGAGATTGGGATTGCCCACACCAGGAAGGTGTTCTTTCCTCATGTTGTCGTGGTAAAACTATATAAAGAGAGATGAGAGGAGAAGATGGAGGTACACAGAGAGATAAGAGAGAGAGGCGGAGAGAAGAAAGCTAACAGAAAGAAAAAGTAGGGATGGACATATTTATCCTCACATTTAACAAACACTGGATGGACATCTCACTTTTGGGGTAAATTTGCAAATAGTCTTCACCACAAAGGTTTAAATCCGAGTTTTTTTTTACCAGAGGGGCTATTGATGCGAAAATTAACTTAACACACAAATTTAACCCTCTTTTGACAATTGTAGTATAAGTATAAGTAGGGATCGTTCTGGACCAAGGATGAGGAGGGCTTGCTAATAACCTCTAAACTGACTCAAAAACATAAAACTAAACTTAAAAACACTTAACAAGACTCACAAGACTCAAAGCAAACTTAAAATACTCAAAACAGCTTAAAACAACCAAATAAACTTAAACTAGACACTAGGAATGACTATGGACGAAAATTGACTTTTACTTGAATCAAAACATTTAAAAACACAAATTAAAACAGATTCTAACTAATTAGACACACTAAAGTAAAGGGCGAGTGAGTTTTGGACGAAGTTGAAACAAACAAACAAGTATGAAAAACTAGACTGATTGTAAAACAAATTTGAGAAATAAGATGATGGATGAGATAGCTAAAGGCTTTTTCTCCACACATGATATGTATGCAAACAACTCGATTTCCAGTTAATACTTTATTAAACTATGAATGACAATGATCCAAATTAACCGTGACATCACTAATTAACTCTCAAATTTTCCTTGTTTTATTGGATTGGATGACATCATTCGATAACCCAAAACATTCTTCAAAAGTTCCCTACATGACATTATAATAGAGATACAATCAAAGATCATTACGTTTAATGAAAATCATAAGCATTGACAAAGCACTTGCAACTATGACATAATGTCACTCATGCTAGGAATTGAACTTAACGCGATCGTTTATAAGCGACCTTCACTACATGTGAATATAAGTTTGTAATGATTATGTGAAACTTCCTTATATTCTAGCAACGAATTTATGCATGCCAATTAAGTGTCGACCCTTAATTAACAAATACAAATAAGTTATCAATCACATAGTTAAGCCAATTGCATTCACGATTCAAGAGTTTATAACTAGAATTTATCAAATTATATTGCATACATAATCATGGCTTCGAAATCACCCCTAGCCAAGAGAGGTTTAGCCACTCATATTTACAACAAAACGAAAGGAAATGAATTTAAACATTAGAAACAAAAGAAACAAAACACCTAAACGCTCCAACGATCCAAGTTGGATAGCAAGCATGTCCAAGCACTTTTCTTCCCTTCCTCTACTACGGCACAAGGTGTTGGTGAGTGTTTGAAGGTTTGTTTGTATGGAGGAATGGATGTGAAGATGAATGGATGTGTTTGGATGAAGGTTGTGTTGAAATGAGAGTGAATGATCTAACCAAGTATGAACTCAATTTATGTTACACACACTTCCTTTTATAGAGGAAGTGCATGGCAATGGAGGGGAACATGGAGTGGTGTAGCAATTGAGTGCAATGATTCAATGTAATGATGCATGAATCTGAAATGATGGAGGGAACAAGGAATGGTGTAGCAATTGAGTGCAATGATTCAATGTAATGATGCATGAAATCTGAAATGATGGAAGGAACAAGGAATGGTGTAGCAATTGAGTGCAATGATTCAATGTAATGATGCATGAAATTTGAAATAATGAATGGGACAAGGGTGATTATGCATGGCATGGGTGGAAATGTGAGTAAGTGGTGAATCAATGAGTGCAAGGAGGTGAAAGGATATTGTGCACATGGTAGACAAAGGAAATGAAGGTGGAATGATGCAACAAATGAGTCAATGGAGGGAACATGGCTGATGATGCACGACATAGGAATCCAAAGGGCGTGCAATGGTGGTGCACGACAATGATAGAAAGGTGAATAGTGGAGTGACACCCCTTTGTGGCTGAGCTCTTTGTCCTTTTTACATTAATTCTTCTTTCTCTTTAACACATTCCTAGCCTCTTTAGTCTTCAATTTCGTCCATCCACCTTGCTCCATGCATGTGCTATTCATTCCAAGCCCAAAACTGCTCCAAAATGCACCGAAATGCATCTTATTGCTTCATAAGGCCTATGGACCTACAAACACACGAAAATAGCTTAAAATACATAATTAACTAAGAAATAACAACATAAATGCATGAGAACAAGCTAACTCAGTCGCATAAATATGCTCCTATCATCTATCTTCCGAATACCTTATTATCATGAGGACTATTAATTCAATTTGGCCAAAAGAAAAATGAAAATTTACAGAACCAAACATTTTTTGTGTGGTAAGTTACAAACATTTAAGTTGATTCATTGATCAATAATTACAAGGCTATGTAAGGTTCTATACTGATTTCACTGTTGGAAAAATTAGGGTCTACTTGCTAGATTAAATCATATAGAAAATTAAGAAACAATTCATGCAATTATATATCAAAATTAATGCATACACATGAGTAACCAATATTAAATGAACATGACATAATGGATTAGAAAAACCTGAAAATTCGGTCAAGGCAACTGTTAGACACTTTTTCCTTAAGACAAGTTTACGCCCACTACGGTGCTCATGGTTGATTGGCGCTTGTCTCCCAAAACACAATGACCACGTCCTTTTAATAGTAGCACTCCAAATCACATGGCTTCGTGAATCACAATTGTGTTGAAAACTCTCTCATATGGACTAGATGAGACTCTCTAATATTTCGTGCACTTTATATATGATTATGTAAATAATGAAAAGTTATTTATGATTACTCTTTGGAAAGTATGTGTGTGACTACCCGTCCCAAAATATATTTTATTGATGGTGAAATGGCTAGAATACCCTTGGACGTTGAGTTGTGTTGTGCGTTTGAGCTTACTATTTTGACCAATTAAATCATTTTCCTAAATGTTTGGGCTCAATTAGGACTTAAGTTTTTTTTTATTATTATTATTTTTATTTTTTTATGGGTGCCCAATCCGGACACCCACACGTGCAACCCTTTCTCTCTTTCTCCCTCGAAATCTCTCTCTTTGTCCGTACAATCGTACGACTATTCACCATCAACCCTCAACCATTCACAGATCGAGGTTATGGATGTTAGTATCGTGCTTCTTTCAAGCTCAGGAGTCGAGTAGTGGTTTTGGTTGGACGTGAAACCCTCGAAAACCCGAGAACCAAAAACCCCCAAAGAGGTGCACAGTGACTCCGTCATGATCACGGAGGTTTCATCGAGTTATAAGGTTCTAGTGAGCCTTAGAACTTCTTCATAAAGCTTAGGGAAGGATTTTGAAGGGTTTTGGACATCGGGAAATCCCAGTTCGCGGAGTTGAAGAGGTGGCCGGAGTATCGAGGTTTTCCCGACCAGATTTTGCAGTTTTAGGTCCCCAAGGTGGTAAGGATTTTGATGTGAAATATTCCAACACTCAAATTAAAACCCTATGATTGTAGTATATGTAAGTAGGGATCGTTTTAGGTCGGGGATTTGAAGGGATGCTAATCTACTCAATTTAAACTTTAAAACACTAAACTAGACTCAAAAATAGAAAACTAGACTCTTATGACTCAAAACTAACCAAATTGACTCAAAACAGCAAAACTAAGTTAAAAAGACTCAAAATGTGACATCCCACATTGCCCAGGGGAGTGATCCTTAAATGTATATTTCCATCCCTACCTAGGACGAGACCTTTTGGGAGCCCACTGGCTTCGAGTTCCGTATGAAATCCGAAGTTAAGCGAGAATGAGGCCAGAGCACTCCTAGGATGGGTGACCCACTGGGAAGTTGCTCGTGAGTTCCCAAAAACAAAACCGTGAGGGCGTGGTCTGATCCTTAAATGTATATTCCCATCTCTACCTAGCATGAGGCCTTTTGGGAGCTCACTGGCTTCGGGTTTCGTAGGAACTCTAAAGTTAAGCGAGAATGAGGCCATAATACTCCCAGGATAGGTGATCCACTAGGAAGTTGCTCGTGAGTTCCCAAAAACAAAACCTTGAGGGAATGGTAAGCCCAAAGCGGACAATATCGTGCTACAGTGGTGGAGCGGGCCTAGGATGTGGTGGAAGTGTGCCGACGAGGACGTCAGGCCAAGGGAGGTGGATTGTAACATCTCACATCGCCTATGGGAGTGATCCTTAAATGTATATTCCCATCCTTACCTAGCATGAGGCATTTTGGGAGCTCACTGGTTTCAGGTTTCGTAGGAACTCCGAAGTTAAGCGGGAAGGAGGCCAGAGCACTCCCAAAATGGTAACCCACTGGGAAGTTGCTCGTGAGTTCCCAGAAAAAAAACCATGAGGGAATGGTAATTCCAAAGCGGATAATATCGTGCTACGGTGGTGGAACGGCCCCGGGATGTGGTGGATCCGGGCCGGGATGTGACACAAAACAACTACTAAAGAGTGATTTGGACGAATTCTAAACTAACTTGACTCAAAATACTAAATGGGGATAGATTTGAATGAAATTAACTAACCTAAGAAACCAAATAAGAACTAAGGAGGTTTTTGGACGAATTTGACAAAACTAAATAAATTGCAGCAAACTAAGTAAGTCAAAATGAAATTAAGGTGAATTCAAAGGTGAAAAGCTAGTTAGAGGGTCCTTCTCCACTCATGAAACATATGCACATAAATTGATTTCCAGTATTGTTTCTTCAAACCATGAATGACAATGCTCCAAATTAATTGTGAATGCATAAATTAACTCTCAGATTTCCCTAGATTCATTGAATTGAATGGACAACGCATCGCAACCAAATTATTCTTCTCAAGTTCCTTATATGAACAACATGATAGAGATATATTCAAAGATCATTAAGTTCCATGAAAATCATAAGCATTGTCAAGGCTATCGTAACTATGAACTGCATGATACTCTTACCAAGAATTTACTTAACACGATCGTGACTAGCAAGCTTCACTACTTGTAAATATAAGTTTGTAACTACTAGGTGAAACTCCCTTATATTTTAGCATCAAATTCATGCATGCAAACTAAGTATGCATCCTTAATCAACACACAAGAATAAGTTATCAATCAAACATATAAGTAAATCACATTCATATTTTACAAAACAATAATTGAAGGTAATCAATTCATATTAAACATATGTCCATGGCTTCGAATTCACCTCTAACTAAAAAGGAATTTAGTTTCTCATGTTCATAACAATTGAAAAGCAATCTGAAATAAGCATTGAAACTAAAACGAGGGAAGAAAGAACTTTTAGAACTCTAATGGTTGCAGGTGGCTTGCGGCATAAGGTCTTCCTTCTTCAATGGGATCCACGGCAAGACTTCTTCTTCTCCAAAATTGCGGTTGAATGTGTTTTAGAATTATATGGGGGTTGGTAATCGAAATTATGGCTAAAAACATATATTTATAGGCTAGGGTTTGGTAGAATTTCTGGAGGAGAAGGCTTAGGGTTTGTGGCGCAAGGCTTGGCCCAATCCAAGGGGAAAATAACTAGGGTTTCTGAAAGATTTTAGGGTTTCTAGAAGGGAAGGGGTGCGGCACTCTTTTAGGCTTCTAGAAAGAAAATGTTTTGTGCAGAAATTGGGACTTCTAGAAGGATTTGGAGCGCCACCTTTCTAGGGCTTCTAGAAAGGTTGGTGCGACACATGCATAAGAGAAGGGATAGGTCTTCTAGAAAGGATTTAGGTCCCCTTGTAGCTGATTACTAATCTTCCAAGACTTGAATTTATTTCTCCATCTCTTTAGCACGTTCCTAGCTTCACATGATCTTAAAAAACGTCCATTCCTTGTGCTCCACATGCATGCAATCCAATCCAGCCCAAAAATGCTCTAAAATACTTCAAAATGAACTTTCTTGCCAACTTTGCCAATTAGACCTCCAAACACGAAAATAGCTTAAAACATTATAATAAACACAAACTAATTATGAAAATGCAAGAAAAGAAGCTAACTAAGTCGCATAAATATGCTACTATCAAATTCCACCACACTTAGCTTTTGCTAGTACTCGAGCAAAACAAAACAAACAAAACAAACATAAACCTTCGAACATTCGCCTCAGGGATTTCCAATGAAACATGACATATTAAAAATCACTACTCACATAGATTTTAGTTATCCTTACCCTCGAGCACACACTTAATCACAGTCACCACTTACTAGCTCGCATTTAATCTATTTAAAACAATGTTTTGAATGTAGTAATATGCCTTAGAGAATCCCTCAATTCCTTACCGGATATACACTCTATTTTCGCATAGAATTTCTAACTACACTCCCTATACTAGGTATATGTGAGAAGTTTGATGTAAACATGTGGACTAGCCACTCACATATGTTATAATAAAAAAAAAAACACTTTATGGAATTATTAATGCATGTATATATATATGATCTCATGAACGGAATGCCACTACTTAGACACGAGAACCAGGGATACCATATGCTCATACCAATCTCAAACTCCACATATTGAAACACACAACAACCAAGATTAAAGTCTAAGGGTTGTAACGGGGCTAAGGGTATTAGCTAACAAAGAAAGGTAAGGATAAACAAAGGTTCTTAAAGCAATAGTAAGCAAAGTAATGAAATCAACTTAGAATTCACTCTTGAATGCAACAAATAACTTGAAACACTAAGGGGATTTCGTACATACTTAGGGTCATATTCAAACTTTTTAGACCCTTTCTTCAACAACCAATACTTGTGAGTTCATTCTCACTTATTTTCAACTTATTTATTCTTTTTTTTTCCACTTTTTCTTCTTTTTCACGTTTTTTTTTTTTGCTTTTCTCTTTCTACTCATGTACATAACCTTCCCCCACACTTGATTTCTGCAATATGTTTGATCAAAAGGAATTCTCTCTAAGTCATGCTCCACTATACTTTAAGAACAAGGGTATGGATAATCCTATTCTAGGCTAGGTAGGGATAATGTGGCTAACAATGAAAATAGGCTAAATAAGGCTCAAAGGGGTTAAACCTACAAAACAAATGCATGGGATGAAGGCTTTTTGGCTTTGGTTGTAACTACTAAACAATTTCATCTTGTTATATGTTATGCACTCAATTTTAGGCTTTGAATGAAATGGCATGAGTTCTAGTATTTGGAACTAAAATGATAAAACGCATTCTAAGTAGCAACCAAGAAAAAAATAATGAGATCATGCAACAACTTTAGAAAACAAGAAATCACAGATTAATAACTCTCCAAATAATGTTTAGGCTCAAGTTTCTCAGGGTTATAGCGTTAGTTTGATTTCTTTCCTTCAAGCATGTTACAAAAACTGATTTTTTTCCTTTGTGATTACATGTGAATTCGTAAATGACAACTATAACCAAGCATAAACCAAAGAGCATATCAAACTTCCACCCATGTTTGTGGCTTTCTTTAATAGTCGTGCAATTAAAAACCAAATCCTCATCATTGTGTTGGAAGGTACCCTACGACACATACACACAAAAACGACTCTTTTTGGGTTTTTCAAAACCTTTTCTATATATTTTTTTCAAATTTTCGTATTTTTCTTTCAAAGCACACTAAAACACTTCAAAACACACTAAAAACACTTAAAAACAGTGAAAGACAACTCTAGTGGTGCTAGGTGATAAAAACCCACGAAGTTTCAATAAAAACACTTGTTTACCCCCCCCCCACACACACACACACTTAAACCAAACATTGTCCTCAATGTTTCAAACATAGATTAACACGCAGGCAAGTAAAGAACACAACTAACAAACACGACAATCATGGCAAAGTAAAAATAAGAAAGAGAAGGGGTAAGAACGCAAATTTGTTTATGGAGTTAGAATTCCATCAAGCCCTCGTTTGAACACATGGGTTGCCTCTTAAGAAGTGTTTGCTTTAACATCTTCTAGCCGGATGATACCTTCATTCAAGCTTTAATAGGACCAACGACATGGAGGGGTACATCCGCCACAACATGCTCCTCAAAAGTCTTGCAGTAGGGCTTCAAACGGTGTCCATTTACCTTGAATTCATGTCCCATCTTCAAACTTTGAATTTGGACTACATCATAAGGAAAAACATTAGTAACAACAAAAGGTCCAATCCATTTAGAATGTAACTTACTTGGAAACAAACAAAGGCCGGAGTTGTAGAGTAGCACTTTCTGCCCGATAAAGAATGTCTTGCCACGAATCATCTTGTCATGGGCCGCCTTTGTTTTCTCCTTGTAAATGTGAGCGTTTTCATAATCTTCATACCTAATCTCTTCAAGCTCATTCAATTAGAGCTTCCTATGATTTCCAATGGCATTAATGTCCATACTGAATGTCTTGACTGCCCAATGTGCACGATGCTCCAACTCCACGGGAAGATGACATGGTTTCCCATAGATGAGCCGAAATGGGGACATTACAATTGGTGTTTTGTAGGCTGTATGATATGCCCATAATGCACCATTCAAACGCAAGCTCTAATCTTTCCTAGTTGGTCTAACCGTCTTCTCCAAAATCTGCTTGATTTCCCTATTCGACACCTCGACTTGCCCACTTGTTTGAGGATGATAAGGTGTTGAAACCTTATGCATGACATTGTATTTCTTGAGTAGCGCCTCAATGGTTCGATTGCAAAAATGGGAACCCCCATCACTGATTAGTACTCGCAGCATTCCAAACCTTGCAAATATGTTAGTTTTAACAAAATCTGCAACCACTTTAGAATCATTAATATGGGTGGCTTTTGCTTCCACCCATTTCGACACATAATCCACAACAAGTAATATATAAAGGAAACCATGTGAGGAAGGAAAAGGACCCATGAAATTAATACCCCATACATCAAAGATTTCGACAGAATAGATAGGATGCTACGGCATTTGGTCTTTTGCACTTATATTACCCATTCTTTGACAACGATCACAAGTCATACAAAAGTTCTAGCATCTCTAAAGATAGTAGTGTTGGAAATGTGCCCTAAAGCCAATCATGTGATGATACTTTACGGACATTTCACATGTTAAACTAATCTAGTTCAACATATAAAGGGCAAAGATTATTGTTTGAGCTGTCTCATATAAATGTTATATGCTTAAACGATAAAGTCCAAGGAATATGTGATTGGGAGAATGTAATCTAATGAAGTTAGATTCATGAGACCATTCTTTCGTAGACACATCCTAAACGTTCCTGATCATAGGATTGCCAATTGGGCGTTGACAGTCCGTTAAGATCAGTACGTACTATGTCTTCTCTCAGGGAGAGTGATTAGTCTCGAGTCATTGGTGTGTGTGACATCAAGACAAGTACGGTAGGTGCTCAATAGAGAATGAGTTCACTGAACGCGATTAACGAAGAGTTCTCATACTCCATGTCACATGAGAACTCATGGTTGGGATAATGCAAAGTAGTCCTTTGACCTGAGGCATCATAGTTGTCTTGTGGTTAAGTCCTTGATCTTTGATTATGTCAAAGTCACTCCATCAGGAGGGTGTCCACAGCATCGTTGGGGTCAAGCCACTTAGCTATGGAGACAAGTGAATGCGCAACAAGGGATCTCTAACCTTCAAACCGTTTGAGGGAGAATACTCTATGATATGATTTGAATCTCTGGCCAGAGTTTGAATGAGATTTGGGAATGCGTTCCGAATCACATTCAAGGTAATCATATAAGCACAAGACACACATTGGATAGTAGACATGAGCAAATAAACTATCAAACCAAACAATGTGGTCAAGAGTATTAGATTAGAGAAGGACCGTATTGCATTTGTAATCCCGAACTGAATAGGTTCTCTAACCTCTTCTGATTAGCTTGGGTAACCATGATATGCTGCTAGGTGTCACTCATGGTTTGTGGAAGCCCTAAACGTGTATAATCACTAAAGGGAGAATTGAAAATAGTTTCAATTCACAATCGATGTAAAATGGTTTTAATCGCCCACTACCTCGCTAAAAGGAACCTAATGGATCGCACACCATAAGAGGTGGAGATTGGAGATTAAACGGAAATGAGTAAGAATGATTAAATGGTTTAATCATTTATTTATGGCAATGATTAATTAATATGTTGATTAATCAAACGAATAAGTTCGTTAAAGACCTCGGGATAGTTTTGGACCTTAAGGCCCAATGGGCTTCGAACGTCAAGCCCCTTAACTTAAGTTGTATGACAATTTAATGAATAAAGATTCATTAAAGCCCAAAAAGCCCAAAAATCCCTAAATGGCCAGCCATAATGTGATGAATTAGGGTTTTGGTTATTTAGGTCACTTAAAGAAGTGACTATATAAATGACTTTATAGCTAAAATTCATTAAGCAAAAATAAGGGTTTATTTTGGGGGAAAATGGGTGAGAATTGTCTCTCCATTTTCTCTCTAAAGAGGCCAACACCTTGGAGGGTACATCTAGCAATCCTACTACTCCAAGGTCACTCATTTCTTCTACAATCTAACCTTGGTGAAGAGACTTAGAGGTTCTCAATTTTGGGAACTTGGAGAACCTATTCTTCCATCCAAATCCATGGATCTAAGAAGCAAGGAATGAAGGCCCTATCTCTTTGGGTGATTAGTCTTTGCTTATGCAAATAGGAATCTACAAAGGTATTAATTTCAACTCACTTTGTTTTGAGTTGATTATTGGTTCACCAATCTACTAGGCTTTGAATTTCTTGGTTATGTTTTGTTTTTAAGTGCATGCAAGCATGATTCCGCCTTTTAATTGTTATTAGCATGCTATTGATGTTGCTTAAATGAACATGTTTTCTCAAAATATTTCCTTCAAGTGGTATCAGAGCCTAGGTCTAGTAGTTGGTGAATCCTTTTGGGTTTTGTAGTTCATAGTATGTGATCTAAAAGTTGTAATTGTTACAAGCTTTATTCTTGCTTCTTTGAAAGTAAATTTTGTTGGAAAATTTGCTATCTCAAATGTTGTAGATGTTGTTCATATGAGCATGAATATTGGAGCTAAAATTTGGTGCCATGCTTTTGGGAAAATTCGGCCAAAACCAAAGGGTGATTTTTTGGGTTCTTGTTTGACTTGTTAAAAGTGTTTTAATGTGTTCTTTGGAACCCCTAAGTACCCTAGTTTTGTTAGATGTTATTTCCCTTAAGTAAGAATGGTTTTGGAATGTTTTTGGGTGAAAAAAGATCATGGAAAAATTTGGGTTTTTCATGATTGTTCTTCATTGTTCTTGTTTTTTTTGCCAAGAACAAAAAGGTTTGGTGTTTTGATTCAAAGTTTTGATTTATTTCATAAATTTTATGTGATATGTTTTTAAATGTTTTATCATGTATTTAAAGTGTTAATTATTGGTATAAATGATCATTGAAATAATAATGATTGAATTATATCATAAACATATCCTTTTACATACACTTGCATGTTTTTGACAAAACTCACAAATCAACACACACACCAACCTTATCCCTCCCTCAAAGGGAGTACTTTTGGGACTTTTATGCAATTACATAAAGTTTTGATACTTTTGTGTATTTGCACTTTGGCCCAAAAGTTTACGTTTTTACGTTTAGGTCCAAAAACGCTAAAGGACAAATTGTTTTGTTCCTTTAATGAAGTTTTTGCATTGATTAAAGTTTGGGTTCTAGTTGTATTTACATGAAGTTGTGACTTTTGTGTATTATACAAAGTGACCCCAAAAGTTTTTGTTATTGCAATATGGCCCAAAAGTTGAGGTTAATTGCAAAATGGCCCAAATAGGATGAGAACAAAATTGTTTTGTCTCTTTAAATGAGAATTGGATTTTCATTTTGTTTAGCTCCATTTAAATCAATTTTATGGATACAAAGACCAAATGAAAATGTTGCATTCAATAATTAGTTAAAGTGTTAATTAATTAAAGGGTGATTATGAACCTAAGCCTAATATAATTGAGCTATGTGAAAGGCGTTTCAAATTTGTTTGAACCATGGGAATGTGTAGATTAGATTTTGGTTGTAATTTGATTTGATCAAATGTTGTAAAAGGGCTTAAGCTCTTCTTTACTTTAAAGTAATTTGTTATATGCAAAAGTTGTAATGAGCATAAGCACACCTTTACTTTGAAGTACTTCTTTCTTGCTTTATATGATATGCATGAAAATGAAGTAGTTGGGTCCAACGCCCATAAGACAACACGCCTTAATGTGATTAAACGCGTAACTAAAATCAATCACCATCCCTAGACCGAGATTCAACACAAGGCTCGTGTTGAATCTAAACAAAGGTTCATAATCATCCTAAGGCCCTAAGGCAACTATGTAGTCCATCAAATGAATGCAAAGTTTATGTTAGTAGTATCATATACTCTTGCTTTAAAAACCATTTTAAAAGCATAGTGGGAGTATTATGTACAACTAAAACAATGAGATGGATCAATAGTTGTAATAGGACCAAAATTGTTTTAATAGAGATTAAAATGTATATTTGTATGTGATGAGACCTAAAACCCTCAACCAAACCAATATTAAGTTGATAAGCGAGAGATGTTTAGAATATCTCTTCGTGGCCTTCCACCGTGGTGAGATCCAATCGTTTATGACTTGTACACCGGCTTCACCCTATCATGGGGGAGTACAAAGTGCATGCTTATACTCAGGAGGAATCCATATACATATGATGAGGTGAGTGTAGGCAACGAGGATAGCTATACATCGTATCATCGTGAGGCTATTCTTGAACCCCTTCACACACTAAGCATGGTGGGAATGACTTAACTAAGTGCAATGGAGCCAACATCATATCATTGTAAGGCTACATTCTCTAGAGGCCAAATAAGATGGGTACTTGCATTAGTTGCAAATGAGTAAGCGTACTCTCTCATTATTATTAATGCTAGCCAAACATCGTATCATCGTGAGGTGGGCTTGGTAATAGTGAGCCTCCCATAACCTACTAGGAGTTTCATCCAAAACTCTCGAATTCCTATGAGGGATATGGAATTTGCCAAAAATAGTGGGTGGTACTATTTGATTTAAAGACCCGAATCAAATGGTTTAAAATCAATCAATTTATATACGTTATGTATTTGTTTACCAATATATTTGCAAACGCTATCCAACACTTGACAAAACCGAATGTTTTAGTTTCCGGACTTGGTACCACAATCCCAAAGAATGTCTTAAAAGGATTGCATATGTACCTAAGTAGTCTCATCCTCACAATCTTCCTAATGATAATGTATCATTGGAAGAACATGTTAGAAAGGTCTATCATAAAGAGGACAACACTTTTAATGTCATAAATCTTCAATTACAAATTGTTATATGAAGAAATAAGAGTTGCTTTGAACAACCCTTAGTCAATGCAAACACTTAGTGCTTGTTTCTTTGTTACATGAACAAGGAACTTGAGAAGAAAGCACAAAGGCATGGACACTTTATGTGCCATGATTCTTCACTTACAATTTGTTGTGTGAAGAAATAAGAGTTGCCTTGTACAACTCTTTAAAGTTTGTAATTATGTTTAGAACATAATGGTTGGTTGACAAAAAATAGTCCATCAACATGGACTTATGATGATTTTGAATCATTGAATGTTGAAGTGATAAACCACTTAACGAGACGGAAACTAGGCAAGGACTTCACCTTTGTTTCCCTATCCTAATCGTTCACTAAGTTTATTGTAAACTATGTAGTGAACAATAAACCACATGCTCTCCAAAATTGTTTGATGTGTATAACACAATTGAAAAAGGTTTCAAGAGAGATAGTGGGAGTTTAGGGACCATGACTAATGTAGTCAAAGGTGAAAGTCAAATAAAGAAGATAAATAACTCCAAGGGAACAAACTTTCTTTATGAAAGGATGGACATTGGAAGGGGTATTTGCAAGAAATGTCTTGCAAGTGTCAAGGACACACCTTTCGAAGGTGTTGTAAAATGTTCTTGAAAAGTTCAAAATAGTTGGTTCTTCTACTTGAATGCTTGATTCCATATTAGTGACTATGTTTTACAATCGTTGTAAAAGTGTGGCTAATAAGAAGTAGAAGATTAATGAGAGAAGAGAAAGTACTTCACATTCGAAACGTGAATCAAATGTAGATCTCTGCGAAAGCAGATGGTACTTACTTCCTCATATGAACTACCAAAGAAATTGGAAAAACATAGATTGTCTTTATATTCCAATTTTAAGGAACTAAATTCCGTCACTATATGAAATGGATAAATGTTTTGTTTGACAAAACAATGTTCTTTATTAATCAATGATTGGATTATGGTAATCTAATTAATTATCTCTATAGTAGAGATAATATGGTAGTGTTAACTGTTTAGAAAATATGATGCTTAAAACCCAAAAGGTTGCAAGGTAGTGACTAAACCCAACTAAAGTTGTGATTCCTCTAAAAACATAAGTTATGAGTTGGTGAAAGATTGATGCTTTGGATCGTTAGATCCGGATCCAATACCTTCTTGTTAAAATTGTATAGAGGCGAAATGTTCGAATCTTTATTCTTTTGGAAAGAAGAAAGAATTACAAAGTTGTTGAGGTTAATTCACTTAGATGTTAGTGGCACTTGTCCACAAACATAATACTACTCATGTTGGATAACATTCACCGAAGATCACTCTCGGTTGGACTATAGTTTATTTTGAATAAACACAAGTCCGAATACTTTGCAAAATGTTTCAAAGAATTCAAGAAATGTAAGTTGATGAGTAAGACATCTAAAGTATTTACCTCCTTAGATTTGATCCAAGGAAAGATAACACTTTAGATAAGTTTCCTTGAAAGATATCAAGGAAAATGGCATCATAAGATAATGTATTTCTCCATTAAGGAGAAGAACGAACTTGAATAAGATTTAGTTCGTTAGATGTTATCTATTACCCATATATAGGATATATACTTCTAAAACAATATGATTGTCAATGAGAAGATCTTCCAATATTTTCATGACTCCATAAGATGTAGTTGGAAAGAAAGACAAATCTTAAGCATGTTAAAGATTTGGGGTTGTGTGCTAATAAGCAAAATTTGTTTGATAAACAATCTTGTAGGATATCCTTAAAATAACTTTTGGATATCGCTTCTATAAACCAACTAACAAATGTTGTTTTGTTGGGTAGTTCATTGTAATTCTACAATGTGATTTGCCTAAAAGCAAATGAACGAGAGATAGAACTCAAAGAATGGGTTCTTTGAGAGACAAGATAGTAATCAACAAATATAACAACCTAGTTCCTATACCACAAGCTCCAAGGTAGTCGATAAGGATTTATAAACCGTCTCAGTTGAATGGTTTTGAACTTTATGACTATGTCATAGAGTTGCACCTCTTAATTCGAAAGAAATAAGAATGAAAACCCTTATGACTACATTGAGTGCATATACGATATATACTCAAGGAAATGGTAAAGTACCATTTGACTCGAAATAATGAAACCTTCAAAGCTAATTGGTAGCTTAAGGTGACTACAATCAAATGGAATGGTTGACTTTGAAGGAACCATTTTTGACGTAGTCTTAGTTTCAATTAATTCGAAGATTGCTAGCTACAACTAAATGGTGATTCAATGTTTGGACATAATATGGGTTTCCGAAACCATTATTAAGATAGTCTTGATAATATATGTCTAAAAATATAAATCACAAGACATGTAAGTTGTAGAAATCCATCCATCATGGATCTTAGCAAGTTAGTGGGAGCTATTTGCATTTTATGAGAAAAATGATCAAATCGTTTGATTTCTCATAAAGATGTAAATGAATCTTTTGTTTACTAGTTTTACAAAAGATTAGTGGGAGTTAATCATGTTCCTAAAATTTAAATATATATGATATATTAATTTTGGAAATGAAAAGAATACTTCTTCGTTAAAGTTATGACTTTAATACATTATATGTAGATAGAATGTATATGGGAGATATAGTCTATATACATGGGATGGAAATCTATAATGATATATTTCATGATATAATTGGATTATATCAATCCCTAATAATAGACAATGGATGCTAGGGAGTTTCTCATATGATGATAAACTTCAATAAGAAGGACGATTCTAGTGAGACTAGCAAGTTGCCCTTCTCAAAGGGAACGTGCCCCTTTGACTCCCAAAGAAATAAAGCGTAAATAGAATCCTTTATGCATACGCAGAAAGGTGATTTATGTATTTCATATTGTATGAAAAACATTGATATGAGTTGTACCTAGAACGGTACAAGATGATATCAGTGCAAGTCCAGGATCAGAACCATGGCAACTGTCAAGTGAGTCCTTAAGTATTTAAGAAATACTAAAGGATATCTTCCTCAAAGATCGAGGAAGAATCAAAGTAACGTAATGGAAGCGTAAATGTATTAGATTATGAATCTAATCCATCATTGGATGTTTCTTCATTATGAATGAAGAGATAAACGAATATCTCTTTATTATGACTAAAGAGATATTTGGATGGAAACATTAAAGTAATGACTTTAGTGTGTTCCATTATGAATGCAAGATATATTGCCATATAGAAGTTTACAACAATGTTGTTTGGATGGGAAAGTTCATTTATGAACTCTCTATTCGGTTCCAACCAGAAAGTGTATGACACTAATGGGGCGATAGCTCAAGCCTGGGAATCAAGGTCTCATCAAGATCCGAACACAAATGAAAGACTGAACCACATGATTGAGAATCATGTATAATGGTGACGTTGTTATTCTCAAGGTTGCTTCTGTGGATAACACATATAGATATCCACTGTCTAGGCCTACTATTCAGCCATTTATGAAATGACTTCAGAAGAGGTATCATCAAGATGACCAAGCTGATTGGCTCTAGTGCAAGTGGGAGATTGTTGGAAATGTGCCCTAAAGCCAATCATGTGATGATACTTTACGGACATTTCACATGTTAAACTAATCTAGTTCAACATATAAAGGGCAAAGATTATTGTTTGAGCTGTCTCATATAAATGTTATATGCTTAAACGATAAAGTCCAAGGAATATGTGATTGGGAGAATGTAATCTAATGAAGTTAGATTCATGAGACCATTCTTTCGTAGACACATCCTAAACGTTCCTGATCATAGGATTGCCAATTGGGCGTTGACAGTCCGTTAAGATCAGTACGTACTATGTCTTCTCTCAGGGAGAGTGATTAGTCTCGAGTCATTGGTGTGTGTGACATCAAGACAAGTACGGTAGGTGCTCAATAGAGAATGAGTTCACTGAACGCGATTAACGAAGAGTTCTCATACTCCATGTCACATGAGAACTCATGGTTGGGATAATGCAAAGTAGTCCTTTGACCTGAGGCATCATAGTTGTCTTGTGGTTAAGTCCTTGATCTTTGATTATGTCAAAGTCACTCCATCAGGAGGGTGTCCACGGCATCGTTGGGGTCAAGCCACTTAGCTATGGAGACAAGTGAATGCGCAACAAGGGATCTCTAACCTTCAAACCGTTTGAGGGAGAATACTCTATGATATGATTTGAATCTCTGGCCAGAGTTTGAATGAGATTTGGGAATGCGTTCCGAATCACATTCAAGGTAATCATATAAGCACAAGACACACATTGGATAGTAGACATGAGCAAATAAACTATCAAACCAAACAATGTGGTCAAGAGTATTAGATTAGAGAAGGACCGTATTGCATTTGTAATCCCGAACTGAATAGGTTCTCTAACCTCTTCTGATTAGCTTGGGTAACCATGATATGCTGCTAGGTGTCACTCATGGTTTGTGGAAGCCCTAAACGTGTATAATCACTAAAGGGAGAATTGAAAATAGTTTCAATTCACAATCGATGTAAAATGGTTTTAATCGCCCACTACCTCGCTAAAAGGAACCTAATGGATCGCACACCATAAGAGGTGGAGATTGGAGATTAAACGAAAATGAGTAAGAATGATTAAATGGTTTAATCATTTATTTATGGCAAGGATTAATTAATATGTTGATTAATCAAACGAATAAGTTCGTTAAAGACCTCGGGATAGTTTTGGACCTTAAGGCCCAATGGGCTTCGAACGTCAAGCCCATTAACTTAAGTTGTATGACAATTTAATGAATAAAGATTCATTAAAGCCCAAAAAGCCCAAAAATCCCTAAATGGCCAGCCATAATGTGATGAATTAGGGTTTTGGTTATTTAGGTCACTTAAAGAAGTGACTATATAAATGACTTTATAGCTAAAATTCATTAAGCAAAAATAAGGGTTTATTTTGGGGGAAAATGGGTGAGAATTGTCTCTCCATTTTCTCTCTAAAGAGGCCAACACCTTGGAGGGTACATCTAGCAATCCTACTACTCCAAGGTCACTCATTTCTTCTACAATCTAACCTTGGTGAAGAGACTTAGAGGTTCTCAATTTTGGGAACTTGGAGAACCTATTCTTCCATCCAAATCCATGGATCTAAGAAGCAAGGAATGAAGGCCCTATCTCTTTGGGTGATTAGCCTTTGCTTATGCAAAGAGGAATCTACAAAGGTATTAATTTCAACTCACTTTGTTTTGAGTTGATTATTGGTTCACCAATCTACTAGGCTTTGAATTTCTTGGTTATGTTTTGTTTTTAAGTGCATGCAAGCATGATTCCGCCTTTTAATTGTTATTAGCATGCTATTGATGTTGCTTAAATGAACATGTTTTCTCAAAATATTTCCTTCAAGTAGGCCAATAAAATCCACATTCTAAACCTTATGTCCTGTGCGTTGTGTGCCAAAATGACCCCCACATGCATAAGTGTGATAGAAAGTTAAAATCGAGTGAAACTTGGAATTATGCACACACCTACGTAGAATTTGATCAGGGTAATATTTCCATAAATAAGGGTCATCCCAAACATAAAACCTAGCATCTCTCTTGAGTTTATCACGTTGGTGCTTATTGAGGGTGCTTGGAACTTGTTTAGTCACTAAGTAATTCACCAAATCAACATACCATGGCTTACTTACCTCAATGGATAGCAATTGCTCATCTGGGAAAGCTTTTGGAATAGGTAATGGGTCCTCATGATGCACCAAATGACTCAAGTGGTGAGCCACCACGTTTTCACTCCCTTTCTTGTCTCGGATTTCCACATCAAACTCTTGGAGAAGTAACATCTAACGAATCAGCCTTGACTTAGCCTCCTTTTTGTGAGAAAATACTTCAAAGCTACATGATCCGTGTAAATTATAACTTTAGTTCTAAGTAAATAAGAACGAAACTTATCTAAAGCAAATACAACATCAAGAAGTTCTTTTTCAGTGGTGGAATAATTCAATTGTGCATCATTCAAGGTTCGGGATGCATAATATATGACATGTGGCTTTTTGTCCTTCCTTTGTCCCAAAACAGCCCTTAATTCATAATCTTAGGCATCACACATAAGCTCAAAGGGAAGGCTCCAATCTGGTGGGACTATGATTGGGGTCGAAGTTATCATCTCTTTGAGGTGATTGAACGCTTTCTCACACTTATCATCAAACTTGAATGGCACATCCTTTTGTAGAAGTTGGTAAAGGGGTTGGGAAATCTTAGAAAAATCTTTGATAATCGCCTGTAGAATCCTGTGTCCAAGAAAAGAACGAACATCTCTCACCGAAGTGGGAGAAGGTAAGTAGCGTACAAGATCTATTTTTGATTTATCAACCTCTATTCCCTTTGCTGAAACTATATGACATAAAATTATGCCTTGTTTAACCATAAAGTGACATTTTCCCAATTTAAAACAAGGTTAGTTGCAATGCACCGTTTTAAGATTAAAGTGAGATTATCTAAACAACCATAAAACGAATCACCAAATACGCTAAAATCATCCATGAAAACTTCAATGATCTTCTCAACAAAATCTGAAAAGATACTTACCATGCATCTTTGGAATTGCATTACATAAACCTAATGGCATTCAACGATAAGCAAAAGTACCAAATGGACAAGTAAAAGTAGTATTTTTTTTATCATTTGGAGCTATAACAATCTGATTATATCCCAAATAAACATCAATAAATCAATAAAAAAATGACCAGCTAACCTTTCAAGCATTTGATCAATGAACGGCAAAGGGAAGTGATCTTTCCTTGTGGTGGCGTTGAGCTTCCTATAGTCAATGCAAACTCTCCAACCTATTTGGATACGAGTGGGCACAAGTTCATTCTTTGCATTCTTCACCACGATGACTCCAAATTTCTTGGGAACAACTTGCACCGGTGAAACCCAATGGCTCTCCAAAATTGGATAAATCACTCCACAATCAAGAAGCTTGATAATTTCCTTTTTCACAACTTCCATCATTGGAGGGTTAAGTCGGTGTTGAGCCTCTCGAGTTGGTTTAGCCCCTTCCTCTAGAAGTATGCGATGCATGCAAGTTGTAGGGCTAATTCCCTTAATATCGGCCAATGTCCATCCAATGGCTGTTTTGTGCTCTTTCAACACCCGAATCAATTTCTCGTCCTCCATTGCTGTGAGTGATGAAGAGACAATGATGGGCAATGTCTCTTTATCTCCCAAAAAGACATACTTTAAATGATTCGGCAATGGTTTAAGCTCAAGGATAGGTGCCTAAATCACTGAAGGTAACAACTTGTTAGTAGAAACAGGAATTGGAATTGAGATCGAAGGCTTACCAACATGTTGTGGTAATGACTTAAGGGCAGTAACCATCTCGGCATTTGCTGCAAGAATAGGTTCGGCCAGATTAGATTTAAGCCTAATTCTTTGTGCAATTGTTGTTTCAAGGGCATCCTCATTCAAGGAATCAAGATAATCATGTGCCAAAGCATCAAATACATCAATAGAGAAACAAGAATGATCATATTTAGGATACTTTATAGTTTCAGAAATATTAAATCAATAATCTTGCCATCAAATTCCATTGTTAATGTCTCTTTAAACACATCTATCTTAATGCGTGCTATTTTCATGAAAGGTCTTCCAAGGACGATCGGCAATGGTGTAGAATAGGCCGAATCTTCCATCTCAAGCACATAGAAGTCCATTGGAAATACTAAGTCATTAACCTGCACCAAAACATCTTCCAAAACCCCTTTTGGATATGCATTAGAATGATCAGCTAATTGAATTATAACACCTTCATTTTTAAGCTCTCCTAAGTTAATAGATGCATAAATAGAGTATGGCATGACATTGATGGAAGCACCTAAATCTAACATGGCATGTTCAAACTTGGTATTTCCAATAACACAAGGAATTGTAAAACTACCCCGATCTTTGCATTTTGGTGGTAGTTTTCTTTGCAAAACAACACATACATTTTCACTTATCCGAAGGAAAATGCAAAACCTGGAAGGAAATGGCACATTTGGTAGAATTAGATTAGAATTGGTCGAATTAGGAACAACCTTACTTGATAGTGACAGTTTAGGGTCCTTAGGAGGCTGCGGCAATGATGGTTCCACCTTTGCCGTGGCCTTGTCCATCTCTTCCTCTTTGAGCACAACTTTTCATCCTCTTTTTTACTTGATTTTGACGTGTTTGGCTTGATTCCAACCTCTTTTCCACTTCTCAGCATGATGGCCTTAACGGTTTCAAAACCTCATTTTGGATTGATAATGTTGAACTAAGCAGTTTGCTTTGTTCTCTAAATTGTCCCATGAACTCTGCTACTTGTCTCATTTGTTTCTTCAATTCATCCACCTCTTTAGCTTGATTTTGCATCTCTTTGGTTTGATTTTGTATTCCCTGAGTCAAAGAGGTTAGTACTTGAAAGAATTTTATCATTGTCTAATGACGTACCTGAATTTGTTAGGGCAGATTGTGGCGGTGCAAATGGCCTTTGATAGAGCCCTGGAGGTGGCTGTCTATATCCTCCTTGTTGTTGAGGTTGTTGAGGCTCTCTCTACTTGAAGTTTAGGTGATTTCTCCAGCCCAAATTGTAGGTGTTAGAGTATGGATCATTCTGTGGCTGATTTTGGCCTTCGTAGCCCATGGCATTTGCACTTTCCTATCCTCCGTTCTCTATCAATTGAGGTCATTGATCATTGAAATGCCCCTGCATTGAGCACACTCCACATATGGCTGCACCTTGCACTTTGGAACCATCGACAACCTATGACAAAAGAACAGTGAGATTAGCCATTTGAAATTGAAGTTCATAAATTACACTAACCTCATTGACATGTAGTTGCCGTGGGGGCTCTCTTTGTCCAACTCCTTCATATTGTTGTGCATTCAAGGCTCGGTTGGCAATTAAGATCTTTGCAGCCACAAATGTTTTATTAACCAAAGCACCTCCTACTAAAGCATCAAGCATTTGTCTCTCAATTGGAAGGAGTCATTCGTACAAATATTGAATCAAGAGCTCTTCCTTCATTTGATGTTGTGGGCAGGATGCAACTAAAGTCTTAAAACACTCATAATAAGCTGGAAACGATTCTCTTTGGTTTTGGTTGGATTCCACTAATCCTCTTCCTTAAAAGAATGACTCTTGAAGTTGGAAATAATTTCTCTAGAAATGCTCTCTTCATGCTTTCCCAAGAAGTAACGATTCCAAGTGCCAATTCGTATAGCCAATCTTTAGCCTTTTCCAAAAGAGAAAATGGAAAGGCTTTCATCTTACATGTAGCTGCCATGGGGGCTTTCTTTGTCCAACTCCTTCATATTGTTGTGCATTCAAGGCTCGGTTGGCAATTAAGATCTTTGCAGCCACCAGTGTTTTATTAACCAAAGCATCTCCTGTTGAAGCATAAAGCATTTGTCTCTCAATTGGAAAGAGTCCTTCGTAGAAATATTGAATCAAGAACTTTTCCTTCATTTGATGTTGTGGGCAGGATGCAACTAACGTCTTAAAACGCTCATAATAAGCTGGAAACGATTCTCTTTGGTTTTGTTAGATTCCACTAATCATCTTCCTTAAAAGAATGACTCTTGAAGTTGGAAAGAATTTCTCTAGAAATGCTCTCTTCATGCTTTCCCAAGAAGTAACGATTCCAGGTGCCAATTCGTATAGCCAATCTTTAGCCTTTTCTAAAAGAGAAAATGGAAAGGCTTTCATCTTCAAAATGCTCTCATCAACATTGATGGGTGTCATGCTTGAGCACACCACTTCAAACTCTTTCAAATGCTTGTTTGGATCTTCCATGGACAGCCCATGGTATTTGGGAATATGATGCAGCAAGCTTGACTTCAACTCAAACTTATCGAAATTTTCTTGGGCAGCCACGGGGTATTGAATGCAAAGGGGCACGAAATTGTCTAATCTCGAGGCTGAGAGTTTTTTTATTGTTCGATTATCCACAGCCATGTCTAGTTCTTCCTCTTCCTCTTCTTCAATTTCAGATTCAAAGCTAGAACTAGGTGGATTAGGTTTTGGCTGTTTCCTCTTCATTTTCAAAGTTCTTTCAAAATCGTCGTCAACTCCAAGATATTTGCACTAATAGGTTGAGAACTTCGAGTCATAAACTAGTACCTAGAACAAAGAAAACAAACAAAAAAAAATCAGAAACACAAGAAAAATAAAAACATAAACAAAAGGATAACACACGGCAATAGCTAGGGGAAGATTAGCAAATTTTGCTAATCCCTGGCAACGGCGCCAAAATTTAATGTGAAATATTCCAACACTCAAATTAAAACCCTATGATTGTAGTATATGTAAGTAGGGATCGTTTTGGGACGGGGATTAGAAGGAATGCTAATCTACACAATTTAAACTTTAAAACACTAAACTAGACTAAAAAATAGAAAACTAGACTCTTATGACTCAAAACTGACCAAATTGACTCAAAACAGCAAAACTAAGTGAAAAAAGACTGAAAACAACTACTAAAGAGTGATTTGGACGAATTCTAAACTAACTTGACTCAAAACAATAAATGGGGACAGATTTGAACGAAATTAACTAAACTAAGACACCAAATAAGAACTAAGGGGGGTTTTTGGACGAATTTGACAAAACTAAATAAATTGCAGCAAACAGAGTAAGTTAAAACGAAATTAAGGTGAATTCAAAGGTGAAAAGCTAGTTAGAAGGTCCTTCTCCACTCATGAAACATATGCACATAAATTGATTTCCAGTATTGTTTCTTCAAACCATGAATGACAATGCCCCAAATTAATCGTGAATGCACAAATTAACTCTCATATGTCCATAGGTTCATTGAATTGAATGGACAACGCATCGTAACCAAATTATTCTTCTCATGTTCCCTATATGAACAACATGATAAAGATACATTCAAAGATCATTAAGTTCCATGAAAATCATAAGCATTCACAAGGCTATCATAACTATGAACTGCATGATACTCTTGCCAAGAATTTACTTAACACGATTGTGACTACCAACCTTCACTACTTGTAAATATAAGTTTGTAACTATTAGGTGAAACTCCCTTATATTTTAGCATCAAATTCATGCATGGAAACTAAGTATGCATCCTTAATCAACACACAAGAATAAGTTATCAATCAAACAGATAAGTAAATCACATTAATGTTTTACGAAACAATAATTGAAGGTAATCAATTCATATTAAACATATGTCTATGACTTTGAATTCACCTCTAACTAAAAAGGAATTTAGTTCCTCATGTTCAGAACAATTGAAAAGCAATATGAAAAAAGCATTGAAACAAATACAAGGGAAGAAAGAACTCTTAGAACTTTAATGGTTGCAGGTGGCTTGCGGCACAAGGTCGTCCTTCTCCAATGGGAGCCACGGCAGGACTTCTTCTTCTCCAAAATTGCGGCTGAATGTTTTTTAGAATTATATGGGGGTTGGTAATCAAAATTATGGCTGAAAACATATATTTATAGGCTAGGGTTTGGCAGAATTTCTGGAGGAGAAGGCTTAGGGTTTGCGGAAGAAGGCTTGGCCCAATCTAAAGGGGAAAATAACTAGGGTTTCTGAAAGATTTTAGGGTTTCTAGAAGGGAAGGAGGGCGCACTCTTTTAGGCTTCTAGAAAGAAAATGTTTTGTGCAAAAATTAGGACTTCTAGAAGGGTTTGGGGTGCCACATTTCTAGGACTTCTAGAAAGGTTGGCACGACACATCCATAAAAGAAGGGATAGGCCTTCTAGAAGGGATTTAGGTCCCTTTGCAGCTGATTACTAATCTTCCAAGACTTGAATTGATTTCTCCATCTCTTTAGCACGTTCCTAGCTTCATTTGATCTTCAAAAACGTCCATTCCTTATGCTCCACATGCATTCAATCCAATCCAGCCTAAAAGTGCTCCGCACGAAAATAGCTTAAAACACTATAATAAACACAAACTAACTAGGAAATGAAAGAAAACAAGCTAACTAAGTCGCATAAATATGCTCTTATTAGATTTGTTCTTCTAGTCCTAGGCTTCATTTTGGTACAAATTTCATCGAATTTAGTTGAGAAATGAAGAAAATATGAAGTTTTAAAGATTTTTCTAGTTTTCGGAGATCGCAGCGGCACTAGTTTGCCGGACTCTGGCGAACTAAGGAAGAAGGAAGAGAATATGCCATCAAAGTTGACGGAATATGCTAACGCCTTCAGGTAATTATAACGATATACGTTGATTTTTAACAGAATATTCCCTAATGCTGTTAGGGAATCTGTTTGGTGTGCTTACACGTGGGCCGCACGTCTGGCCGTGCCTTGGCCGGCGCGTGGGTGCTCTGAAAATTTTTCTAAAAATATGGGGATGTTCCTGAGGTCGAGTAGGCTATGGTGGTATATTCAAATACCCCAATTGAGCTATGTATGAGAAGTTATTACCTAGTTTTGTGTATGTGCTTTAAAATAACGTTTATATAGTTGTTTCGCATATAGGTGAGACCTATCCTGAGGACAAGCGCAGTCAAATAAGGCTCGGGGGTTACGACCCTTCCATATATCAGTGAGTGGGCTTTTGGTTTTCAGTATATACTTATATACTTGGTATTTTTCCCAAAAAATGCATTTAAATGAAATTATGTTTTGAAATGCCATGCATATTGAGTTATACTTAGAGTATGAATTAGTATAGTATGCATAAATGTGAATTGACGCTGTGGACACTCAGGTAAGTACCAGGTAAGTTGTAGATTTTTTATATATGAATTGATAATTACGTGAGATGTGTTGAGAGCTCATAACCTACACCCCGGTGTTAGTGCTCCCGCTCGTGGCTAGGGCACAGGCCTTCATGTGATGTTCACCTCCTGCACCATACGCTCACCTTGGATCCAAGTTAGGTGCACAGTCCTGTCGTACATACCACTACAGGTGGTTCCGACTTGTAAGTGACTCACGATTGTTCGCACGGTCTTCACGTGATCGTAGCACTAAAACGTATTTATTTACACCCAATCTTGTCGTACAGACCACTATAGGTGGTTCCGACTCGTGTGCAGACATACATGTTGAGCTATAGATTCAGCTGTACCAGCCACATTAGGTGGATCCGGGTGATATGTTATTTCACCTGAGTTACTTATTTTGTTATTTTGAGATATTTGGCATGGCATATTTATGAATATCGTTTTCTATGCATGGTTTTGAGATACGTATATATTCTATTTTCTGGGAAATTATATAGGTTTTATGGCGAGGGGTTAGAACTTTTGATAAATGAAATGGTTTTGAAAAGCTTTGTTTTTGCCCACTCACACTTTCTGTTTTGCGCCCCTTTAGGTTTTAGGTAAGAGTGCTGGTTGGTGGCTTACGAGGAACTCACGGCAGCTCTGACAGATTATCCCCAATGTAGGATTACCCTTGGGTGTTGTATAATTAGTATTTGTCCTGCTGGACTACACTTAGGTTACTTTTGCTCTGATTGTGAACTCACACTTAATATCACACTTGCACTTTATCTTATCTAGTGCTCTAGTTAGTTGGTTTTTATTTATTTGCATTTCTTATATCTTTATTGCTTCCGCACTGTGCACATGGCTACGTCACCCTCATGTGACTGCCAACATGCCTCGATCTAGGTCGGGGTGTGTTAATGTGACTATTCATGAAGAGCCAAAAGTTGCAACTCTTCATTTGAATAGACACATCTTTCTACCAAAAGACTCCATTTCTAATTTCCATTCAATTAATATGTTTAATATTAGAATAATAATAATAATAATTTAAATTTTCTAACAATCCCCCACATGAATGGAAATTGACTCAACACTATGTTAATTACAATGCAAACAAGAGAGAGAATTCAGTTGGGAAAGTACTGCATTGGGATAGGTAGCTTTCGGCTTTGAATTGTCCTTAGTGAATTACTATTAGATTTACTTGGCTAATCAGTGAACGCAATTTCTTAAATTGTTTAGCCATTTGTGTAAACCAAGACAATAATAATCACCCAATACCCTTCTAGACACCTCGTGGGTGCTCAGTTGTGTTCATTTTGGCCTCGAACAATTCTCGATTGCTCATGAGTGCTTTAGAGAATTAAGCTCTTCAGAAAATTCTCACAAGAACATCCCCTATTCCTCACTCAAGATAGGTGACTTCCCATTAAGAGTATCCTGCAATACCCCACTTGGACTTCTAAGCCTTCCAAGCTATAAGAATACTTAAAATCCTAAAAACTTAACCTAATCTCAATGGCAGGCAGCTGATGTGAAAATTATCTTAACACACAAATTTAATCCTCTTTTGACAATTGTAGTACAAGTATAAATATGGATCGTTCTGGGCCGGGGATTAGGAGAGCTTGCTAATAACCTCTAAACTAACTCAAAAACATAAAACTAAACTTAAAAACACTTAACAAGACTCATAAGACTCAAAGCAAACTTAAAATACTCAAAACAGCTTAAAACAACCAAATAAACTTATACTAGACACTAGGAATGACTTTGGACGAAAATTGACTTTTACTTGAATCAAAACATTTACAAACATGAACTAAAACATATTTGAAACACTTTGAAACAAGAAACTAACAGGGGGGTTTTGATTTGGATGAAGTTGAAACAAATAAACAAGTATGAAAAATTAGACAGATTGTAAAATAAATTTGAGAAATAAGATGATAGATGGGATAGCTAGAGGCTTTTTCTCCACACATAAAATACATGCAAATAACTTGATTTCCAGTTACTACTTCATTGAACTATGAATGACAATGCTCCAAATTAACCGTGACATCACTAATTAACTCTCAGATTTTCCTTGTTTTATTGGATTGGATGACATCATTCGACAACCCAAAACATTCTTCTAAAGTTCCCTACATGACATCATAATAGAGATACAATCAAAGATCATTACGTTTAATAAAAATCATAAGCATTGACAAAGCACTTGCAACTATGACATCATGTCACTCATGCTAGGAATTGAACTTAACGCGATCGTTTATAAGCGACCTTCACTACATGTGAATAGAAGTTTGTAACGATTATGTGAAACTTCCTTATATTCTAGCAACGGATTTATGCATGCCAATTAAGTGTCGACCCTTAATCAACAAATACAAATAAGTTATCAATCAAATAGTTAAGCCAATTGCATTTACGATTCAAGAGTTCATAACTGGAATTTACATAATCATGGCTTTGAAATCACCCCTAGCCAAGAGAGGTTTAACCACTCATCTTCACAACAAAACAAAGTAAAATGAATTTAAACATTGGAAACAAAAGAAAGAAAACACATAAACGCTCCAACGATCCAAGTTGGATAACAAGCACATTCAAGCACTTTCCTTCCCTTCTTTTGCTACGGCACAAGGTGTTGGTAAGTGTTTGAAGGTTTCTTTGTATTGAGGAATGGATATGAAGATGAATGGATGTGTTTTTATTCATCTCCCTTCGATGAAGGGTGGATGAATGTATTTATAGACTAGGAAGAGGATGTAGTGGGTGGTGGTAATGAGTGGATGTAGTGGTAGGTGAATGTGTTGGGTGGTTGAAAGGAGTGGATGTAGTGGTAGGTGAATGTGTTGGGTGGTTGAAAGGAGTGGATGTGTTGGGTGAAATTAGTGGATGTAGTCGTAGGTGCATGTGTTAGGTGAAATGAGTGGATGTAGTGGTAGGTGAATGTGCTGGCTGGTACAAATGAGTGGATGTGTTGGGTGAAATGAGTGGATGTAGTGGTAGGTGAATGTGTTGGGTGATAGAGATGAGTGGATGTGTTGGGTGAAATGAGTGGATGTAGTGGTAGGTGAATGTGTTGGGTGAAATTAGTGTGCTAAAATGGTTATTTATAGGGAGATGATGATGCACAAACTTCAAATTTCATCCATTCTTTTTGCTCCAAGCATAAGCTATCAATTCCATGCCCAAAAATGCTCCAAAATGCTCCAAAATGCACTTCTTTGCCACATTAACCCTTTGGATCTACAAACACACGAAAATAGCTTAAAATACATAATTAACTAAGAAATAACAACATAAATGCATGAGAACAAGCTAATTCAGTCGCATAAATATGCTTCTATCAGCATCACTTTTATTATTATAGGACATGGGTAGAAGGAGAATATACCTTCGCAGTGCTACTCCAAGTTGTCATAATTTAGCTGTCCCTTTTGAACCTAGATCTTGGGATCTTCAGTCAACTAGGCTAGGTTTTCACTATGACTTCTCTAATTATGAGCTTTTAACCCATTCCCCTCGATGATACAACTTACTCTCTAGTCAAACCTTTAATTAATTGGACCCACTAGGTTGATGACTATCTCTTATGGTGCGCACTTCCATTTATGAAATTATATTTCATTTGAGTAGTTTTTCAATGTAATTCTGATGTGAAAATTACTTGACACACAAATTCAACCCTATTGATGACAATTGAAGTAGAGATGTAAGTAGGGATCGTTCTAGACCGGAGATTAACTAGGGTTGCTAATCAACATAAATAAGACTCACAAACACTAAACTAGACTCTATGGACTCAAAACAGACTCAAAACACTCAAAACAGCAAAACTAAGTTAAAAAGACTCAAAACAGACTTTAGGGACTATTTGGACGAATTTAAGACTAGTAAGCTCAAAACACTAAATTGGACAGATTTAAACACTTTCTAACTAATCTAAGACACTTAATTAGAAGGGGGATTGATTTGGACGAAAATTACCTAAATTAAACAGATTGCAAAAGAAAGTAAATTAGGTGATTTGAATGGTGAAAACTTAGCCAGAGGATCCTTCTCCACACATGACATATGCATATAAACCAATTTCCAGTATTGTTCCCTTAGACTATGAATGACAACACCCCAAGTTAACCGTGACAACACAAATTAACATAAGATTTTCCTTAAATCATTGAATTGGACGGGATACGCATCACAACTAAATTATCCTTATCAAGTTCCCTAACTTTGAAAAGCATGAGAGAGAGACATATCAAAGGTCATTAAGTTCCTTGAAAACCATAAGCACTGATGAGATATTCGTAACTATGAAAAGCATGATACTCCTGCCAAGAATTTACTTAACACAATCATGACTAGTGACTTCCACTACTTGTGAATATAAGTTCATAACGATTAGGTGAAACTCCCTTATACTCTAGCATCAAGTTTATGCATGCAAACTAAGTATGCATCCTCAATCAACATACATAAACAAGTTTTAAAAACTCAGATAAGCAAATTGCATTCAAGACTTAGGAAACAATAATTGGATGTAATCAATTCATATAAAGCATATAATCATGGCTTCGAATTCACCTCTAACTAAAAAGAATTAGTTCCTCATGTCTTTGAAAACATAAAACCAAATTAAAAGCAACATTGAAACAAACCTAAGGATATAATACACCTAGAAACGCTCCAGCAATGGCAGATTCGACTCCAAGGGTCTCATCTCCTTCCTTCCTTGCAAATCTGCGCACAAGTATGTATTTTCTGATGTTTTGGCTCTTGTATGTGTGGTCCACGAAATTGTGGTGATAAATATGTATTTATAGGCCTAGGGTACATCACAAAGGTTGTAGAGGAGAAGGATTTGCATAGCAGATTCCTAGGGGGAAAAGAATTAATATGTTTAGATGGATTGGGACTCCTAAATTCAGATGGGAAGGATTTAGAATAGGATAAGGACTCCTTTTGCAGCTGGAGATAAGTTTAGATAATGTTGGATTAAATAGGATAATGTTTGGATAATATGGGATAAGATAAGATAAGACTAGATTCATATAAGGTTGGATAAGGTTTTGGATAATGTTTCCCTCTTTTGGCTGATTCCTTATCTTCTTTGTCTTGGATTTATTTTCTTCAACTCCTTAGCATATTCCTAGCCTCTTGAACTTCAAACACGTCCATCCACCTTGCTCCATGCATGTGCTATCCATTCTTGGCCCAAAACTGCTCTAAAATGCTCCAAAATGCACTTTCTTGCCAACTTTGTCATTTGGACCTACAAACACACGAAAATAGCTTAAAACACTATAATAAGTAGAAACTAGCTATGAAAATGCAAGAAAACAAGCTAACTAAGTTGCATAAATATGCTTCTATCAAATTCCTCCAAACATGCGTTCAGACTTAGTAAGTAATTTGCTAACACTTGAGTAAACTCTCCCAAATTTAAGATATTTGCTAAAAGATCTCCAACCTTTGAATACATTAAAACTTCAATTATTAGCAATGTTCTAAAAATCGGCCTAGGCAGCTGCCTAGGCGCTGGGCGCTCAGCCGCCGCGATTAAGCCCAAGTCAGAAGGCAAATCGAGGAAGAAATTAGGTCAATGACTATGGTGTCTAGGTGGGCGTTGAGAAGCCTAGGTGGTCTAGGCGTGGTTCAATGAAGAAGGCGAAGTAGAGGCAAAGCCGCATTTCCTCTCTCCCATTCCACGTGGAACGTTACAAGCAATAGGTTGCCTTCTTTTGTAAAATTGTATCCAATAAGGCTCTGCCATGTATCATCTTAATTAATAAAGGCTTATGAATTAGGTGGTGGTACATATCTCAAAAAAATATTGGGAGGTGTGGTGCCTCCACATGTCTTATATGTCTCCACCACTCAGCCAAAAAATCTATGTTTAAACTAATTTTTTTTTTCAAATTTATTATAAATTTATAAGAACTCTTACAAGCATTTTAGGAAGCAGTACAGATTCATAATCACTTGAATTTTTATCTCATATCATCAAATTATTACGATACTAAAGCGAAAAATCTGATATTTTGTATGTTGTATGTTGTATGTTAAATCATAAACTTAATTAAAATAGTAAACCAAAATTCCTAATATAAGCATAGTTTTTAAAGTGTAAATAAGCACTTGTTTATATAATATATTATAATTTTACTTAAATCCGCCTAGGCTCCCGCCCCGCCTAGATGCTTGGTTCCAACCCGCCACCCAACTAGCGCCTAACGTTTTTTAGAATCTTGATTATTAGAGATAATCGTTATCTCCTACTAGAAGCAAAATCCTTTTATATTCTTTTTAAGTATATTCCATTTCTCAAAAATAGCTGGAGCCACTCCCCCACAATTCACACACATTGTGGTTGCTTTAATGCTATTAACAACTGATTCATAAACTTAAGAAGTAGAAAACTATGAAGATTAAGGACAACATCACTCTTTGTGATCATAATCCGGTATCAAATTTGTTGAACTAACCATGACTAACATGAACAAATGACTTTCAACATGACTAGTAGGGGTAACTGTAAGACCCTATTATGATTTTCATACTACTTGACGTCTTTTACTAGTATTTTTTAGGGTAAATTACATAAAACTATCTTACTATTGGGCCTGTCGCAGTTTCATAACCTATCTTTAAAATATTTCAATGTCATACCTCATCTTACAAATTTGTTACAATTTCATACCTTCCGTCAGTTTGTCTGTCAATTCTTTTGTTAAATAGTGATGTGGCTTGAGACGGGACCAACTCTCTATTAAAAAATTAATAAAATATTTAAAACTAAAAAAATAAAATCATTTAATAAATTTTTTTTAACATGGGGGACCCACCCCCTTATCCCCTTCACCATTTTTCCCTGCTCCCGTCTTCCCCCCAACCCAAAACCAGAACCACCCCAAACCAAGATCCCACCCGCACCAACATCTCCCCCCACCCTCCTCAGGCACTCATCCCACTCCCTCATTCTTCTCTTCTCTCCCCATAAACAAACAAATTTTGAAACAAAAAAACCCATAATTTTTTTTTTTTTACAGGTGATCGATTTCGCTGATTCTCTCCCCACTCTTTTCTTCTCTTTTGGCCGATTCCGCCGTTGCTCCCCCCCCGCGCCCCCGCGCCCCCACAACACGTCAACGTTGCTCCCCGCCTCCTTTCTTGAACCCCAAACGAAAATCCAGAAAAACCCAATCGAGCCCGCTCTCATTCGACCCCAGAACCCAAGCACAGCTGCCTCCCACAAACCCTTGAGCAAAGCCCGAAGCTTTCTCTGAAATAGGCGAATTCGAAATTTAGGGTTAGGGTTTGGGTGGAATTGGGGTATTTTGTTTGAAATTGGTTACATGGATTAATTTGGTGAGGGTGATGGGTGTTTAGGAGGAAAGGGAGGGGGAGTGGGATGAGCGCCATGGGATGGAGGTGGAGATGGAGGAAGAGAGAGTGGTGGGGGGTTCTGGTTTTGGCATTGAAAGAAGGTTGGGGGGACACATGTGGATAGGGAAGAAAGCGGTGAGAGGGATAAGAGGTGGGTCCCCCATGCAAAAAAAATTATTAAATGATTTTATTTTTTTAGTTTTTAATATTTAATTAATTTTTTAATAGAGAGTGGGCCTACATCATCTTAAGCTATGTCACTATTAACAAAAGAATTGATAGACAAACTGACAGAATGTATGAAATTGTAACAAATTTGTAAAATGAGGTATGTCATTGAAATGTTTTAAAGATGGGGTATAAAGCCTGACCTAATAGTTGAGGTAGTTTTATATAATTTATCCTATTTTTCGTCTCAAGATGTAGTCTGCATATTTATAATGCAACAAGGTTATGGTCTGCAAATGTTCCTTGTAATGCCCTGCAACGCCTTATGGCGAAAGGAGCATAGGCATTTTATGCTTCAATTTTAGCGACCATCATCACCTTATTGTGGTAACTATCAACAAATATACACGATTACTACAATCTTGTGGTGTTTTGAAATGGTTCAGACAACTCTTTACCAACTATATAATTGTTGGTGTCTGCAGTCTGCAGGTGCTTTGAGACATGATCGAACTCAAACGATTCTTCAGACAACTCTTTACCAACTATATAATTGTTGGTGTCTGCAGTCTGCAGGTGCTTTGAGACATGATCGAACTCAAACGATTCTCATCACATTTTCAGTGATTCCTCTCAAAGGAATTTCCTTTGGTTATATCCATGAGCAAAACTCATTTTTGTTGTCACATTTAACTATTAATAGTTGAACAAAACACATTCAGGAGACTAAAGTCTCCTCCATCATCCTTGTGAAATCTAATTATCCCAAGTGACTTGGTTGGTTATTTTCTTTCACCAAATCTTTTGCCCAAATTTAATAAAAACCGTGTACGCGTGGTTCATAAACAAGGTATAAATCAATCTGCTTTACAGACATGGTTTGGCCTTCCAATCGTATCTTTGGCCTATGATTTCACATATGGCCAATGATCAATCCAAGTTTTTCCTTTGGCCAAAATTTCGATATGCTGCCACCGCAAATGGAGAAGTCCATTCAGACGGTAGCCATGTCTGGTTTTAGCAAACATACATATTGGGAATGTACCGTTCCGAAATTTAGAGATCGTTCCAGGCACTTGCGCATCAAATTTATGGCATAACTTTGATCTGAAAAGTTATTATCCAACAAACACAATTAGCTGGCGAACAACGACAACCCTTCGTAAAGAGTTACTTAGACTTTGACATTTCCACGTATGTCCTTCATTTTTCTTATATCTTTTGGTTTGCAATTATGACGAACAAACTTTTCTGGAAAACCAAAAACTTCCAGAAATCGGTGCAGGTTTCCCAACCGCACTTACGCGGCTGAGATATTTTTCAAATTTTGAAACAATATATCAGAATGATTTCACAAACCATGTTTGCATGCCTTCCAAGGAACACAACTTCCCAAATAAAGACTTTCATAACAGGTGTCCCACCTTTTCATATATTAACATGGAAAGATTGTAATCGATTATTCAAATATATCATTGTTTCAGAGAGAGAGGACAAACATGCATAAGAAACTATGTGCAAATTAACCGTTTGGCTTGGAATTCTGTTTCCAAGAACCTTTTTTTTTCACTGCTTTACGTATACTATGAACTTATGAATCACTTCGCGTATACAACATTAAGCATATGTGAAAACACAAAAATAACACATATAGTTGGCATGTTCTTCGAAACAATACATGTATGAATACAAAATACGTTGTCTACAAACTGATCATGCACTTATTAACGGTCAAAACGAACATGAAAAACCCAAGCATGCAATCATGCAAAACAAGCAGCAACTATGAATTAACACTTATGTAATGCCAATTCGGAATTGATGACAAAATTATAGCAACCAAACCTAAACTTGTCTTAAGATTGTTGGAAAAATTAGGGTCTACTTGCTATATTAAATCACATAGAAAATTAGGAAATAATTCATGCAATTATATATAAAAATTAATGCATGCACATGAGTAACCAATGTTAAATGACCATGACATAATGGATTAGGAAAACTGATGAGTAGATTTTATATTATACATTTTACCCTAATCTTAGTATATTTTGGTTAATATTTTGGAAGAATTTTGATACTTTGAATTGTATTTTCAATATAGGACTTTTGACTTCCTCTGGAGCAAAACAGGACCAAATGGACGAATTTTGGAGTAATTCCAGTTGGAGGACGTTCGTGAGTCACTTATCTTGATCGTATCAAAATTTGGGATTTTTTCACCAAGCGGTTATTTTCTGGTGATGAAATAAAGAAGCAGTGCGCAGTGCTGGAAAGTGACGTTTTTGGGCTTAAATTGCGTTTTTGGAGCCCAAGATGACCTCGGATGGGTTCGTGGCCTTCTGGAAAAGTGTTCAGAATATTCCAAACATTAAATCCAGCTATATTGGGCCAGTTTTGGAGCAGCTTATGGGCCAAAACGTGGCTGTTCAGATTTTAGACGAATTTTATTATTTAATTTAGGGTTATGTTTTCTAGGGTTTGGGAGGTGGCTTGGCAAATATATTGCTTAGCCGTCTACAGTTTTAGATTACGCTTTATTTTATGCAATTTTGGAGACAGAGAGAATTGCTAGGGTTTTGGAGATTTTCTACTTGAAGGTGTTTTCAATCCTTTTCTTAATAATATTTTCTATGATTTCAATTATGAATATGCGGAACTAATTTCTATTGCTAGGGCGAAGCCTTGAGCCTTAGCATGAATATGTGATTTTTATTTAATTGCTTATGATTGATTGCATGCCTATTTTGAATTGTTAATCACCGGGATAAAAACTATCTAATTGTTTTAATGCCTGATCACCATTAGGATCTTTAGAAAAGTAATTTGATGCAATTTTGGTCGGAAGGTTCCCTGAAATTGACGCTGGCTTCTTGTGATTAATAATTGTAATCTCTTAGGATGAATATCACGTTTTAAGGATTGCATGGTTTTTCAAAAGATTTTCATAAAGCATAATGAGTCTTTCATGTTTAGATTTGATCCGAACGTCCGGACGGGTTGCATGTTAGATATACGTTCTATATTGGAGGTTCCAAGTAGAATATGAATTAGGAAAATCTAACCTTCAAAGTGGCATGTATAGATCATAAGTAGTGGGTAAAAATTCATAGGATTGCTAGGTGATGGTGGAACCCTAGTGCTTTCTTAATTTGATTTTCTAAAAACTTTTTCTTTTCTCTCTAGTCCTAATATTGCAGATTATTTATTTTAATTTATTAAATTCGTTTTTATTTTAATTAGCTTAAAAAATCAATTACCCCAATTTCTACTTTACAATAATTAAATGAAATCTGATTAGTTTCGAATTATTTATTAATCCCTGTGGATACGACCTTGCGAGATCCGTTTATACTACAATAACCTTGTGATTCTTGCAAGTAAAATAGGAGTTTTTATCGCTTTCATATGAGTGTTAAAATCCTTATCAAAAACCTAAAAATTCGGTTGAGGCAAGTGTTAGACATTTCGTCCTTAAGACAAGTTTACACCCCACCACTCATGGTTAATAGGCGTTTGTCTCCTAAGATACAACGACCACGTCTTTGTAATAGTAGCACTCCAAATCACAAGGCTCCATGAATCACGGGGCTTCCCTATTTATAGAAGTTGAGATACCACTTTGGAAAGCATGTGACTATTCATGAAGAGTCAAAAGTTGCAACTCTTCATTTGAATACACACCTCTTTCTATCAAAGGTCACCACTTCTAATTTCCATTCAATTAATAAATTTAATATTATAATAAATTATAATTTAAATTTTCCAACATTCACAAGGCATGAAATCGGATTGAGAATCTAACAATCAATCCGTCATTATTATCTTGTCACCTTATTCGTTGCATATCATATAACTCCGCAAACAAATACAAATAGCAATATGACACTTCTTCCTCCTCCTTTTCTCTCGTTGCCTTATTCATTGTATCAACTATTTGTACCCTACATCCAGTCAGAAAAGTGTTCGTACCAACTTAGTAGCCAAAAAAAACAAATGGATTGCAAGCAAGTTGGTACACCAAAATTATGAAAGCACTAACCTGCGAACAGAAAGCTATTCAATAATTCACCACTTCGGAAAGCAATGGTTTATTTGAGAAGAATGCCTCCAAATTCGCCATTGCTAGATCAGTCACATCCGTGAAACAGTCTGCTGTCAAGACAGCTTTATGCGGCGACAAAACAACATTATCTAGTCCAAAGAGCTCTTTCGGAACTTGAGGCTCATTCTCAAACACATCCAAGCCTGCACCTTTGATCTCTCCTTGCACCAAACACTGGACCATTTCCTTCTCATCGATAATAGCTCCACGCCCTACATTAATAATCACTCCCTCTCTTCCCAACGCCAACAAGACTTTCTTGTTAATCATGTGGCGGGTTTGAGCAGTCAACGCGCAGCAAATGATAAGAACATCGCTGTTAGCCGCAAGTTCACAAACATCGGAATAGAAAGGGTAAGAAACAGATGGTTTTTCCTTCCTTGAGTTGTACAAGATTTTGCAGTCAAATGCCTCAAGTCTTTTAGCAACTTGTAGGCCAATATGTCCCAATCCAACTACACCAACTCGCTTCCCTCCTACCTGAAATTTCCAGTCACCAAAACCACTTTAAAACGCTACCACAAAGAAAGAGAGAAGAAGATGGATTCATAGTTCAAGTATCCATATGCAAATTTCAATATATAACATAATTATAAAGTTGTAAAGAACTCCTCCTCCGAACTCTGTTCATTTGTTATCGAGAATCTGTAGACTGTAGCAATCCCTGACCTTAATTCAAGACTCTACACAAGATATAATAGCCCCCACTATATTACAACCAATGATTTGACATGATAAGGAGAGGAGAACTAAATTCAATTTCAGGCTCCCCACCAAAAAAAATCTCTACAATGCACCGGTGTACAGGATTCACTGCTTCAATAGAGAGCGGAATTTGCGTGCTCTAATCTAAATATTTCAGTCTAGCGGCTCTAGCCAGCCGGTGATAAAACTAGAAGAACTAAAAGCAAATAAAAACCAATCAACAAAATCTCTGTTTCGACAATCTTTAATTTTCACATCACATCACCAAATAAAGAGTATAACTATATCGATTAATCTAAATATTTCCCAAAGCACCAAAAAAATTTCCACCTATTAAACTTCACATATACAAAATAACTACAGTAAGCCAAGAAGCGATGACCTTAGAACCGAGAACAAAATCTCCTCTGCTAACCCAAAACCCATCTCGGACATACCGATTCGCAGCGGAAATCTTCCTCATGACGTCCAGAAACAACCCCACAGCCATGTCAGCGGCATCGCCAGCGAAGATTGGAGAGGAATTGGCAATGCGCACGCCGCGGGCTCGACACGCAGCCAAATCAACGCGGTCGAGGCCTGCGGTGATGGTGATTAGGAGCTTCAAGGAGGGGAGTAATTGGAGGAGCTGGGCGGTGATGGGGGTTTCTTTGGGGAAAGAGAGGAGGACCTGGGAGGAGGTAGCGTGGGACTTGAGGAACTGGGCCTGAGGGAGAGGGGAGTCCCAGGCTTTGAGGAAGTGGAACTTGTGAGAGGCTTTGGACTCCAGGGCAGTGAAGCAGTGGTTTGGGAGAAGAAGCAGGACTTGATGGGGTTGGGTGGGATTATCTTGTGCCATTGGAGTGAATAGGACGACGGCGACAGCAGAGTGGATGCGATGGATTCTGAGTTCTCCGAGATCCGAAACTAGCAGACGATACGATTTTGGGTTGCGTAGTGTGTGCGATGTTGGCGACGCGAGCAGAGAGAGGAGAGGGAGGATGCGACCCAGAGAGAAGGCAAGAAGACGAAGACTCTCTAGCGAAGGAAATAATCCACGCGAGTCGGGTTTATCCCATTCAAGGAACAAAATGTCGCCTATATTATCGGTTCGCCGGACCGATATTTTAATAAGTATCCAAAGGATTTTTGTCAAAATATCACGATATTATCGATATTATCATAAAATTTCAAAACTGTGCAAGTCGGAGACGAACGCCGAAGCTTCTGCAGCTTCGGCCGACTGTAAAACAGTCCCCTAGACTTCGATCTAGGTATGAAAATGAAGCCCAAGGGAAGAGGAAGAGATCTATACCATTTTCAAGGCATGCCGTGGTCAGAGCTTGATGGAGTTTCGCCTTGGAACCCACGGTCCACACCGGAAACTGGGTTTTGGTTTTCTCCAAACTTTTGCACCGGTTTCCATGGTGCTACCATCCTTGTCTGCACTAGCAGAGGGAGAAGAAGAACGAGGGAGATGAGGGAGTGCTGGTGTGTGTGTGTGTGTGAGTTCGGGGAAGAACCGAAGAAGGAATCAGAGTTGCAGAGAGAGGGAGAGCATGGGAAAGTGGAGAGAAAGAAAGGACTAAGAGAGAAGAAAGATGAGAGCCTCGGGGACAAAAATAAGGGGGTGGACCCCTTGGGATCACTAATTAAGATCCAAAAACAATAATTTTTTTTTTAAAAAAATAAATAAAAACCTAGAAAGTAAAATTATAAACTAAAGGGAGGGGTTTTACATTAAGGCCTTATTCGAAGATGTGACCGTTCTAAACTAGAAATATACCAACTGATAGATTACTTTATGAAACATTGGTAGAAGGAGACATAAAGATAAAGCCATCTAACTTGTAAGGCAACTTTCTTGACATAGTATTTTACGTCAATATATAATTTTGAACCTCATAGGAACTCTATGTGGTACTAAATCACTCATGTATCTTACCATGCAATGTATAAAGTGTAAAATATTGTACTAATTCATTATATATAAATGATTATGGTGTGTTTAGACTTCTTTCATTAATTACTACATATTTTCTACACTCATAATGTTTGTCAGCTCCCTATATAATTAACTTGATAATATTAAATCCATCATGCAATGCATTTCCTTCCAATTTTTTGTGATAAACTAATAGATAATTGACTAAATAAACATCCTGCAAAGTTTCAATAAAAATTTCCAAGTTTTTCTTACAATTTCCGTGGTTTCCATATAATTTTTATCGATATCGATATTATCCCGATATTTCCATCGATATTTCCGTGTTTTTGGACTACCGATATTTCCGATATTACCGATATTTAATACCTTGATCCCATTAAACTTAATCCGTGTATGTGACAAACACAGGACTACACGTAGTCCAGTCTAGTTCAATAAGGGGGTGTTTGTTGTGTTAGACTATCTCAGACTAGACTAGCTTTAAGGACTAAGCTGTACTGGCTTAGACTAGACTAAGTTGGACTAACTTAGTGGAACGTTTGGTGCAGTGTTGGACTAAGAAGCTGGATAATAACAAATTTTAATATTATATTATTTAATATATAAATTATTAATATTTTATTATGATCTAGGTGACCGGAGATGACGAGGAGTCTATCGGGAGTGGTTGTTGAGCATGACGAGGATGAGAGAGGATAGTCTTAGCTAGTCCCAAGGTTATTAGGGGGTCTCGCTAAGACCTCTTAGTGAAGGGTTTTGTCCATGCTAGTCCCCTTTAGTCTTATTAATGTTAGTCCCAGCATGAAACAAACATAGTATTGGACTAACAGCTAGTCCAGTCCAGTCCCACCTAGTGAGGGCAAACAAACGCCCCCTAAGTGTTAACAAACCCAAACAAACACACCTTTTATATCTACTAAGAGTCGCCACCTAGGTAGGTCTACGTGAGCTAGGTGGGCGCCTAAATAGATCTAGGCTGACACCTAAGCAATTCTAGTGCTCTTTCTTAATTTTCAAACAACTCGAAGTTAATCATGTAAATCTTAAAACAATTAAGCCAAGATCATCGAACTTCATGATTTTCACATACAAAGAATTTACGGAAATACATTAAACAAACAAGCGTACCTTGATCCATGACAACGAACGCTGTGAGATCCCAAACTGATTCTGTCAACGGCGGAGGAAATAGGTGTTCTCTCTCTTGCCTCTATTTGCACGTGAAAACGCTAATCGTGTTTTTTCTATCAAGTGCATATTAGATGGGTATATGCAATATATATATGTGAGGCAGAGAAAGGACCCGTTTCCATTTAAAGCCCATAATCAATTACCACCCATCACAGTAATTTGATAGGAAACATTTCTCACAATTTGACCAATAGGATTATTTACAAATGATAATATCCGTTAAACTCTACATATCATATAGACCGTGTCATATGGACCACTTTAGAATATTAAAATATTCTTACATTCTCCCACTTGGTCCATAGTGACACATGTTCCTTTTCAGGTTTAACAAATAAACATTAAGCGCGCAGTAAAGTTCGAAATAATCCTTACTATCAATTGGTTAACATAATTACTGATCTTAAGCAATTCACTAGTGTGAGTCATGGCGGTTGTACATCAACGAGCGACATAGTCCCTTCCATGCACCACAACACTAGCAATTACCTAAAACAGTTTATTAGTGAGAAATACATATATAGGTCCGATAATGTCTTTGTTAGAGACATTCCTGTTATCATTCATCCGATCTCATAAATGTATACATATAATGGAAAACAGGAAATACCAGAAACATGTTCAATTATCGAGCTCAGAGTGTCAAGCACAATACTGTCATTAAAAAAATTCTCATAAACAAAATAAAAAAAATGACAATCATCATGGACTACGACCAAGACCCATTCTTTCAACATGATCATTAAATGCCTTCGGCCCCAATCCCTTTGTCAAAGGATCTGCGATCATAAGCATTGTGCTTATGTGCTCAATAGACACTTTTTGTTTCTGAACCTCCTCCTTAAGAGTCAAGTATTTTATATCCATGTGTTTAGCACCATTAGAATACTTGTCATTCTTGGAGAAGAAGACAGCGGCAGCATTGTCACAAAAAATTCTCAACAGCTTAGCAATGGAATCAATAATGCCAAGCCTTGAGATAAAATTCCGTAACCATAATCCATGATTTGTAGCCTCAAAGCATGCTATAAATTCAGCTTCCATGGTGGATATAGCAATAGCATCTTGCCTTGTAGTCTTCCAAGAAATTGCTCCTCCAGCTCAGAGAAACAAGTAACCAAGACTTGATCTTCTGCTATCAATACATCTAGCAAAATCTGAATCTGAATAACCAATAACTTCTAGGTTATTAGATTTTCTGTACGTGAGCATATAGTCTTTCGTTCCTTGCAAATACCGCATCACTTTCTTTGCAGCTTTCCAGTGATCCATTCCTGGATTGCTTTGGTATCTGCCTAACATCCCAACTGCAAAACTGATGTCTGGTCTGGTACAAGTTTGTGCATACATCAGACTTCCTACAATAGATGCATAAGGAATACTTTCCATTTGTGCACGCTCCAATTCATTTTGTGGGCATTGCATAAGGCTAAACTTATCCCCTTTCTGAATTGGAGCAACACTAGATGAACATTTTTCCATACCGAATCTCTCTAGAACTCTCTCAATATATGCTTTTTGAGACAAGCCTAACACTCCACGTGATCTATTGATAGGAGCATATTTATGCGCCTTAGTTTAGCTTGTTCTTGTGCATTTATAGTGTTTTTCCTTAGTAAAGTAGTCTTTTAAGCTAGTTTTATGTGTTTTCAGGTTTTAAGGGCAAAGTATGCAAAATGATGCATTTTGGAGCCTTTTGGAGCAAATTAGAGCTTGGAATGGACATCATATGCTTGGAGCCAAGAGGATGAACGAAATTGAAGATTTGAAGATGATGTTTCCTACTTGAACAAGGTTTCCTAGTCGAAGTAGGAAAGCGCCTAATTAGAAGATGAAATCCTAGTCAACAAAGGATTCCTAATTGAAGAAGGATTCCTAATCAGCGAGGGATTCCTAGTTGAAGATGGATTCCTAGAAGAATGAAGATTCCTACTCAAGCAAGGTTTCCTACATGAAGAAGAAGAAATTAAAGTCAAAGAATCAGCTCAAGATAAGGATCTTATCCAAAACCTCATCCATAACCTTATCTTAGCTCCTCTTATCTAAACAAACATTATCCTATCCTATCTTATCCTAATCCTAAAATATCCACATTTCAGCCACTTAGGAGGATTTCTAGCTAGATTAAGATGCTCAAAATGGGATTTCTAGAAGACCTAATCTTATCCTACATAAATGGCGCCTAGAACCTTTCTAGAAGCCTAAAAATCTGCCTTGCATTATCTTCTAGAACCCTAGCCTTTGTGCCGCACTTTCTACCCTATTTCCCTTGGGATTTTGGTTTCTAGAAGCCTTATCTTTTCACACTCTTTGTGCTGCACCTTATCTCCCATTCCTTTTGGGTTTTTGACTTGTTTTCCTTGTAGGATTGTATGTTATTATCCTATGCAGTTTAGGTCTTTAAAACCTTGTCCTTTGCTACCTAGGAGATGAGATTTTCAGCCTATATATACAACTCATTGCCGCACCCTTCACTCACCACCTCTCATACACATTCATTCATTCCACAAAGTCAGAAATTCGTCTAAACCCTCTCCACACCTTTGCCGCACCATCCCATTCCCCTAAACACTACTACATCCATCCATAACCATGCATCCATACCCCTAAGGCCCTAAACCTGTCCCTAGACCTTTGCCGCACCAAGGAGGAGGAGAAGGAAGCTCGGAAGTTCATGCCATTCAAGTTCACGCCGCTGGAATTTCTAGGTGTTTCTTTTCCTTTGATTTCGATGTTTAAATTCAATTCTCTTTGTTTTGTGCGTATGAGGAACTAAACCCCCCCTTGGCTAGGGGAGATTCGAAATACATGTTTATGCTTGCGTTATGATTTGATTACTTCTAATTGCGTTTCATAAGTTGTGAATTCAATTTGCTTATCTATGTGAATTACATTGATTTGTGTGTGTTGGTTGAGAGTGCACGCTTAATTATCATGCATAGATTGAATGCTAGGATATAAGGAAATTTCACCTAATCATTATGGACTTATATTCACAAGTAGTAAAGGTTGATGATCTCAATCGCGTTAAGTAAATTCTTGGCATAAGTTTCATGCAATCATAGTAACAAGTGCTTCGTCAATGCTTATGGTTTTCATAGAACTTAATGATTCTTGCTTGTATCTCTATTATGCAATCATGTAGGGGACTTGTGGGGAATGTTTTGGGTTGTCGTATGCAATCATCCAATTCAATAACGTTAGGAAAATCTGAAGGTTAATTTAAGCGGACCTAATTAACTTGGGGCGTTGAGAGTTCATGGTTTATTGAAAAGCAATTGGAAATCGTTTTGAATGCAAGTATAACATGTGTGGAGATGAACCCCTTAGCTAGCCTTCCATCCATTCAATTTAATCAAATTCGTTTTTAAAATCTGTTCTAGTTTACAAAGTTTGTTTTGTTTTTAAATTCGTCCAAAATCAATTCCCCTTTTCTTTGTTGAGTCATAGTAGTTAGAAATCACTTTAGTTTGTGTTTTTAAGTGTCTTAGGTCAAGTTAAAACCAATTTTCGTCCAAGTTTGTGTCTAGTGTTCAAAACTGCCCAGATTGTGTTTTTAAGGCAGTTTTGAGTGTTTTGGTGCTGTTTTGAGTCTTTTGGTTTGTTTTGGTGTTTTAAAGTTTAGTTTTGCATTCTTTGAGTCTAGTTTAGTGTTTTAAACTTGTTTTTACGTATTTGAGTTAGTTATCAAGTGATTTAGCAATCCCTCCTAATCCCCGGTCTAGAACGATCCCTACTTACATACTTTGCTACAATTGATAAAAAGAGGGTTTAATTTGTGTGCTTATATATTTCACATCATCTATCTCGGAATATTTCAATTCCTATCACATAGGCCGCCTCACCCATATCTTTCATTTCAAAGTTCTCCGAGAGAAACTATTTGGTCTCATGTAATAGACCAAGATCACTACTAGCAAGCAAAATGTCATCAACATATAGAATTAGAAAGATAAACTTGCTCCCACTGACCTTCAGATATGTACATCGATCAGCGATGTTTGCTTTAAAACCGAAGGATACAATGATATTATCAAACTTAAGATACCATTATCGTGAAGCTTGTTTAAGTCCATATATTGACTTCTTTAGTTTACAGACCATGTGTCCCTTTCCCTTTAATGCGAAGCCTTCAGGTTGATCCATGTAGACTTCTTCTTCCAAACTCCCATTCAAGAATGTTGTTTTCACATCCATTTGATATAACTCTAAATCATAATGAGCTACTAATGCCATAATGATTCTAAAAGAGTCTTTCTTTGAAACTGGTGAGAAAGTCTCTTTGTAATCAATGCCTTCTTTCTGAGTAAAACCTTTGGCTACCAATCTGGCTTTATATTGTTCTATATTGCCATTAGAGTCGCGTTTGGTCTTAAAAACCCACTTACACCCAACTCTCTTACAACCTTTAGGCAATTCAACGAGATCCCAGACTTCATTTTTGTCCATTGATTTTAACTCATCATTCATGGCATCAATCCATTTACTAGAATCAATACAGTTAAGGGCTTGTGAAAACGAAACCGGATCTTTTTTAATTCCTATATCAACGTCAGACTCTTGTACATATACCACATAATCATCTAAAATAGCACTTTTCCATTCTCTTTGAGATCTCCTTAATGCTATTTCTTGTGGTTCTTCCGCTACATTTTCATTTGTGATAATCTCATTCTGGAGCGGATGGTCATTAATTTGTTGTTCAACATTGTCTAACGGTTCAACATGTGTAGGAACAACAACTTGCTTAGAAATTAATGACCAATTCTTTAGGTTTTTTGCTCCCACTAATTTCACCACTTTCAATGAATCTGGCATTGCTGGTTTCAACAATTCTCGTACTATGATTAGGACAATAAAGCCTATATCCTTTGGATTTTTCTGGGTAACCAATAAAGTAACCACTAATCGTTCTAAAATCCAACTTCTTTTCATGCGGATTATAAATTCTTATTTCTGATGGGCAACCCCAAACATGTAGGTGCCTTAAACTAGGTTTCCTTCCTGTCCACAGTTCAAATGGTGTTTTCGGAACTGCCTTACTAGGAACCCGGTTTAACAAATATACAGCAGTCCTAAGAGCATACATCCACAATGATATAGGCAAAGATGCATTACTTAACATACTCCTAACCATGTCCATAAGAGTACGATTACGCCTTTCAGCAACACCATTCTGCTGTGGAGTACCTGGCATAGTGTATTGGGCACATATGCAATGCCTTTCAAGGAGTTTTGCAAATAAACCAGGACATTGTCCTGATTCAACAAATTTTCCATAAAATTCACCACCTCTATCCGACCTGACAATCTTCACCTTTTTATCTAATTGTCTCTCAACTTCAGCAATGAACACCTGAAGGGCATTCACTGCTTCAGATTTTTCTTTCAATAGATAAATATAGCCGTAACGTGAAAAATCGTCTATAAAGGTGATAAAATATTTTTCTCCACCCAAAGATGGAGCATCAAAAGGTCCACATATGTCTGTATGAATTATTTCAAGAAGCTCTGAACTTCTTGTGGCTCCTTTCTTGGTGTATTTGGTTTGTTTGCCCTTAATACAATCCACACCTACACCGAGATCAGTAAAATCTAGGTTTGGAAGAATCTCATTCTTTACAAATCTTTCTAACCTTTCTCTGGATATATGACCCAGTCGTTTATGCCACAAGAATGAAGAATTTTCATTGTTTAGGCTACGCTTAGTTCCAACATTATGATGCAAGGTCAAAAGTGTTTCAGCAAAACAATTATTGAGCTTTAAATTATATAGCTCACCTATTAGAATACCAGAACCAACAAAAGAGGTATTCTTATATAAACTGAAACATTCATTACCAAACTTTATAAAAAATCCATTACGGTCAAGCTTTGAAACTGAAACCAAATTTTTGGAACAACTAGGAACATAAAGTGTCTGAAATAAATCCAAACAATATCCAGTATCCAAAATTAAACGAAAGGTTCCAATAGCTTTAACTGGAGCTTTGACTCGATTCCCCATGAAAATGAAATTTTCATTTGGATTTAAAGTTTGGGTCATAAGGAATCCCTGCATCGAATTAGAAATATGAGCTGTAGCACCAGAGTCAACCCACCAAGTATTATAAGGAACTTCAGTTAAATATGATTCAAAACTTACATAAGCCAAGGGCTCACCTTTCTTTTCGAACCATTCTTTGAATTTCTGACAATTCCTTTGATAATGCCCAGGCTTCCTACAGAAGCGACATAAATCACTTTTCTGTTCCTTATCATGAGCCTGAGTAGCATTAGCAGGTCCATTCACCTTGGGTGGTCCTCTTTTCTTTCCTTTTCCAGGCTTTCTTCCAAATTTTCTTTTAGCTCCTTCACTTACTAAATGAACGGAATGCTCTCCTTGCTACTTAAGCCTTCCCTCATCTTGAACAAGTTTAGTGGCCAATTCATCAACCTTCCACTTGTCCTTAATAGCATTATAGTTGATTTGAAATGGCCCATTGAGGAGGCAAGGAGTTCAAAATAAATTGAACAAGAAAGGAGTCATCCACATTCATTCCAAGAGTCTTTAGCTTTGCTGCTATATTAGTCATTTCAAGGACATGCTCATGCATGCTTCGCATACCATCAAATTTCTTGGTGGTAGCTTAGCCATTAATGTCCCAGCAAGAGACTTGTCAGCATTCTTGAAACGAGTCTCAATATTTTTCAAGTATTCCTTAGCAGTTTCAGCTTGAGGAAGGCCAGTCTTTATGTTGCTTGCTATAGTCATTCGCATGAACATTATGCTCAATCTGTTCGATCTCTCCCAGGCATTATAGAGAGATTTTTCCTCAGTGCTGCTTGTATTCGTAAAAGCAGCAGGTTTATCAGTTCGGAGTGCTAAATCAAGATCTAGAAAACCAAGGTGAAACTGAACTTGCTCACTCCAATCTGAGAAATTTGTTCCATTAAGTGAGGGAATAGATGGAGCAAGCGAATGAAGAGAAACAGGCACTGACACTGCAATTCAAAAGTGCTCACAACATTAATGCTTTGAGTAATAAAAACACGTGTAATAACAATAAGTGTATTATCATATTCTCCTTTGGGTAGATACTACAACAATACAAACAATCATTGATGCATAATACCTTATTGATAATTGTACATCTCTAACAAGACAAGTTTCGTTATCTTTGGATATCCGAACAAATGAAAATGAAATATACAATTCTCACCACATTCATATCATCAATCATATGAGCAATTAGTCTACCTTTGGGTGACCCTTAAGAACTTATGACAAATGAAAAATATATTACTCATGTACAAACCTTTAAAACATAATAAGGTTTTGTTCGTTCATATGCATCATCCTACCATGAGTAATTGATTAATCATCATTTAATTTGAATCCATGTGATCTTTCTTGTTTGGCCACTTTGGTGACTTACAAATAATTTCCAGAAGACGAATTACAAATTAAATGAATGACGTTTATAATCCTAATGATCGGTCATAGGTATTCAAATTACTTTAATTAATTCCAACTTAAAAGGATCGCCCAGATTGTATCCATACCCAAATATGCAATTCGGCAAAAAATATAAGCATGTCTGCCTTGATCAGACATCGAACCCTTATTAACCAGCAAGCATACAAATAAAATGCTAACAGTAAGCAGCAACATACAAATTATCCTTACAGAAAACAGCGGCATAGAAATAAAAAACAACGATTAGGTTATTTCCAAAAATTAAAAACACAGCGGATCATAATTTATTTCGTAATGAAACCCTCATCATGTCGATTCAGTTAAAGTTCATAAACGTAAATGGAAAATCATGAGGGCTCTCAACTAGGCTCTGATACCACATGTAAATCTTAAAACAATTAAGCCAAGATCATCGAACTTCATGATTTTCACATACAAAGAATTTACGGAAATACATTAAACAAACAAGCGTACCTTGATCCATGACAACGAACGCTGTGAGATCCCAAACGGATTCTGTCAACGGTGGAGGAAATAGGTGTTCTCTCTCTTGCCTCTATTTGCACGTGAAAACCCTAATCGTGTTTTTTCTATCAAGTGCATATTAGATGGGTATATGCAATATATATATGTGAGGCAGAGAGAGGACCCGCTTCCATTTAAAGCCCATAATCAATTACCACCCATCACAGTAATTTGATAGGAAACATTTCTCACAATTTGACCAATAGGATTATTTACAAATGATAATATCCGTTAAACCCTACATATCATATGGATCATGTCATATGGACCACTTTATAATATTAAAATATTCTTACAAATCAAAGCAATGACCAGCCGCATATGTTAACCCAAACAAACACACCTTCTATATCTATTAAGAGTCGCCACCTAGGTGGGTCTACGTGAGCTAGGTGGGCGCCTAAATAGGTCTAGGCTGGCACCTAAGCAATTCTAGTGCTCTTTCTTAATTTTCAAACATCTCGAAGTTAATCAGGGCGATGACCAACCGCCTAACATAGGCGGCAGCGTTGGAACAATGCATTTATCCCCAAATTTCTAGTCGTTTTGTATCAGACAAGACTGCAAATTTGTGAAGTTTTGTGCCAAAACTTAAGATTTTAATCAGACATCAATCTTAATTTCATGTGTGTCGTGCTCCTTTACCTTTTCCCTTGAATTTTTTTTTTTAAAAAAGAAAACGCTTGGTTATGGATTTGAATGGGCACTGCTTGTCATGGGAGGACGAACTTCTGCAAAAATTGAACCTTCTTTAGTGGTGGTTTGAATGTGTCTGTTGAGCAAAAATTGTACATAAGATGTAAACAAATAATTCATTCGACACAATTTCATCTTCGTTCATTTTGTGAGGAGATTTTATTAATTTGAGTTCGATCCATTCTAAACTATGCGTCTATTAATTACAATTCTTCGTTAAAAAGTAAAAACCCTTTGATTCCAATCTGAATGAATCGTAACTTGAGGATTTGAGTGTTTATTTGATTTGTACATCGGGAACAAAGTGGGAGGATTACGTCTCCACTTTCTGATTTATTTATTTACTTTCTTGTAAATGGGTGGCTTAGATTTCTATATGTTAATCTCCATTGTTGATTTTAATTGCCACTAACATCTCCACTTTTCTTGAATGCAAGGACCGTTTCCATTTATTTTTTATTCACTTATTTTTCTTTTTGGCACACAATTTTTTACTTCAACAATGACTCTCACAAAAACTTTTGTAATGTAACAAGGCTTGATTTAATCAGAAAGCTAAAATCTTTGGGACAATCCCAAAACAGTTAAAACTTTCAAACAGCCCATGTAATTTGGGGCAAAATTTTACTAGGTTCAATCAAAGTTTCAAACTTTACACTGAAATTTCAAAATAGGTAGCTGTAAATTTGTTCAAAAAAAGTGTTCAATCAAAGTTTCAAACATTACTCTGAAATCAAAGTTTAATCATGATTTTAAAAGATTCTCTAAAATTTTAGGTGTTCAATCAAGATTTTAAACAATTCTCTAAAATTGTGTAGTGCATTCAATCTGAATTTTAAGTGAGTTTATAAAAGTCGAGGGGTAAGTGTACAATTTGTATTAATAATCATTATTGGAGGAAAAAAAAATATGAAGCGCCTCAAAAGGGGGCTTCCAAAGAGTCAAGCGAAAGTAGGGTTAGGGTTTTTGACGACATAGTCTAAGGTTACGAGTAGCCATGCTCAACGAGAAATGAGGCTTCGACAATGGAGAAATAATCAGGAAACGATGGGAGATCGTTTGAGGGAGTACGATCTGGATGAGTTAGGGCAACAATTTGGAGCGAACTTTCAGTTGTCAGATCGTTCTAGAGTGTATGATTATAGTTGTTTTTAAACAATTTAAGGAACAATTTAGAAAGAAACAAGTAAAAGAAGATTGTCATGATTAGCTTGGAAGTTGGAACGACAAAATGTGTTTGGACCCAAATTGAACATTTGGCTTGAAGCGTGACTCAATTGCACGCAAATCCATAGGAAGGCACTAGACCTTTGAAGCAAGGAAAGCTGAAGAAGGAAGCTCGGCCCATAATTCAAGATATTAGCTGATGTGGTAGAAATGGACGGCAACCTATGCAAATGGATAGGATAGAGATTATTACAAAGGGTTTTGCAGAAAGCAAAAATACCATTTTAGGGGGTAAAATCCCCGTAATTTGAAGAGGGTTAAGTGTGAAATCACCACTTGCCTGTCACATCAACCCAAGAGAGTTTAATCCAGAAGGAGAAATGTGCTATAAAAGCTACAAGAGAACACGAAGAAAATGACACTAAACTAAAAAAAACACTTAAAAGCTCTGTCATTTTATTTACCTTCTCTTTGCACCCTCTAGTCATTCCCTTTAGTTATAGCTTGGTTTCAGCCTTCTCGCAAGTATCGATTTAATTTGTAGCCATTACTGCACCCTTTTTTTCCAAAGCTGGCCCATACTCTGTAAATTTGCAAAATGAGTGTTTCGAGAGGCAGAGATTCGAGCCTGAAGAGATTTATAACGTGCCCGAACTCACTTGTTTACTTTCTAATGCATTAAATACTGCTTTTATTTACTTTGTGTGTCATAGCCCATCTCGAGGATTAATTATCGTGGTTGTGAAAAGACAGATTTACCCTTGAACGTTGGATGTGTGTTATGTTTTGGATTAAGAAATTGGGTCAATTGGTTTCATTCTTAACAAATTGGACCCAATTAGAACTAAAAGATTAAAGAATTGTGATTGGTGTGCATGTTTAGACCATACACATCCATACCCTTTTCTCTCTCTCATTCTCGTGCTCTCTCACTTTCATCTCTCGAACTCTCTCTCTTTCCCTCACGTATGGACAAGCAACAAAGCTCACAATTAGGCACGGATCGACGTTCTAATGGTGATATTCTTGTCCCTTGCAAGTCCCTGAGTACATCTATACCATTCTTAAGACTTGAAACCAAGAAAAACCCGAGAAAACCTAACCTCGATTTTGTGCACTGTTCATGCACACGTAAAACCTTGTGTTTCAAGAAATTCTAAGGTCATAGGAGGCTTAAGGAGGTTCTCACTAGTCTCAGGGTACGTTGTTGGAAGGAATTGGACGTCGGAGGGCTGAGATTGAGGTTACTCTAGGTAAGCCGATATATCAAGCTTTCCCTAAGAAAATGTAGTAGTTTTTAGGCCTTAAAACTATTATAACGTGATTGTAGATGTCCCTAGCTTCATTTGGGTACCAATTTTATGAAAAATGGTTAAGAAACGAGTGAGAATAATGGATTTAAAGTTTTACCCAATTTTCCGGCGACCGGCGACTCGCCGGAGAAAATGACGGCATATTCCGTCAGTTTGGACAGAATATGCTGACGCCGTCAGTCAAATGTAACAGAACCTGTTAGGTTTAACGGAATATTCCCTAACGGTGGTTAGGGAATCCGTCAGGTTTGGGCCGCACGTGGGGGCGTGTTTTGCCGTGCCCTTGCCGGCGCGTAGCGACGCGTGGGAGGTCCAAAAATATTTCTAAAAATATGGGGATGATCCTGAGATTGTTTAGATCACTGTGGTATATTCATATACCAATTTTGAGCAATGTATGAGAAGTTATTAGCTAGTATTGCCTATGTGCTTTAAAAATAACGTTTTTATAGTTAATTCGCATATAGGTGAGGCTTATCCTGAGGACAAGCATATCCACGGGTGACTCGGGGGCTACGACCCTTCGACATATCAGTGAGTGAGCTTTTTTTTTTGTATGTATTTATATACTTGATATATTTTCCAAAAATGCATTTTTAAGGAAAGTATGCTTTGAAATAATATGCCAAATGCTTCTATATTCTGAATATGCATTTCATGGTTGCATATATATATATATATATATAAATGTGGTGCTGTGGAGGCACAGGTGAGTTTAGGTAAGTTATGTTTGGTTGTGTGAATCATCGATGATGTGATATGTGATATGTGATTAAGTAATGTTGAGCTCATAAAGCTGCACCTAGGGTGATTGTGAATTAGCCAGAGATATGAGGTACATGCCTGTTTATTTATGTCACCTCCTTTACTATATGCTCATATTGGATCCAACTTCAGTGCACAGTCTTGTCGTACATACCTTATTCATGATTCCGACTTGTAGGTGACTAGCGATTCATCGCCCGACTATTATGAGAGAATAGAATTGAGCATAATTATATTTCACCCAATCTTGTCGTACAGACCCTCTTTAGTGGTTTTGACTTATGTGCAGTATCTTGCCTTATAGGTCATTGTAGTAACTCCGGCCAAATTGACTTTTGAGCTATGAATTCAGCCATACAGACTACCTCAGGGGTTCCGGCTAACATATCATATTTCTATGAAATCATTCTTACCTGGATTGTTTACTTTGTTATATTTTGGCATGGCATACATATGAATATGATTATGTGAAGCATGAATTGAATTGATATGATTATATATATATATATATATATATTTGTATATACTTATATCTTGATTCTGGGAAAATTATACATGTTTTGCAGCAAGGGGTTAGTATATTGATAAATGAAATGAGTTTGTAAAACATTTGTTTTTTGCCTACTCACGTTTTCTGTTTTGCGCCCCTTCAGGTTCTAAATAAGCTTGCTGTTGGTGGCTCGGGATTGTCGGCTGTTCTGACCTATTTGATTAATAGTAGGACATTCCTGATGCTGTGTAACTGGTATTTGTTATACTGGACTACACTTAGACTTATTATGCCTGATTAAGAGTGTTTACGGTTGTAACTAACTCCTATCACTTTCTGTTTAGCAATGCACTCTAGTAATCTGGTTTTTAATTATTCGTATAATTGCTATCTTTATCGCTTCTGCACTGTGCACATGGCTACGTCACCCTCACATGATGGCCAGCATGCCTTGACCTTGGTTGGGGTGTGTCAGTTTGGTATCAGAGCCTAGGTTTAGCAGTCCTGTATAATTCTTAAATGTTCTAATCCTTGTGATGTCTTATGTCAGAACTATGCTGCCTTGTAGAGAGCCCCGTCAACCAGCTGAATCTAGTTTCCCTAATATTGCTCAATTATGGGAAGTTATAGTTTCTGCCATTCAGACAGCATTCCGTATTCCCTAGAGGACACCTCTTGAAACAGTCCATAATCTGAAGTTGGCTCACTTTATGGGTAATGAAGGTCATGAGGGGCAGAAAAATGGCTAAATTATATGGAGAAGACCTTCCAGGTGATGCAGAGCTAGGGGAATCTTCCTTTTGATAGGTGGGTCGAGACGATTACCTGGTTTTTAGGAGAACAACCTGCATCTTGGTGGAGACAAGAGTCTTACGAGATGACCCCAAAGGAGATTGTGGATTGGGGAGTGTTTAAGGAGCGGTTTCAAAAAAGGTTCATTCCTCATGCGTATATCGATCTTAAGAAACATGAGTTTACTCATCTAAAGCAAGAAAAATGTCTGCTAATGAGTATTATAGGATGTTTACTGATCTGTCAAGATATGATCCAGAGGTTGCTACTAATCCGGTAGAGATGCTTCGTTGTTTCAGTTTAGGTACTAAGAAGAAATGGCGTTCCATAGCGACATCGACTCACTGTGCCTCTTACCAGGAGTTCTATGAGATTCTACTAAGGATTGAGGCCTCAGAGAACATGCCTAGTGAAAGTGAAGATGAGGAAGGAAATAATGGGGGCCAGAGACGAGATGACAAAGGAAAAGGGCAAGCATTTCAGAGACCCCGCAAGACTCAAAACTTTAAGATGAGCGGTGGCAGTTCCAGCTCTTCTAGCGGGGGATTGAGTACTAATATGGAAAGGAGAGGTGGTAGATTCACTGGAGGTCCGAGGTTCCAGAAACAGAGAGATTTTGGTGGTTCATGTGGATCCGGTGCTCTTTATGCCGTAGGTGTAATAATCGGCATTTTGGGGAGTGTAGGAGAGGCAGCAATGGATGTTTTACTTGTGGACAGATGGGTCATAGGGCTGCTCAATGCCCTCAGAGTCAGTAGAGACCCCAACAGCCTTCCTTCCCACCACATGCATTTACCTAGCACGCTTCAGGATCTTGTGGTTATACTTAAACTGGACGAGGAGGTGCCTACCATTACCAGGGTAACGTCGCTCCCTACACCTCAGGTCAGCAGCAGTACTCTCAGGATCCTCAATATCAGAATAGGTATCCTCAGTATCAGGGAGGATCTATGTCTTATCAGCCACATTTAGCTGGTAGATCTCAGTGGTACCAAGAGGGATAGCCCCAGCAGGGAGAGATTGCTGCTAGTAGTGCAGGATATTCGAGGCAGTCAGGTCAACAGAGGCAGGGATGTGATGTTCATGCCAACAGAGGTCGCGGTGGACGGCAGCAGAACCATGCACGTATCCACAACATGTCACTGCAAGATGCCCAAAATAATCCAAATTTAATCATGGGTACATTAAATATTCTTAGTCATTTTGCTAGAGTGTTGATTGATTATGGTGCTACATATTCTGTTATTTCTTATACATTTGCTCAAGTGACGCAACCTCATCCTACACCTCTAGGGTATAATTTAGAATTTTCTATGCCTAGAGGGGATAGCTGTTTTGTGGATCGGGTATATTGATGCGAAAATTATCTTAACACATAAATTTAACCATCTTTTGACAACTGTAGTATAAGTATAAGAAGGGATCGTTCTGGACCGGGGATTAGGAGGGCTTGCTAATAACCTCTAAACTGACTCAAAAACATAAAACTAAACTTAAAAATACTTAACAAGACTCACAAGACTCAAAGCAAACTTAAAATAGTCAAAACAGCTTAGAACAACTAAATAAACTTAAACTAGACACTAGGAATGACTTTGGACGAAAATTGACTTTTACTTGAATCAAAACATTTAAAAACACAAATTAAAACAGATTCTAACTAATTAGATACATTAAAGTAAAGGGGGATTGAGTTTTGGACGAAGTTGAAACAAACAAACAAGTATGAAAAACTAGACAGATTGTAAAACAAATTTGAGAAATAAGATGATGGATGGGATAGCTAGAGGCTTTTTCTCCACACATGACATGTATGCAAATAACTCGATTTCTAGTTACTATTTCATTGAATTATGAACGACAATGCTCCAAATTAACCGTGACATCACTAGTTAACTCTCAGATTTTCCTTGTTTTATTGGATTGGATGACATCATTCGACAACCCAAAATATTCTTCTAAAGTTCCCTACATGACATCATAATAGAGACACAATAAAAGATCATTACATTTAATGAAAATCATAAGCATTGACAAAGCACTTGCAACTATGACATCATGTCACTCATGCTAGGAATTGAACTTAACGCGATCGTTTATAAGTGACCTTCACTACATGTGAATATAACTTTGTAACGATTATGTGAAACTTCCTTATATTCTAGCAACAGATTTATGCATGCCAATTAAGTGTCGACCCTTAATTAACAAATACAAATAAGTTATCAATCAAATAGTTAAGCCAATTGCATTCACGATTCAAGAGTTCATAACTGGAATTTATCAAATTATATTGCACACATAATCATGGCTTTAAAATCACCCCTAGCCAAGAGAGGTTTAGCCACTCATATTTACAACAAAATGAAAGGAATGAATTCAAACATTAGAAACAAAAGAAAGAAAACACCTAAACGCTCCAACGATCCAAGTTGGACAGCAAGCACGTTCAAGCATTTTCCTTCCCTTCCTTTGCTACGGCACAAGGTGTTGGTGAGTGTTTGAAGGTTTGTTTGCATGGAGGAATGGATATGAAGATGAATGGATGTGTTTGGTAATGAGTGGATGTAATGAGTGTAGTGGATGGATGTTTGATAATGAGTGGATGTAATGGGTGTAATGGATGAGTGTTTAGTAATGAGTGGATGTAATGGGTGTAGTGGATGGTTGTTTGGTAATGAGTGGATGTAATGGGTGTAGTGGATGGATGTTTGTAGTTATAGGTCAACACACTTGCACACACACATGCTGATTTCTTGCCTTCTAATCTTCAAAAACGTCCATCCTCATGTCTTTATGCTTGCACTATCCAATCTTGGCCCAAAAATGCTCCAAATAGCACTTTGTTGCCAACTTTGTTATTTGAACCTACAAACACACGAAAATAGCTTAAAGTACTAAAATAACTAGAATTAAACTAAGAATATGCCAAGAAACAAGCTAACTAAGTTGCATAAATATGCTCCTATCAAATTCCCCCACACTTAGCTTTTGCTAGTCCTCGAGCAAAACAAAAAAAATAAAACACAACCTAACCTTCCAACATTTGCCTCAGGGATTTCGAATGCACATGACATGTTAAAATTATCATTCCCACAGATTTTGGTTATCTTCACACTTGAGTACAAACTTAATCACAGTCACTACTTACTAGTTCACAATTAACCAATTAAAACAATGTTTTGAATGTAGTAACATGCCTTAGAGAATTTGCTCAATTCCTTACAAGATACTCTCTATTTTCACATACATTTTCTGACTACACACCCTACACTAAAGACTGGGACTCACATATGTTATAACAAAGGAAGCAATTTTCTGAAGTTATTAAGCATGTTTAGATATGATCTCATGAATGGTATGCTACTACTTAGATGCGAGAACCAGTGACACCATATGCTCATACCAATTTCGAACTCCACAAATTGAAACACACAACACTCAAGATTGAAGTCAAGGGTTGTAACAGGGCTTGGGGGTAATGGCTAATAAAGAAAGGATAAGAATAACAAACCTTCTTAAAGTGATAGCAAGCAAAGCAATGAAATAGACACTTGGAATTCAATTTAGAATGCAGAATCAACTTTTAAATACAAAGAGAAGATTCATGCAACACTTAAGGCCGAATTCAATGTTTTAGACCCTTTTTTAACAAACTTTTTTCTTTTCACTCTTTTTTTTTCTTTTCTACTCGTGCCTTATTAAGAAGTTTGGCACACACACACACACAAGAATCACTTCCCCCACACTTGCTTTCTGTAATACATTGATAAAAAAGGAGTTCATTTTAAGTCATGCTTTACTATGCTTCAAGAACAAGGGTATGGAAGGTCCTAAAACTAGGCTAGGTAAGGATAGTGTGGACTAACAAAGAACATAGTCTTAACAAGGCTCAACGGGGTTAAACTTAAACACATAATGAAATAGGGGCACGGCAATTTGGCTTTGGTGGTCACTACACAACTTCATCTTGAATATGTGTTATGCAAATCAATAGCATGCTTTGAATGAAATAGGCATGAGTTCTAGCATTTGGAACTAAATGATGAAACGCCTTCTAAGTAGCAACCAAGCAAAGAATAATGAGATCATGCAACAACTCTAGAAAACAATGATGCACATATTATTAACTCTCCAAATAAACGTTTAGGCTCAAGTCTCACAAGGTTGTAGCATTCATTTGAGTTCCTTCCTTCAAACATGTTACAAAAATTGATTTTTCCTTCATGATTGCATGTGAATTCATAAATTATAACCACAACCAAGCATACACCAAAGAGTAAATCAAATTTTCATCCATGTTTATAACTCTCTTTAACTGTCATGTAATTAAAAACCAAATCCTCATCATTGTGTTGGAAGGTACCCTAAGACATAAACAAACACACAAAGACAACTCTTTTTGGGTTTTTCAAATTTTTATGAGATTTTCGGATTTTTATGTCAAAACACACTAAAACACTCCAAAACAGCTTAAAAGCACTTAAAACAGCAAGGAACAACACTAGAAGTAATGGGTGATAAACTCCTGCGAATTTCATGCAAAACAACTTGGTTACCCCCCCCACACTTAAATCAAACATTGTCCTCAATGTTTCAAGCATAAACTCAACAAAAACAAGCAAACAAACAAACAACGAATAAACATGACAAGTATGGTAAAGTAAAAACCAGACAGAGTATAGTTTAAGAACGTAAATCTGGTTTTGGAGATAAATGATCTTGGCGACTTTCCACAGCTTTGACCTCGAACTGGTTTGGAATTCTGAGCAAGGAATATCAGAGTTCCTTGGTTTCAAATCAGACTCCTTCTGCTGGGTTGATTTGATTGTGCAGTCTGCATTTTTCTCTGCTTGTTTCTTCTGCACGGCAGGCAGGTACGAGGTAGAGATGATGGTCTGTTTCTTTCTTCAATCTTTCCAAATGCCCACCATTTGCTTTCTTTCTCCTTGTCCCTAGCTGAGGATGAATTAGCACATTATGTCCAATTGCTTCAAGGTATCATTTTCACTTCCCTTATCTGTTCCCCAGGCAGATGTGGTAGACGAAGTGGAAGCATAAGATGTTGAAGATGAGTACTCGAGAGCAAGGCTAGGTAAGCAATCAGGAAGAGATTCCAGGCAGTCGGTTTCAGATTGGAAGATTGATAACAAGTACTGGCTGATTGCTCTGTTTCTCCTTGTCCAGTAGATGAAAACAACGACAAGGAGAAGCACAGGGAGAAAGCATGATATAAGATACTCTTGCTTTCAACCTTCATGATATGAAATACTTTTGCTTTGGAAAAGTTGTTTGTAGAGGTACCCCAAGGAATAAGGAACACTAAGTGACTCGAGAGGCTTCGTTGGGAAGGTATTCTTGGAGATAAAGAAATGTTATGTATGTCTGCCTTGAAATGGAGGGTGAAGGTTGACATTTATAGGAATTAATAACCGGTACTATTCTTTCACTCTTGTCAGCAACCGTTGGATGATTTAACAGTAAACTTCACGTGCCTTCTACTTCACAAGAAATCTTCGACAGATTGCCCGTAATTTTCGCAAGGCTGAGTATGCATGTGATAGGCGCTGACACGTCTGGAAAAGCAAGTGCTTCTTCAATATCTAGAATCGGCGCTTCAACAAACTGCCTGTGATTTCCGCAAAGCTGAGTGTATATGTGACAGATGCTGACACGTTTGGAAAAGCAGATGCCTCTCCGATTTCTAAGCTTGCCTCTTCGAGTTCTGAGCTCGCCTCTTCGATCTCTGAAATCCCGTCGAGTGCAAAGGTTGCATGTGACAAGTGCGGACAAATCTGGAAAAGAAGATTGGCCCGTGGTTTCTGAGCAAGCCCAGCTTTTGAGAAAGCTAGACCTCTTCGATTTTTGAATTGGCCTCTTTGATTTCTGAGCTCGCCTCTTCGATCTCTAAAATCCCGTCGAGTGCTGATTTTTATAGAGGCACACAGTTCGTTTCAAAGCACACTTGAATTTCTACCTGTAGAAATTCCCTTCATTGCACTTCTAAGATCTTGATTTGTCCTACCTCTTCTTTCTTCAACACCTTTAAAAATGTTTGGCCCCTCTGACCGTCGTTTTTTACTTGAACCTTGGTGAAGAGGCATCCATGCCTTCTCCAGACAACATATGGTGCCCATCCTTCATATCCCTTATTGGTCCTATTACCGTTGGGGATTCGGTGATGAAAAATGATATGACCACTGCGGTGGTGGCCCAGAACTTTGTCACTTCCAAAGATAACAGACTACTTTCGAAACGATCTGATGAGTTGGTTGTTAAGGATTCTCTTGCTCTCAGTGTGCAGTGTGTAGGTTCTGTGTCCAATATGGCCCAACGTCTATTTGCTCGAACCCGTCAAGTTGAATCATTGGTAGCTGAAGTGATGAGTCTCAAATAGGAGATTAGAGGGCTTAAGCATGAGAATAAACAGTTGCACAGGCTTGCACATAACTATGCTACAAATATGAAGAGGAAGATTGACCCGATGCAGGAATCTGATGGTTAGATTTTACTTGATCATCAGAGGTTTGTGGGTTTATTCCAACAGCATTTGCCTTTATCTTCTGGGGCTGTACCGCATAGTGAAGCTCCAAATGATCAACCTCTGATACTTCCTCCTTCTATGGCTCCGCCGACTACTGAGACTTCTCCTAAGCAGCCTTTGTAAAGGCTCTCTCTTGTATTTTTCTGCCTCCTGTTCATTTTCCACAAATTTTAATGTACAAGTACCTTACATATCTGTCAATGTTTCAAAAATAAACCCACACCAAAAACAATTAAACAAGCAACAAATAAAAATGACAATCATGGCAAAATAAAAATGCAGAAAATGGAAGGTTTTTAGGAACGCAAAACTAATAGTGGAGCAATTCAAAGATCTTCCTTATTTGAATACATGGGTTGCCTCCCAAGAAGCGCCTACTTTAACGTCTTGCAGCCGGACAAAACTTCCTTCTAAGCTTGGATAGGGCCCATATCATGGAATTGATCCTTGAATGGAAGGTGATACTTGACGTGAACATGCAATGGTTTAAATTCTAGTGTAGGTGCTTGAATCACCAAAATCAACAAGTTAGTATAAAATAAAATCGAAGTTGGAAAAGATGGATTACTTGCTTGCTCCGATACAAACTCAATTACGAACACCACATCTTTGAAGGTTGCAGGGATATGGGACTTGGCCAGATTTGGTGTTTTGAGAGTTATGACTTGTCCCATGTCATAAAATCCAACTTCTTTGGGAATTTTCGTCTCAAGTATATCTTCTTTGATGAATTCTAGACATTCCCCATCCACTTCTTGCTCTTGATTCTTTGGAAAGGTTTCGAAGATACCTTTCTCACCCTTTTTTTCCTTGGATTGCATGATCCTGCAAGGAATGAGGACATTTGGTGAAATTGGGTCAAGACGAATTGAATTTAGGCTTACCTTGGTTGTAGTGGACGACATAGAGGGCATATGGGGATGCGGCAATGATGGTTCTTCCCTTGTCGTGGCCTTGTTATTCTCCTCTTCTTCAAGCAGCAGTTGTTCTTCCATATTTTAGCTTGGTTTGGACGTCTTGGGTTCACCTCCAACCTCCATAGCACTTCCCAAAGTGATAGCATCATGGATTTCAAAATCTTCCTTCAAATTTTCAATAGTTGAGTTGGAGAGTTCACCTTGCTCTTGAATTTGTGTCGTGAACTCCATAATCTCTCCAAGTTGATTTTTCAATTCGCTCATCTCCTTAGCTTGATTGAGCATTGTTTCATTTTGATTTTGCTGCCCCTACACCGAAGAGGTTAGTAATTGAAAATTTTGATCACTATCCGTGGGCATACTTGAATTTGATTGGAATTGTTGTAGGGGAAGCTGTGGTGGCTGCATAGGTGTTAAATAAAACTCCTCAGATTGCTGCCAATATCCATCTTGTTGAGCCTCCTTGGCTTGATTTTGTGAGCCCCGCACCAAAGAATTTATTTCATAAAAAATTCGATCATAATTTATTGACGAACCTGAGTTTGATTGAGCATATTGTATATGAGGTTGTGATGGCTGCATAAGTCTTGAATATAACTCCTCTTCTTGCTGCCAATATCCATCTTGTTGGAATTGTTGAGGTTCTATGTAATATGAATAATCTTTCCAATCCGAATTGTAAGCGTTGGAAAACATGTTGTCCCATGATTGGCTATGGCCTTGATAACCCCAAGCATCTTCATGCACAGCGAATTGAGAACATTGATGAGTTGGATATCCTTGCCCATAGGACACACCACATGTAGGGACACTTTGCATTGTGGTCCTTTCTGCATATTGTGACAATTGAGAAGTAAGTTTTGCCAATTGAGCTTGAATGGTAGCAAAATCCATATCTTACTTCTCTAGTACCTGAAATCAACAAAACTAAATCAAATATCAAAACTAAAAATAAAAGACACAAACAGAAACAAAGTCAGTAACTAAAACAAACGACATGAAAAAGAAATAACGAGGGATTAGCAAAGTTGCTAATCCCCGACAACGGCGCCAAAAACTTGATGCAAAAATTATCTTAACACAAATTTAATCCTCTTTTGACAACTGTAGTATAAGTATAAGTACAGATCGTTCTGGACCGGGGATTAGGAGGGCTTGCTAATAACCTCTAAACTGACCCAAAAACATAAAACTAAACTTAAAAATACTTAACAAGACTCACAAGACTCAAAGCAAACCTAAAATACTCAAAACAGCTTAGAACAACTAAATAAACTTAAACTAGACACTAGGAATGACTTTGGATGAAAATTGACTTTTACTTGAATCAAAACATTTAAAAACACAAATTAAAACAGATTCTAACTAACTAGACACACTAAAGTAAAGGGGGATTGAGTTTTGGACGAAGTTGAAACAAACAAACAAGTATGAAAAACTAGACAGATTGTAAAACAAATTTGAGAAATAAGATGATGGATGGGATAGCTAGAGGCTTTTTCTCCACACATGACATGTATGCAAATAATTCGATTTCTAGTTACTACTTCATTGAATTATGAACGACAATGCTCCAAATTAACCGTGACAGTTAACTCTCAGATTTTCCTTGTTTTATTGGATTGGATGACATCATTTGACAACCTAAAAACATTCTTCTAAAGTTCCCTACATGACATCAGAATAGAGATACAATAAAAGATCATTACGTTTAATGAAAATCATAAGCATTGACAAAGCACTTGCAACTATGACATCATGTCACTCATGCTAGGAATTGAACTTAGCGTGATCGTTTATAAGTGACCTTCACTACATGTGAATATAACTTTGTAACGATTATGTGAAACTTCCTTATATTCTAGCAACGGATTTATGCATGCCAATTAAGTGTCGATCCTTAATTAACAAATACAAATAAGTTATCAATCAAATAGTTAAGCCAATTGCATTCAAGATTCAAGAGTTCATAACTGGAATTTATCAAATTATATTGCACACATAATCATGGCTTTGAAATCACCCCTAGCCAAGAGGGGTTTAGCCACTCACATTTACAACAAAACGAAAGGAATGAATTTAAACATGAGAAACAAAAGAAAGAAAACACCTAAACGCTCCAACGATCCAAGTTGGACAGCAAGCACGTCCAAGCACTTTCCTTCCTTTCCTTTGCTATGGCACAAGGTGTTGGTGAGTGTTTGAAGGTTTGTTTGTATGGAGGAAGGGATGTGAAGATGAATGGATGTGTTTGGTAATGAATGGATGTAATGAGTGTAGTGAATGGATGTTTGGTAATGAGTGGATGTAATGGGTGCAGTGGATGGATGTTTGTAGTTGTAGATCTACACACGTACACACACACATGTTGATTTCTAGCCTTCTAATCTTAAAAAACGTCCATCCTCATGTCTCCATGCTTGCACTATCCAATCTTGGCCCAAAAATGCTCCAAAATGCTCCAAATAGCACTTTGTTGCCAACTTTGTTATTTGAACCTACAAACACATGAAAATAACTTAAAGTACTAAAATAACTAGAATTAAACTAAGTAAATGCCAAGAAACAAGCTAACTAAGTGCATAAACATGCTCCTATCATATATCCAGGATGTCCAGTGATAGTAGAGGGTATTATTATGCCGGCTAATCTTATGTCGTTGGATATTATGGATTTTGATGTGATTTTGGGCACTGATTGGTTGCACTATAATTGTGCCAAGATAGATTGTTATGGGAAGATAATCACATTTCATTGTCTTGGATTACCTAAAGTTACATTTGTAGGAGAGCCTAGTGGGGTAAGGAATGGTATTATTTCAGCCATGAAAGCAAGGAGATTGTTGTCGAAAGGTTGTCAGGGATATTTGGCTCATGTGGTGTTGAACGATGATGCTCCTAGCAGTGTGGAGGATGTTCGTGTGGTTAGATGTTTTTCGGATGTATTCCCTAAGGATTTTCCTAGATTACCGCTAGATAGAGAGGTGGAGTTTGTTATTGATCTGCTTCTAGGTACGAATCCTATATCCTTAACTCCTTATAAAATGGCTCCTGCTGAGTTAAGGGAATTAAAAGTAGAGTTACAAGAGTTGGTGGATAAAGGTTTTATTCAACCGAGCACTTCACCTTGGGGAGTTCATGTTTTATTTATGAGGAAGAAAGATGGAACTTTGAAGTTGTTCATCGAATACAGGCAATTGAATCGGGTAACCATTAAAAACTGTTATCCATTACCTCGTATAAATGATTTATTTGATCAACTCAGATGTGCCTGTGTATTTTCTAAGATTGACTTGATGTCGGGATATTATCAGTTGAAGATTAAAAATGAAGATGTCCCTAAAACCGTATTCAGGACTCGATATGGTCATTATGAGTTTCTTATAATGCCATTCGGGTTAACTAATGCACTAGCAGCTTTTATGGATTTGATGAATCGAGTATTCCAGCCATATTTGGACAGGTTTGTTATCGTCTTCATTGACGATATCCTGGTATATTCTAAGTCTAAGGCTGAGCATACTAGACATTTGAAGTTGGTGTTGAGCAGTTTGAGGGAACACCAACTATATGCTAAGTTTAGCAAATATGAATTCTGGTTGAATCAAGTTTCATTTTTGGGACATGTCATTTCTGCTCAAGGCATTCAAGTGGATTCTCAGAAAATGGCAGCTGTGGAGAATTGGGAGCAACCTCGAAACGTCACCGACATATGAAGTTTTCTTGGCTTAGCAGGCTATTATAGACGGTTCGTTAAGGATTTTTCAGTGATTGCTTTGCCACTGACGAGATTGACTCGAAAGGATGTTAAGTTTGAGTGAGATAGTAAATGTGAGCAAAGTTTTCAACAGTTGAAGTACTATCTCACTCATACTCATGTTCTAGCACTTCCAAATGATAGCGGTAATTATGAGGTTTATAGTGATGCTTCTTTGAATGGTTTGGGTTGTGTATTAATGCAACATGGTAGGATGATTGCTTATGCTTCGAGACAGTTGAAACCTCATGAGAAGAATTACCCTACACATGATTTGGAGTTAGCGGTTATCATCTTTGCTTTGAAGATTTGGAGACATTATCTTTATGGTGAGAAATGTAAGATCTTCACATATCATAAGAGTTTCCAGTATCTATTTACTCAGAGAGATCTTAATCTTCGGCAGCGGAGGTGGATTGAGTTGCTTAGTGACTATGATTGCACGATTAGGTATCATCCTGGTCGTGCAAATGCAGTGGCGGATGCACTGAGTAAAAAGACTCCAGCCAGACTTAATGCCATTTATGATTGTCATGTTCCTCTTCTAGCAGATTTGAGGTCTACTGGAGTGGAGCTAGGAGTGGAAGATCGAGGAGAAGCCTTGCTTGCTAATTTCCAGGTTAGGCCAGTTTTAGTTGATCGTGTGCTTGAGACTCAAATGATTGATGAGGAGACTTAGGAAATAATTCAAGAAAGAAGCCAAGGCAAAAAGAAAGATTTTAAGATTCGAGAAACTGATGGCATGCTTATGTAGGAAAGTAGGATGTATGTGCCGAATAATGCAGAATTAAAGAAAGAAATTTTGGATGAAGCACATATTTTGGCATATGCGATGCATCCAGGAGGCACTAAGATGTATCATACCATTAGACCATTTTATTATTGGCCAGGTATGAAAAGAGAAATTGCCGAATATGTGAGTAGGTGTGCCATTTGCCAACAGGTTAAAGTTGAAAGAAATAAGTCGTTCGGGTTGATGCAACCACTTCCCGTTCCATAGTGGAAATGGGAAAATATTAATATGGATTTTGTGTACAAGCTTCCTTACACACAGAATGGTTATGACGGCATTTGGGTGGTAGTTGATCGGCTTACAAAGTCTGCGCATTTTATTCCTGTGAGGGAGAAGTATTCGTTAAGCCGATTAGTTAAGTTATTTATATAACAGATTGTGAAGTATCATGGTGTGCCAGTTAATATTATCTTAGATCGGGATCCCAGATTTACTTCCAAGTTCTGGATAGCATTCCAGAAAGCTCTTGGTACGAGATTGCTTTATAGTACGACATATCATCCTCAGACAGATGGACAATCTGAGAGGACCATTCAGACATTAGAGGATATGTTGAGATCTTCTGTGCTGCAGTTTGGAGATAGTTGGCATGGTTGTTTGGATTTGATGGAGTTCGCCTACAACAACAGTTATCATTCTAGCATTGGTATGGCACCATTTGAGGCACTTTATGGGAAATCTTGCCGTATGCCTCTATGTTGGTCAGAGGTTGGCGAAAGAGTTTCAGTGTGCCCTGAGATTGTGGATGTGACTACTCAAAATGTTCAAGTCATTAAGTTTAACCTAAAAGTTGCCCAAGATTGACAAAAGAGCTTAGCAGACAAGCATGCCACTGAACGGAAGTATGATTAAGTGATTGGGTATTTCTGAAGCTATCACCTTGGAAAGGTAGGTGTTGTATGATTTGGAAAGAAAAGAAAGTTAAGTCTTAGGTACATTGGACCATATATGATCACCAAGCGAGTTGGTGAGGTTACTTACAGGCTTGAGTTGCCTCCAGAGTTGTCTAAGGTGCACGATGTATTTCATGTTTCGATGCTTCGACATTATGTATCAGATCCTTCGCATGTGATTCCTCCTCAACCTTTGGAAACCAATTCAGACTTCACTTATGATGAGGAACCAGTGACTCTGTTAGATTGGAAGGATAAAGAATTGAGGAACAAGATAGTTTGTTTGGTAAAAGTGTTATGGAGAAATCATTCAGTAGAAGAAGCTACTTGGGAGACAGAGGATTGGATGAGAGAGATGTATGCACGCTTGTTTTATGATTATTAGTGGATGTATTTGTTATGTATAATTTCGAGGATGAAATTTTATAAGGTGGGGATATTGCCACAGCCCATCTCAAGGATTAATTATTGTGGCTGTGAAAAGACGAATTTACCCTTGAGCGTTGGATGTGTGTTGTGTTTTGGATTAAGAAATTGGGTCAATTGGTTCTATTCCTAACTAATTGGACCCAATTAGAACTAAAAGATTAAAGAATTGTGATTGGTGTGAAAGTTTGGACCACACACATCCATACCCTTTTCTCTCTCTCATTCTCGTGCTCTTTCTCTCTCATCTCTCGGACTCTCTCTATTTCCCTCACGTACGGACAAGCAACAAAGCTCACAATCAGGCACAGATGGATGTGTACTCATAAAGTCCCTGAGTACATCTGAACCATTCTGAAGACTTAAAACCGAGAAAAACCTGAGAAAACGTAACCCTGATTTTGTGCATTGTTCATGCACACTAAAACCTTCTGTTTCAGGAAATTCTAAGGTCATAGGAGGCTTAAGGAGGTTCTCACGAGTCTTGGGGTACTTCGTTGGAAGGAATTGGACGTCGAAGGGCCGAGATCGAGGCTACTTTAGGTAAGCCGATCTATCGAGCTTTCCCTAAGAAAATGGAGCAGTTTTTAGGCCTTAAAACTATTATAATGTGATTGTAGATGTCCCTAGCTTCATTTTGGTACCAAGTTTATGAAAAATGGTTAAGAAACGAGTGAGAATAGTGGATTTAAAGTTTTACCCAATTTTCCGATGACCGGCGACTAGCCGGAGAAGATGACGACATATTCCGTCAGTTTGGACAGAATATGCTTACGCCTTCAGTCAAATGTAACATAATTTGTTAGGTTTAAAGGAATATTCCCTAACAGAGGTTAGGGAATCCGTCAGGTTTGGGCCGCGCATGGGGGCTCGTTTTGCCGTGCTCTTGCCGGCGCATGAGAGGTCCAAAAATATTTCTAAAAATATAGGGATGATCCTAAGATTGTGTAGATCACTGTGGTATATTCCTATACCTATTTTGAGCAATGTATGAGAAGTTATTAGCTAGTATTGTCTATGTGCTTTAAAAATAACGTTTCTATAGTTAATTCGCATATAGGTGAGGCTTATGCCGAGGATGAGCATATCCACGGGCGACTCGGGGGCTACGACCCTTCGACATATCAGTGAGTGGGCTTTTGTTTTTTGTATATATTTACATATTTGATATATTACCCAGAAATGCATTTTTAAGGAAAGTATGCTTTGAAATAATATGCCAAATGCTTCTATATTCTGAATATGCATTTCATGGTTGCATATATATATAAATGTGGTACTGTGGAGGCACAGGTGAGTTCAGGTAAGTTATGTTTGGTTGTGTGAATCATCGATGATGTGATATGTGATATGTGATTAAGTAATGTTGAGCTCATAAAGTTGCACCTAGGGTGATTGTGAATTAGCTAGAGATATAGGGTACAAGCCTGTTTATTTACGTCACCTCCCGCACTATATGCTCATATTAGATCCAACTTAAGTGCACAGTCTTGTCGTACAGACCTTATTCATGGTTTTGACTCGTAGCCAACTACCAATTCATCGCCCGGTTATTATGAGAGAATATAATTGAGCATAATTATATTTCACCCAATCTTGTCGTACAAACCCTCTTTAATGGTTCCGACTTATGTGCAGTATATTGCCGTATAGGTCATTGTAGTGACTTCTGCCAGATTGACTTTTGAGCTATGAATTCTGTCGTACAGACTACCTCAGGGGTTCCGGCTAACATATCATATTTCTATTAAATCATTCTTACTTGGATTGTTTACTTTGTTATATTTTGGCATGGCATACATATGAATATGATTATGTGAAGCATGAATTGAATTTATATGATTTCATATATATATATATATTTTATATACTTATATCTTGATTCTGGGAAAATTATACATGTTTTACAGCGAGGGGTTAGTATATCGATAAATGAAATGATTTTGTAAAACATTTGTTTTTGCCCACTCACGTTTTCTGTTTTGCGCCCCTCTAGGTTCTAAGTAAGCTTGTTGTTGGTGGCTCGGGATTATCAGCTGTTCTGACCTATTTGATTAATGGTAGGACATTCCTGGTATTGTGTAACTAGTACTTGTCCTACTAGACTGCACCTAGACTTATTATGCTCTGATTAGAAGTGTTTATGGTTGTAACTAACTCCTATCACTTTCTGTTAGCAATGCACTCTAGTAATCTGGTTTTTAATTATTCGTATAGTTGCTATCTTTATCGCTTCTGCACTGTGCACATGGCTACATCACCCTCACGTGACTGTTAGCATGCCTTGACCTCGGTTGGGGTGTGTCATCGTGCTTACTTTTGAGTTCATTTATTATGTTCTAACATGAATTGTTCTGCTTATTTATTGCTAAAAACCTTCATTGTCGCTCTACTTTTGGTTGCTTTATATCAGTTCTAATGAAACTATGGACTAAACCTGATAATCTTGACCTAATTAAAGCTTGGTAATTAACATCAGCACAAATCCTTGATCTCAAGGCAAAAAAAGGGACCTTTTATGGACTTAACCCCTCCATAAACAATCCCTTGATAAAAGAAGTCATTTTACATGTCCTGCAAGTAATCAATCGAGTCATGCTCGAAAGATCCACAATCTGTTGGTCTTGGCCAATAGTGGCACATTCAGCATTCATTTGGTTTTGATAGATAGCATGAGAGCCTAATCAAAGCCCCACAAAGGCATCTATCAAGTCATCACTTTCACCATATACATAGGGGGAGTTGTCCGAGGTGCATCCAAGGCCAAACAGAGTGACTGAAAAGGGGATGGATCAATCAATAGTTCTGGTGCCTTTTCTTGGTTTCAATGTGCAACCAATGATGTGTGAATTTGGAAAACATACAAGTAATTTAGAGACAAAGAAAATATTCGTGGAAACATGTGTTTGAGTGGTAAGCTACAAACATTGAAGTTGATTCATTGATCAATAATTACGAGGCTCCCTATATTGATTTCACAAGGCATGAAATCAGATTGAGAATATAATAATCAATTCATCATTATTATCTTGTGGCTAAATAGCCAAAATAGTCCCTGAGATTTGCATAACTCATCACTTTGTTCCCTAACATTTCAAATCGATAAAAGTGGTCCCTGAGATTGTCCATCATCCATCATTTTGGTCTTTCAGTTAAAAACTCCGTTAAGTGTCCTGGAGCTCTTGGCCGGAAGTTTGGGCAATTTTCAAGGCTTCGTAACTCAATCGTTTCTTAACCAAATTCAACTCATAATATATCAAAATGAGGATAGGAAAGTGTAGAATAAAATTATACCTATTTGGAAGCCCAATGACTGTCGGAGATGGCCGGAAAATAGCCTCAAAGTTGACTGGTCCGAGGGAAAACTGGAAAACTCGCTAGAAACTGGGTAAACTATAAACGTTCATAACTTCTTTAATACTCAACGAAATCAAGTGATTAAAAAGTAAAAATCATACGTCTCACTGAGACAAAGAGAATGGCACCTTTTTAGATGGCTAAATCACCGTGGTTTGGCCAAAAAATTGCTCACAAGTGGCTAACTCGAGACCAAGACAACCAATTTCGAGCCGTTTTTCGGCCGAACCACGGCGATTTAGCCGTAAAAAAAGATACCATTATCTTGTCAGGAAGTATGATTTTCATTTTTGAATCACTTGATTTCGTTGAGTATTGAAGAAGTTATGAACGTTTAAAGTTTACCCAGTATCCGGCGAGTTTTCCAGTTTTCGTTCAAACCAGTCAACTTTGAGGCTATTTTCCGGCTATCTCTGGCAACTTTGGGCTTCCAAATAGGTATAATCTTATTCTACACTTTCCTATCTTCATTTTGATATATTATAGGTCAAATTTGGTTAAGAAACGATGGAGTTACTAAGCTTTGAAAATTGCCCAAACTTCCAGCCAAGAGATTCGGGACACTTAACGGAGTTTTTAACGGAATGACCAAAATGATAGATGGTGGACAATCTCAGGGACCATTTTTATCGATTTGAAATGTTAGGGACCAAAGTGATGAGTTATGCAAATCTTAGGGACCATTTTGGCTATTTAGCCTTATCTCGTTGCCTTATTCGTTGTAAATCATATAGCTTTACATACAAATACCAATAGCAATATGACACTTCATCCTTCTCTTCTCTCATTGTCTTATTCATTGTATTAACTAATTGTACTCTGCATCCACTTAGAAAAGTGTTCGTACCAACTTAATAGCAAAAAAAACATAAGGATTGCAATTAAATTGGTACACAAAATTATCAAATTGCAAGACAAAGATGGTCATGAACTCTGTTGGGAGGTAATTTAGTAAGCAAGACAAAGATGGATTCAAAATGTCCTAGCAATTCATGCAGTTGCTTGAGCTGTAAGGAATTTAATTCATATACTTCAACCATCCTATTTTCCATGGAGTAAAGAAATAACCCAAGATAGAATTGAAAATCTCCTTGTCTAATTATTGAAGAGTCATTTCTTGAATCAAAGGGGCGGTTGTCTCCTGGGCATAGTTTGTACGGAGAACCAATCTTAGCAAACTCCATAGTCAGTAACTCAAAATCTCACAGAACTAAAACTATTCCACAGTCTCCTAAGGGAAGAGAATACAGATCCATAACACAATCATAACCCCCTACGGACAATAAAGCTTCAGTGCAACAACCAGAACTACTAACTCTACCATCATTTGCAATCATCACTTCAAATGGCTTAGTAGGTTGAGTATGCCAAGCAAATTTTTTAAGAAGCCTGGAATCTACAAAATTGTGAGTGCTACCTGATTTCTAGAGAACTTTGACGTGTTGACCATTCACTGTTCCCTGGACCTGCATTTTTTTCATAGTAGCAAGTGTGCCAGAGAATGCACATTCACTAAGTTCCATCCGTAACAATTCAGGTGGAGGATCTTCCAACAACTGAGCGTCAATTTCATCCTCAAGGTTCACCAAATCAAGCATGAGAAGCTACTTGTTAGCACATTTGTGCCCCTTGCATTTCTTATCACAAAGCCAACAATCTCCTTTCTCATGTTTCCTTTAAATCTCTTTAAGAGAAAGCCTCCTCATTAGAAAACTATGGGTTCTAGTAGCAGGAGTGACATGTGGTGTAGTGGTGTGATTTGGGACTCGATACTATGCAAATGGCTTAGCATAACCACCATTTAAATCACTCAGTTTAGCATCGACTTGTAAAGCAATAGAAATCACTTCATGCACATTTGAGGAACGCAATAACTTAACATTATATTTGAGTTCATGCTTTAATCCACCAAGAAAATAGCTCTTAAGCAAAATAAGCCATAAATACTGAGTTTTATTTGCCAAATGTCTAAACACAGTGATGTAATCTTTGAGAGTACCTAATTGCTTCATTTTGAAGAGTGCTTCAGCACTATCTTCGAATTTAGATGGACCAAATTCTCTGCAGAAGGCTTGAGTGAAATCCTCTCATCGAGGAGTGGTTTGCAAATAGTCCTACCAACAGAACCATTGGAGTGTCTCCTCTTCCAAATGAAACGATATCGTCACAACTTTCTGGAGCTCAGTAGTGGAGTAGTAAGCAAAAAACTACTTCGAATTAGAAATCAACAAGTGGATCTTCAACATGAGTGAATCTGGGAAAGTCAATGCGAGGTTGCCATTACTGTCCAGGAGCAGAGCTCCCACTACCATGCAAATCATGACGACGAGTACCCATAAGATCAACCCGAGGACTTTCACAACATGTTATTAGGGTTACAGAAGAAACAATATGCAAGCAATATTCGTATATGCCTATAGCATGGTATTAATGACATGCATGCATATGATCATGAAACACTTACCTGTCGCCATGAATGCTTATGGTGCGATGTAAAAGTAGTCTTCTACTTCCAATATCTGTTTATGAATACAACTAGCGAAATAGGTTTGTAGTTTTGTTTGTGATTCGAACGATATGGAAGCAGGGATTGCTTCTTGGTTATACATCTAGGGTTTCTACCAATTCCACCCTATTAACGGAAATGATATCCACCCTAATATTCTCTAATCAATCAGATTCCCATCATGACTCTTATTCCTTGTATTCCCTTAATAAAAAGCTCTAAATTGATTGCAAGTGATTAGGACTCCAATATGTTTATTCCTTTAAGGTTCCGAAAATCATGAAAGATTTCACTAACTTGATTGCCAAGTCCACTAGTCTCTCAAAGATCCTCGGCATAATTCATTGTCATTCACAAATGATTTTACATTCTCCCATTTGAATGTTAATGAAAACCCCTTAATGAGATAAAAATATGGCGATCACTAGAGTCCACTAAAATCTGCAATCGCGCCCTTTTAAAATTAACCTGTCAACCTTGAAATCAAGTGCAGAACCAAGGAAATAAAAATACAAATGAAATTGTATTTTTCCTCCATGATCACATACACACTTATCTCAAAGGTACTGTGTTACTAATAAGATCATGATGTATAGAACTGGCAGTCGAAAGTCCAATTCTCTATAACACAAACTGATTCATTCATCAGTACAAAATTATCTGTCAAAGAAATTTCAAATATTAAATCTCAATGCAATAGTCAAGTAACAATCAAAATAACTTGAAAGAAACATCTATCAATCAATCAAGTGCTTACTCCCATTCATTAACTGAATCAAAAAACTTTCTAATGCCCATGTTATGAACATGTCATTTAAAAACTCCCATTGATAAAGCCTTTGTCTTGGGATCAGCTATCATCATCTTAGTGTTAATGTGTTGAATATCCAATGTTCCCTTTCTCACTTCATCTCTAACTTTCAAATACTTTATGTCCATCAGTCTACAAGCTAACGATCTTTTGTTGTTCTTCGAAAAGAATACCAATGCTTTGTTGTCACAGTATATCCTCAATGGCTTCTCAATATTATCAACGACACTTAGCTCATTCACCATATTCCTCAACCAAATAGCTTGTTTAGTTGATGCATAACAGCTGATAAATTCAGTTTCCATACTGGAAGATGCAATAGAACTTTGCTTTGCACTCTTCCACTAGATAGCTATGCCTGCGAGTAAAAAAATATAACCGTTGGTTGATTTTCTGTCATCCACACATCCAGCCAGATCCGAATCTTTGTATGCTACCAATTGCAGGTTATCAACATAGCTATAAGTCAGCATGTAGTCCCTTGTTCTCTTCAAATACCTGAGAACTTTCTTGGCCACAACTCAATAAGTTGTACCAGGATTTGATTGAAATCTTCCTAACACACTCACTGCAAATGCCAAGTCAGGCCTAGTACACACTTGAGCATACATTAAGCTGCCAACTAAAGATGCATAGGGTTTGTCTTTCATGCTTTCTTTCTCCAACTCATTTTTGGGACTTTGTTCAGCACTCATTTTATCCCCTTTTCCAATAGGCAACTCTCCACTAGAGCACTTTTCCATGTTATATCTTCTTGTGACTCTGTCAATGTATTGTTTTTGAGAAAGACCAATGACGTTTTTGTTACGATCTCGTATTATTTCAATGCCAAGCGCAAACTGAGCTTCACCCAAATCTTTCATAACAAAGTTTTCTGTTAACACTCTCTTGGTTACATGTAACAATGATATATCCAAGCTTGCTAACAATATATCATCGATGTATAAAACCAAGAATATGAACTTAGAATCACTGACCTTCAAATACACATATTCATCCATCTTGTTCTCTTGAAAACCTGTTGCTATCATAACTTGATCAAACTTCCTGTTCCACTATCTTGAAGCTTATTTTAGCCCATAAATGGACTTGTTTAATTTGCAAACCAATGATTCCTTCCCCCTTTCAACAAATCATGGGGGTTGTGCCATGTAAATGTTTTCCTCCAAGTCGCCATTGAGGAAGGTAGTCTTGACATCCATTTGATGAAGCTCGAGATCAAAATGTGTTGTAAGAGCTAGTATAACTCTCATGGAATCTTTGGTTGACACTGGAGAAAAAGTTTCATTGTAATCGAATCATTCTCTCTGAGTAAATCCTTTAGCCACCAATCTCGCTTTATGTTTGTCAATTTGTCCCTAGGAGTCTCTTTTTGTTTTGTAGACCCATTTATAGCCTATCACTTTTGTAACCTGCTGATTATTTGGGACTAAGGTCCACTACACATTATTCTTGTGCATTGAGTGCAGTTTTTCTTCCATAGCTGCATACCATAGCTTGGATCTATTACTCGAGACTGCTTGACTAAATGTTAGCTTTTCGATTTCTTTGAGACCTCCTTACATTCGGTGCTTCAAGTTGAATGATAATGGTGATGTCGTGATTTCAGTTGGTGTAGGCATAACAGCATTATCAGTGTAATCAGGATACAGTGCTTCACTCTCTTGAAAATTAACTGTGTCACTTGGGAGTAGCATTGGTTATGGTATTTCAGTAACTTGGTTAGTGGTTTCTTGCAGGTCAAGTAATGGAAAACTTGTTTCTTCAAAGTCAAATGCTGCATTGGTTGAACCACATATAATACTTTCTTCAATAAATTTGGCATTATTAGTCTCCATAATGCGAGTGCTAGAGTTTGGACAGTAAAATTTAAACCCTTTAGACTTATTTGGATAGCCAATAAACCAGCAACTAGTTGTTCTTGGATCCAACTTCTTCTCATTAGGGTTATAGAACCTGGCTTCAGCTTTACACCACCACATATGAAAGTGATGAAAACTAGGTTTTCTCCCTGTCCAACATTCAAAAGGTACCAACTGTACTGACTTACTTGGAACACGATTCAAAATGTGGTTAACATTCTTCAATGCTTCTACCCAAAGAAAAATTGGCAGTGATGAGTGTGCAAGCATTGATCGAACCATGTCCTTGAGAGTTATGTTCTTCCTTTCTACTTCTCCATTTTGGTGTGGAGTTCCAGGGGTTGTGTACTGAGCAATAATGCCATTTTGTTCAAGGTGAGTTGCAAAGGGTCCCTTATGCTGTCCACTTTCAGTATACCTGTCAAAATACTCACCACCTCTATCGGATCTCACAATCTTAATTCGTTTTTCAAGTTGTTTTTCAACCTCCAAATGAAATATTTTAAAACAATCAAGTGCTAAAGACTTATCAGAAATCAAAAACACATATGAAAACCTTGAAAAATCATCAATAAAAGTGATGTAATAACTGTTCCCACATATTGTTTTATTTGGAAAAGGTCCATAGATATCAGTATGAATTATTTCTAGCAAGTTTTGACTTCTATTTGAACCTAACTTTCTTGTATTTGTAATTTTTCCCTTAAAGCAGTTAATACACTCCTTGCAATCACTGAAATCTAACCATGGTAACAAGTGCTGTTTAGAAAGTGATAGCATTCTTTTTTTCGAAATGTGTCCCAACCTTTTATGCCAAGGTGTTGACGATTGTTCAGAAGTTATCTTGCTTTTAGAACCATTTAGTGACACATTAAAACACTCATTGTATTAACTACACTCCATTTGCCACATGTCAGTTTTGAGAAATGCACTGCCAAGCAAGGTGTTCAAATTATTTGAATGGAAAAACTTTACATTTTCATTGTCTCCAACAAAGGTAATTCCTGACTCAACTAACTTTGGTGCTGAAATTAAACTCCTTCTCATTTAAGGTACAAATAAAACTGGACTTAAATTTAAAATAAAACCAGATGCTAAAACCAACTTAACATAGCCTACAGACTCCACGACCACCTTGCTCCCATTTCCCACAAAAACGTTGTAGACCTCATTACTTGTCTCTCTTGTTTTTGAGAACCCCTATAAAGAATTGGTTATGTGGATGGAGCATCCAGTGTCAAACCACCATCTTTGAGAAGGAATAAAAACTAATTTGACTCAACAAAAACAAAAAACATTGAAAACATTACCTTTCTTGACAAGCCAGTTTTTTAAACCAATGCAATTCTTCCTCATATGGCCTGTTTCTTTACAGAAATAACACTCTTTTTCTTTATCAATCTCAGTGTTCATCGGTTTAAGTTTATGAGATCCTTTAAAAGTTGTAGTATTCTTAATTGAAGGGAAATGATTGACCTTGTTTTTCTTCTTATTTGCAGCATTCACAGGACCAGCACTCAGAGACTTCGTGCCTTTTTCAGTTTGAACAAAATGCACTTTTACAGTCTTATCAATTTTCAGCATGTCTTCTTCTTGAGCACACATTGAGATTAACTCATCAATGCCCCACTTTTCTTTCAAAGTGTTATAGGACACCTTGAGCTGACCATATTTTGCAGGTAGTGAATTCAGTGCCATATGCACCAAAAATTGATCAGTTACAGCCACTTCAAGTTGTTTGAGTTTTTGAGCAAGGTCTGCCATTTTGAGAATATGCTCATGCACACTCCCAACTCCATCGAACTTCATGGAAGTAAGTTGAGTGAGAAAGGTGCTAGTCTCAGTCTTTTCAGATTCTTTGAACTTTTCCCCAATAGCAGCAAGAAAAGCCTGGGCATTGGTATGCTTTAGGATTCCTCCTTTCACTGACTGAGTCATGGCCTTTTTCATTATCAGCATTGACATCCTATTTGCTCTCTCCCATCTTTCAAACTTGACTCTTTGATCTGCAGTGTTCGTATCAGTGATTGCTGCAAGCTGATCTTCTCTCAAGGCCAAATCCAGATCCATCAGTCCCAGCACTATTTCAATGTCCTCTTTCCATTTCTTAAAATTCAAACCTGTCAATGTTTCAATATTGGTAAAATTGAGTGATGTGGTATGAGGTACTGCATCCAGCAAACAAGCAATTTATGAATATTCGATATAAAATTTTATGACAGATATAGAGAAGAACTTTAGTACAAGTTTCCTCATTTCTTCAATAGCATATAACCACAACAACATCTTTGGACTAAAGTTGCTTATATTAGTTTTGCATAATCCAAACATAGAACACAAGGGCAACATATATATATATATATATATATATATCCAACACTTTTGAACAGATGGATTACATAATCTTGTCAGTTCTATGCTCCATTATACACTAAATCATTTGAATTTCAACAATAGTAATTACACACCTTTAGGCACACTAAACACTTTTGAGCAGATTAGCCATTTTAATTCTCGTAATCTATTTTACATTATATTCATCAGTACAACATTGATGAACAAATGCTCTTCTAGCCAGGTTATGACCCATGTTCTTTGCGTCTTTATTTTCTATTCAAACATGTCGAAGGTTAGAACAGCAACAATATATATACAACTTTATAGTTTATGCATGAAAATTATAGGAAAATATCATTAACACAACGGAAGTTAATTATCATAGGAATCTATTGATCATGGATCATATTTGAAAGACCTAATATTGAACCCTAACCACATTGTGTGGCTCTGATACCACATGTAAGATCAACCCGAGGACTCTCACAGCATGTTATTAGGGTTACAGAAGAAACAATATGCAGGCAATATTCATATATACCTATAGCATGGTATCAATGACATGCATGCATATGATCGTGAAACACTTACCTGTCGCCATGAATGCTTTTGATGCGATGTACAAGTAGTCTTCTACTTCCAATACCTCTTTATGAATACAACTAGCGAAATAGGTTTGTAGTTTTGTTTGTGATTCGGATGGCATGGAAGCAGGGACTGCTTCTTGGTTATATATCTAGGGTTTCTACCAATTCCACCCTATTAACGGAAAGGATATCCACCCTAATATTCTCTAATCAATCAGAGTCCCATCATGACTCTTATTCCTTGTATTCCCTTAATAAAAGGCTCTAAATTGATTTCAAGTGATTAGGACTCCAATATGTTTATTCCTTTAAGGTTCCAAAAATCATGAAAGATTTCACTAACTTGATTGCCAAGACAACTAATCTCTCAAAGATCCTCAGCATAATTCATCGTCATTCACAAATGATTTTACAGTACCATGAAGCTCCAGCTCTTCGGGATATGAAGGATTGGCGAGAAGCGCCGATGGAGAAGGATTGGCTTCAGAAGTTGAACCTCCGCCTCCCTTAGTACACTCTTGTTCTAGATGAAATTGTTCCAAAAAAAAGGGCCAGTTTAGTCTCCAAGGAATCAGAGAGAGTAGCGACAGACGATTCTAGGGCTAAAATTCGAGCGTCCATTAGAGATAAACAAGTGTTAGGATTGTAGCGGGGCATACAAAAAGGGAAAATCAATATCAAAAATTGGGTGACACCAATGTTATGAACCTGCTTCAACCTAGGGAGTAAGAAGCTCGTGCGTATTTTTTAATTAATAAATTTGATATCTTAGTAACCCCACTCAGAAATGCCAACTAGACATTCCACTACATGACAAACCCCTTTATTATAAATAAAACCCAAATGCATTTCCTTACAACATTACTCAATCCAACAAAGCTAATGAAACACACAACAAATTTCATACCCAAATTAATTTGCCTCTTGGTTTTGGGCCTCTGGCACTTTTCCACCAAGATTTTCCTCTCAGCTGGATTGAGAGGCTCTCCTTGAACCTTTTCTCTCCTCCTCCTCCTCCCTTCTCCTCCAACTTCGGGTCCTTATCCGCTCCCTCCACCGACCACACCTTCAGGTCCACGGCCGGGGCACACAACCCGATCCATTCGCGACCGATTTGCCCCGGCCCAAAAGGTGAGTACTTGGGCTCTCGTAGCCCAATGGACCTTATTGGTGGGTTAATGTATAGGCATCTGACCCGTACGGCCGAGGGACGGCGGCAGATGGTACTGGGGTTTCTGCTTTTTCTTGGGGATATGGTCAGGGTTAAGGTCATGGTGTTAGGGGTTTGGAAGGAGGGGGTAGGGGTTTGAAGGGGTAGCGGTGGTGGAGTTTTGAGGGGGTGGAGAGGTGGTGCGTGAGAAGGAGTGCGAGTGGGTTTGGCTTTTGGCGGAAGAGCTTGGTGACCAACATCATATGGAGGGTTTTTCTTTTATGTGCGATGAGTCTAATGATCGAGTGCGAGTGGGCTTGTATTCATTTATTACTTTATTAGTTCGTGTTCTTCGTTTCAATTTGCAACCGGTGAAGTGTCAATTTACAAAACATACAAGTAATTTAGATAAAAAGAAAATGTACAGAAACAACCATGTGTTTGAGTGGTAAACTACACACATTTAAGTTGATTCATTGATAAAAAAAATTACAAGGCTATATAGGATTTCACAAGGTATGAAATCAGATTAAGAATATAATAATCAATCCGTCATTATCATCTCGTCGCCTTATTTGTTGTAAATCATACAAGTCTGCAAATAAATACCAATAGCAATATGACACTTCTTCATCCCTCTCTTCTCTCGTTGCCTTATTCATTGTATCAACTATTTGTACCCAGCGTACACTCAGAAAAGTGCTCGTACCAACTTAATAGCAAAAAAACTAAGTATTGCAAGCAAGTTGGTACACAAAATTATCAAGGCACTGACCTGTGAATAGAAATCTATTCAATCATTCATCACTTCAGAAAGCAATGGTTTATTTGAGAAGAATGCCTCCAAATTCGCCATTGCTAGATCGGTCAAATCCGTGAAACAGTCTGCTGTCATGGCAGCTTTATGTGGCGACAAAACAACATTACCTAGTCCAAAGAGCTCTTTCGGAACTTGAGGCTCATTCTCAAACACATCCAAGCCTGCACCTTTGATCTCTCCTTGTACCAAACACTGTACCATTTCCCTCTCATCGATAATAGCTCCACGCCCTACATTAACAATAACTCCCTCTCTTCCCAACGCCAACAAGATTTTCTTGTTAATCATGTGGTGCGTTTGAGCAGTCAACGCACAGCAAATGACAAGCACGTCGCTATTAGCTGCAAGTTCACAAACATCGAAATAGAAAGGGTATGAAACATATGGTTTTTCCTTCCTTGAGTAGTACAAGATTTTGCAGTCAAATGCCTCAAGTCTTTTAGCAACTTGTAAGCCAATATGTCCCAATCCAACGATACCAACTCGCTTCCCTCCTATCTGAAATTTCCAATCATCAAAACCGCTTTAAATTGCTATCACAAAGAAAAAGAGGAGAAGATAGATTCATAGTTTAAGTATCTATATGCAAATTTCAGTACATAACATAATTATAAAAACTGCTCCCATTTGTGTGAAAACTCCTTATCCTCCAAACTCTGTTCATTTGTAATATAGCCCCCACTATATTACAAACCAATGATTTGACATGATAAGGAGAGGAGAGCCAAATTCAATTTCAGGCTCCCCACCAAAGAAAATCTCTACAATGCACCGGTAAATAGGATTCATTGCTTCAATAGAGAGCGGAATTTGCATGCTCTAATCTAAATATTTCAGTCTAGCAGCTGTAGCCGTTGATAAAACTGGAGCATCACGATTCACATACGCTGATGTAACGTACAAGAATTAAAAGCAAATAAAAACCAATCAATCAAAATCTGTACTTTGACAATGACAATCTTTAATTTTCACATCACATCACCAACAAACAAATAAAAAGTATGCTTCTATAGATTGAAATGCCCCAAGTATCTGATGTTCTGAAGCACAAAAAAAAGTTATCGATTAAATTCAAGTAAGCTAACAAGTTATGACCTTAGTACCGAGATCAAAATCTCCTCTGCTAACCCAAAACCCATCTCGGACAAACCGATTAGCCGCCGAAATCTTCCTCATGACATCCAAAAACAACCCCACAGCCATGTCAGCGACATCGGCAGCGAAGATTGGAGAGGAATTGGCAATGCGCACGCCGCGTGCTGAACACGCGGAAAAGTCAACATGGTCAAGGCCTGCGCTGAGGGTGATTAGGAGCTTCAAGGAGGGAAGTAATTGGAGGAGCTGGGCGGTGATGGGGGGTCCGAGGGCGGAGGAGAGGAGGACCTGGGTGGAGAGAGCGTGGGACTGGAGGAACTGGGCCTGAGGGAGAGGGGAGTCCCAGGCTTTGAGGAAGTGGAACTTGTGAGAGGCTTTGGACTCCAGGACTGTGAAGCAGGGATTTGGGAGAAGAAGCAGTACTTGAGGGAGTTGGGTGGGATTGTCTTGTGCCATTGGATTATTTAGTCGTAGGATTATGGGACTTCGGACAATTGGGTGATGTTTTTCTGAAATTGGGGATCGGGAAGGAGATGAATCTCTCCTAGTATTGATTAATGTTTAATGCGTTTTAATAACATTTTCTTTCAATTAGATGCCGGTTGGGTTTAGGGACATCCAAAATATTTGTCCTGTTTGTCTCATGCGTTTGTTTTGTTTGCATGGGCTGTAGATCCGCTTGATATAATTCGAGTTCTTACAGATTCTCTCAAATTTGTCTCGTTTATGCATTTAATTTGAATTTTAAGAAATTTTAATAGATTTATAAAATTTTGGAGTTTGGTTAAGTTTTTATTGCTTTTTAGATATTTCGAGAGTATATTCCCTTGAAATTGGGGTTCCTAGCTGAACTCGCAAAAAGCGAGTCCAACAATGAATATTGTTACCATTCAGTACTACGATATGGTGATATTTCTCTTTATTTGTAAGAGAGAGGTCTTAGGTTCGAATCTCGTCAATGGCGAATTTGATGCCAAATTAGGTTCAAATCCGTTAACTTTTGTGCGAAAACTTAAGATTGAGGCGTTTTTATGTAGCCTCCTCGTTTTTAGGCTTCTTAAATTAAACATCTGCTTGTTTTAACAATTTGATTATACAATCTCCTACAATTGTGGTGCCATGTGTATTTTAATTAACCCATTCTAATGTACCTAAGTTACATGACCTGCCATAGCCTTTAACAAATTAGATTTTGTTGTTTAGCTTCTTCATGCGAAAAGAAAGGAGGTTCCAAGATTCTTGCAAACTGATGTCTCAGATAAGAAGGATTTGAATTTAAGGATATTAATCATGTTAATTTGCTCCCGTGAAGAGCTTGAGGTTGTTACGTTGTGTGGTTTTTCAGTTTCAGTTTTTGCTCTTTGCTGGTACTAGCCATTAGATTCTTATCGGACCGACACAAAAGATTGCTTCAAGATAAGTGTTGATTTGAATGATCACATTCTTCCCATCAATGAACATACTGTAAGTTTCAAATGTCGTCTTTCCCTGTCAAGGTCAGCATTGCTATTGAGGTTCCAATTATTGCTTTTTATTCAAATTATTGGTGCGTTGTTTTGATCATCTTTTGAAGTCGAAGGTTCTGTTTATTTTGTGCGTTGGCTTTGGTTGGTACATTTGTTATCGTTCAATAGTTGGTTTAACTTTGCTAATTTTTTTGGTTATTTTATTATATTACAGTAGAAATGGGAATGATTGGTACATTTTGGTACGATTCTTTCTGAGGAATTTTTTTATTGTTACATTTTGGTACGATTTTTTTTTTTGTGGGAATTTTATAGCTGATTGTCATTTTTGATTGGTCCATTTTGGTATGGTTCTTTTTGTGGAAATTCTTTTTGATTTTGTATATATAAATTGGTACAAATTATTTGGTTCTTCAAATATTGGCTGCTTTTCAATATTTATAGCTCCTAAGTTAGTTAATTCCATTCCCAGATTGAAATAGCTAAGGTGCAAACATTAAACATATTTTCCTTTTGTCTTCAAAACACGCTGGAAAAGATAAACCTAAACCCTTTATGCATTAGCAGTTGAAAGAAAATAGTAAAATAGAAGCATTTATCTCTATCATGTAAGATTTCTTCTTTATGTAACAAAAAAAAAAAAAAGAGAGATAAATGTTGAGGATTGATTATCATATTCCAGTAAGCCACACTTAGTAATATGATGTGTTCTAGCTTTGTTGGTAAGTTTTTCGTAGTGTTTTTTTTCTTCTTTTGTTTAAAAGTGTTATGTCTACTGAGTCTGATGGATTATCCTACTATTTAGGTTTTATACTTTTGGTTTGGTGGGAAAACAAGACTACTTACCCCCATCGTTGGTAGAGAGAACAACCTACCTAACTTTGTAAGCTGGAGTTTAGTACAACTCTACAAAACATTGATCAACATAGACTTGAAAACTTTGGTACTATGTTTATATATGTTGCACAATGACATTACGTTTTTTTTATTAACTTTATTTATTTATTGCATATTACATTGAAACTAAATGGATGATCATATATTTTTGTTGAGTGCTTTCATTGTTTTTATGATTTGTTTTTTAATTCTTTCTATCTAAAGTCAATCGTTATTAAAAAAAATGTACCGACATTACATTATTGAAAGAACCTAACATTGAACACCAAATGGACCAACATCATTTATTTGTCATGAAGAAAAAAAAAGATATAAAACCTTTTATCAGTTGTGTGAAACATTGATTGTGACGACCCGTCCCTAATTTTCCTATGTAATTTCTCCCCAAGTATGTGTATTGATAATTATGCCTTACTGGCAAGTGACGTGGACTTATTCTTAACGCTTTCCATTTTATTTCTCGCTATCGCATTTAAATTGTACACGCTAGTACGTGTGTGCGTAAAATTTTAAAGTGTAAAATCCTACCCGTGCTCTTCTCTTCATCATTCAGTCTCCACTATCCCAACTATCCCATTTTTTTTCTTCTTTCTGTACGTTCTGTCTCCCACCTCAATCAGAGAAGCATCTTTCTCTCTTTTTCTTCTCCCTCTCCCAAGCCATATTTCTTATTCTTCTTTCTCTCTATCCCGTGAGCCCTCTCTCCCTCTGCAACTCCATGACCAAGCTCCAAAACTCATAGATCGAACAAACAAACTACATCATCATGCTCATCTCAGTCCCACGATCACAACCATATTCTTAAAATCTAGTGAGGACGAGTTTTAACTCACCAACTCGGAAGGTTCGACCCGGCGAGTTCGACATATCGATTTTCAAGCCATGTATGGCTAAGGTAAGCCTTAAGAAACCCTTAGAACCTTCATTTCACTTCTATGGGTTGTTATTGATCCTTTGTTTGTGTTTTGAACGTGTGGTTTTACCCAGAAACTCGAGAAGAAGGAGAACCCGAAGTTTTTCGTTCAAGAACCGTGGCCATTTAGTCACTTTCAAACCATTTTTCTGGTCAACCTCGACCACAACTAAACTTCTTCTAGGTAGAAACTTGATCTCTACATTCCTAACTTCAAAATGGCTTTTGAATCACTGAGTTTGATTAAGTAACGAGTTAGAAATCAACTCTGGAAGTTAGGAAGAAAATTTCAGTTTCTGGAAAATTTGTAACCGTGGTCGTTTGGCCACTTTCAGACCAAATTTCCGAACAACAAGGACTAGATTCGAACTTTCTGTAAATTGGGATTGGTAGATCACATTCCTAGATTTAATTTGGCTTTTCTAGAAGTGAATTTGGTTGAGAATCGAGCTCGTTATAGGCTCTGGAAGTTGACCCAAAAATCTGCAAAACTGCAGATTTTCGCGAAGAAGGCGAGTACAGTGTACTCGCGGTGGCGCGTGGGTGCGCGTGGACCGCCACTTTGGGCGGCGCGTGTGGGCACGTCCGGCCTCCGACCGGCGCGTGGTTGGTACGTACGCGTTCGTGTCGTCGAGTAGATCGATTTCATATATTTATACCCTAGGTTTGAGCAAACTATGTGGGTTTTATGTAAGTTTCTGTTATGTACGTTAATTAATGATATTTAGTTATTTCACATATAGGGGAAACTTATTCCGAGGATTTTTGAGGCCAAGCTAGGCTCGGGGGCTACGACCCAACGACGTACTTGTGAGTGGGCAGTTGTTTTATACCTATATATATTTATAATTTCCATAAATGCGTATTTACTTCATTTTTACGCTTATATTGCCTAGTATCATTATTGTGATATAAATTGTGATGAATATTGCTATATGGTTGTGATATTACTGTCATGGCATTCATACATACTTGTGTACATGCTCATCTTGCTGCACCCGGTGTTAGTACTCGCCCCAGGGCCAGGGCCAGTCCTTCACGTGTATGTTCACATCTGCACCGTTTGCTCACCTTGGATCCAAGTTTAGGTGCCAGTCTTGTCGGGTAGATTGCATCAGGCAATCCGACTTGTAGGTGATGTGCTTTTGCACCAGTCTTCACGTGATCGTAGTACTAGAGCATATTGATTACGCCCAGTCCTGTTCATGTCAGAAACCATCTGTTCGAACTTGTGTGTCAGTTTAGATGGATGAGCACTTAGTTATATTGATTATCACTTGATTATTATTGTGGCATATGATACATCATTGACTTGGCATAATTCTGGTTATATGGTTGATATATATATTGGATTTCATACTTACGTAGTATGTTTTGAGGAAACTATACTTGTTTTACGGCGAGGGGTTAGTATATTCAAAGATAAAGGTTTTCTTATAAGCATTGTTTTGCTAACCCACTCAACTTTGTTTTTCGCCCCTCCAGGACCTAAATAATTGTACTCTCTGTGGCACTCGAGGAATCACGGCAGTTCTGACATTTCCTTCTGTTTAGACGTACGAACTTATCACTACTATGTAATAAGTGTACTTTGGGTTGCTTTGACTACTCTTTCGTAGTCTCACTGTCTATTACGCTCTGAATAATTGTAGTGGGTTCAACCCACGAACTGCGCACTCTTTCACTGTTTGGTTTTAATTAGTTTTAATTTTATTCACTTTTTACATCACTTACCCTTATGGTTACGTCACCTCACGGTGATGGCCAGCATGCTTCGACCTTTCCAGGTCGGGGTGTGTCATTGATCTAACAACTTATGATGGTACATTTTAAAATTTATTTGAACTAATATGTTTGTTTGTTTCATTTTTATTTTATTGAAACCTAAGTGGTGGGGGTTTTGTTGATGTAGGCCTATGATGAAGATGATGCATTGTCTGAAATACAGATAGAAATTCAGGCAGATGATCCTATTAAGCAAGATGAAGACGAACAGATTAATGATGTGCTTAAAGATGCTGGGATCGTAGTTGTTGCACATTTGATTGTACCTATTTCACCTATATTACATACTCCTACATCCAAATCTATAGAAAACAACATTAAAAATAACATGTGCAGTGTGAAGACAAGAAGTTCTCAATTTGAAGCACCTACATGGGATATAGTTCCAAGTTAATTCAATTCCCAACTATAAATATTTGAACAGGTACAATCAAATGGCATGGATGGAGTGGAAAACATAGATCAACTTGTGTTGAAAAAATAAATTCTAAAGGAGTTGGAGCGATGAATATTAGGGGTGAAGAAGCTGATGTAGAAACTATTATGTTAAGTAAGGCATTGGCTACAACTGAATCTGAATTGGATGAAGCAAATAAAAGAAAATGAAGCAAATGAAAGAAAACAAGCATATCCAAAAATAGAATCCATAATCAGAAGAGTGAAAAGAAAACATGTGCAAAAGGTACTTCAAAAAATGTACTATGAATGTGCAAATACAAAAAAAAATGGACTATGTGAAACACAAAAATTATGGTTTTGTTGAATCAATGAGGAATGTTGGTAATGTAGATGATGAAAATGCAAAGAAAGGAAAGGAGATGAAGCCATCTGGATGCCTACCACCTCATGATCCAATTACAGAGGAGATAGATTGTGATACTTATGTTACGAAGAAGGTTGCAAGAAAATGTCTTGAGAAAAATATATATTGTTCTGTTTGAAACGTTTGTGAGTCCCATATTTGATGAAGATGGTAATAAATGCCTTCAAAACTTCATAAATAGCGAGTATTCAGGGTAAGTAATCATATAATCCATTGTATAGTCATATTATAGTACATGTACATTTATGCAATTCAATTGGAGCATTGTACTTATCATGTCTTATACTTATTGTACCATGTATAACATGATATATTATGGTCAGGAAAGACAACTCAAATAATGCAAAAGGATGTAAAGTTCCTAACCACAAACAAGGGAATCACCACGCAGGTGATTAATAGGTCAGTTGAAGGTATAAAGATTAGTAAAAGAAAAATCTATGTAGTGTATTGTACTTGCAGACCATAGATGCGTACGCGGAAGTGCTATTTACTAGGCTAGCAAATGATAAGAAATTGAAACATAAGTGACCATTCTTGTCTCGATATGTATTGAAATGATATTTGCATATTTGGGTTTATTATTTTTACAAATGTTGGCAGATTTTTTAAATATTTTTTTTTACTTATTGAATGTTAAAAGTAGTTCATTATGTATTTGTTATGATTATGTCAAAATAGGAATACCACAAGATGAATGATATCTCAAAAGTACAAAAGGTTCTTTATTGTTGAACGAGTATGGCAAGTATGACCTTTATTCTTCCCTTTGAGGAATGATGAGTAATATCACTTCATTTTACTTATCCTCCACATGCCTAACATGTTGTGGCTACACTATGATAAAAAACTGTCAAGAAGTGGAATTGCTTATAATCCATGCTATAAATATGCAGAAAAAATGGTGATCATTCTATACCCTTGTTGGTACGTTGAAAATATGATTGGTTTAGATGAATTAACAAGGTTTTTGTATGTGATTACAGAAGGAAGATATAATGACATTCTTACTTCATCATAAGAAAGGAGCAAAGTCGACATTGCGTAGTGAAAAAATAACAAACGTGTAGTTATACGTACCAACACAGGAGTGGTGCTGGTGCTATCAAACAACCTCTAAATGGCAATGAAATAGCAACTTTGGAGATTGTAAATGGCATAGACCTTGATATCCCAATGCAGGGCACCTTACATAACCAGCAACAAGAATCAGGCTCATAAGTACATAAATATGTACACTATCATTGCTTTGTGTGTGTAACTAACATTTATCTATTGTAGATTAAATTGTGGTGTTGCAGTTATAAACATCATAGAGAGCTTGACTAATGACGTATCTATTTTCGAACATTTTGAAGACGATGACATGAAGGAAATGAGAGCCAAAATAGTAAGCAGTCTCTAAAACAATGAACTTAATTGGAGCCAACAGTAGGCAAAATGCTACTATATAAGTACTAGTCAAATTGCTATCTTTTCAATTACATTCCAATGATGCACTTGGTTGGACCTTCATTATGACAATATTTTGGTTTAGTAGAGAGTTTGATTGAAAAGTACTTGTAAGTTATTTCCTTTACACTGTTAAAAATGTAAGTCGAATTTATGCTATTTTATTTCTATTTGTGCATTGGTTCAAATATACCGTTATATTTTTAATTTGTTACATTATTAGATTGCAAATTTGTAATGTACCAAGAGTTTGGTACGTTATTTAATATTATGCTGACACATTGATCGTTTGTTTCATGAAATAATATTAAATTACACGTACCAAAATGTTTGGTACATAAATTTTTTATTATTGAAACACATCGGTTTGGCAAAACGTTATACAATGTGCATATATTATGCACCAAGAGTGTGGTACATTACTAATTGTTATGCTGGCATATATTGACAGTTTGGTTCATGAAATAATATGAAATTAGATCGTATCAAACATTTGGTACGTAAAGTTTTTACTTTTGAAACGTATTGGTCTGGCAAAACGTTATATAGTGTGCATATAAATGTACCAGGAGTTTGGTATGTTACTTAATGTTATGTTGATGCATATTGATCATTTGGTTCATGAAATAATATTAAATTAGATTGTACCAAACGTTTGGTATGTAAAATTTTTATTTTTGAAACATATAGGCCTAGAGAAATGTTATACAAAGTTCGTTTGTAATGTACCAGGAGTTTGGTACATTACTTAATGTTATGTTGATACATATTGATCGTTTGGTTCATGAAATAATATTAAATTAGATCATACTAGATGTTTAGTATGTGAAATTTTTATTTTTAAAACGTATCGGCCTAGAAAAAGTGTGCTTAGCTTGAACATGAATATAATATGTTGTTTGGTTTTGATCATCTTTTGAAGCCGAAAGCCTTGATCGCCATTTTCAACTATTAAACTTATTCGTAGTTTGACACAATGCTTTTGGTACGTTTTGGAAAAGTCCAAAACAGAAATAAGGTGGAATCTATTATTCTATATCGAACCTATTAAAGAAAGGATAAAAAAAAAACATAATGATTTATTACCAATTAAAAAATGCGTGATTAAAATAAAGTTCCAATATTCCAAAGAAAATGTAAAACCATAGTCAGCACAAGCAAATTAAAAAAAAATGATAGATATGAATGATAATCAAAAGGGTGCTGAGCAAGTGTTCTTAGGTGTCCAAGCTACTTACACCTCTCATAATTCATTGATCTTGGTTCTTCCTCATTAGACTTAATCCTCTTGACTCTTGGTCTGCTGGGTTGTTTTCTTGTCACTGGAGGCTTGATGGCAAAATCCTTCACTATATCAAGTGGGGGTTGATGGATGTTAGGAATTGGCTCAATTGGAAAACAATACGAAGACTTATAATAATCAGATGTGAAATAGTCTTCAATGTAATCATAAGCATTGCTCATTGTGCACGATAGTTGCAGCTGCATGTGAGCAAGAGAAACCTTTAACCTACCATTGATGACATGAATAATATCATTTTCCAAGTCCACCATCACCAAATCATAACTATGTACTTCAGATACAAACTCGCTTGACCGACTAATGTGCCAATGTCTTCCCACCTCCAATAACTTATCCAATTGTTTCTCCATTTCGGGGCATAAATAAGAATTCAATTACTCTGCAGCAATACGTCTGTCAGTATTGGTAACCATCATTTTAACTCTTCACTCATAATAAGAATGGAATGGCAAGATGAAAAGCTAGTCTTCTTACCGCTCCGTCGGTCCTTCAAACTCGAAAATTGTAGACAAGAGTGAGCAGAGAAGAGCTTTGATTGCTAATCCACGTGAAAAGGCTATTTATTACGAATCATGTGCAAATGCAATCAAGCATTCCTTTCTACCAATTGGAATATTGGTAATAATCGTTCTTTCCTAATCCAAGAATTGAATGGCTCGACACCACATCTCACCGTACTTGCCAAATAAAAATTGTCAATCAAAACAGTGCATAATCCTAAAATTTTGTTGTTCCATGACCAAGTTTTCATACTAACTAAGAACTCCTAAAAATTATATTGTTCAATGAAAGCATAAAAAGAAAAGGGGGAGGGGGGGAAATGAAGAAAAGGAATAGTGGTAGGAAAGTAAGTCTTAAACCAAATCATGTACACAAGCACCTCTTCATTAATACCCAATATAACAAATGTACCTGACACTTAGAAGATTGCATCTGAATAGTTCTCTTTGGGCAAGTCCTCCAAAAATTTTCCAATTAGTTCATCACCATTTTTTTCTCAAAATCTGCATGTTTACCTCAAACACTTCTGGAGTGGACGAATAAGCACAGTTCTTGAATAATTCGACAATTTTCTTATGAAACTTTTTCCCTAAATCAACAGGATATGTGGTCTTAGTATTCTTTTCTATGTGGTAAATACAAAATCCATGTGGAGAAGTAGGGAAACGGCCTAGGGCTGGAAAAAATTCCCAAAAATCCCAAACCAAACCGAAAAAGTTCCGAACCCAAACTGAAAAATCCCGTCCCAAAAATTACTGAAGTATTCGGTATGAGATTGGTTTCCAAATCTCACTTGTTCGGCAATCCCGAAATCCTGAAATCTTTTGTTTCCTATTGGCTTTTGGCTTTTGGTTCCCCCTTTCCAACTCAAAAGCAAGAGCCTTGGCTCCCACTAGCAGAAGGCACAAAAATAATATAAAAAGGAAAGGCACAAAAATAATATAAAAAGTACAAAGAACAAAAATAAGGTGTGTGGACTGTGGGCTTTTGTTTTGGTTTTGAATCTTGACGCAGAGAGAAGCAGTCTTCATGTTGAGAAGCAGAGAGAAGAAGGAGCTACTGCTGAAAGCTCTCTCAAATCTTCGAAGCTCTCTCGTCTCTAATATCGACCCATCTCATTCTTTATCCTTTCTGAAGCTTTCTCTGAATTAGGGTTCGAATGAGGATTTACAAATTAGGGATTTACGATTTGGAGCTTTTGATTGTTTTGATTTGGATTTCTTGATTAATTTTATGTGGATTGGTTGATTTCGATTTCTGGATTTCCATGGTTGGTTTTTGCTTTGCATGTTCGATTTCTGTTCTACTTTGCCTACTTGATTTGCAGGTTTAATGCAGGTTTGAATTGAATTTATTAGCTTCTTCCATTAACAAGAAGCCAAATTTCTATTGAATTGAAATCCTGAAACCATACTGAAATCTCGAAAATATTTCAGGAATCTCGAAATTTCGTTTTGGGATCAGGATTCAAATTTTCATCCCAAAAAGGATCGGTTTGGGATTCAAGATCCCATTTTAGGGTCGGGATCCTATCCTAAACCAGACCTACATTTGCCACAGATTGAAGCAAACCCTTGTATCGGTCTGATATGAATGTAATGGTACGTTCATCTTTAGATAATACAACAAATAAGTTCATCAAAAATCAAGTCCAGTTGGCCTCATTTTCAACATCAACCAAAGCAAGTGTAAGAGTGAAAAAACCTATACATAATTAAAATAGCATGATGTTTAATGTAGTTGTTTAACAAACAAAAACATATAAACATCTTTACATGCATACTAGTTGCGCAGAACTTTTGTTGTGCAGAAGGCTAAAGTAAAAGGATCAATGATGAACTAATAGAAGTTCAAAGAGAGAAAATGAGTAGCTGACTAAATGGAAGACTAGAGTTAATGATGGGAATCCTACTCACAACCTCAACAAACTCTACCTTAGTCTATGATGACCAAAGGACAAGAATGACTTCAACTATTATTCTGTCTCACCAATTTATATCATTTCAATGATGTATAGAAGGTAATACAACCTTTAGGATTACTAATAAACTACCAAATGCATTAACAAGTTACAGAGATGCCTCATAGATTGAAATCTCAATAAAACTATCCATGGACTTAGCACTACTAAACTGTTGCATGCCCGAAACATGACAGTCGCTACATGGATTCAAGTCCTAAAAGGACAATCCATGGATATGAGAATTTTAATATACATCATGCCTGAAGCATGATAAACGTATAGGTTCCAATGATTCAACTCCCTAGAAGTGAAGATTAAAAATCCAAGCTCTATAACACTCTAGAGGAGGTTATGATCCAAGTTCTCTAAACATTTCAATAAGGGATGACTATCCTAGAAGAGACAAAGTAAAGCCCCTGAAAAGGCAAGGATATCCAAAGTAATGAAATTCTTATAAATATGCATGCGCATGCACATGAGAATTATGGGATCACAAATTGATGCAACCAATGTCAATTTTGGTTTTACATTAGATACTAAATTCATCAATGAGTTGTGTTGATATTGAGCTACATTCTTTTATTCGTCAACGAAATTGGCCAAAATGGAGAGAGGCAATTCCATTACAATTTAGTAAGAACATGAAAAATCAAACCTATAGTACAAATCGCGAAATAATGGTGAACCTAAAAGGTTACATATGGCATTTGTAATACAGTGAAATACACTCACGTGGAATTGTGATATACTCATGTAAACATGATTTCTCATTGTGAAACTTGTTCATTTCAGTGGAGAATTATATTATATGAAGGCTTATGAAATGCCACTAGCATACCTCTATAAGTAATTCCCTCAAGTATACATAGAAGAAAATTGCTCTGTACAAATTTCAAAGTAAAATGTGTCATGAAGTGTAGAAATCCCTGAAGGATTCAAATTGCTTGAAGTAAGCCCTGGAAAGGTAAAACACAAATTATGTACTCGATACCAATGGATGGTATCAATTGAATTAGTGAGTACTATCATTATGATATTGTTGCAACATACTAAAATCTCTTGCAAGAGTTGATATTAGATTGGGACTCCTGAAGAGTCTGGAAAGATTTATAAAGTGTTAAAAGGACATATTGTCTAGAGGTGTAGATCGAAAAATATGCCAACACAAATCTTATCTAACAAAATATTTATGGTATTAGAGAACCATATGGATTGAAAACCATGAGTTGAACACTCAAAGATTAATCAATATTTAGACACTAAGAAAGATAATTCATCCTCGTGAGGGAAATGTTGAATTGATACTTGGTCCAAAAGTATCATATTTATCTTAGTGAAGTATGTGTCTTACTCTATTTAGCACAATACACTGAATCATATGTTACATTTCCTATGAAGTACAATACCAACATATGAGGTATTAGAATGAAGTGAAGCTTATTTATTGATATCTTCGAGAAATTATAGACATGTGCTTGTTCTATTCCAAATAACTCACTAATAGCCATTGTCTTATTGGGCAAGAAAATTTTGAATCTCTCTCTAGCCTGCATACAGATAGCTCACATAAAAGATTTATATTTACATATGAAAATAGATTAATCCTACAACGCTCAACGAAGCAAACATTTGTTGTTACATCTTCATATCTCTCAAAAATACATATTTTTATAGTTTTTAGTGCACATATGAGCTTTAGAAAACTAAAGTTATTGAAGTCAGACAAATCTATTCCAACAATAACGTATAAGACCTCTTCACCAAATCTCTACCAAAGTGGACATTCCAGAAGTTGATGCATAATATTGGATTACGTCGATTTAGTAATCAGTCAGATTGAAGGATGCATAATGAGGGGGAGTACCCAAGACACATGCGTGTTGTATTTTATTTCTTTCGACTATGATTTGTTTCACTGAGTTTTTCCTAGCAAGGTTTACAAGGCAACCGATATTGATATATGGGCATCCAAGGGGGAGTGTTATAAATGGTTGTGAATGCCCACTTAGACAACCATGTGAAATAGAAGAATGGAAGTCAAAGAAGTTTAGTATTTACTATTTAGGTTATGGAATTTCAACATGCAATATTTGGCATTGTGGACTTTTGCATGGTAAGTACTATATATAAAGAGCATGCAATGTATGACAAACAATATAAGAGAAGATATGGAAGAAAGAAAAGAAAGAGAGGAGAGAAAAGAAAGGCTAGGGAGAGAAAGCAAAAGAGTGAGGACTATCTTTGTACTTTTATTATTTTAGATAATAAGAGAAAATACTATTGCTGAGGCTTACTTGCCGAATTCTATAAATATTGTGTGTTATTGACTTTATATTCCATTGCACATGTATTTTTTAATTTCATAACACAAATTAATTATTGGCTAAAGCAAATCCCTCTCTCTCTTACCACCCGATGCCAATGATGTCATGGACCAACAAACAAGCACCTCTTGTCTTTCAGCGGACCATAATGCAAGGGCGCAAAACCCACTTCCTTTCACAATGTATATTCCTCCTACATCTTGGTATGAATAATGGGTTCTCCCTTCAAAAAAAAAAAAAAAAAAAAAAATATATATATATATATATATATATATATATATGCTTTTTTTTTCTTTCTATTTGGAGTGAAGGAGCTGAAGCAAGTTGATGTCAGGATGTGTTATATCCTACATTGTTATATTTTTTTTCTTAATTTGGAATAGGCGTGGGCTAGAGGATGACCCTCAAACACTCAAACTCACTAACATTTATTAAAAAAAGTACAAGGAGTGGGATAAGTAACCAAAACCTCGAAGAATAAATACAAAAAAAAAATGTTGTTAAAACATATATGAAACGGTAGTTGGACATTGCCCAACCAATCTCTATGACAAAAAACAGAAATAAGAGCTGCAGGTGGAAACAATGGAAGGGTATCCCAATCTTGCTCTAGCATAATAGCATAATTCTAACTAATTTTCTCACACTATAATCATAACTAGTTAGGCCCTAGAAGTATAGAAACCGTAGTCCATAGTTCATTCGGTTCATAATTGTGGTGCTTAATTGAATCAATCGGGTGATAAAAGTCATATAAAAGAAGAAAAAGATAGCGAATTTGACTCCCGTATTTTAGCCATATACACTCCAAAACTTTACACGATTTCTACACTCACAAGAAGAGTGTGTGTTAGGAGGCTAGGAAAAAAACGAGTGTTAAAACTACTAGCCAAAAAATGAATCAATACTGGCACTTAAGTACTTACGCACCAAACGGCATTTTCTTTTTTAAATATAAGAGGTATTCCAACGCACTTGATTGCAGACTAAATCCCCCTTCCCATATAGTTTGATACCTCATGAGTCGACAACGTTCCTTTGTTCTATTATGTTTCCAGTGTTGATCCAAATGAAGGCGTGCACAGTGCACTTTGAACTAGAGAAAACGTGGGCACGCTTGTTATTGGTATGGTGAATATAAGAATAAAGAGATCACATGGTCAACTTCAAGTCACCCTAAGGTGCACATATATCAAAAGCATGCTTCTTTTCTTTTCTTTATAAACAACCTTTTTAAGTTGGTAAATCTTCACCCCACACAAAATTCCCTTCCTCATTCTCCTTGTTTGAGGCAAGCAATAGTACATAACAGATTATCTCTTTGAATTCTCTCTCTCTCTCTCTCTCTCTCTCTCTCTCTCTCTCTCTCTCTCTCTCTCTCTCTCTCTCTCTCGTAATTTTACATCGATTGCGTGCACTTTCTAGCTACATTAGCTAAGCATTATGTGACAATGATGTGTAATTACTACATCAATTATTATAATTGGTTTTTCATTGATAACTGCCACATAATGCGGCATCTAAATCTTTCAAAAAATATGATTGCTCTAACATTACTCGAAGTTGGTTTGTTGTTTCTTTGCTTAATTTGTCCTCCTCATTATTTATTGATTTGTCCTTTTTTTTTCAGAGCTACCATGGTCATAATTAAAACATGCTTGCTGTTCTGGATCTTCATGGCTACAACAAAAACCGCTTTAATGAAAGAACAAGTTCACATGGACAAGGCGAAAATTACGGACTTGATCACCAACAGTACTACATATCTGTGATCAATTCTGTCGCCACACTCTCATCTCACGCGGAAGAGGAAAACAAATCACCAACTCCTCGGCTCCTCTACACTTACGAAACTGCAGTTTCAGGTTTTGCAGCAAAGCTATCAGCCTCTCAACTCAAATCCTTGAACAGAATCGATGGTTTCCTCTAGGCGACACGTGATGAACTGCTAACTCTCCACACCGCACACACTCAGTTTCTTGGCTTACAAAACGACAAAGGACAGCTTATACCATAACTAACAAGTGTTCCCGATTTTTAATGTTGTCTAGAATAGTTCTGAACCAGCTAGCCCTTTCGCATTTGGTTCGGGGCACGTTGATCCTGAAAATGCTGCTGATCCAGGCCTAGTTTATGACATCACCACTGAAGGCTATATGCTTTATCTGCGCAGCAAACTACAACTCTGCCCAAATAGCTCTTTTCTCCAATAGGGTTAATTTCATTTGTCCTGGTGATCACTCATATATTTCATGCATTTATACCATCCATTTCTAAAGTCTTTGTGATGTTTTTGTGTTAAAATTGTTGCATTTTACCCTACCTTGTGTTAGTGTGCAGTTAAATTTGCTTTATGGTCAATTTCAAGCACAAAACGAGAAAAGGAAATTATAAAAACAAACAAAAGAAGAGAGAATTGGGAAAGAAGAGGAAGTGGGAAAGAAGGGAGGAGGGAACACACGGAAGTGGGAATGAAAAGAGGGTAGAAAATAGGTGAACATGGGGTACCCACTATGAAGTGGAGTTTGGTTGGTCTTCCACTTGTAGTTTTAGTTGGTTTGGGCAATTATTGCCTTTGGTTAAAGGCAATAACATAAGGAAAAATAGGAGGGAAGACAGGGGGAGCACGTCAGAAAAGAAAAGGGAAAAAAACAGGCCATAAACAAAGGCAAAGGGAGAAAGACACGGAGAAAGAAAAGAAATAGATAGGAGCACGGCAGAAAAATAAAGGAGAAGGTTGCAGCGTTGGAGAGGTGGCAGCGAGCAACATAGCAGAAAGCAGAAGGGATGTCGCAGCTCCACATGGAAGGAGGAGAAGGGCAGATAGCTTCTTTGTAAAAAAAGGGGTGTCTCTTTCTTTGATTCTTCATGGATAATTTCTTATGTATTCAAATAATTATGTGTAACTAATTTCCTTTTTGCTAAAGTGAAGCCATGAGCCGCAACATGAATACGTAGATTTATCTTTCAATTGCTTAAGTGTTGGTACATGCTTGCTTTGATATTTTCAATCACTGAATTAACCTATCTATGTACCTTGATGCTTGATCACCATTAGGATGCTTAGAAAAGTTATCGGATGCAATTTTGAACGAATATCACGTTAAAATTGGTTGTGCTTCTTGTGATTGAGGATTGTACTCTCCTAAGGTAAATATCATGCTCTTAGGGATTACATGGTTTAACAAAAGGATTTTCACCAAGATTAATGAATCACTCATGTTTATATTTAATCCAAATGTCATGGATAAGTTGCATGTAGTGGTATGCGTTTTAGCTTGAATGTCACAAGTAAAACATACACAAGGAAAATCCAACCTTCAAAGTATGTGTGTTTTCAATTATTTAAGCAATTGGAAGATCTACGTAGGAGTGTTGTTGGTAAAGGTTGAACTCTAGCATATTGTCAATCTATTTTTCTTCAATCATTTATTTTATCTTGAATTTCCTCATTTACTTGTTTTGTTTAGTTGAATCACTATTCCTATAAGCCAATTCCCATTTTAGATAATTGTTTAAGTCACATCCAGTAGTATTTAATTTCGTCAAATTAGTGTAGTTCTTAGAGTTAAATAAGTTAAATACACAAAAACTCGTAAATTGTTTATATCAGTCCCTGAGGAGATCGACCTTGCTTGAGCCATTCTATACTACAAACACTTGTTCTCTTGCAAGAATTTTCTATGGTTTAACCCTTTGTTTTACAAGTGGTAAAAATCACCACCACCTGGTACTTCAGTTCTTCAGTCCGGCGACTTGAATTACCCTTTGTTCTCCGTGATTTTTGACAAAAATAGAAAGAAGACGAGTGTGACATACAAGAGGACAGCGAAAAATATCGGTAGCATTCCTAGTACTTATGCAGTGCAAGTGAAAGACCTGCTGGAGTTTCAATGAGTATTGAGCCTAAAACCTTGAGTTTTAAAAAGATGGGTGAGAAAATGAGCTACATAGTGAGATTTGTTGCATTGAGTGGAGCAACTTCAACTAATTCTTCCTTTGGATCTTTAACTTGGGTGGCTGAGAAATATAGGGTTAGAAGTCCCATAGCAGAACTTTGGCTATAAGTTCTGGGGATAAAACCACCAAACTTTATATTATTATAGATTTTCAAGTTATAAAGATTTTGCTAGAACATTGGTTGATCCATAGTTTCATAGCAAAAAAAACACAAAAGGGAAATGGTTTATCTGCAAGAAACCCTACTACATTATGTGATTGATGGCTATAGATGAACCAAAAATTATTCGTAAGAATTTTTCAAGTCTATATAAACTATATTTGTTGATTATACTCCTGGCGCATTTTTTATCAATAAAAATTTTGTAACATTATTTTTTATTTCGTGTTCCCTTTCGCTCATTATGATCATGTTGTGGCATTTAATCATTGGACTAACATTTTAATCAAACATGAAAATTTGTAAATTTCATAAATTGTGGCTCATGTGCACATGACCTAATTTTAGTTGACAAAACCCTCCACCTTCCCCACTTAGCATTTTCCACAACAAAACTTACCTACTTGTTCTCCAATTATATACGTATCCTTGTAGAAGAAAATGGAGCAAAACAATGCACAAGCATATATAGTCTCATATAGCATAATGACATCATTGACGTGGACTAAAAGCATTACATGTGCCAATTCCTTAGAAGATTAATCACTCTAATGATCTTATGTTGCCAAAGCAAACCACGTACATATATAGTTTGTACGCCAAAAAGCAATAAGTTTTTACTATCAAATTTGTTGCGAATAGCTCATAAAAAAAGACTGCACAATATCATAATAAAGGTGTTTACCCAAGCACGGTGTTGCGTCTTAAGTTTGAATTCGTTTTTACTTTGATCAATTTTCCCTTAACTACAAATAGAGGAAACATGTTATAGGTAATTACTAATGAATACTTTATATACTCATTTTCTGATTTGCTCAAATTAAAAAGTGTCATATGTTCCTTACTTTTTTAGGTCTAAGAAAAATTAAATAACATGTTTATTTTTTTAAAACAAAAGAACAATAGTTAAAATATCATTTTACAAAACCAAAAGGTGAGTACTCACTAGTGAGTACCAACGTATTCTCCTAATTATAATACATTGTCTTGTCTTGTCTTGTCTTCGGCTAAAAATGTCACATTTCAAGAAATAATAATGAATTGTTGCAGTCCTAATTTGAGTATGATTATGCAAATCCTAGTAGATTATGTGTATGATACTGCAATATCTTTTAGATAGTTTCCTAGTTGTAATTGTATTCCTTAGAGAGCAAGGATTCTCTTTTCTTTATTAGTCTAAATAAAGGCACAAGGCATGAAGAATAACATAACGAATTCCTAAACGCATTCTCTTCTCTTTACTGATCTCCCTCTTTCTCCCTCAGTAAATTCATACTGCAACACGTTATCAACAAACTTCTGTTGCTGCACAAAGGAACTGACGGATTTTGGAGAAAGATCTTCATCAACTAACATTTAAGGGCTTTTATTGTTTCCATGCAATCCAGGTTCTTGTGAAACATGAAATCAATATTTTATAAGCTTGATAGCATGAAAACATTCACCATGATGCATGAACCCCTAATTTATTGTTGTGTATAAGATGTTTTGTCATGATGGTGATGACTAAAGTTTGTTATAGGGGACAAGATTACGTGCTTAGCCTAGTGATAGGAGACTATCTAGCTTGGTTTGGAGAGCACTTGTTAGGTTAAAGATTTTTTTTTCTAAACGTTACGGCCTAAATGCTGAACTATTGACCCTACTTGTTCGGATGGGTGTTCATGCTAAAGTACACTGCTTAAATTGCTCAATTATATATATTGTTCATGCATACACAATACTTTATATAGGACCATGAATTTTCAAGGCTGGAGTAAGGTTGATCTGAATACTGTTACCTCAGAAATCTGATCATGGGCTTACCAGCTACGGGTGGAGCTGTATCAGGCGGAGCAAGGTGCCACCATCACTCTACTTTAGGGCAATAGGCAGAGTCCTAGCGATTCTGCTCGATGACCATGCTTGTAAGGACTCCAAGACTTATAGGATCTGATTATAGGATCTGATTGTGTCCATGTCCAGATTAGATCGCATATCTTGCAGAACAAGCATGGTTATCCAGCGGAATCGCTAGGACTTTGCCCAGTGCCTCGGAGTAGAATGATAGTGGCACCCTTGATCTATCTGATACAACTTTGCCTGGAGCTGTGTGAGTCCATGACCAGACTTCTAAGGTAACAGTATTCGGATTAGACTTACTCCGGTCGTGGAAAATCATGGTCCCACAGGCTTGTTGCTCCCTCAGTCCGCAAGCCAGCTAATGTTGGGATGCTTATCCTTGCAGCCCAACCCATTTTGGGCTTATCCTTTTACCTCAGTTCGCAACCCAATTTTGGGCCTGTCCTTTGCCTATAGTCTACATCAAATCATATATGGGCCTAGACAAAATTTTCTTTTGCTTCAAATGCCGATCCGAATTAGGTTCGGCCTATTAAGTTAATTTAGTGGCCCACACTCTATAAATTCGACAAAAAAACATAAGTTTGCCTCGCAATCCACTTTTAAATTATGATCCAATATTTTTTTGGACCTTTAAGATCTTTTTGTAGTCCTAAATCTACCCACGTTGGGTTCCCAAAGCAACCCAAACCCATTACACTAATTGAATATAGTATCTTGTGTTCTTTAAGTTGCCTTTTTTTAACCGGAAGTTCATCTAAATCAAACCTGAAGTTTCAAATTAGTGCATTTGAAGCTCAAAGTTTTCATAAAACAATGCACCCATGCAAAACCCTTCATGCAAATTAAAACAAACCATGTCTTAAAGCCTAAATGTTCTAACTTTGATGCTTACGGAGGTTTTTATTTCCCATATCAACAACCACAATCTTGTTCCCTCAATTTAATAGATTGTCAAACTGTCACAGGTTCGATTTCACTGACATTTTCTGACAGAAACAACTTTATGTGGGTGCAAAAGAGGAAGCTCCACTTAACTATCGAGAAGTTGAAAAACCATTGAAGCCAACAATGGCGTGAATACCTTTGACATGTGTTCATTTCAAGACTTATGCTTGAAGCATTACAAATGTAAATACCTCACTAAAGAGGATTATGTGGCTCTTTGGCTCGCTCTACAAACCTTTCAATCATGAAAGATGATCTTTTGCCTAAAGCAAGACATGATTGGAACCTTTACGCCCATTATAGGTATAATTTTGAAGTTCATACAATCTGAATAAATTTTGACTGGAAAAGATTTTTCTCATCCTTCCATGTCTCTAACTCACTCCTCAAGTAGCAATGTAAAGAATGGAAATTCACTAAATTCTCTGATCTGATTAGTACTACATTGCTCACTCAAAAGTACAATTGTGAGAGAGGGAGAGAGAGAGAGAGAGAGAGAGAGAGAGAGAGAGAGAGAGAGAGAGAAAGGTACCCTAGTGATTAAACTGGGAGGTACCAAATCTTTGGCAAGAGTTTACCAAATGGATTGACCCAATTTCAGTTGGAGCCACTAGATGGCATGCCCGGCTTCAACAAAGATGTACCGAAGAGCACGCTCTACTTCAGCATAGGTATACTAAATAGAAGGCTCTGTTTTGATAGACGCCTACCAAATTTGCTCATCCAGCTTCGACTAGAACCCTCCAAACCCAAGTCTGGGTTTGTCTTTCTCTATCTAACCCACTTTAGGGTTTGTTTTACAATATATGGTAGAATCAGGGATTGCCAAGGAGTGGCATCATGACCAAAAGCGTGATTCATTGGCACCTAAGATCCAAAACTTTAAAAATAATGGACATCATTCTTGAACTTTGACCCTACAAAATCTACTTCCATTTTGATGGAGATCATTGGTTATGCACTTGTTTGTGCCGCTACCAATGTTGTTGAGAAGTGTCATTCCTATAGTGAATCTGTGAGACTATTTTGCTCCACCTAACAAATTTTGAAGAGGAAATTTTTGATGGAAGAGCCATGTTGGCCTAATCCCTTAGTAAATTCTAGTTTACCTTATGAACAATTTCCTATGTTTCTGGCTTCAAGTTTGGTGATTGTTTTAGTTTTGGATAATATTATGGAAATTGTTCTCCAATATGAGTTGATTGAGTGATATTTCTTATACATGTGACCAAAATTCAATTATCATGTGATTAGGTATAAATGTATGGAACTTAGTTGTCTAGATGATTGTGCTAATACGCACACTAACTTCATACCTAAATCATCACTTTAACAACGAATTCAGGTCTATTCAACCTAATTAAGGGTCTTGGCACCACTCCTTGTTGTATGAATGGTATTGAATTAAAATTAAAAAGACCTTATATTCTCCATGTTTGGGAAGAAAATCGTTGAGTTTTAAGGATGTTCGAGAGAACAATGATCGTGAATGAAACCATTGAAGAAAATAGAGTGGAATTTATTTGTCACCTCCTATGAATACGGCCTGAAGCATATTTATGAGCCAATGCACCCCGTATGGGGCATACTATGTAACACAGTGCTAACCGAAAACCGGGTGATTTGAGCAGTTTATTTACATTGGTACGACCATTTAGGACACTTAGGTCGAACAATGATGCCACACATTGTATGATGCATCTCTTTACCCGAAGTAAGAATCTTATGCCTACAAACACACTTTGCCTAGCCTGCTTATTGGGAAATTGTATTCCTATATCATCCTTAGCAAAGATACTAAGGGACCTTTTTACTATAGATTCAAGAGAATAATTGTGGACTGATCCAACTAGGTAAATACTAATGGTTTGATTGTTGTATCGATAAATTGGTCACATGTTTGTCCACATACATTACTTTTAACCTCTAGCCATTTACCTTAAGGGATCACCACCCTGATTATCTCATAAAGTCTGGAAGATTGGATAATGCCAGATAATTTATTTCAAAAAGTTTTTATAAGTATGACATGTCTTTTGGATTTGGAATTGAACATTGAATTCTCCATGTTGATACTAAAAATAACCTCCTAGAGTAATCATAAAGCACAATTGGTTGATTTTGGTGAATGCATTAAGCTTTCATTTTCTGCCTAGTGCTATGCAATCTTGTATGCAGCTATGTTGGTCTGCATGAGGCATGTCGTCACGCAACCTATTTGTGGCATTACATTTGGTTACTGGGTATGAATCTAATATTTTGTACATATACATTTAGGTGTGCATTTTATGCGTCAAGTTGCACCGCCGCAATGTGACACATCCCGACAGGAGTCAAGGCATGTTGGTCGACACTCGAAGGTGACGTAGCCAAAAGCGTAGGTGACATGTAAAAATATGAATACATTTAAACCGAATCTAGAATTTCTCTAAGCTAATAAAGAGAGTATGATCAATTGTGGGAAGAACCCTTATTACATAGGTAACATTAGAGCATAATTAACAGTGCAACAAAAGTAGAACAGTCAATCCTTAGTAGGATAATTATTACACCAACAGGAAGTAAACTCCTACATTTGCCCAGGTGGATGTCAAAATCACCAATGATCCCTCGTTTGCCACAGAAGATTTAGTTAACTAGGTCTTGGGGGGGTGAAAAACAAAAGGTGTGAGTGGGAAAAAATAAGAATTTTATAAATACGTTTGTTTTCATAACAAAATACCTCATCGTCGTAAAACAAGTATAGTTTCCTGAAAATCATACTACCTATACGTATGAAATAAAAAAATAACTCATCAATAATTCAAGTAACACAATAAATTACAATATCTCAACAATAGGATATAAAAATCCAATGCTCATCAACATATGCTAAGACACGAGTTCAGGTAGAGAAATTCTGACATGAACAAGATTGGGTGTAATCATAATATACGCTCTAGTACTACAATCATGTGAAGACTGACGCTACGCACATCACATACGAGTCCTAGTTGCCTATTGCAACCTAGGACAGGACTGGCACCTATAATGGATCTAAAGTGAGCATGTTGGTGCAATGTGAACATACGCGTGAAGCCTGGCCTGAGGCCAGTACTACGTCAGTGCAAGCATGCATGATGAGCAGATAACGTATATATGAACATGCCATGACAATTTATAAATTTCAACAATACAATAGCACTTTTAAGATGAAATAAAAATAAGGCATATATGTATAATATTTAATCCAAATGCATTTGTGGAAACTATAAGAGTTTATATATAAAATATATTTGAAAACAAAAGCCCAATCACTAATACGTAGTCAGATCTTAGCCTTCTAGCCTTGCTTGACCTCGAAACTCCTCGGGATAACTCTCCCCTATATGTGAAACAACTATAATAATCATTTAATTAAAACATACACGAAAAAGGCTAGGAATTTCCCATTTAGTTTGCTCAAATAGAGGTTTTAAATATACAAAAGCATTCTATGTAATGTCATGGACTCTTACATGTAGTCCACACGCTGCAATGGAGCAGCAGAAGTCCACACGGGCTCTCACGCGCCACCTACATGTGGTCACACGTGCAGCCACGCGTAGGATAAACGCCTGTATACGCTAGCTGGAAACTAGGGAATATTCTGTCAACTGATAGAATATTCCATTAAATATAACAGAGGATTTTAGTATATACCTTAATGGCATGAGAATATTCTACCAGGCGTAACAAAATATTCTCCTCTTCTTAAAATTTTCGGTCACGGTCGCCGTCGTTTGGTTCTCCAAAAACTGGAGTGAAAGCTAGATTTTCTTAAAAACTTTAAATTTCATAACTTCCTCATTTCTCAACCATTTTTTAAGTTCTTTATATGAAAATAAAGCTTGTAATGAGAAGAATAAGTTTATACCTTATGGGAATCCAGCAAATGGATGGAGGTGGATTGAAAATGGCTTGAAAGCCTCGGCCCTTTTTCTGATGTCTCGAAACCGTGTATTTTCAAGTTGGCTTGGCTTCAAACTTAGGCTAGGGACTTCTGAGAGTTGTGTGCTGGCTTCTAACCTTTCCAAAATGTCATAACTTGGATAAAAAATCGTCGAAGATACTTCACCTGAGTTAGATCTTCAAGTTGGGAACTCAAGACTCGGTGATTGTCGAATCAAAGTGTAAGGATGAGCTTGTGTGATGAGAGGAGTATGATGATGGTGGTTTGGGCGTCGATCTATAGACTTTTGGTAGTGGTGTTTTGTGTTGCAGAGAAGAAGAGAGATACAAAGTGAAAGAGAGAGAAAGAAGAAAAGAGAGTGAAATCACTCTGATTAGACGAGAGAAAAAAGAAAGAAAAGTGATTGGGTAGTGAGGTAAAGGAACCGGATTTTAAAGGGATGTGTGCAAAATTGGACAAATCCAAAAGTTAAAAAAAACATGCTTCACCCTATCTAAAAAAAATGTCCACCGACACTAAATATGCAAAATTGGACAAATCCAAAAGTTAAAAAAAACATGCTTCACCCTATCTAAAAAAAATGTCCACCGACACTAAATAACACACTCACGTGTATAATTGTACCAATCTCATGTACAATTTTACCAGTTGTTATAAATGAGTGTAGTTTCTTTGTTACAAATCTGATTCAAGTCTAATTCACGATCATGCATTCATATTATCATGTACAATTTAATTACGACAATAGGAAAAACAAACTAAATACCGAGTATCAAATGTCCACGTTAGATTCCACTTATGCTAAAAGAGCATATTCATCATTATACAAACTCTAGTAGGAAATTTCAAGGAAAATTAGGGATGGATCTTCACACTGTTGGAAATGTGCCCTAAAGCCAATCATATGATAATACTTTATGGACATTTCACATGTTAAACTAAGATAGTTTAATATAAAGAGCAAAGATTATTGTTTAAAGCCGTCTCATATAAATGTTATATGCTTAAACGATAAGTCCAAAGAATATGTAATTGGGAGAATGTGATCTAAAGAAGTTAGATTAATGAGACCATTCTCTTTCGTATACATATCCTAAGCGTTCCTGATCATAGGATTGCCAATTGGGCATTGACAGTCCGTTAAGATCAGTATATACTATGTCTTCTCTTAAAGATAGTAACTAGTCTCGAGTCATTAGTGTGACCAACACAAGACAAGAATGTAGGTGCTCAATAGAGAATGAGTCCATTGAACATGATCAACGAGGAGTTCTCATACTCATGTCACATGAGAACTCATGGTTAGGATAATGCAAAGTAGTCATTTGACCTGAAGCATCATAGTTGTCTTATGGTTAGGTCCTTGATCTTTGACTATGTCAAAGTCACTCTGTCAGAGGGTGTCCACGACATAGTTGGGGTTAAGCCACTTAGCCACAGAGGCAAGTGTATGCGCCAATAAGGGATCTCTAGCCTTCAAACCGTTTGAGGGAGAATACCCTATGATATGATTAAGAATCTCTAGCCAGAGTATGAATGAGATTTAGAAAGTCGTTCCAAATCACATTCAAGGTAATCATATAACTAAAAGAATCACATTGGATAGTAGCCATGAATAGACTATCAAACGAAACAATGTGGTCAAGAGTATTGTGTTAGAGAAATATCGTATTGCATTGTAATCCTAAACTGAATAGGTTCTCCACCTCTTCTGATTAGCTTGGGTAGCTATGATATACTGCTAGGTGTCACTCATGGTTTGTGGAAGCCCTAAAGATGTATAATCACTAAAGGGAGAATTGAAAGTATATTTCAATTCACAATCGATTTGAAGAGTTCTAATTGCCCACTGCCTCGCTAAAAGAAACCTAATGGATCGTACACCATGTAAGGTAGATATTGAAGAAACAATGGAGATGAGTAAGGATAATTAAATATTTAATTATTTATGGCTAGGATTAATTAATATGTTAATTAATCAAACAAATATGTTCACCTTGGGTTGGTTTTGGGCCACAAGGCCCAATGGGATTTGAATATCAACTCAAATAACTCAAGTTGTATGACAACTTGAAACATAAAGGGCCACAAAGCCCAAAGAACCCAATATGGCAGGCCATAAGAGTGAGCGGTAGTGAACTTGGCTTAATTGCAAGTTTGCCACTCCATTGTGAGGTGGTATAAAGGCAACTTTATAGAAATTTCATCCTTAGGATTTTCTTTGGAGAAAAGATGAGAACATAAAGCTCTCTTGACTCTCTAGGAGGCCAGCCACCTTGGAAGAGATTACTAGCATCTATCTCTTCCTAGGTCACTCATCTTTTCATCAATGCTCTCCTTGGTGTGGAGACTTAGAGGTTCTCTATTTTGGGAACTTGGAGAATCCATTCATCCATCCTCCTCCAAGAAATCCATGGAGCTAAGAAGAAAGGAATGAAGGCCCTCTCTCTTGGGTGATTAGCCTTTGCTTATGCAAAGAGGATTCAACAAAGGTATAAGATTTCTCAACTCACTTTGTTTTTTAGTTGAGTCTTGGTTCACTACAACTACTAGGCTTCAAATTTCATGGGTTAAGTTTGATTTTTGAGTGCATACAAGCATGATTCCACCTTTTAATTGTTAATAACATGCATAGATGTTGCTTAAATGAACTAGTTTCACAAATAATTTCCTTCACACACAGTGTACCAATATGGATCCTCAAATGAGCATGTGAATCTTTGTCATTATGATTCTCCTTTGAAATGAGCCCTTGCACCATTAGAGAGATAAGAATGTCAACGTTCCTGAATAATGATCCGAATTAGCATGAACATTGCTCACTATGTCTCATCTTGATCCCTGTACCACACAAGTATGATAAGTAAGCACGATGTATTCTACCTTTTAGAATGTTGCTCCAAATATATTTCTCTGGTCTAGCTAAAGTTACGAGATCATATATCAACTACGAACATGCATGCAAGGATAGATGTACCTAACAGAAATTAAGTTAACATCTCTAAAGGGTGTGCCGCCCTTAAATGATAGTTCGATACCCCTTTTCGACGACTTGGTACCCGGTAGCTAGCTAATCAATATATCTTTGGCCTAAAGCACGACTGATTAATCGGTTTGTAGCATTCACTTCCCTAGAAGAGGAAGAATAAAACACAATTTGAATCCTTACTTGATCAATGTCTTAATCATTTCCATTTCATGAGATTAATTTGAATTGTCCCAAGACTTAAAGTTCTTGGTCCAGTATACTAGTATGGGTGAAATATGAACTTGGAACGAGATTATCATCCATGATGTTTCAACTACATGGTATTTACAGACATAAATGAAAAACGACAATATTGAATCGCATTTCGTTGATTAGTGACAATATAGATTTGATTGGTGAAATTACAATCCAGGTTGAATTAGATTCCTTACCCAATAGTGTTTGGGCCTTTTGTTCCTACACTGTCTAAGGTAACCATATAGTGTTCCAAGTAGGAAATTAAGCGTAATGAGATGAATGAAATAGTGCGATGTAATGCATGCCTCATGGCACAAGGTTTCTCTTAAACTACATGGATTGATTGTAGCATTATGGATGTGGTTAGTGCTTCTCCATAAAGATATTGAAACCTAGATTTACAGGTAAGTTCCCGAAAAATTACATGGACTAGTTCAAATAGTTCCAGACTACGAAACACCCTTTCAATTCAAATGCGGCGTTCACTTTATGGATTGAAACAATTCGGGTGAATTTGTTATACTTGCCTAAGTGGTTATTGGATCATCTGGGATACATTAATAATTATGTCTTTGCCTTTTAAAGAAGAAATATTTCGAATTGTTAGAGTTGCAGTTTATCGACGACATAAATCTCACTAGAATCTAGAAAGAGCTTTAGAAAATTGTCTCGCACCTGAAGACAAAATTTGAGATGAAGGATCTTGGAAAATCTCATTTATTCCCTGACGTAAAGTTTGAACATTGTTATGATAGTCCTATAGAACACTAGTTAAACTACACCCATAAGGTGTTACCTTTTAAGTACACCTGTAATCATCCATATGCCAAATGCAAATGAGACCCTTGAAAAGATTGTGGAACCTATAGTTCCATATTTAAGTTCAACTTTGCACTTTGTTATAGTTAGGTCGTTGCATTAGACATGACATCTCATTCGCTGTTAATTTATTAGTAAAGATATAACATTGCGCCTACATGCAACCACTAATTTGGACATTTTTCTGTTACTATGGGTTTGGGCTTATCCCTACACATCCTAAGAAAATCCAACCCCCTAATCCTCAGGATAATGCTAGAATTCTTTATTATGCTGACGCATGTTACTTATCAAACCCTCACAAGGCATGTTCCCAAATAGATATCACAATATCTTGGAGATCCAAGATATAGACCTTAGTTGTGAAATCTTCGAATCTTTCCAAGACTACACCTTAGTACGCCACACACAAGAGTATGGTTAAGAGCTCTTGTTGAGAAAGTAATTACGATTTTTCATCCATTGTTGAGTTCTAATTACAATCCATAAAGATAATGCTGCATGTATCAACCAAACAAAGACATGATACATCAACGAAGTCACCACCAAGCAAAGAATTAAAAGATAAGTCAACCATATGCAATCCCAAGACAACCTTGACGGCCTCTTCATGAAGTTACCGTCAAAGTCAACCTTTCAGATGCTTGTACGAGAAATTAGTATGTGAAACTATCTCATATACAAAAGCTAAGTGTGGGGGAATTTGATAGACGAATATTTATGCGACTTTGTTATCTTATTTGTTTGCATTTACTTAGTTAATTTCCATTTATTTTGGTAATTTAAGTTATTTTCGTATTATTGAATGTCCAGTTCGTAAAGATGACAATAAATGGCAAAATTGAGCAATTTGGAGCATTTTTAGACTTGGATTGGATAGCATGCGTGGATAGCATATGGGCTGGACGTTTTTGGTGTTTAAATGGTGTTAGACAAGTGATAAAATTTGGAGAAATTAAAGTTGAGGCTTGGAAGGCAATGAATTACACAAGAAAGAGGAATTCTAGTAGGAGAGGAACATTATCTTATCCTATCTTATCCAACCTTATCTTATCTTATCTTATCTTATCTCCAGCTGCAAGGAGGAATCCTAATCACTTTCACTCTCTACCTAATTCTTAGAGTTCTAAACTAATTCAAAATGCCAAAACCTTTTCCTCCTTGGATTCAGTCGCCCCTTCTATATATATGAAATTCCTGCAATGATTTTAGGGTGTCGCGCCTACATTCATCCATTGAAGCTGTTGAAATTTTTAGAGTTCTTTCTATCTTTGTTTTAAGTTTCAATGTTTATTTTAGATTGCTTTTTAGTTATGATGAACATGCGTAACTAATTTTCTTTTTAGCTAGAGGTGAATTCGAAGCCATGATCATATGTTTTATATAAATTGATTACATCCAATTATTGTTTCATAAAACATGAATGCGATTTACTTATCTGCTTTCTAGAGAACTTATTCTTGTATGTTTATTAAGGATGCATACTTAGTTTGCATGCAGGAATTTGATGCTAAAATATAAGGGAATTTCACCTAATTGTTATGAACTTATATTTGTAAGTAGTAAAAGTCACTATTCATGATTAAGTTAAGTAAATTCTTGGGAGGAGTATCATGCTTTTCATAGTTACGAATGCTTTGTCAATGCTTATGATTTTCATAGAACTTAATGATCTTTGAGATGTATCTCTATCATGCTTTTCATAGTTAGGGAACTTGAGAAGAATAATTTGGTTGCGTCACTGAGTCCAATTCAATGAACTTAGGAAAATCTGAGAGTTAATTAGTGATGTTCACAGTTAATTTAGGGCATTGTCATTCATGATTTATAGGAAAAATAACTGGAAATCGATTTGTATGCATATGATTCATGTGTGGAGAAGAATCCTTTAGCTATCATTTCATCCATATTTCATTCACAACTTAATTTACTAGCTGCCGTTTACTTGTGTTTTAATTAAATTCGTCCAAAATCCCCCCCCAGTCATTGTTTTGATGTTAGTTTGACTTAGTTTTCAGTTTTATAAGTTTAATTTGTGTTGATTAGCATCCATTCTAATCCTGGAATAGAACGATCCCTACTTACTCATACTACGATTGCATAATATACATGGTTTAAATTGTGTGTTAGATTTTACCACATCAAATTTTGGCGCCATTGCCGAGGATTAGTAAAATTACTAATCCCTCTGTCTTTGCTTATTTTTCTTTTGATATTTGATTTAGTTTTATTTCTTTGATTTTAGGTACTAGAGAAGCAAGACATGGCAATTGCTAATCTTCAAGCTCAAATGGCGAATCTTACTTCTCTTATGTCGCAGTATATCGAAAGGTCTACAATGCAAAGTGTGGCTACATTTGATATGTCCTACAGGCAAGGATATTAAACTAATCAACATCCTCAACTAATTGAGAATGGAGGTTGAGACAGTGTCAATGCTTGAGGTTATCAGGGCCATAATCAATCAAGGAACGACTTGTTTTCCAACACTTACAATCCAGGTGGGAGAGATCAATCAAAATTTATGTGGAGGGAACCTCAACAAGTTCAACAAGAAGAATATTGGCAGCCATCTGAGGAGTTCTATTGAAGACCTATGCAGCCACCACAATCTCCTGAAGGAAAAATTTAGTCCTAGCTAAGAACAAGTATGAACATTTGAATACACATGCAAGCTATTAACACTTTAAAGTAGGCATGCATCCAAAAACAATTCATAAAACCCATGACTTTCAAAGCCTAGTATATGGTGAACCAATAAACTCTTTAACAACATTAAAGAGAAGTAAAGATTTAGAGTTTCTTTACCCTTGAAGCTCATCCTTGTTTACACAAGGGATTCACCCAAGTGGAGGGCCTTCATGTCACCTCCAAGCTCCTTGGATCCTCCTTGTGTTATCCTCCCTTTAGTGCTCCTTTGAAGATTTGAGGAAATGAGGATTTGTTCTCCAAAACACCAAAAGTTTGATGTCTCTAAGTCTCTTCACCAAGGATGTGTCTTGTGAAGATGATATGGATGACTTAGGGAAGAAGAGATTGCTAGATGTACCTCCCCTTAGTGGCCGGCCTCTTGGAGAAAAATGAGAGAAAGTGTTTCACCCAATTTCAACAAGAAAACCCTTATTGAAAACAAAGCTATAAAGTTGAATTTATACTTCATTTCAAGTGAGTGGCAAACTTGTAATTAATCCAAGTTTGCTACCCTCACCCTTATGGCCGGCCTTACTTTGTTATTGGGCTAATTTGCCCATTTTGTTTTAGTTGTCATACAACATAAACATAATGGGCCTTGTGGACCAAAACGCTTTTGGGCCCCGAAACCCAAAACCAACATATAAGCCCAATACGAACCTTTCGTAAAATTAATTAACTAATTAATTAATCTTGACCATTCTTCAATTAAACCATTTAATTGCTTATCCATTTCATTTAATTTCTTCACATACATCCTTACTCGGTGTACGATCCATTAGGTTCCAATTAGCGAGGCAGTGGGCGATGTTACTCTTAACGATCGATTGTGAATTGAAACCACATTTCAATTCTCCCTTTGATGATTAGTGTTTACTAATCATTAGGGCTTCCACAAACCATGAGTGACACCTAGCAGTATGTCATGGTTACCCAAGCTAAGTAGAATTGGTTGGAGAACCTATCCAGTTACAACTACAATGCAATACGGTCATTCTCTAATACAATACTCTTAATCACATTGTTTAAGTGATAGTTTGTTGCATGTCTACTATCCAATGTGATACTTTCCTATATGATTCCCTTGAATATGTTTCGGAACAAACTTCCTAAGTCATATTCATTTGCTTTGGCCAAAGACTTTAGAATCATATCTTAGAGTATTCTCCCTCCACCATGGAAGGTTAGAGATCCCTTGTTGTGCATTCATATGCCTACATGACTAGATAGCTTGACCCCAACCATGCCTTGGACACTCTGAGGGAATGCCGTTGACACGATCAAAGATCAAGGACCTAACCATTAGACATCTATGATGCCTCAGGTCAAAGGACTACTTTGCATATTGCAACTTTAGAGTTCATACATGACATGTATGTTCGAACTCTCTTTTGATCGTAGTTCAGTGTACTCGATTACTCTTTCGAGCACCTATGTGTTTGTCTTAGTATCCAACACCAAATGACTTGAGACTAGTTCATACTCAAGTTTGAGTCAACATAACACATACTAACCTTAGCGGATTGTCAATGCCCAATTGGCAATCCTATGGTTAGGAACGTTTTAGGAATGAACATAAGAGAAAGGTCTCGTTAATCTAACTTACTTAGATTACTTATCCCTTAGATCAAATACATTCCTTGGATTCTCTTATTGCTTAAACACATGATACAATAAATAGTGATTAACAATAAGCTTTGCCCTTCCATTAAACATATAAAAGTTCAATACAATAAGTATTCCAAAAGCTATTACATCAAATGAGTGGCTTTGTGGGCATACTTCCAACAATCTCCCACTTGCACTCAAATCCATCCTCCCATGTATCTAATACCCATCTTATCCATATGACGATCAAGCTGGATTTGAGACATTGGCTTTGTCAGTGGATCTGCTACGTTATCGGCTGAGGCAACTTTGAGGATGTTGACTTTCCCCTCGGCAGCATATCTTCTAATGATATTAAAGCGTCTGTCAAAATGCTTGTTCTTTTGATGTGCCCTGGGTTCATTGGCTTGAGCTATCGCCCCACTATTATCACAGTACAAAGTTACTGGTGATGTAATGGTTGGAACCACTCCAAGTTCAGTGATGAACTTCTTCATCCAGAACGCTTCTTTGCCGGTTTCAGCTGCAGCGACATATTCAGCCTCTGTTATGGAATCAGCAATTACACTTTGTTTCTTGCTTTTCCAACTTACGGCCCCACCATTCAGAGTGCATACATATCCGGAGTTGGAACTTCTATCATCGACGTCAGATTGGAAATCTGCGTCTGTATAGCCTTCCACTCGCAACTCTGATGCTCCTTCATATACGAGGAACATATCCTTAGTTCTTCTTAAGTACTTAAGGACTATCTTGACAGCTGCCCAGTGTTCTGATCCTGGGTTAGATTGATATCGACTAGTAATGCTCACAGCATATGCAATATCTGGCCTTGTGCATATCATGGCATACATGAGACTTCCTATGGCGGAAGCATAAGGAACATAACTCATTTGTCGTATCTCTTCAGGAGTTTTAGGTTGCATGGACTTAGAAAGGTGAATTCCATGTCTAACAGGAAGAAAACCTTTCTTAGATTGTTCCATCTGGAACCTACTTAGCACATTATCAATGTACATAGATTGGGATAATCCAATTAATTTTTCTGGATCTATCACGATAAAGTTTTATCCCAAGTACATAAGATGCATCTCCTAAATCTTTCATGTGGAAGGTTTTAGACAACCACACTTTTACAGAAGAAAGTATTGCAGTGTCATTCCCGAATAGTAATATGTCATCTACATATAACACTAGGAATACAACTGCTTCCCCAACGACCTTTTGATAAACACAATTGTCGTCTTCGTTTTGAGTAAAACCAAACGTTTTGATTTCAGTGTCGAAACGAATGTTCCAGCTCCTGGAGGCTTGCTTAAGTCCATAAATGGACTTTTGAAGCTTACATACCTTAGTCTTTTCAGACTTGGACACGAAACCTTCGGGTTGAGTCATATAGAGCTCTTCCTCTAGGTAGCCGTTCAGAAAGGCCGTCTTCACGTCCATTTGCCAGATTTCATAATCATGGTACGCAGCTATAGCAAGCAAAATCCGAATGGACTTAATCATGGTTACAGGAGAGAAAGTTTCTTCATAGTCAATCCCTTCTCTTTGCCTGTAACCCTTGGCTACGAGTCTAGCCTTATAAGTCTCCACATTCCCATCAACGCCTATCTTCCTCTTGAAGACCCATTTGTTTCCAACAGGTACAATACCTTCTAGAGGATCTACAAGAGTCCAGACCTAATTTTGATACATGGAATCCATCTCGGATTTCATGGCCTCTTGCCATCTCTTTGAATCAATGTCGGACATTGCTTCAGTGTAGTCTTTAAGGTCCTCCTTTGTTTCATTGTCACCTAGAAGGTACAATTCATCAAAGTCATTGTCTAAGCCATACCTCTTAGGTGGCTTACTAACCCGTTCAGATCTACGTGGAGCTAGGGGTTCAGGAACAGGGTTGTCAATATGTCGAGTGCTTGTTTGTGGTTCATTATTAATCTCATTAATTTCCATCTCTTTGCTTATAGTTCATTTGAGAACGAATTCGTCTTCTAGAAACTTAGCAGTTCTGGCGACAAAGACTTTCTGGTCGTCAGGATGGTAGAACTCATATCCCATAGTTTATCTAGGATATCCCACAAAATAGCACCTTACTGATCTCGCTTCAAGCTTAGTGGCCTCAAGCTTCTTGACATATGCTTCACAACCCCAAATCTTAATGTGATTAAGACTTGGCTTTCTTCCTTGCCATATCTCATAGGGCGTTTGTGAAACTGACTTGGAAGGTACTCTATTAAGCAAGTAAGCTGCTGTATATAGAGTGTATCCCCAGAATGTTACTGGTAGATCAGCGGAACTCATCATAGAACGAACCATGTTCATCAAGGTTCGATTTCTCCTTTCAGAAACTCCATTAAGTTGTGGAGTTCCCGGTGGAGTCCACTATGATATTATTCCACACTCTTTGAGATAATCTAGGAATTCATTACTTAGATATTCACCCCCTCGATCCGATCTTAGGATCTTTATCTGTTTCCCAGTTTGCTTCTCAACTTCATTCTTGAATTCTTTGAACCTTTCAAAGGATTCTGACTCTTGTACTTCATAAGATACACATAGCCAAACCGAGAGTGATCGTCGGTGAATGTGATATAGTAGGAGAAACCTCCTCTCGACGTAGTAGACATAGGTCCACATACGTCAGTGTGGATTAACCCTAGAATTTCAGTGGCACGCTCTCCTTTTCCAGTAAATGGAGATTTGGTCATCTTCCCTTTCAAGCAACATTCACAAGTACCCATTTGGTCATTACCCAATAGGCGGATATATCCGTCTTTCGACATCTTGTGAATTTTATCAAGGTTCACATGTCCAAGTTTAAGATGCCATATCTTTTCTTGGTTAACTTCATCTCTAGCCCTTTTGGGTTTTGAGGTATTCCCGCTTGCAATACAGTGCATCCCACTATTCGTCTCTAGGTGAAAAAGTCCCTCTATCATATTACCATGAGAGATAATACGACCGTTCAAGTATAAAGTGCAACTCATTTTGTCAAACAATACTGAGTGCCCATCTCGTAAAAGCTTAGAGATAGAAATCAAATTCTTTATACATGAAGGAAAATATAAACAATTTTTTAAGTTCCAGGACTTCCCCAGAGGGTAGGTTAAGCATGTAGGTGCCAATTGCTTTTGCAGAGATTTTAGTGTCGTTCCCAACTCGCACAACCATCTCCCCATTACGCAGTGACCTGCTCCCTGCTAGTCCCTTCATCGTATTACAAATATGTTGACTAGCGCCTGAATCAAATATCCAGGAATTGGAGCTCACTTTAAAAGCACTCTCTATGACAGAAATAGTCCCTTCAAAAGTTCGTGTCATAAGGCTCGCAATGCGCACCCTGTATTTCTTCTTCCAACGTTCATCCTTTCCACAATGAAAGCATGTTCCTTTGGATTTCTTTGCCTTCTTCTTATACAACCTTTTCCTTATCATTGCATTCTCACTCCCACTGTCCCTTTTGAAACCTTTTTCAAATTTACAGCACATGTCAATCATCTCTTTCAAAGAATGATCGAATCTATTCACTTTATAGTTTACAATAAACTTAGTGAAATCATCCGAGAGAGATGCAAGGAAAAAATCTTGGGCCATTTTCCCATCGATGGAAGTTCCTAAACTTTTAAGATTTTTAAATATCTTTTCCATCTTTTGTCCATGTCTATGGACCGATGCCCCTTTTGCCATTTTGGCATTCATTAGACTACAAACATTTGAGAATCGTACACTACTAGTCTCATTGTCATGCATCTTATGCAAACTTTCAACCATGGCACAAGAAGTGTCCATGTGCTTATGTAGCTTCATAAGCTCCTCACTTAGTGAAGTAAGGATTAAGCATCTGGCTTGTAAATCATCCTCATAGTGTCTAACATAATTTTGACACTCCTCATTTGAAGCTAATTTCGTTGGAGGTACATGAGGAGGGGATTGCTTAAGCACATACAATATGTCTTTCCCTTTGAGACATTCTCAATGTGGCGATACCAAGCAAGGAAACGTTGGCCCTTAAGGCCCCTTTTGTCAAGTATAATGGTGGGTATAATTTTAGGCATGTCGTTCACTACATAACATAACAGAAATCGTATTAGATTGTTTGTTTTAAAACTATTTGATTGGGTCTTTGAACCAAATAGCACCACCCACTATTTTTGGCAAATTCCACATCCCTCAATAGAATTCGAGAGTTATATTGAACTCTTAGCGGGTTATGGGAGACTCACCATTACCAAGCCCACCTCACGATGATACGATGTTGGTTAGCAAAAATAATGATGAGAGAATAACGCATTATTCATTTACAACCTTTTGTAATTACCCATTCGTTTGGCCTCTAGAGAATGTTGCCTCACGATGATACGATGTCGGCTCCATTGCACTTAGTTAAGTTATTCCCACCATGCTTAGTTTGTGAAGGGGTTCAAGAATAGCCTCACGATGATACGATGTCGGCTATCCTCGTTGCCTACACTCACCTCATCATATGTATATGGATTCCTCATGGATGTAAGCACATGCTTTGTACTTCCCCATGATAGGGTGAAGCCGGTGCATGAGTCACAAACGCTTGGAACCCACCACGGTGGAAGGCCTACGAAGAGATGTTCAAAACATCTCTCGCTTATCAACTTAATATTTGTTTTGAGGGAGTAGTTTTGGGCTACATCAAAAACATTTTAATCTTATTAAAAGAACTTGGGCCTATCATAACTATTGGTCCAAGTTAATATGAATTAGTAGCATATAATACTCCCACTGTTTCGATGAAACAAGCGAGACTATATGGAACTACTAACGAATGCATTGCATCCTCATATGGACTATATAGTCATATTAGGTTTTAGGATGATTATGAACCGATTAATTGATCCAACACGAGCCTTGTGTTGGACCTTGGGTTTAAGGTAGATAGTTGTTGATTTTAGTTACGCGTTTAATCTAATTAAACCGTTATTTCCTATTGGGCGTTGGACCCAACTATTCCATTTTGCAAACAATTAACCAAAAGGAATACATGAAATAATAATAAGGGCTTATGCCCTTTTACAACACAAATCAAATGATGGACTTATGTCCATTTACAACAAATTGAATTAATCAAATTACATTCAAATCTAATCTACTTAACCCAAACATTCATAATGTAAAGCGGCCAATCATATAGCTCAATTATCGAGGCCTTTGGTTCATAATCACCCTTTTCTTAATCAATCACATTAACTAAGAAATCAACTTTAAACAATTGGTTTTTGGATCCATAGAATTGATTTAAATGGAACTAAATGAAATGAAAATCCAATTCTCATTAAAGAGACAAAACAATTTTGTTCTCAATTTATTTGGGCCAAAAGGAAACTATGACCACAACAATTGGGCCATAATGCAAATACAAAAACTTTTGGGGTCACTTTGAAAAAACACAAAAGTCCACAACTTCATGTAATTTCAACTAGAACCCAAAATTTTATTAATGTAAAAACATCATTAAAGGATCAAAACAATTTGTCCTTTAGAGATTTACGCATAAACGTAAAAACGTAAACTTTTGGGCCAAAATGCAAAAACACAAAATTATCACAACTTTATGTAATTGCACAAAAGGCCCCAAAAGTACCCCACTTGTTGGGGTGGCCGGCCAACAGGTGTAAAGTGGTGTGAATGAGTGTGAAAGGGTTTTAGTGCATGCATGTGCAATATGCAAGTTGATTTTGGTGGGTGAGGTAAAGGTGAAGTTGATGGTTTGTAAGAAAATGTTTTGTGTCAAACATTAAAGATATTTGTCTAACATTAAAACCAAAATTAATGCTTCACCAATATCCATCACCCATCAAAATTAAACCAAAACTTTATGAAAAATATAAAACTTTTGAATCAAAACTTCAAACCTTTATGTTCTTGGCAAGAACTTCAAGAACATTTGAAGAACACCATGAAAACTTATAATAGCCCCATGGATGTTTTCATTCACCAAAACTCAATTTTTCACCTCTCAAAAGAGGGCTAATATCCTAGGGTACTTAGGGGTTCCAAAAATCACCTTAAAACCATTTTAACAAGACAAACATGAACCCAAAAAGTCACCCTTTGGATTTGGCCGAATTTCCCAAAACACATGGCACCAAATTTTAGTTCCAATATTCATGCTTAAATGAAATACATCTACAACATTTGAGATGCTAAATTTTCTAGCAAAATTTATATATTCAAAAGCAAGAACAAAGCTTGTAACATTTACAACATTTAAATCACAAAATATGAACATCACAAAACCCAAAAGGATTCACCATACACTAGGCCTAGGCTCTGATACCACTTGAAGGAAAAATTTAGTCCTAGCTAAGAACAAGTATGAACATTTGAATACACATGCAAGCTATTGACACTTTAAAGTAGGCATGCATCCAAAAACAATTCATAAAACCCATGACTTTCAAAGCCTCGTATATGGTGAACCAATAAACTCTTTAACAACATTAAAGAGAAGTAAAGATTTAGAGTTTCTTTACCCTTGAAGCTCATCCTTGTTTACACAAGGGATTCACCCAAGTGGAGGGCCTTCATGTCACCTTCAAGCTCCTTGGATCCTCCTTGTGTTATCCTCCCTTTAGTGCTCCTTTGAAGATTTGAGGAAATGAGGATTTGTTCTCCAAAACACCAAAAGTTTGATGTCTCTAAGTCTCTTCACCAAGGATGTGTCTTGTGAAGATGATATGGATGACTTAGGGAAGAAGAGATTGCTAGATGTCCCTCCCCTTAGTGGCCGGCCTCTTGGAGAAAAATGAGAGAAAGTGTTTCACCCAATTTCAACAAGAAAACCCTTATTGAAAACAAAGCTATAAAGTTGAATTTATACTTCATTTCAAGTGAGTGGCAAACTTGTAATTAATCCAAGTTTGCTACCTTCACCCTTATGGCCGGCCTTACTTTGTTATTGGGCTAATTTGCCCATTTTGTTTTAGTTGTCATACAACATAAACATAATGGGCCTTGTGGACCAAAACGCTTTTGGGCCCCGAAACCCAAAACCAACATATAAGCCCAATACGAACCTTTCGTAAAATTAATTAACTAATTAATTAATCTTGACCATTATTCAATTAAACCATTTAATTGCTTATCCATTTCATTTAATTTCTTCACATACATCCTTACTCGGTTTACGATCCATTAGGTTCCAATTAGCGAGGCAGTGGGCGATGTTACTCTTAACGATCGATTGTGAATTGAAACCACATTTCAATTCTCCCTTTGATGATTAGTGTTTACTAATCATTAGGACTTCCACAAACCATGAGTGACACCTAGCAGTATGTCATGGTTACCCAAGCTAAGTAGAATTGGTTGGAGAACCTATCCAGTTACAACTACAATGCAATACGGTCATTCTCTAATACAATACTCTTAATCACATTGTTTAAGTGATAGTTTGTTGCATGTCTACTATCCAATGTGATACTTTCCTATATGATTCCCTTGAATATGTTTCGGAACAAACTTCCTAAGTCATATTCATTTGCTTTGGCCAAAGACTTTACAATCATATCTTAAAGTATTCTCCCTCCACCATGGAAGGTTAGAGATCCCTTGTTGTGCATTCATATGCCTACATGACTAGATAGCTTGACCCCAACCATGCCTTGGACACTCCGAGGGAATGCCGTTGACACGATCAAAGATCAAGGACCTAACCACTAGACATCTATGATGCCTCAGGTCAAATGACTACTTTGCATAGTGCAACTTTAGAGTTCATACATGACATGTATGTTCGAACTCTCTTTTGATCGTAGTTCAGTGTACTCGATTACTCTTTCGAGCACCTATGTGTTTGTCTTAGTGTCCAACACCAAATGACTTGAGACTAGTTCATACTCACGTTTGAGTCAACATAACACATACTAACCTTAGCGGATTGTCAATGCCCAATTGGCAATCCTATGGCTAGGAACGTTTTAGGAATGAACATAAGAGAAAGGTCTCGTTAATCTAACTTACTTAGATTACTTATCCCTTAGATCAAATACATTCCTTGGATTCTCTTATTGCTTAAACACATGATACAATAAATAGTGATTAACAATAAGCTTTGCCCTTCCATTAAACATATAAAAGTTCACTACAATAAGTATTCCAAAAGCTATTACATCAAATGAGTGGCTTTGTGGGCATACTTCCAACATGTCCCTCACAACAATTCCAACCAAATTCAAGTATGTCAATGGATTATGTTAAAATTCTTCAAACACTAAATACTTCTTGTGCTTATTTGACTTAAGATCTAGAAAACCAAGCTAAAGAGATGGTCGAATTGAAAAGTCAACTTGGACAGATAAGAGAATTCATTGGACAAATTGGAGAACAAAGTGAACTCTCCAGCTCAATTATAGTCAATTCGATAGAAGATTTTGAAATTGCTAAAGCTATCACTTTGGGAAGTGGTATAGAGGTTGGAGCTGGACCAAAGATGTCCAAACATAGCTTAGAAGTGGACAAAGAGCTATTGTCCAAAGAGGAGGAGGAAGACTCAGCCATGGCAAGCTTAGAAGAAGCCTTGTCGCAGCACCCAATCATCTCTAATCCTATTGTTGTAGCTACCTGAAGGAAATTTTGTGAAAAACATGTTCATTTAAGCAACATCTATAGCATGCTATTAACAATTAAAAGGCGGAATCATGCTTTCATGCACTTAAAAACAAAACATTAACCATGAAATTCAAAGCCTAGTATATTGGTGAACCATGACTCAACTCAAATCAAAGTGAGTTGAGAAATTTATACCTTTGTAGATTCCTCTTTGCATAAGCAAAGGCCTTCAGTCCTTGCATCTTAGATCTATGGATTTGGATGGATGAAATGGTTCTCCAAGTTCCCAAAATTGAGAACCTCTAAGTCTCCACACCAAGGTATGATTGGAAAAGAAATGAGTGACCTTGGAGGAGTTGGATTGCTAGCTAATCCTTCCAAGGGGGCCGGCCTCTTTAGAGAGAAAATGAGAGCTTTGTGTTCTCTCCAATTTCCTAAAAGAAAACCCTAAATGAATTTTGGCTATAAAGTCATATTTATACCTTAATTCATTGGAGTGGCAAACTTGTAAATACATCCAAAACCCACTCCATCTCTAAATGGCCGGCCTTAAGGGTTTCATTGGGCTTTTAAGGCCTTTGTGAATTAAGTTGTCATACAACTTAAGTCAATGGGCTTGACGTTCGAAGCCCATTGGGCCTTAAGGTCCAAAACTATCCCGAGGTCTTTAACGAACTTATCCGTTTGATTAATTAACATATTAATTAATCTTTGCCATAAATAATTAAACCATTTAATTATTCTTACTCATCTCCATTGTTTCTTCAATCTCCACCTTACACGGTGTACGATCCATTAGGTTCCTTTTAGCGAGGCAGTGGGCGATTAAAACCATTTCAAATCGATTGTGAATTGAAACTTACTTTCAATTCTCCCTTTAGTGATTATACACGTTTAGGGCTTCCACAAACCATGAGTGACACCTAGCAGCATATCATGGTTACCCAAGCTAATCAGAAAAGGTGGAGAACCTATTCAGTTTAGGATTACAAATGCAATACGGTCTTTCTCTAATACAATACTCTTGACCACATTGTTTGGTTTGATAGTTTAGTTTATTCATGTCTACTATCCAATGTGATTCGTGTGCTTATATGATTATCTTGAATATGATTTGGAACGACTTCCTAAATCTTATTCATACTCTGGCCAGAGATTCTTAATCATATCATAGAGTATTCTCCCTCAAACAGTTTGAAGGTTAGAGATCCCTTGTTGCGCATTCACTTGCCTTCATGGCTAAGTGGCTTAACCCCAACTATGCCATGGACACCCTCCTGATGGAGTGACTTTGACATAATCAAAGATCAAGGACTTAACCACAAGACAAATATGATGCCTCAGGTCAAATGACTACTTTGCATTATCCCAACCATGAGTTCTCATGTGACATGAGTATGAAAACTCCTTGTTGATCGTGTTCAGTGGACTCATTCGCTATTGAGCACCTACATGCTTGTCTTGATGTCACACACACCAATGACTCGAGACTAGTCACTCTCCCTGAGAGAAAACACAGCACATACTGATCTTAACGGACTGTCAATGCCCAATTGGCAATCCTATGATCAGGAACGTTTAGGATGTGTCTACGAAAGAATGGTCTCATGAATCTAACTTCTTTAGATTGCATTCTCCCAATCACATATTCCTTGGACTTATCGTTTAAGCATATAACATTTATATGAGAAAGCTTAAACAATAATCTTTGCCCTTGATATTAAACTAGATTAGTTTAACATGTGAAATGTCCGTAAAGTATCATCATATGATTGGTTTTAGGGCACATTTCCAACAATCTCCCACTTGCACTAGAGCCAATCAGCTTGGTCATCAGTGATGATACCTCTTCTGTAGTCATTTCATAAATGGCTGAGTAGTAGGCCTAGACAATGGATATCTATATGTTATCCATAGAAGCAACCTTGAGAATATCGACGTCACCATTATACATGATTCTCAATCATGTGGTTCAGTCTCTCATATGAGTTCGGATCTTGATGAGACCTTGATTCCCTGGCTTGAGCTATCGCCCCATTAGTGTCGTAATGTCGATACACTAGAGACACTTTCTGGTTGGAACCGAATAGAGAGTTCATAAATGAACTTTCCCATCCAAACAACATTGTTGTAAGCTTCTATATGGCAATATATTTTGCATTCATAATGGAACACAATAAAGTCATTACTTTTTAATGTTTCCATCCAAATATCTCTTTAGTCATAATAAAAATATATCTGATTATCTCTTCATTCATAATGAAGAAACATCCAATGATGGATTAGATTCATAGTCTAATACATTTACGCTTCCTTTACGTTACTCTAATTCTTCCTCATTCTTTGAGGAATCTATCTTTTAGTATTTCTTAAATACTTAAGGACTCACTTGACAGTTGCCATGGTTCTGATCCTGGGCTTGCATTGATATTGTCTTGTACCATTCTAGGTACAACTCATATCAACGTTTTTTATACAATATGAAATACGTAAATCACCTTTCTGCGTATGCATAAAGGATTCTATTTATGCATTTTGTTTCTTTAGGAGTCAAAAAGGTACATTCCCTTTAAGAATAGCAACTTGCTAGTCACACTAGGGTCGTCCTTCTAATTGAAGTTTATCATCATATGAGAAACTTCCTAGCATCTATTGTCTATTTATTAGGGATTGATATAATCAAATTATATCTTGAAATCTATCATTATAGATTTACTTCCCATGTTTATAGACTATGTCTCCCATATTCATTCTATCGTTATAGAATGTTTAAAGTCATAACTTTAACGAAGAATTATTCTTTTCATTTCCAAAATTAATATATCATATAAATTTATATATATATATATATATATACAAATTTAGGAATATGTTTAACTCCCACTAATCTTTTGTAAACCTAGTAAACAAAAGATTCATTTACATCTTTATGAGAAATCAAACGATTTGATCTTTATCTCATAAGACGCTTATAGCTCCCACTAGCTTGCTAAGATCCATGATGGATGGATCTCTACAACTTACATGTCTTGTGATTCATAGTTTCAGACATATTTTATCAAGACTATCTTAATAATGGTTTCGAAAACCCATATTATGTCCAAACATTGAATCACCATTTAGTTGTAGCTAGCAATCTTCGGATTAATTGAAACTAAGACTACGTCAAAAATGGTTCCTTTAAAATCAACCATTCTCTTTTATTGTAGTCACCTTAAGCTACCAATTAGCTATAAAGGTTTCATTATTTCGGGTCAAATGGTACTTTACCATTTCCTTCAGTATATATCGTATATACACTCAATGTAGTTATAAGGATTTTCATTCTTATTTCTTTCGAATTAAGAGGTGCAACTCTATGACATAGTCATAAAGTTCAAACCATTCAACTGAGACGGTTTATAAATCCTTCTCGACTATCTTGGAGCTTGTGGTATAGGAACTAGGTTGTTATATTTGTTGATCACTATCTTGTTTCTTCAAGAACCATTCTTTGAGTTCTATCCTTCGTTCATTTGCTCTATCTTGGGCAAATCACATTGTAGGATTACAATGAACTACCCAACAAACAACATTTGTTAGTTGGTTTATAGAAGTGATATCCAAATGTTAATTTAAGGATATCCACAAGATAATTCTCAAACAAATATTGCTTATTAGAACACAACCCCTAATCTTAACATGATTAAGATTTGTCTTTCTTTCCAACTACATCCTATGGAGTCATGAAAATTTTGGAAGATCTTCTAATTGACAATCATATTGTCTTAGAAGTTTATATCCTATATATGGGTAATTGATAATATCCAACGAACTAAATCTTATTCAAGTTCTTTCTTCTCTTAATGGAGAAATCCATTATCTTATGATGCTTCTTTCCTTGATATCTTTCAAGGAAACTATTCTAAAGTGTTACCTTTCCTTGGATCAAATCTAAGGAGGTAAATACTTTAAACGTCTTACTCATCAACTTACATTTCTTGAATTCTTTGAAACCTTTTGCAAAGTATTCGGACTTGTGTTTATTCAAAATAAACTATAGTTCAACCGAGAGTGATCTTCGGTGAATGTCATATAGCATGAGTAGTATTATGTTGTGGACAAGTGCCACTAACATCTAAGTGAATTAACCTCAACAACTTTGTGATTCTTTCTTCTTTCCAAAAGAATAAAGATTCAAACATTTTGCCTCTATACAATTTTAACAAGAAGGCATTGTATCCGGATCTAACTATCCAAGGCATCCATCTATGACCAACTCGTAATTTATGTTTTAGAGGTATCACAACTTAGTTGGGATTAGTCACTACCTTGCAACCTTTTGGGTTTTCAGCATCGTTGTATTCTAAACAGTTAACACTACCAAATCATCTCTACTATAGAGATAATTAATTAGATTACAATAATCTAATTATTCATTAATAAAGAACAATGTTTTGTCAAACAAAACATTTATCCATTTAACATATGGAATTATGTTCCTTTATTCAATTGGAATGTAAAGACAATCTTTGTTTTTCCATTTTCTTTGGTAGTTCATATGAGGAAGTAAGTACTAACTGCTTTCGTAGAGATCTATATTTTATTCACGTTTCGAATGTGAAGTACTTTCTCTTCTCCCATTAATCTTCTACTTCTTATTAGCCACACTTTTACAACGATTGTAAAACATAGTTACTAATACGGAATCAAGCATTCAAGTAGAAGAACCAACTGTTTTGAACTATTCAAGAACAATTTACAACACCTTCGAAAGGTGTGTTCTTGACATTTGCAAAACATTTCTTGCAAATACCCCTTCCAATGTCCATCCTTTCATAAAGAAAGTTTGTTCCCTTGGAGTTAATTTTATCTTCTTCGTTTGACTTCTCCTTTGACTACAATAGTCATGGTCCCTAAACTCCCACTATCTCTCTTGAAACATATTTCAATTGTGTTATACACATCAAATAATTTGGAGAGTGTGTGGTTATTGTTCACTATATAGTTTACAATAAACTTAGTGAACCATTAGGATAGGGACATAAAGGTGAAGTCCTTGCCTAGTTTCCATTTCTTTAAGTGGTGTAACACTTCAACACTCAATGATTCAAAATCATCATAAGTCCATGTTGATGGACTATTTTTGTCAACCAACCATTATGTTCTTAAACATAATTACAAACTTTCAAGAGTTGTTCAAGGCAACTCTCATTTCTTCATACAACAATTTGTAAGTGAAGAATCATGGCACATAAAGTGTCCATGCCTTTGTGCTTTCTTCTTAAGTTCTTTGTTCATTTAACAAAGAAACAAGCACTAGTGTTTGTATTGACTAAGGGTTGTTCAAAGCAACTCTTATTTCTTCATACAACGATTTGTAAGTGAAGAACTAATAACACTAAAAGTGTCCTTTTCTTTATGCTAATCTTCGTAAGTTCCTTTGTTCATTTAACAAAGGATTAAGCATTGGTTGTTTGTGTTGTCCTCTTCATGATAGACTTATCTAACATGTTCTTCCAATGATACATTACCAATAGGAAGATTTTGAGGATGAGACTACTTAGGTACATATACAATCCATTTAAGACAATCTTTGGGATTGTGGTACCAAGTCCGGAATCTAAAGCATTCGGCTTTTCTTTGTCATGTATTGGATAGCGTTTGCAAATATATTGGTAAACAAATACATAACGAATATAAATTGATTGATTTTAAGCCATTTGATTCAGGTCTTTAAATCAAATAGCACCACCCACTATTTTTGGCAAATTCCATATCCCTCATTGGAATTCGAGAGTTTTGGATGAAACTCTTAGTAGGGTATGGGAGACTCACCATTACCAAGCCCACCTCAGAAGAATATCATATTAGCTAGCAACAATAATGATGAGAGGATAACGCTTTAGCCATTTACAACTTTTGTAATTACCCATCTAATTTGGCCTCTAGAAAATGATGCCTCAGAAGAATATCATATTGGCACCATTGCACTTAGTTAAGTCATTCCCACCATGCTAGTTCAAGTAGGGGTTCAAGAATGGCCTCAGAAGAATATCATATTGACCATACTCGTTGCCTACCTTTCACTTCATCATATGTTTATAGGCTTCTCCTGAATGTAAGCACATACTTTGCATACCTCAGAACTGGACGAATACGGTGTATGAGTCACAAACGATTGAAGCCCACCATGGTGGAAGGTCTACGAAGAGATGTTCAAAGCATCTCTCGCTTATCAACTTAATAATGATTTGGTTGAGGGTTTAGGTCTCATCACATATAAACATTCATTTTAATCTTTATTAAAACAATTTTGGTCCTATTACAACTATTGGTCCATTTGATTGAATTTAGTTGTATATAATACTCCCACTATGCTCATAAAACGGTTTTTAAAGCAAGAGTATATGATACTACTAACATAAACTTTGCATTCATTTGATGGACTATATAGTTGCCTTAGGGCCTTAGGATGACTATGAACCTTTGTTTAGATTCAACACGAGCCTAGTGTTGAATCTCGATCTAGGGATGGTGATTGATTTTAGTTACGCGTTTAATCACATTAAGGCGTGTTGTCTTAGGGGCGTTGGACCCTCTACTTCATTTTCATGCATATCAAATAAAGCAAGAAAGAAATACTTCAAAGTAAAGAAGAGCTTATGCTCTTTTACAACAATTGATCAAAACAAATTACTTTAAAGTAAAGAAGAGCTTATGCTCTTTTACAACATTTGATCAAATCAAATTACAACAAAAATCTAATCTACACATTCCCATGGTTCAAACAAATTTGAAACGGCCTTTCACATAGCTCAATTATCGTAGGCTTAGGTTCATAATCACCCTCTAATTAATTAACGCTTTAACTAATTTAACTGAATGCAACATTTTCATTTGGTTTTTGTATCCATAAAATTGATTTAAATGGAGCTAAATGAAATGAAAATCCAATTCTCATTTAAAGAGACAAAACCATTTTGTTCTCAACCTAATTTGGGCCAAAATGCAATAACCTCAACCTTTGGGCTATGTTGCAAAACTTAAACTTTTGAGCTCATTTTGTAAAAACACAAAAGTCCACTACTTCATGTAATCACAACTAGAACCCAAAAATTTCAACAAATTGAAAAACTTCATTAAAGGAACAAAACAATTTGTCTTTTAATGATTTTGGGCCTTTACGTAAATACGTAAACTTTTGGGCCAAAGTGCAAATACACAAAAGTATCAAAACTTTATGTAATTGCATAAAAGACCCAAAAGTACTCCCACTTGAGGGAGTGGCCGGTTTTAGGAGGAAAGGGAGTGATGTGTGTGTGTTGATTTGTAAGTTAGACATAAAGCATGCAAGTGGTGCATGACATAAATGTCATGTGGTGTGTGTGAAAGGGAATTAATCCTTACACACCCACCAATATTTCTTACACCTTTCTAAATAAATATCTAACACATTTAAACATTTGAAAAATATAAAACATAAACTTTATGAAATAAATCAAAACTTTGAATCAAAACACCAAACTTTTTGTTCTTGGCAAAAATGTCAAGAACAATGAAGAACACTCATGAAAAACTCAAAAAATTTCCATGAACATTTTTCACCCAAAAACATCTCAAAACCAATCAAACTTTAGGGAAATAACATATAACCAAACTAGGGTACATAGGGGTTCCAAAAGTTACTTGAAAACACTTTTAACAAGTCAAACAAGAACCCAAAAATTCCCAAAAAAATGGGACCAAATTTTAGCTCCAATATTCATGATCATATGAACTACATCTACAACATTTGAGATGGAAAATTTTCTAACAAAATTTACATTCAAAGAAGCAAGAATAAAGCTTGTAACATATTCCAACATTTGAATCAAAGACTATGAACTACAAAATCCAAAAGGATTCACCAACTACTAAACCTAGCTCTGATACCACTTGAAGGAAATTTTGTGAAAAACATGTTCATTTAAGCAACATCTATAGCATGCTATTAACAATTAAAAGGCGGAATCATGCTTTCATGCACTTAAAAACAAAACATTAACCATGAAATTCAAAGCCTAGTATATTGGTGAACCATGACTCAACTCAAATCAAAGTGAGTTGAGAAATTTATACCTTTGTAGATTCCTCTTTGCATAAGCAAAGGCCTTCATTCCTTGCATCTTAGATCTATGGATTTGGATGGATGAAATGGTTCTCTAAGTTCCCTAAATTGAGAACCTCTAAGTCTCCACACCAAGGTAAGATTGGAGAAGAAATGAGTGACCTTGGAGGAGTTGGATTGCTAGCTAATCCCTCCAAGGGGGCCGGCCTCTTTAGAGAGAAAATGAGAGCTTTATGTTCTCTCCAATTTCCTAAAAGAAAACCCTAAATGAATTTTGGCTATAAAGTCATATTTATACCTTAATTCATTGGAGTGGCAAACTTGTAAATACGTCCAAAACCCACTACATCTCTAAATGGCCGGCCTTAAGGGTTTCATTGGGCTTTTAAGGCCTTTGTGAATTAAGTTGTCATACAACTTAAGTCAATGGGCTTGACGTTCGAAGCCCATTGGGCCTTAAGGTCCAAAACTATCCCGAGGTCTTTAACGAACTTATTTGTTTGATTAATTAACATATTAATTAATCCTTGCCATAAATAATTAAACCATTTAATTATTCTTACTCATCTCCATTGTTTCTTCAATCTCCACGTTACACGGTATACGATCCATTAGGTTTCTTTTAGCGAGGCAGTGGGCGATTAAAACCATTTCAAATCGATTGTGAATTGAAACTTACTTTCAATTCTCCCTTTAGTGATTATACACGTTTAGGGCTTCCATAAACCATGAGTGACACCTAGTATCATATCATGGTTACCCAAGCTAATTAGAAGAGGTGGAGAACTTATTCAATTTAGGATTACAAATGCAATACGGTCTTTCTCTAATACAATACTCTTGACCACATTGTTTGGTTTGATAGTTTAGTTTATTCATGTCTACTATCCAATGTGATTTGTGTGCTTATATGATTATCTTGAATGTGATTTGGAACGACTTCCTAAATCTTATTCATACTCTGCCCAGAGATTCTTAATCATATCATAGAGTATTCTCCCTCAAACATTTTGAAGGTTAGAGATCCCTTGTTGCGCATTCACTTGCCTTCATGGCTAAGTGGCTTAACCCCAACTATGTCGTGGACACCCTCTTGATGGAGTGACTTTGACATAATCAAAGATCAAGGACTTAACCACAAGACAACTATGATGCCTCAGGTCAAATGACTACTTTGCATTATCCCAACCATGAGTTCTCATGTGACATGAGTATGAGAACTCCTCGTTGATCGTGTTCAGTGGACTCATTCGCTATTGAGCACCTACATGCTTGTCTTGATGTCACACACACCAATGACTCGAGACTAGTCACTCTCCTGAGAGAAGACACAGCACATACTGATCTTAACGGACTGTCAATGCCCAATTGGCAATCCTATGATCAGGAACGTTTAGGATGTGTCTACGAAAGAATGGTCTCATGAATCTAACTTCTTTAGATTGCATTCTCCCAATCACATATTCCTTGGACTTATCGTTTAAGCATATAACATTTATATGAGAAGGCTTAAACAATAATCTTTGCCCTTGATATTAAATTAGATTAGTTTAACATGTGAAATGTCCGTAAAGTATCATCATATGATTGGTTTTAGGGCACATTTCCAACACTACCCTAGCTCCACCACCATTCAATCCTAGTAAGGTTGTTCCAAGTTCAATTCTTTCTAACCTTATTTCACCAAATGTCCCTATTCCTTGTAGGTTCTTGCAATCCAAGAAAGAAGAGAAAGAGAAAGACATATTAAAACCTTTCCAAAGGTGCAATTTAATATTCCGATTCTTGGTACAATAAAGCAAGTTTCAGCATGTGCTAAATTTTTTAAAGAGCTTTGTACAACAAGAATGAGGATTCAAGAGAAAGAAGTGGCTAGGGAATATCTAGAATTCATCAAAGAGGATGGATTTGAGGCAACCATCCCCAAAGAAGTTGGATTTTATAACGGGACAAGTCACTGCCCTCACACCAAATCTGGGATCGTCATACTCTTTATGTGCATTCTATGTGCATCTTGAAGATATTTAGTTTTGACTTAATGCAATTTATCGCTTTTCTCATTAGACTATGGATCTTATCCTACCTTGGGTTTTACCCTAACCAATTTTTGTGACTTTTTCTATTTATGCATTCTTCCATTTATTGTTTAGACTTGCATTCGCTCATTGTGCCGACTAGACGAGACAACTTCATTAACTCTTTCTACACCATCACATGCATGATACGCCACTTACTTGAGAATTTACACATCAAGAAGGAGTGATGTAGTCCTAAATTCATTAGAAGAGTGATTGTATAAATCCTGGTAGTTATGTGTAAAAATCTACTAGTTGTATCATATTACTTAGAAAGCAAGGATTCTCTCTCCCTTCTAAGTATAAATAAAGGCACAAAGCATGATGAACAACACCTAAAATTCCTCAAGCCCTTGAAGGAAAACTTTTGTCTAACTAAGAACATTTGAGCATAGGGGTATGCATATTAACACTTAAAGTAGGCATGCACTAAAAAACAATTTTACAATCCATGACTTCAAATCCTAGTGAATGGCGTCAATCATGACTCTTTACAAATTAGAGAAAAGAAGGTCTTCAAGTTCTCTCCAAGTTCCTTTCCTCAAATCTTTTAGGAGAAAAGGATAAGCAAATGAGCAAACATTCAAGGAGAAAAGATCAACCACAAGGAAGCATCCTATGAGAGAGTACTTGAAGACCCTCCACTTGGATGAGAAAGTTATGGGGTGAATCATGTTCATAGGGTTATCACCCAAGTGGAGGGTTTTCAAGTTCTCTTCGAGCTCTTTGGATGCTTCCTTGTGGTTGATCTTCTCTCCTTGAATGTTTACTCATTTGATTGTCCTTTGCTCCTTGAGGATTTAAGGAAAAAAATCTCCAAAGCTTGCAATGTTGCAAATAGGGATGGCAATGGGTCGGATTGGATTCGGATGTGTCATCCCCATACCCGAACCTGTTTGTTTTCCCCTTACCCGAACGGTTATTCCCCGTAACTGAACCTGTCAGGTAACGGATTACCCATCGGGTAACGGTTTTCCCCGTTTGTTTTCCCATGATGTTCCAGTTCCTCCCTCACTTTTTATTTCTGAATCTTCGACAGCAATGCAACACCATGAAAATTTTGCAACTACAATTCAACTTTAATGTGAGGAATCAAATAGAAAACCAAGTAAAAAACTTTCAAAAATAAAAAGTGAAGCAATAGAGGCAATGAGTAAGAACCCCAAATCAGTTCAGTTGGGGTGATGGTACGAGAGGGACGAGGATAAAGAGTGAGAGGTTACAGAGATGGTGTGGGGTCTGGAGGGTGTGGTTTGATTGTTTGAGGGCTTGCCAGAGACGGTGGGGTTGTGTGGATGGTGGTGCAGTGTGTGCGTAGCTCGGGAGAAATGAAGAACTGAGGATGGTGTAATAAGGAGAGGGAGAGAAAGAGTTGTAGAGAAGTGACGTGAGGGATGACTGGATAAGGGAGAGAAGATGGTGGTGTGTTCCTTTTTTTTTTTTGGGAACTGTGTGTACACGTGTGTGTGGTGCTTAGGAAAGGGAAAGGCACAGAGAACAAAAATGGGAGGAATGTGGAGATAGAGTTTGGTGTGTTCTTTTATAAAAACATATATAAAATAAATATTTATATTTTTTATTAAAGAATAAAAACGGGGCGGGTTTGGGTACGGGTTAAGATCAGATACCCCTATAACCATAACCGAACCCGAAACTGAACAATTACCCATCGGTTACCCGAACCCGTAAAAAACCCAAAATTTTCTACCCGAAACCAAACTGTTCGGGTCGATTAACTGTGGGTATCGGATTTGACGGATTAAATTGACATCCCTAGTTGCAAACCTGTAAGTCTCCACATTAAGGATGAGATGCAAAAAGAACAAGGATGAATTAGGAGGAGAGAAATTGCTAGCTCTTTTCTCCTAAGTGTGGTTGGCCTCCTATACAGAGAAAGAGAGAAAAAAAATTCATCCTTTGCTTTAAGAAAACGCTAATGAGGTTAAAAATTATAAAGTTGATTTTATAACTCTTTCCAAGTGAGTGGAAAACTTGTAAAAAATCTACTCAAGGTTGGCCTCCCCTTTTAGTTAAGTTAATTGCTTATTTCATTTTAGTTGTCATACAACTTAAAGTATGTGCCTTGTGGACAAAAATCAATTTGGGTCCTGAAACTCGAAACTAACTTAAAAGGCCAATACAAACATTTTGTATGATTAATTAACCAATTAATTAAATTGGACCATGCTCTATTAAACTATTCAATTGGTTATCCATCTCATTAATATTTCTTCACATTCATCTTTACTCGGTGTACAATCCATTAGGTTCCAATTAGCGAGACAGTGGACGATTGTAACTCTTAACAACCAATTGTGAATTGAGACTAACTTTCAAATCTCTTTGTTGAAGATTAGCGTTTGCTAATTTTTATGGCTTCCACAAACCATGAGTGACACCTAGCAATATGTCATGGCCACTCAAGCTAAGTAGAAGTGGTTAGAGAACCTATTCATTTACAACTACAATATAATACGGTTCTTCTCTAATTCAATACTTTTGACTACATTATTTAACTGATAGTTTGTTTCATGTCTACTATCCTATGTGATACTTCTCCATATGATTGTGCTATATGTGATTGGAACATGGAAGGTTAGAGATCCCTTGATGTACATTCGCATGTCTATATGACTAGGTAGCTTAACCCCAACAATGTCATGGGTATCCTCAATGGAATGTGATGTATTATCACTCAAATTAGACCCTCTTATTGACAATTGTAGTAAAGATGTAAGTAGGGATCGTTCTAGGACGAGGATTATGAGGGATTGCTAATTTACTTAAAACTAACTTAAAAACACAAAATTAGGTTGAAAACACTTAACTAGACTCTAAAGACTCAAAACAAACTAGAATGGCTCAAAACATCACAAAACAATGAAACTGACTCAAACTAGACACTACGGATTACATTGAACGAATTCTAACTTTAACTTGACTCAAAATACTAAAAGACACAAAATTGGACAGATTCTAACTAAAAGACACGACCAAGTAAAGGGGGATTGAGTTTGGATGAAATTAAAGTAAAAACAAGCAAATTGTAAGCTTAAACAAAGTTTGGATGAAATTGGGTGAATTAGTGGGTGATGGGTTAGCTAGAGGGTCCTTCTCCACACATGACACATATGCACATGAATTGATTTCCATTTACTCTTTCAATAAACCATGAATGACAATGCCCCAAATTAACCGTGTCATCACTAATTTACCCTTAAATTTTCCTTAAGTCATTGAATTGGATGGACAATGCATCGGCAACCAAATTATTCTTCCCAAGTTCCTTACATGAACTGCATAATAGAGACACAAACAAAGATCATAAGCTCTGTGAAAATCATAAGCACTGACAAGGCATTCGTAACTATAACATCATGATACTCATGCCAGGGATTTAACTTAACACGATCGTGACCAGTGACCTTCACTGCTTGTGAATATAAGTTTGTAACAATTATGTGAAACTCCCTTATATCCTAGCATCAAATTCATGCATGCAAACTAAGTAGGCCTCTTTAATCAACATACAAGAATAAGTTCTAAATCAAATAGTTAAGTAAATTGCATTCACAATTCACAAAATTATAATTGGAAATAACCAACTCATATTGCATATATAATCATGGTTTCAAAGTCTCCTCTAGCTAAAATGAGTTTAGCTCCTCATGTTCACAGCAAAACAAAGATCAATAAACTTAAACATTGAGAACAAAAGATGGATTACACCTAAGAATGTTCCAGCAATCCAAACTTGAATGGCAAGCATGTCTAAGGGTCCTCCTTCTTTTTCTTTGTTGCGGCACAAGGTGTGGGGGAAGGTTTGGGTGATGAATTGTATGGAAGAATAGCTGAAAGTATGAATGGTAGTGAATGGATGGTAAAAGGTTGCGGCAAACACTTAAATATATAGCAAATTATGTCAAAACCCTAGGGACTTAAGGCTAGGGTGCAGCAGAAAATAAAGGGAAAGAAAAATAAAGTTTTAATTATTGTAGAAGGATTTTAACTCTAAATCCACAAGAAAAAAGGCTAAGTCAAATCAGAATCCAAGGGAAAAGGGTAAGGGGATATGCGGCAAGGGTTTAGGAAAGAGGAAAGGGTATGTGCAACAAGAAAAGGGAAGGAAAGGCAAAAGGGAATGCTGCAAGGAAGGGAAAGCGGATGCCTTACAAGGCAAGGGAAAGGGAAAGGGAAAGGTGGTGTGGCATCCCTTTTTGGCTGGGATTAGGTCTTCTAGAACCTTACATTAAGTGTCCTAATATATTTGGGAACCCCTCCTTGTGGCTAGAACCTTGGTAAATTAGGATTAGGAAAGGTTAAGTCAAAATAAGGTAGTTTGACTAACATTCCTTATTTCTTGCTGACTTTCCTTGTCTTCTTTTGTCTTGAATTTATTTCCTTTATCTCTTTGCTCATTCCTAGCCTCCTTTGGTCTTCAATTTCGTCAATCCTTCTTGCTCCAAGCACGTGTCATCCATTATTGACCCAAAAATGCTCCAAAAGTCACCAAAGTACAATTTCTTGCCACTTTAGCCCTTTGGACCTACAAACACACGAAAATAGCTTAAAATACATAAATAACTAGGAACTAACAACATAAATGCAAGAAAACAAGCTAACTAAGTCACATAAATATGCTCCTATGAGAATGCCTTTAACATAGTCAAAGATCAAAAACCTAACTACTAGATAATTATAATGTCTCATGTCAAAGGACTATTTTGCATTATTGCAACTTATGAGTCCTTACATGACATGTGTGTTACAACTCTCTGTTGATGGTTGTTTAATGTACTTAATACCCTTTTGAGCACTTATGTGTTTGTCTTAGTGTCTAATGCTTAATGACTTGAGACTAGTCATATTCTCGTTTGAGTTACATAAAACATATTAACCTTAGCAGATTGTCAATACCCAAATGATAATCCAATGGCTAAGAACATTTTAAGAATGAACATAAGAGAAAGGTCTCGTCGATCTGACTTACTTAGACACTTCTCTCTTAGGTGAATACATTCCTTGGATTTTTTTATTGACTAAATACATGATACAATATACAACGATTAACAATAAGCTTTACCTTTCCATTAAAAAAATAAGAGTTTAACATGATAAGTATTTCAAAAGTTGTTACATCAAATGAGTAGTTTTAAAGGCATGCTTCCAACAATCCTTTTCTTCTCTCTGGCCCTATCTCTCTCTCTCTCTCTCTCTCTCTTTCCTCAGTAAATTAGTGCTACAACACAAATAACTTCAAGAAAGAAAAGATATCAAATAAAAAAAATTACATTTAGTGATCGACATGTGGCTTTAGTGGATGAAATGTGAGTAAACATGACAATAAGTAAAAAAATTAGTCATTATAAAAGTTTAGGGGTAAAAATTGACTAAAATAAAAAGTTAAGGAATAAACCAAGTTCAGTGTTTTCCAACCAAAATGTCAATTCTTACGTGGCATGAAATGGATTGATGACTATTGTCCCTATCAAAAGTCTTAAATTTTATTATTAATGATTGTTTTCCCTTCTCGCGTAAATATTTATTTTTCTTTGCTGTAAGGTCAAGTTAGTAAGGAATTGATCGCAAAAAAATATTGAAGGATGGATTAAAATGCCTACTGAACATATGAAGTCATGTAAAAGAGATTTGTAAATGACATTGTAAATAAGAATTTGGAAGTCATTTTCGCATACCGTTGTATATTTGTAACATCTTTTAATCCATTTTTTAGTAATCTTATCTCTGTTTTCTGAAACTTGAATATATGTTAGCCTCATTTGACAAACAACTTGACAAGTAAATTTTTTGTTTCTCTCTCTGTGAACTCCAAATCCCAAATCCAGAAGCACCCGCTCCCCAAGTTTCAAGTTTCAGCCGCTCATTGCTCTTGCTCAGGGTTGGCGGTAGCCCGTTACTCCTAATTTTCCTCCTTCTTCCTTCCTCTCTTCTTTGTCCTTTCCTTCTTTTCCTCCCCTTTCATCTCCTCTTCCCCTTTTCCTCCCTGCATCCACCTTCTCTTTCTTCCCCTTTCTAGTCTCTTTCCTTCTTTTTAATTGTCGGTTCTCCCATGAATTTTTTCTCAGTTTTCCCTGAGCCGAGTCTCAACTATCCCTAGCTTATCTTAGAGTTTAGCTTCATGCCCCTTATCATGTGTTTTTTTGGCCTGCTTGTACTGCTTTTACTACTTTTTGTCTTTTAATTTTCCTTCCTCTCTCATCCCTAGCTATGATACTTCATCCCCATCCCACCATGTGCTCGGATCAGAGTTCTGGTCAGGAATATATCGAATTCACTTCCCTGCCCCAACCTGCAAGTTGGATCCCTATCGAGGCTAAGTGTTGGGCATTTTGCATGTTTCCTTAGCCTCACTCTCTACCCATAAAATACTTTGTTTGTATATATTTGCAGGGGTTCATGAAGGGGACCTGGATCTGGCGTGTACTCTCTCTATTCAGAGCTTGACTTCTTCCAAGGATGTGACGACATCAGTGGTGTGGTTTATGCGGCTGGAGATTAGAGGTTTTTGTTTTTTTTTTTTTTGTAGCCTTCAGGTCTAAAATTATGTGAGCCTGCCGTTATAACTTGGGTTGTAGATCTCATTTTACTTACCTTATATGTAGTTGTTTGCTTGATTTTTTTTTTTTTTTTTTTTTGGACCTTGTACTAGTCTTTAACGTGATAAAAGATATTTTACTTGACCCAAAAAAAATAAAAAAAGCGAAGAATGTATGTTGGCCTCAAACATGCCATTTGCTTTGATTGCAGAACTCAACTCATTAAATGCGTATTTCTTTCTTCAACTTGTTTCTCAAAGCAATTTTTTTTTCCAATTTTGCAGTCCAAGCAAGCAACGCGTTATATTTCAGCATTTTTTATGGTATATTTTCAGCATTTACTGTGTACTTCTCGAAGCTCTTTTAAGACACGCATCAAGAAGCGACGTCTCTTCCAAGGCCATTTCTAATTTTCAACTAATTGCAAGAAAAATAACTTAACGCTGACGTCTACTCAGAATTGCCTGAATGACGCTGACGCGTGTGTGGCTCCCACCTCTTACCCAATCCCTATCCCCCACGTGGACATCACCGGTTGAAACTGGTGTAGGGCACTGAATCGGGAAAGAGATATTGATCAGAGAAGTCCAGGTTTTTTTTTCCTTTTGGAAATTTTCCTCCTCCACGCCTTGTTCTACATTTTATTGACGGTTCCAATTGCATTTTTTCAGTCTTCCTGTTTCATCAAAAGAACCCAATAAGGTAAACCTTCTCTGTAAGCTCTCTCTCTCTCTCTCCTTTTTGAGAATTTCGAATTGTGATATAATATAATCCTATCGAGCTTCTGTTGCTGTTTATATTATCGTTGTCACTAGAAATCAAAACCCCTTTGGTGGATTCTGTTCTTTTGCGAAAGATTCAACCTTTTTTGTCTCCCCCTCATGCCATAAATCCGTATGATCAAGCTCAAAAATTGAATCTTTATGTATTTTAGAAATTACCCAGAAAACCCATTAAATTATTTGCAAGATTTTGTTCAATAAGTTGAGAACCGGAGGATTTAGAGATGGATAATAATGGTGGTTCATCACCATACCCATACCCATATCAGAATTCCTATCCATACCCTCATCACCCTCATCCTAATCAATACCCTCCACCTCCGGATCAATACCCACCTGCCCCATATCCATACCCACCATACAATTCTCAGTATCCTTACCCGTACCCGTACCCTCCATCGCCTTCCTCACCGTCCCCCCATTCAGTTTCAGGCCCTTTAGATTACCAACCTCCCTATCCATATCCTTACCCCCCGGCTCGTCCGATTTCCCATAGTGGTCCTCTGCCTAGCATTCAGCAGCACAGCAGTTTCAATTATGGTTCACAGTACCCTTACCAACAACAGTCTGGGGCTTACCCACCTCCCGAAAGCCCCCATCATGTCCCTTTGCGCCCCAGTAGGTTCTCGAATCATCAGCGGCATGATAGCTGTCCCATTGGAATTGGGACGGGTTCATTTCATGAGAATGTTTCAGAACCTATGCCTCCTCACTCTTCTGCTTATCCGCCCTTGGATCAGCTTATGAGTAATGTGCATTTGTCTGAAAATCAATCACCTGAGCCCACAGCACCCCCATCACCTTCGGTGCCACACTTGACTCATTCAACTCCGAGTAGTGCAAGGTATGATAAGCAAGGGGAGCTCTATGCGTATCCTAATAACTCATTTTCAAGTAGTTGGGATACGTCTTATTCGGGTCAGATTGAATCAGCGGCTCATTCTTCTTATTCACATTCAAGCTCATTTAATGGGTCACAGCATAGCGGTAGTTTGCAGATTATTCCATTGCAGAATAAAGGGTCCTTGAAGGTTCTGCTTCTACATGGAAATTTAGACATTTGGGTATATGAAGCCAGAAACCTTCCAAATATGGACATGTTCCACAAGACTTTGGGGGATATGTTTTTGAAGTTACCAGGGAGTGCAAGCAGCAAAACCGATGGCCAATCGAGTCGTAAGATTACTAGTGATCCATATGTTTCAATCTCAGTTTCAAATGCTGTAGTTGGGAGGACATATGTGATAAGCAATTCTGAATTTCCTGTTTGGACGCAACATTTCAATGTTCCAGTAGCACATCACGCTGCTGAAGTGCACTTTGTTGTTAAAGATAGTGATCTTGTGGGGTCCCAGCTTATTGGGGTTGTGGCAATTCCAGTAGAACAGATATATACGGGAGCAAGAGTTGAGGGAATTTATCCAATCTTGAATTCGAGTGGGAAGCAATGTAAAGCCGGAGCTGTCCTAAGCCTTTCAATTCAGTACATTCCAATTGAGCAATTGAGCGTTTACCATAATGGAGTTGGGGCGGGCCCTGATTATTTTGGGGTTCCTGGCACATATTTTCCTCTTAGGACAGGTGGAAAAGTAACTCTTTATCAAGATGCCCATGTCCCAGATGGGATGCTTCCAAACTTGATGTTAGATGGTGGGATGCCATATGTGCATGGGAAGTGTTGGCATGATATTTTTGATGCAATACGTCAGGCCCAGCGTTTAATTTACATTGCTGGTTGGTCAGTTTGGCAGAATGTTAGACTAGTTCGGGATGTTGGTGGTGCATCAAATTGCACCATAGGGGATCTTCTGAGGTCCAAGTCCCAAGAAGGAGTGAGAGTGCTGTTGCTTGTTTGGGATGACCCTACTTCAAGGAGCATTTTGGGTTATAAAACAGTAAGTATTCTTCGACTATTCATATTCTGGAGTAGCTATTCTATCAAGTGATCATGGTTCTAGAACTTCTATCGTTATTATTATCTTTGTTTAACTTGTGAATTTCTTGGATGCAAGACCTTTCACTTAGTTTGTGTTGCATCACAAGAAGCATAGTGTTGAAAGTTACTGTTGAATCAAAAGAGAAATGAATGCCAGAAATTGGTTATCATGATAAAATGCTTTAGATGAAAGCAACTGAATGTTGATAGAGTCAATGACATTGATATCATCCTTTTATTGTATGATTTTCATATTATTTCCTTTTTAAGTTCAAACTGGAATTGTTGTATGTGTTTTTCAATGGAACATGAGAACTTATTTGTTGCAGGATGGAATCATGCAAACCCATGATGAAGAACTTCGCCGATTTTTCAAGCATTCTTCGGTGCAAGTATTACTTTGCCCTCGCACTGCTGGAAAAAGACATAGCTGGGTCAAGCAAAGGGTTAGGCATAACCAAGCATTTGTTGCTATGTCGTCATTTTTCTTCACTTAATACCATGCATCCAATTCTGGTTTTTTCCTTCTTGTTGCTGTATTATTTTCTGAACTTGTTTTCAATTGAATGCTTCTTATATTTTGGATTTCCAGGAAGTTGGAACGATCTATACACACCATCAGAAAACTGTAATAGTGGACGCTGATGCTGGCAATAATAGGAGGAAAATCATGGCCTTTGTTGGAGGACTTGATTTATGTGATGGTCGGTATGATACGCCGGATCACCCTATATTTAGGACATTACAAACAGTGCATAAAGATGACTATCACAATCCTACATACACGGTAATTATGAGACCTCTTCTAATTCCATAATTGTGAATAGCTATGTAGTTAAATTGTAGCACACTACGCATTTCATTGGCACTCCATAACAAAAAAAATAAATAATAAAAAAATAAAAAACAGAAGGTTATAGTTATTTGTTGCTCAATTTTGAACATTTTGTCCTCTATAGTTGGCTTAGTGAAGGAGCGAGATATATAGTTAGAGGGGGGCACTAATAGTCCTAGATAGTATAATGTTTTGAAATCAGATTCTACATGGAAACTTCAATAGTAGTAGATTTATATTCATTGGAAAACAGTTGTTCTTAATGAGTGGTGATAACTTCTCAATCAATGAAATAAGTTTTTTCTTTGGCCAAGTAATACCACCCAGTAATCATCCATGTATTAAGAATTTTTCTCTTCTAATTATCTATATGGTTTTATCTCATTGAAGGGCAGCACTGCTGGTTGTCCAAGAGAACCATGGCATGACATGCACTCTAGACTTGATGGTCCAGCGGCATATGATGTACTGACCAACTTTGAAGAGCGCTGGTTAAAGGCTTCAAAACCACATGGGATGAAAAAACTAAAAAAAAGTGCATATGGTGATTCTTTGCTCAGGTTGGAAAGGATTCCAGACATAATTGGAGCGTCCCATGCTGCTTCCACTAGTGACAACGATCCTGAAACTTGGCATGTTCAGGTAATGAGGTCATAACTGATTATTGAGGTTGCCCGTGAAACTTGGCTAAACTGGTAAAGGGGTAGGACTGAGTAGATTTTAGATTCAAATTTCCCAGCCAACAAGAAAAAGTAAACTATTGAAATAGTTTGCATTATATCCATTCTTACAAATGAAAATATTTTTCCTGGTGTTTCACCAATGCAGATTTTCCGTTCAATTGACTCAAATTCTGTTAAAGGTTTCCCAAAGGATCCAAAAGAAGCAACAAGCAAGGTAAATTGATATTTATTGAAAATTCTCTTTGCTGCGATCTTTTCGGACTGGTGATAGATGCTCTGTTGTAACAGAACCTGGTGTGCGGAAAAAATGTGCTCATTGACATGAGCATACACACAGCATATGTGAAGGCAATCCGCGCTGCCCAGCATTTCATTTATATAGAGAATCAGTATTTCATTGGGTCCTCATACAATTGGAGTGCGCATAAAGACTTAGGTGAGAAACATTGTTATGTTTAGAGAGTATTGAGTCTATTGACCACCAAAGTACTAAAATACCCTTCTCTTGTCATGGTTTACTTTGTAGTTTAATATAGAATTACGGTCAAATGTATATGATCCTACTAACTCTGAATCTCTTCATAGGTGCTAACAATTTGATCCCAATGGAAATTGCCCTTAAGATTGCTAGTAAAATCAGAGCAAATGAGAGATTTGCTGCATATATCATCATTCCAATGTGGCCAGAGGGTGTTCCAACGGGTGCAGCAACACAAAGAATTCTGTTTTGGCAGGTAGGCTCCGATTATTATCTTGATAGTTGAAACCTTTGTTTAGTCAAGAATTGCAAATTGTTAACGCTTCTAATAATCTGATTTATTTAATGTAGTATTAAAATTTGACATAGTATACGGGTAGATTTTAACTTAGAAAATCAGGTTAGTTAATATAGAAAGTCTCTGATGTATGTGATGTGGAAGACTGAGGTAGGTCAATGGTTCTGTTCCATGTTAACTGAAGCAAGGACCTTTGCTTTTGCGTATATCGTCATTTGAAAATGTTGACTAAAGGGAAGGGAAAGAAGGAAGAGTTTTTACTTGTTACATAATAAATTACGAAAATCAATCATGTGAGTGGATGCTACATTAGAAACTGCAGGGACTCGTCTATTTTAATGCAGGATGGCTCATCCTCGCTCATCCTCGATAAATGAAAGCTATATAATCTGTACTGGCTGAGTTCAGAATGTTGTTTATGTGGGTTCTTTTATTGATTGCTGCAGCACAAGACAATGCAAATGATGTACGAGACAATTTACAAGGCTTTAGTGGAAGTTGGGCTGGAGGGTGCATTCTCCCCCCAAGACTATTTAAACTTCTTCTGTCTTGGCAATCGTGAGGCCATAGATGGAAATGATACATCATTCTCTGGAAGTCCTACTGCAGCCAACACTCCTCAGGTATATTCTCTCTAAGAAAAATAGCACTATTTACTCCTGTAGGCGGAGAAAGAGAGAGAGAGAGTATTGTTTTATTGTTGTTAATTCCTATATTTCCTCGAATTTGTTCATAGGCAGAGAGAGAGAGAGAGAGAGAGAGAGAGAGAGAGAGAGTTGATTCCTATTGTTTTATTGTTGTTAATTCCTATTTTCCTCGAATTTGTTTATATGACAAACGTACCTATATAACTGGTGTACATCATGTTTCCAGGCGCTTAGTCAAAAGAGCAGGCGATTTATGATTTATGTTCATTCGAAAGGCATGATAATTGATGACGAGTATGTAATAGTGGGTTCGGCGAACATCAATCAGCGCTCTATGGAAGGGACAAGAGACACCGAAATTGCAATGGGGTCCTATCAACCTCATCATACCTGGGCAAGAAAAAATGCTAGTCCTCATGGACGGGTAAAGTGATACAACTATAAGTTGTCATGAAAGTATATTTTTCTGAGATGTCAAATTAAGCTGATATGTGTAACCCAACTTCCTGTCTTGTATGTTTTGCTTCGCAGATATATGGATACAGAATGTCACTATGGGCAGAGCACACCGGAACCATTGAGGACTGCTTCACACAACCGCAGAGTCTTGAATGCGTAAGGAGAATTAGATCAATGGGTGAGATGAACTGGAAACAATTTGCTTCCGATGATGTGACGGAGATGCGGGGTCATCTGTTGAAGTATCCAGTTGAAGTTGATCGGAAAGGCAAAGTGACATCCCTTCCTGGAAGCGAGAATTTCCCAGATGTGGGAGGAAATATAACCGGTTCGTTCCTTGCAATCCAAGAAAACCTGACAATTTGATTTGCAAATCGAATTCAATTACATTACAAAGTTTTGGTTTTCTTTTCTCACGAGTACAATTTTGGTGTTTTGGTATTTTTTTTTTTTCCATAAATTTTATCCGACCCGCCTGCATTGCAGGTTATTAAATTTCACTTCAGGTTGTGTCTTTTGAATTTTCTTTATTTTTGGCTTGCTAAATTCAATACAATACAATCCATCCTTCCATGCTGTTTCCACAACTCAGAAATTTTGCTCACTAACCAGACCAAATACAAACAATCGAGCAAAACACCGGACCTGAGAAAAAATTTATAACAAGAAAATCACGCGTTGTGGATTCGTCTAATCAAATATAATCAGCTTCATGATCACTAATCAGCGTCAGATTAATGAACTTCTTCATGAGATATTAACAAGCTTTGGCCGTCTAGTATTAGGATTTACCTCTACCCGAAGGCCAAGTTGAGCAATTTCAGGTGTATCAACAGCCCCTTGAAGCTCTAAATCAGCCACTACCCCTTCGTTTTCTTCGTTGCCTTCGAATAAGTTCCTGACACACCAAATGCCCCACTCCCTTAAGTACGGATTGTCGTCATCAAGGCCGCACTGTTGCAAGAGCAGAAGAATCCCGTCCTTTTGTCTAATCTCATCTTGTACAAGCTTCCTTTTATACGTGCAATTGCCAACGACGGCCACCATATCTCTCCGAAATCCTTTATATGGGCACGGTTTTAAGGAAGAAGACTTTGGTCCATCTCGTTCCTCACCTTGCTTGATAGCTTTCCTCATTACTGATGTCGGCTCAAGATCACGAAGCAAACATAAAAGTAATTCTATGAGGCCATGGGATAGCAAAACATCAACAGCATCCCCCAGGTCCTCGTTAGAGCCTCTAACGGACTTCGGAGCGCATATATCTCTCAGGATTGTGAGTGAATATCCTAGAACATCTATCATACTAGAACCCGTTGGAAGTCCAGACTTGCCTCTTGTGGCACATTTAAGAATCCCAATAGATTTCTTAAAGGTCCCAAAAACACAGAAAGCTAAATCACTGGGCACAGTAACCTCTTGAAGTCGCTCGTTCAAGATATCAGACATGCATCTCAAGAAAAATGCTTGCTCGGCTGAGAAAGCGTCAACTCTAAATTCAGTGTCTTCACCATTCTCAGTAGCACCAACAAAACCTAAATTAGAGAAAAGTGACTGGAAGTAAGGTCCTTCTAAGCAGGTTCTTGAAAGAAGCAATTTGTACCAATCTTCGCCAAAACCAACTGTAAGACACCCAAAACTTATTAAAAAACAAAAAAAATGAAGGCACAGGTCAGGGTTCATTTCATTAATTTTAGGTTTCAGCAGATAAACTCAATCGAGGCTAAATGGATGGTATCAATGAATAAAGGTAACATAAAATAACTGAATGTACAAAGTTACCTGCAGCAGTAGTCTTTACAATCTCTTTCACGATAGCTATTCCACGAGCACTGCAAAGTTGGGCAAACAGTTCGGGGCTTCCGTCACCACAAGCATAGATAACCATGCACAAAGGATGACAAGTTTCCCGGCTCTGAACTCTTGCAAGAGCAACAAACTCTTCTGGAAAAAGTTGCTGCCAAATTGCACGCTGATGTTGTTCTCCAGCCAATGAAACATTAGCAAGAACTTGCAACCCCATACGAATGATCCCAGCATCCGGCTCCAAAGAAAGGCTCGCAGAGTTGAAAACATTCGATACGATTGCAACTCCATTATGTTGAACAAATGAGTTCTGATTTGCAATCTCTCCCGCACAAAGATTTCTCACGAGCTTTAAAGATAATGTGAGAAGATGGTGAGCAGAAGGGTAAGGGAGAGATTGTATGAGCTGGATGGCAGGGGGAAGAATATCCTCAGACGCAAGGCCTGCACGACCATCTGCTGTTCTACAAACTTGTATTAAGTTTTCCAACGAATTCACGAGGGTAGATGAGTCTCCCGCACTTAGTATTTTCCGGAGAACATGTTGAGGTACAGAGCACTCTTGCAGTGCTGCATTATCCATTACTGATCAATCAACTGATATCGAAACCAAAAAATGCAGAAATTTCAACAGCTAAATTGGTGATGAATTGATAATTAACACTGTGGTAGAAACTCACAAGTATTAATGTATTATCATGATGATAATTAAATAAAAACTAGAGTTAGTGCAATATAATCACAGAATCAACGCCTAACAAGTATATTTTACATGAAATCATACTTGGAAATCAAAAACAAATAATATATATATCTCAATCATTTCTTATTTAATATGAAATCAAACAAATATTATATATGTTTAATTCATCAAACCCAAATCCACAAATTCAATGCCCCCAATTGACAACGAAGCTCAAAATTTGCGTGTAAAAGTAAATGTATACCCGGGAAGGTGGATAAAATCCCCAATTGGTAATTGATGGCAGGAGAAGGAACAGACCAAATTCAATTTTCTTTCTTTTGGCCGAGACTCGGTCGAAACTTTGCTCGGCTGCGAAACTAAAACTGAAAGCTTTGCCTTTGTTTCACGACTGTCTCTGTAAACTGTAAACAAAACGTTTGAAATAAACGAGCCGACTGTGGAGAAGAGAAGAGCACTCGAACCGTCCTTGATGGGGCCCACTTACGAATAAACGGTCCAACAGGCTCCCATGAAAGGAGCGTAGTGAATGTAAGAGCTGTGCTTGCTATTTGCCAAAATTCTCCATTTATTACCCCCCCCCCCCCCCCCCCCCAAAAAAACCCCAAACCCCACCTAACCCAACCCAACCCAACCCAATTCATGCCAAATCTTTAGGCTAAAATCCCAATGCCAAACCAAACGTGTGGACTCGTCCAAAGGGAGCCCAGTCTAGGCTCGATGATGCACCCAAATCGCCCCATGCGGGCTGAGGCCTTCAACACCGGACAGGGAGGGATCCATTGTCAAGGCCTCTATCGGCTCCCATCATGAGCCCAACGGCTTTTTCTATCATCGGACGGCTAGGCTTTTTGGACTGTTGATTGATCTAACAGTCCAGATTCAAATTTTTCTTTTTTAAAAAATGTAATTTTAAAATACATTGAATCCAACGGTTGAAATATAATATAATCAAATTTAACGGTAAAAAAAGATTTAATGACCCAAATTTAAATCCAACGGCTAAAATAATTTTAAAAAATAATAATTTAACTCAAAATTCACCCAAAAACTATATAAATACCTATGTATTTGTTCAAATATCCACACAAAACTCACTTTTTTCCTATAATTCTTCCAATTTTTCTTTCTACCATTTCTTCCTATTTCTAAAATTTTCAAGATGTTAAGAGAGCATATTAGAGGACGTAATTGGACCTTTGAGGAAGATGTTACTTTATGCTTGGCATGGGTTTCTGTTAGCGAAGATGGTGCGGTTGGCACGAATCAAAATAAAAAGATTTTGTGGGATAAAATCATTGAAATGTTTCATGAAAACTGCAACGGTGGTGGGAGGGACGGTGATGGTGTTTACGATCGGTGGAAGACTATCAATAAAACATGCACTTTATGGAAGGGAAACTTGGAGGGAGCCGTGGTTGACATGGCTAGCGGAAGAAGCACCGCAGAAATTGTGAGTTTTTTTGTTGAAATTTTATTTGTCATGTACATAATATTATTTTGCAACTAATTGTTTTCATGTATTTTTTGCATAGGGTGACAAAGCAATGAAAACTTACAAGACAAGAGTAACACCAAAAAATCAAGTTTGAAAGTTGCAACATGCTCGGGAAGAAGACTTAATAATGTTGATATCGTTGTTTGATCTAGGAGCACCAAAGAATGCAGGCCAAATCCATGTGTCGTAAGACGCCACAGCCTTGAGCACGATGATTAGCTTGTTATGACAACCCTTGAATTGGCCAGCCCAAGCAGTAGAACAATTCTTCATCTCCCAATGCATATAATCGAGACTTCTTATCATGCTAGGGAAGCGTTTTTTTTCTGGCTTGCGTAGAAGCCTCTTCAAGTCTTCACGATTTGGCTTGCGGAGGTATGTGGCTCCATATATGGCTTGAATTGCCTTATAGAAGCGCATTAGGTTCTCAATAGCAGAAGTCTCTACAAGTCGGCAATACTTATCAGTTGAGTCTGTAGAGTACCCATTAGCTAGCATCCAAAATGCAAATGTGAGCTTCTGATGAGGTGATAGACTTTGTCGACCTACGACATCTATCTTCCTTGTAAAGTAGTGGTCATGATTGACAATTGCGTTCAATATGCTTTCAAAAAGCTTTCTCCTCATCCAAAACCGCTTCCAAAAATCATGAGCATGAAATCTCTGACGCTTGATGAAATAATCTTTCATCATTCGGTCATGACATAACCACGATAACTAGATTTAGCATGGTGCTCATATTGCATAAGCAAGTTTGTAAATTCAGCTTTTGCGTTGATCATTTCTGCATCCTCAATGTCAAAGTTTGCTTGGTATTGTGCCATCTGCATTGCCCTGCTATGCCTTCTTCTATCACCCATTGATGAGATATTGAGGATTTTTAGGAAACAAAAACACTTTGAAAGTTGAAAAATTGGTGAATATAAATGATGATTGAAGGTTGAAAGATTGTGTGATCAACTGATATTCAACCTGTGTTTATATAGAGGATGATTGAAGGTTTCAGTTTCATGTGTGTAGGTTTATGTTTCATGCATTTCATGTGTTTCGTATGTATTTTGTATGTGTTTTGTGTGTGTCATGTGTTTTATGTGTGCATCATCTCTATCATGTGTTTTGTATGTATTTTGTATGTGTTTCGTGTGTGCCAAGTGTTTCACATGTGTTCTGTGTGTGCTTCATCTCCATCATGTGTTTTGTTTGTCCTTCACATATGTATGTGTTTCATATGTGTTATGTGTGTCTTGTGTGTTTTATATATTTTGTGTTTATACATATCTATCATGATTTTCATATCCTTCCATAATGTTTCATGTATCAATTTAGTGATTTTTCAATATTTATCAGAATTTAAATATTTTTAGATTAAAATGTTCATAAAATTAATTTAGGATAGTCTACATAATTTTTTTTAAGTAAATTTAACAAAAAAATAATTAGCCTAAATTCATTCTTTAATATTCCTGAACTAAAATTTTAGGCCAGAAAAGTTGGAGCAGAAAAGTTATTTCCGATCTAAAAGCTAATTTTTCTGGGCTAAAAAATTTGGCTTTTAGCCCAAGGGTTGGAGATAAGAGTCTTTTTGTATTTTCTGTATTTTCTTCTCTATGCTGCTTTAGACCAAACCCAACCCTGGGCTATTTGCCAAATTCCCCATTTATTAACCCCCCCCAACCCAACCCAAATCTTTAGGCCAAAAGTCAAAAGCTAAACCGAGGCCAAATTCCGCCAAAAAATTAGCCCAGATTCGGTGTGGGCCCCACTGAATCAAGTGAAACCTAACGGTTTTGCGACAAACCCCTCCCCCACCAAGTCGCCAGACACGCGCAATGCACGACCTCTCAGACAGCAAGGGCCCCACCCATGTGGGCCTATTAGCCACGTTCCCCAGGCACCCCAACAACTAGTTTGATCTGATGGTCGCGATCAACAAGCCGTTGGTTGATCCAACGGCCTAGATTCAATTTTTTTTTTGTTTTTATATTTATATATTATTGAATTTAATGGCTGAGATCAAATATCATCAAATCTAATGGTAAAAAAAAAAAGATCTAACAACCCAAATTTAAATTCAAAGGCTAAAATAATTTTAAAAAAAATTATTTAACTCAAAATTCACCCAAAAACTCTATAAATACTTATGTATTTGTTCAAACATCCACACAAAACTCACTTTTCTCCTACAATTCTTCCAATTTTTCTTTCTACCATTTTCTTCCCATTTCTAAAATTTTCAAGAGGTTAAGAGAGTATATTAGAGGTCGTATTGGACCCTTGAGGAAAATGTTGCTTTATGCTTGGCATGGGTTTCTGTTAGCGAAGATGGTGTAGTTGGCACAAATCAAAATGAAAAGGTTTTGTAGGATAAAATGATTGAAAAGTTCCATGAAAACTGCAACGGCGACGGGTGGGAAGGTGGTGGTGCTTACGATCAATTGAATACTATCAACAAAGCATGCACTTTATGGAAGGGAAGCTTGGAGAAAGCCATGGTTGGCATGGCTAGCAGAATGAGTGCCTCAGAAATTGTCAATTTTTTTGTTGATATTTTATTTGTTATGTACATAATATTATTTTGCAACTAATTGTTTTTATGTATTTTTTGCATAGGGTGACAAAGTAATGGAAATTTACAAGACAAGAGTAACACCAAAAAATCAACCTTTTAAGTTGCATCAAGGATTGCCCGAGGTGGGGAACTGTGCAGACCAATAATAGGGAAGATTATTTCAACGTGAAGCCGTACCGACAAATGATGGAGATGAAGGTGTCAATGAAGGTCTCAATGAAGGTGTCGATGAAATGACCCCAACTCCTTCTTTTGCAAGGCCCCCAGGAAGAGATAAGTAAAAGGAAGAAAAGAGAAAAGAGAAATCCTAAGATCCGATGAGTGGACACATTGCTACCGGATTTGCAAGATTGAGTGAAACCCATAGCGCTCACCAAGAAGAAACGGCTGAATGTGTTTGCAAATGTAGAGGAAGAAAGGGATAGGGAGCAACATAGGTTTGAAATTAATTTCATCATGGAGGACCTCAACAAATACACTCGTGAGAGGAAGAAGTTCTTACATGGTAAGCAAAAGGAAATTTTGCGAAAGTATGCCACAAGGAGTATATTTCAAGGTGATGAATCATCTCAACCCTATATCCCAAGCCCACCACCAAGTTAAGATGGTGGATATCATTATTAAGTTTATGTAGTTTATGTAGTTTATGAATTATCGATTGTATTAAGTTTATGTGGTTTATGAGTTGTCGTTTGTATGAAGTTTATGTACTTTATTAATTGTCGTATGTATTAAATTTATGGCTTATTAATTATTTTTTCTATTAATCTAGATGCCTTCAATAATTATTGTACTTATTATTGCACACTTTGATGTACAATAGATGCCTTCAATAATTCAAACAACATTCAATAATTTTGACAACGTACTAGACAAAAGACTTTGCACAACATAGTACACTTAAAATTATTACTAGAAAATACCAACATAGTACATTTAAAATTATTACATAAATAACAACATATCACACTTAAATTTAACACAAGAACACATTAATACACCAACATCAGCAACGTTCACCTTCTCGGCGTCATACATGCTCAACCAAATCTTTGCGGAGTGTGTCGTGACCTTGAGGAGCTTGAATTCTATTTAAATAACTCATATACTCACTTTATGTTGTTGGGTCTCATATGTGGTTGCAACGAGATATTCAACATCTCTTGCCATAGCTCTCAGATGTGTTGGTTGGTCATCATCCACATCTTCGTCTAAATCTTCTTCAATTTCGATATACTCATCTTCCACAATCATGTTGTGCAAAATTATGTACGTCATCATGATTGAATAGAGGTCTTTGGTATGCCAAAGTCGTGCAACCTCTCTAACATTAGCCCATCGAGCTTGTAGGATCCCAAACGCTCTCTCCACATCCTTCCTGTAAGACTCTTGCCTCTTCAAAAATAATTTCTTCTTTGCACTACCGAGATGAGAAAAACTTTTGACAAAGGTAGACCAACTAGGATAAATACCATCAATTAGGTAGTAACCTAGCTCATACCTATTTCTAGTTACCTTGTACCGAAATTCTGGTGCCCATCCATTGACAACATCATCGAATAGTGAAGAAGACCAAAGAACGTTGATATCATTGTTTGATCCAAATGCGCCGAAGAATGCATGCCAAATCCATATGTCGTAAGATGCCACAACCTCGAACACGATGGTTGGCTTGTTATGATGACCCTTGAATTGGCCAGCCCAAGCAGTATGACAATTCTTCCACTCCCAATGCATACAATTGAGACTTCTTATCATGCCAGGGAAGCCTCTTTTGTTTGCCTTGCGTAAAAGCCTTTTCAAGTCTTCACGATTTGGCTTGAGGAGGTGTGTGGCTTCATATATGACTTTAATTACCTTACAAAAACGCTTTAGGTTCTCAATAGCAGTAGTCTTCACAAGTCAATAATACTCGTCAGTTGAGTCTACAGAGCACCCATTAGCTAGCATCCGAAATGCAGATGTGAGCTTCTGATGAGGTGATAGACTTTGTCAGCCTATGACATCTATCTTCCTTGCAAAGTAATGGTCATGATTGACAATTGCAGTTAAGATGCTTTCAAAAAGATCTCTCCTCATCCGAAACCACCTCCGAAAATCATGAGCAGAAAATCTCGAACGCTCGATGAAATAATCTTTCATCATTCGGTCATGACACTCTTCTCTATCAAGCTGCACAAATGAACGTCTCGTTATAGAACCATGATAGCTTGATTTGGCATGGTGCTCATATTGCATAAGCGAGTTTGTAAATTCAGCTTCTGCATTGATCATTTATGCATCCTCAATGTCAAGGCTTGCTTGGTATTGAGCCATCTGCATTGCCCTACTACGATGTCTTCTATCACCCATTGATGAGATATTGAGGATTTTTAGGAAACAAAAACACTTTGAAAGTTGAAAGATTGGTGAATATGTTGTGTGATGGTTTGATATTCAACCTGTGTTTATATAGAGGATGATTGAAGGTTTTAGTTTCATGTGTGTAGGTTTGTGTTTCATGCGTTTCATTTGTTTTGTATGTATTTTGTATGTGTTTCGTGTGTATCATGGCTTTCACATGTGTTCTGTGTGTGCTTCATCTCTATCATGTGTTTTGTACGTCCTTCATATGTGTTATGTGTGTTTCGTGTGTTTTATGTATTTTGTGTTTATACATCTCTATCATGATTTTCATATTCTTCCATAGTGTTTAATGAGTTTCATGCATCGATTTAGTGATTTTTCAATATTTATCGGAATTTAAATATTTTTTGATTAAAATGATCATAAAATTAATTTACGATAGTCTACATAATTTTTTTAAAGTAAATTTAAGAAGAAAAAAATTAGCCTAAGTTCATTCTTTAATAAGTTGGGGCTAAAATTTTAGGTCAAAAGGGTTAGAGCAGAAAAGATGTTTTTGGGCTTAAAATTTTGGCTTTTAGCCCAAGGGTTGGAGATGGTCTTATTAATGGAATTCCTATTGACAAAAAAAAAAACAGGAGCATAGTAGTATTTAATGTTTAAAATTTCTTCGATACCGTTGATATTTTAAAAGAAATGTCCAAAAAAATTAGAAAAAAAATTTGGAAATGGGGTGAAGCTTAAACTTCACCTCATAACAGAGAAACTTTTAAGTTTAGGCTAAAATCGACATATATCATTGATATTTCTGACCCCTGTTAAATATCGAAGAAACTCTTATATTTCGTCCAAACCAATGTTTAACAATCCCATAAGTTTTATTTTAAATTTTCATCATTTCAATCACAAACAATCGATATCTATATTGACATTCGATATATCCATCGACATTTCCACAAATTTCCATATTGATATTCCACCGATACTGACTTTTTAAAAACTAGTAGTACCTAAGGCTTCTCAATTTATGCAATCATTCTTTTTTTTTTCTTTTTTTTTTTAAAGTCTGAATATAAACTATTTTACTATTAAAATGATTTGTCAATTGTTGTGAAATAGAGGATATGTGTGTAGTGGAATATAAAGTAAATAAGAACAATATTTACGAGGTTCGGCAAGTGTGCCTGCGTCATTGAGGCAGCAGTAGTACTTTCTTTCATTGTGTAAAATAATAGAAATACAAAGATAACTCTCAATATATATTTCTCTCTACCTCTCTAGCCTTTGCATAGCTTACATTAATATCTCTACCTGTGTTGTTCTCTCCAATGATACAAATATACGTCTTTATATAGAGGTTTTCATTCTTTCTTGGTCATACTTGGTTACTCATGCCTTTCAACCTAACAAACCTACCAAGACACTTTCTTTGACAATTTTGTAAACGTATGGCCATTGTTGGTTGCTCACATTTACAATGGGCATTCACACCATTTACAAGACTCCTTTTGGATGCCCATATATCAATATCGGTTGCCTCACTATAACCTTGCTAGGAAAAACTAAGTGGAGAAAACCCTAGTTGAAGAAAAAATAGTATAACACATATGTGTCTTAGATGCTCCCCCTAATGAGTATCTCCCCTCATTCCATATTCTTCAATCTGACCAATTACTAAGTCGATGTAATCTTGTGCTATGCACCAATTTTTGAAATGTACACTTTAGTAGAGATTTGGTGATGAGGTCTACCAGGTTTTTGTTGGAACGGATTTGTCTGATTTCAATAACTTTAGCCTTTTGAAATTCATGTGTACTTAAAACTTGGAGATGTGTATTTTTTAGCATTGTAGGATCAATCTATTACCATACATAAATACAAATTCTTCATGTGAGCAATATCTATGCATGCTGGAGAGATTCAAATTTTGCTTGCCCATTAAGACCACGCAAACCATCTATTATGACCAAGATAACAAACTTTTTTGGCATGATAAGAAGATGGTACGTTCTCCTTGCATATTGGGCATGTCATACAACCCTTAGTACCCTAGCTAGAAATCATTGCATAAGCGGGAAGATCGTTTATAGTCCCACATCATTGATACTCACAAGGTGAACATCTCGCCAATAGACATATCTTATGTGCAAAGATAGTTTCCAATAAATCCTTTAGCTTATTGACCAACGGCCGTAAATAAACATAAATGGACCTTCTTGGATCCTCGATAATCAGTAGAGTCATCATCATATATTCTTTCTTCATGCACTTCCAAGGTGGCAAATTAAATGTGAAGATCGGCCAAGTGTTGTGGTGTTGGTATAGAACCCTAAACTAATTAAATATGTCAGTGGCAAGTCCCAAGCTGACGTTTTAGGGCTAAGCTGCAAAATCAAGGTACATCATCATCTACATGTCCTTCCTTATGCCATTCTCATGTCGTTTGCAATATGCGTCGGCATATACATTCGCTGCAACATAGGCTTTAATGGCAGATAACGTATAACTTTTTATGGAATTTTCATCGTTCTATTTTGATATGTTTTAACTCATTACATACGGGACATTTATCCAACACTTTATTCTCCTTATAGAACAATATACAATTATTTTTGCAAAGGTGAATTTTTTTCGTAACCCAATCTATGACTATTCAACACTTTATGCATACTTTTATGATCTTTCGGCAAATTATTTTCCTTTGGAAGCATCTTCTTGACATACGATACTTTATTTTGTCATGCATTAACTCCACAATGGCTATGAACACTGAAAAAAACCTCACAACCCAGGTATAATTCTTGTTTGACACTTTTTAATAGTTTTTCATATTGTTTGAATGCTTCACTGTCTAAGGAAGGAGGAGATGTTTCATTATCTGTCGGTGGAGGTACATCATCTCCTTCTTCCTAACTAGTGTTCGTCAAGGCAAATGGTTAAGCGTTATTTAGAATATCCATAACTTATTCGTTAGGATCAACATTATGTTCAACATTGTCCACTCTTATCGTGTATGAGGGTGAAGCATAGTCTAGTCGTTCCTCATGATGATTCCAATAGGCCTCCATCATGTCATGTCTTACTAAATGAAATTAAAAATTTCAGAATGTCTCTGTTGTTGAGCTATTACACCTCCTGCACAAACATCGGGTTCTAGTTGAACACCGTTTGTGTCTAATTGAGAACCCAATAAACTCATTTATTCTATCCAAGTATTCATCTACACATCTATCTGGGTTATGTATCCACTGTCTTTCCATTACGTCTACATGCACAATAAAAATACAATGATTATAACTTCAACAAAAGAGATGTTAACAAAATTTCCACGATCGAAACCTAATCAGTGAACTACAAACTATGACACATAACTGTGCACTCCCAAACCGTCTGAATAATGGGACAATTCAAGAATCAATTGGAGCGTAGTCATGCTTTCGCATCCATGCGTGAAGTCTAACTGCTTCTCAAATGGGAAACATTTCTCAAAACATTTTTTAAGAACATTTCTTGAAAACAGTTTTTTTGAAGACTCAAAAACTTGATTGGTTTCTAATTTAAAATTTTTAAATCTTACGACTTAAACTATAACAAAGAGATCTAAAAAGAGGGAGTCGCAAGAGAGGTAGAAAGAGGAGAGAGGAGTAAAGAAAGTAAGAGATGATTTAAGGAAAAAGAAAGAAGAGAGAGAATCAGACGAGATAAAGAGGAAGATGAGAGAAAAAAAACCTAAAGAATAAAAAGAGCGAATTGGAGGAGAGACGAAAAAGATAAAAAAAACAAAAAAGGATAGAGAAAGAAGAAAAGAGAGAGATTTGGAGTGAGTGGAGGAGGAAGAGAAAAGAAAAAGTGAGTTTAAGTTTAAAAACTCTAAAAACTCACTTTTTATGTTTTTAGATAATAGACTATATTTTTGAGTTAGTCTTGAGTTCAGTTTTTGAAAATAGTCATACCAAACAAGTTTTTAAGGCCTAAAACTTGAAAATTGTTTTTGAGTTTAAAAAGTTGGATTCAAGTACACTACCAAACAGACCCTAAGCTTTTCTTAACAAAAGTGTACTAACTTAAGTACTATTAACTCCATACAACACAAATATTTTTGTAAGTGATGTACAAAAATATTTGCGTACAAATAAATTAAATCAGAACAATTAAAAAATAAATTAAATAGCTTAAATTAATAATAAGTGAAATAGCGTAGAAAATAGCTTCAAATTCATTTTTTACTAACAATCTTATACAACAACCTTATAGAAAACAATTTTAATTTTGTTAGTATGAATTCACAATGGATAATTTTAAATACAAAATCAAATTGTTAACTGAATAGAGCGTGATAAAGCGATGTAGGGAGAGGAGATGGAGATTGAGATGAAGGGAGTATTAGAAGATGAATTTGAGAGAAATAGAGGGATGGGAGGCCAAATTTGAAGGGAGCTGAAGAAAGAGATTGTTGAGGCAGCAGCTGCAAAGAATTCTGTAGTTTTTGCCTCTCGCAACTGAGCAATTTGATTATAAACATGAAACTTTTACGCAATCCAAAACATATACCATTGATAACCCTACTTTACTTTATGCGACACGGTATTCATTGCACGAAGAGCATTTGCCCAACGAATGTCAAATTCATCCCACAAATACTCTTTGCACAACGAATGTCTTCATCATACAAGTTTTTTATTTATTTTCAAATTAATTGATATGGAATAATCTTTTTTTTTTCTAAACTAAATTAAATAAAATATTTAAATAAGCTATTCAAATCGTCTATATAAGGTGAATCAAATTAACCCAATATATACATGTAGTCATGATTTAATCCAAATACAGAAAAATTTAAAGATGCCATCCACAAATACATGATAAAAACTTAATTTATTTGTACATAACATCTAAATAAAACATTTACTTTGCTGGTGGTGCTTCTGCATTTCACTCGACGACATACTTTTATTCTCTGTAACACCTCTTGAATATGTCATCTATGAACTTCATTAGGTTCGGGTCTGATTCATCAATAATATAATTAGCCAGTTATGAAAAAATTTAATTAAATATTAACAATTATAATATATTAAATAAAAAAATATTATTAATTTAACAATTGTCATTTGCTAATAAGTCAGCCAACATAGACTTTTTTAGGTCTTTCGACATCTTTTTCCAAGACACCCACTCTGTAGGACATTTATTCCATAATAATGTCTCCATGTCATGCGTAAGCATGGCATGTGACTCCCTTTCAAATCCCCTAAAATCATTATAGTTGATTCACCTTGGCCCGTCATTATTAATCCCCTTTCTGGTTCGCCCAGACATTCACTTGTTTTTATGTTTAAGAAAAAAATGAAAATTTCATAATTAAACTAAGTAATTCATCCAATTTACAATCATCCAAAAATGTTTTTTCAAAAACAAAAATAAAACTATTAAATCCACACAAAATTTGGTATTACCTTTGCGAGATATGAGGGGTTTGGGGAAAAAAAAAGGAACCTGACGTTTATGGGGAAAAGTATGAGAAGGAAAGGGAAAGTGAATATGTGATTTTATAGGAAAAGCTTGCAATAATTACTTCGCCTTAAATCTTTGTCTTGCAAGATTTTTACAGAAAAATTGTTCGTTGCACGAGATTTTGATGCCAATCTCCTGCCACCCGCATTTTTCTCAGCCTTTGCATGACGAACATTTGGTTTCATTGGTTAAAGTCTTCTTGCTCGACGAAACACTTCATGTCATAATGTTTTTATAATTTTTTTTTGTCAAGACATTTTTGGTGCGTCGCGTAAAGTTCAGCCGCACAAATAGATTTTTTTTACTAGTGAAACCATGCGGCACCTTTGTAACTTGTCAATGCATTTTGTAATTAGTTTGTAATTTTAAAAAAGATTACCTTTTGTACATCATTTGAATGATATAAAATGATGAGACATAATAATAGTTGAAGTCTTTCTTGTCTTTTGGTTGTTGTAGACTCGGGCAGAGTTTGCTGGGGCTGAAATAGGATTCCCTATTAAACTTTGGTCTTTCATTCACTTAGTCAGCAACTCATTTTCTCCCTTTGAACTTCTAAGGGTTTATCATTAATCCTCTACTTTAGCTTCCTACACAACATAAATAGTACGCAACCTTTTGCTTTTGAGTGGTCTTTCAAAATATCACCTCTCGATGACTCATCTATGCTTGGCAGCTTCAGTGTAAGGGCCAACATCGTACCAACTGTCATGAGGGGTTGGTAACTTGAAATTTCGTGCCAACAATAGTTGAAGATAACTACTCAAGAGCAATGTAAGGTAAGCAATCAAGCAAGGTTCCAGGCAATTAGTTCCAAATCGGAAGTTTGATTTCAGGTTCCGACTTATTGTTTTCCTTCTCCTTGTCTTACAGATAAGGGAAAGGACAAAGGAAAATACAGGGAAAGAGCATGATATGTGATACACTTCCTCTCGACTCTGATGATATGAGATACTTTTGCTCTTTAAAAAAAATAGAAGAATTTGATGTTTGTGTAAAACTTCTCAAGCAAAAATATTTTCTTGTTAAGGGAATGAGTTGGGCATTTTAAGGGACTTGGTTGAAAGAGGTATTCTCAGAGAGAATGAAGATTGAGTATTTTGAGAGGCTTGATTGAAAATGCATTCTCGGCAAGGAAGATGAGTTAGGCATCCTTGGAAATCTGCCCTGTCGTAAAGGACGAAGGTCAACATATATATAAATTTTTTCAATAGTGGATGATGATGCCGTTAGGGCCTTGTGATCCACACTTGCGGCAACTTGTTAAATATATTTTAACAGAGTTATCCTTGATATTTGAAAAGCTAAGAATGCATCTGAGAAATACTAAAAGCCGGACTTTTGAAATTCGGAGAGATGACTAATTGCCATAGTTGATGCAGTGAAAAAATTGCAGCATTATCTCCAAGGAAGACATTTCATTATAAGGATTGATCACAACAGTCTTAAATATTTCTTATGCCAGAGGGCAAACACAGTTTTCCAACAAAAATGGGTATCCAAGCTCTTAGGGTTTGATTATCAGATACAATACAAGAGAGGCACATACAATGTAGTCGCAAATGTTCTATCTGGAATCCCAGAAACATCCAGACACAGTGAGGTAGATTCCTATTCCACCTGTACTCTAATGGATTGTGTTGCCATTTCTTATCAATAGATGAACTAAGAAGGTATAATGAGAAAGATTAATGGATTATTGCCAAGACACTGGAAGTATTACCTAAAACTCAGGATAGACTTAATACTTTTGACACACCGAAATACTCAGTTGATAATGGTTTCTTGTGTTACAAGCATATGATTGTGCTTAGTCTAACTTCTCAGTGGAGACACAAAATCATGGGGGAATATCATTCCACTCCTGCTGTAGGACATCAAGGAATCCTCAAGACCTATCATAAGATCAAAAAGATGTATTATTGACAAGGAATGAAGAAAGACATACAAGTATTTATGGCTGGATGTGGGGTTTATCAACAGAATAAGTTTGAAACGGTGTCACCTCTAAGACTTTTATAACCCTTTCCAATTCCCAACAAGGTGTGGACTGTCATAAGCATAGATTTCATAGTAGGATTTCCCTTATGCAAGAATAATTTTGTGATACTGGTAGTGGTAGACAGATTTTCCAAGTACAACCACTTCACGCCTTATTATCACCCTTACAGTAAGTACTACACTAGTGACTTAGGTGTTCATAGACAATGTATTCAAGCTTCATGGCATGCCAAGCTCAATAAAGGGTGACAAAGACCCCATTTTTGTAGTGCCTGCCTTCTGAAAAATAAATTTTACACTACAGGATTCCAAATTGTGCATGAGTTCAGGCTATCACCCACAAAGTGATGATCAAACTGAAGTAATAAAAAGGTGTTTAGAAACCTATTGGAGGAGTTGATATGAGCATATTTATGCGACTTAGTTAGCTTATTCTTGTGCATTTATGTTGTTATTTCTTAGTTGATTTAGTATTTCAAGGCAAAAAGTGCTTTTTGGAGCAATTTTGGGCATGGAATGGATATCACATGCATAGAGCAAAGTGGTTGGACGAAATTAAAGATCTAAAGAAGCTAGGAATGTGCCAAGGAGAGGAAGAAAATAAATTGAGGACCAAGGAAGATAAGGAAACCATTAAGAATGAGGAAAGACTAGTCAAACTTGCCTTATCTTGTCGTTACCTTTCCTAATCCTAAATTACCAAAGATTCAGACACACAAAGGGTTCCTAAATACTTTGGGACATTTCATTACATGTTCTACAAGTCCTAAACCTGCCCTAAAAGTCCAAGACATACCATCCTTCACCATTTCTCTTCCTTGTCGTGCAAGGGAGCCATCCCTTTCTTATTTTCTGCCATAAATCACTCCAATTTCCACCAATGCCATGCACATCCATCCATGTTCAATCCTTGCACTCATTTGTTGCACCAGTCCACTTCCTTTCCTTTGTCTACCATGTGTACAATATCCTTTCACCTCCTTGCACTCATTAATTCACCACTTACTCACCTTTCCACCCATGCCATGCATAATCACCCTTGTCCCCTTCATGCACCAGATTTATTGCACTCATTTCATGCACCATTACACTCATTACCTCTCATTGCCATGCACCACCCTTATCTCCTTCATTATTTATGATTTCATGCGCCAATACATTGAATCATTGCACTCAATTGCTGCACACTCCTTGTCCCCTTCACCCATCAGATTTCAAACAACTTTTACCTCCACTACATGCACTCATTGATGCATCATCCACCACCCTTGGAATCCCATGCCGTGCATCATGACTCAACATGCACCTTTGACTCATTTCTGCACCATTCCACCTCCCTTTCCTTTCTCTACCATGTGCACAATCATTTATGTTCCCTACTTGCATTCATAGCTACAACACCACTCCATTTTACCCCCCATGCTTTGCATCATCACTTCACTTTCACCTTTGAATCATTTCAATATCATTCCATGCACTTATTGCTGCAATGATGTGAAAATTACTTGACACACATATTAAACCCTCTTTTTGACAATTGTAGTATAGATGTAAGTAGGGTATCGTTCTAGGCCGGGGATTAGGAGGGATTGCTAATCTATTCTAAATTAATTTAAAAATATTAAATAAGACTCAAGGACACAAAACTAGGCTAAAAACTCTAATAAGTCGAAACACACTTAAAATGACTCAAAATAATGGAAACACTCAATTTAAACACTAGGAACTGAAATGGATGGAAATTAAATTAAAAGACTAACAATAAAGAAAACTAACTAAATAATATAATTTAATAATGGATGGGTGTTTGGTTTTGATGAAAAGTAAATTAAACTTAATTAAATTACAGAATTGACAAAAACATAAAATTAAGGTAAAATGATAAATGACGGACTAGCTAGAGGGTTCTTCTCCACACATGACACATTTGCAACCTAAATTGATTTTCAGTTGTTCTTTCAATAAATTGTAAATTTCAATACTCCAGATTAACCGTGAACAGCACTTTTTTAACCCTCAGTTTTTCCACAAGTTATTGGGTTGGATGATTGCATACGACAACCCAAAACATTCCCTACAAGTTCCCTACATGAATTGCATAATAGAGATACAAGCAAGAATCATTAAGTTCTATGAAAAACATAAGCATTGACGAGGCACTCGTTACTATGATTTGCATGAAACTTATGCCAAGAATTTACTTAACGTGATTGTGACTAGCAACCTTTACTACTTGTGAATATAAGTTCATAACGATTAGATGAAATTCACTTATATTCTAGCATCAAATTCATGCATGTAAATTAAGTATGCATCCTTAATCGACATACAAAAATAAGTTATTAATCAAGCAGTTAAGCAAATTAAATCACAACTCAGAAATCACAACTGAAGATAATCAATTCATATTACAAATATATTCATGGCTTCGAATTAACCTCTAGCCAAAATAAATTTATTTACACATTATTGAAACAGAAATAAAAATAGGAGTTTGGAAAGATTAAACCGAAAGAGAGAATGCTTCTGCTTCCTGTGCAGCTTCACTGCGTCGTCAGTACGTGCTCTGTCAGTCCCTCCTCACATGCGTCTGCTGGTCTCCCTGCACTGTACTGCTCCTTCTTCCTGACCTCCCGCGTCAGTCTCTCTATTTCTCTTCCTCAAGCTGCCAAATGGCAGCACCTATTCCGTCTCACTCTGCACGTTTTTTTCTGCTGCCAAAAGGGCAGCCTCTCCTTTCTCTCCTTATCCCGTACTCACCTTTCCTCTCCTTCTCACTCTTCCACGCTTTCCCTCGTTTATTCCCCGAGGCCTCCAGGTACTGCCCAAGAGGCAGCACACACACCCTGCACAAAATGCCCCCCCTCGCTCCAAGAGCCGCAGATTTATTCCTTTCCTTCTTCTTTTTTTCTGCGTTGGCTTCCACTGTTTCACACGCTGCCAAGTCCTCACCAACCACGCTGCACTCATTCTTTTTGTTTATTTCCTTTTCTGAGCCGCCCCAAAAGCTTCCCACCTTAACATATTACATATAATAATAGAATTAAACACACCATTCTTCCAGCAAATTACAGCAAAACCATTTCAAACAGCTTTTAATTACATAAACAACCACAACAGAAATTGTAACAATCCATAAACTATCAGCAATATAAAGTTAAATACCAAAAAGAAAATAGAAAGAGTCACATTAATACATTATTTAAAACTCATTTGTGCTATTTTTATTTTCTTTGCATAACAAATCCTATAAACACAAAAATACGTAAATAGCTCAAAAATATAAGGAACTAACTAAGAAAAGACGAGTGAATTCGAAGTAAAAATATATATAAATATAATCCGATCAAATACCCCCACACTTAACTTTTGCTAGTCCTCGAGCAAAACAAAGAAAACAAGAACAAGAAGTAACAAGAAAAACATTAGCTTCCCTCTATGTGACCCTCATAGAATTTCATTCAAGAAAACAAATCATCAAGAATCATAGCTAGCATCAAGGAACTAATCCAAGTTCATTTTCCTTATTCAAATATTAGCAGTAATCTTTGAATCATCCTTGAAGTGTAGTGTGTGAGATAGCCATGCTAATGCAATTTCAAAATTTTTATATTTTTTAAAATCATCATATGCAAACTAGCAACCTTCTCACGGGATATACACTCAATCACACATGTGTTTAGTTTAAATGTGTTTCGCTCAAATAATCAAATGTGAAATTTCTACCATAAGCTTGCATAAAGATCTCATCTCCACAATCATAATTGCAAAACTTAAATCAAGAGGACTTTTATTGGATGTAATGAGGTTTAGGGAGAGGGTTATTGAAACGAAAGAATAGGAAAACACAAGTTCCAAGCTACATTGCAAGCAATTCTTTTCTTTAGATTTATAAGAACTCAAGCTCTCCAACGATTATTCTGATACCTCCAACCACACCCTTAAACTGAAACTTTAAAAACTTTTTATTTTCTTTGTATACAATCTTTCTTTTTCTTTTCTTTTTTTTTTTATTATTTTTTTATTTTTTATTTTTATACAAACATGAAATACCCCCACACTTATTCTTTTGCCAAACACCTTCAAAGTACTTCACAAACATTTCTCATAAGACAATCTCACATTGCTCACTAGCTTGCTTGGAAAGGGTAAGGAAAAATGTTTCAGGTATAAGGGTAGACATATCTGGTGATAAGAAATAAAAGGCTCAACATACTCGGCTCAAATTGGCAATCTAATGATATCATTTTTATTTGGGAAACATGGTTATTTGGGCCATAGTGGTAAACCTAATGCCTCTATCATTTCCAAGTTCATGTAATCAATGACAAATATTTCGAAAGATCTTTACGCAAGTTCTAGAGATGTATCTCACATAAGTTCATCACACATGAAAAAAATAGGAGTGTATGAAAAATGCACACACTTTCAATCGGCTCAAAAACTCACATAGGATGTATATGGTCACTAAATTCACATATGAAGCTTTAATTCATACTTTAATTTCACATTAACACGGCTATGTGCATTTGGTTTTTCAAAGATGATCAAACATGTACAAAATTAATAAGAGAATTAGGAATTTCACAAAACACATGTTAACTAAGTTCTTGATAATCCTGATTCAAATTTGATCAATTATATCATTGGGTCGAGAAACTAACAAAAATCTAATTCAAAACAATAAGGGAAACAAGACAATATTTTTGGATTTTTAAATTTTCCGAATTTTTTTTTTTTTTTTTAAGAAAACAAAAAGCAACAACACAGAAACACAACACAGAAACAAATGAAATTCTGGAGATTTCTACCCCCACACTTAAACTTGACATTGTCCCCAATGTCAGAAAACACGATAATGCAAATAAAAATAAAATAAAATAAATAAATAATAAGAAACAAAATAAAGCAATTGGACTGAAAACTTCCCTAATTTGCAGTAAAATCAAGCGATGACCCCCAAGCTAGAATTCTGCAATCAACTTCAAGGGTGGAAATAACCAAAAGTTCCTGCAAAGAAAAGAAATAATTCAGTTAAGTAACGCAAGAAAATAAAAAAAAATTGCAAACGAAAAATTGAAAATTACGATAAAAGATAATGAATAAAAATAATTCAGTTAAGTAACGCGATGCAGCCTGATGACTCATCTCTGACCACAATTCTGATTTCCCCACACAAAGAGTCACTCCTCCAACAAGCATACACATTAACCTTCTGCCAATTAGTAGGGGGAGGCGACCAAAGAGAAGGTCGCAGCACCCTAGTAGAATGAGACGATTTTGACCAAAGTTTAGAGATTTCAAGACTTATACTTTCAAGGTGTTTTCATTCTTTTTCTATTTCAATAAAGACTTTGTGATTTTTATTATGAATATGCGTAACCAATCCTCTTTGCTAGGGTAAGGCCATGAGCCTTAGCATGAATATGTAGTTTTTATTTAATTGCTTATGATATTATACATGCATATTTTGAATTGTTAATCACTATCTTTGTGTCTCAATGATTCGTGATCATTAGGATGTTTAAATAACTAATCGGATGTTTATGTGGAATGTCACCCTAAAATTAAGGAATGCTTCTTGTGGTTAATAATTGTAATTTCACCTAGGGAGAATGTCACGTCTTAGGGGTTGCATGGTTTTTCAAGGGGTTTTCACAAAGCATAATAAGTCATGCATTTTTTTATTTGATCTGAATACCACATACGGATTGCATGTTTAACATTTGTTTTAACTTGAATGCCACAAGTAGAATATGCATAAGGAAAACCTAACCTTCAAAGTTGCATATGTAATTCATAAATAATTAGTAAAACTACAAAGGATTGTTATAATGACGGCGGAGCCCTACTACTTTCTCACTATAAATTCTAAAAATTGTTTCCTTTTTCCTTCTTTAAAATTGCAGATTTTAGCTAACATTTTTAATTAAATTAGTTTTTTTCTTAATTTTGGTCATTAAATCACCATTTTCCAAAACTTTGTTCTAAGTAATTAGTTGAGAATCAATTTCACATTAATCTATTTAAATTAATCCATATGGAGAATGACCTTACTTGAGCTAACTATACTACGATAATCTTGTTTCTCTTACAAGTATTTTAGGTATTTTTAACCCTTTTTGCACAGATGGTAAAAATCCTATCAAGAAAATGACGTTCATCCATTTTCAATTTGGACTTTGCTGGCGGAGAAGTGGAAGAGATTAAAGGGCTCGCAGGAGGAGGTGAAGTGGTTGTTGGGTTTTTTTATTGGAAAAGAGCTTTGGAGAAGGTGAGGTTGAAGAGGGAGAGTTTTATTTTTTTTTATTAGTTAATTTTTTTAATTTTTCATTTGCATGTGACAAATTTGGCCTGCCAAATCTATGCCAACGGAAATGATAACAGATGTAAGAAAATGTCAAAAATGTAACTTTATGAAAGTGGGACGGAAAAAATTTAGGTATGAAGTTGGAATTTCATAAAACTTGAAGATAGCAATGTGAGAATAACTCTTGTTTATATACCGCTTAATCTTTCATTGAATTATTCAATACAAACTTTAGAAGAAGAAAAAATGAGTGCAAAATTCATTTCATTTTTATTATAGTAAGTTCATTGTAAATTATATAAAGGACTAATTAAATTCCTCACATTTTTTTTCAACTTTTTTAGATTAAATATTTGGTCCTTCACAAAACTTGATTAACATGCTTTGATCAATTGCCAACTCAGCATTTTTCTATTTATTTAATATATATCCACTAAAGCTAGCTAACAATTAATTTCCTCCAACTTATAAATTTTAAATCGGTTAGTTGGTTAAAAATATTAATTTAAGTAATTCCTGGTTACCACTAAAAACAGTAACTTTTTATTTATGTTATAATATTTAAAGTAAATTGTAAGAATGGTCTTTCAATTTTAACTCAATTGGAGCAATGGTCCATTAACTAAAAATTCATTATCATTGGTCTCTCAACTCATCAAAACGTGCAGTTAAGATCTCTCAACTAAAAATCTATTACCAATGGTGCCTCAACTTTACTCCAAGAATTGGTCCCTCAATTTTGACCAAATTGGAGAAATTGTCCCTTAATTTTAACTTAATTGTAGCAATCGTCATTCCAACATAACTCATTTTAACAACATTCTGACGAAATTGACAAAAATGGTCATAGCTATACGTTTTGATGAGTTGAAGGACTAATGGTAATGGATTTTTAGATTATGGATCATTGCTCCAATTTGATTAAAGTTGAGGGACCGTTACTACAATTTACTCTTGTATTTAATTAGTCCCTCTATTCATCAAAAAGGTGATTAATACTTTCATGAAAATACTTCATTAATTTGTTAACATTTGACATATAGTTATATAAAAAAAATGTATTTAAAACTTATGTTATATTTAAAAATAAATCTATTTGACTTTTGATGCATTTAGATTCTAAATGTATCAACAAACTAAATGTACCAGAAATCCAATTGTATCATAAAATCAAACGTATCAATATTATAGATAATCAAACGTATCAATATAATCAAATATACCTCTAATAAAATTGTAGAAAAGATATTTAATCAAATTCTTAAAAAGAACATATATTTAATCAACAAAATTAAAAAAACGAGGCACCTAATTCTGGTGCGGGTCTTTCGATATTCACGATCATCTCCTTTGCTCTCTTCCTCTTTACTTAATTATCACGCCTAATTCTCGGTTTAGTTAATTCTGGTATGATGCTTAATGGGTTTTTAATTTTCATTAATTTGTGGGTAGCCTGGTTGATTATTTGGCCCTTTTGGTTTGCTTTCATGTCTAATGGTTTCTAAATTATAAGGGGATCACGAAAAATAAATAGAGTAAATTGTAGCAATGGTCATTTAACTTTAATTCAATTGGACCAATGGTCCCTTGATGAGTAGATTTTAAATTATATATTTTACCATATTCTTAGTATATTTTGGTTAATATTTTGGAATAATTTTGATACTTTAAATTGTATTTTCAATATAGGACTTTTGATTTCCTCTGAAGCAAAACAGGACCAAATGGACGAATTTTGGAGTAATTCTAGTTGCAGGACATTTGTGAGTCATTTAGCTTGATCATACCAAAATTTGGGATTTTTCCACCAAGTGGTCATTTTCTGGCGATAAAATAAAGGAGCGATGCGCGATGCTGGAAAATGACGTTTTTGGGTTTAAATTGCGTTTTTGGAGCCCAAGATGACCTTGAATGGTTTCGTGGCCTTCTGGAGATGTGTTCGGAACGTCCTGATCTTTAAATCAAACTATCTTGGGCCGGATTTGGAGGAGATCTGAGGCTAAAACCTGGCTGGACAAGTACTTGGCAGATTCTCCTAGTTTAATTAGGGTTTTATTTTCTAAAATATTTTATTATTTTTCTTAGTTTCCTAATTGGAATAAGAGAAGAGACCTATGTTTTAGGGTTTGTGCGATGGCTTAGCAAATATATTGCTTGGCCGTTCTTAGTTTTTTGGCTGCGCTTTCTTTTATGCAACTTTGGAGACGAAGAGAATTGCTAGGGTTCTTGGAGATTTTCTACTTTAAGGTGTCTTCAATCATTTTCTTAATAATATTTTCTATGATTTCAATAATGAATATGTGTAACTAATTCCTTTTGCTAGGGCAAAGCCTTAAGCCTTAGCATGAATATGTGATTTTTATTTAATTGCTTATGATCGATTGCATGCATACTTTGAATTATTAATCACCGGGATTAAACTATCCAATTGTCTTAATGTCTGATCACCATTATGATCTTTAGAAAAGTAATTTGATGCAATTTTGGTCGGAATGTTCCTTGAAATTGATGCTGGCTTCTTGTGATTAATAATTGTAATTTCATTTAGGATGAACACCACGTCTTAAGTGTTGCATGGTTTTTCAAAGGGTTTTCATAAAGCATAATGTGTCTTTCATGTTCAGATTTGATCCGAACGTCTGGACGGGTTGCATGTTAGATATATGTTCTATGTTGGAGGTTCCAAGTAGAATATGAATTAGGAAAAACTAACCTTCAAAGTGGCATGTGTAGATCATAAGTAATTAGTAAAAGTTCATAGAATTGCTAGATGATGGTGGAACCCTAGTGCTTTCTTAATTTGATTTCTCCAAAACTGTTTTCTTTTCCCTCCAGTTTTAATATTGCAGATTGTCTTATTTTTATTAGTTAGATTCATTTCATAAAAATCAATCACCTCAATTTTCTCCTTTACAACAATTAATTGGAATTTGATTTGCTTCGATTTATTTAATAATCCCTGTAAAGAACGACCTTGCGAGATCCGTTTATACTACAATAACCTTATCATTCTTGCAAGTATTATAAGAGTTTTTAGCCCGTTTACGTGTAGTAAAATCTCTATCATCCTTCAACTAAAAATCAATTATCATTGGTCTTTTAACTCATCAAAACGTGCAGCTATGGTACCTCAACTAAAAATTCATTACCATTGGTCCTTTAACTTTAATCCAACTGGAGAAATGATTTCTCAACCTTAACCCAATTGGAGCAATGGACCCTCAACTTTAACCCAATTGTAGCAATGGTCATTCCAACATAACTTATTTTGACAAAATTATAATGATTGACAAAAAAGACCATAGCTATACTTTTTGATGAGTTGAGGGACCCCAATTGTAGCAATGACCATTCTAACATAACTTATTTTGACAAAATTCTGACGAAGTTGCTGAAAATGACCGTAGCTACACATTTTGATGAGTTGAGGGACAAATGATAATGAATTTTTAGTTGAGAGACTATTACTACAATTTACTCGAACAAATAATAGTTTCCAACATATTTGATATTGATTGTTTGTGCTTTGTGCCCTAATCAATGGAGAATTATTCTTTGTTTATAAACTTTATAGTGTACTTGCCTTAGCTAGAACATAGTTTCAAGTAGTACGATATGATGGTATTTCTTTTCACTTGTAAGTAGGAGGTTTTAAGTTCGAATCTCGTAGATAGTGAATTCAATATCAAATTAGATTGCCCATATGTTATTTAACTTAATTTTTTCTTTTTTTAATGTAAAATACATCGTTATACTAAAAAAATTAAGAAATTTGTAAAAGCAAGGAAAATCCAAAAAGAGATTCGAAATGAGTGCCTTATTTTAAATGTTATAAAGCAGTAGTCTTTCCAACCAAGTTGCATACGAAATATTCTTTTTGTTATTGCCTTTTGCAGTCAATGGCCACATTGGATTCGGATGTCCCAATGGTTTCGGTTGGTGAGGCTTCGTGCAGTGCAGGCTCCTCGTCCAAGAAGCCAAAAGCGGTTTTGAGATCAAGAAGTGGAATGTTGTCGCTCTATGGGCCTGGGGTAACCTGGCTATGTTAGATACCTAGTTGGACTTGACTAACATTATATGTATGAATCTTATGTTGCCAATATGTTATCAACTGATTTAAGAGTTGTAAGCGTGTAAAACTACTCTTTATAATCAAGGATACGTGGATAACATGCAGCAAATGATAATTGTTTATCCACTACTCGGTGAAATCTATCGGCAACTGCATGTAACTAATTTCCATGATAGATGGAAGTTAGATGAGCCTGTGTATATATAATTCAATTCCTTACTCGTGAAGAGTTGTTATTAATATTCGTGGGTTCTATCACCTTTGAGACATAAGGTCTTAAACGAGTAGAAGAATTGCATTTCAACCACAAACATGACAGCTCTAGGTATTGCATATAGTCGAATGAATGTAATATGGGATACTTGTTATACAATGAACTTGTTGCATTAACAGTTGGATGGGAATTTAATTACGTAGACAAACTTATATATTAGTTTCCAACATTTTGGTATTAGAGCCAAATAACAAGGTCCTTGTTGTGACTTTTAGGTTTGGCTTTCCTTGTCAACTTATAATTGTACCACATGCTCAATCTAGCTTCTGTTTATGGGTTGTGTCTGCTGTGAAGAAATGTTCAACGATGTAGCACATCTCACTTTAAAACGTTTGTTCATGCATTTGCATTTCACGTCTACATTCCTGTTACATTCTAACTAACTTAGTTGTCTGACTTGCGAGTGGATTTCTTGCAAGCTAGACACGCAATTTAAGATTGGCCCACATGGCCTAACTGATACATTTTTGCTGGTTACCAGCTTTGAGCCTTTGATCTGCCCAAATCTTTTTGTAGCTTGACACGTGTTCCTTGTCCTTGCTAGCTGAAAAGAAGCATTCATTTTGCATATATTTTTAGCTAGGTTTTCATTTCTTCCTTAGGGGTTTCAGATTTTATTTCCTAGAGAGAAAGAGAGGAAAGAGCATTAAGGCTTCACCTTCCTCTTTGTTCTTCATTTATAAAACCCTAGTTGCAAAACCTTCTTTCATGCATTAAACACCCAATCATTTAAGAATAGAGTTGCGTTGTCTTTGTAGTTTTGCATTAAATTTGTGGTCAATTGTTTCTAGTTTCAAATCTTTAAACTGACCTATTTATGGATTCTCATCAGTTTCTTCCTTCAACAGTTTGACCGGAGAAACTGACAGGACATTTGAATACAAATATGCATATCATTGTCATATTATCATATGTATAGTTTGTGTGTTGGCCTCGATGTCACAAGGTTAAGAGTTCAGGAATAACTGCCATCCTGTGAAGACTGGAGATAACACCATTTTGGTGCCACAAGGTGAAGAGTTTAGGAGGAGCTGCCACTTTATGAAGGCCAAAGGAATCCATCTTGTGTAAGACAAGGTTGCACAAAGGTAAAACTGCTCTGTAGATTAGGTCTAAGAATTGAGCTTTGCGTGGTATTTGTAAGAATCTTGATTATACTAGTGAATTGGACTCAGTGTAGAGTCCCCGATTATTTGACCTAAATGTGAGTTTTTCCAGCAAAAAATATCTTGTGTCCAATCATGCTCACTTGACACATAAATAACTTGGAACGAACTGAGACCTTGTTGACTAGGCTAACTTTTGGTATTTGAAATTGGTTATTAAATCTTTGATTTATTAACTAATAAATCTATCTTAGTTGACTAGCGGACTTGATTAATCAGTCCAGCAAATTATAATTTTTATATACAGGATATTCCGCCTGTTAGAAATTTCACTTGTTTTGTAAATGCAGATAATAGCGAGTGGGTTTCAGACATATGGTCATTAGAAGCTTCATGTGGCCGAGTGTTGGATCTTCCTTGCACTTACTCAAGTGTTGGTTCTTCTCCAAACTTCCTACTATGGTGATGTCGACGAGGGTGTCTGATTATGGACTAGTCTGATTGTGAATTTCTCACAATCAAATTTGAAAATACCTTACCCTGTTATTATTACCAATTAAGCATTAAGACTTAAGACAATCATGCTTGTATCAAAGCCAAAACGCATCGTGCTTATAAGAGCTATTCTTCTGCAACTCCTATTAGCATTAAGCATTGTGTTGGTTTGGTACTAAGGTGCTTTTATAAAAAGTGGGTATCAAAAAATGCTAAGCTCAAAAAGATGTTTGGTAAACACTTAAAAACAGCTTATGTTCACAGTTTTAGGTGAAAAAAAGCTGAAAACGTGAAGCAACAAAAATGAGCTTATTCTCACAGCATATCAAAAGTAGTTTTTTAATTCATTTTGAGAAAGACTAACACGGTGATGAAGCCGTGTGAAGTTCTCTTTTTTATTCGATATCATTTCATTTTTAGTTTTTTTTTTATTATTATTCTTTTTTTTGTATTATGGAGTTTGAGGAGAAATGAGGATTTAAGAAAGTTTAAGAATAACGGGAGATGGAATATAAAAGGGATATGCGTGAAATTATACAAAAATGAAAATTATAAACCAAAAATTGAAAACAATTACTTTCGTGTACTTTTCTTCATCTCTCCCTCCCTCCCATCGAACATCAATCGAATGGAAATCAAACCAAACTGATTAATATTATTCAATTCAATTCTCTGTTTTAACAGCAAGGCAAACTGAACCTGACTCTGCCCAGTGCCCCTTGGAGAAGCAAAAATTATTTGTAGAAAAAGGAAAATTACAAATAAAAATAAAAATGAAAAGACAATGAACCACCACGGATGGTCTAGTGGTTGGTGATGAAGTTCAGCCTGTATTCCACATGACACATTCTGAGTTTAATTTCTGGCACTGGTGAATTGCACGATGGTGGCGAAAAGAGACTAAAATGTCTCTATGAATCTTTCTGACCCTCAAAATGGTGAATTGTCGTGACGAAGTCACCAACTGGTCACTTTTTAACAAAATAGAAAATGAAAAGACTATGAAAGGTATAGCTGTAATTCTAGTAATGAAAGAAGTAGAACTTGGGATCCAAATAGAACCATCTTCTATAGACCCAGCAGTTTCTGGCATGACACAAAAATAACGGGTTTCGGGTCAACACGATAATTTATCGCGTCATTATCTGGTGACCCGTTAAGAACCCGTTAATAACGGGTTCTTAACAGGTATACACGCGGGTAACCCGTTTCGACCCATTAAGAAAAAAATTATTTTGATAATTTTAAAGTTTAATTACTAAAATATTTATTATAAAATACAATAGCCATATTAATATATACAATATATTCTATATTAAATATATAGTTTTGTATTATTATTCTATATAAGTTTAAAAAAAAAAAGTTTTAGTCATTATTTATTTTTATTATGAGAGTTCCTTATTATCATTACTACGATAAATTTTACTTAACATGTTGTTGTCCAAAATTAAAATAAACTAATATAGTATTTGTATATGCAAGAACTAAGAAGACATACATACAGGTACGAAAAATGTGAAATAATATATAAACATTCGTGATTTATCATTATTCCTCCATGACTAGATAATGGTTATACTTACATTATCGTTTAGATTTTTAAAATCCTCCAAACCTTCATGAATAATATTTTTTATTTGAGGGCAAAATTAATAAAATTAATAATAATTATTGTAGAAGTGTAAAAAATGTAAAAAAAAATATCTAATCACTCATAGTGACAAACTTTACAACTTTCATGAAGGGGTTAGCTTCGAAATCCAACACTATAATTCATAAACCTTAAATTTATATTTAACCGTCAATTGTCATTTAAGTTTTATTCTTCTTACTGAATTTCATTTTTTAAATTTTCTTTTTTGAAAACATGATCATCTGGCAGATGTAAGAAGATAAACGGTTAAGATCTTTGATATCACGTTTCGATATTTACGGTTAACTGAAATATGAGTCGATGTGATATAGTTTGTAGAAACTTTATAAACATCAAGCAATATTTTCACTAACCGTAAAACTCGGAATATAATATCAACGATCCAAACCGTTCATCTTCATGCATCCTCTAATAGATCAAGTTTTCAAAAAAGAAAATCTGTAAAAACAAAATTTGATGAGAACAATGAAACGTAAATGTAAACAACAATCAACGGTTAAATTTTGATCTATAATTTATATGATTATAGTGGCGAATTTCGAAGTTAAGCTCTTCATGAAAGTTGTAAAACTTGTCATTACGAGCGTTTATATATCTTTTCTATATTTTTTTACACTTCTACATTAATTAAAAAACTATTAAAGACTTTAGGTAAGTGAAAATATACTTAAAAGAAAAATGCGTTTTTATGTTTTAGATTTGACAATATGGTATGTATATACTTATTTAGTATTATGTTTTTCATTTGATTATTTATTGGTTGAAAATATTTTTTCCTTAACGGATAACTGAGTGGGTCATATTACCTGTTAATATTATCGGGTCGATTTCAGATTGGATCATTTTACCCGTTTACTTTAACGGATATTACACGACACGAACCCATGAAAATATCGGATATGACACAAAAACGACACGAATGTTAGGTCTAATCTTCCCCAGTAGGAGCATCATCAACCCTCGCACGCACCCTCAAAAAGGCTGGTCCCTTTTTATAAAATAGAAAATGAAAAGACAACGAAGGGTATAGTTGTAATTCTGGTAATAAAAGAAATAGAACTTGGGATCCAAATAGAACCATCTTCTCCGGTAGGAGCATCGGCTCTCGCTAGCACACGTCCTTGGGTCTTTCTTTCTTCTCCGAACTCTCAGCTTTGATCTGTAAGGGTTAAGGCTGCTACACCAACTTCAGATCCTCCACAGTTCTCTCACTCAACTCTCAGCTATCTTTCTCTCTCACTCTTCAGGTAACTGCCGTTGGATTGTCCCTTTTTTTTCATGATTTCTGGAATTATTTGGGTATCAACCCATAGAAGTTTATTGAATTATTGTAATTATTGCGAATTTCTGGTGATTTGGGTCCTGGGATTTGTAGATTGGCAGCTTTAATTTCAATTCCTGCGATTCTTAGTATTGTTTTTATGAATGTGATAGGATAATACCTATCAATTGGTAAATTAGAGTAAAGGAAAGGGATTTGACATGGACGATAAACGGTCACTTGGAGATGGAGGGGATCAACCTTCAGGGCTTCTAGCCGGGTTGTATGCTGCATAGCGCCGTACGGAAAAGCAACACACTCTGTTGTTCCAGGACCACCACCATGACCTTTCATTATTTCGAGGCCACCATAATCCTAGGAAAAATTATTTTGTAATCCAACAACACAAGCACAATGGCACATGCTGTTTCATATAGGCTAGAGCAGATGTGCCCCTACACACCCGAGTTCGAATTCCCCTCCCCACAGTTTGAATTAGTTAAAGGTTGATTATATTGCTTGTATAGAAAAATCCACTGTATGATACTATGAGGGTGTGTCTATGATGAGCGTGCGATAGTGAGCATGTATGACAGCCAAGGGCAGATGCACTATGGGACCAAGGTGGTCCCAAGACCACATGGAGCCCGGGGAATAAGCATGTGAAGGTCCTCGGGGACCCTCTAAATGTTTTGTACGCGTATCTTTTGTGCCCATTAAGTGTTTGATGTAATGTAGGCTAGCATATCTCGGTAACACTCGGCAAGTTGTGTCGACGACACTCTACAAATGCTCTCAATATCACTCATCAAATTGTTTCGGTAAATATCAATATCCATTGACTTGTGCAACATGGTTCAATTGACACGACAACAACCCACCAAGTGTTAGATGAAATGCCTCTGTAAATAAACTAAAATTTGTTTGCGCGCTTCGCACTGTGTTTTTATCTAAAAAACTTAGACTTTTAACATTGGAACCCTCCAAGGTTCAAATCCTAAATCCGCCACTGATAACAACTTCGGTTTTTATCTTTATCTTTCCTTAAAAGAGGAAGGGCTAGGAGTAGGATGATAGCTATCAATTTGAATATCCTTGTGGTGAAACGAATATTATTCAACTTCTTCATATATCCTCCCATTATAGATTGATAAATGTAACTTTGATAACCATGAAAGAATTAAGAACTCCGGATGATATCTCTGTGATGTATTTACATTAAAGATGTAATCAATTAGGATTGGTTTATCCTACTAGCTATAGGATTTAAATTAGTTCTTCCCTTTCCTATTGGTTTTTAGAATTTCCCTTTCCAAGTAGGTTTTCATTTTCCTTTTTATTGATCTTAATTTTCTCATGCAGAAGTAATAAGCCAAACAACATGAGCACAATGGCAGCAGCGACGACTTCACAGCAACAATAATTTCAGTTCAACAGGGTTTCTCATTCCCTTCGCTCACTCTCTCTGCTTCCCTAGGGTTTCTCAATTCCCAAACTCTACCATTTGTCCAAATTCTTTGGGTTGCCCATTGAAATTAAGCTATTAATTGCTTTAATTTCTTAAATTTCCGTGTATTTGTCAAATTTTTCTTTCTTGCCCCGAAGAAGAAACTGGAAATTGGTGAAAATTAGGGTTAGGGTTTGGATTGTAAAGAATGTCGAAAGTCAGGGATAGGATCGAAGATTTCAAGGATGCTGTGCGCCACTCTGCTATCTCTATGAGTTACAACGAGGTTCTTAAATTAATTCCATTCTCTCTCCAATTGATCGAATTTACGTTTTTATTTTGCCAATTAAAGACTTTCATCTGCATATTTACAGTCCAAATTGGCAGCAATTATGGCGAAATTCATTATTCATGCCCCTCGCCAAAGGTCACCTTTTACCAGAGCTGCCCTCAAGACGGTATCTACACATTTGTCACTCTTCTTCTTCATTTCCCTTTATTTAATCTGATTATGTTTTAAGTCATTTCCTTTTGTTCATTGGGTCAGCTCGAAAGCATTGGAACTCTGGAACAGTTTATGTTGAAACATCGAAAGGATTATGTCGATCTGCATCGCACCACTGAACAGGAGAGAGATAGCATTGAGCATGAAGTAAGTTATCAGTTGACAAATCCTGGCTTCTTATTTTTTTTGTAAGCTGCAGAAAATTTCGAAATATAGATTCATTCTAATATTATATGCACAAACTCTACAGTTTTGTGTATGCTATTCAATTTGATGTCAACATGTGTTTAAAGTGTATATCAATTTGTGTAGGATTAAGTTGTGTATTCTGTAACATTGAGCTGGCTTCAATTTCATGCGTGAGTCCTTTTTTATTCACTTGCTTATTGTGTAAGAACAATTTTTCATAAATTTCTGGGGTTTACTTTGCTCTTGTTGTATTTTGAATGAAGGTTAGTACTTTTATTAAAGCATGCCAAGAACAAATTGATGTTCTGAAAAATAGCATTAACGATGACGAGGCAAACTCAAAGGGATGGCTGGGCATTAGGACTGATTACTCTAATGCTGATACTATAGCTCACAAACATGGTGTGGTATGATTCTTTCTCATTCTATCAAGTATATCCAATGATATTATGTATTATTATTATGTTCCGATTAGCCTCCAGGGAACTATGGATTTCTTCGCCCTGGTCGTGTGTTATATGGGAAGTCTAGTCCTTTTTAGTTGTTCTTTGTTGAGCTGAATTATATTTACCAGACTATTGGGTTACTTAATATTCAATCCAACTTAGTTACGATTGCATATTCCTCGGTGTAAACATGTTGGCAAGAAATGAATGGCTTGTTTGCTTATATAATTATCGAATACATATTCTGAAACTACAGGTTTTGATTTTAAGCGAGAGACTCCATTCAGTCACGTCACGTTTTGATCAGCTAAGAGCCATACGCATCCAAGATTCCATTAATAAAGCAACACCAAGAAGAAAACTTGAGCGGATTAAGACTACAGAATCTGCATATACCTCTAACTCTAACAATTTGGAGCTCAGGGAACCTAATGAATTTCAACCCGAGCCTCTAACAGTGCAACAACAACTTTTAGATGATGAAACACGTGCCCTTCAGGTATTGTAATACATGGCTTTCTATCTATTTTCTTGACCCTTGCTATTCCCGTATTTAGAAACCCTTAAGTGTTTAAAGTTGCTTACTGCTGTTCTTGGTATGCAATGCAGGTAGAGCTGACTGGCCTTCTAGATGCAGTTCAAGAAACCGAAACTAAGATGGCGGAAATGTCTGCACTGAATCACCTTATGTCCACACATGTTTTGCAACAAGCTCACCAAATAGAGCAACTATACGATCAGGTGTCGGATTATGTGTCTGTGCAGTTGTTTAGTATTGGACCCGCTGCCTTGAATTGTCGGTATTCGTTTAGAAAGGCTAATTGTCTCTGTTCTATTCAACAGGCAGTTGAAGCTACAACGAACGTAGAGTTTGGTAACAAAGAGATCTCCAAAGCAATCCAGCGGAATAGCAGCAGCAGGACGTTTCTTTTGCTTTTCCTATTTGTACTTACTTTTTCGATTCTCTTTCTTGATTGGTATAGTTAAACGCATTCTTCGTCGTATAAATTATGTTCTCCAGACTTTCACACAGGAAATCGGGAAGAATGCGAAAAGTTGAGTTGAGTGATGTTTACTTATATTACTTGTCTCCTCTTGGGTTCCAAGTGATTGGAATTGTATTTACAGATGTATATTTTTCACTTTACCAGACCAAGAAATACCTGAGGTATGTTATCCCCAATTTTAGGATAGTGTGTTGTATATTCAAATTTTGGATTTGGCTATAATACTTTCATTTATTTAATACAAATACCATTTCGACGGTTAGATTGTGATTGTATAAAATATATATATTTATGTGAATACATCTAACGTTAGATAGTGATTGTATTAAATACATGTAAGTGTTGTTGTCATTCCTTCAAAGTTATACTAAATATTCCTCCTAAGTATCAACTCTTCATTTGTAATTAAAAGCTTTTAGGTTCGAATTTTAAGAATGACAAGTTAAAAATTAATTTATTCTTCCATTTTTTATTGTAAATATTTGTTTCTATAAAACTTGACTATGATACAAGAATTATTAAAAGGGTCAGTTGTCATTTAATGTACTCTTAATCAGTTGAATTACAAACTCATGATTTTGTTAACTAGCCAACTAGATTTGATAATTTCTTACACGACCCGTCAACGCGACACGAAAACAATACGAAAATAACGGGTTTCAAGTCAATACGATAACTAATCAAATCTTTATCGGATCACACGTTAAGAACCCATTAATAATGGGTCCTTAACAGGTTTACATACATGTAACCCGTGGGTTACCTGTTTTGACCCATTAAGAAAAAAATTATTTTGATGATTTTAAACTACTAAAAAAACTTACTATAAAATACAATACCCATAGTACGTACATTGTATATGAACTATGTATTATTGTATTATTATTTTATTTAAGTTTAAAAAGATTAAGTTTTATTATGAGAATTTCTTATTATCATTACTAGGATAAAATTTACTTGACGTGTTGTCCAAAATTCTAATCAACTAGTATAGTATAGGCAAAAAGATAGACTTTCAATAGAGTCAACGGCTTAACAAATTTTTTTACTCTCTCATTCAGTCATACTCATAAATTTTTTATCCTCTTAAAAGTGAGATGAAAAATGTCACAGGCCGTCCCGGGATTCTATATATCGGGGACGTGAAATGACGAAATTACCCTTGACGGGTATTAAGGTATGAGTGTGTATGATATATTATTGGACTAAATACATTCCTAAGCTTTTGGAAATAATTTAAGTTGGATAAAAATTGGGTTGTATGTTTTGTGTGGTTAGGGATTAAAATTGGTATGTATGGTTTAGGTTGGACCACACACATGCACAAGACCCCTCGCCTTTTTCCCCCGTGCTCTCTCTTTCTCCTCTCTGTTTCAGTCTCACTCTCTCCCTCTCGAACCGTACGGACGAGGCTAATACCCTCGAACTTTCACGGATCGACGCCAAAAAGGGAATTCTAAGCTTATAGTGAGCTTAGTGAGGTCCCAAGGAAGCTCGGAGTGCTTCGTTTGAAGGTTTTGGACGTCGGGATCATTGGGTTCGAAATTGGCCGATTTTCTTGGAATTTCTCCGGTGACACCTATCCCGAGGACGAGCGCATCTAGGGACGTCACGGGGGTTACGACCCATCGACTTACCAGTGAGTGGGCAGTTTTGTTTTCCGTATATACCTATATACTATTGATTTTCCCAGAAATTGAATTTATGTGAAAGTATGTTTTAAATGTCATGCATGCATATTATGAGATATATGAATTGATAATTGATGCATATATATATATGTGAATTGGTGCTGTGGACACACAGGTGAGTATCAAGTGAGTTTTATGTTATTCCTGTGAATCATTGATGATGTGAATTGTGTTGAGAGCTCATAACCTGCACCCCTGGTGTTAGTGCTTATATTATTCACCGCACCGCACGCTCACCTTGGATCCAAGTAGGTGCATGTCGTACAGACCATGTGAGGGTTCCGACATGCTAGTCGTATAGATCACTAAAGGTGGTTCCTACTAGTAAGTGACCTTAGATTATGCGCGCAGATGATTGATGAGAGAAGCACTAGAGCGTATTCTTACACCTTTCTTATTGTACAGACTACTTTAGGTAGTTCTGATTTATGTGCATGAGTAGTGCCGTACAAGTCACTGTGGTGACTCCGGTGGGATTGGATATTGAGCTATTGAATCAACCGTACAGGATCAACTGCAGGGTCTCCGGTTGATTCCTTATTTCACCTGTTATATTGATGCATCCATATTCTGTTTTTGACATCATGGCATGGCATATTTTCTGGATTTGATAAAGATTGATGATTTGAGATATTTGAAGATTTATATGCATATTATATACTATTTTTCTGGGAAGTATACAGGTTTTACAGTGAGAGGTTAGAAATGTTTTAAATGAAATGTTTTGGAAAACTTTGGTTTTACTGACCCACTCAATTTTGTTTTACGCCTCTCCAGGTTCTAGTTAGCAGTGTTGGTGGCCCACGAGGATCCTCACGGCGTACTGACAGACTACATAAATGTAGGACTCACCTACAGGTGTTGTAACTTAGTTATGGTCCTACTTGACTGCACCTAGTATCTATGCTCTGAATTTGTGTGTTTTACTATTAAACTCACTCTAGCATGCTAGTTGGTTTTAATTCCTTCATATTTCTCATATTCTTTGCTTCCGCATTGCACTTTTGGTTACGTCACGTTCACGTGACAGCCAGCACGCCTTGATTCTAGGATCGGGGTGTGTCAAAAAACTTATAAAACACATTAAAAAAAAAATAAAAACATCATCAATATAACTCTTGAAGACATTATATCAAGTCAAAGTTCCAATACTACTTTCCTTGGTGATTTGATGAAAAAACATGTAAGGTTCCTCAATCTTGAAACACAACTCCTTTTGTTTTGCATATCCTAGAGCATTTGATATTTTGTAATAATGTACTAATATTTTTTTTTATTAGGCTCTTATTTTGGGATACGTAAAATTTGAAAACAAATGGGTTTTTATGTTTTGAAGTAATATTTATGTGAGAATGTGGTATGTATATACTAGTTTAGTATTTATGATTTTCATTTGATTATTTATTATTTAATATATATATATATATATTAATGGTCGATTTCGGGTCGGGTAATGGGTCGGGTCATATTATCTATTAATATTAATGGTCGATTTCGGGTCGGATCATATTACTCTTTTGTTTTAACGAATGTTATACGATACGAACCGTTAAGATACCAAATCTATCACGAAAACGACACGAATGTCAGGTCTATAGCCAACTACTAGAGCATAATTTTTTTTATTGTGACAAATAACAATACACTAGAAAACACTAATTTGGGGATATAAAAATAAAAGGATGTGATTTCCACATAGAGTAAAACCTCTACAATCAATGGCGGAGACAAGATTTTTTTTTCTTGGATGGGCTAGTTGAAATTAGTACCATAAAGTCATATGTTTATTTTGTTTTTCTTATAAAAAAATTATATAATAATCCATATATAAAGACCAACAATAGAATATGAACAATTCTTGAAATCATAACCCTAACCAAAGACTGCAAGGACCATATAAATAATTAACCAACTAAATAAATCATGAATAAGTAAATAAAGCGATTAAGAACATATCAAATGTTAAATTCATTGGAAAATCGCAACAAAAAGTAAGGAATCGTGGAGATAGAGATTTAATTGTGAACTAAAAGAAAATTCTTTTTCTTTTCTTGAGTAAGAAGTACAGGTGAATCGCCGAAGACAATCATGAGTGAATGGGCGTAGGCTAAATTGCATAGGGTAAATGGTCTTTTTATTTAACAAATAGGATAGAAGGGGGGGGAAGATATAACTAATTTATTATTTTTAGCATAAAAAGTATTATTTATTACATATCCTCTACTAAATATATATGAAATAATAACCTGTATTGGAATTGAGTGGGCTATATAGGTTACAGACATTAACATAAGTCATTAAAGCATGAGTTTAAAAAATGATAGTGCTAGTCACACACCCTTATTAATTTTTTGTCATTGATCTTCGTCAATTCATTCAATCCAAAAGGTCGAAAACTGAAAAAGATGTGTGAGAAATAAAAATAAGTGAATAGATAACACTACACTTACAAAAAACCTCCCTGGGCTACACCCTACCTTAGCCTTGTTGTGACAACCCGTCCCAAATTTTACATTTCTATTAATTTTAAAAGCATGATTTTACAAAAAAATGCCCTTAGAAGCGGAACTGTAAACTTGAGAAATACTTTTTTTCAGTCACGAATTATATTTTTATATATTTTTAAATATGATATCTTTTAGTAATTAATTATTTAAAGAGGAAGATGAAGAAGATGAGGGGAAAAGAAAAGAAAAACAGAAACAGAAAAATGAGGAGGGAAGGGTAAAGCTGCCCAATCGGAACATGAGAGAGGGAGGAGGTGGGCCAACCAGAAAGAAGAGAAAGTGGAGGACCAATCAGAGGGAGAAGAAAGGAGGGAAAGGAGGGAGAGTGATGAACGGGGAAAAAGGGGGAAACGGGTCATCCTTGACCCGTGCGACCCATGCCTTCAAACTGGCGGTTTCTCACCGTTCTTGTTCAATTTTCCAACGAATTGGACCTATGAAACACTTCCAATCATCCCCTTGGCCCTTTCTCTTCTTCTTTCTCCAAAAATTAGAGGGAAATTGATAGTATTTTGGTACAAAAATGGTGATGGGTGCCATGGGAGACTTTGCTCAAAATCGATCAATTGTGAAACCATCCCCTTCAATTACCATCATCAAAAAACTCCTCTAGAACCCAGGAACAAAGCCTAGGTAATGGTTGAGGTGTCAGAGTTGCTATGGAGCCGAATTGAAAACACCCAAAACTAGGGTTTTCGACAGGTTTTGATGAAATTGAAACCTTTCTAGGACAAATTGGACTTGACCACAGTTATAAAGTTTACTCTAATCTTTGAGATCTTCAATTCTGTAATTTTTGAGAATTTTTAAAAATAGTTGAATTTTCCAGCAAGTCGGGGCGGCTGACCGCCACCCGCGGCGGCGTGTGCGGCGACACGTGGCCTGTGGGCCAAAGATGTTTTGTTTAAGTACTATTAGATTCCTGGGTTCATAATTGATACCCGTATGACGTAATTTTATTATTTGGGCTTAGTTTCAGTTCGACACGTGAATATGTCAAAATATGAATTGACGATTCGACCGTTGGATCGTCACCAAACTTTAATAAATTATAGTGCACAATATTTGAGTATCATATGAACTTACAGATCGGGAATCCAATCTATGGATCTTCCCAAATTGGATTTGTAAGTTTATAAAATAAATGTTGACCGCCGCTTGGTTTTGGCAATTGGCGGAAATCCAACCGTTGGATCGTTCCGAAACTTTAGTATGTTATTCTAGAAGCATAATGTGGATCCATAGAAGTTACGGATCAAATATATGATTTGTAGATCTTCTAGAACGAGTTACGTAGACTCATGTATGATGTAAGTTATATATCGTATCAACGAGAATTCTGAGATATGGTTTGATAATTGGTCACAGGCGCCGATCGTTTGTGACGCTTCGATGTTTATGCTAGGAAGTTGTAGTGCGGACTCCAGGTGAGTGGATCTTTCGTTGCTTATCATATTTTTCATGATTGATAATTCTATAAATACTTTTAAATAAAAATGAGAAATCTATGCCATGATATATATACATTTATATGTTATAAAATACTATGAGATGGTTGAGTTTAGATTTCATCGTGAAATATCCATATGTGTATTACTATAAATGATTAATGCGAACTACGAATGGCTTGATCCCTGTTTAGGGTACGTAGGCAGTCTAACGAAACGTTAGATGCAGCCATATAAGAAATGAGATTAAATAATCGAGACCATAGCCTTGTTTAAGGAATTGAGCAATAGGTGTGGGCTTTTGGTTTCCATAAATGCAATTATATGATTTATGCTTTAAAAATGTCATGCCTATTGAATAATACATAAACGATGAGTTGAATTGGTTGCATATAAATATAATTGTGGTGAATGCAAGACACACAGGTAAGTTCAGGTAAGTTCAGGTAAGTTTAGGTAAACTCAAGTAAGTATACGGTATTAGATGATTGATAAGATATCTGATGAGATATGAATATGTCGTATAGGTCACTAGAGGTGACTCCGACTTATACGCTAGTCAGGATTGATGAGATATGTGATGAGATATGAATGTGTCGTATATGTCACTAGAGATGACTCCGACTTATAAGCTAGCCATGATTGATGAGATATGTGAGGAGATATGAATATGTCGTATAGGTCACTAAAGGTGACTCCGACTTATATGCTAGCCATGATTGATGAGATATGTGATGAGATATGAATGTGTCGTATAAGTAACTAAAGGTGACTCCGACTTATATGCTAGCCATGATTAATGAGATATGTGATGAGATATGAATATGTCGTATAAGTCACTAAAGGTGACTCAAACTTATATGTTAGCCATGATTGATGAGATATGTGATGAGATATGAATGTGTCGTATAGGTCACTAGAGGTGACTCCAACTTATATGCTAGCCATGATTGATAAGATATGTTTGTACCATACTTAGGGCATCCGTATTTAGATCTCGTATAAATACTCAGGGAACTTAAGTGTAATTATGTAATAAAGGAATGGGCAAATATGTAATAAGTGAGAAGCCCTTATTCTATAAAAGGGACTCATCACCCTCACAATTGAGGAGTCCAATTCCTAGGCCCTCTCACCCCCTCTCAAAGTTCTCACTCTCAAAGCTCTCTCTCCCTCAGATAAATACATAATCAGTGTGGACGTAGCCCAAACCTTGGGGTGAACCACGATACATCTTGTGTTATTTACATTTCATGCAGATTCACGGTCGAATTTACGTTGTACCAAGACCTCCGGTTTTGTGCATCAACATTTGGCATCATCTATGGGAAACGACACGAAAAACTATGTCGGTCCTCTTTCAATTTTCACCTCCATCGCGGATCTACAAAACCCACACAGAGACACAGACACAGACACAGAATTATCCCTGCTTTCTCTCCAACACTGAGAATACCACCTCAGGCAAATCAAAAAACCATCTTTATACTTTGTGGTGACAAAAAATTTCAAAAGAGAGGCTCTCCATGAAGTTTTCTATGCTCATCGTGCTGTGCTTGCTCGCTTTACTCTTCCAACATTCTCTCTCTACCACAATACTAGTTGATGAAGTTTCAGGGTGGAAAAAACCCAAATGTTCATGTAGAAGACTCTTGTCATTTTCAAGCACAAGTATCAGTACAACCTCTACATTTTCCAGAACCAAAGAGCCTTCAATCTCTGCGATTTCACTCAAGCCATTATTCTCAGCAAACCTGACTCCACCTCCTTCACGTGGCACCCATCACGCATTGGTTTCTTCTACTTTGCCTTCAACAATGGCTCTTTGCTTATCAGATTTTCAACCTACGCCAAAAGGGAACAATGGGCGAGGACGAGAAGGTGAAGAGTGAGGCTCTGCAAATAATCAAATGACACCAGAACTTGCCGAGTCTCGTCGTCTTCGATCTCGAACTACACCCTCTGGCCCTTCTTCTGCGAGTGCTGCTACTACGATGACACGTCGTATCTTTACCCGCAAGCCTTGGGAATATTGTATGCGCTCAAGGACAAAGGAATATCCATGGTTGTTGCTTCGAGATCTCCAACTTCTGACGTTGCCAAATCTTTCCTCCAAAGACTAGGTATCCACTTGTTTGTTTCTCACCCAGGTTGGTTGATCATTTTCTTGTTTGGCAATTCTTTAGATTATTGTTGTCAGGAGGAGCAGGTGTTGTAAATGCTGAGTTTGTCCAATGATAGAAGCATATTTATGAGACTTAGTTAGCTTGTTTTCTTGCATTTTCATAGTTTGTTTGTGTTTATTATAGTGTTTTAAGCTATTTTCGTGTGTTTGTAGGTCCAAATAACAAGGTTGGCAAGAAATTGCATTTTGGAGCAGTTTTGGGCACTAAATGGATAGCACGTGTATGGGCCAAGGTGGATGGACGTTTTTGGAGTTCAAAAGGCTAGGAATATGATAAGAATCAGGAAGAAATTACTTCAAGTCAAGGAGATAAGGAACCAGAAAGAAAGAAGGAACATTATCCAAACTACCTTATCTTATCCAAATTGTAACTAACCTTATCTTATCTTATCCTACCCTAATCCTATCCTAACTTAATTCCAGCTGCATGGGGGATTTATTTTCATATTATGACACATTAAAATAGGTTTCTAGAAGCCCTTATCCACTCCTACAAAGGTGCCACACCTTATCCCTTGTTTTTCTAGGAATCAGCCACAAAACAACATTTCTAGAAGGCCTTATCACTTGTCCTACAAATCTGGCGCCTGGATCCTTTCTAGAAGCTCTAGAACCTACAATCCTTTTCCCTTAGGATTGTGCAAACCTTTTCCCTTCAGATTTTGGTGAACCCTAGTCTTTTTCCTTCATGAATTGTGCCAAATACACATTCCTTTCCTTTAGAAATCCATGGGTTTCCCTAGCCCTATAAATACAAACATTTGTGCAGCAATTAAACCACCACCCTCTACCATTAGATCACTACACCATCCACCTTTTACCACAAATTCGTCCTTAACATCCATCACCCCCAAAACCACCCTCTACCATATTTTTCTACACTCATACACCCCTCAAACACATTCACCCCTCATTATGCCGTAAGTATTGCAAGGAGAAAGAAGAGGAGTCTTTGAGCTGTGCCTATGCTCAAGTCTTTGGGAGTGCTGGAGCGTTCTTAGGTGTTTTCCATCTTTTACTTTCAATGTTTAATTTAAGTTATCTTTGTTTATTTGCGAACATGAGGAACTAATTTCTTTATAGTTGGAGGTGAATTCGAAGCCATGATCATATGTTTTATATGAATTGATTTCCTCCAATTATTGTTTCATGAATCGTGAATGTGGTTTGCTTATCTGTTTTATTAAAAACTTCCTCTTGTATGTTGATTAAGGTGGCCAACTTAGTTTGCATGCATGAATTTGATGCTAGAGTATAAGGGAATTTCACCTAATCGTTATGAACTTATATTCATGAGTAGTAAAAGTCACTAGTCATGATTGTGTTAAGTAAATCCTAGGCAAGAGTAACATACTTTTCATAGTTATGAATGCCTCGTCAATGCTTATGGTTTCCATTGAACTTAATGATCTTTGTTAAGTGTTTCTATCATGCGTATTCCATAGTTAGGGAACTTGATAAAGTATAATTTGGTTGTGATGCGTTTTCCATCCAATTCAATGAATCTAAGGAAATCTGAAAATTAATTAGTTCAATACAATTAATTTGGGGCATTGTCATTCATGGTTGGTCGAAAGACTAATTGGAAATTGATTCGTATGCATATGTTTCATGTGTGGAGAAGGAACCCTCTAACTAGCCTATCATCCATCTAATTCACCCAGTTTCGTCCAAAATCTGTTTAAGTCTTTCTTGAGTGTTTTTAACTTATTTTGAGTCTTGTGAACTTGTTTTGAGTCTTTTGAGTCTAGCCAAATGTTTTAAGTTTGTTTTTGTGTTTTTTTTAGTCAGTTTAGAGTGTTTAGCAATCCCTCATATTCCTCGGTTTAAGAACAATCCCTACTTATTTATATACTACAATTATCAAAATAGGGTTTAATTTGTGTGTCAAGTTAATTTTCACATCATCCAAGATTCTGAGGAAAGTGACAAACTGAAGAGCAGAGTCTTCAGGCTTAGGTAGCCCAAGCAAAGCGCCACCAACGTTCTTCAGAGATGGGTCTCTGAAGGCAACCCAATTTCCATTTCGGACCTCCGCCAGATCTCGAATGACCTCAGCAAGTCTCACCGTTACAAGCACGCCCTCGAGCTTGCAGATATCCGAGTGGATGGTCAGCCATATTGGACACAGATCCGATGGCACTGTCTCGGTTCCAGCCATGGCCCAGCAGACTCTCTGCCATGTCCACCGGGTTATAGAGTGACAGAATGGACAAGAATCTGATGGCACAGCTGTGTCGATTCAAGCAACTTGGACAAGTTATGAAGCGGAGGCGCTGAGTCAAGTCGGATGTTTAGTGCGAAGATGAGCAACCACAGGGAGTCCACCATCCCACTATCTAAAAAAACACTCACAAAAAAGAAAAGCAAAAGCACTGATAGAAGCAATACTATTGGCAGATTTAGATCAAAATCCACTGCGCCTACGCAGAAAAAGAAAAAGAAAGCAAAAAAAAGGGAAAGTAAAAGCAACAGCAAGTGAGTGTGTCTGGAGGTGGATAGATCAGGGTAAAGGAATAGAAAAGAAAAAAAGCAAAAAGATCATGTCATTGGGAGAATATTTCAGAAAGCGGTGGTGATGGCATTATGGGCCTGACCCATTAAGCAGAAGGTCGGATTTATTTTTTGATGTAATTTATTTTTCTTATCTTTCAGAGACATCTGTATAATCCCCATCAGAAGATAGTCAATAAAAAAACGGCAAAGATCAAAAGAATATAGGCTGGAATGTTGTGTGGAGAGCGAAGACCCATAAGCCTAAAATAGCACCATCCAGGTGATCAAAAATACGCCCAGTACTCCATAATTATTCGGCAACCTGCCGCTATTACCACCAACCAGGTGATCAAAAGTACGCCCAGTACTCCAAAATTATTCGGCAACCTGCCGCTATTACCACCAACCAGGTGATGAAATGTACAACCCGTACTCTAATATCATTTAGCAACTAGCCATTCATGCCACCAACCAGGTGATGAAATGTACAACCCGTACTCTCTTTCATGCCACCAACCAGGTGATCAAAAGTACGCCCAGTACTCCAAATTATACATGAGCATTACTCATGTCATTCATACATAAAAATTCATGAGCATCACTCATGACAATCATACATAAACATTCATGACCATCATTCATGTCAACATTCATGAGCATTACTCATGTTAACATTCATATGAGCATCACTCATGACAACATCCATGAGCATCATTCATGTCAATCAACATAAACATTCATGAGCATTACTCATGTCAGTCAGCTTCAAAAGCTTCATTTACAGAGCTCTAGATTCAAAAGCGTCATTTACAGAGCTCTAGCTTCAAAAGCGTCATTTACAGAGCTCTAGCTTCAAAGCTTCACTTGCAAAACTTCACCTACAAAGCTTCAGTGCAGGGTATACAAATACCGCATCCGAACAATCGCCACTTCGGCCCATACATGGATTCAATTTGAAGTCTCCAGCCAACAAACTCTATTGACCGAAGACTTGGGAGACTACATTATGTACCATATATTAGGCCTCAACTGGGCCTCATGAAAAATACTTGGGGGACTCTAGCCCATTATTTATGTATTGAGGAGAGCGCCCTTATTCTATAAAAGGGACTCCCTCACTTTCATTAGAGAGCACCCATTATTCATGTACAGAATAGCGAGCCCTTATTTTATAAAAGGGATTCCCTCACCTTCATTAGAGAGCAACGCCGCCAGCTGAGCAACCGCCTCACCGCGAGCATCACTCTTAACCCATCACTTATGTATTGAGGAGCAAGCCCTTATTCTATAAAAGGGACTAACTCACCATCATTAGAGAGCATCACCGCCTATTGAGCAACTGCCTCGCTGTGAGTATCAACTCTAGCGCACATTTTTGTATTGAGGAGCGAGCCCTTATTCTATAAAAAGAACTCCCTTACCTTCAACGCCACAAGCTGAGTCAACCAACGCAACATAAGCCACAAACAGAGCAGCCTCGCAACATGTGCTACTTCTAGTTGAGCACCATTTCAGATTGAGCACCGCCTCATATCGAGTATCAGTTCTAGACGATATCTAGTTACTTCGGCCCACACATGGACTGAATTTCAAGTCTCCAACCAAAAGACTCTCTTGACTGAAGACTTGGGGGACTACTGTTAGTACCATACTTAGGGCATCCGTATTTAGATCTCGTATAAATACTCAGGGAACTTAAGTGTAATTATGTAATAAAGGAATGGGCAAATATGTAATAAGTGAGGAGCCCTTATTCTATAAAAGGGACTCCTCACCCTCACAATGGAGGAGGCTAATTTCTAGGCACTCTCACCCCCTCTCAAAGCTCTCACTCTCAGAGCTCTCTATCCCTCAGATAAATACATAATCAGTGTGGATGTAGCCCAAACCTTGGGGTGAATCACGATACATCTTGTGTTATTTACATTTCATGCAGATTCACGGTCGAATTTACGTTGTAACAAGACATCCGGTTTTGTGCATCAACATTTGGCATCATCTATGGGAAACGACACGAAATATGAGAAGCATGTGTGTGAATACGGGATGAGCGGGCAGACATGATGAATATGCGATGAGTTAGCATATGATTATAAATATGAGAAGTATGACTTGAATTGATATATAATTCTATATTCTAAACTTTCTAGAAATTATACAGGTGTTGTAGCGAGGGATTATATAAATTTATATGGTTCCTATTAAAATTTTAATTACTGGGCTACTCACCTTTGTCTTGTCTTCACCCTCCAGATCTTTTTAGCTGAGCTTTCTTATCGTCGAGGAATTGTGGCGATTCTTGGTATTGGAGATCATTCGAGGGTACGATTCTTAATTCACTATTCTGTACTTGCTTATGCTCTAACGTCACGTATGAAGTGGGTTCATTCCCGCTCACTAGTGCACTCTGGTATTTAGGCACTCTTAAGTTTAAATTTATTCACAATATTTTCACGTTATCACACTTTATGGCTTCGTCACCTTCCAGGCGTCGACCAACACAACTCGATTCAGAGTTCTAGTGGACATTCTGGGTTGGGGTGTGTCATTTGTGGGTGGCTTCGATCGTTTCTACAATGTCCTAAACTTGGGATCAAACTTATTTTCCAATTTTATAATTTTATGTAGGTTGCTATTTAATAGAGGTATAGTTAAAAAATATTATTTATTGATTTATGTTTTCTTAATGAATGTTGTATTTCCTAAATAGGATTCATTGGGCGCCAAAATCTTTTATTTCTTGCACGTAATCGCAAGCTCCAAAACGTGATATCAACTTCAAAAACTAAAGCATCGTTCCAAACAACTTTAGATAAACATTTTAGTCATCTCAAACTTTTATGGGAACTGTTATTAGCACTCTAAAAATCTAATTGTATATTGTTCATAAGTGTATATTTTAATTCTATATATAGAAAGTTCAAAACGTGATATCAACTTCAAAAACTAAAGCATTGTTCCAAACAACTTTAGATAAACATTTTAGTCATCTCAAACTTTTATGGGAACTATTATCAACACTCTAAAAATCTAATTGTATATTGTTCATAAGTGTATATTTTAATTCTATATATAGAAAGTTTGGAGTGCAAAATTAGATTTTTGAAATGCTAATAATAATTTCCAACTTTTATTTGTGATAGACGGTGCTATCCATCTACTTTTTTTTTTTATCTCCCACACACCTTTCTGAATTTTGAACCGTCAGGCCAAATAAATTAAAGAATATCAAAGAATAAAAATTAACAAGGGGTGTGTGAGAGGTAAAAATAAGTGCATGTGAGGTAAAAAGAAGTGTGTGAATAACACCACCCTAATGATATTGCATATTTTTTTATTCATCGACAATTATTACTATGTGGAGGAGTGTTTGCTTAAGCTGTGACTAAGACAAAATTATAACTTATTACATTGTAGAGCTTATTCCCATACATAACAGATCCTAAGTTAGAAGAGAATTTTTTTTATTAATTTAAGGAGTTATTCCTTTATACTATTATGAGAATTCCATTGTAAGACTTAGCTAACTCTCCCACTCCTTAGTGTAGTTATAATCGTTTGTTAAAAACAAAAAAAAAAGGGGAAAAAAAAACAACGAAAGGTACAATTGTAATTGGGCAAACAGCGGCCACGACTCCGTCAAAGCTCTCAGCTTTGTGATCTGAAAGTTTCTACCAAACCTTGATTTGTTCAAGTCGGCAGCAACTCCAGATCCTCCGCACTTCTCTCACTCATCTCTCATCTCTCTCTCTCCCACTCTTGAGCTAGCTACCTTTGGATTCCGTTTGCTGCTGCCGATCTGCAGGTAAAGCTTCAATCTCCATATAAAGTTTCCAATTTTTCACGATTTCTGGAATTTGGGTTTTGAACAATGGAAATATTGCTGAGTTCTTATAATTATGTGCAAATTAGTGGTGATTTGGACTAGTGTCTGGCAGAAGACTGTCATTTGTGATTCACATACTTGCTAGTCTTAGAGGAAGTTAGAATCCTATCTTATATAATCTAGGCCTTACGCGGTTTTGAGGTGTTGGGTCGATGTCGAAATCCACTGTATGGAAGTATGAGTGTGTGATTACGCGAAGAGGATTAACATGATGATAGTAAGCAACGATGACAACTTGGGTTTTCTTTCTTCCATTAGTGCCATGTTTACTTTCATTACATGGAATGGGGTAAGTCATGAATCGACTAAGGAAAAGGAGTGGTACAGATCAACTAGCACTCCCTAGTTGATCTGATTGCTGATTTTTCAGGAATTGGATTATGGATTTAATTGTGGAACGCGTGAATACAGAGGAAGTTCGGAATGTGAATAATTGTTTATGCAAGTGATACGCTAAGTAAAGTTCATCTAAACTATGGGATGGGGATTCAACTTGGGTGCAGAGGAGGGAGCACACTGCTCTTGGCTACGCCGAGGTCTGCAAGATTTGGAATAATTTCAATACCCATGTTTTAGCAGACATTGGAAAGTCAAAAATCGGAAAAATTCCAATACCCATTCCATGTAAGTAAACATGTCATAAAGGGAGGGGTAAGGTAGGATGGTAGCTATCAATTTGAATATTTTGTGGTGAAATGGATATTATTATTTGATTCCTCTATATATCCTCCCACTTTGGAAAATCAACAATTTCGGTTGAATCTCGATTTCTTGAAATATTGGATATAACTATGCAGGAAATTTCATTAAATTTATTTGTCTTACAGAAGGAATAACCCAAACAACATGAGCACAATGGCAGCAGCGACGACTTCACAGCTCTCATGCTTCTCTGCCATGAATCGCCAGCTCCACCTCTCGAGACGTTCACTCCTTTGCCCAACCACTGCTCATCCCAAGTCTTTGTCGCTGCTTGTCATGAGTCTTGAAGGTGGTTCCAAGACCAAGACTAATTTGAGTTACACAAGCAATGCATCAAAAGCAAAGTCGGATCCCATTTTAGATGATGAACTTGTTGCTCAGCCGAAGAGAGCAGCCAAGATTCATGATTTCTGTTTTGGGATTCCGTTTGGCGGGATTGTTCTAGGTGGTGGACTTACTGGATTTATCTTTTCCAGAAATCCTGCCACTTTGAGCTCTGGTGTGCTGTTTGGTGTGGCATTGCTAGCCCTTAGCACCTTTAGCTTAAAGATCTGGAGGCAGGGAAAGTCCAGTTTACCGTTCATTCTAGGACAAGCAGCTTTGGCGGCGGTCCTCCTGTGGAATAACTTTCAGACTTACGCATTGACGAAGAAAGTATTTCCAACAGGCTTCTATGCTGCCATTAGTGCTGCAATGTTATGCTTCTATTCATATGTCGTCCTCAGTGGAGGAAACCCGCCACCAAAGAAGTTGAGGCCATCATCTGCAAGTGCTGCATCGTGATAGAAACTACCCGAAATGCCTGATTAGGTATTGAGGTTATAAACTTTTGTATGGCGGAATTTTGCATTATGTATACGAATTATAGGTGTTTTCTCATGAATAAGTAAGTTTTAATTTTGGTCAAGCAGGAGGCTTGAAATGTTTCCACCAAATTTTTGTGCAAATGCGCTTCCAGAATTGATTTTGAGGCGAGTGATAGAGTAATTTAGTGGCTGATGGGCTTTGATCTTGTACTGACCTTTATATCCCAAACAGTTGATTTCTTTTTTTGCTTTTGGACAAACGATAGAATTTGTGTAAACTTATTTTCACAAGATAATTTACCTACAACAAAATTACATCTGGATTTTGTTTTTATACAACGTATTAAGGGGTGGGGGAGTAAATTGGTATTGAACACACTGTTCATGAGACTCAAATCTAAGATCTCTTACTTACAAATGAAAATGAAATTACTAAACTATAGTACTAAGTGGCAAAATACCTCCGAAATAAACAATCACAAGTTGTGTTCATTTGATTTGAGTGGACCACCACACCTCCACTAACTTTTCCTTTGGGTTATTGTGAAACTCAATCCATGATTCACGTGACCGATTCAAGATTCTAATATCAGGTGGTCCTAATTAAGGCACACTAAACGCTAGTCGAACGGCAGACTAAGACTCATGTGCCTAAATGGAGTCTAGGCAGACTACCGAATTTAAGTAAGCTGACTCTGTATCATATAAATAAGTGTCAATTTACAATGAAAAAAAAAAATTATACTCGGAGGGCAACATATAATATTCTCAAGATTTTCATAAGCTACCAAACAAACCCGACCCAACTCAAAAACCCGCCCCAACTTATGAAGCACGGCCCAAATCGAATAAAACCCGCCCCAACCTCTCGAAATGAAGCAAACTCAATTCACGTCTCTCTCCCCCTCGTCTTTCGGCGAAAGAAAAACTCTCCGATTCTTTCTACAGCGAGAGAAGAAAAGCTTCGTTGCCGCTGACAATCGCAACCCTTTCGGTACGTCCATTTTTCCTCAGGGTTTTTCAATTTTTTTTATTGTTTGGATTCTTATCGATTTTATTCGTTGTGGAAGATTTTACCCAGTTTTGGGATTTTAACTTTGAGAGGTTGAAGATTTCGATTTTCTTAATTTTTGGGTCGTTTCTGGTTTCTTGTTGGATTATTTTCTTAATCTTTTTTTACTCTCTAGTTAAACATGATTTGATATCCAGAAATTTCAAGTGTAATTTTTGTTGCCGATCTGCAAGTAAGCGTTCCTGAAATCCAGTTGTGTGATTTTCTTAATCTTGGGGCCAAGCATGGAAATATTACTGAATTGTTGAAATTTATGTGGTAAATTATTTTTGTTTGGCGTTTTTTTCAGACAAATTTTGGGGATATTTGGTGTAATGCAATGGATTTTGATGTTTCTGTTATTCTGATTTTGCAGTGAAGCAATGGCAACACTGGACTCAGACGTTCCGATGATTCCCGCAGGCGAGGGTTCGAGCAGTGCAGGTCCTTCTTCGACCAAGAAGCCCAAGCGATTCGAGATCAAGAAGTGGAATGCTGTAGCTCTCTGGGCTTGGGGTAACCACTCTAAACCCTAACCCTAGTTCCTCTGGTTTGTTTGGAGTTTGATTTTGATTAATATGGTGTTTAAGTAGGTCACTGATGTTGTTTCGCCTTGTTGTGTGCAGATATTGTGGTTGATAACTGTGCCATTTGCAGGAATCATATCATGGATCTCTGTGAGCTTTTTACTTTACATTTTCATAGTTTGAATCTATTGTCTTGATGTCAGTCCTTTTTATTTATTGATTGTTATTTTTTGTTTCGTCGTGAATAGGCATTGAGTGCCAAGCAAACCAGGCAAGTGCCACAAGCGAGGAGTGCACGGTTGCTTGGGGTAATCTTCAGCTTTCAAACCCTACTTTTCTTAAGTTAATGCTTATGCTATAGTTTAAGTTGGGTACTGATTTTTTTTTTTTCCTTAAGTTAATGTATGTGCCCTTGATATAGACTCTGATTCACACCACTTGTATTGGGTGCATGGATGATATGTCACTGTTGATAAGTATCTTATAAGTTCACTAGCATTTAATATTTTCAGTTATTAAAATGTTGTCAATTTTTATGGATATCTGATTGTTTCTTATTTTTCTTTTCTCCGTATTTCTACCTCCAATACATTTTGCATAATTGGGAAGCATGTTCTTTGTATTTTTTATCATTGAAGTCTAAAAGGGAAGGATAAGAGCTCTGTCTTAAGATCATGTAAAGATGAAGGCTGAGACTTTTCTAGGCGTGGTTAGTGCTTTTGTTAGGTGCTTAGATATTAAAGAAACAAACATGGAAACTCCCAGTTTTATTGGAAGGAAGATTCTTGTCTAATCAAAGGAAAAACAAAAGAGTTTGTTGACGCGGCTTTGCGGAACTGTACGTTGATATCCCTAGCACTAGCTTGCTGAATTTATTTTTAGGCATTCTATGTGCCTTCAAAGCTTGTAGTTTATCATCTTTAGGACCACTACACAATTCATTCACCTTAAGACATTTGTTTGAAGCTGGCCTATTCTGTCATATGTGACCTTACTGGCTAATATGCTTTAAATGGGTGTTCGTAGTGATGATTTTCTCATATGGGCACTTCGGTTATCATTTCTTATGGTTCTGAAAATAGTAAATTAGAGATTTATATTATCAGCATCTTTGTCTAAACGTCATCTTTTCGTTTTTCTCATCTCTGTAGGGGTTTGTAACCATGCATTCCACTTCCACTGCATAAGCCGATGGCTCAAGACTCGACAAGTGTGCCCATTGGGTAGGATTTTTCCCTTACTCAACCCGTACCTGTTCTTATATTACATATTCTTATATTAGATATTTGCCTGTCTTTATGGGACGACGTCTTGTTTTCTTGTTAATTCAGATAACAGCGAGTGGGAGTTTCAGAAGTATGGTCACTAGCACCTTAATGTGGCGGGTTGAACGTGGTTTGCACTTGCACCACCCGCACTATCAAGGAGGGTCTCATCCTCATCCCGTCGTGTCTATCTTTAGTCATGCTTAATTTGTTATACTTTGTACTTTGTTATTTCAGCTGATCCGGTATATTTTTGTGTTAAGCATTCGGGTGCACAAGTGTCTGATCTTGGATTGGATTCGTTAAGCATTCAACTACAAATTTTCAACCGTATGTCTTTTGTAGGCGTGGTTTTCTTTTGGATTTGCAGGTGTATGGTTTTCTCGTTGTGATCTCGCTCTTGGTTTTTCATATGGTTCTTGGGTTGTAATCGATGGAGCAAAGAATCGACATCACAGAGATCTTTCAATCGAGCCAAGTTTGAATTTTAACCTAACACACTTGATACAGCCAAATGACACATTCGTCGGTATTTAAGAAACACAACAGAATACATGTTTACCTACAAGAAATGTCAAAACTGTAACAAGTAATACTCCTTGCGGCACCCGTCCTATGATCCACCAAAACTGCTAATTGACGCCGCCATCTCTCACGAACAAAAAGTACAGAAATTAGGGTTACTTTGGGTATATAACTAGGTAGATGTTCGAACAGGGGTTTGAAACCAGACTTCTACTCAGGAGGGTAGATGGGGCGATTCAAGTGAGATCTAATGTAGATCCAACTTTTTATTCACTCGTAGGATCCAGGCAGTCTTCAAGTGTTTTTTCTTGGAAACCAGATTGAGAGGGTAGGAAAACAAGGTGGTGGGGTTAGTTGTTCAAGGGTGGCAATAGCGCCAGTCATTACTAACAACTAGATATTGAAATTCACTATTACCTGGTATACTTGCTAAAAAATGGATCTCTCATGAGGTACAGTGCCCCATAACAGCTTTCGTCTTTTAACCTGAATCCATGCCAGTATATAAAAAGAACCATTCCGCACTGAATCTCAAAGAAAACCGATTACTACACTTTCTTAAAACCTCGTTCTTTTCAGCAACAGAAAGATGAAAGTGCCACTCTTTTGTACCATCCCTGGATGATTCAATTCGTGAAAGAATGCCCATCCCAGTGAAGTCAACAGCCAGAGAAAGAAACCAAGGAATCCATGAGCGAACTCCATACTTTCGAATAAATAACACATAGATAAGTGGTCTTGTTATAAATAGAGCTTCCCCAAACACATAAAAAGCCCCTCGAAGACTTTTTTTGGACAATAAGGTGGATAGGGTCAACTTCTCAACCACTGGAGCTGTAAGATTGAAACTCGTCTAATTTGTACTTACATACGCTAATCAATACATAAATTTTATACGAATAGTTACTTGGAGGCTCCATAATTGCTTGCTGGTGTTGAACCCTACGTAACCATACTGGTTCCGAAACCATCCTAGCATTTTCTCCAAATCTATTCAATGCGGATAGTGCTCTCTTCCTTCTAAATTCCATGAGTACTGTCCATGATTATTTCTTAAGTAACCAGGCCTAAGCTGCAATCCAGGCTTCGTAAAACCACCCATGTTACGTTGAGGAGTTGAAGCTTCCACATGCATTTCATCATTTGGTGTCTCTCCACCATGCAGCAGCATCTTATATCCATTATTCTGGAACAAAGCTAACCTAACTAGCACCCTGATGGAAAATGAAATCCACAATGAGGCAACAGACAGAATCCTGTATGCAACAAATTCTTGAAAAACGAGTGACTTATGGCAAATAATAAATGGTCCTTACTTCATAGCCTCCATAATAGCAATGAAATTCCTTTTTTTTCATCACCAAAATACTGTTGACCCACAACTTCAACCAACGTTTCCAAATCTTTCAGTGCAGATATACACAACGCATACGGAAAAGAGTAACCCCCAGTAGAGCCAACATGCATTGAAGTAGGAGATGTGGCAATTATATGTTCATTGATAGCAGTTATTATTCCCAACAGAGTAGTTACTGCAGAAAACATATTAGAAAAATATTAACAATTTTTGTATTGCATGATATATACAGTCACAGAGATATAGTGAGGGAAAGAGACTTACAAAACGGTTTCAGATATTAGTTATCAAGCTATTCAATTGAAAAGATAAATGTTGGACAAATCGAACATGCTACTCCAATTTTAATATAATTGAAAACTTTTAAATGTACATTTCGATTCACTTGATTTTTAATTCTGTAACTTTCCTTTATTTTCTTATCAACCAAAATTACTTTCGTAAAATGTACAATTACCCCAGAGAGAACCACATAATCACTAACAGACGCAAAAGAATCCCTGCCAACTTCTAAGCTATAACAAGAAGTAGCCAAATGTTACCAAAATTTCAAAAAACCTGCTTCTGGTCCTATCTCCGATTCAGAAAACCGTTCAGGTAGAAGCCACGTGAACCCCTGTACAAAGTTTTGAACATCCAGTTAAAATAACAAAAATTGAAGGCCAATCATTCCACTCATTTTCGCCAATTATGAGTTACGATTACTGACAAAGTTGAAGAAGAAAGCCAAAAAGGGATTAACAGAAGAATATGAGTTTGTGACTTTGTGAGCGTATTTCTTAATAATGAGTTATATATTACTCCGAGAATCCGAAAAGTATAACCATATGCACTGCTAATATATAAGTACACAATTTTACATGTCAAATGTCAACAGCCATATGTCTATCAAAAAGGAAGAAATAAACTGTCAACGGCAATATCAGCTAACACATAGCTCGAATTCAAATTTATAACACTATCAAGATTCCATTTTTATCAGAATTTCACCATTCTTAAGTTCATTGGAAACCACCAAATAGCATAAATAATCCAATTAACATGAAAAAAAAGCACAAATTATCATAAAAATTGGTAATCATCAACAAATAAGGTGACAAAATTTAGAGAAGCTGAGAGAGCTCACATTGGCCAGAGACTCCAAGGAGTGCACATAGTCCCTGTTCTCCCTAACCCATTTCTTATAAGCCTCCATAGATTCAAAGACTCTGCCTATTCCCAGCAACACAGCCCAAAACTTCCCTCAGAAAACCCTCCTACTCAGTTTTTGCGCGACTCGGACGAGACCCAGAATTCCAGAGAGGCAAAAGGAGGGGCCCTTTTGGATAATTTGGCTGTGGACTTTCTCGGCTGCTGAAATGCTGATGGTGAAGAAGTTGCAGAACGCAGAGATTTACGGTTCGATGAGTGGTGGCTTTTCGGTTTTGTGCTGGATGCGGTATTTTAACTTGGACCGTTGATTTGCCCAGATTTGTAATGCTGATGGGGTTCAAAATAGTGGGCGGTGAAGATCTGGTGTCTGTTCCACTTCTATGGCTGAGATCTTGGGAGCGATCAAGATTCTATAAGGTGGCAGAGCAAATGATCAAATAAATTGGATATGGTTTTTGCTCACCCCAATGTTTTTTTGAAGGATAGGATCATAGGATATAGGTGATCAGACGGATGCAGAAAAAGTAGGTGATGCCTCTTTGTTTTTAGGGTGGTGCAGCCCTTTTTTTACGTACTAGTATTATAATATTTTTGAGAAGCCATATATTTGTTTTATTTTTTAAAAGGTTTTACAAAGCCTCGTTTTTCTAGCCCATTGTTTTTTGTCATTTCAAGATTTTAGTAGCAGAACTCTTGTAACGACGATGATTACTGGCAAAAGTCGTAATGTAAAAGATTGATTCGTTCGGTCTAATCATTACTTTACTTTTACTGCTCATTTATTTATGTTTTAATATCTCGTGTGAAATAAGTTCAATACTGCTTAAATGTGCACTCTAGAATTAGTCTATCACCTTCCAATCACAACTCAATTTGGGAATCCAGGTAAATATTTTGAGTTGAAGTATGTCAGTCAATTTGCTATCCCGAGTCCAATCTTCTGCACCTAAATATGCCTCTATGTGGCCTATCTTAGCTTTTGACACGTGTCCACAATAACTTTAATTTTAAATAAAAATAATAATAAACAAAAAGGAAAACTAATAAAATGGGCTTCAATACTTTGAATTTTAACAAAAAATCATATTATTTAATGGTTAGAACAAAACCCAATATCAAATCAGCCCAATAAAACTAGCCCAAACAAAGTAATTTATCAAACTTTCGATTTTACCCTTAACGTGAGTTTTGGCCCCTAACGTCAAACCCTCACTGTTGGCTCTATCTTTCCTCAGACCTCACTGGTATTTGCTTCAGCTCCGTGGTTTTCAACTCCATGGCTTTTTTCAACTCACAACAAAAAAACCACGAAAACCTTGCTTTTCAAGTCCATGGTTTTTTCTTATATCTCAAATTCTTTTTTTTTTTTTACTTGATCTTATGTTTGATGGAGATGTTGAATGCAAGGTGGCTCGATAAGGTTATCTTGGGTTTCTCCTCTAAAGTTTCATAAAACTCCTCAACATCATAAATTTTTCGAAATTGCTCAAAATCAATCGACAACACCCCCATCATCCTTCATCTGCACCAAATGCCCTTCCAATTACTAAAAATGCAATTGATGGCCAATACCAAGTAATAGGTGTGATCAAATTATACATTTTGTGTGGAATTAACAAATTTCATAGAAGGAGGAGGCGAGAAAAACGAGACCTAGGAAAGCAGAGCTTGCCTTGGCATCGTGGAGAAGAAGCCGATGAGCGAGTATGTGAGATTGAGACATGGCTTGTCGTCGCCAAGCTTGATCTAAGCAAAGTAGAAGAACCAGAGATATGTAAATTTCCCCACAAAATCCTTTATTTGTTTATGGCACACAGAGAATCAAGGTCATAATTTGAAGGTTTTTTTTTTCTTTTCTAATTTTTTTTTAAAGTTTTAAAACCATTTGTTTGAAATCTGTAAAACCCACCATCAATTTATTTTATATTATTTTCTTTGGAATTTCTCTATTATGGCTGTGATTTGACTTTTGAATCTTAATAGATATGCTGATTGCAACTTGATCAATAAATTAGTCTTTAATTTTCTTCAGAATACGAAGTGTCTTCCTCTTTGTTTTTCCGTTGTTCTATTGATAAGGATCCTCTAATTTAATTTATTTTTTAGCAGTTTGAAGGAATTAAAATGTCCTCATTTGGTGTAAGCGATCTTAGTTTAGCAAATTGGCAGTAACCTGAAGGAGATTGCATGCCCTTCACTACAATGTAACTTGGACCGGCTCATCCTATAAGACTTGCTTTACAAATTGTCATATTTAGAACCAAATATGTCCCTAGCTATGCAAATTATGTATCCTTGCAATTTGTAAAATTGAAAGCCCCTACATAAAAATCGTAAATTAATATAGCATTCAAATCAATTAGTAAAAGATACACATCCTATACTTTAACATTAGAGTAAAAATTATTTACTTATTTGTCTAGCATATGAGCGCGTTGCATTCGTAATTGACAAAAACAATTAATTATAATTCAAAAGAATCATATTATTAAGGGAAAGTTGTATCAATGTCTAGTTTAAGAAATAATGATAATATCAATGTTCAGTTTCAGAAATAGTGTAGTAACCATGTTTATTTTCAGAAATAGTGCACTACCCGTGTTTAGTTTCAGAAATAGTGAACTACTCATGTTTAGTTTCAAAAATAGTGCAATAACAGTGTTTAATTTCAGAAATAATGTAGTACTCGTGTTTAGTTTCAAAATAGTGTAGTACTCATGTTTAGTTTTAGAAATAGTATAGTATTCATGTTTAGTTTCAGAAATAGTATGTTCCATAAATAGTGTAGTACTGTGTTCATGTTCATAAATAGTATAGTACCAGTGTTTAGTTTCATAAATAGTTTGTTTCATAACATAAATAGTGTAGTACCCTTATTTAGTTTTTAGAAATAGTTCGTGTTTAGTTTAAGAAATAGTGATAATACTAGTATTTAGTTTCAGAAATAGTGTAATATTTGTGTTTAGTTTAAAGAATAGTAATAATATCAGTGTTTAGTTTAAAAAATAATGATAATACCATATTCAGTTCTAGAAGTAGTGAATGTTTGCTAGTATTTTCATTTGATTGTCACATTCACTCTAATTGAATATTTTGTATAATAAGGCCCCCACATAAGCTTTACATATATATATTTTCATATATTGAGTGCACCAATCGAACAAAAAAAATATTTGACACTGGTTAGGAGACCTTTCTCAATTTAATTCCTCTTATTTCGCTTACTAGTTTATAAATTAGTACATGAGCAATTCTTACATCTCATTTTAGTTCCTCTAATTTCATTTACAAATTTTTATGCACTCCATAAATGTAGTTGAAGCTACTCTCAAGCTTCATCACCCCAAAATTAAAAGACATAACATGGGCCAATTAAAAGATATAATCAATTGTCACTCAATACTACGGTCTGGTGGTATTCATCCTGAATGATAAATTTTGTCTTAGCTAAGAACATGTGAGAACATTTGAACATAAGCAAACTAATAACACTTTAAAGTAGGCATGCAATAAAAAACAATTCTAAAACCCATGACTTTCAAAGCCTAGTGAATGGTAAACCACAAGGCTTTTTAACAACATTAAAGAGAATAAAGGATTTTGATATTTATTACCCTTGAAGCTCATCCTTGTTTACATAAGGGATTCATCCAAGTGGAGGGTCTTCAAGTCACCTCCTAGCTCTTTAGATCTTCCTTGTGATTTTCTTCCTTTTGATACTCCTTTGCTCCTTGAGGATGTGAGGAAAGAATCTCCAAGAATACCAAAGGTTTAGTGTCTCTCCACACCAAGGATGAGGTGTGAAGATGAAATAGATGACTTAGAGGAAGAAAAAAATGCTAGCTATTTTTCCCCTAAGTGGCTGGCCTCTTTTGAGAAAAAGGGAGAAAAGGTTTCTCTTCTTTGCCTCAAGAAAACCCTAGTGAGAGAATAGCTATAAAGTTACCTTTATACCACCTCACATGTGAGTGGCAAACTTGCAATTAACCCAAGTTTGCTACCACTCACCCTTGGCAGGTTTTGACTCTGTTTATTGGGTTACTTGCCCATTTTGTTTTAGTTGTCATACAACTTAAACATAATAGGTCTTGTGGATCAAAAACCTTTTTGGGCCCCTAGACCCGAAACTAACTTAAAAGCCCAATACGAACAATTAATTAACTAATTAATTAATCTTGACCATTCTTAATTAAACCATTTAATTGCTTATCCATCTCATTTATATTTGTTCACTTTTCTTCTAACTCGGTGTACAATCCATTAGGTTTCAATTAGCGAGGTAGTGGGCGATTGTTACTCTTAACGATCGATTGTGGATTGAAACTACATTTCAATTCTCCCTTTGATGTATATTAGTGTTTGCTAATCTTTAGGGCTTCCACAAACCATGAGTAACATATAACAGTATGTCATGGTTACCCAAGCTAAGTAGAAGTGGTTGGAGAACCTATCTAGTTACAATTACAATGCAATATGATCATTCTCTAATACAATACTCTTAATCACATTGTTTGAGTGATAGTTTGTTTCATGTCTACTATCCAATGTGATACTTCTGTATATGATTCAATTAAATATGATTTGAAACAAACTTCCTAAGTCATATTCGTATGATTTGGCCAAAGACTCCCAAATCATATCTCAGAGTATTCTCCATCCACCATGGAAGGTTATGATAGGAGCATATTTATGTGACTTTGTTAGCCTATTTCTTGCATTTACTTAGTTAGTTTCTGTTTATTAGAGGGATTTAAGCTATTTTCGTGTGTTTGTAGGTTCAATTGGCAAATGTGACAATAAAGGGCAAAATGGAGCAATTTGGAGCAGTTTTGGACTTAGATTGGATAGTATGCGTATAAAGCATAATGGATGGATGTTTTTGGTGACAAATGATGCTAAAAATGTGCTACAAATCTGGAAGAATTAAATTAAGGCTTGGAAGACAAGGAATCAGCTGAAAATAATGAGACCTTATCCAAACTAACCTTATCTTATCCTATCATAATCCTATCTTACCTTATCTTCAGCTGCAAGGGGGAATCTTTATCATGTTTTAACAATGTATATCTGATTCTAGAAGTCCTAAAATCATGCAAACAATTTAATCCCTTTTCTCCTAGAATTGTGTCGTGCCCTATCCTTGTCCTCTAAGGATTGGTGCTGTGAGTCTGCCTATATATACACACATTGTGCCGTAGCTAAGAAGGGGGATTTTTCAGAGAGAGAGTTTTAGAGAGAAACTACATAAGTGTGCACTGGTTTCTGAGAATTTTAGAGACTTATGCCATGCTTGCAAGAAAGGAATGAGAGAAGGAGTTTTGAGTCATGCTGCATCCAAGGATTGTGCAATCTGCCATTGGATTACTGGAGCGTCTTGGGTTATTTCTATCCTTAGTTTTAGTTTCGATGTTTATTTTAGATTGCTTTTCAACTATGACAAACATGTGTAACTAAATTTCTTTTTAGCTAGAGGTGAATTCGAAGCCATGATCATATGTTTTATATAAATTGATTACATCCAGTTATTGCTTCGTAAACCATGAATGTGATTTACTTATCTACTTTATAGAGAACTTATTCTTGTATGTTGATTAAGGAAGCATACTTAGTTTGCATGCAAGGATTTGATGCTAGAATATAAGAGAATTTCACCTAATCGTTATGAACTTATATTTGCAAGTAGTAAAAGTCACTAGCCATGATTGAGTTAAGTAAATTCCTGGCAGGAGTATCATGCAGTTCATAGTTACGAATGTTTTGTCAATGCTTATGATTTTCACAGAACTTAATGATTTTTGATATATATCTCTATCATGTTGTTCATAGTTAGGGAACTTGAGAATAATAATTTGGTTGCATCGCTGAGTCCAATTCAATGAACTTAGGAAAATCTGAGAGTCAATTTGTGCAGTTCACGGTTAATTTGGGGCATTATCATTCGTGGTTTATAAGAATAATAACCGGAAATCAAATTGTATGTATATGTTTCATGTGTGGAGAAGAATCCTCTAGCTAGCCTTTCATCCAATTTTCGTCCAAACCTACTTTGTTTCTGCAATTTACTTGTTTTTTTTTTTTTTTGCCAATATTCAATTTACTTGTTTTAAGTCAAAATTTCATCCAAAAACCTCCCCCCCTTGGTGTTTTGTGTTAGTTTTGTCTAGTTTTCAGTTTTTAGTCTAATTTGTGTTGATTAGCATCCCTTCTAATCCCCAGCCTAGACTGATCCCTTACTTATCCATACTACAGTTGCATAATTTATAGGGTTTAATTTGTGTGTTAGTTTTTACCACATCAAATTTTGGCGCCGTTGCCGGGGATTAGCAAAATTGCTAATCTTCCCTTTGTTTTTGTTTTTGTTTTTCTTGTGTTTCTGATTTAGTTTATTTTTGTTTTCTTTGCTTTAGATACTAGTTTATGGCTAGAAGTTTTCAACCAGTTCGTGGGCATATATTAGAGTTTGACGACAATTTTGAACAAACTTTGAGAAGGAAGAGGAAGCAGCCATAACCCAATCCACTTAGTTCTAGTTCTAAATCCGAATTTGAAAAAGAGGAACAGGAACAGGAACAAGACATGGTTATAGACAATCGAAAAATTAAGGAACTTTCAACCTCGGGATTGGACAACATTGTCCCTCTTTGCTATCAATACCCTATAGAAGCTCAAGGCAAGACCAATGAATGAGTTTGAATTGAAGTCCAGTTTGCTGCATCACATTCCCAAATACCATGGGCTATCCATGGAAGATCTGGACACGCATTTGAAGGAATTTGAAGTGGTGTGCTCGAGCATGACACCAATCACCGTGGATGGCAATATTCTGAATATGAAAGCCTTTCCATTCTCTCTTTTGGAAAAGGCTAAGGATTGGCTCTTTGAATTAGCACTTGAAACCGTCACTTCTTGGGAAAGTATGAAGAAAGCGTTCTTAGAGAAATTCTTCCCAACGTCAAGAGCCATTCTTTTGAGGAAGAAAATTAGTGGAATCCAACAAGGCCAAGGAGAATCCTTTCTAGCATATTATGATCGTTTCAAGACTTTAGTTGCATCTTGTCCCCATCATCAAATGAAGGAAGAGCTTTTAATTCAATATTTATACGAATGACTACTTCCAATTGAGAGACAAATGCTAGATGCCTCGATAGGTGGTGTTTTGGTTGATAAAACACTAGTTGCTGCAAAGATCTTGATAGCAAATCGAGCCTTGAATTCACAACAATATGAAGGAGTTGGACAAAAAGACCCCCCACGACAGACTCAAGTTAATGAGGTAAGTGCTATTTCAGAACTTCAATCTCAAATGGATAATCTTTCTGTTCTTCTATCACAGGTTATTGAAGGATCCAAGGTGCAAGGAGCAAGTGCTTGTGGCGTGTGCTCTATGCAAGGACACCCCACTGATCAATGTCCTCAATTGATAGAGAATAGGGGATGGGAAAGTGCCAATACCATAGGTTATCAAGGCCAAAATCAATCAAGGAATGACCCATTCTCCAACATATACAATCTGGGCTAGAGAGATCATCCAAAAGTGGTGGGAACCTCAAACTCAACAACAAGGCGGATATAGATAGCCACCTCATGGGCTCTATCAAAGGCCATTTGCACCACCACAACCTCACCCACCATCTGCCCAACCAAATTCAGGTTCATTAATGGATAATGATAAAATTCTTCAAGTACTAACTTCTTTGACACAGGGCTTACAAAATCAAGCTAATGAGGTGGGCGAATTGAAGAATCAAATAGGGCAGATGGCAGAATTCATGGGACAATTCAGAGAACATGGCAAACTGCCTAGTTCAACTGTTGTCAATCTAAATAGAGGTTTTGAAACTGCTAAGGCTATCACGTTAAGAAGTGGCAAGGATATTGGAACCAACCCAAAATCATCCAAACGAAGCCAAATAGAGGACGAAAAGCTGCTGCAAGAAGAAGAAGAGGAGAATAGAGCCACGACAAAGGAAGAACAAACCTTGCAGCAGCCCCTTAAGAATCCCACGTAATCCCACTCAGGTAAGGTTGGTTTGAATCAAATTCCTTCTAACTCTATTCCGCCAAATGTGCCTTTTCCTCACAGGTTTATACAATCTAGGAAAGAAGAGAATGAAAAAGAGAGACCTTCAGGAAGGTACAAGTGAATATCCTGCTTCTTGATGCTATAAAACAAGTTCTGAAATATGCTAAGTTTTTGAAAGAGCTTTGTACAACAAGGAAACGGATCTCAAACAAGGAACAGGTATGGGTAAGTGAGAATGTTTCAACAGTTTTACAAAGAAAACTGGCCCCTAAATGCAAGGATTCAGGTAGTTTTACAATCCCTTGTGTTATTGGCAATACCAAGTTTGAGCATGCTATGTTAGACTTAGGTGCTTCCATTAATGTCATGCCCTACTCTATCTATTCATTTATGAACCTAGGAGAGCTGAAAAATGATGGTGTTATTATTCAATTGACTAATCGATCTAATGCATATCCGATAGGAGTTTTGGAAGATGTTTTGGTGCAGGTTAACCATTTGATATTTCCAGCCGATTTCTATGTGCTTGAAATGGAAGATTCAGCCCATTCTACACCATTGCCAATCTTACTTGGAAGACCTTTCATGAAAACAACCCGTACCAAGATAGATGTGTTCAAGGGGACATTAATAATGGAATTTGATGGCGATGTTATTGACTTCAATATTTCTGAAGCTATAAGGTATTCTATTGATGATCATTCTTATTTTTCTATTGATATAGTTAATTATTTGGTGCAGGAATATCTCGAAGTCCTAAATAGGGATACCCTTAAAACAACCATTACCGAAGGAATATGAGTCACAACCACTGTGGCCGAGCCTAACCATGTAGAAATTGGCAAGATGGTGACTACCCTTGAGTCTTGCCACAACACATTGGTAAGCCTCCAATCCTAATTCCAATTCCCATTTCTACTAATAAGTTGTTACCTTCAGTGATCCAAGCACCCATTCTTGAGTTTAAACCATTGTCGAATCATTTGAAGTATGTCTTCTTGGGAGATAAAGAGACATTGCCCGTCATAGTCTCTTCATCACTCACGGCAGTAGAGGAGGAGAAACTGGTTCGGGTGTTGAAAGAGCACAAAACATCCATTGGATGGACTTTAGCTGACATTAAGGGGATAAGTCCTACAACATGCATGCATCGCATACTTCTAGAGGAGGGGGCTAAACCAACTCAAGAGGCTTAACACCGACTCAACCCTCCAACGATGGAAGTTATGAAGAAGGAGATTATCAAGCTTCTTGATTGTGAAGTTATTTATCCAATTTCGGATAGTCGTTGGGTTTCACCGGTTTAAGTCGTTCCAAAGAAATCTGGAGTCACTATGGTGAAGAATGAAGAGAACGAACTTGTGCCCACTCGTATCCAAACAGGTTGAAGAATTTGCATTGATTATAGGAAGCTTAACGCCGCCACAAGGAAAGTGATCTTTCCTCTGCCATTCATTGATCAAATGCTTGAAAGGTTAGCTGGTCATTTGTTTTATTGCTTTCTTGATGGTTATTCAAGATATAATCAGACTGTTACAGCTCCAGATGACCAAGAAAATACTATTTTTACTTGTCCATTTGGTACTTTTGCTTATCGTCAAATGCCATTTGGTTTATGTAATGCACCAACCACTTTTCAGATATGCATGGTAAGTATCTTTTCAGATTATGTTGAGAAGATTATTGAAGTTTTCATGGACGACTTTAGTGTCTTTGGTGACTCTTTTGATGATTGTTTAGCTAATCTCACTTTGATATTGAAACGCTGCATCGAAACTAACCTTGTTTTAAAGTGGGAAAAATGTCACTTTATGGTAAAACAAGGCATAGTTTTAGGTCATATAGTTTCAGAAAAGGGATTTGAAGTTGATAAATCAAAAATAGACCTTATACGCCACTTACCCTCTCCTACTTCGGTGAAAAAGGTTCGTTCTTTCCTTGAACATGCATGATTCTATAGACATTTTATCAAAGATTTCTCGAAGATTTCAACATCCATGTGCCGACTCTTACAGAAGGATGTGCCATTTGTGTTCGATGACGAATGTGAGAAGGCATTTAATCATCTCAAGAAGATGCTCACTTCAGCACCTATCATTGTTCCACCAGATCAGAGCCTTCCTTTTGAGCTTATGTATGATGCTTTAGATTATGCTTTAGGGGCCGTTTTGGGACAAAGGAAGAACAAGCAGTCGCATGTCATCTACTATGCTTCTCAGACCTTGAATGATGCTCAATTGAACTACTGCATCACTGGAAAAAAACTCTTTGTTGTTGTGTTTGCTTTAGATAAGTTTTGTTCTTATTTACTTGGAACTAAAGTTATAGTTTATTCTGATCATGCAACTTTGAAATACTTACTCACAAAGAAACAAGCCAAGCCAAGGCTTATTCGCTGGATGCTTATTCTCCAAGAGTTTGACGTGGAAATTCGGGATAAGAAAGGAAGTGAGAATGTAGTAGCTGACCACTTGAGTCGTTTGGTATATGATGAAGATCCATTACCTATCTCAAAGGAGTTTCTAGACGAGCAGATGCTGGTCATCAAGGTAAGTGAGCCAGGGTATGCTGATATTTTGAATTGTTTAGTGTCTAAACAAAGTCCAAATACCCTAAACAAGCACTAGCGTGACAAACTTAAAAAGGATGCACATTTTTATGTATGGGATGACCCTTATTTGTGGAAATATTACCCTGATCAAATTCTTTATAGGTGTGCATGATTCTGAATTCAATTCAATTTTAACTTTCTGTCACACTTATGCATGTGGGGGTCATTTTGGTACTCAAATGACATCACTTAAAGTTTTAGAATGTGAATTTTATTGGCCTACTATATTTAAGGATGCTAGAACCTTTTGCATAACCTGTGATGAACAGGGAATATAGGTTCAAAATACCAAATGTCGTATACCCCTATATGTTATGTTGAGATTTTTTATGTTTAGGGCATCGATTTCATGGGTCCTTTTCCTTCATCTCATGATTTCTATTATATTTTACTTGCGGTTAATTATGTTTCGAAATGGGTGGAAGCAAAAGTCACCCGTACTAATGATTTCAAAGTGGTTGCAGATTTTGTCAAAACTAACATATTTGCCAGATTTGGAATGCCAAGAGTACTTATAAGTGATGGGGGTTCCCATTTTTGTAATCAAACCATAGAGGCGCTGCTCAAGAAGTATAATGTCACACATAAGGTTTCGACACCTTATCATCCTTAAACAAATGGGCAAGCCGAAGTTTCTAACCGAGAAATCAAACAAATCTTGAAGAAGACAGTTGGACCAACTTGAAGGGATTGGAGCTTGCATTTGAATGATGCATTGTGGGCATATCGTATAGCCTACAAAACACCAATTGGAATGTCTCATTTTCGGCTCATATATGGGAAACCATGTCATCTTCCAGTTGAGTTGGAACACCATGCACATTGGGTAGTCAAGACGTTCAATATGAACATTGATGCAGTTGGTCTTCATAAGAAGCTACAATTGAATGAGCTTGAGGAAATTCGGAACGAGGCTTATGAGAACGCTCATATTTACAAGGAGAAAACGAAGGCATTCCATGATAAGATGATTTGTAGTAAGACATTTTTTGTAGGACAGAAAGTGTTACTTTTCAACTCTAGTCTTCGATTGTTTCCAGGTAAGTTACGTTCTAAATGGATTGGTTATTTTGTTGTTACTAATGTCTTTTCCTATGGTGCAGTTCAAATTCCAAGTTTAAAGACAAGACACGAATTCAAAGTGAATGGACAACGTTTGAAGCCGTACTATGAGTATTTTGAGGAGCATGTCGTGGAGGATGTACCCCTCTATGGCGTAGGCCCTATTGAAGCTTAAGTGGAGGTATCGTCCAACTGGAAGACGTTAAAGTAAGCGGTTCTTGAGAGGCAACCCATGTGTTCGAATAAAGAAACAATGAACTCTCCAGCTCCTACAACCAGATTTGCATTCTTTTACCCTTCTTTTTATTGTTTATTTTGCCATGCTTGTCTTGTTTGCTAGTCATCTTTTGTTGCTTTCTTGTTTAAGTTTTACTTTGAAACATTGAGAACAATGTTTGGTTTAAATGTGGGGATAAACAGATTGCTTTTCATGAGTTTTCTTTGAATTTCATCACCTATCACTGTTAATGTTGTTACTCACTATTTTTAAGTGTTTTATTGTGTTTTAAAGTCAAATTTCGAAAATTTTGAAATAAAAATCGAAATTTTTTGAGAAAAATACCAAAAAGAGTCGTTTTTGTTGTTTGTTTGTGTCTTAGGGTATCTTCCAACACAATGTTTGGGATTTGGTTTTTAAGTGCATGATTGTTAAAGAAAGTTACAAACATGGGTGAAAGTTTGATATACTCTTTGGTTAATGCTTATTTGTAGTTGCCATTCTTGAATTCACATATAATCACAAAGAAAAAAAAAATCTGTTTTTGTAACATGCTTGACGGAAGAAACTCAAACTAACGCTATAACCCTGAGAGACTTGAGCCTATGCTTTGTTTGGAGAGTTATTAATCTGTGATATTCTTGTTTTCCAAAGTCATTGCATGATCTCATTATTTCTTTGCTTGGTTGCTACTTAGAATGCTTTGTCATCATTTTAGATCAAATACTAGAACTCATGCCTGTTTCATTCAAAGCATAAAATTGATTGCATAACAAATAACAAGATGAAGTTGTTTAGTTACCGCCAGAGCCAAAAAGCCTTATCCTTTGCGTATGTATTATAGGTTTGGTTTAACCCCCTTGAGCCTTATTTAGCTTATTTTCTTTGTTAGCTTGCATTATCCCTACCTAGCCTATTATAGGACTATCCATACTCTTGTTCTTAAAGAATAGTGAAGCATGACTTGTTGGGAATTCCTTTTGATCTACAATATGCAGAAAACAAGTGTGGGGAAAGAATTTGTCCTTGTGAATTGGTGAAGTAGTATGTTTTGTGAACCAAAAAGAAAAAAAATGAGAAAAAAAAGAAAGAAAAAAGAAAAAAAAGTTGGAAAGAAGTAAGAATGAGTTCATAAGTGTTGGTTGTTGAAGAAGGGTCCAAAAATGTGAATCTGATCCTAAATGTTGTACGAATCTCCCCTTTGTGTTTTAAATTGGGTGCTGCAATCAAAAGTTGAATTCTAAGTGTTGATTTCATTACTTTGCTTACTATCACTTTAAGAACCTTTGTTTATCCTTAACCATTCTTTGTTAGTCAATACCTTAGCCCCATTACAACCCTTAGACTTTTATCTTGATTGTTATATTATTCAATATGTGGAGTTTGAAATTGGTACGAGCATATGGAATCCCTGATTCTTGCTTCTAAGTAGTGGCATTTCGTTCATGAGATCATATACATGTTATATTAATAATTATAGAAAGTGTCTTCTTTGTTATAACATATGTAAGTGTTAGTCTACATGTTTACATCAATCTTCTCACATATACTTAGTATAGGGAGTGTAGTAAGAAAAATTGTGTGAAAATGAGAGTATATCCGGTTAGGAATTGAGTGGATTCTCTAGGGCATGTTACTACATTCAAAATGTTGTTTTAATTGATTAAATGTGAGCTAGTGAGTGGTTATTGCAATTAAGTATAAGCTTGAGGGTAAGGATTGGTGTGATATAAACTAACACACAAATTAAACCTTCTTTTGATAGTTGTAGTATGTGTAAGTAGGGATCGTTCTAGGCCGGGGATTAGGAGGGATGCTAATCTACACAAATTTAACTCAAAAACACAAAACTAGACTCTAGTGACTCAAAACTGCCCAAAATGACTCCAAACAGCACAAAACAAACAAATTGACTCAAAACAGAAACTAAAGGGTGATTTGGACGAAAAGTAAGCTTAACTTGACTCAAAATACTAATAGGGGGTGGTTTTGATGAATTTAAGACTAAAACTAAGTAATTTGCAGAAAACAAACTAATTGATACGAAATTGGGGTAAATGAAAGGGATGAAAGGCTAGCTAGAGGGTCATTCTCCACACATGACACATATGCATACAAATCAATTTCCAGTTATTCGTCTTATAAACCATGAATGACAATGTCCCAAGTTTACCGTGAACTGCACAAATTAACCATCAGATTTTCCTAAATTCATTTAATTGAACCCAGCAACGCAACCAAATTATTTTTATCAAGTTCTCTACATGAACTGCATAATAGAGATACATATCAAAGATCATTAAGTTCTATGAAAATCATAAGCATTGACATGACATTCGTAACTATGAACTGCATGATACTCATGCCAACAATTTACTTAACACAATCGTGACTAGCAACCTCCACTACTTGTAAATATAAGTTCATAACTATTAGGTGAAACTCCCTTATATTTTAGCATCAAACCCCTGCATGCAAACCAAGTATGCATCCTTAATCAACACATAAGAACAAGTTATCAATCAAACAGATAAGTAAATTGCATTCACGATTTATGAACCAATAACTGGATGTAATCAATTCATATCACACATATGTACATGGCTTTGAATTCACCTCTAACTAAAACGAAATTAGTTCCACATGTTTGCAATTAAACAAAGACAATTGAAATTAAACCTTGAAAACAAAAGATAGAATACACCTAGAAACGCTCCAACAATCTAAAGGTCTTGAATGGCAGGCACGACTCCAAGCTTATTCTTCTCATTCCTTCCTTGCAAAGCTGCGGCACAATTGTGTATTTTTCTGATTTTAGGCTCTTATGTGTTTGGTGCTTTGAATGGTGCGGCATTGATGTATGTATAGGGCTAGGGCATGACACAAAGGTTGTAAAGGAGAAGGATTTGCATGGCATATTCCTAGGGGGAAAGGGATAGGGTAGTTCGGCACAAATCTTCTAGAACTAGAAAACAAGTGGTTTAATATGAAAATGAATCCCCCTTACAACTGGAAATAAGGTAGGATAAGATTAGGATAAGATATGATAAGATAAGGTTAGTTTGGATAATGTTGGATAAGATAAGGTTGATAAAGATAATGTTCCTTCCTTTTAGCTGATTCCCTATCTTCCAAGTCTTGATTTAATTCTTCTAGATTTGTAGCACATTTTGAGCCTGTTTAAACTTCAAAAAGCGTCCATCCATTATGCTTCGTACGCATGCTATCCATTCCAAGCCCAAAACTGCTTTAAAATGCTCCAAATTGCCTTTTCTTGCCACTTTTGCCATTTGGTCATACAAACACACAAAAATAGCTTAAATCACTATAATAAACAGAAACTAACTCACTAAATGCAAAGAAACAAGTTGACAAAGTCGCATAAATATGCTCCTATCAAGGATGGCTAAAATCTATGGGAGTAATGATTTTTAACGTGTCATGTTTCATTGGAAATTCCTGAGGCAATTGTTGGAAGGTTTAGGTTGTGTTTTGTTTTCTTCATTTTGCTCGAGGACTAGCAAAAGCTAAGTGTAGGGGAATTTGATAGGAGCATATTTATGTCACTTTGTTAGCCTATTTCTTTGCATTTACTTAGATAGTTTCTGTTTATTAGAGGGATTTAAGTTATTTTCGTGTATTTGTAGGTCCAATTGGCAAAAGTGACAATAAAGGGCAAAATGGAGCAATTTGGAGCGGTTTTGGACTTGGATTGGATAGCATACCTATGGAGCATAATGGATGGACGTTTTTGGTGACAAATGATGCTAAAAATGTGCTACAAATTTGGAAGAATTAAATTAAGGCTTGGAAGACAAGGAATCAGCTGAAAATAATGAGACCTTATCTAATATTATCTTATCCAACCTTATCCAAACTAACCTTATCTTATCTTATCCTAATCTTATCTTACCTTATCTCCAGCTACAAGGGGGAGTATCATGTTTTAACAATGCATATCTGATTCTAGAAGTCCTAAAATCATGCAAACAATTTAATCTTTTTTCTCCTAGAATTGTATTGTGCCCTATCCTTATCCTCCAAGGATTGGTGTCATGAGTCTGCCTATATATACACACATTGTGCCGCAGCTAAGAAGGGAGATTTTTCAGAGAGAGAGTTTTAGAGAGAAAATCCATAAGTGTGCACATGTTTCTGAGAATTTTAGAGACTTGTGCCGTGCTTGTAAGAAAGGAAGGAGATAAGGAGTTTTGAGCCGTGCTGCATCCAAGGATTGTGCAATCTTCCATTGGATTGCTGGAGCGTCTTGGGTTCTTTCTATCCTTAGTTTTAGTTTCGATGTTTATTTTAGATTGCTTTTCAACTATGACAAACATGTGTAACTAAATTTCTTTTTAGCTAGAGATGAATTCGAAGCCATGATCATATGTTTTATATACATTGATTACATCCAGTTATTGTTTCGTAAACCATGAATGTGATTTACTTATTTGCTTTATAGAGAACTTATTCTTGTATGTTGATTAAGGACGCGTACTTAATTTGCATGCAGAGATTTGAAACTAGAATATAAGGGAATTTCACCTAACTGTTATGAACTTATATTTGCAAGTAGTAAAAGTCATTAGCCATGATTGAGTTAAGTAAATTCCTGGTAGGAGTATCATGCAGTTCATAGTTACGAATGCTTTGTCAATGCTTACGATTTTCACAGAACTTAATGATCTTTGATATGTATCATGCTGTTCATAGTTAGGGAACTTGAAAAGAATAATTTGGTTGCGTTGCTGAGTCCAATTCAATGAATTTAGGAAAATCTGAGAGTTAATTTGTGCAGTTCACGGTTAATTTGGGGCATTATCATTCGTGGTTTATTGGAATAATAATCGGAAATCAATTTGTATGAATATGTTTCATGTGTGAAGAAAAATCCTCTAGCTAGCCTTTCACCTAATTTTCGTCCAAACCTACTTTGTTTCTGCAATTTACTTGTTTTAAGTCAAAATTTCGTCTAAAAACCTCCTCCCATAGTGTTTTGTGTTAGTTTTGTCTAGTTTTCAGTTTTTAAGTCTAAGTTGTGTTGATTAGCATATCTTCTAATCCCCGGCCTAGAACGATCCCTACTTATCCATACTACAATTGCATAATTTATAGGGTTTAATTTGTGTGTTAGTTTTTACCACATCAGGTTAGAGATCCCTTGTTGTGCATTCATATGCCTACATGACTAGATAACTTGATCCCAACAATGTCGTGGACACTCTGATGGAATGCCTTTGATATGATCAAAGATCAAAGACCTAACCATTAAACATTTATGATGCCTCAGATCAAATGACTACTTTACATATTGCAACTTATGAGTTCTTACATGACATGTATGTTCGAACTCTATTTTGATCGTTGTTCAGTGTACTCGATTACCTTTTGAGCATCTATGTGTTTGTCTCAGTGTCAAACACTAAATGACTTGAGACTAGTCATACTCATGCTTGAGTTAACATAACACATACTAATCTTAGGGGATTGTCAATGACCAATTGGCAATTCTATGGCTATGAACGTTTTAGGAATGAATATAAGAGAAGGGTCTCGTTAATCTAACTTAGATCATTTCTCTCTTAGATTAAATACATTCATTGGATTCTCTTATTGCTTAAACACATAATACAATAAATAGTGATTAACAATAAGTTTTACCCTTCATTAATAAACATATAATAGTTTAACACAATAAATATTCCAAAAATTATTACATCAAATGAGTGGTTTTGTGGGCATACTTCCAACACCTTTTTACTTGGAAGTGAGAGGTATTTGGTTTGAATCTCGTGGATGGCAAATTCGATATCAAATTAGATTACCCATTATGTAGCTTAGCCAAACTCCTCATCCTCTTAGTGTAAAAATATTGATGTACTCAATAACAAAAACATAGTCAATTCAATTTTAATTATATATGATTAATGTTCAGCAAGTAAAAAAGTATATGGCTATTGAGACAAAGGAGGAATATGTAACTGAGCTTGGTTGGCTTCGTCAATCCAATTTAATTAGTATAAATATCATATAAGATGGGAAGGAAATGACTTCTCACATGTCACATCACACATTCAAACCAAAAAATTGCAGACTTTCTACAGCCTCGACAAGCTACATGTATTTCTACTTCCTCCATCAATTCCTATTAGATTTCACCATTAAAATAATTAAAAAAATAAAATTTAATATAAAATAATATTTTTTCTCTCTTCATCTACCTCGCTCTCAAAATATCATGAATTGAGAGGACTTTTTGCTGGTTGACAGACAAATTGAGAGGAATTGGACTGACGGACGGAATTGAGCTTCCGTCAGGGGCATAGGCTGGAAAAAAAAATTGTTTTGCACGTGAGCTTGTTTTCTACTTATGAGTTTTAGTTTTTTTCCTATTATATTGTATTGAGTTAATTTCATTAAATTTTAGATATTTTATATTAAATAAAATTAGTAAATAATTTTTCATTAAAATGAATTTAACCCAAACCTTTTTGGATAAAGCTCTCCAAAAACATAATTCAAGACCCAATACCCCATAATATACTAAAGCCTATTGTAGTGCCCAATATCCCACAGAAGGAGCCTCGTGTCTTCATTAATGGGTTCAAGTCAACAGAGCACTGGCCCTTTGTTACAGAGACGAAGCTTGAGGAGGTTTTGCTCCATGTTTGCTTTAATCTTCGCCACTGATGAAGCTGCAGAGCAGAATATAATCCGCAATTAATTGTTGAAGTAATCAAATTCTGTGATTAACATTGCGATTAAGCATTTGGGTTCGAAAATGATGTCTCCGAGGCCAGTTCCTGAAGATGGATGAGGATCTTCTCCCCATTTCTGGTAACCCAATCTCATCTCATTTCTCTGTAATTTTTTTCTTTTATTTTTGAGGATTTTTGAATTCTAAAACCTAGTGCTTCGTTTGGTTCCTGATAAAGTGTGTATATCTTATGCTGTTAATCCAGCTGGTATGGAAATCAGAAAACTGGCAATGCTTTTCGTTTTGTTTGGTTGCTGGGAAAATTGGGTCCGAGTTTTCTTGGTGCTCAAGGGTTTGAGCATCATGAGTAGCTGAATAAATGTGTATAAATATAAATGCAGACAGAAGAAAACAAAATTTAGCTTTGTGTAATTGTGAAGTTGGGTTTGGTGGAGTATGGGCTAGTTGTAGCTTTTGTTGGGTAACAATCAGCTGCCTAACTTTGGAATTTTAGGAAGGTTTGGAATGCTTTGGCGGGTACGAGGGGCCATTGGATTGTTAAGTATAATGCTTTACAAATTTGGTGTTGATTAGTTTTGTTTTTCCTCTTTACTTACACAAAAATTGGAATTTTAGTTGTAGTTGAGACAATGATGGTAATTTCAGTTGCCTCAAGTTTACAGTAAACGGGCCTTTCCACCACAACCCCCCCCCCCCCCCCCCCCCCCAACCCCACAAAATTCTATGATATTTCCACTTGGTGTGCGAACACGTTGGTCAATATCCTTTACCACCAGTTATTAGGTTTATACAGTTTACTATCACTGTTTACATAAGAGGGGATTAATAGGTGAATCAGAAGGTAGTGATGAGAGTTTCATTTCTACGCAGGTTCAATCTGTGGTTAGGTCGAGATTAAGGGCTTATAAATTTTCACTATGTAATAACTAATAAGGAGCTAATGTTCATTGTCGAAGGTAGAAGTTAGTTGCTGTGTAGTCTGTATTCAGTCTGGATTTTGTTGTTTTCTTATAGCTTGAATAGATATCTATTTCACCACCTTCCACCCAAATAATAAACCTATAATAGAAGAACTTATGAAGTTCTGGGGTTTATCATACTGTATCTAATATGCCAATATTTTGTTTTTCTTTTGGGCAAGATCAACATTTCATGTGTTTTTACTTTGTTGTTCTTTTGAATGCAACTAATTATACCACTGTGATCTTACCTTAATGTAGGCAAACACCCTTTCAAATAATCCATATTATTGGAAATTTCTTGAGAATATGGTCAATTCACTTCTTGTATCGCTACTTGTCTGAAACAGGAGCTTCGGTTGTACTTTTTCTCTTCACCTGCCTGATCCCAGCATCCACCCTATTTATAATTATGCAAAAACCTTGGAAGGGCAGGCCGCTCTCAAATACACAGGTTCCATAATACTTTGGTTTTTATTAGAAAATACCTGAATAGGCATCGGTAAAGTTTATTCAATGATTGCCATGGCATAGTTCTTGAGTGTTCCTTGTTGTTTTCAGGTGGTGCCTTCTATAATAAATGGTGGCATAACAGCTTTATACTTTATTTTGTGGGGAAAGGGCCTCAAATCATGTGGACCTCTAAGTTAGGCTTGGCTTATAAGATTCTAATGCCTTACAAGTGCTTGTTTATATAAGTTTTCAATTGTCTGAATATTCTATTTACTTTTTTCCCTATTTTTTCAAATTATGTCAGTATGATTGTGAGCAACAATTAGCCAGTAGCAATAAAACTGTGGTGACGATATCAGATTGAACATAATTTGAACAAATAGAATTGATTCTGTTAATTATAACTAATTTTGTTTCATCTTTACATATTATGTTAGAGCTATATTAGCAGAGTATTCTGCTGCTGTCCTTCGAGTACCGTCTGGAGTATTATATGGTCGGAGGGGCCACGTTTGGAAAAAGGTAGCTCAGTTAGCTGCATTGTCCTTTGCTTAGACTGTGTCTTCATATAAATAATCTATCATTATCTTTGAGCACATGAAGGCCTTCACTAATGACCTTGGCCATTTTCTCACTTCATTATATTATCTTTGTTGGACAAATATCCCAGAATTTTTTCTCTGGCTATATAAAATAGGTTAGGACTTCATTGACTAGGCTGGTTGGTATCTGGACTTAGGTATTCAAGTTTTAGTGAAGATATATCAAGGAATAATAATACAAGATCGACAGTCCTGGTGACTTAATATAAAAAATATTTTGATTGAAAATTGGAGCTATTTGATTCCTCTTTACTCACATGGATGTTTCTTCATCTTTTACCAGGTAGGTGGGCTTATTGCAATGGTGGCATCTTTCTACTTCTTGTCTCAAGGATGGGCCATGGAATCATATTCTCCATTCTATGTCCTCTCTTATTGAATCTGTTGTTCTTTCACTACTATATAGGATAGTGTGTTTTATTGTCGTTCCTTCTTTTCCATTTGTCTTTCCTCTTCTGTCTTGTTTTGTCTATTTTCAACATAATGATTGTGTTTTGGTATTGTGTTATTGTGACTTAACCAGAAATTACCATTTCAAGATATCCTCGATGATTAGGTTCAGACGGAGAAAGTGTTGGGTATAAAAGAAATGGCACTTCCAATCTCTGCTGGAATCTTATCAGCACTGAGGAGGGTGATTGCCCGGTGTGTTTCGCTCAAGGTGCTGAACTGCTGATATTCTTCTATCTTCAATTATCTTTTTACTCTTTTGCTCTAACCCAACCCAAGAAATATATATGTATGGGATAGGATCAAGGGACAAACATTTTTACAAATATTTTTACACTCTTTTTAAGCCTTTAGATTACATGACATCCTAGGGTCCTAATTTATTCATTAAATGACATGGATGCTTATGTGGATTTTAACTAATATTAAAAACAAAATAAAACTGAAAAAACATAAAATCTATAAGGAAATTAAATATAAATTTAAAAAGGAAGATAATTTAAAACTAAAATTGGTGCTCCCATTCTCATTTCGATGAAGATTTGGATTCACACCCTAGCTGGAGTGAAAACATTATTATCAGACTTTGAACCCTGATGAAAAAAAACAAAAACAAAATCATGAAATCTCTTCTTTGCCGATGAGGTCTGCAATGATTGGATGAAATAGGTAATACCCATGGTAAACAAGGATTGAATAAAATATGATACCAGGCATAGGTAATGCCCATCGTAAACAAGGATTGAAATAGTTTGTTTGATTCGAAAACTAAACTGACAAAACTAACAAGATTTTGAAGAACTAAATTTAATCATCCTGCAGATATGAACAGTAATATAGGGTTTTATTTTGCTTACCTAATGAAGATTTACTAGACTAATAAGTAAAAGCTTGATTTGTTGTAGGGGCCATTAGAATTTTGTATCAATCCAAGGCATGGAGTTGCATACCTCATAGGCAAAGAGGAAGATTGAGGCTACGAATTAATGGAGTTCACACTTATAGGGTTTCTTCCCTTTAAATTTTATATTTCATTTCCTTATAGATTTTATATTTCTTCAGTTTTATTTAATTTTTAATATTAGTTAAAATCCACATAAGCATCCATGTCATTTAATGAATAAATAAGGACCCTTCTTAAAAAGAGTGTGAAAGTATTTGTAACAATATTTGTCCCTTGATCCTATCCCTATATATATATATGTGTGTGTGTTTATTTTTCTTTTAATTAAAACAATTAGCAAATTATTGTTGCTAGTTTAACCCTTTCTGTGCTTTCAGAATCAACCTAAAGGGCGACTTAATGCGATAACTATTGCATCTGCAACATGTTTTCTGTTTCCTGTGGCTATGTGGGACATGATCATAGTAAGTTCTATGATATGATAAGCGGTTCTAGGTCGAATTTAATTAGATTGACATTTCAGTGGGTCTCTAGTTTAATTTTACGGGCTTGCCTTGTTTAATGTTGGTTTTGTACTTTATTTGGCTTCCCTGTTGTTCACTTTTCTAACTTTTCCTGTTGTTTTTGTTGGAGCACTGAGGGATCACCTTCAAGTACCAGTGATAAGGTGTCCTTCTCTACTTGGGCTTTTCTGAGCACCATTCTTTTTGGAGTAATCTTGATATTCTATGTCGATAGTATAGCAGAAGAGAGGTATATTTCACAACTTTCGATGCAATTTTGGCCAATTTATCTAGAATTGCTTGATTATCAGTTATTACTTGTTGTCTACATGAACATTTCATATACTTTACGTTTGATCAGTAATGCTCCTAATGTGTTATAGGTTACACATGGTTTTCTCTTCTCCAAGGCATTTAATGGTAGCTGGAGGATGCATAATCATTATGGAGTTGTGTACAAAATGGACTTTTCTTTTCCAGGCTTCCTTATTTGCTGCTTAATTTTGGGCTTTGGTATGTTTATAGTGTTCATCACTGCCAATTTCGGCATTGTCATTGAGATTGTGATCAACGTTATCCTCATCTCTATTATTGTATCATGTGATTCATGTATTCCATGCAACTTACTGAAAATGAAATATTTGCTGGTACATATGAGTGCTTCTTATGGATGTAATTTATTTATTAATTTATGAATTCACTTATTTGCATATCTGCATTTTTAAATTTAATTTTAGTGGTGTCTGTTTCATTTTTATTTATTAGTTTTGCATAACTTGTTCGTAAAATTTAAATAACATTTGTAGGGATATATGAGGCAACGTCTTTGGAACGTGGTAGAAAAGATTATTTTCGAACTTCAGATCCATCAAATGGGATGCTAGGGGAGGGACCAAATTCAGATGTCTTCACTTCCAACTTGATTTATGTTTGCATCTGGATTACAAGGTTGGAATTATCATTTGGTTACAAATTTTTCATCTTTATTTGCTATAGCTGGTAAAATTTATTGCAAATTGTAGTCTTGAAAGTAATAGGCATATTGATGATGTTCGTTCCAGTTATGTGAGGATCTACAGATTTTAGCAGAATTTTGAATCCTGACCCTTCATATAGATATCAGAACACGTACAATTTCTTGGTATAATCAACATCCCACCCGAAAAGCCAGCACTGAGATACACACTAAGGCGCACAATATTGTCAGCAAGTTTTCTCTGTTGTTAGTATTTCATGATAAAACCAATATTTTAGAAGTAGCAGGTAGCTATTTTGCATTTGCTGAATAGTCTAAAATCAAATGGGTTGGAAATACCGTCCCTACCAAAAGTAGTATACAGAATTTCTCATCTCGTCTCAGATTCGTGTTTTATTTTTAATTGCTGATTACACTTCTCTGTTTCTCATGCAGTTGCAATTGTGAGTTAATGTACACCAGTAGCAAATTCGTCGGCAGCAAGTTGCTGGACAAATGTTGGTCCATTAGTCAGATGCTAGAAAACCAAAACCAGGAGGAGGGAAATATACTCGTTGCAAAACACTAAGCAAACCCTGGATTGTTGAAATGATCGGAAACTCCCGAGAAATTTGTTGTTTGTCGATCTTGATGTGGTATGTCGGGGGATCTGGCAGTGTTGAATCTGTTGAATCCATTACCACTCAGAAACGTGCTGTACGGTTCGAACCGGCGATAATTTACCATCTGTTGAAGAAATATACTTGTACTAACTTTTCCGGAATTTTATGACTCCATCTTCTCTCTTACAAATGGTTTTTAATCATGAGATTTTCGTCCAACGTCTGTAGCCTTAAAATTTTGCTTGCTTCGCTTACTGTCAAGGGTGAAAAAAATTTAGGTGGACGAATATTTGGAAAAGTGGTGCAATAACTTACAAAAAGAAAATAAAATGGTTGAAAAAGTTTTATTCTTTTAAAATAGTTAAGTACAAATAACTACCCAACTTTTAGGGTAATTTCAAATTGGTTTTAATCTTTTAAAATATTTCAAATAACTGCGTAACACTTTAAGAGTATGACATATGTTAGATTACTAGTGTTAAATGATGACCTAAACAAGTTTTGAAGCGTGATTCAGAACTCTATAGCTGATGTATGAGTGAAAATCATCTTCAATATTTGTTCACATCATTCATTTAACATTAATGAGATCAACAATTAACGTTAGTACTGTCACCACTCAACGCTTGTGACCTAACGATTGACTTCATGGAGAGCAATTATTTATGAGTGATTAGAAGATGTAACAATTAATGTTTGCTTCGTTGAGTGCCATGACATTGTTGTATTTCCATAAGTGAACACATACCAGTTCATGAGCGGGCAGATGTAACAATTAATGTTTGCTTCGTTGAGCGCCATGACATTGTTGTATTTCCATAAGTGAACACATACCAGTTCATGAGCGGGCTTTATGCAGATCGGAGAGAAAACCAGCATCTGCCTATCTAATAAGATTCTGGTCATTTGTGGATACCCATGTCTATTATCATATAAAGATATTTAAAAACATCTTTGACTCCCTTCCAATGTCGAATTGTTGGAGTAGAGCTATATCTTGCTAATAAGTTGACTGAAAAAACTATATATGGTCTAATACATTATGCTAAGTACAGTAAAACACTTATTGTACTCAGTTATGGTACTTTTGGACTAAGGACTATTTCATCATCTTCTTTTGGGCAAAATGGATCTTTCTCAATGTCAAGAGAGCAAATGACTGTTGGTGTGCTGAGTAGATAAGCTTTATCCATCCCCAATCGCTTTAGGACTTTTTCAATGTAAGTTGATTGATGGACCAAAATTCCACTAGTACAATGCTCAATTTGTAGGCCGAGACATTACTTTATTTTCCCAAGGTCTTTCATTTCAAATTTGCTTGTCAGATATTCAGTAGTTTTTTTGAGCTCTTTAGGAGTTCCAACTAAGTTCATGTCATTGACATATATTGTAGGAAATCTAAAGTTTGACTACCTAATAAACACATAAGGACAAGTGACATTATTGGTATATCTTTCCTTGATTAAATACTCACTGAAATGATTATATCACATTCGTCTAGATTGTTTCAACCCATATAATGATCGCCTTAATTTGATTGAGAGCACATGTCATGGTTTGTTTGTTGTTTCAGGCAACTTAAGTCTATTTGGGACTTTCATACAAATCTCAGTATCTAATTCTCCATATAGATATGCAATGATGGCATCCAAAAGTCACATATCAAGTTTCTCTGAAAATCACCAAACTTATCTAGTAATTGAACGTAATTACATCCATTACAGGAAAGTATGTCTCGTCATCAGGTATGTAGCAATATTTTCACTAACCATAAAAATATGAACATGATTATCAACGATCATAATTGTTCTTTTTTTATCTGTATTTGCTAAAAGCAAAATGAAAATCTAAAAAAAAAAAAAAAAAAAAAAATCTGGTAAGAAGAATAGAGTGTAAACGTGAACGACAATCAACAATTAGAAATAAATCTAGGGTTTATGGATTATGGTGTTGAATTTCGGAGTTAACCTCTTCACGAAAGTTGTAGAGCTTGTCTTTACAAGTGTTCGTATATTCTTTTTACATTTTCATTAATTTTGCTTAAACAAAAAACGTTGTTTACAAGGGTATGGAGGGTTTTTAAAATCTAAATGACAATGTAACCTTCGTCAAAGTGTAAAGGATGCGATCACGAGCATTTGCCTATTTTTTTTCAAAGTTTTTCACACTTGTAAATTAATAATATGAATTTTTAATATGCTTTGGTATTTTGTAGGGAAAATCAAATTACATTAAAAAAAATTCATAACAATTAATTTACAAGTGTGAAAAATGTGAAACAAATATGCAAACACTATCATCTATACTTTTGGGTACATCGTTGTTTGAATTTTTAAAACCCTTCAAACCCTCGTGAACAATGTTTTTAGGTGGAGTTGAAAGCGTGTAATAATATATAATAATTAATTCCCAAGTGTTAAAAATGTTAAAACAAAACTATGAAAATGCTCGTGATCGCATCTTCGACGCTTTGACGATGGTTACATCGTTGTTTGGATTTTTATGGTTTAGGGTACGAAGATACTAATTCAGTGGTAGCATTGTGTATATATTAATTTAGTGTAGTATTTTTTATTGAAGTAAAATATTTTTTTAACTGGTAACGGGTCAAGTCATATTACCCTTTAATTTTAACGGATCAAGTTCGGATTGGGTCATATTACCTGTTCATTTTAACAAGTTTGACACGACAAGATTAGTTTAGATATCGAGAATGTCACGAAAACGACATGAACATGACAAACACGACACAATCGCCAAGTCTAAGTGGGGGGAGTCTGGTAAGTCTCGTGACACGCCCCAACCTAGATATCCAAAAGACACCTGGATGACACGTGTTAGCCGATACCAAGGGTGACAAAAGCCATGAATGAATGAAGCTACGAGGAAATGAAGAAACAAGCAAACCAAAAATTATGCCAAAACAACATTCACTCTGCAACATTTAGAAGCAATAATAACAGTAAATTCAATTGAAGCATGAAAGAAAACAGAGTATCCAACGATCACGAATCTAAATAAAAGATGTACGATTATGTCCAGAGCATACCACTAAACAAAAGTGCTAGAGAGAAGTAAGACAACAAGAAGCAAATAATCATAAAAGGAAGCCATACTCAAGCGGAAGGATGCAAGGTCACTGATAGGGAAAAGCCTCGATGCTCGGGTCGTACTCCTCGTCACTATGTCCTAAGGGAGGGCGCAAAATAGAAAAGGTTAGTGGACCATAATTTATAATAATACTAATACTACGAAAAACCGATTTCTTTTAGAGCACATTAACCCCCTGTTTTGAAAATCCATATAATACTACATATAGTAAGTTTTCTAGAAACTCTAGCATGCCATAAATTCATTCGTAAAACAAGTGCGTAAAACAATGTTCAATAATGGTGCTAACGTCGCACGAAGGTAAATAATCTCATCAATACTGTACTCTATAGTGGTATCATAGTCGCCCGAAGGCAGTACCTGTCCATCACCTGAAGGTGAAGCTGTACAACACTGGGTTATGCTAGTGAAAAACATGGTAGGCCCCATCACTCAAAGGTGAAGCTGTATGACCCTGGGTTACGACAGAGAAGGAAACATAAAATAGCATAGCATACACACCGACACTAGCCGTGGCTAGTGAAGTTGTCCGACACTAGTTTCACCAGTGAAGCTGGGGGTATAATATCTCACTATTCTTCAACGATGTACTATGGCCATAGACATCATACCCGTGTTGTGCGTATGTGTCGTATGATAATCCTTTAGATAAGCATCGAAAAATATAACTCAAACTCGTATATTAAAACACTGAAGTTCAAGGGCTTAAAACCTCAACTCATCAATCATGAAAATGCATATTCATAAAACCCAAGTATTTCATATACGAAAATCCCTTATTTTGTCACCTTTAAAAACAATGTAAATTCGATAATTCAAAAAATATTTCATAAAAGCAATTTAAATAAATCATAAGTTTATAAATCCATAAAACATAATAGAAAAACATATTCAACTCATGAAGCTTCGTTATCTTTACTTGTGAAATTACCAAATTACCCTTGTCGTTCAAAAATCGTAGAAGCTTCGTTTTAGCTCCAAATTCGATTCCGATCGCGCCTACACATTCGTATCAACGAGAGCTACATAGATAAATTAAACAAAAAAGTCTAACATGTCAACAGACAAAAGTCAACAAAAGTCAACCTTTATGTTATTAGGGGTATTTCCGTAATTTTAACTAATTAAAACGTAATTATCGAAACAGGTCGTTACACCTCACAAGTATTTAGTTCAAATTTGTCTTTAGCGATAATCAAATCTAATACATCTCACTTACAAAGGAAGAGGAATATCATTAAATTATAGTACTAAACGGCAATTAGTAATTACAAGAAAAGTCACAAGTGGTGGATTGCTTTAGCAGTTACGGCTTTCCTCTTCAACTCATTACATATTGGGTCAAACCCTCCCACTCTCATTAGCATAGATTAGCGATATCATTTTGGAAAATGGTACTATTTATTAGGGTCTCATATTAATTTGATATGAACACACAACTCCTAACATGGGATTTTTTTTTTCTCCATCACAACCTGGAATGATTAAAATGTGAAGAATTGTGGATCAAAACTTACACGATTTTTGCCTAATCGATAATCTTATTTGTCGTGACTCATGAGTCATGGCAGAGTCGCAGACTAATTGGTTCGAAATAATTACTAATAAAAGAAAATAAAAAAATAAATCCCTGTAAAAAGCCAATTCATACTCCCACAATGGTGCCAGAATCCAATGTATACAAAGCTTACTATTCTTTCCGCAACAAAATTGCAACACAATCTGACATAGAGCTAAGGGCAGGTGATAGAACAAAATAATTTCGCCTATAAATTCTTCGACGTCAGAATCTTCAATGAAGTAAATTACATTAATGTCCAATACATGACAGTTCTTTTGATCTAGATTCTAGGACGACGTAAAAGAACTCATCAAATAAACCAAGCAACCCGGAAACATCTATCGGCATAAAGCCTAAACTGGGAAGTGAGTATGCCATCTGTTGCTAAACTAGGAAGGTGGTAAACATGGGAGTATTAGACCTTTTCTTTTCCTTTCCTCAGTCTTTCTTGTTCTGTTTCGGCGTCTTTCAACTGCTGCCTTAGAGTGAGCACCCTTTGCTCCAACTCTTCCACTGTGCCTTTGCTGGTGGAAGGTTGGTATGGTGTCAGAAAATGACACGAAAACGCTTTTAGAGCATCAACTCCTGTAACCTACAAAAGTAATCAAAGGGATGTTGAATAATAAGCCAATGATTGTAATTGTGCTTATACAATGACAAATGTCAGATTACGAATACTCATGGTGCAAATGTTAATGCAAATTCTAAAGCTAATAAGCCTTAGAGAAGAAGCCTCCTTGAAAAGAGGTGAATTTAGTTACCACATACAGTACCAAATTGGAATCAAATCGAAGAATAAAGAGGCCTCAGATATTTTATGGATAGAAATCATCAGATGGTGGTCTCACAAAACCCATCAACAATATCTCCCACACTATACATTGTGGAATGAAAAAAAGGAGTCTTAGTAAATTAATCAACCGACCGAAGAAATATTAAAGCACTAGGATATTCGGTGTGAAATCACATTCCTTACTTTTCTCAGTTAACCGAATATTCTACCAAAAAAATTATAAGAATATTTGAATAAATATAACTAAACAGAAATATTAAGTACAGACATTATTTGTGAAAGGAAAAAATAACATTGGTTTCCACATTTACAAAAATAACAATCAATCAAATGGAAAGTACGGGGAAGCACGTTGCAGAAGTTTACAGATCACCAACCCTCTTTTCTTTCCAGAACAAGTCAAAGTTTCATAAATTATGGCACTCTATGGTCTTACCTCTTCTGGCAGCAATGGCAGCTTGGTGATGTTAAAGTCATCATACAACATGTAGAACTGATCTAGGTACTTTTGTTGCATTCGCATTCTTGCTTTGAGTAGTTTAGATTCTGTGCCTACAAAAACAAAATTACCCAAAAGATGATTAAACTTAAGCTCAGAGCACGTAAAAGAAATTAATGTACACGGACACAGTAGGCATACCTTCTTCATCGTAAAGTACTTGGTTAATGATGATATTGTGTGTATCTATCTCGAATTTGGTGAGTTCCTGCACCAGTCTCTCCGTTTCATAGAGAGAGAGGAACTCTGGGATGCAAACGCAGACAAAGGTTGTCAAGTCCTGCCAAAAGTGAGATTGAATGCATCCATAAATGCCTATATATTTGGAAATTTAATTTGGAGGCAAAAGTGTGACCAAGTTTGGAAAGCAACGTTAGATTTTGAAAAGAACTTAAAATTCCTTCTCCTTTCAAAACTGACTCATCAAAGCATCTCTACTCAGGATATTGAAGGAAACAAAAGGTTTCAGCTTCTATCCAACCACATGAAAAAGTACTTTTTCTTCTTTAGGGGTGAGGATTGGAGATCAAGAAGTACCAAAGAGTGACTGCCTTCGTTACCTGGATCTATCTTGCAAAAGAATAGAGAGTTGGATGGAGACCTCAACCATGCAAGCTGGATGGATGAAGTGGATGAGTGCATCGGGTGCGTTGTGCGACCGTCGTATGCCACTAAAGCTAAAGGGAAAATTTTATAAGACGCCTATAAGGCCAGCAATGCTTTATGGTACGAAATGTTGGGCGGTGAAGCTTCAACACGTACATAAAATGAGTGTAGCGGAGATGAGAATGCTTCGTTCGATCTGTGGGCTTACGAGAAAGAATAAGATTACGAATGAGGATATTCGAGGTAAAGTAGGAGTAGCCGAAATTGATGGAAAGATGAGAGAAAATCGGTTACGGTGGTTTGGACATGTGAATCGAAAGCCAATTGACGCTCTAGTTAGAAGATGCGATTACGAGATAGACGTTCAGAGCCGAAGGGATAGAGGAAGACCTAAGAAGACTTTGGAAGAGAATCTAAGAAAAGACTTTGAGTACTTGGATCTAACGGAAGACGTGACACAGAATCGAGCGCAATGACATTCAAGGATTCATACAGCCGACCCCACTTAGTGGGAAAAGGCTTTGTTGTTGTTGTTGTAGGGAACCAAAACCTAACCAAGGAAAAAAGTTTATTTTTCTTTCAATAATTATTTACCCCCTTTACCTTTACTTTAATGTATTACAGATCTCAAACATATATGTTACCATTCATTTGTTATCTTATCCAAAATCAATGATACAGTCAACAAAAGAAAGGAAAATGAACGAGCATACTTACTGGATCTTTGAATTGCTGATTAACTTGTTCAATCACATCTTTCATGCTCTCCAGCTTTCCCAAAATTGCATCCTCTCCAAATTCGTCACCAACACCAAAGAGGCTTGTCATCTGCCTCAATCAATTTTGAAACACTTAATACCATCAATGTAGAAACAGTTGTAACTGACCAATTACAAGCCTACAAAACTCGGACAATAGGAATTGTGAAAAAGGGAAAAGTCCACTCGTGTCTTAAACCATATATATTTGAATGCAAGGTATGACTGACAAGAGGGTTCAACGGTATATACCTGAGTCATTAAACCACCAAATTTATTTTTCAAAGACATCACTTTCGCCAGACCTTTCTCCAAGGTTGATGGAAACTGCAACAGTCGAAGCGTATGGCCAGTTGGTGCAGTATCAAATACTATAACCGAATAATCCATTGTTTGGACCAATCTGCAGGGACATAATTTCCACAAATGATTTAGCAGATTGATTACTAACACAAAATTAAAATAAGTAGCACATGCAAGGAAATCTACCAAGATAGTAAACAGCAAGCAAGTATTGGGTTTAAAAGAAACAAACATAAGGGATCACGAATCTCACTTTAGCATCTCTGCAAAGCTCATGGCCTCATCAATTCCAGGAATGGCATTTGCTAGATCAGAAAACAAATTATCCATTCCATCGCTACCGCTCATGTCTTCGTGCTCAACGGTAGGATCCACTTCCTATGTAGGATCAAAACCAAACAATGAGACTGGTATAAACTGCAAACTACACACAGACAATTGCATGCATAAAGAGGTCAAATTCAGAAACATTCATTAGTCCAGGCAATGAATAATTGGCTCTAATTTCAGAAAAAAAAGATCAAATTCTCAACAAATTGTTCAGAGAACTGAAACTGAACTCAAAATCTATGAACTGGGAATCCCGAATTTGCTCAAATAACAGCAAATTCTAAGAATCCAGCAACTGGGTATCTCTCAAATTCATCAAAAACCCAAAATTCCACCCAAAAATAATTCCCAAAATTCAAAATTTACTGAAAGAAGAAATAATTAACCAGTATAAATAAATTGTGAATCGAAGAGCGTACCATGGCATAGAGATTGGTGAACCCATTAACCAAAGTTGGAGTCTTGGTGAACTTCTGCTGAAAAGCATCGCTGAGATTGTGAGCGGGGTCGGTGGAGATGATCAAAACGGAGGATCTGACTCGGGAGAGAAGGATCGAGAGGATTGAGCTACATGTCGTTTTGCCCACACCACCTTTGCCGCCAACAAAGACCCACTTGAGGCTCTCTTGCTCCAGTACGTTCTGTATAGTCCCCTCTGGTAAATCTGACACTGCCGCCATTTACTCACAGACCACCGTTTACTCTCTCTCAAGAGTAAGCACGTGAACCCAGAAATCTAGAGAGAGAAAGAAACAGTTGGAAGGAGACTGAGTAAATCGAACCGACCCGGGAACGTTATTATTTGGGGTGGGGTCGAGCCCACGCTCTTCCAATGGTGATTGTTGTTGTGGTGAGAGTAAGGTTCAAAAACACGCTAGTCAGATTGCAGATTGAGACCTAATGATTAGGTCGTTAGGTGGATTAGTCGAATTTAAATAAATTTATTATATATTGTATAAATAAGTATTTTCTTATATTTAAAAAATATATACATAATTACATTGAAAAACATAATTTGCAAAATAGAATGACATATGTTTATACCATACTTAGGGTTTCCGTATTTAGATCTCGTATAAATACTCGGGGGACTCAAATGTAATTATGCAATAAAAGAAGGGGCAAATATGTAATAAGTGAGAAGCCGTTATTCTATAAAAGGACTCCTCACCCTCACAATTAGGGGAGACCAATTCCTAGGCCATCAGATACCTCACTCTCTCCCTCAGATGCTCTGAATCTCTCTCCCTCACTTCTCAGGTAAATACATAATCAGTGTGGACGTAGCCCAAATCTTGGGATGAACCACAATACATCTTGTGTTATTTACATTACTTGCAAATTCACGGTCGGATTTACGTTGTTCTAAGACTGCTGGTTTTGTGCATCAACAACATATATATTATAAAGTAGTAAAACATAATAAAACATGAGAACAAGTATATAATGTGTGCTCATCTAAGTATTTAACAAGTCTCTTACAATTTATTAAAAGAAATAAAATGAAAAATAAAAGTGATATATTTTTTGTCTAAGTAAAAGCCGCAAGGCGAGTTTAGGTGGGTTAGGTTGGCGCCTAAGCAGGTATAGGTGTCATTTTCTAAATTTCAAACGCCTAGTGAATAATCGAAGCGGTGGCTAACCGCTTAGCGCCTAGATGCCCAGGCGTTGCTAGGCAGGAATTTTAGAACAGTGGCTGAGAGTGAGATGTCAGCCAAAAAACATGCATAACAGAATGATCCGGTCCTATGTGTTGAATCGTCTTTTTTTTCTTTTTTTTTTATGATAATTTTTAGAACCCCTTGTAGAATTTAGAACAGTTACTCAAGATTTTGGAGGAAGTCCCTCTCAAAATACAAACAATAGGATAAATATATTAAAATTCATCTAAATTACGGTAAGCATAATTCGAAATGCAAAGAGTAAAAAATAAATTGAGAGTGAAAAACTTTGAGAGTCACAATTTCGCTATTCAAACTTGCACAATTAAACTTTTTGAGGATTCTTTCTTTCTTATGACTTAAAGTCATTTTGTGATGACCCGTCCCTAATTTTCCTATGTAATTTCTCCCCGAGTATGTGAATTGACGATTATACCCTTATTGGCAAGAGACGTGGACTTATTCTTATCGCTTTCCTTTTTATTTCTTGCTATCGCATTTAAATTGTACACGCTAGTACGAGTAGACGTAGATTTTAAAGTGTAAAAATATCTACTTCGAATAGATTTCTATTTCCTTTTACTGTAGGAAATCTAAAAACCTATCCATTGGATTCCTTTTTATCCCATCATGTGCACCTCTCTTCATTATTTCACTCTCACCTATCCCATCTCTTCTTTATTTTTTGTCCCCCTCTATCATAAAAGGTTCTCTCTCTCTTTTCTGTCTTTCTTTCCCGTATTCTCTCTTCCTCTGCAACGCCATGAACGAACATCAAAGCTCATAAATTGAGCCTGAAACCAACCCCACTTTACTCTTCTCATCCTCACGAACATAACCATACCAACCAAACCAAGAATGGACGAGTTTTGACTCGCCAACTCGGAAGGTCCGAACTCGGACGAGTTGAGTTCGACGTGTTTTCAACGGAGTCACGATGTTTTAGGACTCGGGAAAGCCTCTACGCAACTCCCTAGGGTCTCTAGTCAAGGTTTGAGGAAGCTTTGACGTGAAACAACTCAGTTTCGAGAAGTTCAAGTCTGACCCGTGCCTTTCGAGCTAATTTTCAGCCAAATCAGGGCGAGTTGGCCAACATGCAAGGTATCAATCTCTTCGTCTCGCTGAGTACTATGACTTTCCTTTTTGTTTCACCAAATTTCATTGAGTGTTGAAGAAGTTATACTCATTTGAATCTTATCAGTTTCCGGCAAGTCCGATGGCTTTTGAGACATTTTCTGGCCAAACCACGGAGAGTTAGATGTCGTGCGAGGTATCATTCTCTTCGTCTCTTCGAGAACTACAACTTTTGTTTTTGTTTCACTCGATTTTGTTGCGTAACGAGGAAGTTATTAACGTTTAAAGGTTGTTCAATTTTTTGGCCGAATCCAGCCTTCCCTTCCGTTTAACTCCGGCGAGCAGCAACCCAAACCCAGGCCCTTTGGGCCGTTCCTGCCAAGCCCAAAACCCTGGGCAGCCCAACCTAACCCTTTATTTTTATTTTTATTATTATTTGGTTAATTAAAGGCATTTGGCCATTTCCTTTTGGGGCTTTAAGCTCATGCATTTTAAATCCTAAACCCTTTTAGTTTAGGCCTTTAGGCCTAGAATCCTTAAGTCCAACCTATTAATCTAACCCAACCTAATAACCCTTAACCCAGATGAAATATTCCGTTAGGGAATTTTCCATCCGTAGAGAATATTTCGTCTTTCAGGGAATATTCATCCTGTTGACTTTTGTTGACTTTTCAGAAATTTAAATAGGACCCTTCTTAGGGTAATTCGACGTTCTGAATCCGTTTTTGACGTTTCCCAAATTCAATTGTTATAGTATAGTTTTATTAATTGTACCTTTATGTGCTTAGGGGCAATTATTAGTGGCGTTTCTATCTTCGCTAGGTTGTGTGGCTCGTCAGTGGCGAAGTATCTGTGAGTGGGCAGTTGTTTTATACCTATATATATTTATAGTTTCCATAAATGAGTATTTACTTCACTTTTACGCCTATATTGCCTAGTATCATTATTGTGATATAATTGTGATAAATGCTACTATATGGTTGTGATATTACTGTCATGTCATTCATATATACTTGTGTACATGCTCATCTTGCTGCACCCGGTGTTAGTACCCGCCCCAGGGCCAGGGTCAGTCCTTCACGTGTATGTTCACATCCGCACCGTTTGCTCACCTTGGATCCAAGTTTAGGTGCCAGTCTTGTCAGGTAGATTGCATTAGGCGATCCGACTTGTATGTGATGTGCTTTTGCACCAGTCTTCACGTGATCGTAGTACTAGAGCATATTGATTACACCTAGTCCTATTCGTGTCAGAAACCATTTGTTCGAACTTGTGTGTTAGCTTAGATGATGAGCAAACTGCTTATAATTGATTATCACATGATTATATTACTTTGGCATTTGATATATCATGACTTGGCATATTTCTGGTTGTATTGCTGTTATATTTGATTACATACTTACGTAGTATGTTTTGAGGAAACTATACTTGTTTTACGGTGAGGGGTTAGTATATTAAAAAATATAGGTTTTCGTATAAGTATTGTTTTACTGACCCACTCAAATTGTTTTTTGCCCCTCCAGGTTTAGTAGCGGTGTTTACGCGTATACGAGGATTCTGGCAAATCTCATGAGATGGTTACCTTCAGTGGTGTAACCCTCAACTTATTACTATACTGTCTTCTGCTCTGACATCACGCGTGAATAGGGTTCAAACCCGCTCACCTGCACACTCTCTTGATTAGGCACTTTAGGTTTAAATTTACCCCTACCTTCCATATCACTACACTTTATGGCTTCGTCACCCTTCAGGTGTCGGCCAGCACAACTCGATTTAGAGTCCAAGTGGACATTCTGGGTCGGGGTGTGTCACATTTTCTAGGAAAAAGCAAGCTGTTAATTAATTGGCAAATGCCCAATCAAAGAAAGGTTTAAATTAATTTAGGCATATAAAATCTGTTGTATAATTACATGGGGCATTTTGATCCAAGTCCAAAAAAATCACCTCCTTTCAGTCATGTCCAGTTTAATTTGATTTGTTGGTATGTCCATTTTGGCCCCTTAAAGTAAAAATAAAAAAATATTTTAATTTGTTAAGTTTGAATTTCAAATGCCTTTATTTACTTTCTCATAAAAATAAAAAAATTTAAAAATCCATATACAACAAATATGATAAGTTTATATAAAATAAAAGTAAAACAATTGTGAGAGGTAGATAAAAAAAATTAAAACATGTAATACACGAAGTTATGTGTTTTTGTCCATCTCTATGGGTGGAAAAAGGGCTTTCATTCTACCTCTGTGGGTGGAATTAATTAATTTATTTTATCTACCTGTTTTGGTGGAATGATTTATGCATCTTCAATCCTCCATGTGTATAATTCATGGCACACCCAATCCATCCTCCTCGTATGGCCAGAGTTTGTATATATCCATTTGATTCAAAGCTTGTTTTAGTTTCTGTGCTTGTATCTTGGTGTTTGGGGATCTTTAATTATGATGCCATCTTAATTTGTTTAATATTCTCCCTTTTGTCCCAAAAAAACGAAACAAAATTTTGTTTACTTGAATTGGTGGAAAGTGCAAATCAAAGTGGAGCAGCAGTTTGGTGACTATGAGTGCTAGGGATGGAGGGTTTATTCCTTTGGTGGGGCATTTAGGATTTTATTTCCCAGATACATTCAATTTTATGTATACCTACTCTTTAGGAAGACAAATACTTTATACCTATAAAGTAGATTTATTCTACTTAATACATACCAAAAAACTAAAGAAGAAATTAATCGTGAGAGCCTGCAATTATATATGCATAAATGAGAATCATAAGAGTATGCAATTCGTGGAAGAAAGAAGAAGTGATTTGTGGAACCCCAAAACATAAGATTGACTAGTGCAATCTCTTTTTTTAATCCAATCAAATGTATATTGATCATCCTTATGGAAGGAGGAGGAGCAGAAGATGAATATTATGGAAGAAGATTACTGGGCAGAATAACGCAGGAAGAGAAAGATATTGTGAGGGAGAAACAAGAAAAGAAAAATGAACGGTTTGTGGAAGGAGAAGAAAAAAATGAGATTTAAATCCCTAAAAATAATCCTATAATTAAGGATAAGATTAACATTAATTACAAATTAAAAAACAATAATTACTTAATTAGTCAATTTTTAAGGGTAAATGTGGCAAGAGAATACAAATAAGCTTATGTGGACAATAAATAGTTGGACCTAACTCAAAAATTAAACAAAATTGAACTATAACTAATAATGGCTTGTAAAATTGAACTTATATTAAGTTTATATTAAGCTGCATAACATTTTGGAAACTTGGAAAACATATTGCAAAAGATTCAAGTCTTCATTTTTCATTTGAACGCCACCAATAAAAAAGCATTCTAGGCATTGATTTATACTCGGAAAGTTGAGTTTCATTGTACAAAGCACTGCTATAAAAATCACTGCCTAGCGTCGCCTAGGTGCTAGGCGGCTAGTCACCGTCCCGATTAATCCCTAGGCATTTTAAAATTAAAAAAGGGTGCCTAGACCTACTGAGGCGCTCGCCTAACCCGCCTAAGTTGCGACTCATTTAAACAAAAAATAAATAACTTTCATTTTGCATTTTATTTTTTCAAATAAATTGTAAGAGACTTGTTGAGTACTTAACTGAACACACATTATATGCTTGTTTCTCATGTTTTCATTATGTTCCAATACTTTATAATATATATATATATATATATATATATATATATCATTCTATTTTGTAGTCTATGATAAAATTATATATTTTTAAGTATAACATATACTTATTTACAAGAAATATAATAAATTTACTTAAATCCAGCTAGTCCGCCTAGACGCCCACCTAGGCCCCGCCTAGGCTCTAGGCCATAACCCACCACCTAACTAGTGCCTAGCGTTTTTTAGAACCATGGTACAAAGAGAAGAGGGATGGAAATTAGTGGAGAGAGTTATAGGTGAAGCAAGTTGCAACAATGGAAGTGACGCAGATGAAGAGTGTCATGTCTAAGAATAAGGAGATTCGGCCAACAGGTGAATTCGGCCAACATATAGGCCAAATGTCTAAGAATCTAGTATTTTATTAGAGTAGATGTCTCCTGACGGTTAGAAACCTCTATCTTAGTATCTTCAAGATTCTCCACTTAAGCTAAATTAGTCTTAAACTTTTGACGACATGAATGATACTCAGCTACATGGCAAAAACTCGGCAAACTCGGGACTAATGGTCCTTGGAACCATAGTAGTAATACATATCCGCTTCCATGGTTGCAGGTGTTTTGCCTTTATTCTTGAAGTTTGAGGCTTTGGGAGTGAGGTTGTCACACTTTGGGGTTTTCCTTCCTCTTTCGGATGGACCATAACTCTATCGACGTTGGGCCTTCAGCTTTAGGTTGGACTGTAGCCGTGCCTACCATGCCTAGAGTGTTGTTTTGGGCATCCGTCTGTGTTGGCATATGCTTTTTTAGGCACATCAATGGAGCTATAATATCCATAAAATTTTAAGTGGTGATTAAGAGTGGATTATTTGTGGCCATTGTATTGGGATATGTAAATTGCATAATAAAATGACATAAATTATGAAGTGTGAAATCCTGTCCCTGGATTTCACTATTTAAAATTACGTATTTCGTATTCTTATTAGTAGTTCGACGCGTCTTTATATTTACGGTGTATAATTTTTTTGATAAGTGAAATGACGAAATCACCCTTAATGAACTAAACGGAATTTTTCGTGGATGTATTTGATCATTTCATGAGTTTCCAGATTTTTTTTTACATATTTGGATAGTACGTGTCAATACGAATGCGTGAGCGCAAATGAATTGCAATTTGGAGTTATAACGAAGGAGTTATAAACGATTGAAGTTGAGGGCAAAAAAAAAAAGTCCTTTAATTATTAATCTAGCTCTAGATTTGTTGGAGCACGAATGGCTGGGATGAAGCCACATGTGTGGCTATGATGGAAGGAAGAGAAAAAAAGGAGAAGAACGTTCTTTCCCGCTTTTCCTTTCTCTGTGAGGGAAGAAAAAAATTGGGGATGAGGTGGGGATGAGGTGGCTTTTCCATAGCTTTTGGAAGAAAATTCTTGTTTCTTCATACAAAAATTGGAGAGAGGTGAGGAAATCTTGTGATAGGTCAAGCTTTGATTGATCAAAGTAGTGTGATATAGAGAGTTGTTCATCTCCTTTTGCACCATAGTGTTTGGCAGAGGATGAACTGAGAAGACCCACAAAGGTCTATAAGCAGGAGGTGGATGGCCTAGGAAGCTAGGTTTTCATCATGGCTTTGATAGGATTGAGTAGTGTTGATGCACAAAATCATTGAGGATTTTGGTACAACAGAAAGTGTTAAGTTTGTGACCTTTGCTAGATTGCTTCGGTCACTAGTGTGGATAAGTATGTAAATGGATAGGGTTAGTGAAGCAAACACAAGATGTACGTGGTTCACCCAGATTGGCTACGTCCACGGAGTAGAGGAGTTCTCATTAATTGTGAAGGGTTTGCACAAGTACATAGGTTCAAGCTCTCCTTTAGTGAGTACTAGTGAATGATTTAGTACAAATGACATTAGAAAATATTGTGAGAGAATGATCTCTATTTATAGAAGAGAGTTTCTAGTTTCATTCTGACATTGACACGTGTCGCGCTGTGATTGGCCTCCTGGTTGGAGGGAAACTCTTATGGGTCCTTGACGGTATAACGTTGACTGGTGCTCAGTAGTTTCAAGATTGGTCAAGTATGGTACAAACAGTGCTCCCCTAAGTTCCCAAGTGAGGGAAACTCCTCGGTTGGGGACTTGCAAGATCCAAGCCATTGAGTAATCACGAAACTTCTAAGTACCGAAGTGTGGTATCATTTTCACTTGCCTTATCTGTCTCATATGTAGATGTAGCATCTTCTCTGGAAGTACTTTTCCTCCATCCAGGGGTGGTATCTTTAACCGATGAAGATGCACAAGGTAATGTATCAATTTCACTTGAAGCTTACTTGTAGTTTTGGGCTTGGTCAAGTGCGATACAAATCCTATAGTAGAAGTTCCCCAAGTCGCCGAGCTAGGAGATTTGCCGAATGAGGTAACAGACAAGGTAAGCAATCAGACTTCCAAGCAAGTAACCTAGATCGGAGGTTCGACTTCGGCTTCCGGTTGATTGTTCTCCTTCTCCTTGTGTCGTAAATAGCACCAAGGATAAGGAGAAGTAAATGGAGAAGAGATGATACGAGATACTTTTGATTTTGAAGAAGTAACTTTCCACAGGCTTATTCTTGAACTGGGCTAGAGGGTTTTCTGGTTCCCTCAAGAGTATAAGGCCAACTCAAGAATTTGAAGGTCAAAACAAGTCCATCAAATCTAGAGTACGTTTGACCTTGATGATATGGGATACTTTTGCTATTGACAAAGTAGTGGATGTATCGGCACGTGTTCTGTTACGCTTGTCTCCACATGCTTCCTTGTATCCTTCTCACTTGCCTTATCTGTTCCTCAGGCAGGTGTGGTATCTTCTTTGGAAGCATAAGATGTTGAAAATGAGTACTCGAGAGCAATGCCAGGTAAGTAATCAGGTAAGGGGTTCCAGGCAGTCAGTTCATGACTAGAAGCTTGATTCCAAGTGCTGACTAATTGCTCTCTTTCTCCTTGTCGTGCAGGTAAGAACAAGGCCAAAGGAAAAGACAGGGAAAAAACATGATATGGGATACTCTTGTTTTTAACCTTGATGATATGAGATACTCTTGCTTTGGTGTGGCTTATTTGTATAGGTATTATCGGGAGGAAAAGAAGCTGAGTATTTTGAGAGACTCTGCAGAGAGTGCCCTCTCGGATGTGAAGAAAAGTTGAGCATTTTTTTTATTTGCAGGTTTTCCTGGCTGTGGAGGATGAAGGTCGACATATATAGGAGTCTCCCTAACAACAAGTAGTAGTGCTATTCCTTTACCCTTTTTTGTCGTAGTAATGTAGTGGGAGCTGCAAGCTTCACGTGTTTTAACTTTGTCAGAGCACTTTGAAAAAGTGGTATGTGGTATCTGGAAAGTTGATGTTGTGTGTGAAGATTGCAGACAAGCTTTATCCAAGGAAATCTGGCTCTCAAAGTTCAGAGAGCGATGCCTTTTCGATTTTTGAACAAGCAATCCTGTCGGGGATATGGCTCTCGAGATTCGGAGAGCGGTGCCTCTTCGATTTTTGAGAAAGCAATCCTGTTGGGAGTTTGGCTCTTGAGATTCAGAGAGCGATGCCTCTTTGACTTTTGAGAAAGTAATAATGCTGTTGGGAGTCTGGCTCTCGAGATTCGGAGGGCGGTGCCTCTTCGATTTTTGAGCAAGTAATAATGCTATTCCTTTGCCCTTCTTGGTCATAGCAATGTAGTGGGAGCTGCAAGCTTCACATGTTTTAACTTTGTCAGAGCGCTTTGAAAAAGTGGTATATGGTATCTGGAAAGCTGATGTTGCGTGTGAAGATTGCAGACAAGCTTTATCCAAGGAAATCTGGCTCTCGAAGTTCGGAGAGCGGTGCCTCTTCGGCTTTTGAACAAGCAATCCTGTCGGGGATCTGGCTCTCGAGATTCAGAGAATGATGCCTCTTCTATTTTTGAGAAATCAATCCTGTTGGGAGTCTGACTCTTGAGATTCGGAGAGCAGTGTCTCTTCGATTTTTGAGAAAGTAATCCTGTTGGGAGTGTTTTCTCGAATGTGAGTAAAGGTTGGGCATTTTTGCCAGTCTGCCTTACCACGGAGCACGGAGGTTGACACACATTGAGACTTTCTAGTTATCAAGCAGTGGTGCTGTTCTTTTACCCTTGTGGGTAATGATAGGGTAGCTGGACCTTCAAAATTTATGTGTCTAAACTTTGTCAGAGATCTTTGGCAAAGTTATCTGTGGTACTCGAGAAGCTGATGTTGCGTGTGGAAAGTGGTGCCTCTTCGGAATCCGGAGAGTGGTGCCTTTTTGATTTTTGAACCAACGGCCCTGTTGCCCTTTCTTTTATAAGGGCACCAATGATGTGCAAGGAGTACATTCAGAGAATGTCTGGCCCATCCGACCGTTGTTTTGACTTGAACTTTGGTGAAGAGGTAGCCATGCCTTCTTAAGACAACATATGACGCCCATCCTTCTTATCCCCTACTGGTCCTCTTACCGTTGGGGACTCTGTGATGAAGAATGATATGACCGTTGCGGTGGTGGCCAGGAACCTTCTTACTCCCAAAGATAACAGACTACTTTCCAAATGGTCTGATGAGTTGGCTATTAAGGATTCTCTGGCTCTCAATGTTCAGTGTGCATGTTCTGTGTCTAATATAGCCCAACGCCTATTTTCTCGAACCCGCCAAGTTTAATCATTGGCGGCTGAAGTGATAAGTCTCAAACAGGAGATCAGAGGGCTCAAGCATGAGAATAAACAGTTGCACAGGCTCGCACATGACTATGCTACAAACAGGAAGAAGAAGCTCGACCAGTTGCAGGAATCTGATGGTCAGATTTTACTTGATCATCAGAGGTTTGTGAGTTTGTTCCAAAGGCATTCATTGCCTTCGTCTTCTGGGGCTGTACCGCGTAATGAAGCTCCAAATGATCAACCTTCGGTGTCTCCTTCTTCTGGGGTTCTGCCTAGCACTAGGCTCCGAATAATCACCCTCTGATGCCTCCTCTTTCTGGGGCTCTGCCGACTGCTGAGACTTCTCCTGAACAACCTTTGTGAAGGCTCTCTCTTGTTTGTTTATTTTGATTCATGTATATGTACATATTTGTAACTTATCGGAGATATCAATAAACAAGCTTTGTTTCATTTTAACGTATTGTGTTAAATACACCAAGGTCTTCTTTATTAAGTTCTTTGAATTTTTCCTTTTGTTACAGCTTGTATGTTGAAACTTTGTGAGTGAAGCATGTAGGTTGAGGTAGTGCTCCCTTAATTTCCCGAGTGAGGAAAACTTCTCGTTTGGAGACTTGAAAAATCCAAGTCACTGAGTGGTCGTGAGATTTCCGAGTATCAAGGTGCAGTAGCATATGGTAGGAGTCCCCCAAGTCTCCGGTCGATGAAGTTGACGAATGAGGCATTTCCTTTCTAAGTGGTAGCCCAAAACTCCTTCTTTATATATATTCGTTATGAAAGTTGTTAGGCTCAAAGAAGAGGAGGCCTAGGCAATTTTTTTTTTTCGAATTTTCAAATTTTCGAATTTTTGAATTTTTGAATTTCCGAATTTTTGAATTTTTGAATTTCCAAAAAATAAAAATAATAAATATGTAAATATATATATAAATATTTTTAAAGCTTTGTAGGTGAAGCTTTGGTGTTGAAGCTTTGTAGGTGAAGCTTTGAGGTTGAAGCTTTGTTGGGTACTATGAATTGATTTTGCTTCACACTATCTTGATCAAGATAGTTTGAAGTTTTTGTAGGTGAAGCTTTTGTGTTGAAGTTTTGTAGGTGAAACTTTTGTGGGTGAAGCTTTTGTGGGTGAAGCTTTTGTAGGTCAAGCTTTTGTGGGTCAAGCTTTTGTGGGTCGAGCTTTTGTGGGTTAAGCGCTTTTGTGGGTGAAGATTTTGTGGGTGAAGCTTTTGTAGGTGAAGCTTTTGTGGGTCAAGCTTTTGTGGGTCAAGCTTTTGTAGGTGAAGCTTTCATGGGTCAAGCATTTGTAGGTGAAGCTTTTGTGGGTGAAGCTTTTATGGGTCAAGCTTTTGTAGGTGAAGGTTTTGTGGGTCAAGCTTTTATGGGTGAAGCTTTTGTGGGTGAAGCTTTTGTAGGTCAAGCTTTGTTGGGCACCATGAATTGATTTTGCTTCACACTATCTTGATCAAGATAGTGTGAAGCTTTTGTAGGTGAAGCTTTTGTGGGTGAAGCTTTTATAAGTCAAGCTTTTATGGGTGAAGCTTTTGTGTTGAAGCTTTAGTTGGGTACCATGAATTGATTTTGCTTCATACTAGCTTGATCAAAATAGTGTGAAGCTTTTGAGAATTTGTAGTTGTCCTCCATTGATGAAGCTTTTGAGTTGAAGCTTTGTAGGTGAAGCTTTGGAGTTGAAGCTTTTGTTGGGTACCATGAATTGATTTTGCTTCACACTATCTTGATCAAGATAGTGTGAAGCTTTTAAGACTTTGTTGTTGTCCTCAATTGATGAAGCTTTTGTTGGTGAAGCTTTGGAGTTGAAGCTTTTGTTGAATTTCCCAATTTTTTTTTTTGGGAAATTAGAAATTTGAAAATGTGGGAGAGACAACATATACAAATTTTGCTTCCACATTGTTGAGCAAGAGATTGTGATGCAAGCCACACCTTGTAGTATTCAAAGGTTTGGATGAACCATATAAATTGAATTTGCTTCGAAGGTTTGAGAATTGTAGTTGCCCTCCATTGATGAAGCTTTTGTTGGCACCATAAATTGGTTTTGCTTCACACTGTCTTGATCAAGAATGTGTGAAGCTTTTGAGAATTGTGGTTGAATTCCTTTGATGAAGCTTTTGTTGGCACCATAAACTGGTTTTGCTTCACACTGTCTTGATCAAGAGTGTGTGAAGCTTTTGAGAATTGTGGTTGCCCTTCATTGATGAAGCTTTTGTTAGCACCATAACTTGATTTTGCTTCACACTATCTTGATCAAGAGTGTGTGAAACTTTTGAGAATTGTGGTGCCAACAAATTGATTTTGCTTCACACTGTCTTGATCAAGAGTGTGTGAAACTTTTGAGAATTGTGGTTGCCCTCCTTTGATGAAGCTCTTGTTGGCACCATAAATTGGTTTTGCTTCACACTGTCTTGATCAAGAGTGTGTGAAGCTTTTGAGAATTGTGGTTGCCCTTCATTGATGGAGCTCTTGTTGGCACCATAAATTGATTTTGCTTCACATTGTCTTGATCAAAAGTGTGTGAAGCTTTTGAGAATTGTGGTTGCCCTCTATTGATGAAGCTCTTGTTGGCACCATAAATTGATTTTGCTTCACACTGTCTTGATCAAGAGTGTGAAGCTTTTGAGAATTGTGCTTGCCCTCCATTGATGAAGCTCTTGTTGGCACCATAAATTGATTTTGCTTCACACTGTCTTGATCAAGAGTGTGTGAAGCTTTTGAGAATTGTAGTTGCCTTCCTTTGATGAAGCTCTTGTTGGCACCATAAATTGGTTTTGCTTCACACTGTCTTGATTAAGAGTGTGTGAAGCTTTTGAGAATTGTGGTTGCCCTCCATTGATGAAGCTCTTGTTGGCACCATAAATTGATTTTGCTTCACACTGTCTTGATCAAGAATGTGTGAAGCTTTCTACGACTTGTAGTGTTTGCATTGTTACAGTGGGGAAATGTTTGAAGTAGATGCAAGAGGGCTGAATAGCTTGATCTTCATATGCCATGCACTGAAGTTGTTGTTGGCTTGCAATAAGGCTTTGTTGGTGACTATAACTCTTGTTGGGCATAAGTGTTCCCCTAGTTGAGTTGTCAAGCTTGAGGGTTTTTGATTATTTTTGAATGCTAAGAGTTCACATGTACAAGTTGTACCACTCGTCTTCTGGTAGCTGGAATGAATGGTGAGTTGCTTTCATCACTTGGCATGAAGATGAGTTCCTTCTTCACTGGTTGGTGGCATGAGTGGCAAGTTGCCAAATGATATTAGAGTACGGGTTGTACATTTCACCACCTGGTTGATGACATGAAGGAGAGTACGGGTTGTACATTTCATCATTTGGTTGGTGGCATGAATGGCAAGTTGCCAAATGATATTAGAGTACGGGTTGTACATTTCATCACCTGGTTGGTGGCATGAAGGAGAGTACGTGTTGTACATTTCATCACATGGTTGGTGGCATGAAGATGAGTTCCTTCTTCACCTGGTTGGTGGCATGAGTGGCAAGTTACCAAATGATATTAGAGTACGGGTTGTACATTTCATCACCTGGTTGGTGGCATGAAGGAGAGTACGGGTTGTACATTTCATCATTGGTTGGTGGCATGAAGATGAGTTCATTCTTCACATTTCATCACCTGGTTGGTGAAAATAAGGGCAAGGTGTCTAGGCACATTGTAGCAAGTATCGAATGACACAAAATATGTTGAATCCTTTCAAAGCACAGTTGGCTTATGTATGAATGTGTTGGAATGTATGATCGGATCATATTTATATATATTTATACTTCGAATTCACTCGTCTTTTCTTAGTTAGTTCCTTATATTTTTGAGTTATTTACGTTATTTTTTTGTGTTTATAGGATTTGTTATGCAAAGAAAATAAAAATAGAACAAGTGAAATTTTATGTAATAAATTCGTCAAAAGCAAATTTAAATTACAATATTGCCAACCCATTGTGACGCTAAATGATAAACCAATATTTAAACTATATATTTCATCCTTTTATATTTCTTTTCTTATTTCTAATTTAGTTAAAGCTTTAAGTATTTATGATACTTTTAATTTATTGTGTTTGTAGGAGAAGAAAGTGGAAAGCACTGAGAAATTAAATAGAAGAAGTGGAGAGACAGCGTGAGCAATAGAGAAAAAGCAGAAAACGTGAAAGGGATCCAAGAGAGAGAGCTGCTTTGCAGCTGGACGCGGAGAAGGAATCAAAGGAGGTCAGCACGCGAGAACGCCAGAAAAAAATAAAGAAATAAAGGTGGGAGAGACACTAAGAATAAAGAAAAGAATGGCAGACAAAAAGAAAACAAAAAGGAATAAAATAGTGAAGGTCAGAGACGCACAAAGGAAATGAGAACTATAAGGGACAGAGA